>JACSVZ010000006.1:44702347-45902347 GCA_014706295.1 Lycocorax pyrrhopterus obiensis | reverse complement strand
CAAAACACAGTTTCAGATTTTTTTATTCAGGTGCAAAAAAGCTTCATCTCTTTTCAAGTAGCTACATGGTGAATTTGGAAGCATTTGTTTGGAATGGTGGCAGCCCTTCTATAAAAGTCTCTGCTAAAACATTTCCCTCTGTTCCAGGCGTCTGTTTTACCTGCTGGTTGCCCACTGGTTCTTCCCCAGCCTGGCCAATTAGCATTTTTTTTGGTAAAAACCATTTCAGCAAAAATAATGTTCCTGCCAGGCTGGAAGGTGGTGGGAAGAGAGGTGGTGCTGAGCCTGTCTGGGCTCGTGTGGTGGGACTCACGTGTTCTTGTGACCTCTCTGGCAGTGTAGGACCGGAAGGCTGCCTGAGAGAGCATCCCCAAAGTGTTGGTAGCACCACTGCCACAGGGGACTCCTGCAGCTGGGCTGTTGGAGGAGCCACCCCCCTTGCAGCGGGGGATGCTGGGGCCCTGTTTCGAGGCCGCATTGGGGTGGGGTAGTAAGCTGGAAGTGATGCAAGCAAAGGACAGACACACTGGAAGCGACTGGGGAGGGTGCTGGTGGGGAGGATGTAGACACCTTGTATGTAGATGGAGCAAGCGATAATTTGTGTTTATATACCAGAATTTTGGGGCTTCTCAAAGCAAAACGTCTTTGTCCTTGGAGGTGGTTTAGGTTAGTGGCTAAATATATTCGTCAGAGCAGATCGATGCAGTGCAGTGTTTCAGATGGTACGCTGCGAAAGCAGCCCTGGGCAGATGCTCATGGGGCAGTCTGTGTTTGCTGTGCCTTACAGCCCCTCGGAGCTGTCTGGGATGTGCTGGGAGCCCCTCTGGTCTCCACAGCAGCCCACACACAGGGGACAGCTTCAAGTCGCTTGTCACTTTTGCTTTCCTGGCACATGAGTTTTGAGTTACTGCATGGTGCCTGTGAAAAGGTGTATTCCATCATATTTATTTTGCTGTATGCAGAATGTGGGAGGATACGAAAGGAATTGAGTCTTTTCTAGTATTCATCTCTGCTAGCTGACTCACTAGTCGGAAATTTCCCACTGACTTGACTTAGAGTTGAATGGGCTGTATTATCTTTTCATATGCAGAAAATTATTTTGAATTTGAAGTTAATAATAGCAATTTTAAAATTGTCATTTATAGAAAGATAATACAGTATTTAGTTGTATCATGTTCTTTTTATGATCTGATGTTCGAATAAAGTGCTTTTTCTGCTTTTTCCTTAATTAGTATGTCATGAAGAAGCTTGTGACATCAAACACAGCATCTAATTACATTCATTAGTAGCATCTCCAGGACAAGTTTTAATTAAGTTGTACAATGTAGATCAATACTTGTTTTGCATCCATTGCAGCTTAACGACAGGAATATACTGTTCTGCACAGTTTAATTACAGTGATTGTAATAGAAGGAATTTGAGTAAACCTGCCATTTTAGCAACTTCACTGCTGTCTCTTGCTTTTTAAAATAGTATACAGTTATAATATGGGACGTGTTATTTGTGTGTGTCTTATTTTGAAGAATATTTTAGGGTTATTCTTTTTATCCCAAGAAAATGTAGTGTAGTTCAGGAGCACTTGGATGACAGTGCTTGGCTCCAGCTGGAGCAGGAGAAATTAACGACCATTTTACCTGAAGACTTCGTAAGGGGAAAGACTGGGCATAACTGGGTGACATATCTGGTGGCAGGTGATAACAATACTTTTATTTTGCATGGATTCTGGGGTGAGAAGCCACCTAATTGTATGTTTACTTACTGTGAATATAGTTCAGTGTAGTCTCTGAGTATTGCTTCCACCACATGTCCTGCAGTTTGGAAGCATTGACAGCTTCCAACTGTTTCCTCTTTTGGCAGGAGAAAGCAATCCAGAAGTGAAAACCCTGAGCCACCAAATGTGTTTTGCTCAACATCACAAAAATTTACTTTACCAGGCAGAACACGTATGCTTTGTGATAGTGTCTTGCATTAATACTTGCGTACATTGTGAAAATATCTGGATTGACAAATCACTTTTAAGATAAGTGTTTGCCAGATCTGAGAACTCTGTATTGTATTTTTTGTGTTTTGGCCTGGTTTTGTGTACAGGGAACTACAGTAGTCAGCTTTCAGTGCGGTACAATGATAAAGACCAAATTGATTTAGAGAACTTTGGTTTTTTCCAAACCAAATTGGTTGTTTAGTCTTCATTTGTTTTTAAATATTCCTTAATATTTTAAAGGAGCATGCTTTGCAGTATAGTGTACTTCTGGATTTTCTTAGTATGCCTCTGTAAATGGTGTAACCCTGAGGGTTATTTATGATACCTGCCTTTTTCATACTTGTCCATGCAACCTGTTTGTTTCTCTTCTGTAGCAATCTTTGAGTACCTACATCATTGCAATTCTAAAGGAAAGAGCACAGAGCTACCTCACCCTTTTCAAGCTTGTTCTTGGTCTAGATCATCATGTGCTAGAAAGTCTTGAAAGTCCAACTGCCAAAACTTCCAGTGGGATTTTTAAAGAGCACTTGGGGTGGAGGTCAGGAATTGAAGATCCAGGGAAATCACTTCCTTTTCAGGAAGGACATGAGTTCAAAAAGTGAGGTATTATGTAGACAAATATCCTGAGAGAAATGAGTGTTGTGATCTGATGAAGAGGAAGTGTGCTATTAAGGTAGACCAAAGTTGCTCCTAGGTTGAGATTTTGGATGACAATTAATGATTCAGAGACAAGCTTCTGACTTGGAGAGTTAAAGCCCTGGGTGCAGGAGGTGAAAGCTCAGCACCAGAAGCTGCTACAGTTTTTCTTAGCTGAGTTAAGTTTGTGTCGATTTAGTCACTTCTCACTTTTTACCCAGTATTTTAGGTAGCAAGAGAGGAAAGAAATGTTACAAGAAATGTTACTATGGGAATAGTTCGTGTGCTGTTTAATGTAAACTGTTGATTGCTTGTGTGACTTAACAAAACCACTCATGAATTTTTGTGTGTAGAAGAAAAAAGATTCCTTGCATAGCTTATAATGAAGATGTCAAAGACTTTTGGAGGAAAATGTGGAAGAGGAAGAAAATAACAGATTCCTGATGAGAGTAATACTTGCACATATAATACTTCAAAAATTAAATCCTTGTTTTGTTCTTGTCCTAAGGGTCTAATTATGCCCAAAATACATGCCACCTTAGAAGAAATGTATGTATGAACATGCATAGGTGTTTGTGAGTGTATTTTTAAACCTATATACTGTATGTCTCACATATACACATAAACACACAGTGTGCATGATGTACTTGTTCCACCCAGAAGATCAGGTCCTAAGAATGCGAAGGATCTGGATTTTACGGAAGTTCAGTGCATTTGCAGCTTGGTTTCTGTGGCAGATCTCAAAGGAATAAGCTAATGCATACATAGAATTGTTTTCATTGTGTGACCTCATTGTTAGAGGAGTTACTGCATTGTTATTCTGCTTTACAGAAATCCAACTTCCTTGGTTTATTATAAACAATCTGTTTACCAGAGCCACCCATACCTTGAAATATCTACTGAAGTTTGTAATCCGGCCATCTTCTTTAACAGATTTTTTTCTTTTATTTTCAGTTAATTTACTGGACTCACGTACAGTAATGGGGGATCTAGGATGGATAGCCTACCCAAAAAATGGGGTAAGTCTCTGTTGTTGTTTGCTTTCTCTCTCACAGATTATACTAATCGTTTCCATTCGGAAAGTAGACTACTGGGTTTAAAAACTCTCTAGAGGGATTTGTCAGCAGTGGAGGGAAAAAAAATAAATAAAACAACAAGCTGTGACTGAAGAAATGGAGCTGTGTGGCTAGGGGATTGATTTATTTATGCAGCAGAGCCAGCCACAAGTATTAAAAAAATAATAATGAGTCAGCCTCCTCAATCCTCCCCCCTCACCAAGAAAATCCATGAGGTTATTTAAATTTCTATTAAATTATAAATTCTTGGGTTTTTTCTTGAGCCTTTGTGGTAAATGTGGAACACAATGTTTTGGAAGTTAGCTTCTGAAAAGCAAGGTCTGGAACATGGCTGTGAGCTTTAAATGAACAAGGCTGTTCACAAATATGTCTCAGATTCACGATAAAGTTCTGGGACCTGATAACACTGAAACGGAAGCTGAGTTCTAAGCACCTTGAAGAGCCTCTGTCCCTTACCATTACCTATATGAAGAACTGTTCAGCCTCAGGAAGAGAAAACTGAAACAACAATGTCTGTAAGTGAAGGGAGGGTGCCAAAAGGACGGAGCCAGGCTCTGCTCAGTGGTGCCGAGCAATAGGACAAGAGGTAATGGGAAGAACCTGAGGCACTGGTAGCTTCACCTGAACATGAGGAAGAACTTGGTTATTGTGTGGGTGCCCCTGGGTCATTGTGTGTGTAACAGGTTGCCCAGAGAAGTGGTGGAGTCTCCCTCACTGGAGATATTCAAGAACCCTCTGGACACAGTCCTGTGCCATGTGCTCTGGGATGGCCATGCTTGAGTAGGGAGGTTGGGCCAGATGAGCCCTCTGTGGTCCCTTCCAGCCTGACCCCTTCTTGTGATTCTGTAGCTGAAAGAACCTGGCCTCCTAATTTGATACTTGAAATAAGTGGTGGAATTTAGATACATTGATACTACCCTCCAGTGTGTCTGCTTGACCTGACTGCATCATGTGAGCAGGATGTGATTTTTGGTCTTTGGTTTGGGGCATCTGCAATGGCTGTACTGTGACAGAGCTTTGGTACAGTCTTGAAAGGTTGATTTCTGCACCATGCTAGGTATTCCTGTCAGTTCCTGAAAGCCGTGAGCACTGTGTGAGGTGAGAAAGCATCCTAAGTCAGAAATGCTGCACAGCTGAGCCCTCCAACAGAGCAAGTCTCAGGAGTGTGTAATTCCAGAGTTTTAGACTGAATAATTGACTTGGACTCCAGTTGGATTGTTGTAAAGATGCTGGCAGTGTTTAGATAAAATTCAGCCAACCTTGAAAATATATATATATGTGTATATATGTAGATACATATATATATATAAAAGACAGTCAATTAAAGTCTGTCATTCCATATATTCTGTGTGGATGATAGGTTGTAGAAATGGCAGCCTCACTCGGACAAGCTGCATGTGTATAGGCACAGGTTACAGCAGGGATGTGAAGGCTACACAGGGATCTGATTTTATTTTCCATTCAGCCCAAGATCTAATGCTGTTACAGTTCATCTATAACTTTTCATTTAATCAATTGATTTAAAGCTGAGAACAAAACTTACTCCGCTTGCTTGTGTGGGCGTCAGAATAACCAGTGCCATTTATGCTGGCAGAGTAATATTTTGGTGCTGTGGGGCACCATAAAGATCCCAATGTCCAGTTCTTAAAGGATGATTTTTTTTTTTACTTTTTGAACATCTCCTGGTATTTTTCCTGTGGTATAAAGAACAGTTCTGGTATATCCCAATGCCCTTAAAAAGAATATCAGTAGAAAAACAGATGGGGCTGAGAAGTTCAGAATACTTCTGAGTCTGTATGTATAGATGAGTAAATCAAAAGCTAACTATCCCATACATAAGCTGCAGTTGTATCTTTTCATTATTTAGGGAAACCTTTCTATATTTATAAGCTCAGTTTCCAAAGAGCACGTGGAAGTACACTCATGAATGCCAAATTAAAGGTTACTGACTCAATAGGGAGAATTATTTTTTCCCCTTAATTAACTTCTACTTTTTATTTAAAAGTGAATTAGGCAGTTGCTTTTCAAATTTCCAGAAATCTTTCTTAATCTTCTTTGTTTTCATGGGACATCATAAAAATCCAGGAGGTTTGTTCAACTGTCTTTTTTTTTTGACTAATATATTTGCAGTATTTTATAAGCACTAAAAAAGGTCTTCCCAGAGTTACTTCTCTAATTGCTGTATTGTAGCTCTGCAATCAGCTACACTACAGTTATACACTGTTTGCTTAATTTTTTTTACAAGATCTACCTAATATAAATATTTAAAGTATCTCTCACTTCAGGATTTGAATTTGGAAAAGGAGGGAGCTTTAACTGACATCAGAGACAGGCATTGTCATGCATTTTGAGGCATTCTCATATGAATTTATTATCTCAGGATGTTGTCCTAGGGTAAATTTTCAACATCCCTGTATCAGTCTGCATGGTCCCCCATCAAGGAAAGGAGCAAAAATGTCAAGATGTGTCACGCTTTGCAACACCACAGTGTGTAGATACAAACCATGTTCTGAAGCAAGCTTTTGGATGCATGGTGTTTTATTATTGCTGTGAACAGTCCCCTGTGGAGTGTAGTCACTTTTCAGTGGTGGTGCAGTTCCAACTGAAGATACATTGGTAGTCTTCCGGTGTTGCTGCTTCTCCACTTGAGTTTTACTGTGAATCTTAATGGAACTTAAATACTTTTCATAGAACCACAACTGCTACAAGTAGAAGACTGTACCTGGGCACAGTTGCTGTTAAAGAAAGCAAATGTTCAGTCTCTGGCATTGTATGGGAGTGCTTGGGAGAAATTATCTTCATATCACAAAGGCTCAGGCTGGTAGGTTTTGAAAACAGATTTCCACATTTAAAACAAACAAACAAAACCCCACAAAAAGCTCCCACGAAGACAATTGGGATAAGAGGTCCAGGCAAGCCAAATGAACTTGCTTTTGGTAGATCCTTTGTAGATAGTAGTCTAAACTTCTGTTACAGCTGCGTGCCATGTTAATTTTTGTGTATTGAATCTTTAAGACATTCCATGCTGCAGAGAGCTCCAGCTGCCCTTGTTTAGTCTCTTGTTCACCTCATTTTTGCTGAACACAATGGGAAAATGTGATCTAACTTGGAAAATGAAAGCAGCATTTTATGGGAAAGGAGACTGACTCTCCAGGCTGGAAACAGATCGGGCTTAAAGGTAGACTTGTTTCATGCCTGTCATCTCAAATGAAGAAGCACTGCAGCTGTTTAAGTCCCCACGAGATCAGACCTTGATCCACTGCTAAACAGCGTGTGCTGGCTCATCTTGTGAGTAGTTGGTTTTATGGGAAGGGAGAGGAGCACTTCAGTCAAGGATGTCCTCTGAAGAGCTTTGTCTGGCAAGGCACTTACTTGGTGCGGGTTTGCATGGTGGCCATTATCCTTGCAGCCTGGTTGGCCTTCGTATTCCCCATGCACATAGAAGGTAAGAAAAATGCCCCTCTTCCTTCAAATGGAGTATTGAGGGATGAATAGAAGTGAGATGACTGAAATATGCTATGGCCAAGTAGGGTTTTGAAACAATGCCTCCTGGTGTGAAGAACCAGCTGTTGAGCAGGAGAAAGTGCTTTCGTATTTCTGCTGCTTTTTTCCCTGAAGGATGAGTTGCAGTAGTGTGGCTTCTGGCTTCCCTGTGTGCATTCAGCAGCTTGCAGCAGTTGTGCAGTCAGCTCTCAAACCTGCAGTTTATCTGTTAAAGCATGGGCAAAGTTCCTGTGAAGTCCTCTTGGCCACGGAGCTCAGAAGAGGGACTCTCTCCCTACCAAAAGAACATGGTCAGCATGGAAAATGCTGCCCCTCTCACACTCAGGTTAGGGATTGATCCTGCTATTACATGCCAAAGGGACAATTTCAACTTTTTTTTTTTGCAGCTCATGTAAGTTTAAGTTGAAGGAGATTACTGTAATTACCAGAGGCTATATCAGGAAAGTCTGGTCCCTCTTGTGTAGTAAGAAGCCCTCACAAGCACATGAACAAAACCAGTCAGGCTTTCTATTAAAGGCTTGTACAGCAGGTCTTTACCTCTGGACTGATTCCTGGGGCACTGCTTAGGATTGCCCAAACTGGGCACCTCAGAGGTTTGTGTGCGCGTTGTGTACAGCTGTGACACTGGATAGCTCTGACCCGCAGAAACTGCCTGTACTGCTCTGTGCTAAACACACATTTTTAGCGTGTGGAAGCTCACAGGGGTAGGAACGAGAGTAAGTGCTGTGACAGAAATAGTCGGGTGAGGTCAGGCAGTGGTTGCAGGCTGCGTTGCCTCCTCCTGCCTCCCTTGATCTGGCAGGAGGCTGTGTCATGCGTTTCAACTCGCTGCAAAGCCGTAGCAAGGGCAGAAGCTACAGAGCACCCTGCAAACCTGTGCTGTTCAGTTTTACTTGGTCTGGCCAAGTGAAAACCAAGTCACTTTTAACAATATCCAGATAGTTGCAAAAGTTGCCAATTAAAATAAAATCTTTCTTTAGCTGGTTTGATTTATTCAGCAGTTATGTCTGATTTTTGCTTCAGTGGCTATTATGGGGCTGATATACCTGTTTCACCTCCTTTCACTGCTACTTTAAAACTTCTTTCTTTACAGATTAGAAGTACTCTTTTTCTGTCCAAATCAGAGTGCCACATACCTGCTTTGCTTTTGTATAAAGGGTTCTATTCCATCTCCTCCACCTCCCATTGATTTCCCTGAACTTCCTCTAGCACAGAACAGGAAAGTCTCTGTGGTCCTTGGGGTATTGGCTCTGTGCTGTGGCTCATTGCACAGCTCCATGTGATGGCTTTTTTTTTTTTTAGGCTCAGACTGGAAAATAAACATGTACTGAGGAACCTGGTCCTGTGGAGATGTTCATTTTCTGCAATGAATAAAGAATTGTGAGGGAGCTAGATGATTTCTCGCATGTGAACAGCAAGAGGGAAAGCAATTGCCCCTCCTTTGGGTGCTTAGTAAGGCCAAATACTGAAAGTTGGGGGATAAATTCAGCTAGACTGATTCTACAAGTTGCTTTTCATTTCTGTAGCATATTGGTGGGCTTGATTTTTTTCTTTGGTTGGTTTGGGGGGTTTCTGGTTTGGTTAGGTATTTTATTTCTAAGCGGCATTTCTGGCTCATTTATTTGAGGACAGGTACCATAGGGTGCCTCTTTAAAGTTAAAAATAACAGCAGTTTTAGATTACTCAGCATGATTTGGGAATAGATTCTTGTTGCTCTCTGTCAATCCTAGTTTAGATAGAGATTTAACACAGGAATCCTGGATTGGAGGCAGTGCTTGCCCTCAGGGATAGAAATAAAATAAAGGGGGAGGGATAGGGGGTAGTGAAAGGAGAAGGAGGATTCTTGGCACCATTGAGCTGTGTCATGTAGTTATGATTATAATTGGCATTTTCAGGGCAGTACTTTTGGCAGCCTGTGGGGTTTTTTCCTACAAATGCTGCTGCTCGTCCGTGACCGGTGTAGAAAAGGAATCAGAGGGATCTGCTCTGTGGTTTAACCCCAGCCAGCAGCTAAGCCCCACACAGCTGCTTGCTCACGCCCCGCTCCCCAGTGGGGTGGGGGAGAGAATCAGAAGGGTAAAAGTGGGAAAACCCATGGGCTGAGATAAAGGCAGTTTAATCAGTAAAGCAAAAGCCATGCGTGCAAGCAAAGCAAAACAAGGAATTCCTTCCCCACTTCCCATGGGCCAGCAGGTGTTCAGTCATCTTCAGGAAAGCAGGGCTCCATCAGGCATAACTGTTACTTGGGAACTCGAAACGCCATCGCTCCGAACGTCCCTCCTTTCCCTCTTCTCCCCAGCTCTGTATGCTCCATATGGTATGGAATATCCCTTTGGTCATTTGGGATCAGCTGTCCCGGCTGTGTCCCCTCCCAACTCCTTGTGCACCCTCAGCCTTCTCACTGGTGGGGTGGTGTGAGAGCCACGAAAGGCCTTGACTCTGTGTAACCTCAGTAAGGAAAACACACCTGAATTACCGACACTGTTTCCAGCACAGATCCAAAACAGCCCATACCGGCTACTATGAAGAAAATTGACTCTACCCCAGCCAAAACTAACACATATGCTAACGTGCAAGGATGCAATGAATACAGGAGGCATGATGGAAATAAGTAATACTGAGTAGCTGAAAAAAATGTTAATGGTACCCTAAAAGCCTGCAATTTGGCTGCTTTGTTTATATGGAAATATTTTTGTACATGCACGGTTTAGTAAGAAACAATACTGCACATCCAAGGGTTTGAAGTAAACTGAGTAATCCAAACCCAAGCAGCAGTACTTCAAAGTTTTCTGTTATATACAGAATAAAGGAATTTTACACGAACAGTGTGTGGGATGATGTTGAGCTCAAGAGCTGAAACATACAGGGTTTTTTTCCCCACTAGGACTTATTAGGGTAATATGCAGTATCTATATATATTTAAACATCTCTCCTCTGTGACCCTCTTTCTAGTTCTTCATGTCAATGGTCATTTTTACTCGTCTCATGGGGCCATGATGATGTGTTTTCTTTTGGTTGTGCTGCCTGCTTGGTGTGCCAGAGTCGTGCGTGCTTCTTTCATATAGAGTAATTCCAACAGAAGACCTTGAGCTTTGGGTCTGAAAAGACACCAGAGGTTAATGATGCAGTTGTATGAGACCCTTGTGGTAATTAACTGTAATTAATTGTGTTTTAAAGCAGAGCTGACTTCATGTTTCCAATTCTGAAGGCCCCAGAGTGAGAATGAAGATGCTGGAGTTAAAGGGAGTAGGGCACTGCCATGAGAGGTGAATTTGGCCAGCAGACTACTGTCCAAATTGGTGGATTTCCCTGCTGAGTTGGTGGCCCTGCCAGTGCCAGTTTCACAAAGCTTGATTATACCAATCAGAATCTAAAGAGATCAGCTGTGCAATGGGGAGATGCACCTTGTGTGAGAAGGCTGATGGAGCTGGGTGTAGCACAGAGTATTGGGCTGGCCCACAGCCACCAGAGAGGACAGGAATAAGCTTTCATCCAGGTTTGCAATGGGTAGGACAAGAGAAACAGAATTTATCTAAACTGGTTCAGGTTAAATTTGATGGAATGTGCCTTCTGCTGGTTTGTCTGTGGGACAGATGTGGGATTTCTGTCACAGGAGGTCTCTGACAGCAGGTGGGACTATCTCTGCTACTCTGGTCGAGCAGAGTTTGTCTCTTCTGGACAAACAAACCAGGTGATTTGTTCTGACCTATTGCAGCCCTAAGTCTGAAACCCTTCTGTCTGAAAGCTTGTCTTGACTCTGTCTAGGTTGAGATCTGTTTCTGTTTCCCTCTGAAATTTGGTGTGTGGTTTTTTTGGGGTTTTTTTTTAATTATTATTTTGTTTTGGTTTGGGTTTGTTTTTTTTTAATTTTATTTTGTTTTCTGGTTTTGTTTTGTTTTTAATCTTGGCCTGACTAAGATCAGGTTACTGTTATTCATTCAGCAGGCTGCATTTAAGATCCACTTTAGATACCTGCAACATATTAGCTGCACTGCTTTTAAACCCCATGCTAGACAAGAGTTCTCATTGTATAGCCTTACCACTTTATTCATGTCCTTTCTTATATCTCCTATCTGAAGTTTAATATTTTCACTCAATTTGAGACTGCTCTTGTTGTCCTGTCCTCTTAGCTGGCTGCCCTTTGGTTTGTGTGCTATTGACATAAATCAGCATTTATTTGGGAGCAGCATCTGGCGAGGTGTAGGTCTTATTAAAGGAGATCTAAAATGCCTGGAGTACTCTAAGGTTCTGTAAAATAAATTAATATGAGTGAGATTAAGAATAAAGAAAATCTTTATCTTGTCTAGAACTGTATTACTGAAATAATATATTCTACCACAGGAAAAAATAAAGGTTGATCCTTCAGTATATCATTTTGTAAAT
Source organism: Lycocorax pyrrhopterus obiensis (assembly GCA_014706295.1). NCBI lineage: Eukaryota > Metazoa > Chordata > Aves > Passeriformes > Paradisaeidae > Lycocorax > Lycocorax pyrrhopterus. The sequence continues at coordinate 45,890,767 of JACSVZ010000006.1, read as the reverse complement.
ACTGTTGTCAGCATTAGGTTCCTCCACACAGGCTCATTGGGCAAACAATAATCTCCTTTCATGCTAAAATGTCTTTTTTTTCCTCTAGTGTCTAGGAATTACATTGGGGGATAAAAGAGCTTTGAAGAGCTTTATCTTCTAAAACCATTGTTTTTTTTTGTTACTTTTGTGCCAATTTCAGAAATATTGGTATTCAACAGTTAGTAACCATACAATTAAAATGTATTAATGTAGTGCTGTCAGGGAAAATTTGAAACTATACAGAATAAAATATTACCATTACAGAATGCATATGCAACAGCCCAGGGTTTATAAAACATGCATTAGGATTTTATAGCTTATATTTATGAATTTTGAAGTATATTTCTTACTGCTTTGTGTGCTAAATATATGTATCAGTGAGTTACTTATCACTTAATTGCATAATCCTTTTATAAGACTTCAAATGCACTGGCCCCATTTGACAGCATATATTTTTACTCAGGTTAATGGCTTTTTTTTGGTAACTAAATTCAAGAATGCAGTCCTGTTTCTTTTTTTTTTTTTTTTTTTTTTTTTTTTTTTTTTATTACTCATTCAGGAAAGCCAGCTCAAAAAACACATGAAAAAAAGAATGCTCGCTTCAAAAAAGTAAACACGTGGTAGATGTGTCCAGAAGGAGAACATTTTAAATGCAAAATTCCTGAAAATATTGTTAAGATGGAAGCTGGAAGCTGCTATTTTGTCTTCATGGCAAGCAGTTGCCTTCTGTATACACAGTGAATGAAGACAATAAAAATTAGAGGGCTTATTTGAAGACCCTTCACCTAGGTTGAAACCTGAGAGTTTTCTGATTGACTGTTGTTTGGTGCAAAGTCCTGATGTGACATTATTCTACTATTAAGAAGCAGTTCAGCAGCTGAACATCTAGGATTGTTAGAAAAACTTTCATGCATTTTTCAAGTTACTAATGGGAATCATTCAGGATTTGCTTGTCCTGATCAGAAAAACAGGGTGTTTTTCAGTTGCCGAAGGCTACCTGCACATGGGAAAGGGGAAGGTGGGACTGGGTTCCTGGCTATTGAAAGAAAATGCCAGTGTTTTATTTGGAAGCTCTTCTTGTCCCAATATATTTTGGGTTGATAGTCTTAATTTACCTTTAGACATCTTCATTTTGAGGGAAAAAGCGTGCTGAACTCTATGATTTTGTGTATGTGATTAAAACAGACAATAGACATGAAGTCTGTTGGCTTAATATTGAAAATATTGTAGCAAAACAGATTGGAGATTAAATATGAGAAGTACACCTGGATGCAAAGCCATGCTTTGGAGGCTTTTTTGTTAACTCTGCTCCAAAGAAAAGTGGTAGCTCCTCTCAGGAGCCTTTAGGCTCTTCAACATGAGTGATGAAGCACTGTTGAAGAGAATGTGGGTGACACCTGGCTATCAGTCATCTCTGCGATACCACTGTGATATTGTATGCTGTCAGGCCGCTGTGATTGATTGTCTGTACCCCTTGGGATGAATAGTGAGTAGAAAAGAATTGCAGAACATGGTTTGGCTGCTGCTTCTTCTGCCAGGACAGAGGATTTGGGGGTGAAAAAAAAACCCTACCCAGATCATCTCAAAAAAATAAAGGCTTTGCCATCCTGAGGGGAGTTGTGAGCATTTAGGGTAGAGAGCAATTATTTCTTCCATGTGTTATGGGACATTACCGATTCTTAATTCTATTTCAAGGCGATTTACTGAAGACATATCTGTGATGTAGTAGTGATTTATAGTTAGGAGTGAATGACAACTTGCATGTTAGTTTGATCCTCCCCTACCCCTGTATGATCTTAGTGGTCTGAGAAAGGAATAATCCATGGATGAGTTGCCAGTTAGCTGCAGGGAGAAGGCAGGATCGGGCCCTGGGGTTGTTAAGGATGCAAGCTCCCCTGAGAAGAGTGGGGACTGTGGATCAGCATGGTGTGATGGAGGAGGAGAAGAAATTGCCTGCTGAGCTGGGCATCCCTGGGCCAGCTCAGAGAAGGGTGGTGATGGCAAGGAGTAGAGATTGTTGGTGGCTTTCTAAAGCCTGGATCTGTCAGATCAGGCTGAAACACCCACACAGTCCTTTATTTGCTTCCTTTTGCTGCTTTCCAGGAAGGGAAGTATTATTAGATACTTGGTTCTTGCCAAAATGCTTTGATAAGCATTTAGCTTACGTATTCTTATTTATTTTTCTTTGTGATCATGACTCAAGGAAGTGCCAGGCCACTCCTTTGATTATATTAAATTCTTGACTTTACAAAATGAAGAGTTGAAAAAATCAAAATCAAAAAAACACATCAAAAAAAGTAGATGTATTTAAATTGTTAGAGAAGTTCTCCATTACTAAAGCCTGGATCTTACTGATTTCCATGTATATGGACTACCTATATATTGAAGCATGTAGTGTCCTGTAGATCTGTTACTGGTGCTGCAATAAGATAAACCAGATTCATGTAAAGATGTGTGTTTTCTGCGGATAACTGCCTTCCTTGGCATGCTTTCTTGTAAAGATCGGAACTTCTGGCTCTGAAGTAGGGGGGGACTGAACTTTTATGCTGCAGAAGTCCGCATTTGACTTCAGCAAAAGTATTTTGGGACAAGTGACCTGACCCTTGCCTTCAAAGGTCTTCCTATAACCCCAGTGATTCTTCTCATAATATTGACAGTATTGAATGTGGTACAGAAGATGCAGTTATCAGGAGAAGATGGCGCTGGGTATTCTTGCTATGATTTGAGATATCATTATCGTTAATCCATTTTCAGTTTTGTCCTGGTTGTGAGAAAGAGCTGCATGGTGTTCCTCTTGTGCAAATCAGCCTCTCCCCTGCCTTGCTTAGGCTGTGAGCTAGACCAAGAACTGGTGAGTGAGGGTGGGGTGGGAGAGGAGGTGATGACAGGACTTCTTAAAATATTTATTTACTGAGAGTTCTCTTTAGAATTAATTGATTTTTTTAAGGTATTTGAGTTTTTATGTGATGCATAGGTGGCACTCCTTCTGGGATGATTAACCCCAAGACCTAACTGTACTCAGCAGATGCCAAGTGTGGGGGGGAAATTGTCTGTTTCTGAAAAGGAAGATTTAAGAGGGGATTTTTTTCCTCCAGCTGTTTAGAAAAACTAGCACCTTCTGTTTGTGTTGGCAGCCTTTTTCATTGGGACCTCATGTTGTAATTTGGAGGTGGTGGGAGGGGACAACGGCAGGGGGGTTGTTTTAGCATATTCAGCCTGCAGGCTCCAGGTACAGCACTGATGTGATTCTCCTGGTTTCCTGCTGGAGCCTGGAGGTCCTTCTTAAAGTTTGTCACTTAAAGTTGAGGGTCATCAAAATAACTTGTGCTCTGTATGATGTCTGCTCAGCGTTGCTTGCTCCCAGTTCAGTCAACAGTAGAGGACAGCAAAAATGTGACCTTTGGTCTTCTGTTCAGAAGCCTTGGGGGTATTGAGGTTTGTTTTATTTTAGCTTTATTTGCTTCAGGAATTGAAAGATACACACTTGAGAGCTTTGCCTTGGCTTCAGACGTCCAAACTGGGGGGCCGTTGGGGCTCCTTGCAAGACATAATTTTAAGTGGTTAGAACTGTAGGGCATATACTGACTTTTTTAGTTAGTTGCAGTGCAGATGTAAAGTCAGCCCATAAATCGTAGCCAGTGCTGTGATTACAAATCATTACAATAATGTGAGATTATTCAGTTTGTCACAAATCCTTCTAGACTACACAGTTAAAGTCATAACCACAAGTATAATCCTGTAAGACAAAGTTACTTTACTACACAATCTCCATCTGGTTTACTGTTCACTTTATTTTGATGCCAGATTGAATAACTGAATGTATCTGTGTAGTTAACTTCAGTGGCAACACGTATACTTTTAGTATGTCTGCCAGTTCTGGAGTTGATTTTGCATTCTTAAAATGATTGATACTGATTAATATAATAATTAGGCAAAGCCTTGATTTTTCACTCTAGTGATGGGAAAATCAACTTTAAAATGATGAGGTTTTAGGAAAGAATTGCTAGTTATGTCCATCACTAGCTGTCCTGTCATATGATCAGGAAATAAATGAGTTATGATACTGGTACATTGTTGGGTAGGTGACTGGAAGGAGGTTGGTGCTTTGTTGCAAAAGCGATGAATGCTGTCACTCTGCGGAATTATAGTGAGGCAGGGGACAGCTGCTGAACAGGAACAAAATGAATAGTTCACTTGGGAATGGATATCAGACCAAATCAAACCTTTTTGTACCATTTCAGATACCCATCTCATTTCTTGTGTGGTACTTGTCTCTTCCTGGCATTGTCCTGATGCTTCCAGTGCAAAGGAAACTCCAGTGGGCTAAGGAGCAACTTGTGCCTGTCGGCCAGAGCCCAATGACTCAGTGTGTCAGAGTAATTCTGATAAATACCCAGACTGAGATAATCAAAACGCGTCCAGGGATTTGGTTGTTGTCCTACTTATTAATTTTAATGATAATTGAATATCCGTGCCGATTACTCAGGTTATAAGCTCAGCTCCCCAAGCCCTGTATATTCAATTTCGAAACACTGCTTCTTCAGAGTCTGGCGTATTTACCTCGGAGGGGTGGTCTCAGTGTGGACAGACAGTGCAGATAGGCAGGAGCTACTGTGTCCTTTGGAGTCACAGTAAGTAAGTCTGGCAGAGCCTGTTTCTCAGAGCTGTAAAAGTGTATTGACCTGGCAAATGTCTTCAGCCCCCAGGGGATTTGGTTATGATGCTGCCTGTGTAATATTTGTAAAAGGCTTTTGCTGTGAAGGTGTTGAGGAGAAAGCAGGGAATCTTAAGCAGCCTTTGTTCGGTGTTTGCAGAGCTATTTTGTTTGATGCCGCTAGCCCACGTAAGCCTTTTGGACTTCTCTGTTCTCTGCCCCTTTTGAGCCCAGTGCTATGGAGAGATTTTTTGCTTGCAGGAGTATCTCCTCCAGTGCTAACCTGGGGTGTTTCTCAGCATTGCTGTTTGCAGAGGCTGTCCTTGCTGAAGCTGGATGTGCAGAAGTCCCTGTGCATCTCTCCAGGTGTTGCAGAGGGTCTTTGTCAGAAGCCAGAGTCTATGTTGAGGTTTTTTTGTATGAGGGGAGCTTTTCCCAAATTCTCTGGTGCTTCTGGCCGTGCTGGAAGACTACATAGTGTCCCTATCAATCAAGGGTAAAGCAAGCAACCAAGACCCAAAATGGGGGCTAATGCCATAGGTGTTCTGTGTTTTGTTGAACTGGGAATGAACTAAGTTAGCAAGGTTTTGATTACCGCCTTTAAAAAACTGATCGTCCGCTTCCTTCTTTTCAACCTTTGTTTTGTTTGTTCAAAAATAAAGCAGCAAAGAGAGAAAGTAGCGTGCAAACAATTTTTCTTCACACACAGTGCTGTGACCAAAGATATTACTTGGCAAATTTCCTTCGTTCTCTGCTCTGCAGAGTTTTAAAACTGAGAACTGGTTTTTTTCCTGTATTACAGTAAATACATAAGGAATCAAAATGATATTAAGGAAGAAAGTTGGGCAACACCCTGCTGTTCAAATATGTCAATTGCAAGTCATTGACATTCTAGACATGCTATTTCTGTTTGTTAGTGAGTTACAGTTTCAGTGCTGGTGGGGTAAAACCATCGGTTGGGAGAAAGCACAAGATTATAGTATTTGCTAGTTCTTATTATTTAAAAGAAGAGCAGATTCGTGTGTGTGTGTGTGTGAGCTGAAGATAATGGTGGTGTAGCTTCCTAGGATTTAAGGGCACTAGGTCTGTTAACATTATGTAGTTGAATCTCTTGTGGCACGTATGGTGTAGAAACATGTTCAGGGGTCCTTGCAGCAGGTCTGTAACCTTGATTTGGCCTACAGTGCATCTTCTGGAGAGAGCTTTCTTTGATTTAGTTATCCTCTTGTGGTAAGTCCATATCCCTTTGTAGCTTGTACCAACATCAATCTGTCCTTATTGTAAGACAAATTAATATTTCTAGCTCAAATTGGTCAAACTTCAGTTCTCAGTCAATGGATCTTTCTATGCCTCTTCTTTGTTGACTTTATAGGTGCATACTACTCATCTCTCTCTTCTCCTCCCAACAACTGTTTCAGGCAAACAGAGGCCACAGGCGAGTTAGCCACATCCCAGCCTTCTCTAATTTTTTAATGGTTTTTTGTGCTATAAAGTAGGGCTTTGATCTCTTGAGTAGCTGTGGACTCTCTTGTGGGATCTTTGCAGTTTATCCTAGCTGAAGTGATACCGTGTGAAAAGAAAATGGCTTTCTGAAAGTGATCTTAGTAAATTGTTGCATAACGTTGTTTGCTCTGTGAGGCAAATGGATCGCAGTGAGAAGAAAATCATCCTTGTGATGGAAGCCAGGTAAAAGTGAAGAGGGAATCTTAGTGGCTGCTCAGCTGGTTGCTGTGGCAGGTAGGAGTTGCAGAACAGTGCAATATACTCTATGGCATGAAAATGTGGGCTAGAGCTGTGCTGGAGACTGTCATCGGGAAACCTGTGGGGTGGTTGTATGGTAAAGGGAGTCCATGGGAGGTGGCTATGCTGCTGCAGGAGTGCACCATGTACACAGGTTTTGGTAGGAAGACAGGTTCCTTTTACAGTGGAAGATACAACCTTGGAGCCTCTTAGAACCGTAGGAAAGATAGGATTCAGTCCTGGCTCAGCACCAGCTTCTGTGCAAGTAAAGGCAACCTGCCTGCAAAGCCAAATACCTTTCAGCATCTCAGGAGTCTGCACCCCTGAGCAAAGGAGACAGAACCAAAATCACCTGTGTGCTTGGATGGCCTGTCTGATTGCTTCAGTCCACACAAATATGAAAATTCCCCTTTTGTGTGTATGAGTGGTAGAGTTCTTTTGGGCCTGGTCCAATGTCACTTGCTCACAAGGCAAGAGGAAGCTGTTGAGAAGCAACAACATGTTTTTGTGTCCTTCTCCTAAATGGCTAATTCCTTTACTTGGTACAAAATTTCTTTCACTGCTTACTGTTTTAAGTTTCTTTGTGCACAATAATTTATGGATGAGAGCAAACATTATTAGAAAGCTTTGTGTGTTGTGTGCTATGGGGGCAACATTTTAGCATCAGAGTACCATTTCTTCAGTGGTCTTCGGTGGGTATGTGTTTTGGTAAGGAGAATGATGTCAATTAACCACATAACCTGCAGAAGTGCTGTTCCCTATGCTAATTAGCTCTTCCTCTGAGAACTGTACTTTTAATTTATTTTTCAAAGTGCATTCACTCATCCTTTTCCTTTCAAACTTCAGCACTTTGTGAAATATGCATCCAGGTTTGCTGAAAAGCTCTGAAGCTGATGAGACAAAATTTGAAAGGGAATTGATTTAATGGTTTAATTGCTAAATAATGATGAAACTGTGGTTGTAATTTCATGTTAGTGTGAAATGGCCAATCAATCCATTTTGTAGAGTAAGAGCAAGGCCTAGGATAGAGCTGGATAAATAATCATCTGTAGTTTCTGTGCCAAGTGGTACCTTTCAGGGACTCCTGAAGGTTGTGTAAAACTTCTTTTACCAGAAATTCAGGCTCCAGACAAGAATTAACTTGCCTAGCTATAAAATGCTGTTGCTGCAATTTTACTGAGTTCTGTCCATAAGCTGCACAAAATTGAGAGAAGGTTTGGTTCAATGATGTCCCTACTGTGAGAATGTCTCTTCGATAAGCAAGTCCAAGGGAGGCCTTTGCCTGTGGCTTTCAGACTGGCCTGCTGGGCTGGTAGGGGAGAAAAGCACTGAAAGGAAACACCAAAGGCTGGAGCCGTGCAGGATTGCAGATCAGTGTTCAGGGTGGCCAAAATCCAGCAGGTCCTTTGCCACCTGGGATCAACAAACTGTGATCTCCCACCTTAACCCAAATCTACTGGAGGAAGGGTTGGTTGATGGCACTCTCTGTTCTCCTAAGGAAATGTAGCCCCTTCCCATGTCCGTATGTTTACTTGCTCTTGCTACGATGCCTCTCCAACTTCTAACCCACCATTAATCCCAGTGTGCCCTGGATAGAAAATAACAGTAGTAGGAGCTTGTAGCTTAACCGAGCGGCCAGAGATGTAGCAATAGACCAGTTAATTCATTTTCTGTTTCAACTGTTTTTGATAGTTTGTTCTCTTAGGAACCGCATGTCTTCAGCATTTCCGTATTCTTCACCTCTGTGCCTTAGGGACTTGGGCCTGGAAGAGACTCTTATGGTAACCTGGTGAGGGCAATATACATGAATCTTAATTCTCTGTGTACCCACTCTCTACTCCCACACGGCATGGGCATGTTGGTGCTAGCTTTAACCCCCCTTGCTTAGGTGACGAATATATGTGGCTTGTCATAGGCTTGGCTGCCTGATCAGATACTTTCTTCTGAAACTTCTTTGGATCCCCCTTAAAAGTTCTGAATGATAGTTTGACTCCCATGACAAGTTCTCACTGTGAGTGGTTGTGCCCTGCCCCCCAATAACAAAGTTATCTTCCCTTCTCTTCCAAAGCGTTCGATTTAAATTCCAGGGTCTTTTGTTGGTTAGGCAAAAAGCAAACTAATAACAGATTTATTTTTTTTTCCTCTGTGTTTGTGTTGCAGTATTACCATCAGGTTAAGCCATGGTTTACCTCTTGGTTAAGAAAACAATTTGAGTTTTTTCAGTTTCTTCTGAAAACTTGAGCAGCTTTCCTAGACTTTGCACTATCACAGCTGATTGCCGAAGCAGCATTTATTTCTGCATTGCAGACATCTCAGCTGAGTATTTAGCACACGATTGTGTTTCCTTTCCTAGCCATGGCATGTTGACGTTCAAGTGGTTCTGCAGTGGTTGTCAGATGCCAGGAGAGAGTGTGGAGGTTGCAGGTATGAAATGTGTTCTTTGTGAGATGGTTAGGATATAGGACATCTGTCGCAAACAACTGAGCACATCTGTGTTTCTTCAATTCCAGATTAAAAGAAACATTGGGGTCCGGGTTGCACCTCTGTCCTGCAGATTTACATCCGTCTAATTCTGGTGCCTTATTTAAACAGTAACATAAACCTGACACACTGGGAATTAAATCCCGTAGAAAAAAAAGTAACTAAAAGTTTCATTATGTTGTGGAATAAGGATTCCAGGCATCCACATGTATAATTTATTACCTATAGTAGGGTAAGTACTTAACAACAGTTGTAATAAACCCATTCTGTTCATTCATTTTTCGATCTTAGCATACTGATTCAGACCTTAACTGAAAGTGAATATACAATCAATGTGAGGCTTTTTATGCAGGTTTAATAGTGTAGGCCTGCCAAGGTTCTTTAATTAAATAATTATTCTTTGTTCAATCAGAATAGATTGTTTTGCTATAGGGATTGCAGGCAAGTACATGCAAAATCTGCCCTGAACTGATCGTGTTTTAGCTGCTTACTGTAATCCTGAGTGATAATCTTTGTCACACAAAGCAGTGAGACCAACCAAAAAACTAGGGAAAAAAGTTGTAGTCAGATACTAAAAATGTAATGCCTAATTCTGAGGTGATCAAAGAAAAGCATGCTAAGACACAGTTTGTTGGTGCTGTGCACAAAGTTAGAGCTGTCTGACAAGTGGGAAAAGTGGGTTTTGTAGACAGTTCAGATTCGACAGAACTGTCACCAAACCCAAAGTAAGCTAAGGTGCTCAGCATGTGGGGAATCAGGAAATCTGGTTTGGGATTTTTTACTGGTAACCCCATGTATTCAAGAGGTGGCAAATGGAGCTGTTAAGGGGAGGTGAAATAAATTGCATTCTGTGTGTGCCTGCTGCGCACGCCGGTTCCCATAGGAGGGTCTGCACAGGCAGAGCAGCCTTGTCATTTCTTCTGAGAGTATTGGAAATGCAAAAAACCTGTTTGGCATGGGGGCTGCTGCTTGTAGCATGGCACAAGGCTGGCTTCAGATGGCCCCTGCTGCCATGGCACATCATTAATGCAGCTCACAGCAGCTGGACTGAGAGGACTTCAGTGTTTATTAGGGGAATATAATCATTTAAGCCTGAATAAGCTTCAAAGCTCTAATGTGGCTGTTTGGCCAACAGAAATGAGATGTAAATTTGTGCTGAATAGCCACTGATTACAGAAAGATGATTAATGTGAGGTTTAAAATTGATTTATGGGTGCAGTTGTCAAGGCCTAAGCCATGAATGTAATATTATCTCTATGAAAAGCTTTGGGTAGATTAGAGACCAGGGAGCAGTGGCAAAATAATGCATTTTCTGGAGGATCTGATACAGTGTATGGGCCGTCTGTAATCTAGTCAAATTTGGTGTTCGCCTGAGAGGTTAGGCTTTGCCAGTGCAGCACGTGGATAATTGTATCACTTTGCGTGAAATATTCAAAAACCAAGAAGTTTAATCTGCTCTATATTCATTAAATAAACTTTTAGATCAAGAATTTTTTCTTTTTTACTGGAAACTCTTAAACGTGTACTCACTTGCAAGAGATTTTATAAAGACGACAAGGATAAAGATTAAGAATTGAGCTTAGTTTTTCCAGATTTTTGCTGTTCTGTGCATTAAAAATAAACAAAATGCTTTGCCTTATTTCAATTGTAGTAAACAGTTAGAATCCCCAAAAAGATTTTGATTTATTTAAATATTAGAAATGACATTAAAGTAGTGGGGAAAACATAATTTCTTCCTCCTTTTCAAAATTGTTCTGTGAACCTCCTGATCGCATCAGATGATGAATAACTTGAAAAATATCCCAAAACCTTTGAAAATCCAAGCATCCCTAATCCTAACCATTACCCTACCCTACCCTAAACCGAACCCTAAACCCTAACCCAAACCTAAACCCAAACCCTAACCCTAAACCTAATCCCTAACCCTACCCCTAATCCAACGTTAACCTCTAACCCTAAGCCTAAACCTAAACCTAAACCCTAACCAAACCCTAAGGCAACCCTAACCCTAAACTCTAACCCTAACCCAACCCTAACCTTAGCCACTAAACCTAAACCCTAACTCAAACCCTAACCCCTAACCCGTAAACCATAACCTAACCCTGGCCCTAGGCCCGACCCTAACCCATACCCCAACCCTAACCCAATCCTGAGTCCTTCTGAAGATCTGGCTCTGTCAGCCTCCCAGTCTTATACCACGTGGTGTCAGTTATACCACGTGGCGTTGGTTATACCACATGGCGTTGGTTATACCACATGGCGTCGGTTATACCACGTGGTGTCAATACTGTTTGTTCTGGCCTTTGTTAAGTTGCTCTGCAATGAGTGTAACATTAAGCAGTGAAAAATGATTTAATGGTATTGTGTTTCTTCATTGCTTCTTTCACGCTCGTCTCCGTTGTCTTTCCCTCCGTTGCTGGACTGTGATTTGAAATGGATGATTTAATTCAAATGTACAGAGGATTTCAAACCTTTAAAAAAATAAACCTGTGGGAGGGGAGGTGGGGTTTCCAGATAACACATTGCTTTGTTCTGGGAAGAGGGTCGGCGCAGTCCCTGATTAGGCATGCTGGAGAGGGGCTGGTGCTCCTTTTCATTTCAGTTCTGCTAGCCTCCAGCTGGGTTCTCATTCCGTTTGGATTCTGATGCTGACATCTTTCATTGATCATGCAAATTATCAAAGTCTGAGCTAAACTACTGTCCCATTTTCATTTTTTTCCCATGTATCTTGGTGTGCAGACTGAAAAAGCTAGGTGACTTTGTTGTGAAGTTTCTCCATTTTTCAACAGCTTGAATTGTGCAGGTCTCTGAACAGATAACATGTTTCATCATAAGCTTGTACTGAAAATAATTTTTAAGCTTTTAGTTCTTCTTTCTTACCCGTTTGCTTGGGTGGTACTCTGTGGTGCAAATTGCTGCTTGTGTTTTGAGATGCTATCACAGCTTTCCAGAAATCTGCATTGTTTCTTATCTACTTAGTGGTACAGAGCAATCCAGGAATTGTCAACACTTTTGCCTTATAGGGAGTTTTACTGAGAAGTCTCCTGCACAGCTAGCTGCAGAAATGGAAGGTGTGGCAGCAAACTTTACATGCATGTTACAAATAAAAAAAAAATATTGAAAAATTGTTCAAGTAGCAAATTCAAACGATCGCGCAGTAGGAGCTGATGATTATGAAGTTCTCAGGTGACTGATACATCTTCACATGTAGCTCTTCTTGAGAGGAGCAGTCATGCTTTGTCTCATAGTTTCAGCGTGGGGCTCTCCTGTTTGGCATTTTCCCTCCACTCTGAGCAGTGTGACTGTGTGAGAACCTTTCTTGGCATAACTTCATGAAGGAGGAGGATTTCTAGAAGTCTTGATTGCACACAGGATGGTGAAAGGTTGACCTGGGTGGAATTAAAAATATCCAAAACACGGTAAGATACAGAAGTATACAACCAGATGCTTAAGCTCTCAGTTCTAAAAACTGGTTTTTTTTAAAGCTGATGTCTGCTGGCGAGCTGTTCTGAGTATTGGAATGTGCAGTTGGCAGCAGTAGAGTTAGGATGGAGCATGATGGTGCTGTGAACATCCACCTAGCTCATTTTCAGTGTAGTTTTTTATAGTGGAGATGTAACATCAATCATCTCCCCACCTTTGCTCTTCCCTCTCCTGCCCTTTGTCCCAGTGCAAAGCCAAATGTGAAACCTTGGCACCAAGTGAAATTGAGTCTTGTTAACTCTTGATGCGGTGGGGAGTAGCCTTTAACATAAAGCAAGACCCTTTTTCTCCTCTTAGCATCTTTGCTGCCCACACATTGCAAGGGGTCATTCAGAAGCACATGTCTGGCAGTTCCTGCAACTGCTGAGGTGAGAATTTGCCCTTTTAGTGGGAGGTGGGTGGAGGGGGTGGTAATGGAAGTGACTTTCTGAGTGTGCTTTCTGCTAGGCACGTATCACATGTGGACTAGGGAATATGTATTCGGCTAATACAGAGACGGAGAAAAACACTCAATAGTGTGACAAGGCACACCTCAAAATCATGCTTTAAGTTTCCAGTTCATACCTCTTTGCTATTTACTTCCCCCCACATATGTTTTAGTTCATGAAAAATGATCCTTAGCTTCTAGCTGGGAAATCTCCAGTAATGAGTGAGGAAACTCATATTTACTTCAGCTAATTAGCCTCAGGGTGTTCTGAAGCTGTGTGTTAACCGGACTATGCAGCTTAGTGACCAGAGTGGCATTGTAAGAAACAGCAGGAAACTGCAATCCAGTAGTAAAACAAGAAGAGTAGCCCGAAAGTTACAGTGTTCTTATTTTCATTTTATTTTCCTGGTTGGAGAAATTGGGAATGTGCCAAGCCACCAGAAAATGTAAAGTTACTTCTTCAGAAACTCAGCTTTCATTAGGCCAGATTTCTGCCTGAGTAGGGAGATTAATCAGATGCTCTCTCTCCTCTGTTATCCATTATGTTTTTTGCTTGATTAGTAACTGCTGTCAGTAGGAATATATATCTGTATGTATAAATGTCTCAGTTGTAAAATTGCCATCCAAATGAGGCTTGAGTCTCGGGTAGGGGCACTGTCAAATGTATGGAAATAGTAAAATCCCAGGTTGCAACTGCTTCTGGTATTTAAAGGTTTTAGTAAACACTGTGCCAAATGTTGTTTGCATTGAACTCAGTTTCTTTTTGACACTGGCTCTTGCCCTTAAAATGAGCTCCAAAGCCCCTAAAACCAGTCTGAGAATGTGTAAAAACAGCTTCACCTTTTTCATTATAAGAGTGGATGTTGGTATTGGAAAAGTTTGCACAAGTAATAAATTTTTTGTTGCTTGTAGCTGAAATTTAAAACAGTGTGTTTGAGGCTGAAAGGAGTTTGCATTACTCCAGAATGGTTTTTTATATTTTTTTAATCTGCCCTCTTTTTTGTTTAAACTCAAGAAGAGAAGATGGTAAAGACATGGTTTGTGAGGCTGTCAAAATAACTGGTTTCTCCTTTAGTAATTTTTTTGTTGTTGTTGTTCTTTCCCCTCCTTTCCAACCTTGATCCAAGTACATTAATTGCTTTGGTTTCCTGATTAGTTTTATTTCAAACTTGTCATTTACTGGGAATAGTCGTGTGGCTCGAGTTGGTGTCCTTCCACTGGCTGGTGTGGGGCAGGAGTGGGGAAGCTGCTGAGCTGTCCCAGTGAGCAAGCATCCTGCCCCAAAGCAGAACTTGAGTTTTAAACCTGTGTGGTTACTCTGGCACAAGTGCTTAAAAATTGTTGCCCAAGAGCGCTGTTTAGCAGGGTCCAGTGACCTGGTACTGATGGAAAAACTGGACAAAGCTATTTTGATGTCTCTGCTCTGCTCCTCGCACTGCTCACCCATTGGGAAGAGCAGACTTGCAAACAAAAGTGCAGCATTGTTGCAGGTTTACTGCATTTTTCTACTGCTTGAGAGTGGTTTGGGTCATTTTCCCTTGCTGTGAGGGGGAACCAGGCTTCTCGGGTGCCCCATCCAGGTGCTGGTGGACTCTGCCATGATCAGTAGTCACGTAGGTTATACATATACCTCTTGCCAATGCCAGCGTTCAGGATAAAACTCTTTTGCTCCTGCCTGTCCTGAGGTTAGCATTGCTGTAGAGAGAGCTAAAAGTAACATGACTTTTGGGTGCTTTGTCTTTTGTGTTTTTGTTCTTTGAGCAAGCAAAACCCATTTAATGAAGACTGAAACACCTCCAGCAAAATCAGGCTCTTGCTTAATCGTACAGCTCCCAGGCTGAAAATCTGAGCAATGCCATGTATCGCAGCTTGTGTTGATAACACTGGCAATATTTGGGGGCAGGATTTGAAGTACCTGAATCTTGGGACTGGCCTGTTTGAAATTGCTGTTTTGCAATAGGCAAGATGGTGACATAGCCTTATTTTGCAACTAGCACAGCCCTGCAAAACCTTCTGCAGTGCAGAAGAAAAGATACGTGGTGCTCTGCCTGGCTTTCACTAGAGATTTAGCCTTACGTGACCTCACTGAAGTCACTGAAACTGCACAGAGGAGAGCCTGCTGCTTGTTTGCTTTAATTGTGTAATACGATAGCAAGTGGAAACCAGCAGGCAGCTAAAAAAAAAAAACAAAATCCCGCAAGTTTTTGGGTTTTGTGATGGGAGGGAAGAAGCAGGTTGCAAGATAAAGTTGAGTAGCAGGAGGGAACATTTGTGTGGGAGCTAAGCCGGAGGCTATTGATTGGCAGCCAGGTCTTAACATCAGCTGCATAAAAGGAAATCGAAGAGTCTGCCCAAATATTACCAGGATGAAAGGCAGGATAGATAGTACTGAGCCGAGCACCAGGGTGGTTTGCCCTTCTGGAAGGGCGTCAGGTGTTCCCTTTTGACTTGGTATAGGGATTGCATAGCACCATGCCATGCTGTCCTGTGCACCAGTATGTGCTCATGGTGGGCTTGACAGGAGTATTTTGAGGTAAAATTGCCTTTCTGTGGGCAAAGCACATAGAGTATCTCTGATGCTTCCAGGCATTCAAAGCCTGAGATGAGAGATCTGTGCCAGGCTTGCTTTTTTCCAAAAGAAGAAAATGTAACATACATAAATCCTTTTCCAATTTTACATCTTTGTGCCAGCAGATACCTGAGTTAACATGCATATGTTGCAGAGCTCTGTGTGGTGGGGTGGAAAAATTAAACAGGAGAGGATGAGGCTTCTCGTACCATGGAGCCTGTGAAATATGTAGGGGGAAGAGAGGCAGATTTCACAGCCCTTGGAGTGAGGGCGTCCTGCTGGGAAGGTTTCAGGTAAGTCTTAGGAGCACTTTTGATTAATGTTCTTAAGCTCCCTTTCCCTCTTAAGATTCCTAGGATTTTACTAAATGCCTAATTTCTTTTTCAGCAGTGCAAGGATGTGTGGAATTAGGAACAAGGCTTGAAATGTCTACACTGACTTTAGTGGATGCTAAAGAAAGTGAATGAGTTACTGAAGACCAGTAACAAAAACTCATACTGCAACCCTCCCATCCCCTAAAGACCAAATAAACAAAAGCTCTGAAATTTTCATCCCTGCTGTCAGTATTTGGTTTTGGGGCAGCAGCCTTTCGCTGTGCTGTGGTAGCAAATTGCACTCCTGGAAATCTCCAAGATTAGAAACAAGCCTGAGTAGCAGACAGCTGGTGAATGTGTTTTAAAATTGTCCATTTAACCCAAGGCTGCTCCACTGAATGCTTTTTTAACTCTCATATCTTTAGTTAGAGGTGTGATATCTTTGGCCTTTCTCTAGACAGACAGCCTGTATGAGCTGTGTGCTTCCTATTGATGGAGCTGCATTTTTACTCGCCAGCAGTAGTGTGCTGGAAATTTCTGATTCAGAAATAGGTCTTCTGTAAATGATTTAACATCAGGCCATTGAAATGCATTTGTGTTTTCCTTCTTAGGGCTATTAAAGATGTAGAGAAAACATTTACCACCAAATTAATGGTTGCATTTTTGTTTTAATCCTGCAGATGGGGTTGATTTATATCTCAAAAAATATGTGCTGCAGAAAGGAATTATAACATTACACAATTTTTCAGTTGTACTTAATTTTTTTATGCCAATAATTTTCATCTAGATGCTGTCTCTTTAATGTGGTGGGTTTTCTTTTTCATTAACTGTAAGGCACTGCATTTCATCCTCTGGTTTGTATGTCTTTGTTGGCTGAAAGACTCGTCTGAGGTCTGTAGTGATTGGGAAGCTGGGACCAGGCAGAAGATGCAAGGGCTCTTACTGCCATCTTCATCTCGTGGAGAGATGTAAAAGCAAAAGGATGGCAGGTTGCCTGTAGTCTCTGGGGGAGGCAGATCCAGCTGAAGAGAAAGAAATGGTGTAGTCCTACATGCAGATAGGAGAGAAGAAGATTAAATGACAGAGCAGAGATTTTGCACAATACTGGCTGCTCTGATAAAATCTGGTTGACTTTCCCTTGAGGATTATACAGAGATAAGCAGCCTTAGCTCATTAGCACCTCCCCTTTCTCATGCTCTGATGATTGCTTTAGGTTTGATGGCAGGTGGTGGTGACAGGATTTGCTGTGATCTGGGGTGCAGTACTGGAAGCGCAGCACATCCTGAAGCCTGAGATGTCAGGTCGTGTGCCATTTCTTGCAGTTGAGATTAGACTCTAGCTCAGTTGATTGAGGTATTTATGCTTGGACCTTTCTATTTGTGGTGTTTAGTGCTCTCAGTGCATGAAAGCAACCATTAGAATCACTGCACTTAGTTTTTCAACAACTGAACTTTGTACTCGCTCCCAGAAGCACAACTCCTGAGGCAGCAGTGGAAATGAGCTTAACTTCATAACTCTGGGGAGCATCACGGTTGGGTCCTTGAAAATTGACCTGGCAAGTATGAAAAAAGTCAAGTGATGTTTTTCAGCATGCTGTCAAGTTAGGTCACTAATGATATTACTGCAACATCACAGTCATTGTAAGTGTCAGTTCCATGAAAGAAATATACATTAGTGCTCTCTAAGTGTTGTACAGAGTTACACTGTGTACCTTGTAGCCATCCATATGCATCTCCATTTGATAAAACTGGTCTGAGCGATTTCCAGTCCTGAAACTCTTTGCAGCACTTCCTGCTGGAAGTTAACACTTCTCCATATATGCTTGTTGATATGAGCAGTTGTTCAAGTGATCCTCTGACCTTCAGCCACAAAAAAGTTAAAGTCATCATGTATTTCCTGAGCTATATTGGGATGTGCTCATCTGTCCCCTGGGCTGATTTGGCAGGGACCTCCCTGTGGGTTGGAGGAAGTGGAGGGTTACTCTCTCTTCTCATCAAATGGAGAATCACCACCACCTTTATAAAAATAAGACTTCACCTGTATATAGTGTCATGTTTTAACCCCAGCCAGCAGCTAAGCACCACACAGCTCCTCTCACTCCCCACCAGCAAGTGAGCAAATCAAAAGGGTAAAAGTAAGAAAACTCATGAGTTGAGATAAATATACTAAAATAATAGGTAAAGCAAAAGCTGCATGCACAAGCAAAGCAAACCAAGGAATTAATTTACCATTTCTCACGGGGTGGCTGGTGTTCAGCCATTCCAGGTAAGCAGGGTGGTATTTTCATTACAGTCTCTATCCATGGGCCCTTTGGACCAGACCATTTGGGATAATGTTGAAATGAGCTCTTGTCTTTGCCTCTGCTCCTTTTTGGACTTAGCCACAGACTTCAGTCCCTTAGGATTTCACCTGCTCACAGTGGAGCCTTATCTCTGTGCCACAGTCTCTGCAGCATAGTGCTTTGCCACTGCTGACATCAGAATGTTCCCAGGCCCAGCAGAGTAAGGTGATCAGCAGTTCAGCAAGCAGCAGAACCAAGGAGCAGCCACTAACGAGCACCAGGCTTTAGTGTGCAGTGAGGCAATCAAGCCCCATGGCAAGCCCAGGAGCCCGTCAGTGAATAGCTAAACAACAATAACAGCTATAAATTCAGTCTAGCACATTCTAATCAAACCTGTCATTATCTCAAACCCTCCCAGCCCCACACTGGCCATCAGAAAGGACTATTGTGGTTTAACCCCAGCTGGCAGCTAAGTGCCATACAGCCCGTCTTTCACTTCCCCCGCAGCGAATGAGTGAGCAAATCAGAAGGGTAAAAGTGAGAAAACTCATGGGTTGAGAGAAAGACGCTAAAATAGGTACAACAAAATAGGTACAGCACACAAGCAAAGTAAACTAAGAAATTCCTTGGAAACACCACTTCCCATGGGCAGGCCAGTGTTCAGCCATCCCCATGAAAGCAGGGCTCCCTCACATGTAATGTTGACTTGACAAATGCCGTGATTCTTCCTGTCCCAAATTCTTTCTTCTTGTCCTAGTTGTATGTGCTGAGCATGACACCATGTGATCTGGAATATCCCTTGGGCCAGGTGGGATCAGCTGTCCCAGCTGTGTCCTCTCCCAACTTCTTGTGCACCCCCAGCCCCCTTGCTGGTGGGATGGGCTGAGAGGCAGAAAAGGCCTTGACTCCGTGTAAGTGCTGCTTAGCAGTCACTGAAACATCTCTGTATCATCAACAGTGTTTCTAGCACAATCCCAAACATAGCCCCATACGAGCTGCTATGAAGCAAATTAACTCTGTCCTAGCTGAAACTAGCACAATGTTTGACAGATTCATTGGAAGTATGTATGTACAGCATATTTATCACTTAAATTAACCACACTAGTTGAAGAATGGTGTTTTTCTGCTTTTAATTTCATGTATCAAAACCTCCCTATTTACTGGAACATAGAAAATCTAGCTGCAGAATTATTCTATGTTGCATACCTTTCCTGTGTGTTTTCTCAGTGACTCTCCTAATAATTGTTAATTGCCTCTCCTAAAGCTAGGCATGAATCCTGCACAGATCTGCCTGACTTTCACTGCAGACATATCTTTGTCCAGTTCTGTGGTGCTACCACGTGACAAGTACATCTTAATCGCAGTAGGGTTGTGGTCTGTTTAAGCCCAGAGACATAAAAAAGGGTTAGCAATGAAAGTACTGTTTGCCATGGCAAAAATGTCTTTGGCTTAGGTTCCTTACTTGGAAGACTGGTGGTACATGTGAACTCTGCACATCACAGTGGGCATGTCTTCCTGCACAAGTCCCCACTTTCACATCCCAGGTCAGGAAGGAGAAGAAATGTTTTTCTGATGGTGGCATTTAGAATTCATTTTGGACTATACCATCATGTTATGTTCTCATGTCATTTGTTGCTGCTATTTTAATTTAAAGTGTAAAACAACATTTCCCTTAAAAAGATCTTCATTGTTACATTGACTCTGAGAGTGTTCTGTGTCAGCTCTGTAGTAATGGCATCTGGGCTGAGAACACTCTCAACTTTATCTCAGGCTGTATTTCCAAGGAAAAAATTTGGCCTTTGGCCCTTAGAAGATAAGCAGCTTGGAAATAGCTACTACCTTGTACAGGAGTGCCTTTGAATTATGCTCTGTGCATTTGCTTTGTGCTGCATCCACAGCTATGACCGGGTGTGTGCAGGAATGCTGAGCAGAGGATGGAGGAGGCTTTGGGAATTAAGCCCTTGCAGACAAGTGGGTCAAAAGTAGAAGGGAACAAAACTGAAACCAGTACTGGCTCTCCTGGGTTCTTTGCTGCACTTAGATGGTTAATCTAGTCTCTTAAAGCAACACTATGGTTATCAAAAGCAGAGAGGAAACGTTAATGGGTATCTGTTGTAGGCACGGTTGTGGTGCTACTGACTCTGTGCTGCATCAGGAAAAAGCATTCCTTCCAAGTGATGCCCTTCAGAGCATGGCTAAAATAAATGAACAAACAGTTGCTACAGTTCCCACAAAGAGCTGAAAAAGTTGCCTGGAGCTCTGCTTAAAAACCTGTGTAGCACATAAACACCTCAAGATTTGCAGATCCCTGTAACCTGTATAGGAAGTAATCTTCTATTTGCATGAGCAAGAACTCCTCTGACTAGCACACTTGGGGAGAGCAAAGGCCCATTTATTTTGTGTATCACTCCACTCCACTGATTTTCTGGCATGCTGTTTGGTGGGGGGGAATAGCTTGTGGAAGTGTGGTTTTTGTTGTGTGGGGGGCAGTGATTTGAGGATGTGGTAGAAAGGAGCCTGGGGGAATTGGGACAGACAAACTGTAAATAGCTTTTTTTTCTCCTGTGTGGATGCATTGGAAAAGCCCACAGAAATGGCCCTATCTGCTTTTGTTTTGTTTTCTAACTGAGTACTAGTGGACAAACCCAGCAATACATTTTCCCACTTTTGGACTGCCTAAAACAAAAGGCTTTAACTAGTATCCTTTTCTATTTATAAAGAGTCTTTCATCTGACTTTACCAGGAATGTATCAAGCCTCTAGTACAGAAATCTTGGCAATTAAAACATTTCCCCCCACCAAAAGTCCTGAGCACTGAAGCACAAGATGCTCTTACATGGGAAAGCTGAGTTTACATGAGTTGTGACTGTTTTAAAAACTACTTTTCCTTTTTATACAGTGGGAAGAAATTGGTGAGGTGGATGAAAACTACGCTCCGATACACACATACCAGGTATGCAAGGTAATGGAACAGAATCAGAACAACTGGCTTCTGACCAGCTGGATCTCTAATGAAGGGGCGTCCCGCATCTTCATTGAGCTCAAATTCACCCTGAGGGACTGTAACAGCCTTCCAGGAGGACTTGGGACCTGCAAGGAGACTTTTAACATGTATTACTTTGAATCAGATGATGAAGACGGGAGGAACATCAAAGAAAACCAGTACATCAAGATTGATACCATTGCTGCTGATGAGAGCTTCACAGAGTTAGACCTTGGCGACAGAGTAATGAAGCTCAACACGGAGGTGAGAGACGTTGGGCCCCTAACAAAAAAGGGATTTTACCTCGCTTTCCAGGACGTGGGTGCCTGCATTGCCCTGGTCTCCGTGCGCGTGTACTACAAGAAATGCCCATCGGTAATCCGCAACCTGGCCCGCTTCCCTGACACCATCACGGGTGCGGATTCCTCGCAGCTCCTGGAGGTGTCAGGTGTCTGCATCAACCACTCAGTGACTGAGGAGGCACCGAAGATGCACTGCAGTGCTGAGGGGGAATGGCTGGTGCCCATCGGGAAGTGCTTGTGCAAGGCAGGCTACGAGGAGAAGAACAACACCTGCCAAGGTAAGGGTTTGCAGGGAGGGTGCTGTGTGAGCTTCCAAGGTGGTGTGCAGTGTGGGCTTTCTTCTCTTTCACGTTTTTTGTGCCTGGTTGAGTTGACAGTGGTGGGTCGGGTTCTCACTTCCACTGAGGTCCTTTGAATAACTGTTACAGCAGGAAGACAGAGGCCTTAGGTGGGTGTCGTGGCACTTGACACCTACGTGCGGGTGCTTCCGGTGCTTACAGGGCTGCGAACAAGGAGAATCTGGCATTCTGCTATTACCTTTGGAGCACTGTGCTGTTGGGTCCATGAGGCAATTGTAGTCTTATCTGTTATTTAGAGATTTATGTTATTTTTCTTCAGTATCAGGGTTTCCTTATGAGTCTCGGAAGCCTGGTTTCTTTTTTGCCGGACTGTACCAGGGAATGTTTGAAGTTAATCTCTCTATAGAAGATGCATTTTGTTTTTGTATTTGAAGGAGTATGTTTTTCTGTCTTTATCACTCTGTGGGGGGCTGGGTATTTGATGTGGTGTGAGTTGATTGATTTTCCTCTCTGGTAAATAATTTAATACAAAGCTGCTCAGCTGTTCAGAGTTAAAGCCCCACTGATAAAAATGCTTCCATATGTGCAGAAGTTTTCACACAAGTAGCTGGCTGAGGTTCCCAAGTTGCTGGTCAGCACAGATCTCCTGAATCATCAGAGGCCTTGTGCAAGAGATCTAGGGTATCTAAAGTTCAAGACCTTAAAAAGAATCCTTACAAAGAACAACAATAGACTCTGAGTGTATAATCTCATTTTATGGTTTGCTGTACTACAGGCTTGTTTATGAAATCTGCCCTTCCGTTGTAAATACGTAACAGGTAGCTTAAAACTAACTTGCTTGTAAAAGAGAAGGATAAACAAACAAAGATCTCAATACAGTTTGCTTTTTGCAAAATTTATATATATTGGTCATCAGCCCCGCCTTAATTGTCTTGTCTTTGCAGCCACTTAATAATGGATAGTAATAGATACTGTGGGGAAGGCAGAGGAATTCCACTTCAACCGAAGTCTGTGTTGCATTTTCTCTTCACCTTACTCCAGACACTCATTATTGCTGTTTGTAGTGTGGTATGAAGAATAGATCAGTGCATATCCACAGCAAACTGTGGCCTTGATCCTTTAGTCCTCGGTCGCAGGCTTGTGCCCCTGGAGATAGTTCAAGTCTCTTCAAGGGTTGACATGGAGAGAAAATGTAATGTTTGAGAGAAATGCTTGTGTTGGAAAAACCTCTGCTGAACAGCATGTGGAGTGATTTTTGACCAGAATAGTCTCCGTTTTCTACAGATGTAGTCAATACAGCAAAATCTGTCTTGGCTTTGCTTTTCCTGTGATAATAAAGATACTTCTCCTTTTTAGGGGGGAAGAAGAGACTGACTTGATGTTTGATACTGTACAGTGCTAAGATCAACATTATCCCAAGTTGAGGAAATGTAGACTACTGCAGACGAGGGATGTCGGTTGGTAGATCAGCAAGGTTTTGCTTAATTGTGGCAGAAAATACCATGTCACAAAGTGACAGACACTGGTTTGGTGCTTGGTCTAGTCACTGAGGTCAGTCCACCTGTAAGAATTTCTGGAGGAAAGGAGTCCTCTATTGGTCACCTTTCAAGTCCTGTCCTCTGATGTTGCATGAGGATTTCTCAAAGCACTCTTAGAGGTCTCAAAAACAAAGAAAACACCATTAAAAACAACCAACTAAAAACCAAAACACCAAACCCAAAAAACTATGGATTTAAACCAGAAATCTCAGACTATCATTGAAGAACCTGTGCTGCCTGTAGAGGGTTGCATCTCTGGCAATGTTGAGATAACGACCTGGGGTGTGCTTTCAGAAGGCCTTAGTGATTAAAGGTTGTGCTTTCCATTTTTGGGTATGGGTTGGGTTCTTTTTAATTTGCTTTTCTTAATCAAGAGGACAGTATCTGGCCTCTCAATTTATGACCATGTTGGGTAGGCCTGTGATCATAATTAGGAAGTGTAAAGATGCTTTGTGGTGGTGTATCCCTGCCCTGTTTCTAAGGTATATCCACATAAACTACTCTTTACTTCACCTACAGCCTGCACCCTCAACAGGAGTTTATCACTTTAATTGCTCTAGAGGTGTTAAAGCTGGTAATTCTTTTTTGTGGGATAGCCCTAAATTCCATCACCAAATCAATGGGACTTGAGTGCCTATGGCAAATTCTGTTTGAGGGCCCCATTTGCATGTCCTGTGTTTAACCCAGGTCGCTGTGCCAAGCATTCCCTGCTGGTTGGCTCTGAGATGCTCAGTTGATAGGAGGCATTCAGCCTTAGGCCATTCAGGAGCTCTGCATTCAGCGTGTATGGAGTTCATGTGATATCCCATGTGAGTAAAATGCTTTCTGGTTTGGTTATTGTTACATTCACAAAGACGAGGTTGTCTTCTAGGACAGTGAAGTTAAACTTTGCATCCTTAAGCACAGTAAGTAACACCAAGAAAGGTCCTATGTATTTGTAAATGCCGAACATTTTTTCCACAGTCTGATTGATGTTAAGGAAATGCTCTCCATGCTCCTGGCTGACATAATGATGGTCTTGGCACTCTGCTATGTAGCTCTCACAAACACCTAAATAACTTCTGACCTTTGGTTTATAAATCACTTGGGTGCATCTTGCAAGTGGTCTCCCAGTTTGCTTTCACTTAGTAAGCAGGTTTTTTGTGACCATGCTTTGGGAAACATTTTCAGCCCAGAAGAGCCTGGCTTTGTTTATTAAAATTTCTACTGCAAAGATGACATTTTCCAATCTCTAGTGTCGTGTCTGGACAGAGCAGACTTCACTCTTTTATTAGAGGTGATGTAAATCCCAGTCATCCCCACAAACATATGGGAACTATTGAAATCCCTTCTGCCTACAAATCATTAATTGGCAACGATGTTCTGAATTCATCATCTTGTCAGCAGGGTTCCTGTTTGAAGAAGGCACTGACAGTAACAGCTGAGCAGTTTCTCTCACTGGGGACTCTGAGGTTGTAAATATGACATGGTCTAATCTCCTTATATAATGTGCTCACCCTCTCAATTAATACAGGCAGCTAGGTAGTAGTTACTGTAAAAACCCAAACTACTTGGATTTTTACACCTCCTTTGGCAACATGGCACATTTATCAGCAACTGCTAGGGACAGCTGGAGGTAAATTGTGACTGTGTTGGGACATGTTTGTAAAGGACCAGTGTTAAGGTTCGTTATTCACAAGCATAAATTGCTGTACTAGTTACTAAGAGAAATGAAAGCAGTTGCTCTGTGAATTTCGATGCTGGTTTCCAGAGTGGTGTTTTGGTACCACTAAACAGCTGATGGTTATGGGCTTTGCCTCAGTTCAGCTGGTGCTCTCTGAATGGTTCCTTGAGGAAAACTTTCAAGTCTGCTTAGCCAGTTTCAAGTCTCCTAACGGTGGTCTCCACCCTAGCACGCAGTAGTCAACCAAAGCTGAGGGACAGATCCTAAAATGCTGTAAAACTTGGTGTAGTGCCACTGACATTTCTGCCTTTACCCATTTAGGGGTTTGGCCAAAAATATTATCTGCCCAGTCTGTGCTCTGCTTCTTCATGCACTAGCATCAGTGAGTTTTATCGTAACTTCAGTTTTAGTTGCTTACTGTAAATAGCAGAGCTCACCATTGGGGTTTGTGCAGGAAGTAAATACCGTGACAAGGGCACCTTCTGGCACTTCTCTTTGTATTCATCCTCACCTTCAGCCCAGTATGTTTTCAGTGAGCAGCAAGAAGCACTTATTTTTATGCCTTTAAAGACAGTTGAGCCCATGCTACTGGAAGAGAGGGGATGTTGACATGTTAAGCTAATGAGAGCCAAATACATTTGCAGTGGTGAGGTCCTGCTAGTGTCCAGTGGGCTGCAGGCTAGTAACTGCAAATGTAATTGATTTTGCGGAGTCTGATCTTTTTCAGATGACTTTAGTGCTGAAGCACAACTTAATTAAGTATTTGAGTAAAGAAACAATGGAAGAAAAGAAAAACTGCACCAAATGAGAGCCGAAGTGAAAAGATGAGTAATGAGTTCAGGTCATGGCACTCTCCTTTCTGAGAATCGGTACATGCTGCCACTTGAAGAGACAGCAAAAGGAGTACAGCTGGTTTTAGCTAGCTAGAAGGTATAGACAAGGTCACAGATGATAGAGGTGGACAAAATAATGGATGAAAACTCAGTGATATCTTTCTTCATCCTTGCTGTCTTCTGAGGAAGAACATTGAAACTGAGGGCTGAAGGAAAGATGGGTTGGGGTATGGTTTCTGGTTTTAGAAAGGAGCTGCTGCCAGAGAAAGTACCTGGATATTTTTTTTTTGTAAAACAACTCTAGAATATTCAAGCCCTTCTGCTGTCTTAAATACTGGTGTTTGTTTGATTATTTTTCCCTTAATCAACTTTGCTGAACATACCTCAGTGCATTTACAAAACCATATTTATTTTTGCTGATTGTTCATTACTTGTGTTGTGATTCAGCTGAGCTCTTGCCAAGAGAAATGAGTTTCTTACAGAAAACAAGGGCTGCAGAAAAACCTTGTGTTCACAGGTCTTTTATTTTGGACTTAAGCTAGCTACGTATGTCACCTAGTTTTAATTATGTAGTTTAGAAGTTTAGCTGCTGAATCAGTTCCTGGATGATTTTGTTGCTGGCTGATTGGGGGTGAAGCAGAGCCACGCATCTTCCTCCAAAAGCGGTGCAATCAGTGCAGACGTATGAAGGCACTTTCCCAGAGCAGTGATTGGCATCCTGTTGAACAGCCGCTGGAAGGATATTCAGAGGCAATTGTTTATTTGCAGCTGTGCAGGGGCAAGCAGGCAGAAGTAGTGACCCTTGGCTGGTGAGGAGCAGAGGGCACCATCTGTGGAGGGTTGGGAGACAACTGAGGACTTACAAATGTAGTGATGGCAGAGCCATGTTTTTCGATTGTTGCGTTTCTGAGTCTGCACAGCAGCTGTCCCAGAGGCCTGACTTGTGAATGAAGCACATAGGTGATACCACAATAAAGAAAACTCTGTATATTTGCATATTATGCGTGGTTTCCTCAGATGACACAGTGCAGCACCTCAGCCATTGCCTTCCCCATCCCCTTATTTCTAGAAATGGAAACATGCTGCTGCACAGGTAACCTTATTTTGAAACTTGGGCTTTTGCTTCAGAGCAGCCACTGTTTCTGTTTTTCCACCTGATACAGCTGCAGTAGGGGGGCAAATTTTCTTCAGTCCGCTCCACAACTTGCTTGCCTGCCTGTCTGCCTCAAGTTGGCTGAATTTTCTCTCTCTCTCTTTTCTCCTTGTTATGTATGCTAGAAAGGCAGCGTACTGCTAAATCGTGCGTGTCTTATGGGAGACTTCCCAGCTAGGACTCAGGTGAGTAAGGCAAGTGTGCTTTTACCTTTGTAGTGGAGTGGAAAGCAAGCAAAGTCCAGGGATAAAAAAAATAAAAATCTCTTTTTAATTGTTCTACTGGGAGGTGATTACATGGCAAGAAAAACATTGATGGAAATATTTGGTATATGGAGAATACTGAATTTGGAAATACAGTTGCCCCTCCAGGGAGTTCTTTGCCCATCATTCATACTTCTTGTGCATTTTTCTGATTAAAACCAAATTGGCTGGGAGTATAGCATGGTAGGTGTTTATATAATTATGAGCTGAAGTACCTAGTTAATTTTAATTAGTCACAAACCCAGCCAGTGTCAGAATAGCTGAATTTTTAGCCACACAGTGTGTATTATCTTTTCAAATGTAAAGAAAGTCACTTGAATGCAAAATGCAGTTGTCACTGGAGAGAGAATGGGTTTTATTCTGTAGAGAGGTGTGTGCATGTACATATTTAGGTGTTTTGTTCTGCAGCTGAAATAATTAATAAGAGTGGGGAAATGTTTTGCACAGATCAAAATTGTATTGCAACAGGACTGATTAAATATTATTCCCTTTGTTTTGTTTTGTGTGTGTACAGTTGCCCTCATTATTATAGGAGGCACAATGCCCACCTATGTGCAATACTTTATGCTTTACTAATGAGCTGTAACTTTCTGCACTGCCTTGTGTATGGTAACCCCCATGACTGAAGATCTTTTTCTTGTTCTGCAGCGATGCTTTTAGGCTGTTATTTTGACCAACTTAACCTTCCTGTTCTTAGCAGTGTGGCTGCTGTGCAGTCACCTTTCAGAAGGACAGTTAAGAAGTACTTTATTCCCTTCACAAAGTATAGATTGAGCAGTGCAAATAAAATAAAGTTTGGAAATGGCTTCAGAAGTGTAAACTGTGAAGGTCATGTTTGCTTCTTAGCCATAAGATATTTTGGGACAGATCTTAGGGTATGCTTTTTAGTCTGGTCCTAGATAACTAAATGATATTTACTTGAATGGTGCCTTTGTTTGGTTTTATCATTCTTGAATATACGGTGTCCATTGGTAGATCAGGGAATTTGTTAAATTATGGGATGGCAGAGGTGTTGCAGGACAAAAGGAGTGTTGGCCATGGTGTGGTTAGGTTCCTTTGACTGCCATCTTCATCTTTGAATGGCTTGGAAACAGTTCACTTATTAATTGTGGTTTTTAGAAGCAATTAAGGACTCTGGAGAAACACTAGGGATAAAGTGCATGGATACTTGCTGGCAGTGCAGTGAATTTAATTGCCTTGATTTAAGATACGGCTGTCCCCAGCTGCCCACTCTGTCCCAGTGCTGGAAGCTGCTGCTGGCTCTGCAGAACTGGGTAGTTTGCCCATGACTGATGTGATCAGTGGAGTGCTTGTCTTGATGTCCTGGCCTGGGGGCACTCTCCCTGCGTGGTGATCTGTAGCAGAAGGGTGGCTGCAACCACTTGAACTGCCAAGGGTCTACTAGAGCTCGTTTGTCAGAACCCGCATTCCACCTAATTTATATGGGGTATAAAACGAAGTGGTACTATTGTTTTGCTCGTAGTTTGGGGTTTCAGTTTTGTGTTTCTCATTTAGAAACACTTAGCAGTAGTTAATGATGTGTTGACATTTCAATAATAAGCTTTTCTCTCTGCATGCTTTACATCTTGACTATTTTCACTTGCTCTGGGTTAAAATTGAGGTCGAAATCCAGGCTCCAAAAAAGCAGGCTCCAATTGTGTCTCGTATGAACAGATTCACATCTTACATTTTATTTTATATCTTTAGCTGAATAAACTTGTATCTTTTACAAGGTAAGTGTTCAGTAGAATGAAGTAAGAGCAAAGAGACTGCGATACATATGTCTGTAGAAAGAGCTGAATCTGCTCTTCATGATAAAAGAGATACCCATTTATTTTGCTGGAAGATTGCTCATTTTCTGTCACTGAAGAAGTTATTGTAGTATAGACAGAATAGTATCTATGAACAACACAGGGTTAAGATTGTATTGAGCACGGTTCTGATGTGCTTCCATTTTTGATTTCCCTCAGGGTAGTTAGGAGGTTGTTAACACTGGAGCAGACTCAGAGAGGTGGGTGTTAGATAAACTCCAAAATGTATACCCAAAACCGATTAAATGAAAAAAAAAACAAAAACACCAAGACAAAAGAGGGAATTACAGGCTTGTGGATGTCCCTTACTACTTTCATACGCCTGTCTTTATAAATTTATGTCCTTAAAAAAAAAAAAAACAGCTGAAGTTTGAAGAACTGGGATTTAAGATGACAACTTCCTTGTCACTGTCAATGACAGTCAATCAATTTAATGCCAAGAAAAATTCTACTCCCCTTCTCCTGAAAATTCAGGCTTTAGAAGCTGTAGATATGTGGCAGTATCAGGACAAGCCCCCTGGCTGGGGGGGTGAAAAAAGACTCTCCCTGCCTGCGTGCCTCCTCGTGCCACCCACAGTTACATTCCTGGAAGCAGGATTGGGTGGGAGAGGTTACACATCAGCAGAGTGTCTTCGTCTGCATCTTCATGGTCCTTGTAGAGCCCGCTGTGGTAGTGATGGTGGTGGGCTCAGCTTCCCTGACAGGGTTGCCTGACCAGTGTGGCACTGGAGGCAGTGCTGACTTGGGGTGTGACCCATTCTCGCAGTGAGACTTGGAGGGGTATCCTGAGCCAAGTCCTTGTGGTAGGCTTTGAGTAGCTTATGAGTAGTTTCGCTGCCACTTGAGAAGTGAGTGTTTTGGTGTGAGGAAAGAAGTAGTTAATACAGACTACTAAAACCGCTTCCAGGTCATACAAAGGGCTTTTCTCTGTTGGATCTTGAACTACCCACTTTATGAAGTAGGTCAGAGTCACTATTGCCAGTTTTACAAACGACAGCCTCGGGCTGGAGACTGAGTTATTCAGTGCCATTCAGAGACTAGAACCTGAATCAGGATTTTAGGTATCAGTGCTGATCTCGTGTGCTCTTTTTATGCTCTTAGACTAACCTAAAACCCTTTTAAGATCATTCATCTCCAGGTGGATTCATTGGGAAGTAACAATGAACTTAACATTCTTCTAGAGGTGGAATTGGAACAGAAATTGTCATTTCAAAAGGCTTGCTTTTGTACCTCAGTTAGATGCTTTCTTTTAAAAAACCAGTTGGCCTGGAGGTGCATTTTCTGAACAGGGCTCTCACATCAGCTAGAGGCTCTGCCTAGTGTGGCAGCTGTGCCAAGGAATCCATCTCTGCCCAAAGGTCCATTTCACTGCCAAAGCCTCAGCGTTATTGAGTAGCAGACCCTCCGCGTATATATAGAAAAGCATCCCCTGCCCCAGCAGACTGCCCAGTCCCTCTGCTTATGTGTGACTGGTATTACTGGAATAAAGCAAGCCTGTCTAGGGAGCCAACATGACCTTTGCTAAACTCCGAGTGATGGTTGCTGTCCAAGTGAGATGACTGTCTCCTGCATGCACTGAAGAGTCGCTGTGGTGATGCCATGATGATTTTTTTGTCTTTTCTTTTATACCCCTGTTATACCTTTTTACAGCTTCTCTATTCTTAGTGCTTTTTGCCTACATTCTTGGACTTGTTTGTTAAGCTGGAAGACTAAACATTTTAGAGGTTTCGTAGTTAGGGATCAGTGTGTCCTAGACCCCAAGGTCCTCTCCAGAACACATTTTGTAAACTAAGATAGAACCATCCAGGGGAAGGTTCCCTGGGGAGGGGGGCTCACTCAAGCCTCTCATTGGGGAATCTTTGATAGATATGCTAATTAGTAAGACCTGTAATGATATACCAGATCTTTTGGATATGTGCATTGCAGTGTGCATTGAGGTGCATTCAACCTGGATGTGGCGCACCTAAGGATCCTTAAAATAAATACCAAGGTAAAATCCCTTTTTCCCTTCTAACCGTGTTTGACTCTTGATTTTAAGACCAGGAAAAGGCATCAGTGGTACAGTACTAATTCCACAAGTAATGCATTAGAGGTCTTACACAGAGTTGGACAGCCTGTCATCCCGTTGCAGTGCTGACAGAGGTCACAGTGTTGCCTTCAAAAGCTGCCTGGAAAGGAAGCTTTTTAATTACTGCAGAGCATGGGGAATGTACTAATTTGTAATTTGGCGGAAGCAACCTGCGGGCTGGAGCTTCCCAGCTCCAAACTGCTTCGCAGATAGCCTGCAACCCAGGCAGTGACAGAGCTAGGACTGTGGGCTTCATTACTGCTGGGGCTCTGCGCGGGTTCAAGAAGTGACAGCAACGTTGGAATCTTGGGATAGGAGCCAGTGTTTTATTAGTATAAATCCAAGGCAATTGGGCATGTTAATTACTGGAAGAAATTCACAGCAGGCAGGAAAAGGACCAGGATGATGGGGAGATGCCATGGATAATTGCCGAGGTCCACAGATGCCCTGTGACCCTGTGCTGCTGGGATTTCCTGCATTGCAATGGTTGACTTGCAGCAGATTGAGTGTTGTCATTGCAGGCTGCAATGTCTAGAGCAAAGTGCCTGCAGAGGGAATTTGAGGCAAAAATGGCTTAAGGCTCACAGAGTACTGTAGGAAAAAGAGTCATGGGACCCTCCAGTACCAAGTCAGATGTTGGTCAGGGCATGTGTAGGCACGAGTGTGCTGGTAAGGGGTAAGCAGACAGGTGATGAGATTTCACTCTTCCTGTCCTACCTGGTTTTGGGTTTGCTTTTTGCCCGAGCACTTGATGCTCTTTCACTGCCAGAGCAGGTGATCAGCAAGAGACTCTTTCTAGAAGTGAAATGCATGGAAATGGCTACAAACCTCTGAAGAAAAAGGCAGGTGTCTGTATTGCAAAATAATCTTTTCCTCTCTGCGTACCCAAAGTCCTCAGTCAGGCTCAGATAAAAGCGTTCCTCCCCTCCCTGGGCACAAGACTGGCCCATATTATTTATTTATTTGTAAAGCTTTTTTTTTTTTTCTTTTTTTAGAAGAGCTTTTACATTATTTTTCTTTGCTCTCACAGTTCAAGCATGATTTAATGTGTCAAAACTAGTTTGCTTAGCCAGCCTTGATTGTCTTGCATACTTCCACTAAAGCAAGGCAGTCTTCCTTCCAGGCACTGCTGCTGCCCAGACAAATGAAGTGTCACAGCAGCTAGGACCTGCTCTTGTGTTGTGACAGCAGTAGCATCCTTCAACAAAGCCGTCAGCAGGGAATTTAGACGGGGGTAATGCCTACAGATATGGCTTGGGTCAGGGCAGTGTGGGCCCACACAGGCAGATGCGGAGACAAGCTTATGCTCGAGAGACTTAATCGATCATTCATGTGCAAAGGCATTTTGGTCCAGGTTGAGAGTCTAGCTAGTACTACAGAGAGAAAGGAACCATCCTGTTGGTGCCTGCACTAGTGAGCCTGGCAGAAATTACACTGGGAGACCTTGCTGCAGGGTAGTGCTGCCAGACTGATACATCTGGTTGCAGGTTTCCTGGCAGAAATGAGTTGCAGTGTGATCTTTTGCTTTCTGTAGTCATTGGGGATTTTATCATTGATTTTGGTGGGAGTGAGATGATAATCCTTTATGATATGTTAACTAAATAATTTCCTGGCCTAGATCTTTATTAAGTGTTGCACTGAGTGCCAGCAGAACACAGCCTATAGGAAAGAAATTTAGTTCATGATAATTGGTGTAACTCAGATCAGACCTCTTTGTCAGCAAGTGGTCTGATCCTGATCTCTTCCAAACCTCCCAAATATCAGAGTTTCTGGCATTTTGTGGTTGTCTTTTTCTCATCTCATGCAGGGGGACGCAAGCTAAAGTTCATCCACCTGTTTCTGCACTGTTCTCCATTGAAAAGAGTAAGGAAGAGGTTTTGAGTCACTCTAATTTGTTTAAAATGGCATAGTGAGCCTTGAGCCTGCCTGCAGGATGTGGTGCATCGTAGGAAGCCTTCCCTAAGGTGCTGCTGTGATGCTGTGCACTCAACTGAGCAAGAGCTCTGCACTTGGCATCCTCATCATTGATGTCTTCAGGCTCTTGTCTCCTGGATGCCTCAGTAACACAGTACTCAGCAGTCAGGTCAGACGTCTCCTGGTGTCTTTTTGCTGGGGTGTGTGGGATGGCTGCCAGATGGAAATCTGGTGCTCAGGGACTAGTGAAATGATTGTGTGAGTCTGTTATTGACTGAGCTCTGAGCGTGGCTAATGGCATTGATGAGTTGTGTCATCCTGGTGGTGAAGGCAGTGGGTCATGCACTGGCTCTGAAATGTAGCATGTTAAGTGCACTGGTAGATGGGGGGAAGTGTCCCCTGTCAGATCTTGCCCTTCCAAAATATTGTGGGACTGTTTGATTTGGTGACCTCTTCTTTTCTCCTGTTTTGTTTGTTTGGGGTTTTTCTGTTGTGGGTTTAGTTCGCTGTTGGTTTTTTTCCCAATAAAAGACATGCTAGATCAGACCTTGGTGTGTAAAACACTGGCCAGTGTTATCTGGAAACTTGATTCTATGACTCTGTAAACTGACACAAAAAACATTTATCAAGGTGCCTGTGCATGACTCCTTCTGTGTCTTCAGTCATTCAGGTACGTGCAAGTCATTTTGCTGTACTTTGTGGGCACACAACTGAAAACACAATGCCTCTAATGTGGCATCTGTGTTTAATACCATGTGTAGCTCTGGGCTAAGAAGAAAATGAATATTTTACAAGAAAAGCAAAACCAGCCCGAACTAGAATTAATGTTTTCAGATCGAGGCATTTGCTCTTAGGTTGGAGGCATAAAAGCACCAGCTTAAGGTTGTAGCATTCATTTTCAGTGAGCTTACTGTAAGTATTTTGCCACTCTGGTTGGGAAGAAGCAGAGGCAGCACAGCAGTCATACTGCAGTTCTGTCTGTAGGACTGAGTGTGCATTGTGGGATTTAGTGGGAGGCACATTGTTACTGCTCATGTGCTGCTGGCAGGTGGGTGAGGGCCCATGGAAAGCCAAGCTAGAACATTTCTGGTTGTGGAGTCACCTTCAGTGTTTTGCACTGCGTACGTGCATGGAAACAGTGTGGGCTGTGACTATAGAGAAACAAAAATACTCCTCCTGAAAGTTTATTGAGCAAAGGCTTCTGGTTTAACAAATTCAAATTTTACATGTTTCAAAGACTGATTTCCAGATGCCATTGGGAAGAGTGTCAGGCCACATTCAGATTAGCCTTACTGTTCCATAATATCTTACTGGAGTACAAGGTTAATTAGTACCATAGGCAATATGCATTATTCATCACAGCAACCAGGCTTTTCTTCTGTTGGTCTGTTGTATGCTGCAAATGTTTTCACTTCCAATAACAAATCCTTGATATATAATTTTCAAATTTAATCCTGCCAAATCATATTTGTGATATATGAATTATATGGGCACTCTGATACATTTCAGGTGTCAAAAGTACTATAATTTTAATGTTTAACTCTTGACTTGCTTGGGCATAGACCTGAAGGACCATGGGAGATAAAAGATGATTTTATTAATGCCCATCTTGAACCTGCCCCAAACTGGGGATAGCACTAGTGACACGAGTAGTGCAGTGGTTTGCAGCAGTAGTGCTTTCAGTGCTGATTATCAGCAATATCTCATTGCAGGTGTGAAGTGCTGAAGTCGTGTTGCTGCTGCGGTACTGTGGCTGCTTGCAATACCCCAGCACGGATCTCAAGCATCTCGATTCCCTGCCTGGGGTTTGTGGCAGGGGAAGACTCTTTGTAGCAGGGTTAGGGTTAGCCTTCTGTCAGCTGTACACACGTGTATTAAGTTTGTGGGTAGTTATTAGGAGGAAAACTGAGACACAAAACTGGGTGTCTTGCTGAAGGTCTCACAAACCAATTTTGATGGAGTTAGGAGGCTCAGGCTTCCTGCTTCTGCCGTCCTTGCTTCAAGATCATTAGCAATTTCTCTCATCTCTCTTGCTGTCCTGAAAAGGATTTAGGCATGAACTTCCTTTCTGACATAAGATGGTGTAGCCTCCTTGCACAGCTGGGCATGCCTTGCAAAGTGATGTTGTGCTGTCAGGGCCCCAGGGGAGTAACTTGAACTGACATGGCTGGAGGATAAATATGGCAGATTTCTACCTTAAATAGCCTGCGGCAGCAAATACACTGCACAGGCAAGGAATGCCTGGGATTCCTTTGTGTTCAAATCTGCAAGTAAATATTTTCCGGCAACCCTGACTCACTTCCCTTCTGCCCCTCTTGTTTTGTACGTGCATTGTTCTCCCCTCCTGACTTTCCCTTTAGGAGGAGCCAGCTTAGGTGACTGCTTTGCTGCTTGCCTCCTCCCGGCTGGCATGGAGGGGAATTTCAAGGGCACGATTTTCACGGTGGAATGCAGAACACAACGTTGGGTTTGTGTCAGATAACAGAAAAGGAACATGCGCTTCGAAAGCGAGTACCCTGGTGTGTGCAGGGCTTTCTGGGGCAGTTTGGAAACAGCTTTTTAGCAAGAACAGGCAGGTGGATAAATGTCCAAATTACACTTACCTGTCAACTAGCAAATGTCCGTGGTCTTTGATTTAGATGCTGTTGTGATATAAACAAATGACCAGTCACAGGACTGTAAAGAGGTGATGATGGGTATTATTCTTTTCTCCTGATTATTACCCATGGCTTTGAAACAAGTAGCTGAGATTCTTTTCAAGAGACCTCTGCTCTTGTGTAAAACTGCATTTGTACAGCAATTTTGATTGCTTCCAGTTAAAAAGGAATACACACAATGTTTCCTTAAAAGTTGATTGTAAGCAACAGAATAATAAGTAAATTGTACCTAAAATATAATTATGTAAATCACCAAAAGTGGAATGGCTTTATCAGCTTAGTCTTTAAGAGTCACATCAATAACTTATGAGCTTTGATAAATGTGCTGTGATATATCCTACTTTGTTGCACACTGTTATGACATAAAGGCAAAGGAATCTAATTTTTTGAATAATTTCTGAAGACAAACCCAAAAATTCACAGCAGTAGTGTGTAAATTTAGTGTTGTGTTGTAAATCATCATGGTTGAAAGTATTAATGAGAGAAAATCTTCTGCAGATGCTGCATCCATAGATCTGTGAAATAGCTCGTGGGGGCAAAGACTCAACTATGTGGCTGATAAATAATAGAAGAGCTTCACTCCCTCTCCTCCTCTCCCTTTTCTTAGGTTTACATGACATGAGCACTGCTTGGAAAAAGTAGAATGGTGTTCAGTCTGTACCAGAATGTAACAAAAGCCATAGTTTTTCCAGAGAAAAGTTATATTTCTGTTTTGGAGCAGTTGGTCTGTGTGTCTGTGAGTCTGAAGGCAAGAAAAAGCTTTTTATTGCCACAACTGTCTTGACATCATGAGTAAAGAAAGAACCATGAAATCAGAGAGTATGCATGGGGAGAGAAAAAGCCCATCATCTTTGCTTCAGCCATGCAGCCAGCCACTTGAGAATCTGTCTCTGTTTCAGATGTCCTTAAACATGCAAACAACATATATGCCTGAGGCTGTGCCCAAAGGAGGGGAGGTCTGTCCCACCAAGCAGCTGCAGGTTTGGGACGTGGCACACCCAGCAACCTACTGATGTGACATTTGGCAGGTGTTGTGGATACTCTGTTGTATCTTTTCCTTGTATTTATATCCCATAAATGTTTTCCACCTTCTTGTTAAAGAAGGATGTGATGCTGGTGCTAGGTGGGACTGACCTGTGATTTCCTGAAAATGACCCCATAAACTCAGGTTTATCCTCTTTTTCTTTGTTTTGGACTATGCTTTGATAGTTTATTTTCTAATGGTAGCAAGAAATTAAAGTGTCCTAGATGCTTTAAAAATGACCATGTTTGAAAATGTTTTGAATCTTCATTTCTTGGGGAAAAAGTATCAAGTCCTGTTGTAAATAGCCTGTTTATGTTTTGTAAAAGGCAATAAGGAAATGTATGATTTCCTGGGCTGTAAAACAGCAACAATATAAATGTTAGTAGCACTAACACGTGGCTAATGTGGCTTCTTCAAACACAAGGGAGTTTCGCAGGTGATGATGAAGAAGAAAGGATTGAGCAGTCAGTCTCAGCTATGCTTCTTGTGAACTTGCCTTTTTGGGCTGGAATTCCCAGGGCTGTTGTCACCAGATCAGATTATCTGTTGTACCTTGGGGATGTCATTATCTTCATTTGGTAGCGGAGAGCAAAACGAAGAAAGGAATTGCCAAAATCATGTATCATTCAGTGGAAAACCAGGCTTCCCAATCTCGTACTGTACTTTCTAAACTGCATGACTGTGCAAATACATGACTGCTATTCCTTCTCATTAGTGAGTGTAGGCATGTGTCTTCTGTATTTTAGCTGATCTTAAGTGACTTGGTTTCCTGGCAATAGCTTCGCTGATGTGATTTGTGGTTTACAGTTGACGGTTTTTTCTCCATATGCATAGGCCAGGATTTCAACTGTAGCTCGAAACACTTGATTACATTTTGCATTAGATGTTCTCAAAGTCTACAGGATATTCTCAACTAGGTTAGGAAAGTTAGAGGCAGGACAACATCATCAGTGTATGAGTATTTAATTTGTTATGTCTTAAGCTATTGGGGAAATAGGAGATCGCTAACATGTTGTAGAAATTCCACTACAAAGAACATGGTATTACTGAGCTATCTGTGTCTTCTCTTCTAGACAAGGCTGGATTAAATATTTTGCTCTTTGCTGACTTACTAAAAAGGGTAATTTGCAGCTTTTTCTTTTTTGCTGAAGCACC
Source organism: Lycocorax pyrrhopterus obiensis (assembly GCA_014706295.1). Classification (NCBI taxonomy): domain Eukaryota; kingdom Metazoa; phylum Chordata; class Aves; order Passeriformes; family Paradisaeidae; genus Lycocorax; species Lycocorax pyrrhopterus. The sequence continues at coordinate 45,853,135 of JACSVZ010000006.1, read as the reverse complement.
AGATTCTGAATCCATGTTCCAGTGTTTGCTTTAAAATAGCATGCCACTGTACATGGTGTTTCTACATATTTAATTATCTCTTGAAAAGAGCGTGAAAGTGGATCCGTGCCTTACAAAGCAATATGCCTCTATGACAACAGGACTAGATCTCTTCCCCTCAAGTGAAAATGAAAACAAAAGCTCTTACTGACTTAGTGCAAAACTGGCAATCTACTGTTTAGACAAAACCTCTCAGACTTGAAGCTTCTGCAGCCAAAACATGCAAGCGCAAAGTCTCCAATAAATGATAATTAATTAGTGTGTAGAAGTGAAGCCTGCTGTGAGCCTTCAGTCACTTCAGTTAAACTGTTTTATAATGTAATGCTATCAAGATATTTCATTGTACACAAAAAGAAAAAAAAAATAAAATATATGTTCTCAAATTCCCATGTGAGAGTGAGTTCCTTTCATTTATCAAGCTTGCTGGTGTGCCTCCAGAAATTTTCCCCAAAATGATGACTTGTTCTTTAATTACACTTAGATAGAGCTGTGTTTGTCTGGTGGTGTTTGAAACTACAGATTGAATTTAGTACTGTAAGTGTCATTAATCTGGTGAAATAAAAATGCTGAGTTTTTAATAAGGTCTCAACTTAATGTTTTTAAAAGCTCTGAAGAGATTTAATGCTAAGCCAGCCGATATAAATCTGCTTGGCTCCTCTGTAATTGTCTCTCTCAAGCATGTACCTCTCTTCAAGGGAACTTGGCTCACACTAATTTCAAAGCTGTTTACTGCCTGCATGAATTTGATGGACTCTAACTTTTATTGTTAAAAGTTGTTAACATCAGAGGTGACGAGGAAACTGATGTGGCAGAGTCTATACGTGGTATTAATTGCCCTGTGTTCTTCGTAGGACCACAGAAGAACCCCAGCCTTTCTGTTGTGCTCTAGATGTGTGGAGCCTGTCTGAAAGACCTCATAGGTTTGAGTCTTACTCTCTTTTAAGCCTTACCTGTGAGGTTTTGGCTCCTGTTTTGGCGGACTTGGCTATGTAACAGGCTGTGCCTTGCTCTTTGATCTTGTCAACAGGGGTGTATCAGTGCCATTACATGATATTGCTGGTTGCAAGGCATTGGGAAATGGAGCTTTGTAGCTGCATCAGCCTGGCACGTAGAGGTATCACACAGTGCTAAATGGAGTAGAAATATGCCATTGTTTCCATGATTACAAATGTTTATTCCTAAATAAGTTCCAGTCTTTTTTTTTTTCTTATGGTATTTTAGTTTTCCCTCTTTTTAGCCAATGGTAGTTTTTATAGCGAGTCATCTATAAAACTGGTAGGTCTCGAATGAGGAAGAGTGAACATTGCTTGATCAGTGCTCTAATTTATATATATGAAACATGCATGGAAATCTTGGTGACTTCTTTATTAAACTTCATTCATTCAACTTTTGTGGGCCTGTCATCTTTATGTCAGTGCACAGTGGGTCCAGCTTCCTTCTCCCTTCCTTGCTTAGCTTCCTTGTATGGGAGAGCTGAGGGGACCTTGCCCCTGGGATCAGGATGGAGCTGCCTGCATGTCAGTGAGTGTATTTAGCCATACTGATAGTAAATATTGTAGTTGAGAGGCAGTGGTATTCACAGGGGAGCTGTATCGCTGCAGTCGCTTCAGAGCAACAAAGAGCGGAAACTGTACCAGCCTTGAAGATGAATCAGTGCTGCGGTGATTAAAAAGATATACACTTCCCCTGCTCCACGTAGGAGTCGGCATTGTTTTCCCTAGGGATTGTCGTCAGTCTGTAAATAAAAGATGCTGACAGTTTCCTTGGGGAGCAGCTTAAGGACTGAGAACATCGTTTGCCATTAGATACTCCTCATTAGTCAGTGGCTGACACAGGGAAAGGCGGGTGGGCTGCTGAGCTTTGGCGTTTTTCCTCTCCCTGGCATTATCACCCCTTCCTTTTCAGGGTTTGGTCCCACCATCTAGCTGGGATGAGGGAATACCTGTGGATCCTATGGTGTTTTGGGGGGTGGAGGGGAGAAGTTTTATTGGGGACTCAGTGCTGTGTGAAGTTTGAGAAGTCCAAATAAATACTGTGTCTCTCAGCAAGCGAGCCTGTGTATTTGCAAGCGTGGGGCTGGCAGGGCATGGATGCTCCTGAGTACCATGGTGCAGTTAATGAGCACTGCTGCTTTTCTTCCATCATTATGTGAGCAGCTTGGCAAGCAGGCCAGCAAAGATGAGGGGCAGCTCATGAGTCCAGTTACTGTCCTGCTCTTTAATTATTACTGTTTTTAAATCCCTTTCAGTATTCACAGCTCAATTTATGTGCTAATTGGCCCTTTTAATAATCAAAAGACAGAGACTGCAAAAGTCGGGGTGTGCGTTCTCTCAGCAGTGCCACTGTGTAGCTGTGATAAATTATCTGTGGCAAATGTTCTGTTGCCTTGTGGTGCTCGGCCTCTGTCAACCAGCACGTTTTCTGCTGGTTCTGGTGACCTCCTCTATAAAAAATGTGATCTGGGAAGGAAAACAGGTGAGGGGAGAGTGGCTACAAAGTGCTGTGGTGCTGCTGGAGCAGAGCAATGCTGAGGCACAAAAGAGGTGGATGATGCTTCGGGGAGGTTTTTCTGCTTTGGGGATGGTGATAGAGGAGTGGAGACCGTGCAGCTCCTCCCCCAGATGGTGTGTGAAGGGCTTCATGCCTAGTGCATGTTGAAGTGAATTACCCATGGCTCCTCCTAAGGTACAAAAATAGGATTCTTCATTTTCTCCACCTCCCTCGGCTTCCTGTGTCCGCCTCCTGCCCCTGTCCCCCTTGAGATCCGAGGTGGAATGAAACCCGGCTTCCTCAGCGCCTCTGGCTCTTCTCTCTGCTGTCGCACACACCACCGCATTTTGCTGGAGCTGCTCAAAATGCAGCTATAATTGTCGAGTACATGTCTGCTCTCATTCCCTCCCACTCACCCTCTGGCACCTTGTGCTGGGCTCTGCTTTTTCCTGCAATCCCCTGCCACTCGTTCCTAGCATTTCCACCGCCCCTCTCCCCCTTCCTATGCAATTCCAAGCCCCCACCATTGGTGAAGCTTTTCTGTGGTATCCACATCAGGAAGAGCTAATGTGCTTGGATGCAGATTGCCTTTTGCCTTGGGATGCAGGTTTACAGTGTCACCAGGTTCCCTTGCACGTGGAATCAATGCCTTTTTTTTTTTTTTTTTTTTGCAAAAGGCAGTTCTGTTCTGTGTGTGCAGGAAGAAAGGAGATGTAACACCCTTCCTGCTGCCAGCAGCATCCCAGGCAGCTCGGATGGGTGGAGTGACAGGACCCAGCATCTGGGCTCCCTCCCATGAGCAGCTGAGTGAGTGGGACTGGAGAAAACTCCAATCTTCCAGCTGCTGGGGAGGAGGTGCATAGTGATATGAGCTTCAGAGGGTGATGGAGGGAAGGGACAGCTTGAGTTGGATGAGGGATGGATTATATTATAAAGCACGTGAGTTTGTTTTTTCAGAGCTTTTTTGTGGGTACATCTGAGAGTGAGGAGTGTGGGTGTGGTCTGGGCCTTTGAGGATGCCCTGTCCCCTGCTTTTTACAGAAGATGCTGCTTATAATTTTTCCTGGAGTTGAGAATGTATCCCTTTGTACCTTTGGAAAAGTCAGTCTTTTTGGAGGAAGCTATTTTTGTTGGTGCCTGGGCTTCAGGAAATATTACCATGTTGCTTGCAAGATGGTAAGAAGCTTTTTACTTACTGGGTGTTCTCCTTCCAGTGGTAACTGGTCAGTCTCTGAGCCCAGCCCTTTTGGAGAGAAATCAAACATATCCTGTGTATTTATTTATTTTTAATAGGTTCTTTCATGTCATCAGCAAGAGACATTCACCTTGAAAGAAATACACAAACCTTCTTTTCACTCTTCACAGCAATAAAATTGATAAAAGAGCCTTGAAGTAGAAACTATTTTCCTTATTTCTTGGTAAGTTTGTGGAAAGGAAAGGGGAGGTTATCTGATTTGTTAACAGGGCTTGGAAAACTCCCTTGGGAGATGTTGCTATCCATTATGACTGTGAGTCTGTGCAAAAAGAAGAGTCTGCAAAAATAACCAGATGCACCTAGTACATTGAAAACAACAGTCATGATACCGCTTTGAATAATACACTACTGCGAGATCTTGCTGGAGGTGAAATAAGATATAACGTGGGAGAATCAAGAGTGAGTGTTGAAAACCAGGAGGTTGCTAGGTGCAATGTGTAATTACTTTAAAATATCTTTTAGTTTATCTTCTCTGCAGGCTTTGATTGATCAGAATTTTCTGGTCTGTTTTTAAAAGCAGTAATTTTCTTTTTTCTTTGTTTTCATGGAAAATAATTAACTGAATACAGGCTGATTTGTTTCAAGAAAGCCTACCTTATTAACTAGGGACACAAAGAATTCATGCTGAAAACGTTATAAGCCTGAGCTGCATATAGCTTGCAGTTTTTGTGTTAACCCATCCTCTGGCTTTATCTTCCTTCTAGTGGAAGGGATGTTGGCAGGAGGGGAAGACGTTCACATCCCTAAAAATACGTGTGGTGCTTAGTAGAACAAACCTGATAAATTATTAACAAGAAGTATTTGTCAAAAGTGGTCAGCAAACACATAGTTCAGTGGGTTTTCCCAGTCTCCCTGGAGGAAGGTGGATGTGGTGACTGGGGCAGGGCTGGTGTATGGGTCAAGCAGCCAGAAGGGAGACATCCTAGCAACGTCCATGCTTGGTGAGAGATACAACTCCAGATGTGGGCTCAAACATGTTAAATGTAGGTTCATCTTGGAAAAGAGTAAGTTTCAGATTACATATTCCTTCAGTTTGTGGAAAAAATGTGGGGAAATCCTTGGGAAAAGCCAACTTGTGAGGCTTTTCCTCACCTAACTTTCTCATGTTGGTGGTTTCACAGAAATGGTCTGGTCTTAGAGGGTTGGTATTCATTTCCAATTGATAGGTCCCAGTTTGTCTCAAGACCAGATGTAATTACCATATGATGACCATATATAAATATGGGAGTGTGGGAAAAGAGGGAGAGATGAGGAAATGTGTAGAATATCGGCTGTGTGTTGTTGATTCTTGCAGTTATCAGCATCACAGTATTGCGAATGTATGCATGCAGAAGTTGTACAGTTTGCTGAAAATCATGAATTTTAAATCCTATTTATTTGTTGAATTCTCTGATTTGCCTCACAGATTTTGAGCCTTTAGTTTTTATTTTAAAGCTGTGCTTGGCAAAGGTGAAGCCTGCAAACCTAATTAGAAAAAGAAGGATGCAGATTGTGATTCGAATGGGTCATTTAATGTAAAATACAGAATAGGACGAAGTTAAGAGTCCTGTCAAGAGTGGCAGTAAAATATAAACAAACCTTTTGTAGCTGATACCAATTGCTCAGTGCTCCAGCTGAGGGGGTGGCTCCAGGAATAACTGGGTTAGGTTTTCTGAGTTGAATTTGCTACTAGGTGAGGTGAGATTAGTATAACGAAACCCATTTGGCTTTAACGTCTCAGTGCTTTGCGTCTAATGTCTTTTTCATCAGAGGGGCAAACAACCATACCCATCTGAAGATCAGTCTTGCTGTCTGTATCAGAGACTATCATGTAAATAGTCTCTGGGAGGACTTGAAATAATAGAGGTGAGTTTTGGGAATACATACTGCTTTTATCTAGACTAAGTGAATTCTCGATTGGAAAAAAACAAACGTTAGTCCCCAGCGCTGCCATTCTGTCACTTCTCTTTCCCGGCAAATTAAGATATTACCCATGGTGTAGTAAATTATTTAAGATCAATACACTTGGCGAGTTCTTATCTTGTCCAATAGGCTGAAGATGAAAAATTAAGCTGTATGTTTCCAAACGAAGTGTTTCATACATGATAAATAGTTATTAAATTGTGCCTCACAGATGACATCATACCTAATAATACATTAGGGGTCTTTGTATCTATGCAGTTCTCAGGAGTCAATTATTTTGTCAGCTAGTGCTGCCTCATGAAAATAGCAGATTTTTTCACCAGGGCCAGGCAGCTAGCCATGAAGGAGTAACTAAAGCAGATGTGTTAGTGGAAAATGTGGCATTGCAAGGCCAGTGTAGGCAAAGTGTATACTTAGAAGTTGTAGAAAACCTTGAGGCTGATGCATTTTTTTCTCTTTACCTTACTGAGACTATCAAATGACCAAAGTGCAGAAGAAAATGTTCAGCTTTGAAAACAAGGGGGAGCAACTGAAATGTTCTAAATGGGGACATGCACCTCTAAGCTGAGCACAGGCCTTAATGCCAGTGTAATGATGTGCCTAGAAGGAAACACTTAGGTTTCTTGATATCTATCATATTAGTTACTGATGGCATCTACATGAAACTCCAAACTCAGTCCAGGTTAGAACCTGCTCATGAGAAGTTGAAAGCTGTCTCCTAGTTGTATTATTTATGTGCTGAGTTACACTTCATATATTTCAGTGTTGGCATTACTCTGCAAGCAGTCAGTATATCTATTTGTATCATATATGGCATGTATCATATATGCCTTAACTGGTTTAGCCTTGTTTTAGAAGTGTTTTTCTGTTTCCTGTGACTAATAGTACGAAACATCCCATTATTTTAGGGAGTGATGAGCATGTGTGAATTATAACAATCCTGCATGGCCTTTCTTTGGAGCAGATGCAAGTCCTGACTGCATAACTGGTAGTTTTTCTTTGTAGCTGTAGCTCTTCCCTGAGCTCTGATATATAAATGTTTGAGCAGTTTCTCTCCTCTCTTATGAAAATTTCAGCTTTTAGGCCTTATACTGGGGCAGAGAGAGAATTATGTTCTTAAGTATAAACAGATTCAGAACCCACTTGAAATCCTGAAGAAACTGATGGTGGCTGGATCTGCTACTGAACTGGCATGGGTGAAATCATGGAATAAATATGAGCAAAGGTTTTGACACTGTTGCATCCTGATTTGCTCCCGGAACAATCTGTTTGTATCCAAAAGCCTTTTAGGCAGTAGGGTATGGCCAGCAAATGTCTGTGCAAAGAATATTTTAACATGGGAATTTCTTATGATAAAGAAACACTTTTCTTGATTTAAGCAAGAATACCAGTTAAAAGCGTTTGTGACTTTAATGACCTTAATCCCCAGATTCAGTTTACTGTATAGAATATGTTTGAAATGCCTAAATTCTTCATGTCTTTCACAACAAAGGATGCTGGATGCCTCAGTGATCTTGGCGGCTACCCAAATCGGTCTTAGACTGTTTTGAGACTGGTTGTGACATGACCTAGAGAGATCCTCTGCAGTAAATTATCTTTCTAAGAGGAACCCAGCAGGTTTTGCTGAAGCATCCTTCTGGGATGAAGGAGAATGAGACGCATGCAGTGCTCAGTGATGCGCAGGAGGACCATAAGGTGATGAGGAATCATGCTTATGGCGCGGGCAGCACAGGGCGATGTGGTACTCATGGAGCGGGCATGACTAACCAGCAGATGCTTCTGGCCATTTCCTTGCCATGGTCTTTCCTAGTTGCTCCTCCGCTGCTGTGAATTAATTTGGAGCAGCGTTGTGCTGTCGTGATTTTGCTCAAAAGGGCAAACTGATAACTGTGTTAAATTGATCCTGTAAACAGTGGGGAATGATGGCTTCTGTTTTTCATCTTACCACCCTCACAGTCCCAAGACCTGTGCATCTGTGAGGACTTCCTGAAGCCCTGAGAGCTGTCACCCAAGCTCAGTGAATTACAGTTTTAACAATTTTGGCTGCTCCTTAATGCTGTTGAAGGGTCTCCATCTTGCTGGCTCTGGTGTTGCCTGCTCTGTTGGCAGTCAGGCCCATGTTCTGGCGATGGAGCCGTCCAAGGAGGTGATATGCTCCTGAGGGTTTTTTTGTTTTCTGTGGGCTTGCAGGACAGAGACCGTCCTTGGACGGGAAAGGCCATCTGAGACCGTCCCCAACCTCTTCATTCGAGTCGATACTTGATGTTTTTGTGGTGGAAGGAATTAGGAGTTGGTGTGTTGGAAGTGCGTGGTGGTTGTGTTGCTGGACATCAGCGAGCACCTTATCCATTTGTTCCTGACTCACCTTACTATGCGTGAATGCAAAAGCTGATCTGTTGAGTCTTCTTTGCTTTAGCTGTCTGATTCAGTCATCCTTATAAAACACTGTTAGTCTAATTCCAGCAACATGCTTTTGCTCTCTCTCTCTCTGGGTTTCTGAGTCTTTCTGTGCAGAAGAAAGGGCAAAAAGAGGAGAAGGGGAGAGTGTGGGAGCTGAACCATGATTGCAAGCCAATTGGAAGTACATTTTGAGGAGGAAATTTTAGAACAAGAGATGGGACAGTCTCATGTGACTTTAAGAAACCAGTAGAAAGCTACCTTTTAGGTATTTTTGGTTGGAATTTCAGGACTGTAGGAAAAAAAGCATGAGAAATAGTGGCTGGTATGGTATGGTGGGAGTTAAGAAAGTTTTGTAAAGGAGCTTTTATAAAACAAAAGAAACCCACTGCCTAAGTATAGAGCTAGAACATCATTTTACCTGTTAAAACATTTCATTTTGACTACCCGTGGCTGGATTTAGTTGACTACCGTAGTGTTTTTAAGCATATACGGGGACAGCCTTATAGGAGTGTTACGGCTATCACTGAGTTTAGATAGGACATCTACTTTCTTGCAGTATTGCTGATAGTAATAGAAACAGTTTTTTCATCGTATGTAAACCCCATGGTTTTTCTAGGTTAGTGTGGAAATTGTTTCCATTGCTTCAGTGCTAGCAGTACAACTATAAATTGTATTCAGAAAATATGTCCTTGAAATATCCTTTGTTCTACCTCTTTTTTTCATGCTTAGTGTGCTCTACTACTCTTTCTTTTCCCAATAACCTGCTTTAGGGAAATTATGTATAAGGCTCAAGAGCACAGATATCACCATAATCTTCTTCTCCCTGTGTGCTTATTTTCTATTGCAATGCCCAAAGCGTGTTAGGATATTATATTATTTTTCATATTGTAATTAGTTTCTTCCTGGATGGATGTGGGTTGGGGGTTTTTTTGCTCTTAGATGTAATAGTCCTCCGTCTTTGTTCTGAAAGTGTAGTGCAACAATTTGTAGTGTTTTGAGAAGGAATTGGAGCCTTATATCTGTTCATATATTTGAACTTCATGCTCTGTGTTTTGAGAGAAACCACAGTTGACCCAGACCTTTGAGACCTCTTCAGGATCCCAGCTGGAGGGTTCTTTCATGTGACCAGTCTCCTAACTCAAGTAGAATCCCCATAATCAGAAAATTTGAGCTGTTCTCAGGTCCTTATGTTGGCCTCTAAAACACATAGTTACCAGTTTCTGAAAATCTTGCCTCACTTCCAATTCAGCCCATAAAACCTCAACATTTTTTCCTTTGTTCTTTTCTGGCTAGAAATTACCTATACCAGGTTGTTCTCTCTCTCTGCACCCAAAGGCATCTTAAGGGTAATTCAAAATCCCAAACCAGGTGTTAGAAACTTCTCAGTGTTTTGTAGTGCTCATAGAGATGAAGAGCTTGTTACAGGAAGTGCATTTAGGCCTTTGGAGATAACTTCACAGTGCTGCAGGGAGCTCTTCGAATAGCTGGGTAGAGGTTTATATTGTCTGTACTAAGTCACTTGTGTGCTTCAGAAACACGGACTGGGACAGGGCAGGGGCGTGGCTCCTCTGGCTGTACTCAGATGCTTTGTCTGTCTGAAGAGGTAAAGCCTCTGCTGGGTACTCAGAGAGCCTCGTCTTGTCCAGTAAGTTCAGTAAAAGTGGAAGTGTTCTCCCTTTTCACCAAAGGGAACCTAAGCCATCTTGTTCCCTGCCAGGTTGGTTAGGGAAGGGGGAATGATTATGTGAATAAAGAGAGAGGAAGGAGGCAGATCATCATGTATTTCTGTGGTTACTTACACAGTTTCCATATGCTGAAATGCAGTTAGTTATCGAAGAAAATTTAAGTAGTGCTGTTTTGGACAAAGAAAAGATTCTGATCTTTTGTCACCTTCGTGACAAGCAACTGGAGAAATAGCCGAAGTATTCAGAAGAAACACTGATCACCATCAGGGCAAAATACTAAACAGTAGTTCCTCTGAGACACCTATATCCATGTTTCAGCTCATGTACAATTGCCCTGAGGGTCAGACTTGGTATTGAAGTGAGTAGAAGTTGAGAGAGCACAAGGGCTTTTTCTACTTGGGTGACTTATGTAGGTGCCCAAATAAGTGTTGAGAAGACTAATTTCAAGTGAGTCTTGCAAAAGGCAGCATTGGGGACAAAATTGCATCTCCCTCTGAAATTTCAGGCTTGTTCTGGAGACTTATGACTCGAATGTGTTGTTGAAAGTGCATTTTTAGGAAGATGCACAGCCTGATTTCTGAGGACTAAATAGGAAGTGCACGGGATTGATGTAAATCTGGGGAAGGCATTGCACTGTCCTGTGAACATATCCATCTCTGCACAAAGAGCAGAAGCTGGGATATTTAAAGCAGTGCTTCTGACCTTGGGCAAGTCTTTTTTTTTTTCTTCTTGTTTCCCACCTTCTTGTCAGTTCAGACAGATTTTACTATCTTTTGGGGTAAAGTATACTAAATGGCACAGAGATTTATCTGGGGCATATCAGCACTGCTATATTACACGTAATAGTGTGCTTGGCACTTGGTTTTTGCATACCCATCTGCTTGCCCTTACTAATGCTAGCTATCAGCTGAGAGTCCAAGAGCATATCTGCCTCATCCTAGATGTTTACATCCATGAAAGAATTAGTGATGAGAAGGGGAGGGGGATGAGCAGTTGGAAAACAAGGTTTGCAATTAGTAGGTAAACCTGGAATTTGCTGAAACTCCTGGGAGATGGTCTGACCTGCACTCATGCACGTGCTCCCCGTGCAGCAGCACACCAACATGTGCAGCATGGGCAGGCTGGGTGGCTAATATTTATTGAAAATGAACAGCCTGTGAAATTGCTCTGGAAACACTGCGTTGTGGAAAGACTGTGGAGAGACCCGAGGGCAGCTGTTGGGACGATACATCACAGATGCTCCTTTGGAAATGGGTGATTTGCTGCTGAAGAGCAGCCTGACTTGTTTGTGGAGCATGCCCTCAGTGCTGCCCAAGCAGGACAATCCAGTGTGCTGCCTGCTCGTGTTGTAGCAGGATGGTGTTGACAAGTTAATGCTTCCCCTTGGAGTTCTTACAGCAGGACCTCTAGGTGCTGCCCAGGGCCAAATTGGCGAATTGATAGTTCTACTTACTGCGTTATGGAAAGCCACACTGACCTGAATTTAATTGCTTCTTACCTGCCCTTAATGCTGAATTTTACAATATTTATAGATCAAAACTCAGGGAAAAAGGAAGGATTCAAACTTCCTCAGGTTTTAGTGCAGTCCAGAAGTTTGCTTCATTTCAGTAAGTTAAAAAAGGTATAACAGACAAAAAAGCAATGCTTCGCAACTGGGCATTTTATGACTTGTTAATAAAGCTTTAGCTGAATTGGAAGTCAGACACTTTTTTCCTAATACAAGCAGTTATCCTCTTGAGATACTTGCGTTTGAGTGTTTATAAGCCACAGCAGGTAGCTGTGTGGACCTGAGCTATGGTCACCAGCCTGGTTGCCAGCCTGTGGTGTAGGTGTATTCTGGAGTCTGTTGGCAGATGGGGTCAAATCAGAAAATGGATGTCACCATCCACAAGGGGACTTGGATTTCAGCCCTAGAAGACTATACAGTATTCCACACAGTATGTCCATGTGCCACTGTCATACTCTGGAAGTACCAGACCTTGTTTGGTACCTCCAACTTAAACTGATGGAAAAATGGAAGTGCTGTTTTGGGGGCACAATCGAAGGAACTTGGGTTCTCTAACTGTGTTTCTCTCCTTAATATGTTGGGATTTCTTATATGTTTGAAATTCGTATATTTTAAAATTTATATTTTTCAGTCTTGTGTTAGGTTTGTCCCAAAAATAGCTCCCTCTCATGTACTGTTTAAGTAGCAAGTCAGTCCAAATTGTAGGGCTGTGGGAATTTCTAGAACTGTGGATAGTTGTAATATCTTTTAAAGATCTGCTTTACCAATCCTGGTGTTTTTCCTCTTTTGGTTATTTTGATACAAGAGGTTTTTTCTGGAAATGTTTGGCTCCTTTTGGCCATCTTGTAACTGTAACTGCACAGGAAGCACTGGGTTTATTTCCTGCATTTTTGCCTGTCCTTGGAAGAAGTCTGCATCAGTAAGAAAGCACATTGCAGGTAACTAATACCTTTGCATGTCTGCAGTCAATGAGTGCCATAGAAAGTCTGCAGCTGAGCTACTTGATGAAAGAATAGCTCGTCTAAGAAAAAAAAAAAAAACGAGAAGATGAAGCATTTTAGCTTTTACAGAACTGTGTTTCTCATTTATTTAGGTCATCTGTTATGGGGAGTGGGGGAACTATTACTCCTGCTATCTTCATGCTGCTTGTGATTTATTTTCAACTTAAGTATCATGCTGGCATCACACAGGACATTTACAGTTTTGAACTGAGATGCCTCTCTCCCTGCCTGGTGGTAATGCCCTATCAATTCCAAATGGCAATTAATGCTGTTTCCCCAAAATGACTTCTGCAGAAATAAAGTGTAATTGGAAAGTAGTTGCCCATTACAGTGATTTATCTTGTCAGTGACTGATTTGTTATTTAACTCTAAAACATTTTATTGATGTCTTTGGAAAGTGACTACGTGACCTAAGTAAAAATGTTAAACTTATTAATCATGGTAAGTTTTCTCTGCTGGGTTTACCATATACATAAATTATGTAGCTTGTAAAAGAGGCTGTTTATTATGCTAAGAAAATACAGTGCTGTACTACAGGCAGCACATAGTTTTAGTTTTATTAGCTTTTAAAATAAAAAGTTCAGTAGATAAAAAGGTTAAGTGCAAGTTACTTGGTTCATTTTTTATGGAGTCCCTTTGAAGGTAAAGATACTGGGTCCGTGGTGAGTAGTATTGTTGTAATTAATTTCCGAAACCGGAAGTTCTTATTAAGTTGCCACTGAGAGGAGGATCACCTCTTTGCCCTGAAAGCCCCAGGGGTGATGGATTGCAACAATTCAGGCATTTCTGAGCCTTATAGATTCCAAAATTTTTACAAACATCTTTAATACAAGAAAATACCCTTTATTATCCATCGGATTCATTTACATTTCTGGTGGAGAGCAATACGACTAATAACACTAACTCCCCTCGTTGCTGCAAGACTAATAACTGTGAGGGTTGGTTTTGAAAGTGTAAAGCCTTAACTGAGTTGTGGCATTTCTCACAGAAGCAGGGAGAGTTGAAGGAAAAGATATGGAATATTTCTGTAGAAAGAAAAGTAAGCAAAGGAGAAGGAATATAGCTCTGCTTGTGATGATTCCCTTGAGATGCCAGAAACGAGCAAAAGGACAGAGCAGATCCCAGGAGGAAGAGTGGCTGTGCTGTGGAGGAGGACCTGAAGGACAGGGTCTTCCTCATGTCTCTGCTCTCCAAGATAGTGTTAAGCCATGAGCAAAGAGGAGCCAACTCGACTTTAAATCAATTTTCCCCCGAACTGTAGCATTTTCTAGATCTAACAGGGAAAGATGAGCTCAAACCAATTCATTTTGTACGTTGCAGTGCTTTGTGCAAATCTCTCCTTTGCAATTCATGCTCCTCGTGATAGAAATACTGAATTTTTTTTTTACCAGAAATTCTCTCATTAAAAAAAATAGACCAAAGTTCTTGATGCTGATTAAAAGCAAACCCCATGGTGACAAAATCACTGCATCTTTCCATGCTATAAGAGTTGCTCCCAACACTTCTCTTGCTGCAATGCAGTAGGAATGAACATCACACTATACCAGAGTAAGATTTCTTTGATTTCCATGTCCAATATGGATATCTGAGAACAGGCAGAAACTTGGGATTTATCAAATTTGTATTTATTACCTGTTTATATTTTCCATTGCTGGAGGATCTGAACAGTTTATTTACAACACTGTCCACATCCTCTTTCTCCTGCAAGTCCCCTGTGTCACTGCAGGTGATAAAAAGATGCTCTGATTTAGGTCTTGATGACACATGTGTGTGTTAATATCCTGTTGAATAAAAATGCAGCTCTATAGAACTCCTTCTAATTTCCTTCTATGTGCAATGCCCAAGATATTCATTATATGATCTCATTTCATTTTATTACCTTACTCGTTTTAATTTTTATTTTATTCATAACAAAAACATAGGATAAGCAGAAAAGATGAAGATCAAATACAAGACTGCCGAGAGATAAAGAACTTTGTAACATGAAATAGGAAATTTCATGCTATTAATATTCAATCGCACAGGAAGCAGGTAGGGTGAGTTGGTCAGGGGGAGACAAATCAAAAAGATGTGGGATGAGCACCGGGCTTGGAAAGGATTCTTCTTCCTGAAGAAAGAGTCTGAATCATGTGATTGTCCTTTAAGCAGCAAAATAGCTGGAAATGTTGAAATTTACTGACATTTATCTTCACTATGGAAATCCTTTATCCTGTTTGTTAACCAGGATAACAGATGAATAAACCTTTTACTTTTTAAGAAACAAACGCTTGAGGAATTTGGTCTTCTGGCTTCCTGCTGCAGATCTGGGAGACTGGGGTTATGGCTGGACAAGGTTCACAAACTGCCTTGTCTCATTCCTCACCAATAAATAATATTCCATAAGGGATGTCCTCTGTGCAGGGTGTGCATGTGAAACTGCCAGCTCATATTTTGTCCAAACAGGTGCCAGTCTGTCATATTATAGGTGGGGAAGCCAAGCTGTATCCCAGCTTGAACATCAACACTGGGATGGGCTTGGAGCGTGGCGTAGCTGATTTTGGTCTGAGGGAAAGCTGTGAATGTCTAATGAGAAAGTAAATTATTAAGGTTTTGCATTACACAGAGCATTTGTGAGCTGGACAGTGATGATGTGAAACAAGTCTCCAAATTCCTGCTTCTCTCTGAGTTGTGATGTGATCCTTGAGCACCAAATTCATGGAGATTTGGTAGTGACAAGAAAGACTGAACCATATTATTACTTACATATCTGCGTTTAGTGACACTTGCAGAGACTTTTGACAGGGGGCCCTTAAGCCTTAATCCCCAAGTCTACATTTTATGGAGTAGCCACTAAAACAAAGGGATTTCAGGGTTTTTTAAGTAGCATTGGCTTATTTATTGAATTCAGAACTGTTGCTCAAGATGTTGGAGGGGGTTACTGATGGCTTTTGTGGTTTCTGGAATTTAATATTGGCAGGCTATGGCTGAGGAAGTCTTTTCCTGTTGTCTGTCTGTAATGTGTGTGTGAGGTTTTGCCTCATCAGGGTCTCTCCAGAACTGATGCTCTCTGCTCCTTGGGGCTCCTTATGGTCACCTTGTCCGCAGTGGGTGGTCCTGGCCTGGATGACTGGGTTTGAAGGAACTCTTGGCTGGGTTTGAAGGAACTCTTGCCTGTGTGCCTGTTTTGGTAAGACCACTGAAGTCAAAGTCAAGCAGTAGCTGCAAGGCAGGGTGGCAGTGAAAGACTGAAGGACACTGAGATGGGTGCTTTTCACAGACTATTTGACATGCTGTAATCCACTTTTGTACTTTAGTAGTTCATTTCATTAGCTTGGCAATCCCTGTCTAAATATAAAAAATGCATGCTGAAAAATCGATTACTGTCACTTGTCAGTGTGCCTCATTTACCCTGCCTTGAGTGCCTGGGGATAATTGGCAACAGTGGGAAAGTTTAGCAGCCTCCAACTGTCAGCAAGGTTGCAAAGGCACAAAACAGGCTTTCCTGTCATGACCCTGGCATGTCAGCTTTGTGGGGGTTTTGAAGGTGGGTTTGGAGGGATGGTTCCCATTGCAAGCTAATTCTTCCTTGGAAAAGCTTCCCCTCTCTGCTCTCTGGGACAGACCATCCCTTTTTCCCAGCTCTGCAAACCTGTCTTAAACAGCTTTCTGTGGAAGTCAGTTCAAAGAGCTGGAAGTGCTACTTAGGGAAGAAGCCTTCTTGGGGCTTATAGTTCTGAAATAAGTCCACATGTGTTAGTTTTCAAATCGGTCCTTCAGCTTGTGCTTGCACTGAAGTTTGAATGGAGTCCCAGGAAGTTTTCCTGAGAGGAGATAAACCCTGTGAGCCTGTGCTTCTTGGGTGTACCTGAATTTTACTACAGCCTTTCTAGCTGAAGATACGGCTTTCAGAATAACTCCTGGCAAAGATTACAGTCTCTCTAGAGTGCCTTGTATTTTAATCCTTCTAATCTATAATATTTTCAGCCTCTGCATATTGACTGATTTCTTTTTTTCTTTGGGGATGTTAGAAATAATAACCAGAATGAAAGTCTTAGTACAGGGCATCTCTGCTGAATTGATACGGTTTTTTATTCCCAGTTAGTTAATCAGCAGTAAGTCTCAGTGGGTGGTCCTGCATATCATCAGTTATTACAGCTCTGTGGACCAACCATTGAAGTCCTGCAGTTTAAAGTATATTACTTGATGGAGCAGCTGAGCTTTTGCCCTGTCATTTTGAACGATATTCCATAATAGTATTTAATGTGATGTTAACTTTCAAGGGGAGCATGACTAAACACTAGAAATGAAATTTTTTGACATTTGTCTGTTGTTCATTATGGTTGATGTGCAGTTTGTCATCCCTTTTAAGTAACACTGCATCTAGCACAGATAACATGCTTGGAACATAATGAGCTGTCAAAAGATTATAGCTACAGAAAGGTCAAATAATCACTTAAACATGGTTAAAAAATAATTCTTGAAAATGCTCTTGGGCTGCTTCTTCATTGCATTTAGTTAAAATGCTTAAAGAAAGCCCCTAACTCCCACAGTTCTGTTTTCCAGAGATAAATATAACAGACATGGATAACACAGAGAAAGAAGAAAACCTCCTATGTTTTAGCATTGTTGTAGAGAAATAAAACTAAGCACCCTGACTTGACAGGGAAGCACTTTCTGAACATATTTTGCAAGCATGTTTGTCTCTCATTGCAAATTAATTACTAATTGCCTGTTATGTGATGTGTTGAAATTAGCTCTTTCTTCCTTATCATAGCTTGAGACATCTTTGCCTCCTACTTCTTAAGGAGGTCAGGGCTTCAGCCTCCTCTGGAATCCCAAATGAGATTTGTCAGTCAGGCGTAGCAAAATCTAATCTCATCCAGAGAAAAAGAAAAAAACAGACCAGAAAATGATCTGATTTTCCGATTTCATGGCCAAGGTTACCCCGGAAAGTGGCATTTAAAGCCCGTAACTAAGGTGGCATGCCAAACTAAGCACTAATAACAGAGCAACCATGTGGAAAGATATCGCTTTAACAATTTTACAGTTGCTAAGTGTGAAAATTGTAGTGTGGGCAAGCTCCTGGAATCTGTGGCAATTGGTTCAAAGAACTGGAATTGATGCTCAGTGAGAAAACACTCTCAGCCCCTGTAACTCTTAAACACTGATGAGGTCGGCTCCTGCTTTTGCTGTTCAAACATAAGGCTGAACAGCTTCATTAAAGAGATTTTTTTTTTTCTCTGAGAATAAAAAAAATAGCAGCAACACCGCATAGTGTTGGTTGGTGACTCGATAAGATGGTGTTATCAATGTGATCTTGTGCCTTACAGACCTGAAAGAAAAGAGATTAGGTGGCTGAACTTAAAAGATGATGTATTTTTTCTTGTTCTAAGTGCTGTTCTGCTTTTGCTTCCTGGACACACAGGCTTCTCATGCTCGTGCCTGTGTGCATGCTCCCTTCCCCTGAGCTATGCCTGGGCGCAGCTTTATTCTCTGAAAATACCTGGCTGATGCAATACACAAGGCACTATCCATACATGTCTCTGGGACAGGAACTGTGAGGTGATGTGTATCAGGAAGTGCTGAAGGAGCAGATTGAAAGGAAGCCTATATTCATGTTTCTGACATTATCTCTGGGCTGATTTGCACTAGAGGTAGTAAGACACCTCGGAGGAATAATCTGTTGAATGAGTTTGTACATCAAAGGCTGACTATTATCTAGCCAGATATTAAATGAGCCAAAGGCCACTGCATGTCTTCTATAAATCATAAACCAGCCTTCCAATCCCAGCACAGTGAAGCACCCATACCATGGACTGGATGTAGCAAGGGCTCCAATCCCCCTTGTAAAACTGTGTTGTCAGACCTCCGTCCTCTGGTAGCAGAGGTGGCACTTCCCGTCCTGTGCAGCAAATGCACAGGGACTGTCCCAGGCACCTGTGCAGTGACAGAGCCACCCTGCCAGAGAGGCCGGGCAGCCAAGGTGCTGCAGCAGCAGGACTTTGCTGGGACTGCAGGAGCTTTGCTGAGCTCCTGACGGCCCTTCAGGGAAACATGCCCAGGAGGAGAGTTGTCTACAGCCTGAGGAGATGATCTCATGTCCTCTGGCTTCAGGGCGTGCCTGAACTTGGATGAAAGACAGGGCAGGATGAAGGTTTGGGACAGGCTGCAGCCGTGCTGTTGGTTGATGGGCTGTCTCTAAAAGGTTCTGGGCAGAAATTGCCATCAATGTTAGGCAGGTGCCCAGAAGTTCTGATCACAGAAGTCCTTTCTGTGAGCACGGGAGGCCTGAGATGATGCCTCCTTCTGGCTGATGCAGTACCAGCACCCTTGCAGCTGAGGTCATTTGAGTGCCTAAATGAGGCTGCAGGGATCAAGCTTTAGGTAGCTATTAGTTAAGGTTGTGGCTCTTAATCAGCTGGCATTAGTGAGGCTTGGGAAGTTACCCCAGTTGCTCTTGAGTTGGGGGTGGGAATGCTAAGCCTTATCTATTTGATAGCATATTTATAACCTGCCATTCAAGGGTTTGTCCTGGCCTGTGTGAAGCACAGCTAGGGACCTCTTCAGGACCGATGTATGTTTTGTGAAGACTGTCATTATGTTTTCTCCCCTCTGTATTTCTACCACTGTGAGCCACAAGGTTCTGTGTGTCTTTTTCTCTTAGCTGGTTTTAACCCTTGCCTTTTAAAAGTGAAGATTCCCGTGTGATAGCACTGGAGAGGCAAAATGTGTTGGGGGTTGGCTGGGCTGCAATGAGCTATTTTTGCACAAATTTCTTGTCTCTCCTCATGTTGTTGTCAGCATGTCATGTTTCCAGAAGCTGAAGTCTAAAGCAGCTTATATTTAACACTCTCCAGAAAGAGACTGTAGCCTGGCATGCTCATGTGGAGTAATGAGCTCTGGTCTTTCAAGGACAACCCATTAGTGCCATGGGCTGCCCGATGCAGGCGAGGAGTGTTTGGGTGCGTGAAACCCTCACTTGCTGGGTGGGAGTGAAGAAATGCTCAGGCACAGGCTTCTGCTTTGGCTGTGGAGCCTGGCAGCAAGCCCCCAGAGCTGCCTGGCTTGGCCTGAAGGTTACGAGTTAGTATTTCTCTTCTGATTTGAGGAAGAAAGCTTAGAAAGCAGAGGAGTGAAGAGCGGAGAGGACTCCCACTGTTCTCGTGCTAGTCCTTGTCTGCTAGAAGCACTAAGTCGTATAATCCTGCCCATAAACTCATTTCAGCTTTTTTACTGCACCACCTGCTCCAAATAAAGTAGAGGTGTGGTTTAGACTCATTTGGAAACAAAAAGCTGAAGTTCAGACTTTCTCCATATGGAGACTCCTCTTGAAATGAAGGAAAATCAAGGGAAATGCTGCTTCAGCTCTTTCTGTAGATCTCTGTATCACCAGTCCCTCCATTTTGGAAGAATTATGAACCATAATTGTGAACTATGAATTCATAATTATGAACTGCTGCCAGCATGCCAAAAGGAGAAGATTTTTGCAGAGAAATTGTGTATGTGCAGAACTTAGGCCTCTGCTCTTGAGGGCCATGTTACCTGCTTGTAATGGGAAAAATAAAGCAGTCCCACACTGCATCTTTGCAGCCCATCTCTACCAGCTCCTCCAGGCATGCTGAGGCTTTCTAAAGAGTCTGGGAAAGACAGGGAAGCACTCTCTCTCTGGGGTGCAGCCTGAGCAGCTTCTGATATTAGGAGCAGCAGCATCCTGCTGCCAGCATTCATGATGTGGAAAGGCATTGGGCCATGGCTGGGATTTTTGGGGTCCAATATGGGATGGGGGGGTGGCTCTTGGGTTATTTTGTTCCTTTTTTTTTTCTTTCTTTTTTTTTTTTTAACCCAACCCAAGGATATTGACAGTATTTGCAATCAGGCTGTATTGTAGTTGTAATCTATGACAACTGCGGATGTAGATTTGTCAGATCCTCCATATTTATCTTCTTAACCATAAAAATTGTTTAGAGTTGGCTTAGCCTAAAGATGCTACAGAGGCTGTTGTTGTTTCAATGCATTTGACTTCACAAGTAGGTTGTCTGACTGGATACTTAAAATCACATCCACCAGCATGTACTGCAAGCTTTTTCTGGTGCCTAGATTGCACTATATGTATTTAGCAATGCAACTCTGGTTTATAAAACATTTTATAAACTTTAACCCTTCATTCACGTGCTTTACTGCATCAGCCATGTTTCTTGCAGCCAGAGATATTTGGACACCTGCCTGTCTACTTCCTAAATGAATAAATGTGACCTCATACATTTAAAGTGACACATGGGAGATATTCCTGGGTTTATCAGTAACAGAGAGCAAGAATTGCTTACCTTTCTATCTGACGTGTTTGGGTCAGGGGGGAGGAGAGTTGGGGATAGTTATCACCATACCCAGTGGTTCAATCTTTCACATGCCTGAGTATGAGATGTCACTGCTGGCTGACTGCTGGTATCTCTGTGGGTGGTAAGGCAGCTGTTAAAGGTGGTGGTTTTATATCTCTATTCACCTTCTAAACCGTAAGGGAGGGTGAAATGGGAAGTAAATGACTGGAGCAGAAAACGTCTCCAGCCTTGGAAGAAGTCAAGAGTCCATTGGGTTCAGCCCTTACCTGACTGGAGAAGCGGGGGAGGAAATGATGCTATTTCTGGAAGCCATTGTTTCACTGTCAGTGGACTTTGAAAAAAGGAAGGTGCCCAGGCTGCCAGCTTCCTTCTCCAAAGAAGAAGCAGCACAGCCCTTCCTAAGGTCTGGACTTCGGTATACAGCCAGGCAAGGTAGTTCCTCCAGGTTGTCTCCTCTTCTGAACTGGTGGCTAATCTACTAAATAACAAGCCTCTTTTTTTTTAGAAACCTTCAAATGATGAAGCATTAGCTCCTAAACGACCTAGGGAAGCAGCATCTGGTGTGTCTATTAAGCCATATGCACTCGAATTCAATATAGCAACAGAAAAAGACAGGGTGAACATTAATTAAGAAGTCCACTGATAATAAGAACTGACTCCTGTAGAGATGATCTGTAGTTGAAATACAGTTTGATTTTAAAAAAAGAGAAGGAGATTGAAAAAAAACTGGCAGAAGCTGAACTTCTAATATCCTTGAAAAAACCCCATCAAAACGGCCCACAAAAAAAAACCTCACAAAAATATCCCAACACCTTTGGGCTGTGGATGGATGTGTGTTTAGGTATGTGTGTGTCTGTGAAGCTATCTGGTGTATATTTAAGATATGACCTCTGAATAATGTTCCGTAACTAGGCAAGGAGATCTAAATATGGATACCTGGTTGATAAACAGGTATTGTGCAGTGGTGCTCTGCAGGTGTAGTGTGGATTTAATACTGTGGATAGAAGAGAGGGATTTCAGACCTGAGGTCAAGACCTGGTGCATTCCTGTACTGGGGTTCATTCTGTTCTCTTGGCCATTTCTGCAGGCCCAGCTGGCAGGAAACTTCTCTGGACTAAGAAAGAAAAATCTACCAGTCTCAGTTTAGATCACCTTGGCTAACAAAGGGGGTGAACTTCATTAGCAGGCTTGCACAAAAATAAAGAATCATTAATTTGCCCTGGTATCTGCTGCAGTTTGATGTCTGGTTGTAGCAGAGTCAATTGGAAGATGTTGTGGTTTTTGTGAAGAAAAAGGTTCATTTATGCATTGTAAGCTGTTCTTATGATTTGGCTTTGTTTCAGTCCATGTCCCATTCTCTCTTCTGGTCTGTTCCCCAGGAGAATTTTGACCAAAAGTCCCAGATGCTATAAATTAGCCTAAAGAGGCAGCCATGGGGCTGTATGGGAAGAATGTTACTAAATGTTTTGAGGGTATACGAAGCACGTGCATCATCAGCAAGGCTTAATACTGTGGACATAGTAATTACAGCAGCTACCAGGTGTTTTCCATGAATTTTTCTGAATGGAATTAGAAACTTTTAAAATTCTTCCCGTAACTTTATCTCAGATAACCTTTTGCAGAATGAAAATACCTGGGCTTTGTGCTTTGGGCAAGAAGTGGACATTATTTAAACATGTTAATTATATAGCAATTCTTAGAGTAAAGATCATTTAGAAAAAAATAGTTTCCAGTGAAAAGGTTTTAGCAACCATAATTATAGGTGCATCAGACTACTTTGCTGTAAAGGAATCCAGATGATGAGTAACTGGAGTATGTCCAAGTTCCCCCTGTGCCCATTGTTACTCTCAGCAAAATAAACTGATGGGTTTTAGTAACTATTTAGTAAAAGTCTAGCAGTTTTATGGATATGTTAGAAACCATTTATGCCTGCTTCTTCTACACATGGAAAGCCTTTCTGTGCCAAGCAGGTCCTTTTTTCCCGCGTGTTGCATCATGAAAAAATTGTCGGTCTGAGTTTCTTGTCATACCAAAGCCAGGAACAAAAAGCAAGAAACAAACCTTCTCCTCTTCCAGCACAATGAGATACAGAAAGATGTAACTAACATCTTGAATGGGAAAGGAGTGGTAAATGTTGCATATTTTTTAACATGTGCATCTGTACATGTATGTACACTTGTGTATTTGTGTAGGTATTCTGATTTTCAAAGGGAGGAGTCCTAAAGGTGAAACGAACACTGTAAAAAAAAATAGAACAGGGTTTTTTGGGTTTTTTTTCTCTTCCACTGGACTAGCTGAGTCTGTCTTAATATGAATCTATGTTATGAGGCCACAAGTTTGAAAGCAATGCTTTTGCTTTGTGGAGAAGGCATAGTGCACTGGACTGCTCCATTCCAAACTCTGCCTCACCAGACTTGGTAGCATTGCCAGATGATGTGAGCCACCGAGTTACTGACTGCTGATTGTCATTGTTGTCATTATTAATCTTATTTCACATTTTGTGATTTCCGTTGCCACAAGTGTCCCTTGCCATTTCACTCACAGAAATTAATGGAATAGGTAGTTTTGGAAGGGTTTTGTCTCTGCTTCCAGTAATAGGCTCGAATACATGAAAATAGTCCTCCTGCGTTGTAGAGAAATACACTCCTAGCGCTGTGGTGGAGTTAGTTGCCAAGGATAAATCTCTGCATGACTTTTCCCTGCCCAGAAGTCTTACTTATTAGTCAGGTTAGTGGATTTGCATTGAAAACATCCAGCAAATTCAACTGTTGATGGTTGGAAACTCCACAAAGCAAGTCCATGCATCTACAGGAGGACTCTCCTGCTTCGTTCACCTGGAAGCAAGGTTGAAAGATTAAAAAGGGTCAGAAATGTATTTGACAACTGTGGCACAACATGCTCAAATCTTTATCTTGGGGGAGGGAGGGCCTCTAGGTAATGGGATTTAGGAAGTTTCTGTCCTCTTTAAGACCTTGTTAGGTGATGTGATTGCCTTGCCACCTAGTAGCAGGCCAATAATGAGACTTTTGATGGCTGTCACTCAGCAGGGAAGTGAATGAAGTTAGATGATGGCGATAAATTGCTTGCCATGTTGGCTGCAGAAGGGGTTAGGACAGGGCAATTGTCTGCCTGAAGCAATGCGGAGCAGGTGCACTCACACCTTCACTCAGTAATGGGAAGTGCATTATATTAGACCTAATCTGTGCATGCATGTGAGAGCGAGTGCTGCAAGGTATTGCAGGGTTATTATTGTAATAAAATCCTTAAAAAGCAGGGGAAAAAAGCTAGGTAGTAAGCAGAAATATCTTAATTTGTCTGACAAGGCCAGTAGAGTTCTAGAGAACAGCACTGCCAGCAAGTTCCTGGCCCTACATTCTTTTTCTTCTCTGCTTAATGTTTTTCCCTAGTTTTCTCTGTGGAAGGTTCTTTTGGCTCTCTCCAGCACAAGCTTCACACCTTTTCACCATGACTTTCATTCTCTCTCACTATAGACTTTTTGTTCTCTGCAGTGGCTCCTTGCCCGTGAGTACCATAGCTGACTTGTGTCCTGGTCACATCGAGGGTGGGCATGCTGGGCAGTGGTGCTCAGGCTAGGGCAATGCTCCAGGGGAAAACATCAAGGAAAGGGTGTTAGGGTATCGCCTAAGGATGTAAAGTGCAGACAGTGGAGAAAAGCTTACTGGAGATGGTTCAGAAAAATGATGCAGCTATGTAAAGAAAGTGCATCCAGACCTTTTCAAAGGGAATTATTCTTGGAGCTCGAGTTGGAGGATCAGCCAAACTTTTCCTGACTAAATCTCTCTTATCAGTAGGATTTTGTTTACTTCCGTGCTTTTCATCGCTGGACAAATTAAAGAACAGGTTATTTCCCATGTCTCCAGTTCCTGAGATATGCCAAGTGGGGTCTTTGAGCTACATCCATACCATCAGGATGAGCTGAGCAAATGTACTCCTTGCTTTGGGTGTTGGCTGTAGCGCAAAGAATGTAAATATTCATTTGTTTTCGATTCAGTTTTGAGCAGAATTAATCCTGAGTCAAACAAAATTATAGTGCAAGCCCTAAACCAGCAAATCATCTTCCAGGCTTTCATGCTGACTCCTTAGAAGTAGCCGCTCAGCTGTCTGTATTGCTGTATAGCTACGCAAGTCTGACTAATTTTGTTTTCCTCATTAAGCCGTTATTGGTTGTTCTGAATTTTTAGAGTTAGATTTCCAAGAGAAGCAAATTAAAGTTAGGCTTCTAAACCTATATCCAGGCACATAAGTGAAAGATGTGGAGTAAAACCTCTATCCCATTGAAGCTAATGGTGAGGCTTTAATCATTCCTGGTTTTCTGAGAGCATTTAAGTCCCCAGGAGACTACAGCAGAAGACAAAACCCCACACGCATTTCTTGTGCCCCCACACACATTTCTTGCCCCCCCACACGCATTTCTTGCCCTCCCACATGCATTTCTTGCCCACGGGCAGGACTTTTCAAAACAGTGATTTGGGAGTGATTTGGACATTGCTCGCCAAATTGTTAAAGATTGGGCTTTTATGAGTGTACACACAGGACTTTTGAAAACACAGTTCTGGCTTAGAAAGTTTTTACCTAACATCCTGCTGGAGTAAATTACTGTTTGCAAAGGATGCTAAGTATTTTCTAGAGTGGAACCTTTTTTTGTTTTTAGAGGCCAAATGTTGCCATTTTCTGTCTAGGAGGGAGTGAGCTCTGGTAGCAGCCCAATAACATCCCCTCACTGAATCAAAAATGATTCAGAGAAATTTGCTGGACTTGGTTGTGGAAAAAAGAAAAGCCTGCTTAAGCGGTATCCTTGATTAAATTTGAATCTGAAGCATGGGATAAAAAATGTCTCTCTTCATAAGGGGTATACTTATGAATCAATTCTCTGTGATGGTGGTTGATAGAGGCTTTATACGGAGTGTATGCTTGGGAATTTAGTTTGGGCACAAACACAGCTGCAAAAATTCTGCCCAGCAGCAGAAATTTCCGCATGTCTATCTTTTATGAAATCCTTGCAGGAACATGTATGTGCCTCCACACCTCAACAGCAAATGCTTGCATGGAAAGGAGGTGACAAAGACAATTTTTTTCCCCCAGGTTGCTTTTAAGAAATATTAGCTCCTCATAAAGCTAGAGGCAAATAATGGAGAGGGTGAAAAGAGAAGGGAGAGGCTAGGAGGGAGTCTGAGATCCAAATATGGTGTAGAGCTGAAGGCACTCCTAGATGAAAAGTAATCACACTGCCATGAAACCCACAGGTAAACAGCCGGTGTCCTAATAACAGATGTTGTCACTGCACAACAAAAACAAAAGGATTTTGTATACATATGCCTGGCTAGGACCCTCACTTGCCTGCAGCTCCTCAATTTCTCAGTTCATCTGAGTGCCAGTGGGTTGGATCCTGGCTTTGGGGCTCACCCAGGGGCTGTGGGGTGCCAGGACTCAGGTACAGAAGCCTGGTCTGCAATTAGCATTGTGTATCTCTTGAGGTGTACCTTGTGATAATCAGTTGATCCAGTAACACAATCAAACAGTCAGGATTTAAAAAATACCTTGATTTCTGAATTATAAATTGCAGTGAATTTTTCTTTAAAGCAGGTGTTCTTATGGCGTGAGAAGGTGTAGCTGGGGCAGCATGCTACACAAAATCTTCCAGTGCTTGTAGACCAGCACAGTTTCCCATGCATATGGATGAAAACAGAGGAACTATTTGTATTTTCCCCAAAAGACTCTACCAATGTCTGACATGTTACCGCAGGTCTTCCAGCAGAATAACAAAGAAAACAATAGTTTTCCTCTGTGGTCTCATCGACTCTCTTAAAGAGTTCTGGCTTGGTATTAACAAGTAAACAATGTTTGCTTCTGCTAGATTGCCTTATGCTACAGAGATAAAATAAAATTACCAGGAAGGGAAGGTTTTATAAATGAGTTACTGGGGTTTTTTTCCCTTTCTGAAAACAACCCAAACCAAATGCTGCCAACCGAAAGGAGCAAGGGGAGAAGTCACTGAAGGAGGAGGTGATTAGATATATATTTATTGCATTTGTAGGAGTACATTATTGCTGATTCAATGAAATAAGAAAATTGTTTAGGCTTGCCTGAATGAGCATTACTTTATCTAATCAACCTTTTCTAAATTGGTCCTAATGTACTTCTATAAATACATTATTTCCAAACCCCAGGTTGTGTGGGCAGTATCAGTTCTGCTGTGGCATTGAAATATGCCCGCCCTTTTGTTCCATGTTGGAAACATTACACTTTTCCCCACGCGCACCCCAGAAAGCGAGGTTTGGAAATGGGTTGGAAGGATAATGGGCTATGCATGGCGGAGAGGGATGGGTTGTTTAGTGGCGGGGTGCCGGCTTCTCTGTAGGCAGGCTGCTGAGCACAAGCCTGGGCTGCTGTATATGTAGAGCTGATTTTGGTAACCTTCTGGTAGCTTTCTTGTGCCCTTCAGGCCAAGAGGACTTGGCATCCTTATGCCCACGAGGTCTCTGGAGTAAGTTGCTTTTCCTGGGGCATGGGAAACGAAAATGCTTTGGCATTTAAGTCCTGAGAAAACTCTGTGGCTTGGGATGCAATTGCTGCCAGGCTCAGTTTGGGGCTTTTTAGAAGATAACCTCCAAAATGTGACCCAGAAGGCTGATTTCCTGAGGAAAAAGAAGAGTGCTGTGCCAGAGTTTAGCATAACCTCAGGCTGAGGAGCTATGGTGGTATTGATTTGGGTGTGAGAAAGGGAAGAGCTGCAGCCAAGCCCTGAAAGGAGCCGTGCGGACTTTGCCCTGAGGAGCTGGAATCGGGGACTAAGCTCTCATCCTGGTGCTGGTGGGCAGGGAAGTTTCTGGCTAAGCAGCTAAAGGAAGGTTTGAGCACAGTCTGATGGGTTTTGCCTTGCTAGCAGAGCATGCTCCTGCCGGAAATTAAGCTGGGACTGTTCCCTTAAACACATTAAGTGGTTGTAATTGTGTTGTTATTAAGCCGAGGTGATATATCTAAAGGTCTTCATGCATGGATCATGAAAAAGCTAAGTAGCGTTACGGGCTGGGAAGTAATAAACCATGGATTCATAATAAAAAAAAAAAAAACCACACCACACCAAACCAACAACCCTTGTCAGTTTTGCCTTTGATAAGCAGTTAATTCATCTCAGAACTGGCAGAATTCCCTGTAGTTTATATAGGGAATTTCTGAGTTGTGCTGTGAATATCAGAGTAGTATTTGGTTATCTGAGACAACTGACAAGTGTTGGAGCATGGCAGCTATTGGGAAAGCAAATTCCAAAGACAGGTTGAGTCTGAATATGTTATAGAGTAAAGGCTGCTATAGGTGTGTATTATGGCAGAACAAAAGGCACGATTGCTTTAGTTAATGATAGCAGAGGCTCTTTCTACGTTAGCAGATGGGATGATGTCTTGGGAATGGATTCATAGGCTGAAGCAGCATGCTGTGAATCTTGTTTTGTGCTGGCCGTAGCTTGGCCCCTTCAAAAAACCTAAAGCAGGCACTGTGAGCAACAGTGCACTCCCAGGACACATCTTCAGGTCAGGTTTTATCCCCCCACGGATGGGTTGTGTTCTGGGTTAGAGGTCCATATGATGCTCAGTGGTTAGAGAGCAGCCCCCGGTGAGGCTGTGAGGGGACAAGGGATCGTGGCACACAAGAACAGCTCGCACTGCTGAGGGACCTGGCAAGCAACACAAAATTAAATCTGTACCTTGGAAGCTACAGCTGAGGAGCTCCTGACTATTTGTTTAGCCTGTGGGCTGGGGATCAGAAGGATGGGTGCTGCAAGGGTGGCGAGGTAAGGTCTCTCAGGGGCAGACTGGTGTGTGGGGCAGTGGTAGCTGTTGCGCTGGGGGGCGTGGCAGGAGAGCAAGCTTAAGAAACCTGACAACAAACAGACTGTATTTGATCCCTGCAAGGCAATATGAGAGGTTTAATGCATGGCCTTCTGCAAAAGCAAAAACATCGTTTGTAACCTTTTAAGCAGCAGTCTCATTAAAGGGAAATAACAGATAGCAATCTGGGTTTTTATTTATTTGACATACTTTGGAATAAAGATGAGAGCTAGTTTCTACATTTGTTCATCTTTGGAATTACATACAGCTCTCTGAGTAAGCCACACAGAAGTTTCACGGACTGCAGTGGTCTGTTTTAGTTTTTTTAAGAGCTATCGAGTAAATCCAGAGACGAGCAGATAATATACTCAGCTTGAAAATGATAAGTATGGAGATATGAAAGCCATTCTTTTCTATGCTGTTGAAATTGAAAGATTAGTGGAAATGTCATGGCTTAGAATTCATGAAGCAATGTTTCCCTAATCAAGTAGCAGAATAAATTGCCAGAGTACAGTATATTTCTTTTACATGAGAATACTCTGTCTGAAGGCATGCTGAAACGGGTGCTATAAATATAGGTAGAAACCCTTATACATAATGTTCTGCATTACAAGCCTTATCTCCTAATTGTGTTGTGCCTGTGATTAGCTGCTGTAAAATAGCTCAGCATACAGCTTCATAAATACTTGCCGTAACACGCTCTGCAGGAGGGGCCTGCCCAAGCATAGTGCTGCCCACTTACCTTGGCAGGGGGTACAGCCCGTGGGTGCCTGGTGGTGCTGCATCCTTTGGCTCTGGAGCAGGGAGGACCTGAAGGCTCGCTTTTGCTTCACAAGAGGTCTTGGCAGTGCCTGCAAGTGATTTGACGCTTTCAGGTGCAAGTGGTGAGTGGCCGTATCCATATTGCTTCTGTCATTCTTGGGAGATGTAGAAAATGCCAGATTTAGGAAGAATGGGAGATAGAATTTGCATAAGCATTCCTATACGTATAAATGTAAAAATATATATACACACACACATGCCCTGCTGCTCCTGAGCTGGAGGTTTCTGCCCCATCAGGTCTGGACACTAATTAGAATGAGTGACTTCTCAAAATCCTTAAACAATCATTTAAATTAATGAGCTTGCTTCACTGAAGCAAGTGAGGGAGAGTTCACTCCAAGTGCTCTGCTGACAGATCTTCTGACCAGGAGCACAACTGGGGCAAATAAACTCTTACCCCATTAGAGCCGAGTACAGGAAAGGAAACGGGTGCCCCCAGCACTTCCCAGGATGGTGTGATCTTTGTGCTTCCCTGTTCTGCAGAGGAAGCAGACTGGAAAATAGCTCTGCTTTCTTCTGAAGATGCTGTGTGAGCAGAGAGAGGAGGATGGTCCCTGGTAAAGAGAGGTCTCGAGGTAAGTAGGAGATGAGGGACATAAAGCAGAAGAAGCACAAAACGTGATGGAACAACATAGGATAACTCCCTACTTATTGACCTTGTAATGCGAACCCCATGGGCCCAGTAAGTGTGCCAAAAAGTACTGCATGCTATTTTGAGGTTATATTACCTTTTTTTATCCAGCACGGACAAAATTCATGCTCTCTGGTCCGGTCTGAGATTTATAGCAGTGGAGGATTTTAGTACTTTTCTGATTACAGTGCTCTGGCGGAAGGAGACTTCCATGCATCCCTCTTGCTGCTAGAAGGCTGACAGCCTGTGCTTATGCCTGCATGTGTATTATCAAGGGTTATTCATTTCTTTTGGATGCAAAACTAAAATTAGTGTCCCTTGGCTTTTTCCTAACTGAAAATGGCTTTTTAAGTATGTAAGAATCAGAAATAATTTTTTTGATACCTGGGTCCTTTCCTGAGTCTATCATTCACACGATCATTTGTCATTAGGCACAGCGGGCAGGAGGTTAATTGTAATTGCATGGTCATCTGGACCATTGTATGATTTGAAGCAGAGTTTCTCTGCTGTGTCAGGTCCAACAGTATATTATTTGAAAGCATTAGTGCCAGGTTGCTCTTTAAATCTGCCAGGGGGAACTGAGGAAGAAGTGATTTAAGCCTTCGATTTAGTGCTCTCCTCTTGCTGTCCGCTTCAGGCCACTTTACTAGCGATTGCAGAATGTGAGCGGAATTAAAATACAGAATTTTTAAATAAAATCAGATCCAAAGTAGCAACTGAGAAGGTGGAACCCTTCATCATGGTAACTTAATACCATGTATCTTTGTTGACAACTCTATATGTAAATCGCTAATTATTCTAAACTATTCAGTTCCCCTCTAGGAAATCTCGACTTCTACGTTAAAGACTGGCTATAAGGAATGAAAGCCTTGTGCCAATTCCCCACAGGTTTTATTAAGCTGCAGAGAAAACCCAAGGTTTTTTTTTGCATCGTAAGTAACGGTGATAGAGAGGTCAGCAATTTACCTACATCAGTGGAGATTACTGGGTTTGCAACCATAATTGTAAGCACTTTATGGCTGCAGTAATACATATTTCCTACCTCAGTGGAGCAGCAAGGTACGGAGGACACGACTGGCTCTGCTCAGCTGAGGTCTCCTTTCACCCCTTTATGCCAGAGGTGATACACAGGAGTGCTGTGAAGGTGCAAAACTGCTCAGGGATGTCTGTCATGGGTTCTCTTTGACACAGACTTTTTTCAAGCCTTCCCTTTTTTGGGGATAGCAGGTCATCTGCAAACCCGCCTGATGTCTGGGCCCAGGTTTGGTGGCTTTGGAGGTGTCTGGCCCAGCTGTGGGTGCTGTGGTTTGGCACTGCTGCCAGGCTGAGCTGTAGGTTCATGTGTGCGTGGTGGTATGGGATGTGCCCTCCCGTAGCCATGGGATGGCCATCTCTCCTGGCCATCGGACACACCCAGCTGGTCCCGTGTGAGCTGGGGGGTGGACTCATCCTCTGATCTCTCACGTGTGTTGGACCATGAAAACTGTGTGTTCAGTGGCATGGTCTTTGAGAGGAGAGGGCAGGAGGAAGATGCCTCTCAGCAGCCTGGTGTAGATGTGTCGGGAGCAGCTGTCGTGCGTTCTGGAGGAGGAAAAGGCAAGCCCTTGCCTGGTCGTGCAGCCTGTAGGCAGCACTGGTGTGGCTGATGCTGGGTAGAGGCCCTGTAGAGACACTGGCACATGTTTAAATGTGGTTTAAACACCACTATTTAACACTTTTGTTCTGAATTTTAACTAGAGTTGTGTATTCAGTTTTGCTTTTAAAACATGCCTGCAGAGATGCAGGAATCACCCAGACTATCAGAATCCCTTTCTTATCTTTATACACCAGCCAGTTACCGTAAATATCTAAACTCTGGTTACTGTCTTGTTTAAATGCTACATTCATTTGCCATTGTTTCATCTTTGTAGCTATTTTGTACTCTATTTCATTGTAAATTATTTGCTTGCTTCTGGTCCAAAGTTCTTTGCAGGGAGAAACAAGCTGAAGGCTTCTAAATTCTTACATTATGCCTGGAAGAGAGAGCTTCATCACCTTCTGCATCTTTCCTCAGGCTGGAAAAAGGCAGCCTTGGAAAGCAAAACTTCCTATTTAGATTCATTCTTAAATCTAATTTCTCTCAAGCAAATGAAAGCATCTTTTTTTTTCTCTCTGTTTTTAAAAAACTATTAAGACTAGCCAAAAATCTTTCTGTGGGTGATTGTGCAGTGATCCTATGCCTTCCCCAACTCTGGCCTTTTGTCTTCTTTCTCCTCTACCATCTATTCTTGTTATTCTTGACCACTTTTCTCGAAGGAGCTATTGATTAAAGGATGCGAACTGTCTCAGATCCTGCATATCAAGCTCCTCTTTTTTTTCAAGTTGCTCGGTATGTGTAAAGCATCCACTTTTGCACTGCAGTGCAGCTTTACCCAGATACCTGGTCTCTCCATCTCTCTCTTTTTTTTTTCCTTTGCCCTCCCATCCTGCTAAATGGACATCTTGTCAAATCCTGTTTGCACAGACTGACAGCTATAGAGGTCTTGGAGAAAAAGCCAGATCCCTGCACATACACTCTAACAAACAGAATCAAAATGTCAAGGCACAAATGAAATATATCACTGTGCTTCCCTGTCAGATTTTCCTAATATCACCTGGCTAAATTGACAGAGGAACACCTGCAGCAAGTTAACCTGTTTTTATTAGCAGTTGTTTCACGTATTTGGTTATGAATATAGGGAATGCTGGGGAGAAAGCTTTCAGTTATTTCCTCACAGGATGAAATACCTCCTGTTCTTCATTCCAAAAGACAGTCGGGGCAGTGAAGTCACTTTCAAATAGCATAGCAATTAATAAAGAAAGAAAAAAATAATTTCACAGTCTGTTGTTAAATTAGCAATTCTTCAGAGTGTCTGGAGTTTCTGACAGAATTAATATGCACTCTGAAGCCTTGGGCAGCCTTGGTGCATATCATTTACCCAACAGCTGTAAGAGCCAAATGCAGAGACAAGGAGTGGTGCTTGATTGCAAGGGAAATACTGGAATTATCTGCCTAGTAATCATTTAGCAGCCTTGTTCACAAATAATCAAGAAACATTTGGATTTGGATTACATCCCTCATTCTTTCAAGACAAATGTAGGAGAAACAGTGGCTGGAAAATGATGTGTTAAGTAACACGGGTGAAAAAAAGGCAGGGAGCAACATACATTTGAGCAGGGAGAGGAAATATACAATAAAAGTGCAATAAATTTCCCATGGATTGAAGGGGAGTATTTTTATAGCAGCTTTCTGCAAATTGAATGCATCTACATAAATAATGTAGCGACACATTTAATTGCAACTATTTATTTTTAAATTTGGCTGGATGATGAGAGAATTTCTGCGTGGAATAATGAACCTTGTGTTTTTACCACTTGCACAAATTTGAAAAAAATAAATTGTGAATGGTATTTGGGCTAAGTCTCAAAGCCACAGAGATTTCTGGCTGCTCTCTAGTGCATCTGAAAAGAAACCAACATCCAGAAATGCATCCATATGGAATGGATGCTAGATATTGGGGAGGCCAAGAGATGACAGGGAGGAAAATATTGCCAGTCCATGCTTCAGTCAGGAAACTCCCATTTGGTCTTTCAGTGCAAAGTGTACCTCTTCAAATAAAAGAATTAATAGTGGACTTCTAACATTTACCTTCTGCTGGTTTTGCTGGTGGTGTTCTCATTTTCAGGCTTTCTTCTCAAAAAGGCTAGTAAACTCTTTTTTCCCCTCTCAGGTTTTGGTTAGTTTTTTTTTTCTTTGTCATAACTAGACTGATTTTTCATATTCTCCTGCAGTCTCTGCATTTCAGGGCTGCTGAGAGGACAAGCAGCATCTTCCTGTACCATCCTTACCTACTGGGTATTACAGGGTATGTGCCACAGCACAAGGCTTTGAAAACAAGGTGTGGAATTGGAGCTGGCAATGAGGAGTGGCAGGCTGTTGAGGGTGGTTGTGTATGAGATGTAAGACAAGCAGGTTGCAATCTTTTTTCTTGCAAGGCATAGGAATGCCAAACCAAGGGTGCAGTGCCCTTGCACCCATGCCAACTACTCCCTTTTCTCCCCTCTTGCTGTCTTCCAGTCTTCCCTTGAAGAAATCCAACATGAATGGTTTCTGTAAAGCAGAAGGTTTGGTTTGGTTTTTTTTTTTCCCCAAGCTGACTTAGAAAGACTGTTCAAGTTGATGCAATGAAAGGGTGTAGAGATGCAGCAAAAATTAGAAATAAAGGCAGTGCTGGGTTTCCAGGGCAAATAGGCTTGTAAAGACAATGCCTATTTCTTTGGATATAGCTGGAGAGCCATGTGAGCTACATGTGAGCAACAGTATTCCTTTATAGTAGTTTGAGAATTAAATCTCCGTAAATCAAGCTTTGACAATCACAATCTTAAATAAAAAGCCTGTGAGAATGGCCAGCATTGCTGCTGCAAAGTGTGCTTCAGGCTAGTACTTTATAGTATGGGGAAATGGATTTGGCAGGAAGGATATCATGGCAAGGCTTCATGTAGCAAGAGGGAAGGCAGTGTTTGCTTTGCTTTACTTTTTGCTTCATGTGTGAATTTCTGGAACAGTTGCATATGTCAAACAGCCATTTTTGGGGCAAGAACAAAGCCCATGAGAAGAGGCAGGGGACAGGGATGTTAGCAGGACATCTCCTCACAATGGGTGCTTTCGGCTCAGAAAAGTACTGTTTGTAGTCTGATAAAATATCTTCTTGGGATATAACTGCATTTTTTTTTTTCCTCTGGGTTTTTGGGTTTTTTCTGACTTGGGCTGGAGTCATGGCAGTTCTAGCTAGTTCATGGCAAGAATGACCCAACTCCAGCAGCCAAAAGCCACAAGGCTCCCTGCCCAAATAGTTCTGAGATTGGCTTCAGAACCAGGAGGTTTGAAGTGTCAAGTTATATTGTTTTATCTTGGGTTTGAGCATTTTTGTATGCAGCAAGTTTTCCTCCAGAAACAGGAGAGATTGTACTGAAATAAATTCTCTGAAAGATCACAATGCAGAGGAAAAGCTCCCAATATTGTCAGGCTGACATGGGAAGAGCCAGCAATGCCTCTGGTTGACGTTGTTGAGCTTGCTCCTAAAGAGGAGCAGTTTGGTGGAGTTACTTGGCAAGGCAGATGAACTGTAAAATGTTGCAGTGTTCATCTGACCCAAAGGGGTAGTTTAATCAACTTAACAAATAATCTCAATAATTTTATGTCTGGTTAATTAAACTGAAATGATGAAGGTGTTCTATCTGCATGTGACAGGATAACTGCTTAATGTTTCTGCACTTGGTTGTGTGTTTAGGGCTTGCTCAGCTTTCCTGGTTAAATTTCTCAGGGTATTAATATTTGCCATGTCTTCCTTGCACACACTCCTTGATTTGTGGCCTCCTAACAAGCCAGAGCATCTCATATGCATATCAAGGCAGAATTTAGCTCAGTGAGACCTTCATCTGTAACTCCAACCAGTGTGCTCCAGTGCAAAAACCCATGAGCTTCTGTGGAAGGAGGCATGACTGGAGGGAGGTGTTTCCCAAGAAATATGTCCATGTTTCTTTTTTGTGCGCCTCTCAGCTGCCTGCCTATGGCAAAATTGGCTAGCATCACCTGTACCTTAAATTTGCAATGGCAACAAAATATCCCAACAAAACCCACACACCAAGAAACACCACTTCCCCAGAATCATTGTTCTGTGCATAAACCCATTTAGCACACTTAGTTCTGTCAACTCTGGATAAATCCTTCCTATCTTTTTTTGGTCAGGGCTGTAAAAGGTCCATCTCCGTCGCCCTCTGATGGAATTTGAATAGATGTGTCTGGAGTGACATATGTTCAGCCATAAATTACAGAGGAACAATTTTAAAACAAATTGTCTGCAGCCAATCCTGCCGAATTTACCTCCTGAGACAGATGATCGTAAAGCTAGAAGCAAACAAGCTCTTAAACATTTGATGCCAGCTTTGAAAGGATCCTTTTGCGTAGGTGTTAGCATCACTGTAGATTGGTGGGATGCTGCCTATTTTGGACCGAATACTCAGCAGAGGAAAGGCTGATTTTATACCAGCAAGGAATCTGGTTCACACAAATGGAGTTGAGCAAGGCAGAGCCAATCAGAGGGAAATATTTTAAGAATTTTTAATTCTCTTTACTGTCTGCGTATGTACAGTTTATTAGTTCAGGCTAAAACCTTAAAATGTTGGTAGAGTAAACACACGTGGCATAAATCATCAAAATGAATCCTCCCAATCATCATATTTCTTAACCACAATGGCTTGCAATTGTCCAAACCACAACATAATTAAAGAATATTTCTTTCTTTGCCAGTTGGGCTCCAGATCCCTATGGCAGACTGAACCAAAAGACTAAAACCCTTTTATTGTAGCATTGTGCCAGCAAACACGTAGCTTTGAAGAGCCCTGTTTTCCAGGAGATTTTGCCAACTGATCTTTGCATTACTGTCTGTAATAGGTGTATAAAATGGACATAGGAGGGTATTGGCTGCATCATTTTCAAGTTGGATCCTGTCCCCCAGTTGCCATTAGGGACGATGCTTGTTATTGCTATTCAGTCAATGCCGCTGTCGAACTCGAGGGAGTTCTGTGGCTTGTCCATCAATCCTCCCCTCGCTTAGCACGGCAATGCAGCTGGAATGTGTAAGTCGCCATTCGCATAACAAAGGATAACCCGAGTGCGTGTCTTTGTGTGCAGAAACCCCCCAAAACAGGCTCCTGTGCCTCTTGGATCATGTGTGGAGCCGGGCATCTCCAGTTATGTTTACAAACGTGCAGAAACAAATGTGTCTCTGCTGCCTTCTGTGTCTTAAACTGTGTTTTTCCTTTAGGTGCAGCATTGTAAATCATGGCTTCCTCTGTTTAAGGGAGTAAAATTATTTCAGTTTGTCTTCATTAAAAAACCAAAGACAGATATTTAGGAGTAATTTAAGTGCATCTTTGTCCCACACCTCGCAGAACAAAGTGAAGATACACAGATTTTTATAGACAGAGAGATTTGTGAAGATACATATTTTATAGATATAATAGGCAGAAAAGCTGTAGCAACAGGATGTGGACTTCCTTTTTTTATTGTAAGCCAGATAGTTGGGGTTCAGAGAGATCAACCTGGATCTGTCCCTTGTAGCCAGAGAGCAAGGAAGACTGCAGATGCTGCCTGTGATGAGAGCATGCAGCTACTGGTCACAGAAATTTTGGGTTTGCTAGGAAATGACACTTCACCTTAAGTGATGCTTTCTCTGGAAATGTACCAGTTTCTCTCGGTGTTTTTTTGGACAGGAAAGTTTGGCAAAGAGAAAGACCCCCACAAAACCAAAGCACAGCCATCTAGCCCTGCAGTTGACACAGCCTGAGGGAGCAAGCCTGCACAGTGCTGAGTGCTTTTGAAAAATCTTCTGTTTCCCCTAAGAGCATTTATTTTCCATAGCTTGCTTTCCTTCTGC
Organism: Lycocorax pyrrhopterus obiensis; assembly: GCA_014706295.1. Lineage (NCBI taxonomy): Eukaryota > Metazoa > Chordata > Aves > Passeriformes > Paradisaeidae > Lycocorax > Lycocorax pyrrhopterus. Next base: position 45,815,787 of record JACSVZ010000006.1, on the reverse strand, counting down.
GAAATCAAACCCAAATGATGGTGTGGGTTTGCATATATGCCAGGATAAATCTCTTTCCCTGCTCCTTCATCACACTGCTGAGAGTTTAGGCTTGACTCAGGTTTTGCCTCATTGACTGCTTTAAAATCTTCTTTAGAGCGAAGTCAGAATGGGCAGAAATATAGCCCATTAAGATACTAATGTAAGCGTGAGCGTTTTCAAATGTGTTGTGTTCTAGGTATTTTTATCTCTTGAAAATGTAGTTTGCTTGGGAATTTGATGAATTTTTCGGAGTGATGCCGTGTGATGAAGTTTTACACCATTTAGAACAAAGGCATAAATGTCATTAATGGCAGTTAATTCTTCATTTTCTAGCAACTACGGTCGTGTCATAAATTGTTGTGTGACAATTTAGTGAACCACGTGATAGAAAAAAGTGGTATTTCAGAGGAAGGAACTCAAAGTACTAATTTATTTATATTTTAGTTTTTAAGGTTGTTTTTGTATTCAGAGCTAGGGCTGATTTCAATGCAGAGTGGAAATAATTCAGCCTGAGTTAGTGTGGGGTTGGGCAGGACAGCATCAAAAGACAGTTTTCAAAAGAAAGTTTTCTTAGAACAAAAGAAAAAAGCTTAAAAGAATATTTCCTATTGAGATGCATGAATTGGTTTAGATCCAAGGTAGGGGCCGAGTCTCTTTTTTCAAAGTGCAGAGCCTGCATATGCTTCACTTGTCCAGCAAGCTCCAGGACATCATTTAAAAGGACCTTTAGCAGGCCTTGGACTGCAGCACTGGGTGCTGGACTTCCTGAAAGATGCTGGCAAGTCTACTGGATTGAAGCAAACTGGCAGCTTCGAATTACAGTGTTTTATTAGTGGGCATTTATTTAATTCCCTTCAAATCCCCAAGGCATGCTACAGGAAGCAACATAGCACTATTGCAGATAGAGAGACCAAGCCTAAAAGAGATATAATCAGGGGCATTTTACACATTTTTCTGTAGCTTTATAGCTTTGGCAGCAATTTCAGTGTCAGCCTGCAGTTCAGGAAAGCTGTTAGGGAGGGCAGGATTAGCTCTTGGGAGCCTGCTTGTAAATGCTGCAGAAGGATGCTCTGTGGTGGGTTGCTGTAGTTCTTGAAATACTTTTTAGAAGAGCTTGGCATTCATATGTTTATGCTTGTTGGGAGACACGCAGACAGTCCGTTGTGGTTTTCTGTTTTGTTTTCTCTTGTAAGTAAAAGAGCATGTCAGGAGCACAAGCTGAGGCTTGGAGCCTCTCAACATTTTAATTGATTCCACATTGTAAAGGCTGTACCTCACTAAACCCTTTTATAGGTTTTGGACACATCTAAGAGGCAGCAGCCCCCTCTTCTCAGTGCAAACACTTCAAGGCATGGCAGCTCCGGAGAGCAGGGGTTGATTTATTTGTAGCTTGTTTTTGCTCAGATCCCTCAACTCTAAAGGCATATTCCCTGCACTGGAGCAATGTGCTAATGAAAGCAGAGTTGATGAGCTGCAGAGCTGAAAACACACACGCACACACACACACACACATGCACGTCCCTCCATATCCTGCCTGTGTTGCAGCTGAGAGCTGCCTCATTGTGGACTGTGGGTCTGTCCATGGGGCAGAGAGTTTTACGCTGTGGTTACTTTTAAAAGCCGTGGCAATTTGAGCTGTGTGTCCCTGTCTGAAGAAGTTGGCAGTCTGGAAAGGTAAATGGGACTGAGGATGTGAAGGAAAAGCAAAGGGGCTTTCCAGGCTGGGGAGGAAACCTCAGGTTCAGCCAGATAACCTGTGCTCCGTCTAGGGTAGGCGTCCTTATCCTCATTAATTTTTGTTAGATTTAGTCCTTTAGCTTTATTTATGGATTAGTGGCAATGCCTTATGAGTTTGTGGTTTCTGATTACTGTGGAGACTAATTTGGTGCTCTGCAAGGGAGACAGTGTAATTCCTGTTTGAGTTTTATTTTCTGGGACATATGAAAGGTCACTTTACTGATCCTAAGCATTTAAGTACTGTGAGCTTATCCTCCCAGCGTCACAAGAGTGCAAAGAGAGTAATAAGTTGGACGTTTTCTATATCTCCTGGGGTTTCAAGGCTTATAGGGTCACGTTTCCTAGCTTCTCTCTCTACAGGGACAAAACTGGAATTCCCACTAATACTAATTATGGGATGAAGAGACAGAGTATTCTACAAGCAGCTGGCTGACGTTTCACATTATCCCTTGTTCTTGTGGGACACTTTAACTTGCTGGATGTCTGCTAGAAACTCACCACAGTGGAGAGGAGGCTGTCTAGGAGGTTCCTGGAGTGTGTGGAATGCTAACTTCCTGACACACCTGGTGAGTGAGCCTACCAGGGGCAGTGCCCTGCTAGACCTGCTGTTTATGAAGAGAGTAGGGCTGGTGGGAGACGTGATGGTCAAAGGCCATCTTGGGCATTGTGACCAAGGAATTATAAAGTATTCGATTCTTGGTGAAGTAAGGAAAAGGGTCAACAAAACCTGCCTTGGACTTCCAGAGAGCAAACTTTGGCCTGTTTGGGACACTGGTTCAGAAACACTCCTTAATAACAAAAAGGTCCAGGAAGGCTGGACATACTTTAAGAAGGAAATCTTCTCCCTGGCAGCTGGTGACAGGACAAGAGGAAGTGGTCTCAAGCTGCACCGGGTGAGATTCAGGTTGGACATCAGGAAGAATTTCTTCACTGAAAGGGTTGTCAAGCATTAAAACAGGCTTCCCCAGGAAGTGGTAGAGTCACCATCCCTGGGAGTGTTCAAGAAATGACTGGATGTGGCACTTGGTGCCATGCTTTAGTTGACATGGTGGTATTCAGTCAAAGGTTGGACTCAATGATCTTGGAGGTCTTTTCCAGCCTTAATGATTCTGTGATTCTGTGATAGCTGGGTGGTTTTACTGACATGGTCATGTGAATATGGAAAGCTTCAGATGTGGTCCTTGCTTCCAGCATGTGTTGCCTTGGGTCAGTGTGCAGTGATGGCATGGGGCAGCTGGAGAGGAGACTAGCCCTGCCCATGGGCTGCAGTCTTCAGCCAAAGCTCAGGGAAGGGATGGTTCCAGGGATACAGCTGGAAAAAAATCATTTGATGTTAAGGCTTGCAGAAAATAATCTGCCAAGTAGTCCCAGCTGGTTGATGTTACTGGCTTGTTCTCCCCTGCTTTTGCTTTGTCTCCTCCCTGGTACTCACTGTCTCTACTACTGGTGTAGCACATTCAGCATGTTGTTCACAGAGGCCAGTTTTCATTGTAAGAGGACCAGTGGTTCTAACTCTGTCCACCCACGTTCCAGGAGCCAGTGTCTTTCAGCATGGCTCATGTGGACTCCCCTCTGCAAGGTACAAAGACAGTTTCTAATCCGATTGTTGCTGGTTTAAGGGATCAGCTCACACCATTGCCATCCCAAGATGCTCTTGCTGCCATCCTCCACTGCAGCCATCTCTCTCTGGCCCCTTTGAAGTGTGCAGCAAGAGGCTGCACAGATGTTAATGCTCTGTGCATGCCACATTTTGTGGTTGCTATTAAAAATAAAAAGGGTGAAATTGATTTGCTAATAATGGATGTGCTACTAACAGAAACACATCCCACTTGTACCTAACACTAGCAGGTTGTTTATAGTGTATTTGCTGTCTCTAAAAATAATAATTTTTTTTCTAGCGACCAATTTAATTTGAAGACTATTTTCACACATCGCTGGCTGTTAATCAGTTAAAGAGTTTTAATATTAAGAAGAAAGAAGCAGATCTCATCAACAGCTTAAAACTTGATTTCATTTCTTTTCAGCTGGCTTGCAGCAGATTATGGGGAGTCTTAAGCTCATCTTATTTCTCCTGCTTTCCTATCCCCTTTAAAAGAAAGATAGTACCATTATCTGTCTGACTGTACTGTGCTAGTTCTGCGTATCCTTTCAATAGCTGGTGAATTGGAAATACTGAGATAAAAATATAAGAAGACTAAAATAAGATTTAATTAGGAATTAAACACCAGACACCCATGTAATTTTAAATAAAGTCATGTATACTTCATGAAGAGATTATAAGATTGACTGTCAGAAGAGGAATGGTAGGATAGAGACCAAAACCCAAGATACGTGCAAGGTAAGTTGGTTTTGGCCCTTTTCTGCTCTGAAACGAATTTCCAAAATGTCGGAGACATTGCCACCAGTGGTAGAAAATGGACAGGGTACCATCTCCTGCTTTTGGCTGTTCAGCTCAGCGAAGACTCTGCTCATCCACCTACTGTGATACTTGCTCTGCAGTGTGGAGGTGTAGGGTGCCCCTGGGTCAGCTTTCATCTAAGCAGGGTCTGTTTCATCACAGCATCTCTGTCTGGTAAAGGACTGCTGCTTGAACCCTCTCACAGGCTGTCCTCTCCTTTGTGTTGTGTACAAAACGAGCCCAGGGAAGGATACAGAGCAAAGTGTTGCAATAGGTACTAGTTATGCCTGAGACACCCATGCAGCTACAGCTGCTTCTGCTCCTGAGCATGGTAGTGCAAGTGGGGTTTCCATCAGGAGCTGCTGGTCATGAGAGCCTGGAAGCCTGTGCTGGGAGAACCCTGCAAATCCCCCTGTCCTCCCCAAAGCAACTGCTGCAGGTGTGTGGATTCAGCCAACACCATTCACTGTGGCACTTCTTGCATATGTTTTGATTTTCTATACTCCCCTTTTTTGCATAACCCATCTCCTGTCCCTGAATTCTTCCTTTCTAACTGACACAGGAATATTTCACCTCGGTCTGACAGGATGCTGCTCTGCTGCCTGTTTGTTTTGAGGACTCTTGCGGAAATCTTCAGTGTAACATAATACTCTTGAGTATTCCTCCTAATACTCTTTGAATAGAGATGGGGCTTACCTGACCCATGAGAGCCTGCAGTTTATACAAAAATTGGTCTAGTCAGTTCTATTTCACACCTCTCATTAAAACATGGGTTATTTGCCTTGTGCATCTCTTGGCTCTGTATTTATTCATGAAAACCACACATTCCCTTTGAGCTGAGCTACATATCCTACCATCATCAACAAGCTGCACCTCGCTGAAAATCTATCAAGGAAAACTGGCTTATTTTGCATTTGCTGCTTTGCACAAAATAGAAGCACGGTAAACTCTTGTGCTGTAATGATTTTCTGTCTGTCTTGATAGAACATAATGAGATAAATTCAAGTCCTTTTTTGAGGGCTAATTACATTGAATACACACTAGATGTGCACTACTGTCATTATATGTTGCACATTTTCGTGCTTACATTTCCCCATCTCTGTCGTCTGCGTGTGCAAGTGAGTTTGAGTTGGCTTTGAAGTAGAAATTGTGGGCTAGAGAGGAACCATTCGGTGGCCTGCTCTCCCAGAAGACTCTCCAGAGACTGTGTAACAGTCCTTGCTGTAGGTAGGGCAGCATTTGAAGGTGATTGTGAAATAAAGAAAAGAGCTTACCTGTCTGCTGGAAACTGAGGGATGTACCATAAAGCATGAGGGCAGCTTGTGGCAAGTCTGCTAAAAGCCATCAGGAATAGATTCAGCCCTAGATCTGTTCACTGGTACTGGTGTCTGGGCACAAAGCAGAACAACTGCAGCCTACAGATGGATACCACAGCTTAGGAATGGAATACTGGTTGGATGATGAGCAGTTTTGGAAAATGGATTTTTAAAACCTGTAAATTCCTCCAGTCCAACTAGTTGTTCTCTGCCTGTCTTGTGGGAAGAAAGGGAAGCTGGGGGGTAGCGTGGGAGGGTGCTGGGTTTGGGGAGGTCAGCAGGGAGATGATCACCCACTACAGCAGGGGTGAGAGACTGCAGATCCGTGATGGTGACCTGGCAGCCTGTGCTGGGCTTGGGAGCTGCTTCAGGACTCCATGGTGCTTGCTGTGAGAGGTGCGTAGTCCAGGCACGACTGTGGAGCTGGGGCCTGGGGGAGGTCTGTTGGATGCCCTTGAACCACACCACGTTTGATGCATGAGTGATTTTCATCACCAAAGACTTACTGTTCCGCTCTGGGAGTTGGGAATTGATGTGCAAGTGTCTCACCTTTGGTGAAGAAACTACTGACGTAAAAGGGAAGATGTCAAGAGAGTTCCTCTGGTACTGCAGGAAGCAGAGCCAGCTTTACAAGCAGTTGTCCTAGTTGGTCCATCAGAGGGAAGGGATCACTAGTAAAAACCTATACTTTACCTACGGTGAAGATGAATTCTGTCATCACTTGCTGAGTTTTAGCATATTGCTGTGATTGTCTGGGACATTCCTGATGGGATAATATTAGTGCTTTCGCTGTGAACTCATTTTCTTTGCAAGCTACTTACAACTGGGAAAGTTTGAATGCAGATGGAAAGGCTCTGGGATTTCCAGGTAACTTCACTAAGTCTGATAGCAGATCTGTGCATCATTTATATCATACTGGGCAGAAATATTTTAAAGAAATTCAAAAGAAAGAAAGGTGACGGCACTTTGGAGCTGCTTTAACATGTCTCCATGTCTCTGCCTTTTGAGACAAACAGAAAATCAACATTTCCTCCTTTTGCTAACAGTGCATTTGTAATTCTGTATATAATGGTATGATACAGAGCCAGCTGGGTGTTTTCCTAAAAAAACACATGCAAACCTGTGCCTGTCACTGATTCTGGCTGAGTGTGCACACACAGGTGAAGTACAGAGAGCTTTGCAGAGGTGAAAAAGTACTTGTTTCAGGAGGATGGAAACAAGATATTACTGTATTCATTTCAAACTACTTTAATAAAAAAAAATCCCAAGCTACCCATAGCCATGTATTTGTAAGAAAAAAAGTGGCTCTCAGATCAAGTCTTTGTGCCTTGCCACGCATATATATTGGAGCTGGAAGGAGTATCTTGTATGGTGAGCATGCCTGGTTCAGACTATACCCAGAATAGTCTGTCATATGGAGCACTTTAAAATTCATCACAGGTTTGCAGGGGGAAAGGCCCTAGGGAAGTAGCCTTATCACAATGTCTTAAAGATGTCGATCTTGAGATCCCCTCCACCACCGTGTTGCTATTTGTTTGCTGAGACATTGATTTCTGGGTGTAGAACATCTTAAACAAAAACCATGGAATGTATTTTACCTGTTTTCCTAAGACTAAATGAAAAAAAAAAGAAATCACAGAAATGTTTTCTGAAGCAGAGCCCAGAAGATGTTGCCTCTAATGCATTCAACAAGGAAAATAAATACCCAGCAATGGCAGATGCTAGGGGAAAAAAATAATCAAGAAATTCACATTCTCTTTTCATGCAGATATTTAAGCATGCACTATCTGTTAGTGGCATAGACTGTTTTAAAATATGCAAACTAAATAGCTCGTGAGTGTTTGTCTGTTTTATAGCTGAAGATATGAGGTTTTTTTTAAAAGGAAATGTGAAAAGACTGATTTTATGATGGGAGAGCTTAGCCTGTGGTTCTTCTTTTCACAGTATGCAGACCTGGGTTCTTCAAAGCTTCACCCCACAGTCCATCCTGCAGCAAATGTCCCCCTCACAGCTACACACTTGATGAAGCATCCACATCTTGCCTGTGTGAAGAACACTATTTTAGGAAGGAATCAGACCCACCTACAATGGCCTGTACAAGTAAGCATGTGCTTATAGGGTTGTTTTTAATCCTTTCGAGCTGTTCCTTTACTGTGACTCGACATTATGATACTAACTAATGTGCTTTTTCAGGCTCTGCACTGGAGTCTGAACTAGTCTTGACACACTTGTAATGTCACTGTCTTTGTCCACCGTACTTCCAATTACATGAGAAGAGACTTATCAGTGCTTTTTGCTTCAAAAGCTGGCATCAAAGCCAGGAAGGGTTTTTGTGATGAGCAAATGCTCCGTCTGTCCCCCTGCACTCCTGGGTGGACTCAGCCAGCAGCATGGCACCAGACATCCGTGTCGGTGTGTGCACGGGTACCGGCATGGGGCACGCTTGTGGAGTAAATGACGGGTAGTGCTTGCTAGCAACAGGCATGGATGCAATCTCCATGGGCCTGCTTGGTGTCATCTCAGAGCTTGTTCTCAGTAAACAAGCAGGGAGAGAGCCCTGTCTTTCCAGCCTGCCTGGAGATGACCACTCTTCTCAAAACTCTGTGGTGGAAACTGCTTCTCCAAAATGTAGAACTTAATCCCTGGGAGTAGGGGGCGGGCAGTGTAACAGGCACATTGGGGTGCTGGGAGTCCAAGGTGGAGATGGTGTGATCAGAATCACTAATTTTACCCTTCTCCTCCTATCCATGAGCTGTCCTGTCAGCTGTATCTTGAAAGTCCCTTGTTCAGTTTGTGTTTCAAATACTTAGGGCCACAATTTGCATGCCCTCAGGTAGTCCTACTGAGTATAGCACAGATCTGAGCTGGGACTGTCATGCTCCAAATGTAATTTTTGTGGTTGAAAATGACTGAAATGGAGTTGAACTACTGGTGCAGGAGCAGTTAGGGCTTCCAAGAAACTTAAGCAATGGAGGAAAAAGCAGGTTTATGGCTCCATACATGATCAGAGCCACTGAACAATGATGCAGAGGTGACTTCCGTACTGTAGGGAAGTACTTTGCATTGTGTAGGGATGGTAGTGGCTTTTGTGCCTTTCCCAGTGAATACAGATGTCCTTCCTAGCTTCCCAAGTTTGCACTTCAAAAAGGGAAAGAAAAAGTCTGTTCCAGTTGGAGAGACACTCTCTCAAAGGAAATTGCCCTTGGCAGCTCTCTGCTTGCCTGCAGGAGGCACTTGGAGCAGAATTGGACCCCTTGAACTCTGCCTTTGATTTTCACCAGGCAAAGGAGCATGGCTGTTGGAAGCTGTGCTGCAGGGAAGGAGAAGGCAGCCTGAGGCAGCGTTGGAGTCACTGGTGCTGTCAGATCAAAGTGGTCTGGGGGGGTGAGTCATGCAAGCACTTCCCAGTTTATTAAATAGGTATGCCAGAGTCTTTTGGAGCCATAGCCAGGGTGGGTTATAACACGAAAAACCTGATACCAGTGTTTCTTGATGTTCATTTTGCCCCTTGGCCTGACTTAAAAAACTCAGATAAATGTGGTCCAGCATGGTATTGGGAAACACACTGAGCTCTGGAAACACTCATAAAATAGGCTTTTCTGTGCAGGCAGAACCAAAGCCAGCAACTGAGAGAGCGTTATGCTGGACTCTGGTGTCCACTGTGCCTCCTGCCCACCATCAGTGGTGTTGCCCTTTGCCCTTCTCAGAATGGAAGGGTATGCATCCAGTCTGTCCTGCTGGTGCATTAGCACAGGGAAGGAGCTGCCATCCCCGAGGAAGATGTTTCTGCATGCCTATGGCCTGAGCAGCATCGGGCAGGGTCAGAGAGGCACAAGCAAGTGTGGTGAATAACTCTTCTTAAAAAGAAAGGAAGTTCAAGAGCCTGTCTCCCCCAGGTTTCCAGTGCAGTTTGAATCCTGTAGGTGAAGGCTGTAATTTCTGACTCTGCAAATGCTATGGGATTTTCTTTTTATGTTTATCTGGGGGTTTTGTGCTTATTTATTGGTGGTGGCTGTCTAAGTTTGTTGGTTTTTACTGTTTGGGTGGTTTTTCTTTCAGGGTGGGTTTTACTTTTGTTTTGAGAGCTTGCTATAATCTAGTTTAAAGCCCCGACATGGTGCCTGAAGCTGTGTTAGGATATGGCTTGGCAGGGTACCAAGTCCTTCTGGGGCAGATGAGAAGTTTCATACTGATCAAGGCGCAGCTCAGCTTCTGTTGCCCACTGCAACCCCCAGAGCCGCAGCTGAGGACATTGCAGCACCTCTGCTGGCATCCACGCCTACCACCCCAAAAGCAGGGTGGAATATCTGAGCCTTCTCCATGTGCTTCTGTCACCCTCACTTTCCCCATGCATCTTTTCTTAGGATTTTGTCCCAGTCCTGCTGTATTTGTGCTGAAGGTGATGAGGAGGGCCCCATGAGCTCTGCTAGCTCAGCAGCAGGGGTAGAAAATTTTGGCAGGGACAGTAAAGAGTAGGTAGCGACACTAGTGTTTTAAACCAGTCCAGTTGTACCTGGAAGGCAACAGCTCATTGTGAACTAAAACACAAGTGAGAGAGACTTGAGTCATGACTGGTAGGAAAATATTGCAAGGGTTTTTTTAATGTTTTTATTATTTATTGTCACAGAAGTTAATAATATTCATAGGATTCCCTCAACAAGAAATGCAGTTAATTTTAGAGAATACATCAATGTCTGTTTTCAGGTCTACACCTGCAAAGTCCCCTTGCCACTCAGTATAGCTGTAAAATCACATTTTCCTAATTTAAAGCGAGTGTTTTTCAGTTCCAAGCTGCATGAGTCTGCCCACCACCACCACCACTGGCATCACTAAAGAAAACTAGCTGCTATATCACTGTCACTTGCTCAGTTAAGTACAGGGCGGGGGAGGAATACATTTTTGTTCAATTTTTCCAGTTTCTTAAGTATGTTTTATTAGTAATGATTGGTAATTTTGAAACGAATAGTGCTGTGATGCAGTCTGAAATAATTAGTGCTCTCAGACAAAAAAGAAGAAATTTTGGTCCTGATGGACATTTGAGAATTCTCTTCATATTATTATGTACCTTCCAGGAAGTAATTGCACTTTATTTCTTCCTAACTAAGTAATCCTAGCTTCAGTTCCTTGCACAACATCTTTTTAAAACCAAAACAGTTGCACCCTTTTTCTTTTCTCCTCATGTCCCTGACAAGTAGCCTTATTGTTGTTCAGAGCATGTTGGGGAAATACCTGTAGCATTATGACACATGGGACAAATCGAAGACTTTATAGTATTTACTGTAATAGTATACTTGCAAAAAGGTCTACAGTTAACTTTGAGTGTATACATACATATATTTATATCTTGAAGGTAATTTCTCTCTTAGGTTATGTTTTTAAAATATGAGCATCAGTAAACAACAGGTTTGCTGTCCATCAAGAAAGATACCAATGTCTTTGTTTTCAGAAAGTATTTGCCTCTTGTCAGAAAATTGTGGTGCAAAAGGGGTGAATCTTAGGGTAAAAAGTAGCATATTCAAAAATTATATGTTTTTAAAAGTCAGTAGATTAATATCTGTGCCCTTGAAAAAGGGAGCTTTGAAATTAAAGCAGACCACCTTAGCAGATCCAGGGCTCCCCTCTTCTGAAGGTAAAACACCTTTTTGTTCTCCCAGCTGGGGTTTAGCCAAGTTTTGTCCAAGTGCAGTTTCAGGATTCTTCAAGTAGGTCTTGTTAGATATCTGTAGACTGCTAAAGACCTTTCTCTGAGGTCCTGTGAGAATGTTAATTTTATAGGTTATAAAGTCCCACCAGTTTTAAAGCATTTCCACTGAAGCTGATGTTTTTAAGCCTTCAAGAAGAGTAGCTGACTTTTCTGTACAAAGCAAGTAAAAACCTGTGGTGACTTTACAAAAGTAATAATTTATCCCCCTTTAAAGACACATTGTCCAGTAAGTGTTTCTTGTGCCTGAGTTCTTTATTTTTTCCTAGAGTACTGGCATCAGCAAAAGGGCATTCATCCAGTGGAAGAAAAAATAGGGCAATTTAACTGGCAAAAAACATATAAAAAATCCTCAAGTGCAATACATATAACTCCATACAGCTCCAGTAATGAATTCCGTAGTTTCCATTATATCAGTACAAGTATGACACTGCAGAAAATAGTCCTGACTTGGGCAGTATGATGGTGGCATTAGCTAAATAGTGCTGGATCCCTGGGGTGCAGCTTGGGAGTGGATTGCTCCCTGTTTGTAGGGATCTGAAGGGATCACAGAACAAAACAAAGATGATCTGGCATTTCCAAAGCTAACTCAGCTTTTTTCTTCAACTGCTTTTCCTCTGGAAAATAAAAAAATACATCAGGATTATTTATTTCCTCTGGCAGCGAGTTTCTCATTGAATCAGAATAGCTTGAGTCGAAATCCTGACGGTGTTTCAGTTTATCAGTGTTACCAATTTTATAGACTCAGGGAGGGGAACAGAAAAAGGAAGTGGAGGAGAATGCTTCTGGTTTGTAAGGTGATCTTATTTTTGCAACACTGCCTGTTTTAAGTAACAAATGGAGTTTAATTATCACAACAAAATGCAAAGATGACAGCCTAAGTCAGCCTGTTAGATTCATATGGATGTCTAGCTAGTGAAGCTACTTGTCGCACTCTTTTCAAGGAGCTGCTCATGGGTTTTGACAACTTCATTCAAACTGAAGAGGAATGTGTTGTGTTGCCTTCCCTCGGAAAAACCTCAGCCTTCGCTGTGTAGTTTCTGGTGGTGCTGTGACTAAAATCCATCCTGGCTTGCTTTTATAAATTTCCCCTTTCTTCCTCATTCATTAGCCTTCCCTGAGTACTTAACACATGGGTATCTTGCATGAGACTCCTGCTTGTCCTTTCACATTGTCTTCAGGGTGTATCCGCAGCTTGCCCTTCATCTGTAACACAAGCCTGTTAAAAACAAAAACCTTGCAGCCCCTTCTGCGAGGAAGCAGTCTTGAAGGTGCCTCCAGGTGGGCTTTGCTTGCCCAGCCGTGGCCTCTCCCACCAGGATGAAGAGAAACAGCTCGCTTTCTGCAGGTGCTCTGGTACCTCTGCAGCAGCTGTTCCTCCTTGGATAGCCTTGCCAGTGCCATGCTGGCCTCCTGAGCGGGGAGGCTTGGCAAAGTAAGCAAGTGTGGCGTGGGTAACCAGCCATGCTACAGCCTGGCGGGGGCCAGGAGGGCTGCCATGGAGTGGCTGGATACGGCCACGTTTCCAGTGGCCCATGCAGATCACCATCGGCTTTGGGCTACATTGAGCGTCTCGCCTAAGTGTGATTTGGATACCCAAGCTTAGGTTTCACTGCTGCCGAACGGCTGATGGGAAGGGGCGGGTGCACACAGAGGAAGGATTTGGCATCTGAGCTGAGTACCTCAGCAGTGTGAAAACTCCTGTGTGTGTCTGTTTTTTAGGACCTAGGGGTAGGGATATAGGAGCAGTGGGGTGAGAAGGGGGAGTCTTGCCCCTGTTGAAGCCAACAGTGACTTGGACAGGGCAAAGACTTGCTAATCCCTTCACAGAAGAGCAAGAAGAGCACCAGAGACAATGCCCCAGGATCTAGTGCTCCTCCTGTTAGGTTTGAGCCAGCCTTGTGTCCTGTCCTCCCACACAGGTGACTGCATCCCAACACAGATCACTTGAGTGAGGTGAGGGTGCTCAAAACAAATCCCTATTTTCCCAGTTCTTCAAGTGTTCTTGCAAATGGTCCCCATGTACTTTCTGACATGTGAGCAATGGGGCATCTCTTTTCAGCCTAGAGCGTAGTAGCGAGCAGGATGACTGATAATACTGTTTTTACCATGTGTTTTTCTCACTTTGCAAACCAGGACCCCCCTCTGCTCCTCGGAGTGCCATCTCAAATGTTAACGAGACTAGTGTCTTTCTGGAATGGATTCCCCCTGCTGATACTGGTGGAAGGAAAGATGTGTCTTATTATATTGCATGCAAGAAGTGCAGCTCACACTCAGGTCTGTGTGAGGCGTGTGGCGGTCATGTCAGGTACCTCCCCCAGCAAACCGGCCTGAAAAACACCTCTGTCATGATGGTGGATCTGCTTGCTCATACAAACTATACCTTTGAAATTGAGGCAGTGAATGGAGTGTCCGACCAGAACCCCGGAGCCCGGCAGTTTGTGTCCGTAAATGTAACCACAAACCAGGCAGGTAAGTGGATCTTCAACCTGGGGGAATGTCTGGGGTGGGAGCCTGAGCCAGTCAGACCCAGTGCACACCTCCCTTTGGAAAGGGTGGAAGTCTCCAGCATGGAGGGCTGGACTCTGGCCTCTTCAAATAAGGGGGGTGGGAGGTGGGCAGTGCTTATGTCACACAGGTTATAATTACTGCAGTCTTCAGTAGATTTCCTTTCAGTAGGACACATTTTAGGCTTTGTGACTTTTTCCTTTTACACTAAGCTACTTGGAGGTACCTCCACTTCTTTGCATGTTGGTGTATCCATCCACTAAACCAGAAAAAAAATGGCTGTCTTTCCTGTTGGGAAAGGGAAATTTCTAAGAGTCCATTTTGATTAAAAATGGCTAAAACATCTTAACTTTACAAACAGTTACCCTAAGAAAATTGTTTTGAGTGACTTTAGGAGATTTAATCCTTCTTCTACACTGTGACGCTAAAGTGACTGTTCTCAGGCTGGTGAGGTACATTGTCACTGCTTCTCCAACAAGGTAGGGCTAAGATGTCACTCATACTGAGTTTTTCTTGGTTTTGCACTGTACAGACAGAGATCATGTAGACTGGTTTATTCCTTTGTCCAGGACTCTCATCTATCTGCCCTTCCTTTGCCCAGCAGTTGAAATGAGCTGTCACTTTGGACACAGATGTGGAGTAGCCATTGTCCCCTGTCACTTGGAGGTGTGATGGGAGGCAAGAACATGATTACATCTCCTTCCACGTTCATCAACACACCAGGCACATCACACAACTTCTGTAAAGCCCCGGAGACTGACCTGTCCTCCTCTTGTCCCCTCATGCTCTGTGTTTTAGGGTCTTTCCCATTGCCTACATGACTTACTTCCTGCCATTTAATTCAGGGCTCCCCAGTGGCGTTTATCCACCATGAAGCCCTTCCAGGACTGTTAACAGGTGGCATTTGAGACTGTGAGGATTGTGCTGCCAGATCACTGGAGCCACCCCCTGCCTTCTCCAGACAAGGTTTAGCCAGGAAACCCGGTGGGCAATTCAGTGTGACAGCTGGATGTAGATTGGCAGATCCTCACTGTGGACCAGAAAAACACTAACTGGAGCAGGGCTGCATCTCATTCCTGCTACCCAGGTGTGTGTGCACAGGCTCAGCAGCCAGCAAAAAGAAAGTGGAGATCCCTGTCCTGGTAATTAAATTGGATTGTTGAAGTGTTGGACAGATCATTCAGATGTTTCTTGAGGAGAGGAAATAAAGGCATGCTGGGAATGCTGCTGATAGATGTGGCATGGAATCTGCTGGAGGAATATTAGAGGACTGCAGTATGACACCTGTTGAAGGCACCTGTTTAGTGCAGATCAGTGGGTGTCACGGTCCTAATGCTGTTTACTGCTTTCCTGTTGTGAAGGCTGCTGCCAATAATTCTGCTGTTGGAAGAAGTGTATTTTCCTGTTAGTGGGTTTGCATTGGTATTTCATTGCTGCCGCTGGATTCTCCTTGATGTGTGGCGTTAAATCCACATAAATCTCAGTAAATGTAGCTGTGCATGAGGAGATGATATCTTGCTGATCAGTGTAGATGGTGAGGAAATGGTCCTGGCTTGTGACTTATGTCCCAAACTCTCCATACCTGCAGCAGGATTTATCCACATAGCTGCCCTTCTGTGCATCAGGCCAAGAATAACCCCCTTGCACAGTTATCACTTCCAGCTTCGTATTGGAAGGTCTGTTACAGGAAATGGTAAACCTGTGACAAATGTGTCTCATGCTAAGGACAAGTGGGTAAGTGTAGCTTCTGGTTGAGTCTCCCTCTTTACCTCAGTGGAGCCCCAATCACGGGAGGTACCAGTGGATCAAGCCATGGGTGTTTAATACACTGTGTGCTGTTGAAATTTCATCTGCACACTCTCGTGGTTGGTTCAACAGGAGGTTCAGTCAAACTGCTGTGTAAAGAAAGCAGCGGTGATTGTATTTCCTTATCTCTCTGGTTGGTCCCACCATGTGTTTGTGAGGTGAGCCAGGCCTGTCTGCCAGAGCTGTAGCATCAAATGGATTTCCCAGTAATGTGCTCTTTCAGCCCTCCCCTGGGTGATCATCAATTTGCCCATGCCAGAAATAAAGCAGATGGAAAGAGGGACTTTGCAAATCAGACTAACTGCCAAGCATGGAAAGTGAGTATCTGGTTTTTTAAGGTGCCTCCAAAAAGTGTCCTTTGAGGAAAGTAATGGAGTGGTCCATGCCCAGTGATTCTGGATGTCTCTTAAAAAGCCTCACCTTCAGCAGTCCTTTCTCAAGTAAGAGTAGGCAGGGCACATGTGGCTTCAGGGAGTCTCAGACCACCCACCTTCCCCCTGGAATTATCTCCAAGAGGTGCAGCTCTCGTGTCTCATCTTTTCCGTCGCAGGGGTTTTCTGGTGGTGTGATTATATTTTCACAAAGGCTGGTTAATGAAGTTGAATCAGTGACACAAGGACAACTGCAGCAGTAGGAGAAATCCTGCTACAAGATCTGTTGGCTGCAGGAAATTGAAAAATTGCATGCCATGGGATAGGTCTGGCTGCTGGAGTCCTGCTGGCACATATTCAGTAACCCAGCACTGCAGAGAAATGCCAGGGTATGTTTTGTTGGTTTGGCTTTTGTCCATCCCAAGAAGACCATGCTCATTTCAGAACTGCAAAGAATGTGCAGTCAGTGAGTCTTTAGGTGCACCACCTCTTCTGGGCATGGCAGCTTTTGGCAGCAGAAACTACCTCTGGGTTGGACCCTTAAAGGGATTACTTCCTGAAAAAAAAAGTGGGTTTCTCCAAAATAATTTGTTCCCTTTCCTCTCTCCCCTATTTTAAATAACGAATAAAAGAATTGGTGCTGGCAATCCATCTGGCATTTTCAGACTGATGTAATTTTCCTCCGAACTTTTGAAATCGGATTTGGAAATACAGCAAGGGAGCAGTAAACTTTTGCGCACAAGAAGAGGCTGATGGCTAATCTCCACTGGTGACCCCAGCATGCTTCTGTTCCCCCACTCCTTGGGGACCTGACTCTTCTTGGAATGAGGCTGATCCATACAGGATGTAGTGGCCTTAGGCTCCAAATACAGGACTAGTTTTCCTGCAACCCTCTTGCAATCCACCAGCCTCCATTGTTTCTGTGGGATTTTGCTGGTGTTTTTCTGCTGGAAAACCTGTGTCTAGAAAGGGTAAGCAATGCCACAAGCCATGAGAGAGAGAAATTGTGCTGGCCTCCATTGTGACTACCCTAGAGCTGCAGCAGGCAGACAGAGGACCTTCTTCCCTTTGTAGGCACAGGAGGTGACCCAGGCACAGGTTTTCCCTATGGCATTGCTGCACAATACATGTCCAAGGGACTCCCCAGCACAGATGGCGGGGAGCCATCTGTAATGCAGTCTCACAGTGTGTTAAAAAGTGTGCCTCGTGCACATGGGCTAGAGCACAGTGAATAATTCATAAGTGGCAATGATAGGATTGAGTTAGCCATCTTTCCCTTGCTCATGGTTTTGCTCAAGTTTTCATATTTTTGAAACTGCCACCTGTTTAAACAGTTTCTAGACAGCAGTCTGTGTGTACTGTTAATATTGAAGTTTGCTTTTTAAGTGACAACTGCATGACCTTTTTTATTTCTCAGCAATTTCACCAAGCTGGGTGATTAAGGGATGCTGTCGCTCTGGACAGAGATGTGCATCTCCCTTGAGGTCTTTCATCTTATCTGCCCTGTATACAGAAAGCACCTACCATGACGTCTTGGTCAGAGATGTGTCTCGTAATGGCTCCATAGGGAGCAAGCAGTTTTGATTCATGGTTGCCTGCTCGCCCGTTGTATCATCGCAGGAGCACACTGGAAAGATGCAATGTTTAAAACCTTTCTAGGCATAAAACCTGCCAAGAGTATTCACTTTAAGCCAGCCTAAACAGCTGACCAATTTTCTTTGCTTTTGATGTCAGCAAGTCCCACACTGGGTATGGCTTCAGGCACGGAACTGGCCTGGAGGTGGGAGGTATGAGAGTGGGGCAGTTCTCCTGCTGGCATCCCAAATGCCACAGACTCCTTTGCACTTAAAGACCTTCTCTGTGTGTGTTTCCAGATAAACCCCCTGCCTGTTTTCTGTTTTAAAAGTCAGAAGCCAGTGTTCAATCCCCTTCTGTGACCTGTATGATATTTTTGAGCCTTCTGGGCAAGGAGGAGAAGAAAGATACAGATGTGCTTGCTAACAGAGGAGGAGTTAATGTGTCTAATGCCTCAAGGAGTCTGCATGCCTGAGGCCAAACCAGAGATACAAGTTGCATCCTGTGGAGCAGCAGTGCTTTTTAAGCAAAGGTGTTGGAGGACAGAACCTGGCAACCTGTAGCTCTGGGAGGTATGGCTAGGTTCTTACTTGACCAAAAAACCACTAGATGCTTGGAGCAGCTAGAAGGCTCTTGGAGCAGAGAAGTGTGCTGAAAAGCATGGTCCTCACTCTAATTGCGCAGTCTGGGATGCTGCAGTGGAGGGGAGCAAGGGAGAAGGTGTTTTCCTTAGCAGTCAGGATGTGTACAGTCTTTGAAAAGCAGCCAAGGGTAATTCGGAAAGGGAAACCTGCAACGTAGAGCTTGCTGCAATCTTACATCAGCATCTGCATGCTCTTGAAACCAAGAGACTGCAGCCCTGCACAGCCTGGGAGGAAGACATCAGAAAATGAGGCAAGGGATGGGAACCACATTTTCAGAGATTGCCTTTGGGAATGGATGGGTTCAAGTCCTATAACATTCAGGGTCTGATTCTTCCAACTTTGAAGTCTTCACAGGTTTGTTTGGTTTGGCAAGGGGAAGGGAGCAGTTTGCTTATTTTCTTCAGGAATAACAGAAAATTTCCAAGAGGGTGCTCCAGTAGAGGCGGCATGTTGCATCATCTCACTCAAGAATTAAGACCAGTCTTGCAGCTCTACTTTTCAGCCAGAACCGCTGGCCTAAGGTCTGCAAAAGCTTAAGCAGATGCTTACTTCTGGAAAACTGCCTCTCCACAAACCAGCACGTTACACAGGGCTTGCCTTTAAGCATCCATTGTAACAGTACTTGATCCACTGGGCTGCATCACCTTCCCAGCAGTGGTCACTAGTGGATGCCACAGAAGGAGTAAGAGCACGAGGCAGACACGTACCAGTGCTCCTTGGAGCACTCTCCAGCCTCTGGGGAACACCTCTTTGTGCTTTAGAGCCCTTAATGGATTTTTCTCGCATGAATTTGTCTAATCATTTTATGAACTCTGAGAAAATTTTAATGGCTGCAGGCAGTCCTTTATGAATTTGGTATGTCTGGTAGTTTAAACCATGCTTTAGATTCACACTGGCCAGAGAGGAGCTATTAGTGGCGTAAATAGAGGTTTTAAGGTTTGCAATTGCCCATCTCTGTGGAAAGCATTGCCATTTAGAGATGCAGCACTGGCTTCCAGTGTGTTAACCCAGGTATTGCAGCATTTAACCTAGAACAGTGTACTCTTAAAAGCAAAGAATGTCTTCCATGCCAGGATGGGTGAATACAGGGGTATTTTAATATGCACAGGTAAATTGTACTGTCTCAAAGACCATAGTGTCTGTTTAAAGCTGAGTGCACCCTGCACTGCCTCTTGCAGCAGGATCTTTCTGCGGGCTGTGAACACCCTTCATGTCCAGGGAGATGTGAAAATTAGTATTGAGCTGCCAGTGAAGGTTCAGCCAGAAAGAGAATAATTTCATTTGTGAAGTTCCATGCATATGCTGGTAATCAGCTTCAAGAAGTATTTTGGTATATTTTTGAAGCATGGTCACATGCAATCAGAGCATGCAATCGCAGGTTGTAAAAAGCAAACACATTGGCAAAATAAAACCTGAAAGCCAGTGTTGTACAAAAGGTTTATTGTTTGGATTTTTTTTGGTTTGTTTTTGGTGATGGCTGCATTTATACAGAATGCAAAATCTTCATCCAGCATCCTATTCCAGAGTCATGAGTTCAACCCAGCCCAGATGGCTGGGTGTCTGCTACCAAATGAATTATGGATCAGATTAATATTTAACAGTTTTATTTATAACTCCCCAATCGGTAATTGCTACTTTTTCATAGTTTGTTATAAGTCTCTTTGTTATACTTCACATATTAGAAATACATGCTTGAATATTGAGACAAATTTTTGGAATATGAAAAAAAATACCCAAATTACAATACAACTTTTAGTTAGAGGTCTTTTTTATTCTGGAAGTATGTGAGACAACCCCATGGCTGATATATAAGGATATTAAAAGATGAAGTGAAAAACATTTTCTTGAATCTACAGACAGACCTTTCAATTTTGACATGAAATTAAAACATCTTATTTATAGATGAAAATACAAATAGTAAGAAATAGTTGTCTCTATCCACCCTCCTCCTGAATAAGGGAAAAAGAAAGATGCTGAAGATCTCATTATGAGATTCAGCTCATGACATTCATTGTGTGTTGTGCAGTAGGGTGCAGGTTTTACCATCTCCCAGTTGCAGTGAGACAGACATCTTTATGGTTACACCTGGGGAAAATGAATCCATGGACTGCACCCACGTGGTGCCATGAAGATGGGTGTGAGGGAGAAAGAGCTGCCCGAATACTCAGCTTGAGATGCTGCAACCAGAAGGATTAGCACAGCTCTGTAACATCCCAGAGCCGCTGGAATCCCCACCAGCGGCACCGCCTCGGGCTTGGGATAAAGTAGCGGATATCGGGCAATCTGAGTCTAGGTTTTTAGAGGTGTGAGTAGCAAATACTGATCTTTTCCGAAAAGCATAGAGCAGGCCGTGCTGTGATCAGGTGTAGTAAGAGCTTCACAAGGTCAGAGCTTTAAGAAACCTGTGTTTTTGCAGGGCATTACTCGTGTTACGTTACAAGAGTGGTAGAGCTGGTTTAAAATTTTATTTCACGTTTTTCTGGCATATTTTTAAAGGACTGCTAAGTAATCTTATACTAATCTAATTCTAATCTGCTTAAAACACAGTCTTCAAGGCCAAGGAGTTCTCTTTGTATTGTGCTGAGCACAGTACCTGGCAAAGAGCAAAAGTAAAGCATCTGAAATGGTTTCACTGCCCAGATGACTTCAGTTTATAGATTTTTTTCCCCATTAATGTTGTTGTTGAATTTCACTGCTAATAAAGTCCCATTCAGCTCTTTAGTCGCAGTCTGCAAGTTGATAATTCCATTGTCTGATATGTTATTTCTCTGATTTTAGCATTAAACGTAGTTTTACATTTTTAACAGTCTACATAGATGATACTTCTGAAAGTACTCTTCAGACACCAGGACTTCAAAATCGCCAAAGAAGGATGTAAAAATACTTTCAGTGCTGTTAGACAAATAGCAGTGGACTTGTAGGCATTTAATAAACACCCCACTTGTTTTCTGGCTGCAGTTTCTTTACCAAACCAAGTAAGCTCTCTATAGTAATCTCCGTTAAAAGTTAAATGTAAGAGTGGAGGAAACAGAGGAGTTTGAACATCTGCATTTCAGTAGTTGTGCATTGAGCAAGCTGTGCTACAGAAACACTGCTCAGGGTATAGCAGCTTCACAGGGCATTTCTCCCTTCCCATGCACCCATCGTGCTGATAAAATGAATCTGTAGGTGTGTGAAGGTGTAAGTACATGCATGGCAGTGTGTGTGCATTTGTGTGTGTATGGATGTGCAGGACACGTGCTGGACGGAACACAGAGGTTACCCACCCTTGTTTTATGTGGGTATCTGTGACAGCTTGGTAAAGCTCAGACAGTTCAGGTGCCTTTCACTCTTCATGTCCTTGTGCCAAATTGCTACCTAACTGGGCCCACATTTGAAGAGGGTTGCTTTCTGTGCTGCAAGGCCACCCAGAAGTTCTCTGGTCCCTTTTCCCTTCTGTCTGTTTTCTTTTGCCTTGAGCATGACCCTTCCTCTACTAAGCAGTTTGTAATATTTATTTGTTCATATGGCCAGATTTTTTTCCCCTTGGTTGCTATTATGCCTAGTGTCTGCACCCACACAGCAAGCTGGCTTCTGTATCCCAGGAGGGATTTTGCTGTATTTAAACTGAATTACAGGTTCCCAGTATTTTACAGTATCAGGCTGAAATGCTTTTCTGCCCTGGATTGCTTCTCATTGGAGAGGTGTTGTTTCAGTGAGGCTTGGAAAGCTTTTCCACATTTTCTGTTGTGATTGCTATTATAATATATTTCAAAAGCAAACCCCTTGCTCATTCCTCGAAAGATTTCCAAGATGCTACTTCTGGCACTTGTATTTCTTGCAAAGGGCTAATGTAATAGGAGTAGTAGGGCTGGCTAGTACTTTTTCCCAGCTTACTGCCCCTTCTTTCCCCATTGAGGGGGGGACATGGGGACACACAGCAGGGAGGGGGGAGCTCTATCTGAAGAGCCAAGAGTAGTGTCAAGGTGACAGACAACCCAGCAATAAACCATATTTCTTCTACAGCAGCTGGGCCAAAGTTCAGCTACATGCAAATACTGCAAAAAGCTCAAGAGCTGGAAGGTTTTAATTAAAACACGCTTCAGATGTGCTCTTTTGCCAGCGTGATGGAATGCTTTCTGCATCTCCTGGTCCTGGAGAAACAGTCCTAATCAAAGCAAGTAACTAACGGGATTTCCGGCTAGATCAGTACAATAGAAATCACCAGAAGGAAAGCGTTATTATTTATTTATTTTCCTGTTTCTTCAGGCTTGATAATTTCTGGGAATACAGGCTCTGATCAAAAGGCCCTGTGTGAATCGCTGCAGAGCACCCACTGGCTATGGTGGTGCTGGGTGAGGGTTTTTCTGCTGCAATGCAGCAAACTGGGGCGAGTCACTGCGCTTTGTGCGGAGGGGCCGACCGCGCCGGACTGATCCTCTACGTGCTCCGGCAAGCCTTGGAGAGAGCACTGCTCTGTGGAAATGGATGGAAAAATTTGCAAATTCTCTTGTGCACTTGACAAAATCTGCCCTGTGGGTTTTGGCCAGGGGTGGTGGGTGTGCCAGGTGGTACAGGGGGCCCTTTGCATGTGGCCCCTGGGCTCTGCAGAGAGAGACAACAATTCCTCAAAAGCAAATTTGGAGATTTAGGTGAAAAATGCCAGTGGAGGGCACTAGCACTGCTTACTGCCTTCCCAGGAATACACAGCACGATTGCCCACCATGCTTCTGCATCCTGCTGTGCAAAACTTGTGCATCTTTGCTCTCTGCCCCTGCACGAGATGAAAGGAAGCAAAGTTGAATCAGGTAAAAGCAGAAAACTGGGCTTGCCCCTCCCTCCTTTGGTTTGGAAGGGTTCATGGGACCCTGCGTGCCATTTGTTCATAGCTTCTTTCCAACTTTCTGCAGTTTGCCTCAATCCAAGGGGAGAAAGTGTTGCTCAGCCAAGTAGATTATTAATTATTCTATTTTCTGAGCTGCCTTCCACACAGTTCAGCATTAGTGTGGCTTATTACAGGGGACTGATCTGCACCGCACCATTATCCTGTCTGTCATCTCCAGAGCTCTGCCTTCCCCACAATGGGTTCCTGCCTTGGATCATTAAGCCATGAAACTCCGTGGTTCTGCCTTGTTCTCCTGAGGGGTGGCACCAAGAGCATGAAATTGTTTGCTGACCTTGCTGGAGACTTATGGTCTGAGTCTTTAAACACCTGACCATGCAAAGACAGTTTCCACAGAGGGGTGCTCTCTCCCAGTTCAGTAAACTGGAAGACTGTCACTGCAGAAATGACTGGGTTATTTAATTTATTGTACATCACTCTGTCCCAGGTGCAACTTGGCCCCTGCAAGGAGATGGAAAGGAGCTGGAGGATGACTGGGCAAGGATGCACATGAGGGCACAGACCCATCTCCACCTTTTCCAAAACTGCAGACAGCAACTAGCAAAGCTGGGTGTGCATGAAGGACAAAATGCCCGGTGCTTTCCGCAGAGGGGTGTTTCACCAAACCCTCTGCTACATGTTGGCTGCAGCTTCAAGGGGGACTTCTGCTAGAGTCAAATAGCCCTGAGGGCTTTGAGTGCTATTTGCAACCCCTGCAGAACATCTCTATAAAGCAAAACAAATCTCCCGTAAAGTAGTCGGTTGATAATATTGTTTGTGCTCCAAAAACAACTGTGCGTCTGTTGCGGCCTCGCACTCTTCCTGTATCTTCTGATATTGGTCAATGAATGAGAACTGCTACTTTAAATTCTGTTTGTACAGTGTCCAGTTCTACATTTAGGACAAAATCAGAAAGTTAAATACATGGTCATTATGCAAATAAATGCCAGTTTGCTCAGCTTTCCTGTATGCAGACCTGATGGATACAGCAGCATTGGAAGGGGTACCTAATGTCAGTAAATTGTTATTTCGATGCCTAAAACTTTATGCATTGCCTTCATCAGGGAGGTTTTTCAGGTATCTGGTTCATTGATGGGGAAACTGAGGCATGGAGGTGTGGTGTGATGGGCCAGAAGACACACACGAGGGCTGGGACTCTTCTTGCTGCTCCTCTGCCCCTGCTGAACCCTTCCCATGGGGCTGGAGCCTTAAGATGCATTGGAAATGTTTCTTAACCTGTTTGCCAAACTAACCAGAGCAGAAAAGAGAGGCTGGACAGAGTCCACTGGAGATGGGCTGCTGGGTTTGAGGTTGCTTTTTCTGAATTGATTTCAGTATTATTGTGGTTTCAGTTTCACTGCAGCGTTACAGATAGAAATGTCAGTCAACGGTGTATTTATCCAAAGCATTTAGTGAGCTGAAGTGTGCTGAATAGCTTGGGGAAAAATGTGGCATGGGGCCCATTTGCTCCCATTCTTAATTGCTTGCAAGAGTGAAAATTTCCTCCTTTCCTCTTTTGCACCTTCTGTCAGGAAAGACAATATTTGATCCAAGTCCAGCTGAGTGCAAGGTGTTGCCTTCAGTACATCTGGTTGGTGAACTGTGCTTTGTCTGCTCAAAAGGGAGCCGTTCATAATGTGACAGCATCCATTCCAAGCTGCTACCAATTCCAGTGCCCAGGCAATTAAATGTTCCTAAAATCCTGATCGTTTTGATTTCGTATCTAGCAAGAGAGCAATTGCTACCTGTTCAGTAAATACAGTTGAGTTTTATTTGGCCTCTGGCAGCAATAGTATTTAGAGTGGCTTGGCAACTGTTCACTGATGAGGGTCCAAAAAAAGCACTTAACAAAATCAAGCGATAGCAGTAATAAACTGCTAAAGACACTGACACTTTGTTTATCCGCTTGAGCACTTTGGCAAAGATTTCAGGGGCTCCTCTCCTTTGCTCTGCCTCTCTTTAACTTTTTAACCTGGATCACAAGCCTGTCTGCCAGGGACTGGTGAGGTGGCTGCCTCCCAGCCAGGGGCAGCACTGCACAGGGCTGTGTCAGACTCTGGGGTCACACAGCCCTCTGCTCCCTGGTCCCCATGGCTGAGCCCCGAGCAGGTGCCCAAGGGGCTGTGCCAGGGGTTGGATGGGAGAAAATCCAAATATCTGAAGTATGGGACTATCAGATCTCCTGCCTCCAGCTCCTCCGCCTCCTAGAAGTAATGATTCTGGGGATGAGGCATGCACATGGCTCGTAAACCATTGGACCATGGAAGTTCTGTGCACTTTGCCTTTGCAGGAGGAGCGCTTTGGCACGCACAGCAGCCGCCTTCTCCCTTTGCTGTGAGGGTGCTTGAAAACTTTAGAGATGCCACAAGTCAGACGATTTTACAGCTGCTGTTTGGCTGAGTCTAGGAGTGTTTTCCTCTCCAAGAGAAGCAGCAGCTATTTTTCAGAGAGCAAATGAAGCCACCTGTTGGGTTAACTGGGCTTTATTCAGTCCCCAGGCTGCCTTGCACAACCTTTAGGGCCCATAGCAGTCTTTGAAGTACCATTGAATTTCATTGTTAATGTCACAGTCATTTACTGTGAATGGAAAAGGGTATTTTTTTTCACTCCCAGGCATGAATAAACTCTGTAGATTGCAGGAAATAATCCCTCTTAAAGGAGAGTTGAAAGTGCTGTCTTTTAATATGAGAAACCTGGTGCCAAGCTGATGCCTAGGACTGCTCCAGGTCTTCGCGAAAGTACTGGAATTTGCTCAGTGATTAGAAACAGAATAAATCAGACGAAAGGAAGGCAGCTGATGACAGGGTAATACATGTGTCGGAGAAGGGGAGGGAGTGGTGAAGGAAAAGTACCTAATGTGGATGACTTTAATTATGTGGAAGGTGGGAAGATTGACTTGCCCATCCTGAGTGGGGTGTGTGAGAAGATACATTAGTGTATATTCTATGAGAGGTTGATGAGGTCTTCTCCAAGATGTTAGTAGTTACTTGGATGAAAAAGGGTGCACTTGCTGGCAGTATTTATGAGAGCTTTAATTACGTTTCACAGACTGAGTTCCAATTAGAAGGGAAAGTGGGGGTGAGAAAATGAAAGAAAAGATGTACAGCATGTGTTAAGAGCACGGTGATAAATCTGTGGCTAAGGATTATGGTAAACAAGGTGGTTGTACATCATGGCATCATTTGCACACTTATCTTTTTAGGTGCTTACTCCAGGTTCCCTTCCACCACCCCCTCATCACAAGCAAAATGATCATAAAGGGGTCAAACACAGGCCTCTGTTACTCCTCTTCCAAGATGGAAGGCAAAGATCATTTGCAATTGCTGCGATACGGGGCTGTTACTTTTTTTTTTTTGCTAATTCATTAACTGTGTCAGAAAACAGCACTCCAGAAAAGGCAACAGAGACAGATCACAGTATTTGTCTCCATGCTGCATGAATAGTGGAAAAATTTTACTGTCATCAGTGCATCCTTTCACATTGTTGCAGATTCTCGCATTTAGAATCATAGAATGGTTTGGACTGGTTTGCATTGTCCTTGCTATAACATCACCTAACCAGCTTCTTATGCAGATGACCATGATGTCCATTTATTTTTATGTCAGGAGGTAACACCGAAAGGGGAGATGTATCAGCACTGGCTTAATTCCCTTTCCACTGTAGTCAGCCAAGGACTTTGCCATTGACTTCACTGCAAGGCCAGTGCCTCCATGTCTGAGTGGCTTTGGCACAATTCTCTCATCACACCCCTCTCACGTGCCTCAGAAAGAAGCTTCTCTGTACTCTTTACTTGTGGTGCAAGCTGTTTGCCAGTGTCTCCACAGATGATGCAGGTAAGAGGTTTTGTCTCACAGCATCAGCATTAAACAAATGGGCAAGACTTTGGATCTCGTGGTATTGGTAATTAAAGTAAAGGTAAGTCTGCAAACAGTTCATGACAAACACTGCAATTCTGGCTGGAGAACAGGCGGAATTAACGAGTGAGATTGCTTTTGTTTCAGGTAGCATTGTTCCTCCCTCTGATATCTTAAACAGCAGTGAAATGGCTTCAGGGAAGCAGTGGCAGTACTTCAGCAAATGGAAATTTTTTTCTCTTCTTTAATTCCGTGATCACACTTGGTAAGCTAGAACAAAGCAAAGGAGAAAACTCTTTCTTTGGTGATGTTGAGAACAAATCCTTGTTTATTTTAAAGTAGCTATGTCAGGAGAAAGGTATGATGGAGTATAATTGCCAAATTCTTATTTGGTAATTAGTATCTTGCAGCCATCTCAATGCTGTTAAAAACAGGCATAATTGCACATAGGATGCATATATTTATCATGGAAGTTGGCACTTCAGACCATTAGGCAGTATCTGTAGCTTTGCTGTATGCTGCATGTAGATTAATGTAGTTTAGGAGACTTAAGAGCCTGTCAGAGATGCTCCCATCATCCAAGCATTTGTAACATCAGGTGGGAGGAGAGCACTTGGAAAGGCACCAGATGGTTTCCATAGCCCTGCTGCAATAATGTTGTGAGTTCCTGATATTTGTGCATGTCTAGAGGTTTACCTGTTGCTGGCTGCAATATTCACCTCTGCCTGTTTTATTTACACACGTTTAAAAAAAATGATGAAGTGGTCAGGTCCAGGAGGGAGTAGTGTTCCATTGGTGCTCTGTTGTGCAGAGTATTTCTGCACGCTGGCATGGGAGGAGAGGCACCTTGACTCTTGGGAGCCTCTGAGAAAAGGCCTGTGAAATAACCCCAGACACATGTCACAGGCACGGGGCTCTGCCACCTTGAATGAAAAAAATTATTGTTGGGAATTAAACATGGTCCCTTGTCAGCCCATCAAAGTATAGGTAGAAGCAGCATGTTGCAGAAATAAGCAAGTCTGGAAGTCGTGTCCAGGAATAAGATAGGAACAACTTGCCAAGGGAAGATGATTTTCAGTAAAAGATCATAGCTAGAAACTCATCACTTAGGGCTTTTTAATTAAATGTGTTTGGGAAGAGATGGACAAATAAGATCTCAGGGGAGAGATTGTTTCAGCCACAGGCCTAAGGCTGCCACCAAAGATGAGGTTGTACATGCTGCAGTAGAAAATGTTGACTGCAAACCTTGTAGTGCTTTGTGAGCAGCTGGAGTGTCCCTCCTGCTCATTTATAGGCTGCAAAAGAGAGTGAAGTGGTTTTTCCCAAGGTCACCCAACAGTTCATAAGCAGGGCCAAGAAGAGACCAAAAGCCACCAGAGTCTAGTGGCACTACGCTGCACTGGAGTCAAGGGGGAGACATAAAGGTAACTTATTTATTTATGTCCTTCCTTTATTCCCCATGTTTCTTGACTGCTTTTTAGAGCTCTACACAGGAATACAGGGTTAGGGATTGAATCTTGGTGTACATCCAAGTCCTTCCTGGTGAAGGACTGAAGTACAAGACCATAAATAAGATCTCTTCCAGAATGGAAGAGTAGATTTTCTCTGTGTTGCAACCATAGGTTAGCTGACCATAGGTCCAAGATGGTCTTCTGTTTCATTCATGGCTTTGGCTAAATCAGTACCTGGAGAGATTTATTATATTTTGCCTTCCCATAGTTGATTGAATTCTTGTCTTGTATAGAAGCTACTTTTGATGGAGTCAGTGAGTAGCCTCTCATGCAGACAAATGCAGGGTAGGGCCTGATGTCTCAGGTGGGTTTGATTGTCATGCTTTTTTCTCTGGATGTCTTCACAGCCGCTCTTTGTGTTTCTGTTTGGGCTCTAGAAATTTTGGCTCTAAACATAATTTTTTCTCCAGGGTGTTGAGGAAGCAAGATTATCTTGTGCATGGAAATAGAATAACTTTGATTTTTGTTATTTTATCAATGCAATGTCTTCCCCGCATTCTGAAAACCCTTTTGCCCAGGTCATTCAGTATATAGTTGTAGTATATATTTTGACGTGCCTTACAGAGGAAAAGATGAAGCAGAGAACACCAGATTTATTATTGGGTCATTGACTGAGATGTTTTTTGGGTTCCCAGAGCTTTATCATAGTCGCCATCCTGGGTCTTAGTAAAGAGATGATCTCGAGAATTAGATTACTGAGATCATAATACACTGCTGTGTTAGACAAGATTCATGGTTGAGAGAGGATATGGCATTTACTGGGCCTTTTAAATGTCACATCCAGACTTTAAAGGCTATAGTCTTAGAATAAAAAGAGAACATAGCTAGCTCAAGCAGCTTTAATATGAGCAGCATCCTGGTGATCCAGAGGGAACCTGTGCTCCGTATTTATGCAGCAGCTACAAGACTAAGTAGCCACTGGAAACCATGCAAGGATGATAGCAGTGTCTTTCTTGAGATACCAGGTAAGATGTGCTTATGTGGTCAGCATTCCTTTCATGTAGCAGCAGAAGGAAGTAAGTAATATGAAGTTCTTATCAGAGTGATGCACAAGAAGTTAGACAGGCATTAATGGCTTCAGTAATTTTGGTTGGAGTACAGTAAATGAAGTGACTGAGTACGACACAAAACAATATGTCTCTGCAAGCAGTTGCTTGGCAGTTGAATGACTGGATGGAATTTTTTTTTTTTCTGTTTTCTTACCTGTGTGATAGTTCAAGTGGATGATAACGCGGGGCAAAATTTATTTCTTTCCTCAGATGCATTCTTCACTGATAGAAACAGGCCCATAGGAGGGTAATCCACAGAGCTGAATTCTGTACACTGCAGTGCTGTACAGCATAAAAATGCATGTGGGCAGTTCCCACTGATCAGATGTGATAGTTCAGTATCTGCAGGCCTTTTAAAATTGGGTTGGTTTTGTAATTTTTATGAACTGATAAATGTTGCCAAATTGCTTGGAAATTTACTGGCAGTCTTCAAGGGACATTCAGCTTTAAAAAGTACACTTGAAGCATACATCCTTACTTAAGGCTTTTCCTGGGCTTTTTTCTGGGTGGCTCATGGAAATGTGCATGTGAATATCTATATTTAAAAGTGTCTTTTTCTGTTTTGTTTTTCATGCTCTCAGTAACTGTTGTATTGGGTTTTTTTAAATATTTTTTTTCTTCAGTACTAATTTCTAGAACAAAGTTCAGTTATCTCTTAAAATGTTCTGTTCTTTTAACCAAGTGGCACAATGGGCAGCAAGTCACTGTGTGGTGAAGTTTGGTAATCTGCCCTTGGGAGTGAATTGTTATTGATTTAAAGGAAGATGAAAAGTCAGTGCTGTTTTGTGGGAGGGCTAAATGATCTCCTTTGGCCTTAAGATCTAGGTATATTGATTTAAAATTATCTTGCTTTACCTGCTGCCTATAAATTTACAAATTCAAGTTAAATGAACGTAAAACACATTCTGGTTGAGTCCACTGTATTTATACAGGGCTTTAACTAAACCATTTCAAATGTTGTTCTTTTTATTAATTCTGCTTAGCTGTGTATAGTTCTCTTAGAGTACTTCTGATTTTGGGGGGGCAGTCCAGCAACATTTGTATACTTCACTGTAATTGAATCCTGATGCAAATCCAAGTCTTTGTTATTCTTGCATTCACTGCAGTGACCTTGATAATGTGAATGCTTCACCTTTGCTGCTCCTTGGAAGGCAGTCCTGTGAAACGGGATCAATTACGTGCATTGCTAGGATCCCATTTTCAATAGCACTGAATTAAAAACAGTTAGAGCTAGTTAATGGGCTTCCCCCTTGTGTGAGGGAGGGGCAGGGGGAATGAACAAAGGAGAATAGAAGCTGAATTGTTTGAGAGGAGGTAATCTCTGTTTTGTTTCTGCTATAGATTAGGAATGATCAATTATCATGTCAGAAGGCAGTGAAGCTAATATGCCCCAGAATCTACACACAGTTATTTAATCATCCTGCCTGATGCATAGCATTCATCATTCATGTTTTTAATGCCACTTATTGTTATCATCTCACATTTACGCAGGGAGCATTTAGGGAGAGAGAGTCATGCTAATAGGCAACAACCTGGAGAGCAGAGTAGTGGAGAACCCATATGGTTTGATTTCTGTCTCTTCAGTCTAAGCAGCCTGAACCCTGAACCCATGCAAATTGTTGTACACATCTGATCTTGAGATGATACCCCTGTGGACGACTCAAGGCATGGTCTGAAGGAAAACCTTCATGGACTCCCATCTGTACTGGGTGGGTAGTTCTCAGTGGTGCTGTAAGCGGCTTTTTTCCAAGAGCAGTGGGAGCTAACGTCATCACAGACCTGTGAAGGATACAGGCAAATGCCTGTGAGCAGCTGGTATTTGTGCAGTGAGCCCTAGTAGCCACTCCATCCTGTCATCTGCTGTTTGGACTACTTTCAGACGTCTTCAAGGCACAATTCCAGCCAGCCACTAGATGCAATGAGCACTCGCAGCTGAAGGTTGGTCAAAGGAGAGTCACAAACGTGCAGGGTGGTACCAAACAGGAAGTGTTTTATGTATTGCGTATGAAGACACACATATCTGTATTTTAATTCCTCAGTAAGGTTTTGGTGGTCTAGTCCACACACTGAATAAAGATGAAGATTAGAGAGTTGGAAGAATTAGGGCGCTT
The DNA here is from genome assembly GCA_014706295.1 of Lycocorax pyrrhopterus obiensis. Classification (NCBI taxonomy): domain Eukaryota; kingdom Metazoa; phylum Chordata; class Aves; order Passeriformes; family Paradisaeidae; genus Lycocorax; species Lycocorax pyrrhopterus. The sequence continues at coordinate 45,784,324 of JACSVZ010000006.1, read as the reverse complement.
CCTTAGGTCTGTCCAAGTCATTCCCTGGTCCAAGTTGGAGAAGAGAGCCAAGAAGCTCCTCAGAAGGAGGAACCCGCTGTGACTGATGTTGAAAAGCCCTCTTCTAACAGACACAAAGCTGAGGGGAAGCAAGTGATCAGTATAAGGAGAACTTGCCAAAACCAAATCTGTAATCCTGTTACAGTGTTTGTGAACCAAGAGAGGAATCTGGATGCAGTGAAACTTGTCTTTCCTCCATCTTTCTATAATATCATGGTAAATCCAAATGAGACGATGTCACCAAGCCTCAGAATACATTAGAGAGTGGAGCTGCACAAATACTTCCTCTGAAGCAGTAAGTTGCCTGATTCCTATAAGCCTCTTCCTAGCAATGTCTAGGAGGAGTGTAGCTTTCGTTTCACAGCCAGGAGGTGGATGGATCTAAAATGTGAATTTGTGGCACATTCTTTTTCCCCTGATGCTTCAGAGAGTGGCACTATCAGGAATGAAAGCCAAAAAGGCAGAAAATCCCCACTCTGCTATCCTGCATGCATGTATCTTGCCTGATTTTTGGTCAGTCATACCCACAAAGCAGTGAAAAATACTGTTGTGGGAGGACCAGCCACCAACCAGTGTAGGTTGGGATGAGCATCATGTTGCAGAAAGCAACCAGTTTGACCACAGTTCTGATGGAGAGGAAGAGCTAAAGACATGTCCATTTCTGCATTGCACGTGCAGCCACCATTTGAAACAGCTGGAATCTCTGCTGGGCCCATTTAGCTTCTGGATGGCAATCCCACCCTCAGATGTTCAGGCTGTTCTCCTGGTACCATAGCATTGCCCTGACCTCCAGAGCCTCTGGTGACCCCGTTAAGTAGGCAGGGGCTTAGGACATATCCTGTCAGCAGTAAGGGGAAAAATTGGACTAGAGAGTCCCTGTACAGTCTGTAAATTGGGTTTTCATGTTAGAAATGTTCTGGCATATTCTTGAGTTGGTCTGTAAATCCTTTTCAACACCTTCAGAAGCTAACTGGACTGAAAAAGCCTGCCATATTTTGTCAGAAGAGTCTGTATGTGCTTCCTGCAGAAAAGCGATGCCTCTGCAGGGTGGGAGAGTCAAAAGCCATGCTTTCATATGCAGCTGCATTTATCCATTCAAAAGGTTGATGTTCATCCTGAGCTTGTGTTGCTCAGCCATGATCTCTGCAGTTTTGCCTCAGCAAAGCAGTTTTGCCTCAGCAAAGCAATTTTACACAGTGCTTGTCTTTAAGCACGGAACTGTTGCTTCTACTTGGAAACAGAAGTTGGAGAGAGTTATAAAATTAGGAAAACAAGCCTTTGCCACAAATTTCCCTGTAATTTTCCCTTTTTTCACTCACATAAGGGGTTTTTTTCCATGTTTGAGCTCAGTGTGATATCACCAAGTTGCTTGTGATTTAAATAGAAGAAGCCAGCTGTCAGGAGTAGTGCTTGCAGGTATTCCTTCTTTTCTTTATTTGCCTTACAGCAATGCCTGCAGGCCAAAGCAAAGATTGTGCTGGCAGCATCTGAATAGTTGGTTCCTGCCCCTCAAGTCTATACAGATAAAGGAATTATCGTTATCTTCATTGCACAAATAACCGCATGGAAAGATGAAGTGACTTGCCCATGGTCATGCTCTCTGGCAGAGCCAGAGAGCAGAGTATTGTTTCCTCTGGTCTGATGCTTTTATCCCGGTGCCATCCTTTTGTATGACTAGCCACTTTCAACAATTAAGATTTTTCCATGACGTCTCCTGGCACAAACGTGCCAGCTGGTAAATGGCACTAAATACATGTCTCTTGGATCTCTGCCTTTCAAGATCCTTTTTATTTTTGTCACTTACCTTGTGATAGCTGGGTGTCTGTGTACAGCCTTGTGTCTGGAAGGATCTCAGGATGTGTTCATCTACCCTGCTTTAAAACCTCCACACGCACAGACGCCACAGGTTCACTGTATGATTTTTTTCCAGCGATTCATTATTTTTGTCCTTAGAAAGCTGTTCCTAAATTTCATACTGTGCTTGTCTTGCTCTAGAGACAGCAACCTTTTACTTATTTGGAGACTCATGTTCTCTTTTAGTCTCCTTTTCCCCAGGACAGAACAGTCTCTGTTAGTAGCTTTCTTAACTTGTGGGTTTACTCCAATTCCCTCTTGAATTCCCTAAAAATGCACTAAAATCCCTAAAAAAGTCTTTTTCCTGAGATTTAAAATGGGGCACAGTATGGAGCTCCCTCAAGTGCTTCCCCCTTCTCCCCAAGGACCTGATAAATCACTTTGCCTACTGGGAAGCCATGGGTTGAGGGCTTGCCGAAGCAACCAGCCCGGAGAAGGTGCATTCCGTAGCAGAGCAGGGCATCAAGATGTACAGGAGGGTTTGCCGAGCCAGGGACACCCCTGAGGATTGCCAAGACCCACCACAAGCCCACAGCTTGTACAAGAGTGGCTGATGAGTGGGTGGGGCCAGGAGTACCCACTGCCAAAAAGAGCATCCCCAGGGAGAACTGTGAGTGACCAGCAGGGGAAACAGGGCATGGCGTGACAGTTTGTGTGGGAGGGTGCACAGGGAGGTCACATTCCTCTGACTTGAAGGGGAGAAGAAATTCGGTTCATCGCATTCCTACCAGTTTGATGTCAGAGCCAGCAAGAGAGGACCTCTGGGAAGACCTTACAGCACTGTCCAGGGCCTATAAGAAAGCTGGAGAGGGACTTTTACAAGGGCCTGTAAGGATAGGACAAGGGGTAAAGGCTTTAGACTACAAGAGGGTAGATTCAGACTAGATATAAGGAAAAAATTTTTTATGATGAGGGTGTTGAGTTGCTGGCACAGGCTGCCCAGAGAAGTTGTGGCTGCAACCTTCCTGGAAGTGTCCAAGGCCAGGCTGGATGAGGCTCTGGGTAGCCTGGTCTAGTGGCAGGTGCCCATGGCATCAGGTTTGGAACTGGATGATCTTTTAGGTCTCTTCCAACTCAGACCGTTTTATGATTCTGTGAAGCTGCATCTTCTTCCCTCCTTCCAAAGGGGCATTGCATGCTCCCGTGTTTCATACTGCAAAGGTTACCCTTTAGGAAGCTGAAGGTACACAAATTTACCTCGATAGTATCCAGAGGTGTTTTCCCAAGCACCTGTAGTAAAACTTTGATTTGTGCTGTCTTTCGTAGTTAGCTTCATCTCAATGCTTGGAACTTGAGATTTTAGGGCTCACAGTGGCTGTGGTCATACTTAAGTGCCAAAAGACTGGGCAGGATGTCTGAGTTGGCAGCAAGGATGAGATCTGTTACATTTTCTCTCTATTAGTCTGCCATTTCCCTTAAAAAGAGTAGGAGCCTGGGCAGCATTTGCTCTGATCCAGAAAAGCCACTGTCAATCTAAAACCAAGGGCTTTATATAATCACAGCTACATAAACCTTTCAATTTCAGCTCTGGTAATTTTGAGGTTTTACTAATCTAGGGGTTTGATCTAGTATTACCTGTTCAATGTATTTTTATTTGTTTTTAAGAATTTTTGTTCCAGCCTTCCAGTCCTCACTGGGGAACTCACTTATGGAAAGGGTCTGGATTGTGGTTCTGCAAAGCTGTGACCAGCTCAGGGTTCTGTGACAAGTGGTGGGCTCATGCTTTTCTCCCATTTCTGAGTGAGAGATGAGATAAGAACAGTGGTGGTATTTGGAGGGACCAAATACCACAGGAAATACAAAACAAGCTACAGTGGGAGTTAAGGACTTTGCCTGTTCTTCCCTCTGACCTGATGCACCTCTTCAGTAGCTGTTCTTCAAGTGGAAACATAAGGAATTAATTTGCTGCCCCTGATTTCACTAGAGTGTTCAGTAATTTGGCTTTAATGTTAGAATTCATCAGCAAGACTGATTGCTGTATCATACAGAGTGGCAGGCTTGGCAGAGAAGGAAATTTCCCACACAGCTTAAAAATGGTCCATGAATTTGCCGGGTTTAGAGTTTGATAACAACTGGAAAAAGGATGCAGCAAGTCTTGTGTGAAGAAAGGAGCCCATTTAGGAATTAAAAAGGTGAGATGGTAGGGAGCAGGAATGCACATTTTACATTTTATCCAGTAGCTGTGGTTTGGCTTTGTTTTGTTCTTAATGGCATGTGGTTTTTAAAAGGAAGTTTTTGCTTAAATGCAAATCAGATATTAGGTTACTAAAGATAGGAAAGGCACTCCTTGGTAAGTGTGGTGGAAGCTAATCTGATAAATGTACTCAATAATGAGAATTCTACAGCAAAATGCTGAGCCCTGTGGCTATGATCCCGCAAAATGCTGACAGCAGTGGCAGCACTCATGCACTTAAAATTAAGCATTTTCCAAAAATGCTTTGGTGGATCAGAGCTGGAGTCCTTATCACCTTGCTAGGAGTGAATTTATGAGAGTCTTGTAAGTCAATAGTATTTATTCTTAGGCTTCACAACTAAACCACTAATGGAATAAAGGGAAGTTACAGCTTTTTTGTGGTGTGAAGAAATCTGGCTCTGGTCTTAACCACAAACTGTTCCCCAGCTTTCAGAAAAACTTACTGTCTTGATTTCCAGAGGCTCTAGAAAAACAAAATCAGGTACTGGAATTCCCTGTGGATCTGCACCCTGTAAGAAGATGTTTCTTCATGCCTCTCTTCCCTGCTCCAACAAATATTTGTCTCAGATACGCATTGGCCTTCAGTGCAAGTACCTGCTAGGGGCATCAGGGAGGCCTCTTTTTCCTGAGCCCAGGCAATCTGTGATGCCCTAATGTCTCCTTCTTCCCTTCTGAGGATCACGATAAATTGCAGCTTAATAGGAACTGCCTGTGGGGGACACAGGGCTGATGCTGCTGTAAATACAAATGAGTGTATATTAGGCCTGGCAACTGAAAAAAAGTTTCCCAAACAATGAGCTCTGGTCAGGGCCAGTCTTGCCAGGCCAGTTTTTAAATTTTTTTTTTCTAAACAGCCTGTAGCTGTATGAAGGGGACTTTGCACCCTGCAAAATACAGGTGAGTATTGGCAAGCCTTCAGGTTTCAAGAGAAAAGAATTACCTTGATTGATGTTACAGATCACGGTGCCCTTTGTAGTCTTCATTATACAGAGTCCTTAAAATTCCTTAAAACTGTTGTACACCAATATTCCTCATAAAGCACTGAATGTGTTTGTTGATGAACCAGCTGGAGGTAATACTTGCCATCCCCTGAGATGAGTGTGCTCAATATTATACAATTTTCTCTTGTGATATGTGGTCATGTTTTCCTCAGGCCTCGTGCCTGCAAGTTTTGTGAATCTGCAGGCAGCTTCCATTATTTAAGAGTACACGTCTCTCATCCGTGATTGGCAGGAGCCGAGAGCGTGTCTGTGCAACTCTGTAAACAGAAGGCAAATGGCAAGAATCCAATTTATTTTTTGAAACCATGTGCTTTTAAGAGCCTTGCCAAAGGTTATGTGTTTCTTTGAGATGGTGGTGATATATGATAGGTTTCATTAAATATTCTGGCTTTGTTCTGTATGGGGTGGTGTGCACATGAGGAATGACAAGGCAGCCTTACCCCAAAGGCTCTGTAGTTCAGTGCCTAGATTTTGTGGTGTCTTTAGGCTCTGCTTGTAATCCTTTTGCAGTGTTAATATATGATAGCCCTGACACAAAGTAACTTCCTTATGGTAGATTTTTTAGAAATTATTTGCTTGCTTTGTGGCATAAGCAGTGAATTTTGGAAACTTTCGTGCAGTCAGCAAGAGGGCATAGAGAAAGTAGTGCCAGAGGTGAGATGTTGCTACGCATTCCTGGGTTGCCTCCACAAAGATAGTGAGTCTTAGCAATATTTTGTTAAGGCGAAATATTTTGTGAATGGCAAAGCTTTCATTGGTTGCATCCACTGTCCTTCGAGGAATATGTGTTGAGTCCTGCTGTCTCACAATTAACAACGTATTTTGATTAAGAGGAAAAGACTGCATACAAGCATTTAAAGCTGTGCATTTGTTTTCATAATTTATACGTCAATAATCAGTGCTTGGTCTTAATAACAAAGGATATTTTACAGATACATTTTTATAACAAATTATTGCAGGGAGGATTTCAGCAGTGATTTTTCACGTGCAGCAAGGCATTTGTTGCTGTTTGTTCTTTTGATACCACTTTACAGGAGTAGCTAAATATCATTTAGCGTTCATCTAAAGATTTACCATAAGAAGCAGAAGGTCCTTATGGGTGGGCCAGTTGATGTTAGCTTGTTCCTGTGGAACAAGATTCTTGGTTTCCTCTGTTTTTTCTCTTTGCTGCTTCTCTTGCAAGCTCCTCTAGGAGATACTCAGAGAAAAGAAAGCCTTGAATTATGTGAATTTAGTGTGCACACCCTCTCCTTCCCCTAAACACACTGGAATTACTGCAAGAACAGAGTATTGGGGCACAGTAAATCTGGAGGCCTTAGTCCTCATTGGTGCATAGCCAGGCAGATCTCCTGAGTTGTTACAGAGATCAGAAGTAAGAGATGAACCATCATCCCCGTGCTAATGCAAATTGCATGCAGATTACTTCTGTTATTTCTCAAATGTGAATATGAATTGAAGGGTTTTTTTCTGGTTTGTGTCTACCAACACAAGAGCACTTCTCTGTAGTGGGAGTGCTGGTAATTAAGAGCATTGGGTTAGTAGTGTCCACAAAACCACAGCATCCATACTGCTCTCCTTGCCTTTAGCAAAGATAGTTTTCCGGTGTCTTAGGTCCAAGGATTAGAAGCCGAGAAAGAAGTTATCTGAGGAAAGCTTTGTCAAAGAAAGAACAGGCTCTTCAACACAGTTAGGCACCAATTTGGGTTTCACTTCTCACGACCCCAACCTTCTGTCCAGCTGGGAGGCAGCAAGGTCTTGGGAGTACCTTGGCCATGACCAGCTTGGGTGTCAAGTCATATCCTGGTGTCGAGCTTAAGGAGCTGTGTTGAATCTTCTAGAAACCAGGATGGAATCCACTTTAAAGATCACCCCCTTTCAAATGAGATGCATCTGGTTGCATGGGTTAGCCATGGATTCATGTTACAAAAATGGGGGCCTGCCTTCTGTCAGGGCTACATAGTGCTTCAGTTGGGTTCCTCTCTTTCTTTGACCTGTTTTGTTTCAAGGTACAGATCAGGGCACCTCAGGTTTCAGAGGCATTCAAAATGGTGGTGGGTGACAGAGACTGCAAAGAGATCTAAGACCTGGCACCTCAGGGGTTCATCTTGGGATGTACAAGATGTGAAGAAATATTATATATTCATTGCCAAAGCAATTTGAAGATTGTGTTCTCATTTTGATATTTGATGTGTGAAAAGGACTAACATGAATTCCCCTTCTACACTAGAGATATCTTGAAGAATCATTCAAAAGAAGATGATCTCCATATATGAACAATTTTTCAATATTTGGCTCCTACTTGGCAAAGTGTTTGGATTTAATCTAATCCTGGGGTTAAAATTTACTTCCTTGCATTATTTAGGGCCTGTGCATGGTTGAAATCCCACAAAAGATCTCAGGTAGAATAGAAATGGTGTTTAATGCTACTTAGTACAAGGACCTTTAATTCCCTGGACTATTTTCAGAAACACTTGCAAACACCTGCAAACTTGGGGCCCAGCCTATTTGCCTAACTAGCCAGGCATGGTTTGCAACTATTTGTTCTCAAGGGACAAAGAGTTTTGAAACCCTTTATCAGACAAACTTTGGGAGTGCACTTTGGGATATGAAAAATTGCAGCTCAAAAGTCAAGTTATGACTTAAATCCTAAGTTCTGACCCAGGTGTGATATTCACAGTAGAAGTACCCTTAAGGGAGCCACTGGGTGTTAAGCATCTCTGAAAGTTCCTATAGAGAAATGCAAAGAGATAATACAGTGAAATCTTCTTTTTTCCCTACCCCAAGCAGTGTTTCTATTTTAACTAACATATCTCTATTTTATTAAATCAACCTACTGCTTGAGGCCACCTGCAATTCCACAGTGCCTTTAGTGTGACTTGGTGAATAAGGCAAGTCTTGCTTCAAACTCTGAAGTCACCAAAGGCCTGAGAAAAAGAAATTAGAAACTGAGTAAACAATTGCAATATACCAGGCTTTTGAAGTGAAACCAGAGTTACTTGTCTTGTGGTTACTCTTCTAATACAGGTTTTATTTTCTTCAATTATACCTGGTTTTATTAAGTGCATTGATTATAACATAACTGTTTGGTTATATGATAACAGGTAAAGGTTATGGCTTTGGGACCAAGTGAGATGGGGAGCCATTAGCTATTGTTTCTGCCAGAGTGAAAAATACCAAGGCCAAAGTAATTGGCCAGGAGAGAGCATTAGATAGACCGTGAAAAGTAGAAACTGGGTTATTTGTTTTGTCTTGGTACAGTGGTTGTTCACCTGATAACATTCGTTTATCTTAAAATGTAATTAGCATTTTATTCCACTAAGCATTATTGTATGTTAGATATTAGTGAGACACAATATGTTGTAAATACGGCCTTTGGTGCATAGATGGCTAATTCAGTGCTAATGTCATTATCAAAGGTTGCGGAGGAACAATGTCCTAAAATGTCTGTTCCTCGTGAAATAATCTCCTGTGGTTATTCAGATGTGACTAATGGTGCATCTTCTGCAGAAACTTTAATTTATTTATTTGGTATGTCCCCTTATTCTTCTTAAGAAATGTTAGAACCAAAGAAAAAAAAAAAGGAAGAATCAGTTTTCTGTGCTTTTCTTTGCTTCCTGATTAATTTTTGGTCTCAGGAAAGCAAAAATGTACATTGGCAATTTCACACCTTGTTACATCTTCTGTTTGCTTTCATCACATGCATGGCTGTTTTCATAAATGGCAAACATAAACATAAATGATGTAATATCCCTCTTTGATCTTGACTGTGTGGCTGAGAAATTAATGCATATGTGCAGAACATGAACAATTCACAATGTACATCCACCTTTTGTTGTGTCAAGGCAGGGATTTGAACAAGACTTCTGCCTGCTTACATAAGAAACATGAGATATTACAGCTTTATACATCTTGACTCTTACGTGAATTCATTTTTTTACATGTTGTACTCCGAATGGAAGGGCTCTGTGGCTTGACTTCTTTCTATTAAGAGGATGCTGCCCTTGCAGAAGCAGTGACCTTTGAAAAGCAAGTCTTAAGTAATCCTTTTATTTTTCTGAGATCATATAGCACAGTATCCAGTTGCAGGCTTTTAAGATGGAATGATTGCAGGCTTTGTCCACTTGCCTGGATTGGATTACATTTTGTTTGACAAAGAAAGCTCTAAAATACTTACACCTTCCTTCCTTCACTTCAGAGCATCGTAATCGCTGTGCATTGAGGATGCAGAGTAGTTGCTGTATCATGCCAGCACCGCTGGGATTTATTGAATTTACTTAATTGGCCTTTATCTCACGGTTACACTTTAACACTTCTTTTGAAGGAGATTCAGAAAGGATACAGTTACTCCTCTTCTAATTTACTTTGAGAGTTGGGTTACTCATTTTCTTATCTTCCATCCATTTCCGGGTAGAGCAGAGCATTTTGTGAGCCACAATTGAACATGTTAGAGACTTGCACACCCAGAGATTTAAGTCCGTGAAGCTGCTCACTAGCCAAGCTTTTTGCACATGCTTTTTAAAGAGAATGCTCTGGTTTAGGGGTGTAAGAAGTTTGATGGGTTTGGGTGGCTGGTGGTGCATTTTGTGTTGTACTGTGCAGGTGCACATAAAGGAGAGCTGAACTGCCCTGAACCTCCAAGGGAAAGATTTTCCAGCAGAGTTTGGGAGCACTTGCATTGTTTTCTTGGCTGTAAAGTGCTTGTGAGCCTCAGTCCTATAAACACTTCAGGAAACCTCAGTAAAGAAGATGAAAAATCCATTATTTGATCAGGCAATTTTGATACTGGGAATTGCATGGTTTTCACCTTCCTGAGAGGCATTCAGTACCAGGGAGGGCTGAGGCGTCCCCCCACTGCTCTTCTCAGGTTTGCTTTTGCTAATACGGGTTTAAAACAGTTTAATGCTCAGCACCGATGTTCTCTATCCTGCCAGACCTCTGCTGCCAGCTCTGTAAGCGTGTTGCAGGGATTTGGGGGCACTAGAGATCAGTCCCAGAGGGCACAGGTCGCTTTTTCTGAGTACTTTGGTGGCTCCTCCCTGTACATGTAGCATCTGAGTGGCTCGCAATAAGCGATCAGTGTCATCTATTTAACAAGGATTGTAAAATCTTTTGCTTGGCACCATCACCACACAGTGTTTCCCAATGCCCCTGAAAACCATTTAGCATGCATTAGAAGGGGGCTTAATTCTATTTTAATGGAGCTCACTACTCACTCTTATTTTCTCTGACCGTACACATGAGCAGGGATCATGTATCTCATATGCACAACTCAGCTCGTTGTGCCACATGCATGCACAGTGCACATTTAGGCACCTGGGTTGATTAATGGAAATTCCTTTAGCAGTTTAACAGTTTGTATTTAGGTTGTTGTTTGCCTACACATAGCCCAAAAACTTGTAGAGGACATCAGTCAGGGAGGGGTAAGGTGACTTTTGCAGATGAAAAATTGTTGGTGATCACCATGCAGTGCCTGCATAAATAATATGATCGTAGTTCAAATCAAGGTGGTTTTTACTCACTCAGTGGAGCAGTTGTGAGCACAGTGGTGGATGCACAGTTGAAAAGAAAACACTGTCTGTGCAGCTTGATGCCAGCTCTCCAGCAGAAAACAGCGTGGAAATAGCCAACACCTTTCAGGATCCTTCAAGAGCCAAGTGGGGAAAGTAAACAGGAGTGTAAAAAACTAGGGCTGAAGCAAGACTGAGATGTGGGAATGCGCTATAACAGAGAAGTCTTGCTGCTAGCCTTCAGTCCAAGAATAATTGTCTGGAGCTCTTCCCTTACTTTTTGGCTTAAAATCAGACCAGGAAAAATTAATTTTTTTTTTGTCTTTATTTTCCTTAATGGGTTGGGGTTTTTTATAGTGTTAAGATAATTAGCTAGTCCTGCATATAGAAGAAGTTTTTTTATAGTTCCAAATACATTTTGGAAGATAAAACGTGGTTATTTGCTGCTGCTCTTTGCATTCCATTCCCCATATGGCTACAAAAGTCTTTGCCATGGGTCTCCTCAGGCCCTCTGTCATCCTTGCAGGGGCTGGCCTGTGTGGAGGGTGAGTTAAAGTCCCTCATCCAGGCATGGCCTATTTTTATCTCTGGAGAAGCTGCTCTTGGCCCTGCAAATGGGAGACTATGAATTTCTCCCGTCCCCTTTTCTTTTCACTCTGTGTTGTTTCCTAATCACTGGCATGAAATACCTGGGGCTTTAGGGTTTCATTGCCCATAGCAACTTTTGCTAGAGAGCTGGCAGGGGTGGCAGCAACCACAACTTAAAAAGTCTCTGCGGACATCGGACTGAATACAAAGGATCAAGCCTGTTTCTGATGCACATGTCTGCTGCAAAGGGCAGATAACCTTTCAGGGCTGCATCTTGAAATAATGAGCAGAGCTGGTATAGCTGCTCTCATGCTGTGGCTTCCCCAAGCACACTGCGAACTTCCGAGCTGTGATTGCCATTAAAATCTTTTGCCATTTGCAAGGAATTAGCATCACTATGTGAGCTGTAACACCCCAGTGATATTTATGGAGAGCAATTGAATTATAAAGGTTGTAATATTCCTTGCCTCTGGAAGGGGTGGGGCTGAAAGATGCCTAGGCTTAAACTACTTAAAATCCAAAAATAGTTAAGGAGTCCGTGTAATCTAAGGTCTTCTGAAAAATATATGCCTTGAAAGCAGGCAAAAGAAAGCAAAACATAATCAATATGTAATTCTAATAACATAGGCCTCTGACACATTTGAAAAGAGGAGGTGTGGGGTTGATGTATTTGAAAAGTGTTTGAAAAGACAGGGTTGGTGTGTAAGCTGTGATGGTAGTTCATGTTATTACTTTGCTTGGTGGCCATACTACTGAAAATCTGTGCAAGTCCAGTTGTTAAAAATGGGCAAATACCACCAAGGTAAAAACAGACCCCGCTGATCTGCAGTAGCTAAGGATTGCCTTGCGTTTGAGGATGCACTGATGAGTTTGACTTTGGCTGGGGCAGACCATCTTACTAACAATGGTTTTCGTCTGTTCTGTTTTTCTCCTGTCTTGCAGCACCTTCTCCAGTCAGTAGTGTGAAAAAAGGGAAGATAACTAAAAATAGCATCTCCCTTTCCTGGCAGGAGCCAGATCGACCCAACGGCATCATCCTGGAATACGAAATCAAATATTTTGAAAAGGTGTGATGGACTGATTGCTGAGCTTCCCAAGTACCTTCTCTTTATTGTTTTCTTCTTTTAGTCATAATTATTTGAGTCATGGAAGGGAATGGAGAGATTTTATGCATAAATCAATGTCAGATTGATTTTGCAGTAAATGATTAGGAAGACTTGAAATGAGGGTGTTGTTTTCCATTAGTGTGCCACTTCTCTTGAACAAATACATTAAATCTGCGTGTCAGATTCCTCTCCGGCCTTACCACATTAAGATAGAGCCTGCTCATTTGTTAAAAATAGAAGAGGTTGGGAACTGAGCATCTGTCTCCTCCCAGAAACATCAGGCAATCCCTTGCCTTTGGTATTTCAATTTCTCACTTGATTTTCCATCCACTGTGAAAGGAGAGGAGAAGGGGGTCGTGGAGAGATTGTATGTGCTCTATTATGAAGGGCATCCTGGCTTAAAAACTTGCCCGGGTTTTCCAGCTCTTACTCTCTATTTAAAGGGAAGCAGTCTCCCCACAAAACTTGCCTCTCCTAGTCTTCATTTCAAATGGTGACTTGTTCTCTTCCTGCAAAATTAATGTAGTTTAAATGAAAATCATTACAAATGCTCTTTATCATAGTAGTGTATTTTGAGTGATATGGCCTTAAATGTCTGGAAATCTTAGAATTCCAAAAATCAGGTTTTCAGGATTTGACTGAATAGCAATTTTTTTGCCTTAGCTGGAATTGTAAGGTGTTCTTTTTTTCCTCCGAAACATCCAGGCTTTCTACATGAAAACGAAAGGAAAATAATGAAATTGAGTCGCAATTCACTTCTTTAGGGGGATTGAATTTCTATTTTAAGGAATATATTCCATTAGCTCTGTCTGTGACGCAGGTGAAATCACTAAACATGGACCAGGACTAGATCCTTACTCCTCTCTTCTTTCTCTGACCATGGGAAGGACCTGCTCAAGCAGTCCATGCAAACAGGGGAAAGAATTTCATACATCTTCTCCATCAAAATAAAATCAACATTATTTTTGCAGATGAGGGAGCTTGTGAAATATCCCTAGATATGTGAGTGACTTAAACAGGGCTGATGTTTTCAAGAAGATTGAAGTACTCAGCAAGAATAAGGATTTTTTGTTGCTGGAAATAATCCATTACTAATTATTTTATTAATTTGTTTGAATGACTGTTGGGGTACATTGAATCCTTTGGAAAAGGCTTTGGAAGAATAGCTTTTAGAGACCAAAAAAAATGTAAAGCAAATAATTAAAGTGAAAAAATTCATATAGTCCTTCATTTTCCTTAGTTTTCAAACAAATTGGCAGGAGAGGGGGCTTAAAATGTTGTGTTTGTAGTCTAGAACTAGTCTCAAATAGCTTCAGCAAATAGTTCTTCAGGAGTGAGTCCTTTATGGAGAGGTAGCTCCAGCCAGTCCAAGTTTATGCTGTCTTGATTTATTTTCTTCAGGCTGATAGTGAAGCTTAGTGTTTTTCATAGAAAAGCCCAAGAGTCCAAGTGTTTGCAGAAGCCAACAGTGAATTGGAAAGTTAATTGGCTGACATACAAGCAAAGATGTGACCTAATATTCACTTACTGCTTTTTAACCAGTTGTTGAGATAGGTTTGGGATATTGCCCTTAATCCTTTTTGTTTGTTGCTACTATAATTTATATTCTCTCCGTTTTCAGCCGTTCATAAGGGTAAATTCACAGCATTCATTTCCAAGGGATAAGAATGATTTATATTAGATGTTTGGGAAAACTGAGTTTTGTCAGATTGCATTCCTGTAAGAGGGATCACTCCTTAATGAGGAAAAAAGGGCACGTGTGTGTGTATGTGTGTGTGTCTGTACACATTTCTCCAAAACAGGCTTCAATTGAGAAATGTTGTAATCTTACATTTAGAAATTCCCAGTGCCTTAGCCAGGCACGTTGCTGTCTATGGGAAGCTGGCCATTAAATCAAAAAGAAAAAAGAAAAATGATCTCAGATTCTAAGAGCTATCCAGAAATCTTGGTAAGGAACTACTAAAAACTCTGGTTTAATTCATAACAATTTGGATCTGAGAGGATATGGTGAATAAAAAGCAGTTTCCAAATTTGTAGACCTTAATTTATGAGCTCTTGTCTAGATTATGTGTTGCAGTAAATAATTCTAAGAGTAATTACTTAGCATTTCAACGAAATTTTAATCAAAGAACTGGAACTGTTTCACATTAGAAACTGATGTAGATGAAGATTTATTTCAGCAATTTTTCTTCAAGTTCATTGCTTCGGAGTGCAAAAATTAGGTATTTTCCTGGAGTTTTGGTTTATTATTCTCTTCCCAAGGTCTAATTTGTGGTTCTAGAAATGCAAGCATAAAGTTGTACAGTGTGTAATATATTATTCTCTTTTAGGCCTACTTACATTACTGGGAAGCCATTTTGGTGTAAATCAAAATCCTTTTTTAAGGCAATGGGACTTGTTTTATCTTCCCTTTGCCTTGGGATTGATCTTTGTATGATAAACCTTTCCATTGCTCCAGGCCATGTACATCCCGAGCAGTGGAGAGCTGCTTCTACTTCAGATGCCAGCTGCATGCCTCCTAGAATCGTTGGTTATAAAAGAGAAAATCAGATCTCACATTTTGTATTGCAGAAGGGACCTTCAGAGAGGGGGTTTTTGAGGAAGAAATCCTCAAAAATGCATGCTTCAGTCATCTTTTGTAATGTTGCTCTGGGGGTTGTTAAGAGTCTGTCTTCTCTGAGAGCCAGTCTTTGTGTGTTTGAACTTTGTGGTTTTTGGGGGGGTGTTGGGAAAAGGACCAGGAGACGAGCTACACCATCATCAAGTCCAAAGAGACGACGATTACGGCAGATGGCTTGAAGCCAGGCTCAGCGTACGTCTTCCAGATCCGAGCCCGGACAGCTGCCGGCTATGGGGGCTTCAGCCGAAGATTCGAGTTCGAAACCAGCCCAGTGTGTAAGTCTGTTTAATTACTGTCAGCCCCTGTCTCTGCAGTGGTTACCAGGAGCAAGTCAGGGGATCGATATCGTTGCAGAGAGCTCTTCCTTTTATTGGCTTCGTCCCTTGACTTTGGAAACATCAGGCACATCATGACTCTGCACTTGACATATCTGTCCTTTGCTTCCTCAGCCCACATGGTGAGGCAGGAGATCTTCAGGCTTCAGAAATTCATGGCATTCTCTGCTTAGAAGAACCCTGTATTTACAGGAGCTGGTGTAAGATAGTCTGTCCTCTCAGGAGGGGCAGAGAGGATGGAACCTGGTCCTCTACACCTCATAATGGCTGTCTACAGAGGGTGTTGAGCTCTCTTAAATATCTACATCTGGGAGGAAAAACCCTGAAACGGTGCCTCTTCACAAGGGGAAGAGTTGAACCAGCATTAGTGTCTTTAGTGCCTTTTGGTGGAAGTTCCTGTCAAGTTAAAAGATGGTTTCTGTTGGCTGCCAGTGCCACAGCCTCGAGAAAAGGAGGTTGACTTGTGATCAGAAATGGAAAAAAATGTGCACTGCAGGTGCAGGACTTCTTCCTGGCCTGTTACATTTGTGGGCTTTTAAATTTTCTTAAATTTTTTTTTTAATTAATCTGATTATCCAGGGCTGGATTCTGGAACAGATTCTTTGGCAGAGTGAACTCCTGAGGCATGCAGAGGCTCAGCTGCTTTTTTTTCTGTGTTCAGGCACGGCTGTGGGGAAATTCTTTTTGTCCCAAATACAAAATTTTGCCGAGGTGTCAAATATAATTTTGTCCACCAGAAAATATGCCTTCTCTCTTTTAGTTTGTACAGCTGTCATTTATTAATTTTTTATACTGTTTGCGTGGAAGAGGAATTTTATGGTGGAAATACTCTGATCATTCCTGTGGGAAAGAGACTATTTTCTGTGTTTTCCTTGGAAATTTAAATTCATCAATACTTTGATTACTGTTACTCCAGTTTATTTAAAATTCATCATCTTTGAGAAGATGCCAAGTTGTCTTTTCAATGCATGCTAACTTTGAAGTCATAATAGATTTTCAAGGAATCATTATACGTGTGCAGATACAGCTGTGTAGCCAGTGATTAAGCTAATACAGTGAAAATTGCATCACAATGCAAACATTAATGCCATAAGGACAGTCTATCTAATGTATCTCTTATCATATTAACCATTAATTGTGCCCTATAAGTACCAACCAAATCATGTTACACCAAAAAATTATTCTATATTGTTTTTCTCAGTTGATAACTTTCTAGCTTTGAATTGTTTGGGTAATAGTGTTCTGGTCTATTAATGAGTAGCACATGAAATATATGCACATTTGATCTATCACCTATGATCCTGGTCCAAAAATAATGGCACTTCCATAAAGCCTATCATGTAAGTATCTGTGTTAATCAGGACTTTTGAAGGACATCACGTGGAAATATTTTTAAACGCTAGAAATTCCGTGGGTCATTTAGTCACACCCACATCCCAGTCTTTTCCACATTTTAAAGGCAGAGGAATAGGTACTTCCCTGATATTAGGGAGTTGCTGGCATAGTCAGTGGAATACCTATTGCATGGTTCCCAGTTTGGGAGCTGGGAATTGTTCGTCTGTTGGATTCAAGCTCTGGCTGAGGCCAGACTTAACCAGATACTTAAACACTTGATGGGATTGAAATACAATGTAAGCCTCGGTATCTTGCAATATGCAGCTCTGTTTGACATTTAAAACCTTATAAAAAGCATTTTTTTTTCCCAAAGCCCTATATGAAGTCAATATTAGTGTCAGGAGTGTGACCAGGTTCCTGCTGCTTTCCTGCACGTCCTGGAGATTTTGAAAGCAAGCACAGATCGAAATCTTGCTGCTACATCAGAGTACAGATCTGAACTTCTTGTTAGAGCCAAAGCAAATGATTTTTATTCAAGCACAGATGAAAACCTTTCGGTGGCTGTTCTGAGAAACAAAAACACTCTCCAAGTCGTTTGGACTGAACAACAGGTTTTGTTTCCAGTTCGCAAGGTTTCTATAGTTATCTTTAATACATTTGGAGGGGTTAGACAACAAACAGCCTGAGAAATGCAATGGAGGAAAGCCATAACCTGTTTTAGACTTCCCTCTTTTTCCAGATTTTGGGGATTTTTGCATACTGCTCCCTGCTTGTGCAATTTTGCAAAGCACCATGAAGCAGCCAGGGCTTCAATTTTCAGTGAAATTATTTATTTGAGTGGAAGCTGTTGCTGGGTATATCCACTTGTTGCTTCCTCATTTCCAAATGCCACTGAGCTCATCTAGCCCCAAAAATTAACCTTGCCAAGAGCTGGGTTTTGGCTGGATTGGTGAACTAATCCAGCTGGTCTGCTGGGCAGGAGTAGGAACATATCACCAAGCTAAGAAGGGGTAATGCAGGTGTGTGTGTCCCCTTGATTTTGAATGGCAGCAAGTCCCAGCCTGGCTTATGAATTCAGGCTTTTCATCTGCCATAGATCACAGTGGAATTTATCTCATTTCCCCATCCCTTGAGCTGTGCAAAAAACCACCAATCACTGCTTAATGTTCTCCTTCAAATGTTTTTCTTTTTAATTATTTTGTCAAGAAAGCAATAAAACACCATCTTAAGGAGCCCCCATAAGTTTGTGAGGCTAATAAAATCTCTGGATGATGGCAGGGGTTTGGAGCAGTTAACATTAAATATTTAATGTATCAGGACCAATCCTTCTGAAAAAACTTACATTGCTGTAGCAAGTCCACCCCGCTCGCGGTTAAGCACCAGAGAGCTCCCATATGAAGAGCTACTTGAAGCCCAGTGCAGATCAATGTTTAATGCCATACCTTTCTGTCTTTCCTTTCCTTTAACAATTAATATGGTACTATATTCAGTTATTTTATAGCCTTCATAACGTTAATCCTGTGCTAAGGACCCTTTTTTAGTTCAATCATTTAGTTAAAGGCTTCTTCAGTACGCAATCAATTCCTGCTGCTCTCTGGGGTGGATGAAGCTTCATCCTGGGCTGGCACGAGGTTAAGAGCTATAATGAGGTTTTCCCCCACAGAGCAGTGGTGCCTGTGCCAGGGAGCTGGTTTTGCAGGGAGGATGTGAGACTTGTACCCTGGGGTGGCTATATCCGTGCAGCTAAACAAGCTGGCAGCAAAGAGGGCAAGGTGAGGAGACTCTGGTTTCTGCTTGGGGAACCCCACATACAAACCCCTGGGGAGAGATGGGCTCCTTCCCCTGCCATGTGGGGCAGATAAACAAGATACAAGTGGTGTTAGCATTTCTGTTTTACAGCCTGCAGGAGCTTGCTCACCTGCTCTTGCTTGACCTGTGTCAAAACTCAGTTCTCAGTCAGCTTCCCTGACCTTTCTGCTGGCATCTTTATCACCGGATCAGTCTCCTGCCTTTTGGCAGGGCTTGTAAGGAGGGCTCCTTACAAGGCACGGGCTGGAAGAGTTTTGCTTCCCCGAATTTTGGCCAATCAAAAGACCAACCAGTGTATGTGTCTTAGCAAATTCCTGTTTTACAGAGGGCACCTGATGGCCATGTGATAGAGATGCCACAAGGAGTTAGTTTATAATTATTTATAACTTCTTGAAGTGCAGGTAATTCTTTTTGTCTTGTAGATTTTGCTCATGTCTGTTAGCAATAACATTCCATAAATGTTCTCTCTGCCTGTTGGGTTTTCATCTTTTATCTCTGATTTCTAATGCAGCTAACTCAGGGAGAAAAACTTGAGTTCACAAACTCAAAGGCTGCATTCTGCAACACTTTGGTTTGTGAATTCAGCAATGAGGTGCAATCTTGTTGGGTTTGTGGCTTAGTGTTGCATGTGGTTTTGTTTCCTTTCCACCCATATCCTTTCCAAACTAGAAACAGACAGCAAAGGGGGAAAACACAAACTGTAAAAGAAGAAATGAACTGGTAAGACTTGAAACCTCACTGGCAGCCTCGCTAGAAAGACTCTCATGAGTGCTGACTGTCATTTTAACCCTAATCTCCATTTTCTGTTTCTCATCTCAGCAGTAGCTGCATCCAGCGACCAGAGCCAGATTCCTATAATTGTTGTGTCTGTAACAGTGGGAGTCATTCTGCTGGCTGTTGTTATCGGTTTCCTTCTCAGTGGAAGGTAAGAGAAGAAGCTGTGTATTTATACTTCTTCAACTTTTGTAATAACTTTTATCTGACCAGCTGATTAGTGCAATTTAGGCAAAAGCAGCATGTGAACAAAGCTGTCAAGCAGTAGCACTGTAAAACAGCACGAGGGTGGGCTGATTGATCTGTTTGGACAAGCAAGAGTGACAGAGGCACTCTCAAGATGTAGTTCACTTGCCAATGATTTTCATCTGTGTGTAGACTGGCCCTGATTATTTGACTTGATTCTCACAGGAGTGTTTTCGCATTCCTTTAAAAATAAGCAGAACATGTTATTACAGGTAAAATATCTTCAGCCCCATATGTTTGCACTCAGAGCTTGCAATGGACTTTGCTCACGCAGAAAACTTGACTTCAGGAAAACACTTGCAAAAGAAATGAGAATAAATCCACCAGAATGGCAAATGCCCCACATTTTGGTCAGATCTGGATTTCATTTTTCATGTGTAGGATACTAATGTGTTCCCCAAGTGTTAGTAAATTATACAGAGGGCTTCTCCCACAGAGGGAGACACTCTGCTTCAAACCATCCCATTGACTTCTCATGTGCTTAAACATAGGCAAGTGATGAAAGCCTGGGCTATACCATCTTTGACGACTCTAATGGAAGTTGATGGAATTTTTTGATGAACAAGAGGTGGTGGTACTGGGGCAAAATCTGGCTTGGATCAGGATAACTTTGTACTGCAACATTAAATTTGTTTGGCAGCCAGCATGGAAGGCACTTTTTTCATATTCTACATGTATATTAGCACACTTTTTTAGTGGCAGTAGTCAAGTGATGCAACATCCTTCATGCATATGTGAAGTACACCAAGCAGTGTGAAGTACTCCACGAAGCAATGTGAAGTACATCTACTGATAAGGCTGAATGTTTCCAGTGCAAAGTAAACATTTATTCTTCTAAGGTACCCATCAGCCCACAGTTGCTTTTTATGATACAGGTCTGTCTTAAGCTCAGGTCTAGCAAGGTGGCTGTAAATTACAGGATATTGTGAGCATTAAGAGATGTTACAGACGCCGAGGAACTGCACTGAATTCATTGGCTGAGGGTCTTACTTCCCAGAGGAGGTAAGGTATCAGTCTGCAAATGCAGAGCAGTGAAATCCTGCCAGGCTGAGCAACTCGGTCCCCAGGCATAAGGCATCCGTAGAAGGACATGGACACAGTTATTTCCTGTCTTGAAAGGTAAGTGTGCTGCCAGACTCGTCTCCACTCAAGGTCAGAGACTGACAGTCTCTTCCAGCTCAGCTGTTCAAGTTCCTGTTGTCTGCTTTGAGTGACTTGTTTGGCTTAAAAATGGAAAAGTAAATGCTCCCGTCTGCATGAGAAGCATGCAGCAGCAGAGAGGAGTGGGGGGTGAGTAAATGGCTACAGGCAATTCACACCAGGGCCTACAGGAAAGCTGTGGTCAAAAGACTTGCCTCTGGACACTCTAGACAGGAAAGGCTAGAGGTTTTGATTGAAATTCCTCTTCAGTCAGAGCAGGTGCATGTGAACCTTGGCTTCCCCCAGCCTGGATGTGTGCAAACAGGAGAATGCAGGCGTGACCGTAGGGAAGCTGTGGATGTCACCTGGCACCTCTGCAAGGAAGAGTCTAGGGGGTGAATGACAGGTGGAGGAATGTATATCCCTCTGTGGCCATAGGGAATCGCAACTGTGTGGCTGACGGTAGCTCTTACTTTCCACAGTCGCTGGCAAGCGCTCAGTACCCCACTGAGGAGGAGGTACCTTTGCAGGTCTCCTTTTTACTGCTACTCTCTCTGGTCTCAGCAAGCAGTTGCAAATCCTGAGCCATTTATCAGCAGTTCTCATTAGTTACATCCTTCTGTCCTTTTGCCTAATATGCTTTCCAGGATGTGCTTCCTCTTAGCTCTTTATCTCTTGGCATGCTTATAAAGCCCTTGAGTCCTTTGGCTAGAGTTTTATTGCCGCCTCTGCTGCTACCTTAATCCTCCTACCTTGTGCTCACACCTCCCTCTGTCGACTCCAGGGCAGCTGCAGGTTCCTGGGACCTTCTCCATGGTGCCACGCTGGATGTGTGGGAAGGGCAGGCACAGGGAGCTGAGCTCTTCATCCATTTTTTATCTTTTCAACTCTTCCCCTAAGTGAAAAGACCACAGGCCCTCAGCTGGAGCTGGTGGAGAAGCCTCCAGGACCAGGGTTGGTCCATTATTAGAAAATTGACTTCAAAACCACAGAGCTTCTCAGCCGATTTGAGTTCCCATGAATTTTAAAGCCCATGTAGTACACTGAGTGACTCATGAGAACAGCAGAATAAACCCCAAAAATCCAGAAAGATGACAGACAATTTGAAATTAAACAAAGCAAAAGAAATTGCTCTGGTTTGGAAGAAAGCAGAGATGCCACTGAGATGTGTCACTCATGCTGCTTTGCCTTGGATGTGGATTCAAGACAATTTGTGGAGTAACTCTCCTGCTGTGACAGCAGGGACAATAAATGTGTTCCAAGTCATGGGATAATCCCTTTCTGAAGCAGTTAACCTGTTTCTGGAAGATGTTTTCCTATACCTCTGGAGTGGTTATGTTGTTCCAGTGCCTGGTTCCAGGGGGTTGCATTCTCTTTCCTAATTCTTTCCTGTGTTTGCTATTAGAAAAGCAGCTATTTTGAACTCCAGCTGGAATCACTACTGCTTGTCGCACCAAGCAAGCTGTGCAAAGCCCAGGCTCTGTCTTTTCTGTTGATGTGAGAGAGCAGCTACTGCTCAGCAGCAGAGCTTAGGAGAAAAACCCTCTTGCTCTGCAGCACTGAGGATGCAGCCTGGCCAGCTCCTGCAGATAGGCTACTCTGTGCTGGCTTCAGGCTGCTCCCGGGTCCCTGAGAGGCCCTGGACGCCTCAGGATGTCCCTCCCTAGGATGCTGAATGGCATCTCTTTGCAGCTATCCTCCCAAGTCCCAGGCTGCAGCGAGCAGAGGCTTGAGAGCAGTTCTGCAGTGCAAAGTGAATGTCATCCTGCTCTTGGCAGTTCTGAAAGTAGTTTCCAGTCATAGGGCTGAGGAGTTTGCTGGAGTCTGCAGGCTTTTTGGTTTTTGCTAGGTTCCCAAAGGCAGAACCACACCTCTTCCCTTTTTTTTTGCTTTCAAGTCTCTGCAGTTTTCTCGCTTCTTTTGAATGAGTATAAGTAACAGCTTGGCATTTCCCGTTGGCAGCTGGCCCTAAACCAAAGGTCAGTTGAACAGTAGTCGTGGTGGCATTTCCACATGTCAGCGTCCATCTGTGGAAATGCACTTTGCGTCTGAAGCTGGAGATTCCTGGGAATTTGAAACTAAAAGTGCTTTGCCCTAAACAATTAAGCTGCATTTCAGAGCTGATTTACTTGCAGATGCTCCAGAAAACTTCCTGTAAATAACATGTCCTCTGACCAAGGTCATAAATGCCAAGCCAAATAGCTGATCACTTTTTTAAGTTATCCTGCTCCTTGCATCAAGGGCATATTAATAATATAACAATCAGGATTACAAATCAAAGAGATTCACTAAATCAGACTGTAGTTGTCTCAGCATAAAAAAGAGAAGTGGATTGAAAATCTATTATTAAACCAGCTACAAGTATTGAATTAAAGAACACAGAGTTGTTATTATCTTTGTTTCGTTAGGATTATGTGTTCTGAAAAGCGCAGTGCATTTTACAGACAGAGCAAAGCTATAGATTTTGCTTTCCTAGCAATGTGTGAATTAGATGTCAGTTACTGTTCCTGCTTGAAGCATATATTAATCTAAAATCATTACTGACTTCTATTTTAAAGTCTGTGTCGGACAATCCAGTGACAGAGATCTTTGCACTCCATCTCACAGGGAGCAGCAAAGTGCCTCAGTTGTTGTTATGTGGCATCAGTCTCTTTCTCCTCACAAACTGAGGTAAAAAGCCAGCTTTTCAGCAGTCCTGGGAGGAGACCAACTGCTCCAGAGCAGTACCCCTCTTTTGTCCTTCAAACCCAGCCCTATTTGCAAAACAGACAAGGTTTTAGGGTGTGTCTTAAGAGACTGCTGATCCCTCCAGTCCCGCAAGCTTTCAAACTTCATAGCACTAAACAAAAGCATGAGCTTTTACAGAATAAAGTGGGGAAGATACTAGGTCAATGCGGTGCATGTTTGCAAAAGCTGTTCAAAACAGCTAAGTCAACTGTGCATCTGCGTTTATAGCCAACTACCCATTATGGATGACCTTTCCATCTCAAGTGATCTTCCAAAGAACCAGAGGGAGATTTTCATAGAACTCAGGGAAAAAAAAAAATTTGAAGCAACAAAAAACTGCCCTTCACCCTGTGTCGTGCTTATATGGAAAGTCTCCTTCTGGCAAGGAACTAGCCTTTGAAAGACAGAGCAAAGACAAATCTTGCCACCTGGGTATTGGCAATTAGAGGCTCTTACACCAGCGTATCCATCCTTGACCTTAGCTGATTTAGACTTTTAAATATCCGTGCCTGTGGTGCCAGAGGGCTACTTTCTGGACACAAATATGTGCATCTTGTTAAAAAGTGACTTTCAGAGAATAGAGAGGGTGAAAGATTGTGGTGTATATCCTAGGTCCTGAGACAGTGTTTACAACCTTCTGTGATGTGGAAGGTCAAAGTGGATGAATTTTTCCACAACCTCCCCCCATCCTATTTTCCAAGTTTTGTCAGGGCTTAAAATAGTTTGCTTTTTCAATATTTCCATAGGAAATGGGAGACAGTCTATAGATAAAGGTTTTCACAGAGAATTTTTCCAGCATGAGTCACAATTTTTGTTAGTTGGGACTTTTTAAAGGATTTTTATCTCTACATTCTTGCCTGCTCTTCCTTCTTCCTGCAGGACATTGTCTCCTGTGATTTATAGCCACTTTATTATGCTGCCTACTGCCAAATATTCCCCACGATTCACCTGACAAGAGGAAGGATTTTGTTGAGGAAGCTCTTGCTCTGCCAAGTCAAAATTCCCATCCACCAAGTGCAGGCAGGATCTGGTCCTGCTTCTGTTGGGGTCAAGGTTTTTACTGCTTCCATCCTATTAACAGCCTCTTTGCTGGTACATTTTCCCAGAGAGGAGCAGCACTGGTGTATTAGTATCCCTCCAGGAAGGCAAAGTGCTCCAGTGCACCCTTCTGCACAGGATCATACCTTCCTAGAGCTGCTGTGGAAATCTGCTGCCAGTAGCACCCATCTCTAACATCCTGTCAAGATCAGCTTGTCAAATCTGGCTGCTCCATCGCCTCATTCCTCTTCTATTCTAAACACTTTTTGGCTTGGTGCAAACTCACCAGGCTCCGCAAGCCAGTCTTCGCTCTGCAGCTTCGAGGCGGGTTTAGGGACCCAGGCTAATCTGCCTTCAGGTGACTTTGTCCCAGACAGAAGGTGAGAGTTGACCAAACCTGTAATTAATCCAAGTTATTTCTGAGTTCCTCTGTCAGTGTCCAAGGGAATGGGCTGGGAGGACTGTCATGAACAGATAAGCAACCGGCATAAGCTCTGTCTGAGCAGGGAAAATGGGAGTCAGTGCAGCAGTAAGTGACAAAACCTCCTCGCCTTCTTGCAAGTGATCTGTTTGATGGCATTGTGCAAGTCCTGTTTCCACCTGGAGAAGGGAACTGGGCTGCCCTTCAAGCTGGAATTTGTAGCAGCTTGAGGCTCCTGCTGAGCACCCCATGTCTATGTAGTCTTTGAAAGTGGGGTTTTACAGTGTCTTCTCTTGGCTGTGGAGAGGGTAGAGAATGAAGTCAGACTCTTGTCCTTCTGCACTTCTGAATATGTGGATATTTCACCTTGCTTTGAAATCAGAAGTGTGACCTCTCCTGGGGCTTTACCATGTAGTGGCACTCGGCCTCTTACTTAGAAAAAAGATTATCTCTACTTTCTTATGTCTTAGACATAGAAAAGTGTAATGCCAGAGGTCTTTCCAAGTGCAGTTCCTTTCCCTGAAGACGTTTCTTTCCTTCCCCATAGTGACTGCATAGATATCATCTACTTGGCCTTCTGCGTTCTCAGTTTTTCTCGAACAGTGCAGGGACGCGCTTTAACGCGGGAACTAGGATAGCTCAGCAGAAGGAGCAGGTGACTCCTTAAACATTGGTGTATTTTGGGACAAAGTGGGAATATATTCCTAGCAGCTCACAGTGTGTAATGCTGCTTCTCTGATGTTTCTAGCAAGCATGTTGACTCAGGAGTTTCTAGGTGTAGAGCTGGCCTCCTGACCTGGAGATGCAGGAAGCGATCATTACCATCACTCAAGGCTGCATGAAGGATTAGAAAAATCTTCCCAGGCACCCTCAAGTATTTCAGTCTCTAATTGCAAGCCTCTGAAGAACATCCCATTAGAACAGCTTATTAAAAGCAACAAACGAGACTTTCATTTATCATGATTCCAAGACTTCAACTTACAACTCTTAAAAGCCACATCTATATATGGCAGAGCCTCTCTGAATTCTATCTAGCCATTAAAAATGTAGTTTAATTCCAAATGCTCTCTGGGTCATCTGCAGACTTGTGGTAAATTAATTGCATTAATTGCAGGCACAGTTGCTGGGGCCCGTGATATATATACATTTCATTAACAAAGCCCAGGGTTTGAAACAATGCCAAGGGTGTTGATAAGTCCTCCTCGCACAGGTTTATTAAAGTTTGCTCTCTGGACAGTTGGGTTTGCAAACCACATAAGCATTGTGGGGGTCACCTTAGCTAGAGCAGGAGGAGTGTTGTGTCTGTGTGCCTGAGATATCTGAAAGCAGCAGAGTCGGGCTGGCCAAGGAGCCGGGCAGTGCCAGCAGGCCACAGAGGTCCTGGAGGTGTCACTGCAGCTCCCGGCTCCTCTACGTTTTCTCTGCCCATCTGCAGCCCTTTCCTTGAAGCCAGGGCTAGAGGCAGGTGTCACACCTCGTTTCAAGCCAGCTTGGCTTTTGGAGATGGTGTCGCCTCAGTGCCTGTTCTTTCCCAGCAAAGGGGATTTAACGCTGCAGGTGTTTTCTCAATAACTTCCACTGTTATCTAGACATGTCATCTGTTATCCTGCAGCAGATCAGAGGGGCTTCTGGCCAGGAGCAGCCCCCACAAGCTCTCCTCATAGTCTGCTGGTTGATTCAGTGAGGCTGAAGGAGACTTTGCAGATAAAATTGATGTGTACAGTGCTTGGTTCTACTCTGCTCTCCAATATAGGTCAGCTTGCTGGCTAAAGATCTTAAAACCCTGGAGAGGTCCGGGTGTATTTCATTAACCAGCATTTTAATCTTATCCACAGCATTTGATCTTGTCTGGAAGGCTTTTGCTTTCAGCTTCTCAGTTTCTAGATTAAGAAAGCCCTGCAGGAAATGAGGAGATCGGAACTGGGCCCCTCCTAGAAGCCATCAGCACCCAAATCTGATGGCCACAAGATGCATGATAGCTTTGCTTGAGTTTAACATTGTTTTGATTTGCCACAGGATTTTTGTATTTTGAAGTTTATCTGCCAAATCAAGCCATCCTGTTAACACAAGCAGTAATAAATCTCCCTTTGTCCTGACTGTTCAGACCAATTAGTAAGTTCACTTACCTGTCTAAGTGCTCCTTGGACTGGAAAGTGAATTTTACTGTCTGCTGATCCAGTGTAGCTTGTTTCTAAGCGCTTTAGATTTCCCCTAATGCTAAACCTCGGGGTATTTTGACCATAGGTGCACAGCTGATGGGTTTGCAGGAGCAAGGCTGCATTGAGGTACATTTCTATTGCACTTGAACATTTTTTTTATTCTGTATAGAGTGAGATCTGAAGTGCTCTGGATTCAGTGCAGGGAACTGATTTTGTCTCAGAGCACCCCTGTTGCTGATGAAGTCTCAAAGAGTTTTCTTTGTTTAAGGAAACAGTGAGCTCTTCTCATTTTAAGGAAGTGGTTGGTTGCTTTTCAGGTTAATTGAACAGTTGTTTGGGAAACTTTGACTTTGCGTGCTGAGTGGTATGGAGGTGTGGGAAGGTCTGATGGCACAACCATTAGAAAATACCTGGGGGAAAAGGGCCTCCTAGCTGAAACATAAGCTAAAGGGTCACAGCCAAACTGATCTTCTGGAGATGCACCAGTTCCCTGCACTCAAATCCGGCATGGTTAAAAGAAGAAAATGGCAAAATTGACTCAGGATATGTAGTGCTTGGGTTCCCTTTGTGTGCCTTTGGGTTTTGGATCTCTGGTGTTAATTTGGTGTTAACTTGGATCTACGGAGTGGTTTAGTAAAGTCTGATCTGCTTCCATATTAGTATGACTGAACAAGCTGGGGCATTACGAAAATAGAAAATATTGTCAATTATAGTAAGAGATATTGGCATTGCTGTTTAGAAAATGTTAGCAAGTTGTTTTGCCGATGCAAAAGGAGCTTAGAAGACATTCTTCGCCAGTTTTAATTTAAGTAAGCTCATAATCCAGTGTATAATTTTGTAAATCATTGCATGCCTGAAGTTATTTTGCATCATAATTTAAGGCAATGCAGTTGCAGAATGTTAATTTTGTTTAAATAAACTATTTTAATGTATTTAGGCATTGTAATTCATACTGTATAAAAGTCTGATGTGCACAGAATTTTTTTCAAGAATGACGTGATGACTTAGGAGAAATGACAAGTGAGATCTTCAGCTGACTTTAACTGGAGTATACCAGCACCAGTGGGCTCCTGCTTGTGCTGAAATCCTGCCTGCTGTTTCTTCTGCACTATGTTCTTTTCCAGGATGAACTATCTTAATAGATTTGGTAACAGAAAAATTGTCTGTGCAAGTTCTCTGACAAGGATAAAGGACAATTACTGAGGTGCAGCCAGCACTGGGTTGAGAACTGATGCCAGACAAACCCGTAGTCTGATTAAAGTAATGGCTGAGCAGCCTTCGAAGGCAAGCTGTGGGTGCATGGAGTGCCTTTCAGCTCACCTTATTTTGAGTTTATTTAGGCTGAATGCTCTCACACAACTCACAAGGTCCTGCTTCTGCAGATACCCAACGTGTGTGCTGATACAAGGAGATGCAGAAAGGGCTCTGTGAGTACATACATAAGGGTCTGCAAAAGCAGGGCTCCTATTCATCCAGTGCTTTTCCTTTTTTAAAGGCAATTGTAATTGTACCACGTGCATGCTTCTGGAAAAAAGTCACTTTGCCTGCTTCAAGGCAGGTGCTTAAGTTTAAGCACATGGGTGGCCCCATTAATCCTGACGGTGGTACTCAAGTACAGGAAGCACATGGTTAATTGCTTTACAGGACCAGGATCTAGACACTCTCCCCAAGGCATTTTTCACCAACGATAGCATACTCCATGAAATTTTTGCAGCCCAGGGTGTTCAGATCCAAATAATAATTGCAGTAAGAAGGAAGAAATACATATAAAAATGTTGCGAATGTATTTGCACCTTGCCAGGGCGATGGGATTATTCCTTATCCTGGGCCTTTTTGTTTGCTTTTCAGTTGCTGCGATCATGGCTGTGGGTGGGCTTCTTCTCTGCGTGCTGTTGCCTATCCGAGCCTAACATGGTCAGTGTTCCCACCCGTGCTGGCTCCTACTTCGTGTCCTGCGTCCGTGTTCTCTGTGCACAGTCCGCCTCTCCCTTCCTTTCTTGTATGGGCCTGGAAATCACTTTCTCATCTGATCTCTGTACCCAGCTTGTCTATCTCAACAACTGGAAATAGCGTGACCTGAAGCAGAGTGTATCTTCAGCAAGAGCAGGGATCTCAGGGGGAAAAACTCGCTATGTTATGCCATGGTCAATCCAGGCACTGCACCAGGTGTCTGATAAAATATCATGTGTGCCAGACACCCATCAAGTTCTGCTTCTTGTCATCCAGAGGGGCCGGGGGGAGGTGACGTGCCCCCAGAGAGGAGGCAGGGGGCAGGTGGGAGTGGAAAGGTGTTTAGTGGCATGTGACATGCATGTCAGTGGAATGCACTGTACGTCATCGACATACGTGTCGGTGTATGACATACACAGCAATGACATGGTGCTCTGCTTGCCCACGATATGCTCCAGCAGCATTGGACATATCTCTGCGGGTGTCCTGAGGTGCGTGTCCATGCTGCATGCTGTCCTGTTCTGCCACCATCTGGGCTGCCTCACCACTTCCTGCTCTCTCGTACTCCCCCCTCTTTTGCAACTAGTCAAAGGAGGGGTGACTTGAATTTCTGTTGGTTTGACTGGATGCAAGTTGAGTTGCTTCCCGAAGAAGAATCGACTGTAATATTTGTGTGGGCAGAGATCTTCCTAAGAGATGCATCCTCACCATCCTCATTAGATAGCTGCTTGAGACCACAGAACTTCTGAGACATCCCATATGCACTGTTAAGCTGGGAAGGTTTTTCAGCATAGCTGGTGAGAGGTGTGGAACTCTTCTGCTGTGTTTTCTGGGGGATGCTGAGGCTTTGCATGGTGGTGGCTGGTCATGATGCAGTCCCTTGCTGTGGGGCACAGCAGTCACTAAGGTCAACCATTTTGGGTTCCTCTGGTGCTATATTTTTATTTTGATAAAGGCCTGAACCAAGGAGGAGTTCGGGTTTTGGTTTTGGTTTTTATTCCTGATGGAGCATTTTTGACTTGGTTTTTGTGACTTCTCAGTGCTTAAGAGCAGAGTTAGCAAGCGAGGATGCTCAGCTCAAAGCGTGTGCCTGTAAAAAGTTGTTCTGGTATGTGGGCCACTGTTTTGGCAATGATTGCTCTGAAAGAAAACCTCATGGTACTTCTATTGTCTGTCGTGCCTGTGGCACCAGTGCACGAGCAGTCCCTCGCTGCAAGTCATGCTCCAAATGTCCTCATCAGGGCCCCCAACCAGAGCGTGACAGCAATGGAAAATACTTCTCAGAGAAGACCAGGATTGGACTGGATGGCTATGAAGATGAGAGACACACAAGGAAAACTTGGCTGACCTGGAAAACATCCTCTGCAGGTTTCCTCCTAAGCTGCAGAGAGACTAATGTGGCAGCAAGCTGGGAGGGGGAAATGGGAAGAGTTACTTCAAGGCACGGATGCCGTTGGCTGTGCTATGGGAAGGCACGACAACCTCTTTAGAGATTTATGGAAATCACTTCAGAGGGAGCTTCCTGCAACAGGGGAAAACGGTGTCTTGTTTAAGTTATTTTTAATTGTTCTGGTGGTGGTTTAGGAAAGCAGGGAGTCATTCAGCGCAAAGGCAGGGAAAGACTAAAGGCTAAAAATACCACTGCTGGATTTGTGAAGCTTCCTCTGTAAGGCATCCAAGTTAATCAGAGGTCAAAGACAGGGTCACACAGTGTAGAGGGGGACAGCAGTGCTGGGAAAGCAGCTGAGAAGATTGTGAGCCTGCAGCCCTTTAGAAGGGAATCTGCCCGGTTCCTCTCAGGCCAGCCATCTACTATATCTGTGGACTGAGCTGAAGGTCTTTGCTTGTCATCACCAGACCTTCTACTGCTCTTTTGATCTTGTGCAGGAGGAAAGTGAACAGAAAAACAGAAAGCAACTTCCAGTGTAGAAGCTGTTCAGTTTACACCAGTCCCTTGAGTATTACCTGCTTTTTTATACTGAATTTATTCTAGGATTGCAAGTGGCAAAGGCAAATGCTGAACACAGACTTACACCAGTAGTGGTAGGCTTTTGCCTCTGGCTCTCAGTATCAGTGTTGTTTATCAAGGATAAAGCTATTTACTGAACAAGTTATTGTCTCCACACATGAGCTGAGGCAGCAGGATCTTGGCCAGATGGACAAATCCATGTTTGTTTGTTCCTCTGCATGGAATATGATCCTGCCCTGCAACACGTATGCAGCTTTATTGCTTTAACATCTTGGAACAAATAGTCTGAAAGAAGCACTAGCCCCTTGTAAACAACAACCTTGCAGTCTTTGCAAACCTCCTGTAAAGTGACAGCTTGAGATGGGTTGGAAGCATTCCTCTAAGTTGATTTATTGTAAAAGACGTGCTTCTGAGTGAAGGTCTCACCCCTGAAAAAAAGTGGTGTTTTGTCTCTGTTTCAGAGAAGTGTATGTGCTTCGTTTATCTCATATTTAAGAGATCAAACACACGTATAAATCTCTGCAAGACGGGGATGGGAGATTGCATGCTGCTTCAGGGCGCAACCTGTTCGATGGTACTGACTGCACCTGGCAAGGTGAAGTCCCTTTCCTCATCAGGGATGTCTCAATGCTGTCCCCACCTGCATTTCCAGTCATGCCTTGGCTGTGTGCTGAAATGCTTTGGCCCATGCCTGTAAAAAAGGTATGGAAAGATTTTTCCACATCACCACCTAGGGCTTGACATCCAAGGTCCAGGTTCACAGTCCCCTGGCTGTGTCTTGTCTTGTGACCAGAATGGTGGCCCTAGCTAGGGAGATGAAAACTCCTTCCCTTGGGCATTCTGTGGTTTTCAGGGGAATGCCTTGAGTGGCCAAAGGGCCACACACAACCCAGCAAGGGTATCCTGGAGCACAGGGCAGAAACAAAAGAATCTCCATCAGTCCAGGGAGAGCAAGCATCTTCCTGCCTCACTTCTTGAAGGATTTTTCTCCGTGAATTGGCTTCTGTCATGCAAGGTAGTGGGCATTGGTTTCCCAGATGGGTTCTTCATCTTTCTACCTGTCCGTTTTATATTTTATAAACCTATATAGGGATCATTTTACAACTTCACTTTTATAATCTGCTCCATAAATATTTTACGAGCTGCCTGCCAATCTGCAAGTAGTTTTTAAATAAGACATGATGCCTTAAGAATGTTTAAAGTCTCACTTTTCTTTTTACCTCTGATACTTTTATTGAAAAACACAGAGCTGTGCAAGGAAGACATCTGCTTTCTACATAGAGAAACTGGGACAAATCCACAACAGGAGTAAATTAATTGAGATTCAGGTGTTCTGCTGAATTACGTTAACTCCTTTGCTGAGTGTCTCCAGCTCGGTGGGAGATGAAGCGAGTGTCAGGATCTTTATGCTTTTGCTGTGCGTGATATAGAAAAGATATAGGAAATCTATGGTTTGTGCAGTGATAATAAACTAGAGAATGAGTCTTCCATCAGAGCTTTTGACTCACAGCTTTGCCAATAAATATTAAGAGCAAATGCACATGCAGAAATGGATTATTTCACAAACAACTGAGAGCTTTTTTTTCCCCAAAAAATATAGTGCAGAGCCACAATATTTAGATACTGTGAT
The DNA here is from genome assembly GCA_014706295.1 of Lycocorax pyrrhopterus obiensis. Classification (NCBI taxonomy): domain Eukaryota; kingdom Metazoa; phylum Chordata; class Aves; order Passeriformes; family Paradisaeidae; genus Lycocorax; species Lycocorax pyrrhopterus. Next base: position 45,751,882 of record JACSVZ010000006.1, on the reverse strand, counting down.
CTGCCAGTAAGATTAACGAAGTGACTCAGGACTGTTAACCTGAAATTGCAGATTTTTATGGGATTTAGTCGGGGAAGAAAGGAAAAAAAAATGCTTGTGTGTGTTATTTAAAGCATCTGAAGGTCAAGAATGGAAGAAGCGCAGTTTAGCCCCAGTCAGCATGGGCTCTGGCTAGTTTGAGAAAGTGTGTGAAGGGCACAAGTGATGGCAGGTTTTGCAGCAAGCTTTATTAGTGACACCCAACTGTTGCTTGACAGTCACAGTCCACTAGCTGCCATTTCACTTTGACGTGTCTTGTCAAGGCTTCTTTTAACGATGCTTCCGGCGTCCCAGAGCCTGATTTCATATGCTAATGTGGTGTGCTGCTGTATGTGTTACCCAGCTCCAGAGAAGGGGGCAGCTGCAGCCAGCTGGTTTGCACTGGCCCTTGGAGTGTGTCCGTGGGCAGTAAAACACGGAGCGTTGTGCATCAAGGTGTGCTTGGATCACTGTATGCAGGGGATGGCGTGGTTCTGTCTCCTCCATATTTATGGTCAAGGAATCAGGAGATGCAGGTCGTAGAAAGGATGATGTTAGAAAAGCATTTTTACAGGCAAAGTGCTCCAAACCTGAAGAAGAGATGAGGGCATTTGCTCCAAAAGGAAAACAGAAAAAATATTGGATATGTGCATTTGGTAGAAGGATGAATTGACATATTTGTGTGTTTTTAAAGGGAAAATTGAGTCATATGCCTCCATCCGGAAAAAATGGTTCTGCAGAAAACTGATGTAACTTTGGCAACTTGCAGCAGAAAAAATTGGGGTTGCCAGAAGTGGGACTTGATACTGAGACTCATCTCTGTAGTTTATTTAGTTAAAGGGGAAGTCATATGATGAAGAAGAAGAATCCATTCTCACCAAGGGTTTGTGAACACCAGAATGTGCTTTGAAATGAGCCTTACTCCCAGGGTCTCCGGGTACACCTATTGCTTCGGTTTTGAGTTAATTATGCAGCATGCTATCTCAGGAAATGACACTGCTGCTTTTGGAGTAAGGCAATGAGCACCGACATGCAGATAACTGAGCCACATCTCTGGGCACCTCAGTGCTGTTCTTGTGGGGTTTGCATTCAAAGTGTCATGGTCTCAGCTTGGTTGCTGCTGCTGAAATCGAGCCCTGCATGGATAGCCTGGCTGTTTATCAAGTGCAACCTGTTTATCTCCCTGCCTGTGTCCCCTGACTGCCTGCCAGCCTTGCCTTGTCTTCTTGGTCCGTTCCCCTGCGCTTGCACAGCCTTTGCAATCTCTGTTTTTCCTTCCTCTCCCTGTGGCACAGGTCTCCCTTTGTCCCCAAGGTAAGCTTCCTCTTCCCTGGAATAGCCCCAGAAGCTCATGTTGCTTTTCCCCTCCTCAGCTGTCCGGCATCTAGCTCTGCTGGGTCCAGCTCAGTGGTGGGGTCTCCTTGTGTCCAGGCTTTTGTTTATCACTGTGATCATTTCACAAACCCAGTGCCAGAATCCTATAGCCAAAAGGCTGCTTGGCCCCTTGCATCCGGGCAGACAGCAGTTCCCTGTAATAGGACTTCATGCTGAGGGCATGTTTCATGCAGATGCCTGTTACTGCCTCCTCCTAATTGCAGTTTTGTTCCTGCTAATCATGTGCTCCTCCTTGCTGTGAGTGATGCTGGAGTGCTCACATGCCCCTAGCTCAAAAATCACGGAAGCAGTGGAAGAGAGGTTTCTCAGCTTTAAGTGGCTTCTTAGTAGCCTGAGGCTTTCCTTGAGGTGTGCCAGCTAGTGATTCCAGTGCATGCTGGCTGGCTTGTGGGTGTCTGTTCCAGGTTTTTCATTCTTCCAGGCAGTGTCCTTCAGTCTCATGTGCATGTGGTTTGCTGTAAGGATGATCCGGTTCTCGTATCCAGTTATATTATCAGGAGAGACGAGCATATACATGTGCATCCTACATACCTCACCCTGTATTTTTAAATGTGTGTGTGTGTATAGGAATTCTTCTTGCCTGTGCAGTTATCCTGGGGCTTCCTGTGTGGTTGTTGATGTGAAGCAGATCTCAGAAAAGCAGACGATTAATGCTAATGCAAAACTATCACCTAGAAAACCAATAGGAAGAATGAAGCTGAGTCGGGGAAGGGCAACCAAAAACTAATAGGAGGATGCCCTGGAGGAGATGCAACTTCCGTATGACTGTGGTTGCAACTCCCTGGTAGGATTCAGCACTATCCTTGCACTGTCTGGTGCTAAGGTGCGAGCAGGACAGGTCAGGCAGCTTGCCTTCTTCCATCTTTATTCTGCTGGGCAGAGGGGATTCCATGAATGGCAGCTCCCCTGTGGAAAGACAGGAGATGTACACGAAATGCTGTGCAGAGCCAACAATATATAGGAGACCCCTGAAGGCAGTGAGGCAACAGGTTTGGTTTTTTGTTTTAAGCCATTTTTTGCATGTGTATAAAGTGTTAATGTTTACACAAGGCCATTTTCTAAAATAGCATAATTTAAAGTTCTGTGCAAATGCACAGTGGATGAAGGGGAGCATGCAAGACGTACAACACAGTGCCTGCAAAAGCTCTGCAGTCCAGGAGATTTTGTTTCTGCAATTGTGATGTTTCATCCCATTCCCCTTCCATTGTCCTTCCCGTTCCTGCTTTCTTTTCTTCTGAGTAATAGCTGCATTAGACGTCAGGTAGAGTGGAGATGTTCAGAAGCATCTGTGGGATTTGGAAACACAAGTCCAATTGAAAATCCACGGGCCTTGAGCCCTGAATCCCGTTAGGGAAACTGCAAGTAGCTTGATGAGCTAAAACTGGGACAGCAGCAATAGAGCCGCTAGAGAGGTTGGATTTGTCACTGCTCTGGGTTTTTGTGCATTGTGTGATTTGAAGTAAAGAATGGAATTCTGCCATACCAGAGACAAAAATACTCTTCTGTTGTGTTGGTTTTTTTTCCAGGCGATGTGGCTATAGCAAGGCTAAACAAGATCCAGAAGAAGAAAAGATGCATTTTCATAATGGCCACAGTGAGTAAAGAGCAAACGTATACATGTGGTTTTGGCTTTCTGTGGTAATGAGACGTTCAACTGGAGGTGGTTTTCTGGGGAAAAAGAAAAATCTGGGTTTTCTGGTAATTCACAAAAGAATTGTTTGTGCAGTAGGTCCCCACCTGCCTCTGCTGCAAGCCCCACAGAGAACTGAACATTTGAACAGTCCTTGTACATACTGAGTTATTCACACCTGTATGTTTGCAGCAGATCTTTCTAGTGAGCCATGTTGGTTTGTTCCTCTGTCTTTGTTGTGTGAACAAAGATGTTACTAATTTTTCCTGGTCAGCCATAGCAACTCAACATTTTTGTGGTCTGGGTGCATCAGTCCAAAATACCTGTTTGAAACCCTTGCTTCAGCCCATCTGGCTGTGAGGACCAAGCCCACTGCTACTCTTCGGCTTGGATGCCTCTGCAGAGGTGTGAGGAATAACACCTATTTCCTGCACCTAGGAAGCTTTCAGAAATGCTGTGTTAATGCCCTTGAATAGAAAACCCCTCTGCAGTGGTGCTAGCAAGTAAATCTCGTGGTTGCTATCAGTCCTTCTTTCATCAAGAGCTGTGGGATCTGGGGATGGGTAACAGTAAGGTGCCTTTTGGGGTGGAAAAGGCAAACATACCGTGAGTGAAAGTCAAATTTCCATTAGTGCTATGTAATGAAGGCAGCAGGAAGCAAATCAATTAAGAGCCACAGTGTAATGTAGCTGTCTCATTAGACTGATGAGCAATTCTTCATGTGAGTAGCCTTAATGATTGTCAAAACAAACTTATAATATGGATAATGAAAATACTTTTTCTTCTCTCAAGTCCTGGAGAAAAAGCCTGCTATTGATTATATTTATACTGATACAACCCACAGGCTTTGTACTGCAAATATGCAGTTCTTTTAAATCTCAGTAACTCTGTCTGAAATAATGTGGGTGATTGATTAGCTGATGTGTGACTGGTAGGGCATAATTTATTTCAGCTCTCCATCAACCCCCATCCATCCAGCTTGCTTTGCAAGTTACTCCTGTGACATTTTGCTTTCTGTACTTTTCCTCCTGTTGTACCCTCTCCAGTTCCAGAAAGGGATCCTTTTCTACCAAACACCGGAACAACCCATTACAGAGCACCAAAAGGGATTTTTAGCTGCACATCATTCAGCTGAGCGCTTGTGCTGGTTTGGCCAAAACCTAGTAATATATCCCCTGAGAGAAAACCAGGTTACAACCACCCTTCCCCCCACCAGGTTCGGGAAAAAAAAGGAAATTTTTTCTCGAAGGAAAGTGAAAGAAATAAAAACTATTTATTTTAACAAACACACAGGAAAAGGATAATGATGCTAAATAATGAAATGAAATCTCTCGCTATAGAGAGAAACCTGGGAAGATTTCAGAGTCCTTCTGTAGGTGTGGTCTCTCTCCTCCTCGGAGCTGGGTCGGTGAGGGGCCCACCCCCTGGGCCTCGGGGAGGAAAATCTCCTGATGTGTTCTGATGTTGTTGAACAGTCCAGAAGAAAAGAAGGGAAAAACCAAAGTCCCAGGAAACAAAAGTTCAACTCTCCGTCTCATGCCGAGAGGGGAAAAGGGAAAAAAAACCAGCTGGCTGAAGGAAAGCGAGCAGGGTGCTCCCTCTGTGTTCCTGCAGCCAGAGAACGCAGAGGAGCGTATCTCTGTGTCTTTGAGAAACTGTTTTGAAAAGTTCGTTTGGGTTTTTTTTTTCTCAAGCTCAGTTTAAAGGCACAGAAAAGGCACAAAATTACTTTTTGGGCATAGAGCATGATAGGGGATACACATGATAGAGTCACCCCAAGACAGCACTGCTGTCCTTTTCTAAACATGATGAAGTTGCACCTATGTCACATATAAACTAAATGTCACTTTTCAAGAATGATACCCATTTTCACCAAAGAAATAAATTTCCAGCAGAGCAGAGTGCAAGGGACAGGAGCGTGTAATGCCCCTTTTCCGTGATGTCATGTGCCATTAAATGTGCTTAATTTGTGTTTGCAGTTAAGCTGCCTGGAGTGAGGACCTACGTTGACCCCCACACCTACGAGGACCCCAATCAAGCTGTCCACGAGTTTGCTAAGGAAATTGAAGCTTCATGCATAACCATTGAAAGAGTTATTGGAGCTGGTATGGAAATGCATTCCATGACCCTTAGCAACGTGAGGGGTTGGCTTTCTTAATATGAGAGATCAGGGAAGGGCCATGGAATATTTGAGCTGTTAGGTACCCTGGAAGCGAAGGTGAGCATGTTGCAGCTGAAGTTTGGGACAGACCTGTCATTGTCTGCAGTTTTGAAATTCAGGAGCTGAACTGAAAATGTCAGAAAATGGTTGTCACATTTGGACCCAGCTGAGCTATTTCAGTGGACGCTAAGGGAAAGAAGTCACTTAATTTTCACATTCTTTTTACCATTTTAACCTTTTTATCCCCCAACATTAAGGTCAGTCTTGAAGCAAGAATTAAGAATAAGTCGTCACCCGGGACATTAAAAAAGCACAAGCCAAAGTCCAAAGCTTTAAACTTCCTTGGTTAAAAGAAGAAACTTCCATTTTGTTTCCAGTAAAGCTGTTTGTTTAGACTTGCATCCAGCCTTAGGAGTATTTTCTGTCCTCTGAAATTGTGAGTTTGGACATAATTTACTGTTCACCAGAAAAAAAAAATCCATTTAGGTTACTTTTTGGAAAAGGTACTAATAAAATTGTAAAGAGTTTATAGTCTATAAAAATATATGTTACTGTGAAAGGCTGACAGCTTTCCATCTATGTAACTTACCAAAGGCAGGTTAAGAAGCAAGTGGTTTGAGTTTTACAGCTATCCACCCAGGACAGTGCTATAGGATGTGACAGGACTCTTTCATATAGTAGACAAAAGTACAAACTGAGAAAAAAGCCCAGTGGAACATAAAGCATAGCTCTTTAAATATAGGAAAACTACATTTTTACTCCTAGTTTTCTTGTGCTTATGAATTACTTGGCTTGTGGTACAGTGGCTGTTTGAGACGGTCATCACTGTGAGGTTCAGCAATCCATATCCATGAATGCAGGGCAGCCCTTCGTGCTTCTCATCAGCCAAGGCTGTGCTGCATCCTGTGAACAGAGGCACATCGTGTGTTCCCCTGACATGGTGTGATCCCATTCTTCCTGATTTTCCTCTGCAGGTGAATTTGGGGAAGTCTGCAGTGGGCGGCTGAAGCTGCAGGGAAAGCGTGAGTTTCCAGTGGCTATCAAAACCCTGAAGGTGGGCTACACAGAGAAACAGAGAAGAGATTTCTTGGGAGAAGCAAGCATCATGGGGCAGTTTGACCACCCCAACATCATCCACCTGGAAGGTGTCGTCACAAAAAGTAGGTACAACTTGCTGTGGACTGCTCTCTGTGAACTCTGGCTGATGGCCTAGGTTCTGAATGCACTTCTCATAATTTCTCAAATAAAAGTGAACTCCCCTTGCCTGAAGTGTCACACTTGATAGGTCCAGCCAGAAACAGGTTCCCTAACACTCTAAAGGGTATTTGTGCCCAAAGGGTTTTGGTTTTCATCCAACCAGAATGGGTAGATAGTAACTAAAATGATAAAAAACTTCAGCTGCCTCTGGAGAGCTTGCCTCACCTAGGCATAATATGCATGGGCTAAGAGAAAACCCTTCTTCAAAGGCCCAAAATCAAATGAGACAGAAATGGAAGATGGCCAGCCTCATGCAATGTGTAGGTGATGGGGACAGCAGTAAGCCTGGGATGTCTGAATGCCAGTGGAATGCTTGATTCCTGCCTTGCAGGTGGTTCAGCAGCTCATACCACCTGCAAAATGCAAGAGCATTTTCAACACAGCAACGCCAGGCCAGCCACTAAGTTTTCCAAGTAGGCTTGCCTCTTGTTTCTGCCTTTATTTGTTTCCTTTTGAAACCATATCATCCTCAGGGTGAACAAAGATGTGCCAAGTAGTGGGAAGTGATTTCCCTGGCAGGTACCTGAGGATGGTTTGCTACCAAGAGTCTGGGACGAAGGGGAACCCATCCCACACCCCCTGATGATTTCCAGCCATCATATTTTGAGAAACTACTGAAGCAAATCCGACAGGAGGGTAGTACTGAGCCTAGTGATCACTCCCATGGTATGCAAACAAGAACAGAAGGCAGCTGAAGCTTTGCTTTCCAGAAGCAGGGAAGAAGAACGGGATTGTAGGTGAAGATAACAGGATGTATAAAGCCACGATTAAAAGCAAGCTGCCCCTGGGATCTGCTAGAGATGCCCCTGATAACAGTTGCCCATGGTGCTGGCATACGGGAGGGATTGAGGGCATCCCAGCACAAGAGTTACTGAGGTCTGACTGCTCGGTTTGCAAAACAACCTTCTGTAACTTTTCCAGCCCAGTTCTTGTCCAAATTACTGTATGCACTAAAGATAAGGGCAGGGAAAGGGACAGCACATCCAAATGTGCCCAGCACAAGACTGTTGGTGCTGTGCTGAGGCTGTGGAAAATGTGTAGAGCTGTTGTTACTCATCCATTTTAGAGCCTTGGAGGATCTACTTTATTTGCATCAAGGATTATTTTGTTGAAAAGAACTACTCCTTTATTTTAAGATGTATTTTAAGTGAAGAAGCGCCAGCCTCACAGGTGTGAATGGCTGTCTCCCCTCTTGTCTTCACGTTTGGCAATGTCAGAGTTTGCTTAGCTACTGCTGTTCAGATGGTGGCATTTGGGGCCATGTGCTGCTCTCAGTACCATTTGTCAGTCCCCAGAGGAAGCGTCTCCAACATTAGTTCTTTTTCAGAGCTGCAGTAGAGAAGGTACAGAGGCTCTGGCTGTTTGTCCTTGTAACCTCCACAAAATCAATGCTGTTTTGTAATCAACAGCCTTTTCTTGCATTTTTCCTTGAAATTGCATTTCCTAAAACTTTTTAAAAAAGAGAAAATAGATTTCTCCCAAAAATTTGTAATAAATACCAAAATCTCTTGGGGACACCTTCTGTAACCCTTAATACATAAGAGCTCCAATTTCTAGGCCTTCAGGGTTGTGGAATATTGGGCAGGGTGATGATTATACATCCATGAAAGCTGCTACTGGCATGGGCTTGAGTCTTTCTGGCTGCTGGGGCCTCAGGGGATGGTTGGGAATCTCACTTCTAGTGAGAATGTGCCTCTCTAGCAAGCTGCCTTTTATATAAAGTGGCCATCTGCTCCAAAGGCTGTGGAAACACAGGGAGCTCTGCTTCTAAATTGGACTTGGAGCAACTGGAGTTCAGATTCAGGGAGTTATATGTACCCAGAGCTTCTCATTATCACAGTAAATGTTTGTTTACTGCACTCAGAATTTTTTTCCAGCAGACATCTGTAGCATCTTCATAGCTTTTTCCTTTTCTTTTACATGGACCAAAACAACCTTTATGAATCACAAAGTATTCTGCTCTCTCAAAGTATTTAACTTCTTTTACTCTTCAGTGTCTTAGTCATTGGCCTTCTGTAGAATCAGATCTTTAGGGTAGAATGTCTTTTCTGCATCATGATTTACTTTGGAAGTAAATTAAGTTAAATTGAATTAGGCCATTTTTAATTCTGAATGGAATATCATTATATTTAACTAATATAGTTCAAATGCACACCTTAGTTAATTTGGACTAATCATTGTCCCCTTGCAGACAAACCCTTAGCTATTTCTGCTTTAAAAGGTAGTGACAGTTTTCATTTGCATCCCATTTGGTTGCACTGATGCTGTGCACATTGCATTAATACATTGACATGAGTGCCATTGACATACATTTTATGACCATGTAACACCAGCAGGAGGAAGCCCTGGTGACACAGAGAATCAGCCCAGCACTTTGGAAGGGCTGATGTTTACTTTTAATTTACTTTGTTGAAAGTTATCTATTTGTGTCCTTATTTCCATGCTCTTGGATATGGGGCTAATTTATTCCATGATTGCTGCCAACCTGCAGCAGTCAGATAATGAAACATAAGTGCCAGAAATCCTACTTTTTTTCCTCTGATGGCATCCAAAGGTCTGGAGGAGGTCCCCAAGGGTGGTGGCATAACAAGAGCTCATCCTCACTGCAACACTGCCTTGAATTGTCAGAGATAAGAAACTCCATCCTACAGCTGGGTGTTTAGCATTTAAAAACAAAACAAAAAAAAAATTAACATTTGAGATATCCCTGGGTTTTCTTCCCTGCAAAGCCACTGACACGTTTGCCAACCAACAGCAATGGCCCCCAAGATCTCTCCTTCCTCCATGCAGCCCATATTGTGCATAGACAGGTGGCTGTCATCCTTAAAATGGGGCCCATCATTTCATTTGGGATTCAACATTATTGTTCATGGTCCCAAGGTGCATTTCTCATATCAAAAGTAATATTTTGGGCAAGTTTCAAGCTTGGGCAACAGCTGTGATAGTAACTTAAAAGAATTGAAGCAGCACAGGTCCTTCATGCTGCAAAGGTAGTATTTGCACAGCAATGAGTGTTTTGATTGACAAGTTCACAATTACCTTTGTTATGTACATAATTAAGCAGTAAATTAGGCAAAATAGTTAAGGTAACCGAAAATGGGAAAATTAAGATCTATCTAAATGGTAGGACATGCGCTGATTTTTAGTATTTACCTTCATGTGCATGTTATGACACACGGCAGCTCTCGTTGATCATTTCTATAAAAGACATTTATAATGCACTTTACAAATAACTGACAGCTCCTCTTTTGTCTGTGCTTCGTGCTAGCTAATGGAAATTGATTTAAATAAAAAATAATTTACATGTTCTTATAAGATTTCATTGAATTTACAAGGGCTGGAGCACACCACATTAATTATTGCTACGCCATTGTGGCAAGCTAGCGAGAAATTAGATATAAAAACTGAGCAAAAACTATATATAATTACCATTAAAATGACTCGGGCATGAAAATTAATCAAACAGATTTGGAAAAACATTATTATTCCTGTCAACAATAGGAGACCAGGTCTTTTGTTAAGAACTTTTACTTTGATTTCCGCTTGCACTCATTCCATACTTAACTAGCTTTTGTTCTGCAGCATAAATATTCCTTTTCTTACTTCCAGATGTGTTTACAAGGGTAGTCACATGGAATTACTTGAATTACAGGGAATGCAATCCCATCCTTCCCTGGTCTTGGTTTTGGTGGCTACCAAGCTCAAGCTTCAGATTGTCCTTGATGCTCTTGTTGGGCTCCGGTTGTTACTTCAGGGTGTTGAAGCTCAAGGGAAGAGTCCAAAGAGGTTGCTGTGTGCAGTTTGGCCTCTGCAAGCTTTCAGCTTGTTGGTGGAGACAAGAACAAGGTTGCCTGGGTTCAGCTTGCCACCTCTTCCTCAGTCATCATCTAAACATTTTAGGGCTTGGTACCCCACCCATAATATGGTATTACTTTTTCATGCCCTCCTCCTCAATTTCCCTACTTCTGTATATATTCTGGGAAGAGCTCTTGTCATCCTGCTGGGACAGCAGTGTCTTGGTGCAGATTTACTGTTGCACGGCTGTATATCCACATGCAGACACACTATTAAAAGACTTTTTTATTGCTCATGTTTTTTAAATAAATTCCTAACAAACTCATGCCCTTTTTTTTCCAGGCAAACCAGTAATGATAGTGACTGAATACATGGAGAATGGCTCTCTGGATACGTTTTTAAAGGTATTACTTAGATCCTTTCTCCAGGGGAACCTAGGGACTTGGTTAAGGTTTGGGTTCTTTGTAGATAGTTAATATCAATGAAGATGTTTTCTGGGTGTTGGTACTCTCTGGAGGCAGGAGTAGCTCAGTTGTCTCTGATCTGCATTTACACAGCATCATGAAGGACCTGGTGCATGCAATGATACAAACAGGTAAGAATAAATTGGAGGATATTACGTTTATTTTAAAAGGCAGTCGACTGCGTGGAAGGTATTAACTTATCCTGCAAAATGTGATGTGGTTCAAGAGCAGATCCATACTGCAGCATAGCAAACTTTGACTTGTCAGAGTTTTTCCATGAAATGTAAGAGCTAGAGAAGGGAGAGTGGGGGAAGTGGTTAGAAATGCAATGTGGCAACATGGGGAAGAGCCCCTACTCCCTCAAGTATTCATGAACCCCTGCAGGTAGGATTTCCATGCAGGTTGGTGCAATTCAGTTGCCTGATTGAGAAACAGCCCAGCCCGGTGCCCTTATACACGTGTTCACTCCCAGTCACAGTCTCTTTATCAGTCACCAGTAGAAGCAGCTCACTCCTTGATCTCAAGTTAAAAGAACGACATTTCCTTAGCTTTGTCTCTAGAGATCGTAATCTAAACAGTGAAACTTAGAAAAGCTTCATGGTCAGAGCACGAGAGTAATGAATTATTAATTTTCCTGGTTTCCTTCCTTGGAGACTTGCCTTTGCATTTTTATTCATGCACACACAATGCTGAGGGTGCAGAGGCTCTCAGCTCATCAAATGTCTCCTTCCTTTTGCAGAAGAATGATGGGCAGTTCACAGTCATCCAGCTGGTCGGGATGCTACGAGGCATCGCGTCAGGAATGAAGTACCTGTCTGACATGGGTTACGTGCACAGAGATCTGGCTGCCAGGAATATCCTGATCAACAGCAACTTGGTGTGCAAGGTGTCAGACTTCGGCCTCTCCAGAGTCCTAGAAGATGACCCTGAAGCAGCATACACAACCAGGGTGAGTTATGGGGATACCGAATTGATTGAGCTTAAGAAAAATCTATTTCTTGCCACATTTTGGTGTTCAGGCTCTCTAGCAAAGAGGTTTCTATGAATCCAGAGCCTCGCAAGAGGGTTTGATCAGGTGATTAATTTTGCAAATGCCTTTAATTTATAGTGGGGATGGCCAGATAACACAGAGCTTTACTAATAACTCTTAAGTTTAAGTTGGGTACACGAGTCAAATAGCAAACTTTGCAAAGTTGCCATGTTTCCAGGCTCTACTCTGTCCTCTTTGGTGAATACCAAAGGGAAGAAAGAGCAATTGCTTTGCTCAGGCACCCATCCAATGATGTAAGCCATGGTCTTCTGAACAATTTGACCCTTTTAAAACATGAGTAAGTGTGTAATGAATGCCCATTGCAAATAATGCACATTGCCCTCAGCATTACCCAATTGAGAGTGATTTCTCCCAACCCAAGAAAGAGCTTCTCCAACCTCAGTGCTCTGCCCCTGCTCTGCCCACATGGCACTGGCCCTGGAGAGAGGGGGTAGGCAGGACCCAGCCTCAGCAGCACAGACTTGGAGAGAGCCTCCAGTATTAATGGCAGTGATTGGCACACCTTGGACATGTCTTATTACTGTGTTTTTCCAAGGGTATTGTTTTATGGGTAGTGGGAGCTGTCTTGAGTCATGTTTCCAGTTCCTGTGGAGATCTTGGAAAGGCCTTTCAGCTTTTGTCAGTCATGGCTTGTGATGGGACTCAGTGCACAGCTGGACTGGCGCTTCCCTGCAGGCGGAAGGGCTCTTGGCCAGCCTTGCTGCGGCTCCCATGTGCTGCCATGTGCTAATTGGCACTGCTGAGAGTCTGGCCCTTCACTTAAGGCATGTGCTGATAAGCTTGTGAATAAGTAATTATGGTAAGAAGAGACTTATAAAAGTTGCTTTGAAAATGTGTTCCAAATCCTGTCTTTTTCCAATAACAAACGCTGTTAGGGGGCATTCAGGGAGACCTTCCAATATTTAGCTCAACATGGAGAAGAAGGGACTTCACAGTAAAATATTTTTTTATATAAATCAAGGGAGACAGCTCTTTAAACCCAATGAGAAAACTATTCCTTAATCCAGACTCTCCTTTCCCTCCCCTTTCCCTTCTCAGAGCTGATCTGAAGTTTGATTTCTAAAATGATAGAAAGGAGAAAAGGAAATGGCAAAGCACATTTGACAGCTGTGGCATCATTTTTAGTCCCACAGCAGAGGCCACGCATGCTGGTCTTTGCACACACAGATTTCTGTGCCTGCTACACAGATCTCTCTGCAGGACCAGGACTGCATTAAAAAAAAAAAGAAAAAAGAAAAAAGAAAAAAAAGGGAATTACTTCCGCAGCAATTTGCATGAAGCCCTCATTAGATCAAAGTCTTCCTCGGCTTCAGAACTGTCTGTTCCTCCCCCGCTCGCTCTCAGAATTGGAGGAACTGTATTCCCTTACCAACCCGTGCAACATAATTGAGATGTTGATCCTATACATGTCCCAGCATTCAAACAACATTCAAACAACAAACCTTCAGGACAGCCAATTAGTAGGCAGCCTACAAATGCTTATGGGCTGAGATAATGTGGAAAGGGGCCCCATGCTGTCAAACAGATTTACTTTAAAATTCGATGTCTCTTTCCAGAGAGAAAATAGCATCCCTTGGTGCTCTGAGAAGAGCCGTTTCGACTTTTTTCGCACGTTCTCTGCCCTCCTCTGCAATCTGTTTTTTGGGTTTTTTCTCCATTTCTTTTCTGTTTAGGGAGGGAAGATCCCCATTCGATGGACAGCGCCTGAAGCGATTGCCTTCCGCAAATTCACGTCAGCCAGTGATGTCTGGAGCTACGGCATTGTGATGTGGGAGGTGATGTCCTACGGCGAGAGGCCTTACTGGGAAATGACAAACCAAGATGTAAGCACGTGCCAGAGCTGCTGTGTGATGGGACTTTGAGGGCTCAGCATTCATTCTGCAATCAGAGAGGCAGAATGGGGACAAGAGGAGGAGAGCTGCTGTAAAAATGGCTTTGCTCCCCCATGCCAGACAGAAATGATCCTCCCGTTTGATGCTCTTTTTTTTTTGCAGCAACCCAGAACAGGCTGTGCGCAGAGGGAAATGTGTCTGCACAGAGGCAAGCCTGCTTCCCCCAGCAGGCCACTGGAGCTTCACTAATGCTGTTAGAGCTGGAGCCTGTCCCTCCTCTGCTTAATGACAAAGGCCTGCCAGGGGATAGATGCTGATAAACTGGCAGCATTTCAATTGTGTGCTCAAACCCCTGCTGCCACGTAAAGCAGAAACTCAAGAGAGTCATGGTAAGGGCTTTGTTTCCCAGCACAAAGGCTGGGTGATTTGATCTAGTGACAGCAGTCCACAGAGCCGAATCTTGGTTGTTCCTGCATTGCTGATCTCAAGAGAACAGTTTTGCTCCAGTTGTGAACATCGTGTAAGTCTGTGCTTACACAAGCTCTCATTCATTTGTACAGTACCCCTTGCTCCTGGGTTCCAGTGCCCCCTTGAGCCTCTGACCTCGAGGCTGCCCTCTGAAGCATCTCCAAACAGGGAGATGCCTGGGAATACTGTCTCCTGACACCTGACTGCAGCTCCAATCCCAGCCTGGGTAAGGATCTTTTGATCCTACTGCAGGGCTGCATTCTACCCTGAGCTCACCATCAACATCTGTCCTTGTCTAAGGCTAAAAAAATGTAAGCCTGGGGTAGCCAGATTTTCTAGGTCCCTCCTTCCTCTTCACATCTCTGAGAACTATGGTTTTTGAAGGTCTCTGAGAATGCCAGCTAGTCATGAGGTCAGATTCACCATGAGGCATGTGTGGCAGCCCTGCTACCTGTGGAGGTCCTACTGCTGGCTGGGTTTCCACCATGGGTTTCCTCTGGTCACACCACCTGGTGTTTCATCCTTTCTGCTTCTTTGAACAGCATTCCTATTCAGGTGTTTTTCTGCCATTTCAGTGGCAGCAAGGGCTCTGGCTGAGCATTCTGCTCTTCCTGCGTTTCGTTAGCGAGTCCCATCAGTGGATGTTACTACCTGCCATGCTGAGCTGCTGTCTCATCTCACTTTGAGCCCAGGCATGGAAACGAGCGGTACCTTTGGGATGGTTACGCCACGCTTCTTGCCAGGGACCTGAGCGCGTTGCTTGGCATGAATGCCCCACTGCTCCTGCATTGCTGAGGCTGTCACTTTTGCAGGAAGTTCAGTAAAGCAGCATGTACCTACACAGGGATTTATCTTAATCAAATACAGGGACTTGCTTCCATAGTCTGTGCAGAGAATGCAGCAGTTGAGAGCCAAGCTTTTTCACTCACACTGAGCACTGTAACTATCTTTAATGCTGATGCACTGGCGTAGCACAGATGTTGTTCAGTAAATGCCAGGCTAAGATTGAGGCTGGTGCCAGTGAAGTAATGTTCTGTGGCCAGGGGGGTCCCTTGTCTGAATCATACCACTGTGAGCATCCACACTTTACAGAACTGTTCCAAAAAGCCCAAATGCCTCCATGTTCTATAGGGCACAGGGTGAATTTCACACTTGCCTGGTGTGAAAGCAGAAAACAAAGGACTAGTGAGATGTTTATGAGTATCATTTCCTACTCAGGCTTTGCTTGTGTAACCTCTGTGTTACTTGCCTCTGCACTTTGTGCAGATGGCAAGTGCCTAGATGGTGGTGGCATAGGAACTTAATTCAGTGCTGCGGCATATTTCTCATGCAGTTCTTCCTCCTTTGGCTCCTGAAGGCCTCCTCTTCTTCTTTCCTCCTCTGCTTGTGTTGACAGAAGAGTCAGTGGTGTTAGATACAGCACTGGCTTTTGTGCAGAGGAACAAGGGGTCACATAAATTTTGGACTCTGTTGCACAGGAATTTCTTGTTGCATGGCTTGTAATTAAAGCACATCATTTGCAAGCACAGTTGATGATGAGCAAAATTATTCGCACCATGTTACAGATGGCTCACTTTAAAGGAGGTGCAGTGCAATAGGGCAAGTAAGGTTATAAAGCTACAAACCACATTTTAAAGTCATGCTGGTTTCTGGATGGCCCTCTAAAAATATGCTTTGGCTTGACCACAAGATAAGGCTTTGATGCAGGAATTATTGATAGGAATATTGTGGCCTCTGTTGCACAGGTTGCTAAACTACATAATCACAGTGGTTGATTTTTGGTGTTCAGACTGGTGAATCTATGAAAACATGGCTGAGTGTTGCTTTGGTTTACTGGAATAGACTATCCTAAACTATCCTGTCCTAAACATCCAGTTCAGTCACCCCAATCCATAACTGAATAGTTCTTGTCCAGAAGAGGAAGAGAGACAAAAATGCCTCCTTAGGTGCAAATTCTAGATCTTCAAGTCTTACAAAGCAGTACACACCAATGAATGAAGCAGCAAATGTCCCATTTTCTTATTTTCTAATCATTGTGGTGGCTACAAGTGTCTCAGTCTTTATTGTTTCGGTTTTTTGCTCCTCTTACTGCTAGATGCCTGAAGGCACCTTCAGATGCAAGAGTGTATTTCAGCGTCCTAGCTTCTTGCAGTATTTTGATACCATTTACATTGTATCACCAGGACGACTGACATCCTGTAAATTGAGTTAACGCTATTGATTGTGATGTTACTGCCAGGAATATCCAGCACGCATAACCCCGTTGCAGATATAGTTCAGATATTCTGATCTGGTGCCAGCTGGTCTGCTCCCTGTCTTGCTACTATTTTCTTTCTGCTACAGTTGGAGGATGACCCATTATTGTTATAAATACAGATGTGGACACAGCAAATAACATTCTCATGGCTGTGCCGCACCGAAGCTTTTTCTTTATAGGGCAGCTGCAGATTTGGAATCAGGGACCTGCTGAAAAGCATGGTGTAAAGAACAGAGTACAGATAGCACAGTGTGGTGGGGCTGGGAGCAACAGCCAGGCCACAGAAGAGATTGCCTTGCGAGGGCAGGTTGGGTGGAGAGCGGTGCAGCTGCTCCACCGACAGATGAAATCTCAGCTGGGCGCAAAAGGACTGCACACGTTGTGGCCCAGATCTTCTGAGGTGCTTTTTACCCTTGAAGGAGATCATGAAGCCTCACCTAACTGCTTCTCTGCTATGTACATCCTTAGGGAGTTTGAGGTTCCCACTACTGCTGCTCAGCCGGCCTGGCTCATTCCTGCGACTCTTCCACTTAATGAAAAGCTCTGTGATGGAGGACAATTTAAAAACAATCCATGCAGTCCTGAATTTTGGAGCCTTCTGAAATGCAATGCCAGCCCTCCTGTACTACTAATCTAGGGACTAAAGAGCAAGAGAACAACTGCCATGCTAACCACAGAGCCTTCTTTTTCAGCACGGGATGTTTTGAAATTGTGAGGCAGTGCCTAGAATGAATGGCATCTGAGGTAGTCCTTGGAGTGGACAGTGAAGCACATGCGGTTTTCATGTAGACATAGCAAATATCTGCTTCCAGCTCTTTTTGGTCAAGGAGTCTTGGGAGTGGAGGGTGTGAAGATGAGCTGCCGGGACTCCCTTGGCACAGACTCAGAATCTTGTGGCTTGAAACATGAGCTGCAGTCTCCTGAAAATTGTAATGGTTCAAAATGGGAACTGCTGGGCTTAAAGCTCTGCCACAAATCTGCCCCAAACTGGGGAAAACAAGTTGCCTTCTTCAATTCTGCCCTCATTTATTCATTTATGCCTTTCAAGAGGGCGGGCAACACATATGCATACCACTTGTTTGAGATATAAAACCATAGATGGTTTGTATTTGAAATCAGTGCAACAACTCCCCTGGTTTTAATTTACATACTCTTGGGCTGACATTTTAAATTCCTGGCAGAAATGTGGCCACACTAAGAAACTACTAGACCCAGACAGTATTGAATGATATATGAGATGGTTGTTCTGCCTCTGCCTTGAATCCATCCATCAATTAGCATTCAAAGTCTCTTTTGAAATACAGTCAGACTTTTATTACTGTAATACAAATTTGTGGTCTAGCACATGCCTTTTCATTTAAAAAGAAGCCAACATCTGAATAAACAAAATCACTGCACTCCAAGAAGATGCCAGAAAGCCCTGTAGGCTCTTTTTCATGGACTTAGCATAGGCTCCAGGAGTTTCCTGGTATATACTGTAGAGACCACAACTGAGCTTTGAACAAGTGCAACCAGGCAATCTGGCCCCCAGGTTGCAGCAGTGGCTCGGCTTTCTAGATTCATTTTGCAATGACTAAAAATTAAGTTATTCAACTCATCCTATAGAAAATATGAAAGATAGAGGGGTTTACTGAGTTTGCCTCTCGTGTGCAGAGTTGGGGGGGTGGCAGTATTTTTTGTGAGCATATTGCTGATCCCAAAGTTCTACGTTAAAGTCAATTTGCATTTGGGAAAAAGATGAGGGGAGGAAAAGCCTTGCGTTTTGTGTCCTGTAGGTGATTAAAGCCGTGGAGGAAGGCTATCGCCTGCCAAGTCCCATGGACTGCCCTGCTGCTCTCTACCAACTAATGCTCGACTGCTGGCAGAAAGACCGCAACAGCAGGCCCAAGTTTGACGAAATTGTCAGCATGTTGGACAAGCTCATCCGTAACCCGAGCAGCTTGAAGACGTTGGTTAATGCATCAAGCAGGTACAGACTCAGCCCAGAACCATTTCTCAGAGCAAGTTCCTTGTCTGAATACCCTCCCCTAGGGCTGGATTCGCTCTGATTATTTGGCCTGCGTGTGTTTGTGGGTGAATGTTTCTTCAGCTTCGTTATGTCCAGGGGAGTTGACTCAAATCAGCTTTTTCTGTTGCAGTTGGCAGCCAAGTGAGCAATTCACTTACTCTAAATGCAGTGCTGCTACCACAAAGAAAATTACCGTGGTCTGTCTTTCAGAAACAGGAGCTTCAGCAGTACTTTGTGTGTGACAAAACTACCTGTGCTCCACTGCAAGGTTAGAGAAGGCAAGACTTGAGTGCATGGGGTAGACAGTAAATACTGCTCCAATTATCTGCCTGTTGACTTTATCTTGGTAATACAAACAAAGAGTGTCTCTTGGGGAAACTCTTAGGATGTGCAAAGCTCATGGATGTCCAGGTGCATCCTTCCACAACTATTCCCAGGCATGCTAGCCACCGCTACAAGTCATGAGAGTCTTGGTAATTGCAAGAGGAGGTCAGTGGTTCCCAAAGTGCTGTACGCAAACCCTTTGCTAAAACCACATTAAGTGAATAGAACAGCCAGCTTGTATTTAAACATGAATCTGAACAGCTACACAGCCACAAGTAAGGTAAACACAGTCAAGAAATAAAGCTGCACGTGGGGAGAAAGAGCTAAACAGTCTTGGAGAGGCTTTTTCTACTTTCACTGTAAGCACACAATTACTTCTGAGTCGTCGGTGTTGCTAATCACACAGTCCCTTGCAAGGTCATGAAGTTAGATATATGCATACACACACATACACACACACATATATATATATATATAAATGCTGCTTCACTGATGGCAGTGAAGTTCCCCTGATTAACAATGGAAAAGGCCCTTCAGAAAAGTTTATTCTCAGAGGAGGGACAAAACAAGATACGTTGTTCTCTTTGAACAGGAATGGGGGAGATAAGATTAGGCCAGACTGGTGGTATGGACCAAAGCAGATGTACTGCTGTGAGGTTATAGTTATTTGTCCCCACACCTTCCAAGTGAGCCTTGCACAGCTGCATGGGGCACGTCTCACCTGCAGCAGCTGGACATCCCTGTGGTGGCATGTCCCTGCACATGGCATTTCGTGCACTGAAAGAGAAGAACCTCAAATCTCTGTTAATTTTTAAATATGAGATAGATCTGGTTCCTCGGGCTATTTTACGTGTACCATTTACCATCTGAAGAAGAAATTATTCTTATTAGCAATTAGATGTAATGTCAGTGCCAGCAAACCTGCAGGAAAAGGTTTATGACAGCATAAAATATGTGAGGTTTCTCTTTTATTTTCAACTCAGAACAGTTATTTTCCAGGCCTATTATGTTCCTGCACTCTTTTATACCAAACTGTTATGCCAGATGAGGAAAATAGGCAGGAAACCGTTTCCTTGAGCTGCTAAGCACTTTGCTGATGTTTTATTCCATGAATGGGTCCATGCAATTCCAAACCTCTCCTTTTCAGAGCTGCTGTGGGTATTTTTGATATGGATGGAGCACCTGAACAGTCAGGCTTTGGGACTGGGTTTCTATTCTCATAGATTGCTGTGCCCAGACCATAGTAATTCCAAATGAATCATAATTTCAATACAGAGCAGCTGTAAAGGATTTTTTTTATATATGTAATGTGTTCTTTATGGAAATTCTCATTAATGCAAATAAGGGAGGAAGTCACTCTCTACATTACAGCGTGTGCTATGATATCACTAGGTACCTCCTGACATTAGTGATGAAAATCCACTTCTCATTATGATTACTTAGGAGCTTTGAATTTCTCATGTGTATAAAATGTTATGGGAAGCCATTATGTTCTTGGTACTGCAAGTATTCACATTTTATTAGACCCTTCAGCATTGCTATTAAATAAACAAATAATACTAATGTGCTCATAAAATATATGAAGATTCCTGAAGTGCTATAATAATATAATATCCCAGCTCTCCTTCCAGTTGAAAGTCTTTTAAGTGTAATAGCCACCATCAGAGGCTGACCTAGAAAATGTTTTTTTTTACCTGTGGATAATAATCTTGTGTTAGCTGTGTGTCCCGTTTTACAAAGCGGGGAACAAATCTAGTTTCTTTCCTGGCTGACCTTGGACAAGCCCTCTTTGCTCTCTGCACATCATTAGTGGGGTGGTGGACCCTGCTTGTGCCAGGTGCTGTATCGGTGCTCCTGCCGCGGTGAAGGGTTATTATTTGCCTGAATTGCTTCTTCCGTGCGTGGCATAGCTGAGCAGGGAGCAATTGCCGTGGCAGGGTCTGGAGTGAGGGTGTGGGAGCAGGAGTGCACCTCTGTTTGCAGGCTGGAGCGCGGCTGGAGCATTGCTGCTCTCTGCAGGCTCGTCGGATGCTGTCGGCATCCGAAACCCCCCCGTGACTCTGCGGGAGCAGCCCCTGCGCTGTTAATGCTCCCTGGACTGTTAACAGCTGCCTGCCATCGATGGCCGCTGCTGGGAAATGTAATTTGGGTTTCAGCTTCCAGGCGCTGCGCTGTCTTAAGTTAATTATGAGCTTTAAAGGCAGAGGAAGAGAGCAAAGCAGGAGTCGTCAAAGTGAAGACTTTGAAGTAGGAGTGACTGGGGGAGCCTACTTGTGGCCGAGAGGTGACTGGGATAGATGCCAGTCCTCTCCTCCTCTTTCTGCTCGTGGTGAGGACCTGAAAAGGCAGGAACTAACGCAAGAATGGGTGAGGCTGCAGGTGAAGTGGTGTGCTTGACACATTGCATATCAAGCCTGCTGGGAGGATTTAGGCTGCATCAATCACTGAAAATGGAACAAAAGAATCATCTTTACCATAAAAAAAATGCAAGCAACTTGAGTCATGTTGTGTATATCTCAATGCTGATTCTGTTTGCTTCTTTGTTTTTGCTTGTCTTTAGAGTGTCAAATCTGTTGGTAGAGCACAGTCCAGTCGGGAGTGGTGCCTACAGGTCGGTGGGTGAGTGGCTGGAAGCCATCAAAATGGGCCGATACACGGAGATCTTCATGGAGAATGGATACAGTTCAATGGATGCAGTGGCTCAGGTGACCCTAGAGTGAGTAGTGTCCAGATCATTTTCACCTCATTTCTTGGAATTGCAGCGGGAGGAGGGAGGAGAAAGACAAACCATTCAAAAATATGCAAGGATGAGGCTGCAGAAAGGGAAAACTGTGTTTGCAGTCAGCAGTTTCCCTTGTAGCATCTCTATTGATAACAAGTGCAGGCAGGAATAAAACTTACAATCACTATACTGGCAGTCAGTACTCTGGCTCCTTTGCTCACAGAAATTCATGCATAAGTTTCTGTAATTGCCTGGCCATCCTCTTGACACAATAGCAGTTGATTATTTGGGATTACCAACAAAACAAACCCTCTACCTACTAGTAAATGTGTAGGTGCCAGAGTCCCTGCTGAGATATGCTGGCTTCACAGCAGATGAGCTGGTTTCAGGGCTGATCTGGATATAACCAAGTGGACAGTGAAGCCCAGTAAGGTGTGGAAATGGTATTCAGCATTAACAGAAATAATAACAGCTGATGCCAATGCAAGAGCATCAGCAACCCACAGCTCTAGAGGACAGGCTTCCTGAATAAGACTCTTTCTTCTGAATGTGCCCTTGGTTTTTGCACGTGGGTGTGACTGCAGCTGGGGCAACAGCCTTCAAATGACTTGGTAAATGCCTCAGGGCTGCTAATTTGCTATGCTCCACCTTTAATTGCCTGCCTTGCTTGTGTAATTGCGTCAGTACTTTCCTGCTGCTGCCCGTGCTGTCTCAAACTCATCTCAAAGCCTGCCTTTCTAGCTGGGTTAATTTGAGCTTAGTTTACTGCTGGCATTAAGGCAGAATGGGAAAAATTGAACTCTGCTGCATTGGAGAAGGTTGTGTCTCCTCTGACCACATGCAGATTGCCAGTGCACATACAGAATTCCTGCTGAGGACTAAGAATACACCGAGAAAAATCCCCCCACGCCACAGAACCCCCAGAGCAGCATTTCCTCCTGTCTGCCACAGTGCCTGCTGTGGAGCTCACCGTACAGGACAGGAGCGTGATGCAGGTCCGTGACATCTCCATGGAGTTCAGTTTTCCATTACATACATGGAGGGAGTGCGGGAGCGTATCTGCTCTTGCTCTCATTTTATTTGCTCCACTCACATCATCAATATTTGCCCCTTACACCTGGACTCATCCAGTCTTTTTTCAGCCATTCACGTGAAAACCCTGAGCTAGGGATGAAATCCTCTCTAGCAACTGTCTGGGAAATCAGGGTGCATGGATTCTTACCTAGATCCTGTTTTGAGCTCCTGGGACTCTTACATGCTGTTTCCCACCTTGTTACTCTGGCTTTTGAGGACTCCACAGTTTAGACTGAGAATCTATGAACATTGGCCAAGGAAGAAGGAATCCATCCCCAGGTTGGTCAGAGTCCACACAGCAGAAATAGCTAGCCAGAGGTTGAGTGGCAAGAAGGGGGATAGCATGAAGCAGTAATTTAAGAAAAAAGGAAAACATTGGAGCATTCCCCTCTACAGTACCACCCCAATCTTATAACCAGAGCAATTTCTGGTAGAAAATGCAGATTGTCTATAAATACATCACAGATTTATCACTGTTTGGCTCAGTTTTCTTCATATCAAAGAATAAAATTACGCTTCTAGCTTGTTCCTCTTTAGAATTTTCTGCAATTTCAAGAGCTCTACACTAAATGCTCAGAAGTAAAATGCTTTTGTTTGGGTCACAGAAAATGTTGACTTGAAGCCCAAATTAGTGGCTGTTTCCAACAGCAAATTAGAAGTTTACTTACTTGTGTAACTTTAAACAATTTTACTATCCCTCCTACACCATCTTAGCATCCCATGCTGCTGACAGTAGTATTCCTAACGTCCAAATTCCTAAAGTGCAACATTTCAGATTATGAAATAAAATCCTTAATTTGACTTTAAAATTTAACTATTCCCCTATGTTTACTCTTTGGTATTCCAGAAATTTCAAAAATATCCCCCAAAATCTTTTCAGGCTACGCAACAAGTGCTTTAAAATGGTGATTCTGATTGGCAATGAACCAAGAAACCCATTGCCTGCACAGTTCTAGCCAGAAAGGCAAGTTGGTTTGAAAATCTTTAAATAAAATCATAGCTGCCAGAGATGCTCTGACCCTCACCAGCTGCAAACCTCCTCGAAGGCCCCCTCACCAGGTCCCAGGATGTTCTCTATGGCACAAATGTCATCCTGCTGGTCCCAGTGGAGACAACATGTCTGAGCTGCTCCATTTCAGCTTTCTTCTGGGCTTTTAGAACAGCAGAGCAGTGCAAAGGGGCTGATGCCTGGCAGCCTGGGGAGCTTTTGGGGTTTTTTTTTAAACTGGAAGGACACATTTCATGGATCCATCTTCCATTTCAGTTGAAACTGAAAAACAAGTTGAAACCTATTCCAGCTAGTTAGTTATCCATGTCAGCAAATAAATCCCTCCTCCCCACCCCAGCTGCCTGTGGACAGAGATTCTTGCAGAGATACCTGTTTGATTCTTCTCTGTCAGCCCACACACCTTTGCATTGCAGAGGTGGCTTGGCAAGAAGGCTTGACCCCACTCAGGTCTGTTTTTGGGAAAACTGTGGAAGATTAATTAAAAAGCCAAGCGCCCATCCAAATCAAAACTTCTCTCATCCCTCTCAGATACGGTAAAAAAAGAAAAAACAGCAGATTCTCAGCTGTTGAAAAAAGAGAAACCATCAGAGCAGCTTAAGAGGAAAAGTGTCATGTACTGAAGTCCTGAGCTCAGGCTGATGTAAACTGGCAGATTGACCTTAAAGAATAAAGTAAGGGAGAAAAATGGCTCCTGGTGGGCTCAGCTGAGACTCTCATGGTTCTCCAGAAAATAAACACCAGAACAAGCAAAGTTCTTTAAAGGTTGATATACTGAGGGGAGTTGGTTTTCTGGAGGTTTTCATTTTTTTCTCCCTGTAAAAGGGAAAAACAAAACATTTTGTACTCTACAAAGGAGAATTCAGGTTAAATGTTCCTTGTCATTTTTAATAGAGGCAACTGTTGTGTATATTCCAGAGCTGGGACTTGGGGGGATCGGGTGAAAAGATGATCTGAACATCTGAAAGTAGCTTGCTTTCCCCAAATGACATCAGTAAAACCGTCTTTACAATTTAAGAGGTTGCCTTCAAATACCATCCAAAATGATCTTCACCAAATTGAAACCGTGCAGGAGACAGATGTAGAAATTAGATGGATAATTGCTGCCAGAAAAAGCAGGGAAAAAAACATATGATAAATGTAAAGAATTTCTAAAATCTACTGAAAAAAACCTACTAGTGCTGTAGGAGGAGTTGGCCATAACACTGACAGGACTGGTAATTGTGGGTGCCCAGCTTGTGGCTTCTTTACAGGACCTGGTTGAGAGAGATGTTCAGCATTTTTTTTTAATCCTTCCTCCCCTGACATGAAAAGCAGAATCCTGATTACCACTCTGATTCTTTCAAACTGATGGCTTGATGCATTTGTTCCAGAAAAGAGTAGTATTAGTGACAAATTTCTGAAAGCAAAAGATTAAAAATCTAGAATCAATATCACCCCAAGTCCTAAGCTCTGCCTGATTACGCAAAGACCTGAAAATGTATGTGTTCAAACAAAGAGTGATTTCTACATTTAGCTCTAATTCTTGCAAAGGGATGAATCACCTTGTGAAAAGTGGAGCCTCACCCTCCACCCTCTCTTTCCAACTGGATATCAGACTTGAAGGGAACCTTTCCAGTGGACCAGACCTGCTCTTTAAACTTGTGGACCACCTAGTGACTTTGAGTGTGTCTGGAGCTCTTTCAATCCACTGCAAGAATAACTTTACCAGGACAATACTCAAGAATAGATAGATCCATGACATGAGTTTCAGTCTGACCCTTGACTGGACCAATTACTAACCATGTGGACTACATATTTTCACCTTTTGAAAGATCTGTACTCACTGAATCTCAGGACACCCTGTTGTTTGTTATTAGATGAAGAGCTCTGAATATTTGTAATAATATGTGTTGTGTTGCTTTGCATTGTATATATTTTTCTTCTAAAATAAAATAAATTATTTATTAAAAGTTATACTGGATGAAGAACATTTAAGAGTTCACCTGCTCTAGATGCTTATTCTTAACCTGAAATCTCAGTCCTGGGATTGTGATGCTGTGTCTGCTTCTGAACAAATTCTCATCTTGTAATCAAGTAGAATGGGAATTATGAGTAAGAGCAGATGAACTCTTAAAACAAAATTTTTTAAGTCTTCATTTCATGCAAAAGTCCCTAGCAAGCGGATTCCTCTCTCTTTAGCATCGTCTGAAGGTCTTTGAGGTTCTTCTTGTTTCCCCTCATTCAAACTGACAACTAACTAACTCCATGAGTAGTCCCAGTCTGCATGGGCAACTGTAGTTACACCACGTGCAGAAGAGTGGTGAGATCTGCCCTGGATGGGAGATGAAATACAAAATATCTGTGGTAGGCTGACAGCTGCTGACCACGGAGATCTTTCAGGACTGTGGCCCTTTTGCTTGCATGACTAAACCGGCTGGTGAGGGGGTTGTATTTTATGTGGCAATCCAGTCCTAGTCTACACTGTGTTTGGCAAACTGGTCCATGGTGTATGAGTAGTTCTATTTGTAAATAAAATGTTTTAAATCTATTTCTTACAACATGGAGACTGTGAATTCAACCCTTGCAAATGGAGGCTATTGCAGGGAAGGGGATACCGTGTTGTCACTGGCATGTTGCAGCTGGGCTTCCATGCAAGGCCGTGGTAAGAGAGCAGCATGCATGCAGCTGTGTACAGGCTGCTTGGGATGAGCTGACACCAGTTTTCCCCTTTATTTCCTTGGCTTTTTGGTCACCTTAGGTCAGCTTTTTAATACCTTGCTGACAAGTGATTCATATTCCTGCCTGCTTTCATTTTCAGCCCTACATCAATGAAAGAAGTGAAAAGATAAACTTTCTCCCTAAAACAAGAATAAAAGTTGTCTCATGGCTGGGGAGGCCAAGTATTTGGAAGCAGGGAGACCACACAGCACATGGGTGCACAGATCTTCACTGCAGAGGCACACACAAAACCCAACACCAGGAGTCAGGTCACTTCCACAGCAAGGAGCAGCCTGGGTCCTGATCGCAGGTGTTGTTTGCCCACGGGTCTTAGCTGTGCCTTTTCCTGCAGGGAATGCACATTTTTATTGCAAAGCCCCAGTGGATGTCTGCTCACATCTCCTCTGCAGAGCTGAGCCCAGTGAAATTACCACTTGGCTGCCATAACATGAGCCAGGCAGCTCTGGACTGGAGCTTGAAGGCAGTTGTTTTGCAGCCCTTTGGCACAGAAGTTGTTGGGGTTTTTTTTGTCCCCAAACCAGCTGGTTTGTGCACCCAATTCTGTTCAAAATTATCTTCTGCCTTACACTGCTTTAAGTCCTTCAGCACTGGATGCATGGGAGCGTGCAATGTGCTGTAAATCATGCTTGAAACATCGGAATTAAAGCTACTGCATTCTCTAGGCAGTTTTTAGAAAGTTTAGTTGCTGTCTTTGGTATGTGCAAGGTGGCTTTTGAATAAAGCTGCTGATTTTTATACTTGGCGAGCATCTGGTTCAGGAGCTGTTGTCTCCTGGTTCGTCTTTGCTGAGGTGAAAGACCCCACAGTAGTGTTTTTCCCCTCTCTGAGGAGTCCCCCATGCTTTTGGCTGGTGGCTTCACATTTGAGAGGATTTGATATTCAAAAAAAAAAAAGAGACCGGATCCCCTGGTGAGCAGCTAATGTATTGAAACCAGAAACTCTTTTTTCTTCTTTCTCTTTTGTAGATCAATGAGACACTCCTCAAGGATATTGAGTTAAGGGGATACTATATGGGGAAAAAAAAGGCTGTGTAGTGAACTGGGTGGGGGGTTTATTAGACTGATGGGGCTGTGTGTGAAAGGCCAAGACATGCATGTTTTTCTCCGAGTTTCAGGCTGTTTTTTTCCGGCAAAACATGCAAGAGTGTCAGAAATCGTACATCTGTGAAATACGTGGTACTGGATTTTCAAAAGAGCTCAGCTTGCACTTTAGATACCTGGAAAAAAAAAGCTGATTTTTCAGAAAGTGCCAGCAGAGCAGGACTCAGCAGGGGGAAGATGGATGTTGTCTCTCTTAAAAATCAGGTCCTATACTGTGTTGGTTCTGCGGGTTGGTTTGGTTTGGTTTTTTTTTTTCTGACCTCTGGTGTGAACTTCCAACTGTGCTGTGTACATAAAATAAATTGCATGTAACAATAGCATTACTTCATTTTCCTTCATTATTAAGATGGCTTGCTGAACTAGTTTCACAATTCAGTGGAGGCAGAAATGAAAGCACGTCCCCCTGAGAAGGCAGACACCTTTTGCAGGTGCTGCAGCCTTTTCTCTGCCAGGTAAGGAGCACTGCTGATGTGTCTCATTGACCTCCTTTGCTCTCTGCCCCTTATGTTATGATTTCCCTTTGCATCATCAAGAAGCATTGCTGAAAAAGGGTACAATAATGAAATTATGTGTTTAGCCCGAAGCAAAAGATCTGGTATTTTCCAAATCAAAAGGCAGAAAACATGACAGTCCTTGGAGAAGAACAGATCTAGCTTCTGGCTTCAACTAGTTTATGTGTTAATGTATTAGCCTTCACTCAAGACTGCTTTTTATTCAAATCAGTGTTCATCTGTGTAATTTGTGGACATGGGTGGTTGGTTGTACTTGCACAGGGGTTTCTGTCCAGAATGTGAAACTGCTGAGAGAAGCACACCTCCATGGGTAGCTCGTGTGAAAATGTTTTGGTGTTCCTTGCACGTGCTAACCTGCAGTCCAGCACACAGCCCTGCTGTGAACTGTGGGCCAGGTTTGCAATTACGTCTCAGCTGATGGTTGGGCTCCCAGGTGTTGCTGGAGATTCCCAGCCTTTGCATGAATGCAGCAGCATGGTTTCCAAAAAGCAGCTGCGTGTTCAAGGTCACATCTCAGTGGCTTTCAGTGGAGAAATTTCTCCTAAAAGACTTGCACACAGGGTGTCAGCAGCTTTGGGATTCATGAGTGTATTGTCAGGAATGTAAGGCACAACTTAAAAACATCCTTAATTCAGTGCAGTCTGGAGGTAGAAAGTGAGGGACTGCTGTTTTTCTAGTGGAAGTCTTCAGACAAAACGCCACATCTCCTGTAGTCAAACTGCTTCTCTAACATTAGTTTCTGCGTCTTGTGCTGGAAACATTTATGCAACTGTCTTGATGTTTCTTCTGAGCTTTTATTCCTACAATTTCTCTGTTAACACTTTTCCACGCAGTAAGAAATCTCTACAATTATACTCTGCCGTAATAGATGGCCTTACCTGGCTTTAGATTTGTCACTGCATCTGATAGCCCAAGGTTCTGCAGTAGTATCTTCAGGAGATGACTTGTCCCACTCCTGTCTTTGGATGGGATAAATTGTACCCTGGAGGTGCCTCTTTTATGCCATTCACATGAATCACATGAAGGTGACTACGTTCATCTATACACCTGAATTTTGGAGGGTGGAGTTGATGACAAACAATCTTTCCTCCTGATCCTGCATTTTACATAAACTATCTTATTTTTACAGCTTTCCTGTAATGAGCCCAGTAGGCAGAATCAACACAAGTGCCCTTGGCTTCTAGAATTCACCCCCCCCCAAAGAAAAAACAAATGTGGGTTTATGGGAAGATTTGCAAAGACCTAAAGGGGAGCTGCTTGGCTAATTCTTGTTGCCTTTAAGGGGTCATCAGGATGGTGGCCATGCTTGAAGTTTTTGCCATTTGTGTTTCTTTGGCTTTCCCTCATCTGAAGAGGAAGAAAGCATGGATTGACCTCACTCCTCACTGCTCATATCCAAGATCAAATACCAGCCTCTCCCATGAGAAGAGGAAACTGCAACATGGGCATTCTTACATGGCTTTTCTCTTGGAAATAGGACTTTTCACGCCTAGCAGAATCCTTGGCCAAAGATGATGCTGACACTTTTCTCTCCGGCCTTTCTCCTTGGCCAGCGAGGTGATCTCGTTCAAATCACATCACCTCTCTGAGATGCTGTCAGCCATAAAAAAAAAAAAAGTTTTTACAAATGGGGAAAATAAAACTTGCCAACTAAACTTGGCTCCGGTAGCTGCCAGTGGTAACAGGTAGGCACTGGCAGCGGCAGCAGCGCATGCGGCGCGTGGTGTGCGCGGCGACGTGTGCCTGAGAGGTCCATGGAACCAACGTCTGCTTTCTCCCACAGGGATTTGAGACGTCTGGGAGTGACACTTGTTGGTCACCAGAAGAAGATAATGAACAGCCTTCAAGAGATGAAGGTCCAGTTGGTGAATGGGATGGTGCCGTTGTAACACGGTTTTTAAAGTTGCTTCCTCAAGTGGGTCGGTCCTGCACTTTGTACTCTAGCCCTGAGATTTATTTTGACTAAAAAAAAACCCAAGAAAAGATAAAAAGGGAAATTTGGTGGTTTCTGTAACTGAAGGACGTTGGCCTCTGCTGCAGCATTTCTAAAGCAGTGTTTGACTAAAGTTTTCCTTTTCTTCCTATTTGTGTCCTCATTTTCATGAAGTCAGTGTAAGATGCATGGAACATGGAAACAAATCTGCTGTACGTGAGGTTAACCCGTCTCTTAAGCTTCAGCGGTGATGACGACAAGCCTTCCACCACGTGTTGTCTGTACATGGGAGGTACAAATATATATAGCACCTTTGTATACTGAATTACAGCAGCACATGGTAATGCTTCCAAGGACTGACTTGAATGGAGGATTTTTGTGGCCATTCATGGACTCCCAATAGCTGCAGTTTGCTGAAGTATAACTTCGAGTCTTACTTGTCTACAGAAGTGTATTGAAGAGCAATATGATTAGATTATTTCTCGATAGATATTTTGTTTTGTAAATTTAAAGAAAAGAAAAAAAATGCTGTTACACAGCATTAAGTTATAAAGACTAGCATATAAACATGTTGCTTGCTCCATGGCAAATACAATACAGGGTGTATATTTTGTTTTCCTCCTTCTGTGTTACCAAGTTCTTTTTATTTGCTCTTTGGGGAGGATAATAGATGATGAAGATGTATATACTGTACAGTTTGCTACACATAAGGTACAAGATTGGGGCTCTTTGTTTTGTTCCTTCTTTCCTCCCTCTTTTACTTAGTCTCCCTTTTGTGTTACCCCTATGCTTTGTATTTTTGCTGCAGTTTGGTTTGAGCAACACATAAAGCCTTCAGGAGTTTTGATTATGTATATGAGGTAGAAGGAGTTTGCTTGAATAAAAGATGTTGCCCCCCTCTTCCTTTACACCATGGGCTGAGGACATCCAGAAGAAGCAAAGTAAAATATCTGGTTCTTGGTGGCCTCCAGCGACAACGTGGCATCGATTTTTCTGTGTCCTGGCCAACGATAGCATGGGATTGCCTCTGCACAGGGGTTTTTACCCAGTAGCTGTCACCCAGTGCAGCCATCGCCTCTGGAGACAAAGCATGAGGTGGTTTTAGCTGGACGGAAAGAATTTTGTTGATCCTTTTCTGATGATGTGGGTTAAGTCCTGGGGCACAGTGTGGAAATGAGCCTGTGGTCATCCAGTGTGGAGATTTTGTAGTATTTCTCCCACAGTGGTGGGAGTGGGATTATTTTTGGAACTGTACTGTCCCAAGCTGTCTCTTGGCATTTTAGGTTTGGCTGTGGACGTGGCCACTTTGGGACAGAGCACAGAGGGGAGGGAAGAGCAGAGTAGCCCAACATGGTCACAGCGATGGCATCCTGAGGGCAAGGAGATGCCATTCGTAGGGGCTAGCACAGCTCAAATCAGGGCTTGGTTGTAGCTGGGGTTCAATGTATCCATTAAAGCCCATGGCTGGTAGTTTCAGAGGGACCTGAGGGCAACCCAATCCTCTGGGAGTCACACCAAGAAGTATTTTGGGGTTGTCCTCCTCCTTTTATTGTAGATAGGATTAAACAGCACAGTTAATTTGGTATTCATAGGTTGGGCTTTTACTTTGTGAAGACTTAGCTAAAGATAAGGATTTTAAAACAGCACAGTGGACTGCAAGGGTTTGTTGTTTCTGTAAATGTATTGCTTCCTTAGAGTTTGGATAGCATCTTGTGGCATCCTTCCTTAGCAAAAACATCAACATAAAGAGTTGCTGTAGCTCCCTTCATCCCCAGTGCTGCAGAGCCGAGCCCAAAGAGCTCAAACAGCCAAAAGGAGGCCTGTGTCCTTCATGTCTTGCGGAAACAGATGTTGCAAGGCACCTTCAGCTGTTTCAAAGTCTTTCTCCCATTTCCCCCCAGCCTTTAGATGAGATTTGATACAAAGAATGTTTTTTTAAAAAAAGAGAAGCATCTAGGAGAAGAGGCTGAGTGTTTTTTTTCTTAGCAGCAGGGCTTTGTTTGCTTACAGCAGGGCTTCTTCAGGCAACATTTGCCTGTTCTGAAATGGCCCCCTCCTCCTCTGCAGGCTGCTGCTGAGTTCCTCAGGAATCAGGAGAAATAGGAGGGAGAGGAGCCACGGCGAGGTCTAACAAATCTTGATGGTGTCATTTCTCATCCCGTTGTTTCATTTTGGCAGCCACCGGACCACAAAAGAGGAAGAGGGTATCAAGACATAACAATTTCGGCACGGAAAAGAGATTTGTCATATAATAAATAAGATTATTAGAGCTGTCAGCAGAACAGTCTTGAGATTATTTGTGCCTCCCTGTCTACAGCGCTTGGGAAAATAACATGTAGGAAGACAGAAACAACTCATTTCATCAGGAGGAATCGTTTGTTTGCCTGCATCCATGGCGGCACTGAGATGCTATTAGCAAATATGTAGCACTTTCTGCCCATCACCTCCACTCATTCCTTTCCTGTTGGCTCTGTGGGAGGAGTTGAACTTGGTCTTTTTTTTCTTGGGGTCTTAAAAGCAAAATCCCCTTTTCATCATTTGTATTGCTGGGATACCTACCAGATGCTGGAGTAACCTTCAAAATGATGAACCGGTGGAAAACAAAACTGTTCTTAAGCCAGACTGCATTTGTAAATAGGGCACCTCTTCTCGCTTCCTCCAATAAATAAATAAATAACCTTTTCTATTTATTTCAAGAGCTGTTCTTGCTACAGATCTCTGTATTAATAGACTTTGTCTCGGAGCTAAAAATAAAACGTTTTAGTGGGTAGGGTCCAAAGGTTACAGCTTCTACGTCCATAAGCAAATTCCAGTGACAACAGAGGTTTTCAGTTCCCATCCAAGAACTGCAAGTACTTCGTGTGTTGGGCATGATTATATGTATTGGCGTACAGCAGAACAAGAGGACAGCAACTTTTTTGGCAGGTTATGTTCTTGGAAAGGGCTGTAGCTGGATTTCCTGCCTATGGTAAGTCCAAGCATTTTGCTTTTCCAGCTCGCTACTGCTGCAACGAATTCTGTTTTTTCCAGTATATTTTGCTGATAATTTAGAGGGAGGTATTTCAAATGATCCAAAAGGTGAAAAGGCTTTTTTTGATACAGTTTTTCATTTTGGGAGAAGGAAGTGTCCCCAAGAAAGGCTTGTGTAGACTGACACCCTTTCATTGTGTAGCTACCACTTGGAAAACCTACTTGAGCATAAAAAAGGAAGACTGATATAAAAGGGAAAAAAATCAGTTTAAATTTTATTTATTCCTCCTATATGTTAATAGTGAGAAGAATAAAACATGAAGGTAATTTTTTTTTTGTCTATTCAGTGTTGAATATAATGTAGGAAGTCCCAGTGCTCAAGAAATTGTGACTCCTTGGATTGCTGTGGACTTGAAATTAGATGTTAAGGCATATGTAAAATACATCAGTAGCAGTCTTAAGATTAACACGTAGTTTCCAATCCTTTACTGTAATTCCTTAGAGCACGTAGAGCAGGAGCTGGTGCATCCAGTGCTGCCAGAGCCGCAGCATCTGTCTCAGCTCCTTAAATCAGTGTTTTAACTCATAGGAGACTGTAGCATTGCTGTATTTATTCCTCCCCTTTCCCCCTCTCTGGATGCTCTCTGTGCATTTTGTTTGTGTACATGGGGTTTTTTTGTAGTGTAAGATACGAAATTTTCTATTTTTTCATAAAAATAAAAACCTTTGACTAACAGCAACATCCAGTTGTGGATCACACATACGCTTGAGCCCTCAACTTTCCACGAAGCATCAGGATTTCCCCCTTTGGAAAGGAAATAAATTCTCTGTATTTTTTCTCTCCTAAATGCAGATCTGATGCTACTCTTGTGGTCCCTGAGGGAAAGAGAGGCCTTTGGGATGAGCGAGACATGTAGACCCACATGAATGCATCCTGCCTTGTTACAGGCTGTTCCCGCTTTTCTCTGGTTTTGGGGCAAAATATGCTTTTTAGCCTGGTTTCTGGGGCAAAGGGCCTGCCAAACCAAGCAAGCCCCAGAGCAGTCCCTGACCACATATCCCTTAGAAATACCATTTTTTTGTGATTTTTTTTCCTCCCAAAATCTGATTTTCTCTGATTTTTTTTTTTTTGGGTGGGACCCCAGCAAGCCCATGACCAACTGGAGCACCCACCACCACATCCCCTGCTCCATGGATTTGGGAGCAACCACATGCTGCAGAGGGGCATGGGCCAGCCTTAAAGAGAGGTGAGAAAAGCCATAGGTGGGAAAGGCCAAGGGCCGGGGGGGAAAAGATTGACCTGGGAAAGGTCTTAATGGAGGTGGTGGTGGGCAGCCACCATCTCCTTGTCCACTGCTGGAGGACAAAGGGAAGAGGTATGGATAAGGATACTGTTTCCCCTGACATGACAGGAAGCTGTGGCAGATGATGGGTAGTGGTACACTCACACCATGGCCAGGAAAGGCATGATAGGCTGGGACAGCGGGGGAATGCTGCCTTATGTATTAAAGAGAGCACAGGGTCAATTGGGTTAGCAAATTGAGGTTGTCAGCAACTTGGATAAAATCCCTCTGCATTGACATGCCAGTCCCCACTCAGTGTTTTCTTGTTCAGCTTGAGTCTGTCTGCTGCTGGACCGCGATGGCGGCAGATGCTGTAAGGAGTCAGAGGGGCTCTGAGGACAGAGGGAAGAATTGTTAATTTGCCCATCTAGGCAGCATCCGTGGTGGCTTTGTGGAGGCAGAGAGCCTGCTAAAGGGAAAATACAAACATGGGGAAACTTCCATTAAAAATCAGAGCTGGCTGCAAACTCCTTCCACAAAGTTCCATTTTAAGTGAGAACTAAGGAATTAGGCAATTTCCATGGGCCTTTGTGCTCAGATTGGTTTGGGACCAGCTCTTAAACAAATCTCAA
This sequence comes from Lycocorax pyrrhopterus obiensis, assembly GCA_014706295.1. NCBI lineage: Eukaryota > Metazoa > Chordata > Aves > Passeriformes > Paradisaeidae > Lycocorax > Lycocorax pyrrhopterus. Next base: position 45,717,269 of record JACSVZ010000006.1, on the reverse strand, counting down.
ATCAGTGTTTGCCTATTATTTTCCTCTGCTGGGCTCAGAGTGAGAAAAGGCACTTGCACTTCGTGGGCACCAGCTAGTAAATGTACCTGCACAGAAAGGTAAGGTGCTTTACCTTCCAACTGGGTCCTTAAGCACGTGCCTGACTTATTTTTTTGGGTGGTTCTTCTAAACAGCCTCTGTCTGGTCCCTGAATAAATGCGCAGCTGCATCTCGAGTCGCAAGCACCAGCTCTCATGAATGCTTAACAAGCTGTGCTCAGGGTAATATTCTCTGCATCGCTCTTGTTTTCAGTAAAGCTGAAACGAGCTGCAAAGCAAGATGACCCCTGTGCTGGAGACATTGCAGGGCAGCTAAACAGTAACTAGGTCTTATTTTCCTATCCAAGAATATAAAAATGTGCCTGAAGGGAGTTCTGAACCTCTCCCCTCCTCTACCAACCTGGAAGGGTTCAAGCCTGTAATGCCAGAATCCTCAGAGGATACTGTGGCCCCAGGGTAGGAGCAGCAGGGAGGCTGCTCCCCATCACCCCATGAAGCTGAGCTGCCATGCAGAAAGCAATGCAAGATTTATGAAGCTGTGGGGAGAAAGAGTGAGGGACTCTTCATGTATTTTTCATGGGCTGAACTGCATAAATAGCATGCAATGCGTAAACTGTGACTGGATACTTCCACAAAAAAAAAAAAGGGACCAGCAAGCAGAAGAAGAGATGAAAGAATGAGATAGATTTATTCAAGTCAACAGGGCCTGCTCAAAGTCACCCTCAGGTGCATTAAGAAGCAGGCAAAACAGCACAACCTCATCCCAGAACAATTCATCTTTGCTGACATGAGGGAGATGGACCTCGAGGACTGGAGAAGGGCACACGTCGTTCCTGCTTGGTAAAATGGGTGGGTGGCAGGACAGAAACCACCTTTTCTGCGATGCCTCGGATGTGGTGTGGGACTTACGGAGATGCTAGGACAAACTACTGCACCAGCAGACAGGTCAGTGTAGACAGTGAATCACACTGGGGCACAGAGAGACAGCTCAGAATGAGGTAGCACTGGGAAAAGAGGACGCCACTGGAAAACTCAGTGCAGGGATGAGTGCTGAAAAGGTGGTGTTCCCTCAGCAGGTGCATGTGCGCTTCCAAGTGTGCAATTTTAATAACGCATCTGCTGCCAGAGCTCACACCTCATGTACATGAAGACAGGTATCAAAACAATCCCAGAATGAGGCTGGGTAGGAAATGGGAGCTGGAGCTGCATGGCAGCCAGCAAAAAGCTTTGCTCGTTTTGCAGCCGTGATAGCAGGCCAGGGTGTGTTTGCAGTTAGTGCATGCCATAGGGTTTCCAGGGGAAAAAAGGCCTTGGAGAAACAGGTGTGAAGTGTGTGATGCTCACTGAACGCACCCATTGCCTCTATAATGTGACTGCCGGTGAGAGCATCTGGTGCAAACGCTTTGGGAGCTGCTGGATGTTGGTGGCTGCAGGCCCCAGCGTTGCAGTGACCTTTGACAGCCCATTAACATATGGCTCATTATTTTCCTCCCAGAATGTCCTATGAGCCAGCCATGGAAGGAGAACAAGGCACCCGTGTAGGCGATTTTCTTACCCCTTCATTTCCTCACCTCTAGCTGGGGTCAGCTTAATTACTCATAGCATCAGCTACAGTAATATTCAGTAAATTGAGTGTAAGAAAAGAAGGTGCTTTCTTACACTGGCATGCTGCTTTCATAACCTATTAAGAGCTCTAACCAGGTTTTTTGACCCCAAAACTCTTCAAGCTCCCCCTTAAATGGCCAGCGGATGCATTTGTGCTGGTGAAGATGACTTATTTCTCTCAAAGCTTATTTTTTAACTACAAAACCAGAAGAAAAATCTTCCAAGCTGAAAAATAAAAAAGCAGCAAAACTGTGAGATAGGTTGCCTGCCGTTTTCTTGGTTTGCTCCCAATAAAGACCATATTTATTACAAGAAAATAGAAATCCTATGGATTTCTTTTCTGAGGTGCTGTGTTTCAAGCTTGACATTTAAACATGAAACTCCAGGCTCTAAAATTTAATCATTTACTCCTCAAGAAATATGGTGTGTGGAGCTGCTGAGCAAAAGGGCATGCAAGGTAAAAATATTTCATTGGGGGGAAAAAAAGGAAGACAGGGAAAATACATGTTCATTTAAAAAAAAAGATAGGGAGCAGCCTCTCCCATCCAGTGGGCAAAATGCTGTCAAAGTGGCATCCTGTGGTCCCTTTCCATGAGATGTGTAGGAGCTCAGGACTTAACTCAGGGCTTGCTAATATCCTTCAAATGGGATAAGATTCATGGTTGGACCCAGTTACTGGAGGAGGAGGGAGAAGGAGGCGTACATGTATGGATGGAGATATACATGGATAGATGCATGGCTATATATGCACACACATGCAGAAGCACTGGGTGATCATCTCTTAATTAAGACAAGAATTAGGGCATGGCTAACAAATGGTGAATGGCAGCAAATAGCCCAGGAGTGAGACTGGATTGGGCTGAAAAGAGTGTTTTGGGCCAGGCACGGAGGGATAGATGGAGACCATCAAGGTTTGGCACTGGGAAGGATTTGGCCTTCATTAGTGTTCCTGTCCCAGGATGAGTTAATGACCCGGGCGGGAGAGGAGGGAGGCAGTGTAGGGTGGCTGCAGAAGGGATGGGTGTTCTCACTAGTGCTAAAATCCCACCAAGTTCCATCCCACTGGGCAGTCAGCAGCCATCAAAGCAGGGAAGGGCAGATTGAATGGACTGGATAAAGTGGCTGGGAACATGTACTTGGCAAGAAATGAGGAGAAATTAGATGGAGGGGAGCCACAGGCATGGCTTTCATCTTGGCTTGGCCATTGCTTTTGGGCTTGAAAGTCACTCAGACCTAAGGTCAATCCACAGTGCTCAGGTGGGAAAAGAATATGTTTATTTGGTTTGGAAACAATGGCCCTTTTGGGGGGTTTTAGTATTTTGCAGTGGAAGACCAGGCTTTCACAGCCAGAGTTTGTGAGCAGCTGAGTGCACACTGAGCCCTACACAGGGACTGGCTTGATCAGCACCTGCTAAAACCTGGGTTTGGGTGACTTCGGGTCTTGAACATGCCCAGGTGGGTCCTTCCCTTGGCCCAGCAAGGGGAAAGGGAAGCGTGAGTGGTCCCTTCACCCCTTTGAAACCCAGGGTTTGGAGAATAGGGCTGTACAGCCAGAATCTTTTTGTAGCAACAACTACACGTATCCCAGAGAAAACAGTAAAATAAAATAAATAAAATAATTGTAGACATTCTGTGTAGGGAAAGGTTGTTGGCTATGGCAGAGGCAAAGTTGGGCTGTCCCTCAGGAGGGGAGTGCTAGACGTGCAGTGTCCCAAATCAATACGAAGAGTTGCTTCAGGGCACAGAAATCAGTCCTGCAAAAACTTCATCCTTCTCCCATCCCTGAGAGCTGTGCTTCATTGTCTCCTATTTTTATGCAGCAGCCAAAGAGACTCTGAATCCTTGGCCCCCGCATTTGCATCCCAGGCCGGACTGCAGCCAGGGTCAAAGCCCTTGTGTACTGTCCATCCCCCACTAGCACCCCGAAATTATGTGATTGCTTCATCAGGGAAGGCAATTAGCATTCAAGTGCTGCTGTTAGCATAATCAGAAAGACAAAAGGCTGACAGCAATAGCTGCAAAGCTGGGGCCCTGGTCAGAAACGTAATGGAGAAATAAATTATGGCAAGAGAGCACATTCAGATCCAGACTTCGGCTGCAGAGGGTACAAGGGCAGAAAAGAGCCCTGCCTCCTGCTAGTTTATCATCCACGCTCCAGAGATCCTCATGGCTGTAACTGATAAGCAGCTGATAAACAGCTCAGCTTCTTCAGGAACAGAAGCATTCCTGTAATGAGCGGCTGAGACCTCCAGGTACCATCCAGGGATACTGTGAGTCCTCTTGGCACCACATCCTAGTTCTTTAAAGCCAGGCCTTTCCCTGAAAAGTTCAGCTTATTTCAAGGTGCTGTTATGTCTTTGTGATAGAGGGGATTTAAGCACCCCAGGGTTTTGCAAGCTACCATCTGGGGACAGTCACACCCCAGTACTGCTGAAAAGGGGGGGACAAGAACCCAAAACAGATAAAACCTGATCACTGGAAGCAGGTTTGGGTGTAAAAATAAGACTTTAAAAAGCCAGATAAGTATCCTGGTGATCCCTGTAAATTTGGACAGCCTGAGTACAGCTTGGGAAGGGAAGGACCTGGTTGTGGCTCTTTCTATGCAGGAGGGTTGGGCTCCCCGTGAGCTAAAAAAAAAGAAAAAAAGCAAACAGACAAACAAAAACAGGCAAGAAAGGGAAAAGGCAGCAAGGTGAAATGCCTCCATCAGTGATGGCATCGTATGGGCATCTGGTCCCCAAAGACAGCACTGTTATCTCAGTGTAAGCTCTTTTTTCAATATTATTCACCTGTTCAAGGAGAGGAGACATCTTATTGTCTAAAAGAAAGATGAAAACAAAGGTCGCTGCTCTCCAGGTTATTTTTTACACCACGGAAACATCCCACCGATGAAGCAGTGACTTTGTAGGAGCTGATAAATCAGGAGTCAAATGAAACAATGGGGGTTTTTTGTTTCCCTGGCCCTGAGATTTGATTTGATTGGAATTAGCTTCATTTGAATTTGACCCTTCGCAAAGGCCTTTTATATTCACCAGAAGGTTTACCACAGGGCACTGCAAATTTTCCAGCTTTGAGATGTGACAGTGTGAAGGGAGGTTATAAAAATATATGAGAATATTTTTTAAAAATATATAAAATATATGTGTAATAAAAATTAAATAATATAAAAGCCTTTATCAAACCAAATTTAATGCTCTAGAAATATGATCTTGTGCTTCCCCCAGACAAGAGAAAGCTACAGAATCTCTCCAGATGGGCCACACTGAGGACTTGTGTGTGTGTCTGAGGGATGCAGAAAGGGAACCGAACTTGTGCTAATAAGCAGCTACTCAATATGCCTTGATGAGTGAATGTATTCAGAGTCTATAGAGAGCAAAGTGTGCTGCAGCGAGAATGGGAGATGATTCCCCTCATATGAATTTGCCTAAGTACAGAATAAACATCTATTTTTTTTCTCCTTTCCCCCTTTTTCTAAAGCCCAGCTGTCTGTTAATGCATATAATGATGGTCCCTCTAGGGACCAAGCCTGAATTCTCATTCATATGCAAAAATTGTAAGTGAGAAACTTTAGATTTGGCCCAAATAACAGTGTGCACTTCTCCCAGTGAAGGAAATTCCAGCTTGCCATATTTTTCCTGCTCAGTGCATGCCAGATGTCTAAAAAAAAAAAAAAGAGGGGGATGGTTATTCCTGTGTATGGAGCCAAAGCTGGCAACAAGGAAAGGATGCTTCTGGCACATCCGTAACGCGCTGCCTCCACACGAGAGCATGGAGCAAGAGAAAGCTGGGGGGGAAATTGTCTTGCTCATATGGCCACGTTTGTCCTGAACACCAAACCTCCACTGAGGGTGTTGTGTTGACCCCATGAAAGGCAATGGCTGTGTCACGACAGGATGCATTTAGGGAGAGAGAGGGGGGAAAACAAAGGTCTGAGTATGACAGCAAAGGGGCTGAGGCAAGTGGGAAAACCAGGTATTTGTGCAAAACCAGCTCCTGAGTACTCTTTTTCAAGTGGACTGCTCAGTGCTTGCACGCCGGTCAGCACTGCCTCCCTGAAGCCCTGCCTCAAGCTGCCCTCCAAGAGCCTGCCAAATGTTCCTATTATGGAAAGCAGAGGGTTAGGAAGCTGCTTTTAGGCTTCACCAAACCATTTTGCTTTTAAAGGAGGCTTCTGGCATGGCAAGAGAGACCACGCTGAGCAGAAAGAGCAAAGCTGTGCTTTGCAGTGAAGTTTTGCTGGAGACAAAGCATCAGAGCAAGTGCTGAGGCTCATCCCTGGCAATGGGGATGGGGAATGATCTCATTTTGGGGAGAAATAGCTATAAACAGCTGGATTGTTACTGGAAAACAAAAACCTCAAAATACTCATCCTTTGGGAGGCTCAGGCATTGCTGTGGGGTTATTCTGGGGGGATGTGTGGGTCATAGGTGACAGGCAAGTCATTTTTCATGCTGGATACCTGCCTTGGGATCGTGTGCTTTAGAGAGAGGAAGTGATTTAGGAGGAAGGAAGTCGAATTCATGGGGTTTTTCTCTTTCCCCAATAAAAAGAAAGGGTCAGGAGAGTATTCCTTTCCCACTGTCTCAAGATGAACCGGGGCTTCGCCGTGGAGAGGCAGTGGCGGTCTGTTAAGGCACAGGGGGATCAGGGCTGGCAGGGGGGTTATGCCGAGCCTCACAGCTGGTGCAGGTGCATTTCCAGCCATAAGAAGTAGTAACAGTCCCGGTGGAAACATTCAGCTGCGGTAAGAGCAGACAGAAATCTATTATCCTTGTGAATGCAATGTCAATATTTACAGAGAGAGGTCAAAGAAGAGAGCTCTGCTCAGGAAATGTCAGCTCTGGAGAAGGAGGAGGCATTAGCAGCATTTGCATTTGTGCCGGAGCAATCCCTGCAAAACTGAGGAATATTTAGGAGGTTTTTGACTTCCAGCCCTATTCACCCCATCTTCTTGTACCATTGCATCGCCCACTGCAGCAGTTTAGGGCACATCTGCAATGCCTGAAAGCAATGCTGGATGCTTCCTTCTCCTTGGGGGTTACCAGCATGAATGCGAGTGGTGATCCAGTCATGGTGGCTGCAGGCAGCTTTCCTTATCTGCCATTAGTAGGGACCTTTACAGAGAGGAAAAGACAAGAGGAACAGAAAAATGGCACAGAGCAAAGAACACAGGGTCCAAAAAACCATTCAGGCTGAGCCAGGTTGGTACCTGCAGCTAAAAACACACCAGGTGAGACAGGATTATGAATTTAGATAAAGGATCTCAGAATATTTTTCTGCAATCTCTTTGCCTAGGGTGGAAAGTGCTCAAAATGGGTTTAATCCCCCTTGCTCAGTGTTATTAGCACAGGAGTGCTACTGCTATTGCTGGTAGCACAGGAGTTCCTGGGCCCTCTTAAATGAAGACCAAAGAGGCTTTGTGTGAGCATGAGAGGGGCAGGCAGAAGAAGCAGAGGCAAGAACACAGCCTCAAAAACAGCTTTTTCCCAGCATATGCAATTGCTGCCCACATGTGTTGCTCATGGGAACGACAGGACCCCCAGGTGATGCTTCCAGGTGTAGGAGGACAGGGGAGCATCACCAGCCCACACAGCAGGTATCCAGCCTTGTGGCTGCTGGGGGGATTGGGTGTTTCCCCATAAAAAACATTTTTTTCACTGGGGAAGGACGCTTGAGACAATTCCTTCCTCCATCATTGGGCTGAGAATTTGCCTGTAACCCTATTTATGCTTAATGAAAACTGCAGGGGCTGGTGGCCTGTGAGGATGTGGGATGTGCCAAGTTCTGGTTTTCACTGGTATTAACATGTACATGGCCAAACAGATGGGAAATCACCCGGTGAGACAGAGCCAATGATGTAAATAAACATCAGAAACCTCTCACTGCTTGCTTAGGCACTGGTTGCTTTGCCCACATTGGACTGGGCCCAGAGGCAAGAGATCTGGGGTGCTGAGGAGGTTGAAAGGGGGAATTTCCCTGACATGGCACTGAGTTCAGAGGACACGGCAGCCCTGTGGGGTGCAGAGCATCCCATATCTGTGTCCCATGTGCCTGGGATGGCAAAGGACACCTCTGTGGCATGGAGAAAGTAATTTTGGGCTTTCCAGCTCCCTTCAGATTAAATGTTATTGCATTTGGGTGGGATATTTTGGAGCTGTTTCTCTGCTGGCCATTTTACTCCAAACAGTTTAATTAAAAAACCAAAAATTCTGGCAGGTTTGTGCTGCTTGGTATTTAAAGCTAGATGGTACGGATTTATTCCGCATAGGATCTTGTGATTTGCTCCATCTGCAGTGTCAGACAGCTGTAATTGAGTTGATATTAACACCGATTAGGAAAAATAACACCGTGTTCCTACCACCTGAGCACGGAGAAGGATATCACCTTGGGCACGCACGTGTGTGTGCCACAGGAGTTCCCTGCAGCCAACAAAATATCCAGCGCCATCCCTGTGAAAATTAAGCCCCACTAGCAGCGCCTCTCGTTCCTAGCCAGTCTGCAGACGCCTGGGCTGTCTCCCAGCTTGCCTCAGCCCCCTGGCAAAAGCAAAGTTTCTTTCGGTATGGTAATTCCCATTGCCCTCTGGAGATTCCCTGCCGGCCCCGCTCCCGGCTGTACCGCTGCCGCGCCCCGCGGGGCCGCTCACAGGCGGGCCCGGCCCGGGTAAACCGGGACAAACCGGGACAAACCGGGACAAACCGGGGCCGTCTCCTCCCTTCTCCCCCCGCTGTCCCCGCCGGCATTCTCAGCACTGCAGCTCATCGGTCGGTGCTGCCTCTGCTGCCACTGCGTGGCGTCGCGGGTGGATTGTCAGTCACAGCCCGGCTCCCGCCCGTTCTCCTGGGGAGAAACGGGGCGTTTCTGGTGTCTCATCCCTGTTTCTCCCGCCCCTCCTGGATGTGGATGTACAGCACGAGGGAGCTGCTGCCAGAAGCACTGGTGAGGGGCGAGGAAGAGCTGTCCGTGCTCGGGAAGCAGCAGGGTTTGGAGGGGCTGCAGCCCCAGGGGCTCTCTGGACTGTGCTATGCCTCAGGGAGCTTTGACTGTCCCACATTACTCCCTGAGAGGGACCAATATATACATGCCTCAACATATATCACAAATGAGGTGAAGAAAATTCCTTTTAAAAAAAAAACCCTGTGTTGCCCTGCCCCCAGAGAGGCTTCACCTGGCAGCCAGCCAGGGCAGAGAAACCTTCCATGATCAGACTGCGAGCACCTCCCAACCCCGCTCCCACGTGCTGAAGGCAAGTACCCGGATGCCCGCGAAAAATGCCCGCCAAAAACGGGCCCGGGAAGCCAAATTGGGGGAGGAGTTTGGGGGCACATAAAAGCAGCTGGCCACAACACCACGAGGGCTGGCTTGTCTTTGTGCTCTGGGTCGCTTGGAGGGCCAGCTTGGCCCCTTCTGCTCCCACCTTCGCGCCCTCTTCCCTGAGGTCCTGTCTCCCTGCCCGTGCCTGCCTCGCCCTGCTGTGCCGATTCCGGGAGCCGGCTTGTCGCCGTGAGGATCTCGTGTCCGCAGCCGCCGCCCGCACCCAGCCCGTAAGGACCAGCGTGTCGCCGCCGCCTGCATCCAGCCGTGATCGCCGCCGTGTTCCCCGCGCTGCCCGCGGCACCGAGCCCGGAGCACAACCCCGCGGCCCCCAGCCTGCAGCCGCCGCCGCCCGCAGCCACCGCGCCCCGGCGCTGAGGGACCGCAGCTGCTCCGGGAGCGCGCCTGCAACCTCAGCAGCCTGTTCCCCGCCGGCGGAAGGGACACGCAGCCTGCTGCTCTTTAAAAATCGCTCCTGTAACCTCAGCAGCCTGTTCCCCGCCGACGGAAGGGACTCGCAGCCCGCTGCTCTTTAGAAATCGCGCCCAGCCTGCCGCTGCAGCTCCGCAAACGCTCCGCAGTTCGCAACACGTGCGCTCCGTCTGCCAAACCGCTGCTGACAGATAGCCGGGGTTCTGTGGTAACGCTGTCCCCTGCCTTCTGTTTCTTTCCCCCTCTCTTCCTTCTCTCTCTCTGCTCCTTTTTCCTGTTCCCCCCCTCCTTTTTAATAAGAACACTTAAATTTGTTTGTTTGTTTGTCTTTGGTTTGGGATTGTTGTTTTTTTTTATTTCAATAAACGGGTTTCAGATATAATATTGCCGTGTTAGTGCTTAATTTTTCGTCAGAAAAATCTATCAAAAGAATCCTTCCCGGCTCCCCCTTTTATAGAGGAACGGGACACTCCCTGTGCAAGGACAGACAGACAGACGGAGGAGCCCCAGCCACACCAGGAGCCACTCGTGCCTGAGAGAGCCACCGTGGGGTGTGGAACGCCCAGGAAAAAGCTGGGCTGCCTGCACTGTGTGTGGCTGGGGTCAGCTCTGCCTGCCCCCACCCACAGACACTGTAGGAGCACACAGAGACTGAACAGGCAGCAGCGGCCACGCCAGAGGGCTGGGTATGACACCAGAGCTGTGGCCTGCCAGCAGCACTCAGAACAGTGGCAAGGTAAAACCTCTCGGTTGAGAAGAGTTTAAGAATTGAAATAAAGAAAAATATAATAATAATACTAATAACAGTAATAGAGGAATAAGAGTCAAGGAAAACAAGTGATGCACATTGCAGTTACTGACCACCCACTGACTGATGCTCAGTCAGTCCCTGAGTGGAAATCAGCACCTCCCAGCCAGCTGTCCCTAGTTTATATACTGAGCATGATGTTCTGTGGCATGGAATATCCCTTTGGCCAGTACAGGTCAGCTGCCCTGACTGTGCTCCCTCCTGGTTTCTTGTGATTCCTCTTGTAAGGAAAAGCCACAAATGCCAGAGGTTTATGTCCAAAGAGGAGACAGAGGAGTCCTGCAACTTTATTCGAATAAGGGAAGAAAGTCCACTGGGCGCACAGCCCCACAGCCTTTTCTCTCTCGAGGTTTCGCAGGGCGCAGCCTCCATTTATCCCAAACTCCCGGCCGCACGTTGCCCTCTTGCTTTCCCCATTGGCTGAGGTACCAGGAAGGTACCACCTTCCCGAACCGCCTCCCACATATTCCCCCCTTGAACCTACTATTTTACCCCAAAGTTTGGAAACTCAGGCTTGTGCAGACCCACTTGTCTGTTTCAGGAGCCAATCTGTCTGGGCTCTGCAACAAACCTGCTGCACAAAGTTAGCAGGGACATTAAGACCCATTTCAAAGACATTAACAGCCATACCTTCACCCATCAAATTGTTTGTAAAGACATGAGCTTTCCTCTCAACCCTTCCTTTCATTATTTTTCAACTTGTCTTTACAAACCCTTGTTATTATTAACTTAACCCTTTTTAACAACCTGGAATATTTGAAACACCCCCTCCTGACTCTTCCACATCTGGTCCCTGCACCAGGTGGGGCAAGTAAATACAGAGACTAAAGTGGACAATGACAGTTTGTGTTTGTCCATTAATCACTAGAGGTCCTTGTCCATGGCTACTGATAGCCGAGGTCTCCCAGCCTGTCCTTCCAGTTGAGAAGCCTGAATCTCCAGGGCTTTAGAGACCTTGACCAGAGTGTGATGGGTCAGCCCATGATCACCTGTCCTGACTCCTGTCTCTGCTGTGCTGCTTGGATGTTATGAACAGCTAAGTACAAAGGCAGTGTTTGTGCTAACTGGGCTTCCTGTTCAAGGAACCCCAAATGACCTCAGGTAACCCCTCTCAGGACTCCAATGACCTCAAGTAACCCCAAATCACCTCAGGTAACCCCAAATCACCTCAAGTAACCCTTCCCAGGGACTGCCATGACCTCAAGTAACCCCAAATGACCTCAAGTAACCCTTCCCAGGGACTGCCATGACCTCAAGTAACCCCACATGACCTCAAGTAACCCCTCCCAGGACTCCTATGACCTCAAGTAACCCCAAATGACCTCAAGTAACCCCTGCCAGGGACTCTCATGACTTCAAGTAACCCCAAATTACCTCAAGGAACCTCAAATGACCTCAAGTAACCCCTCCCAGGGACTGCCATGACCTCAAGTAACCCCAAATTACCTCAAGGAACCTCAAATGACCTCAAGTAACCCCTCCCAGGGACTGCCATGACCTCAAGTAACCCCAAATTACCTCAAGGAACCTCAAATGACCTCAAGTAACCCCAAATGACCTCAAGTAACCCCTTCCAGGGACTGTCATGACCTCAAGTAACCCCAAATGACCTCAAGTAACCACAAATGACCTCAAGTAACCGCAAATGACCTCAAGTAATCCCTCCCAAGGACTGCCATGACCTCAAGGAACCCCAAATGACCTCAGGTAACCCCAAATGACCTCAAGTAACCCCAAATTACCTCAAGTAATCCCAAATGACCTCACGTGACCCCTCGCAGGGACTCCCATGACCTCAAGTAACCCCAAATGACCTCAAGTAACCCCAAATGACCTCAAGTGACGCCTCCCAGGTACTGCCATGAACTGAAGTAACCCCAAATGACCTCAAGTAACCCCTCCCAGGGACTCCCATGACCTCAAGTAACCCCAAATGACCTCAAGTAACCCCAAATGACCTCAAGTGACCCCTCCCAGGGACTCCCATGAACTCAAGTAACCCCAAATGACCTCAAGTAACCCCTCCCAAGGACTGCCATGACCTCAGGTAACCCCAAATGACCTCTAGTAACCCCTCCCAAGGACTGCCATGACCTCAAGTAACCCCAAATGACCTCAAGTAACCCCTCCCAGGGACTGCCATGACCTCAAGTAACCCCAAATGACCTCAAGTAACCCCTCCCAGGGACTGCTATGACTTCAAGTAATCCCAAATGACCTCAAGGAACCCCAAATGACCTCAAGTAACCCCAAATGACCTCAAGTAACCCATCCCAGGGACTCTCATGACCTCAAGTAACCCCAAATGACCTCAAGTAACCCCTCCCAGGGCCTGCCATGACCTCAAATAACCCCAAATTACCTCAAGGAACCTCAAATGACCTCAAGTAACCCATCCCAGGGACTGCCATGACCGCAAGTGACCCCAAATGACCTCAAGTAACCCCAAATGACCTCAAGTAACCCCAAATGACCTCAAGTAACCCCTCCCAGGGACTCCCATGAACTCAAGTAACCCCAAATGACCTCAAGTAACCCCTCCCAAGGACTGCCATGACCTCAGGTAACCCCAAATGACCTCTAGTAACCCCTCCCAAGGACTGCCATGACCTCAAGTAACCCCAAATGACCTCAAGTAACCCCTCCCAGGGACTGCCATGACCTCAAGTAACCCCAAATGACCTCAAGTAACCCCTTCCAGGGACTGCTATGATTTCAAGTAATCCCAAATGACCTCAAGTAACCCCTGCCAGGACTCCCATGACCTCAAGTAACCCCAAATGACCTCAAGTAACCCCTCCCAGGGCCTGCCATGACCTCAAGTACTCTAAATGACCTCAGGTAACCCCACCCAAGGACTGCCATGACCTCAAGTAACCCCAAATTACCTCAGGTAACCCCAAATGACCTCAAGTAACCCCAAATGACCTCAAGTAACCCATCCCAGGGACTCCCATGAACTCAAGTAACCCCTCCCAAGGACTGCCATGACCTCAAGGAACACCAAATGACCTCAAGTAACCCCTCCCAAGGACTGCCATGACCTCAAGTAACCCCAAATGACCTCAAGTAACCCCAAATCACCTCAAGTAACCCCTCCCAGGGACTCCCATGACCTCAAGTAACCCCAAATGACCTCAAGTAACCCCTTCCAAGGACTGCTATGACTTCAAGTAATCCCAAATGACCTCAAGGAACCCCAAATGACCTCAAGTAACCCCTCCCAGGGACTGCCATGAACTCAAGTAACCCCAAATGACCTCAAGTAACCCCTCCCAGGGACTGCCATGACCTCAAGTAACCCCAAATGACCTCAAGTAACCCCTGCCAGGGACTGCCATGACCTCAATAACCCCAAATGATCCCAAGTAACCCCTCTGTCCCATTCCACTATAAAAGGGGGAGCTGGGAAGGATTCTTTTGATAGATTTTTCTGATGAAAAATCAAGCATAGACACGGAAATATTATATCCGAAAACCATTTATTGAAATTAAAAAAAAACCAAATAACTAATTGTACTTATTAAAAAAAGGGGGGGGGAAACAGGAAAAAGGAGCAGAGAGAGAGAGAAAGAGAGGGGGAAAGAAACAGAAGGCAGGGGACAGCGTTACCACAGAACCCCGGCTATCTGTCAGCAGCGGTTTGGCAGACGGAGCGCGCGTGTTGCGAACTGCGGAGCGTTTGCGGAGCTGCAGCGGCAGGCTGGGCGCGATTTTTAAAGAGCAGCGGGCTGCGAGTCCCTTCCGTCGGCGGGGAACAGGCTGCTGCGGTTACAGGAGCGATTTTTAAAGAGCAGCAGGCTGCGTGTCCCTTCTGCCGGTGGGGAACAGGCTGCTGTGGTTACAGGAGCGATTTTTAAAGAGCAGCAGGCTGCGTGTCCCTTCCGCCGGCGGGGAACAGGCTGCTGAGGTTGCAGGCGCGCTCCCGGAGCAGCTGCGGTCCCTCAGCGTCGGGGCGCGGTGGCTGCGGGCGGCGGCGGCTGCAGGCTGGGGGCCGCGGGGTTGTGCTCCGGGCTCGGTGCCGCGGGCAGCGCGGGGAACACGGCGGCGGTCACGGCTGGATGCAGGCGGCGGCGACACGCTGGTCCTTACGGGCTGGGTGCGGCGGCGGCTGCGGGCACGAGATCCTCACGGCGACAAGCCGGCTCCCGGAATCGGCACAGCAGGGCGAGGCAGGCACGGGCAGGGAGACAGGACCTCAGGGAAGAGGGCGCGAAGGTGGGAGCAGAAGGGGCCAAGCTGGCCCTCCAAGCGACCCAGAGCACAAAGACAAGCCAGCCCTCGTGGTGTTGTGGCCAGCTGCTTTTATGTGCCCCCAAACTCCTCCCCCAATTTGGCTTCCCGGGCCCGTTTTTGGCGGGCATTTTCCGCGGGCATCCGGGTACTTGCCTTCAGCACGTGGGAGCGGGGTTGGGAGCTGCTCGCAGTCTGATCATGGAAGGTTTCTCTGCCCTGGCTGGCTGCCAGGTGAAGCCTCTCTGGGGACAGGGCAACACAGGTTTTTACAAGAATTTTCTTCACCTCATTTGTGAAACATGTTGAGGCATGTATATATTGGTCCCTCTCACCTCTGCCAGGAACTCCCATGACATCAAGGAACCCCAAATGACCTCAATGAAACCCAAATGACCTCAGGTAACCCCTCCCAGGGACTCCCATGACCTCAAGTAACCCCAAATGACTTCAAGTGACCCCAAATGACCTCGAGTGACCCTTCCCAGGGACTCCAATGACATCAAGTCAGCCCAAATTGACAGCTCCAGTACCAGCACTCAAGGGCAAGGGGTCAAGGGTAATGGCCAATGGTCAAAGGTTGGGGTGAAAGGTCAAAGATCACAGATCTGAGGTTAAATGCAAGGGGTCAAGGGTCAGAGGTCAAAGGTCATAGGTCAGGGCATCGAGGCTCAAAGGCTATGGGTCAAAGGTCATAGGTCAAGGGTGTTTGGGGGCTTAGGGGTACACAGCAGGAGTTAGGGGCTACACAACACAGTAGTAGCTATGGGTACAGACAGAGTAGAGTAGTTAGGGACCAGATTAGGGCCCAGAGTCAGGGTCCGGGCTCCAGAGCCAGGGGTCAATGGTGAGGGGTCAAGGGTAAGGTGTCATGGGTCAGAAGTCAGAGGTCAACAGTCAGGGGTCAGAGGTCAAAAGTCACAGGTCATGTGGCAAAGGTTGATGGTCAGAGGTCAAGGGTAAAAGGTCATAGGTCAAAGCTCAGATGTCAAGGGTCAAAGGTCATACATCAAGAGGGGTTGGGAAGTGGCATACCTCCAGCTCCTCTTGCTGCGTGCCGGACCCAGATGGTAGAAAGATCCCAGACGAGGCCCCAGTTGTCAGGAAAATCCACGAACGCCAGAGGCTTATGTCCAAAGAGGAGACAGAGGAGTCCTGCAACTTTATTCGAATAAAGGAAGAAAGTCCACTGGGGCACACGCCCACAGCGTTTTCTCTCTCGAGGTTTCGGAGGGCGCAGCCTCCTTTTAACCCAAACTCCCGGCCGCACGTTGCCCTCTTCCTTTCCCCATTGGCTGAGGTACCAGGAAGGTACCACCTTCCCGAACCGCCTCCCACATATTCCCCCCTTGAACCTACTATTTTACCCCAAAGATTGGAAACTCAGGCTTGTGCAGACCCACTTGTCTGTTTCAGAAGCCAAACTGTCTGGGCTCTGCAACAAACCTGCTGCCCAAAGTTAGCAGAGACATTAAGACCCATTTCAAAGACGTTAACATCCATACTTACGCCCATCAAATTGTTTGTAAAGACATGAACTTTCCTCTCACTCTCATTGCCAGAGCGTGGGAAACTGAAATGTCCTTGCTTTAGGGTAAGCACTATAGAGTAACAACTAAAATATTGGTGTATTATCCAGATTATTCTCATATTGAATCCAAAACACAGCACTGCACCAGCTGCTAGGAAGCTGAAACCAAGACAGATATGTCTCAGATGAGAGAGTGAAAGCTGCAGATACAAAAAGTTCCTTTAACACATAACTAGTTTCACTAAGAATTAAGATATAAATAAGACACATTATTCTGCACAATATTGAGGAATTATTTCCCAGAAACAGGCAGAGGAATTGACTAAACCTGATGGCTGACTCCTCTGACTGGGAACCAAGATGAACATTCCTGTGGCCATCAGCTTGGATTTGGATTTAGGATCTCCCTTCTTCTGGGTCTATCTCTCCACCGTGATAGACCTTCAGAGGCAGAAGGGCTTTTGTTATCACAAACCTGCACTGGCCTTGGGAAGGCCAAATAAAATTTAATCATAGAGTCATAGAATAATAGAAGGTTGGAAGAGACCTTGAAGATCACCAGCCTCCCTACCAGGAGCAGGGACACCTTCCACTTGACCCCATCCAGCCTGGCCTTGAACACTTCCAGAGGTGGAACATTCAGCCTTAGGTTGGCACATGAGTCTTAGAAAACCAAAGAGAGAATCTCTCTGCAATTTTTTTCTCTGAGTAAATAAAGCACATTTCCCAAGGTTCTCTATAGATCATGACCATCTCTCACACAGCAGTGCAGGTTAAAAAGGTCAGCCACCTTTAAATAAGCCCCAATTGACACTTACTTCCCAAAATGAGGGCTATCAAAGCTTAAGGTACAGTTCCCAAGACAGCCAGTGACCTAATTCTAAATATCATTAAACAGTTTCACTCTGAAAAATAGCACTGGCATTTCAAAAATCCCCCTACCTTAAGGGTTGTTGCTGCTGCTCTTCTGGAGGTTGCCCATATTGGATTCCTTTGCCAAGAGCTGATGTCACTTCCCACAACCACTCCTCAGATGATGTTGACATTCAGCATTCGGCTTGTTCCGCCACTCGTTGTTTCTGGCCCACTGTGTGCTGTGGCAGGGAGAACAACTCCTCTTCCTCTCACTTTGCTGCAGGTCAGCAAAACCTTACGCAGCTCTCTTTTGCATTTCTCCACCTGTTCTCAAATGGCTGGCAATTTCTCACTCAGAGTGTGGGTTTGAGCAGCTCCTGCTCTGCTCTGGGCATGTGCTGGGAATGTTTAGGCTCAGGTGAGAGTTATGAGCAATGACTCACTGTCCTCTCATCCTCTCCATTATCCTGGGATGATGCAGGACAGCTGCTTGGGTTCATGCCTGAGTCAGCCTCTGAGTTCATGTCTGAGCAGACCTGGCCAGTGTGCTGCCCGAGCATAAAAGCCGTAGTGATCCTCCTGCCCCAGCTCTGCATGAGTCTCCTCTGCAAGCTGGCACAGCAAACACTCAGACCCTAGCGCAGTCAATAAGTGACTTTCTAGCTGGTAGCAGACATCTCCTGAGTTCAGTCTCCCCAGGGACTGTCATCCCAGATATTACTGCACAGCCATCCTTGACTAGATCCATTTACCAAAGATCAATAGTCTAAAACATTTTAGCAGTAAAGGAAAACAACAAATAAAATAATATTTTCAGATGGGGGAAAGCTGATTAAAATATTTTCTAACTTCTCAGAATAAGTTTGTATAACATAGCTGACATCTCTTCTATGGTCCAACACTGGTTCTGTTCAGGCTGAAATCGTGGGGATGGGAGAAGTAAGCGCTGTGTCTTTCTTTATGTCACCTGCTCTGTCACTGCCCCTAGGAAACCTGCTTGAGCTGTGCCTGGAGAGAGCAAATCCTTCTGCTGGTGAGGCCACCTCTGCCCTCAGGGTCTGTGCCAGCTTGGAGGGACAGGAGCAACCAAGGGTTTGTAAATGGCTCAAAAAACCTCAGATTGCTGAGGAAAACTGGTTTTCTTATTCAGTTCATGTGATTTGAGCTAAAAGGGAGGTGTTCTGAACATGGTTGGATGCTGTTATGGCAGCTCCCAAATTTGCTGCTGACCCAGGCATTACTTCCCCTGGCTCAAGGCAGAAGCTGGAGCAAGGCAGGGCCAGCATCACACCATGAGACCCTGGAAAGGCAACAGCGTTGCCTCTGCATTCCCTGGCAGGAAATACCTTTATGTGAAAAGATCTGCCACAGCCCAACTATGGCATAAGCAGGGGGAAAAAAAAGACATTAACAGGTGAGGTACTGAGTGGTGTTTTTCTTGTATAAATTGCTCTATTCTGAGTCATTCCAATAAAACAAATCGAGAGAGAGACCAGCTTGTCAATGTACAGACATTGCTGGAACTTGCTTTTTGGGTACATTTTAGAAATGAACTCTACTAGTAAAGAAAGATGGAGTTGAGTGATGTGGGAATAATAGTGGGGGACTTGGGAAGAGGATATTTATTATTTTGTTCTCACTTGGATAGCCTCGCTAACTAATATTAATGGAAGAGTTGTAACTTGTATGACTAAGAGCAGTGTTTTCTACAATACAGTCTAAAACATTAAAGCAAATCATTAGCAAAGAGTTTATCCAAGACTCAGGGAAAAAAAAAAGAAGCTAAACAGGAACATGAAATATGTCTTCTAGCAAGTCCTGAAACAGGTCTTTCAGGCCACAGTGCAGATATTTCAAATGTGTCAAGAGTAGGCTGACATTTCTTTAAGTCAAAAGGAAAAAGAAATGGCTGTCGTGGGAATTGAGCGGCACCATTTGCCTCTTCATCACCCTGATGTACAGCAGAAGACTGAGGCTTATTTACGGGAAGCTTGAACTGAAATTGCTAACTTGCGTGTGCCTTATTGACGCTTTGCTTCTCCCACAGGAGGGAGAACGCCAAATTTCCCAACACCCACTGCTATGGGCATTACTGAGCGGAGAGTTAAGAGAGGCCTGAACCAGACCTCCTCCTATAGCATGCTATTAAGCTGATAAATAGTATTGATAGCAATCCTTGGAAAAAAATCTTTATAGATAGTCCTCTGCCTGTTTTTACCAGACCTAGATTAATACACAGCTCCAGCCATTCATCATTGATGGTGAACATCTTGACACAGAGAATCTCAGTTTTGCCGTGTTACATCAGACCTCATTCATGCAGCCACGCAGAGAACACATTCACTAATCTTGAGCTATTAGGATCTAAATTAGTGCACAGACCTGCAACCCCAGCTGAAACACTGGATAGAAATAAAATCAGTTACAGCTGAATCTAGGCACAATCATTTTTCCCCACCTAGAGGGTGTTTTGACAGGGAAGGTAGTGTATGCTGCAGTGCTTGCCCCAGGACTCTCTGGGAAGTGTAAGGGGAGTTCAAAGTCCTGCTGCACAATCACAAATAAGGCAGTATCTGACATACCTGATGTAAGACTGAAGGTGAGGATTCATCAAGAATACCATTTAAGAAATAAGCACATGTTAGTGCGGGGCAAAATGTCCTGGTGTTTTGGTTGAAAACAGGCCAACAGTGTGGATTTCTCTATACTACCCTCCAAATCAGAAATGCTCCTGTTTTGTCAGCTAGTTTTCCCAGCAGCTACTTGAAGATTTACAATATGTCTGTCCCAGTTTGTCCCCCACGTTGGGTGCCACTAAGTAATTGTCCCAGTTTGAGACAAATTAAGGGAAACACTCTGGGAGGAACATCTCCTCCAAAGAAGGCAGGTTACAGCCACCCCTCCCCCACCAGGTTCGGGGAGAAATTCCTCGGAGGAAAGTGAAAAAGGAAAAAAAACCTATTTACTTAACAATTACCATGCACAATGGGAAAAGAATAATGCTAAATAATAAAACCTCTCGGTGTGGAGAGAACCTGGGTAGATTTCAGAGTCCTTTGTGGGTGTGAGTTTCTCCTCTCCAAAGCTGGAGTTCGGTGGGGGGGCCCCTCTGGGCCAGTGTAAGGTCTCCCGGTGTGTTCTGGTGTTGTTGAACAGTCCAGAAGAGAAGAAGAAGAAACCAAAGTCCCAGGGAAGCAAAGGAGTTTAACTCTCCATGTCTCTTCTGAGAAAAGGAGCCAGGAGCCGGGGAAAGCAGGAAGGTGATTGCCTCCGTTCCTTAGCAGCAGCAGCTGCTATCTCTGTGTCCTTGAGCGCAAAACCGCTTTGAAAAGTTTGCCTGACTGTTTTCTTTCTCTCGGACCCAGTTTTAAAGGCACAGAAAGGCACAGGATTCATGTCTGGGCATAGAGCAGTGATAGGGGATACACATCATAAAGTCACCCTAAGACAATGCTTAATTTCAGTCTTTCATTTTAACAGCAGAGAAGAAGCTGAAGCCATGTTTTTCCCAAGGCCTTGTTGAAGTGATCTGCTTGTGCCAGCAGAGCTCTTCTCACCCACAGAACCTGGAGTTTCAGAGCCATCCTAGGACACGAGAGCACTTGCCCACCAAAAAGAGATACACTGGCTCTCTTGTCTTCTGTACCTTCTTAAAAAACTCTCAAGACCTTTGTGAAAGTCTTGAAATACTGTGAGCACAAATATGCTCCATCCTCATAAGTCTAAACTGGTGTACATTTTAAAGTCCTCTTAATGCGCACCTTCTTTAGGAAGAAAAGGTGTAACCCATAAAAAGAACTACAATCCTTCAGTTCTTAGGGCAGCATACCAAACGTAACATGGGTTGCACAACACCTGTACATGTAATTAGTATTGCAAATTAGCAAGTTTAATTCTAGGAACAGAAGGACTGCAATATTCTCTAGCTTTAATTTTCAGCCTGCCTCTAGTCATTCCTAAACAGAAGTATTGTGGCTAATTCTGTAGATACTACATGAAGTGACAAGATTAAAAGGAAAAAATGTGTATAATAAGATAGGTTCTTAATTGTACAGTATACCTTAATGAAATAATTATTATTCATAAATTTAATCAGCCTGTGAAGTAATTTGCCTTCAAGGCACCCAATTAAAATAATGGCAATGAAAAAGACTCCCTGGTGCATGTGCCCAGCACCTCTGACAATCTGGCCACCTCAGCTAAGGACAACAGTACCAAGCTGTGATATGAGCCCCGAGAGGGCTTTTACTGCAATCATTTGGTTTAGGTATTCAGCACTTGAAGCCGGCTGTGCTGTGTTTTTTTTTTAAGGAAAATATCCTTCCCAGAGGACTGCGAGCTTCTGTCCTGTTGTTGAACGAACTCGGTAACAGCTTTGGAAAGATGGAGACACAGCAGCAGCGAGGTCTGCTCAAAGGGGAACAGGTTTGCAGTGAAGGGAACCAAGGACCAGCTGTTCTTTTGAGACTGGTCATCACTCTCATTCCTCACCTTGGGCTGAGCGTAGAAAAGGTTTACACCCCAATGGGACTTTAGTGGACCTCAGTCATCTGCAGGAAGCTTTTTTTGCAGAAGGTTCCTATGCTCTTGCTCATTTGTATGTCTCCTCAGCCTGGGATATCCCAAGGGTGGTGACTGGTTCACATTTGTGAGCCTTGCTGAGACAACAGGGTGTCCTAAGCCCTGATCTAGGAGAGGCAGCCTTTGCATGCACTGCTGCCATAGAAAAGGCTTGCAGAGAAAACACTATTTGGAGCTAAATTTATTTAGCTCAAGTAAGAACTGTGTCATAAGTGACCTTTTCACATTACCTGCAACATCTCTTATCTACTGACCTTCCAGAACATAAACATTGCAGGACAAGTTAACTCCCTGACATAATTTTCTTGATTGCTTTTTTCCATTTTCAGACCCAGAACACTTTTTTAGCCTTGTGTAGCCCTAATCATGTCTTCTACAAGAAGATATCGACAATAACAGATAAGGATGACTAACAATTATTTTTTCTTTTTCTTTCAAATGTGAGGCAGGTGATTCTCCACTGCTGAATCCTGCAAAGCAGGACTAAATACCCAATCTGAGCTTTCTGAAGGAGTGAAAGGATGATTAGGCTGGCTAAAGAGGCAACTTTCTCTTAGTCTTTAGGGAAAAGTTAACCGGTGCCTCTGTATTTCGAGGCACAAGCATATGGAAGAGCTCCAGCTGAGTTACTGCTTCTCTAAAAAGGCTCAGAGACAAGGTATTGGATCTCCAGCTGCACAAAGTCACCTCTGAGGGTAAACCTGACCTGGTAAGACCTGGCCATGCTGTGGTGCTGCAGGATTTGGCTCAACACCAAGAACGCAACTCCTCAAAACTCTGGGTCTAATTCTCATCCCAGTTGAGACACCTCATGCTCTCAAGTTTCCTTGATGCAGACATCACCCACCGTTTGATTTACGAATAAACCAGAAATGTTTATAAATTCTTATCCACCTTCTTTTCCAAACAAGGCTAAGGTGGGGTTTTTTTCCTCCTTAACTTCTTGTATGGTACTGTAGAAGGATCACCCAGAGCCTTCAGTCTTTTCCAGACTAAGTGTCGTAGTTTGACTTGAATTGACAGGCAGTTCTTCAGACCAATCACGCTTCTCTCAATTCTACATATAAAAACCCCGTAGAAGGCGGGATTTTAAAAAAGTTTTTCTCCCCCATTCCGGCTGAGTGCAGGACGGGAGAGGGAGAGGGGGAGGGGTGGGCCCCGTAGCCCGGCCCGCGGGGCTGGGGACGGGCGCCCCTGCCTCTTGCCTTTCTGCCTCTTGCCCCTTCTCTTAACGCTGCAGCACGGACTCTAAACTGTAAAGAAAAAAAAGCGATTCCTTTGAGCCGCGAGTGGCAATAGCTAGCCACAGGGCTAAAGTCATCTGACGCAGTATTCTGAGGAAGGGGGAGCCGGCGGAGCCTTCAGTGCAGCCAGCAGACTTCGCAACAAACAGAAGAAAACACCCTTTTCCTACATAGTGCACCCGGCAGCGCAAAAAGAGCAAGGGGAGGCTCTCTCTCCACCTTAGAGCCTGATAACACCCTACAACATGGCGGCTTTCAGAGCCAGAGAGAAAGAAAAACGGGCTCACGTGAGGCGAAGCTACAAGGGCGACGCTGCGTGGTCCCGCGCGGAGCTTAAAAATCTCCTTTCCTCGCCGTGGTATAAACTGTAATATTGCAAACTGTTTGTCTCTTTAATCCATGTTAAAGTATGTGGGGGGATGAGCATTTTTTTTCTTGGGTAGCTTGTAAAAAGTTATGTTCAAGCCAAAAAGAAAAAAAATAATTCATTCTTAAACAAGTAGTAACCCCATGTGAGGGCCTGTGTCTTGCAGTTAAAAGAGCTGGGAGAGGGCTCATGGAAAAGAGATGTGTTACACCCTAGCAGAGATTGTTAATTCAAACCTGCAAAATAGTGACAGTGTGCAAAACCAGGCAAGGCAAAAGAGAAACCCCTTTTTCCCTTCCTAGAATTTTAATACTAATTAGGAGAGGGAAAGGTGGGGGAGAAAAAGAGTTCTGAAAGTTTGTTCTGTTGTAGCCTTTCCATCTAAGTCTGTTAATAAATCTCTTATATTCTGTCAAGTAGTGTGCCTGCTTTGCTTGTTTCTTCTAATGCTTATCTCACAGAGAAAAAAAAACATCAAAAGAGTAATGTATATAATTTAGCTTAAAAACCCACTACACTAAGGAAGAGCTATTCTTGAACTCTGGGGGTGCTTTTCTTTTTCTTCATTGTTTTAAACATCTGTGTAATACAGGGAGATTGTATGACTCACATGTGCACCAATTTTTAACACACCCTGAGACATCCAGGAGAGAGGCTCCTTTGAGAAAGTCTTGCAGCAGCTGTTTTAGCTTTGTCAATGGCGTTTTTGCGACCAAAGGCTCCCATCTGAAAAATTAAACGCCCACAAATCAGCAAGATAAATACTGCAGCCTTTCCAGTTCTCACTGGCAGGATACTTACAGAGCCAGCCAACTGCTCTAAGAGCTTTCCCGGTATGAGTGTGCTCATGGAACATTCTGCCAGAGCTCAACAGGCAAAAACCAACATTTAATCATCCTAGAAGAGTGGCTGGCTGGACTGCTGCAAAGTGAAATTAAAAACTTACCGTTTGAACATCACACCATCAGAAAGCCAACACCCTCCAATACTGATGCTGGTAGAAATCTGAAAAAATGGGTCTGCCCCAGAGCACTTTGCTGGCTGGAGAGCAGCTGGGCACAGCTGGAAGTGCACACCATACTTCCATGCTGCAGCCATCTTCTGAGCCAAAAGAACTCAAATGCCAACTGTGGTGTGGGAGCATGGGAAAGGTAGTGAAGAAAACCAATCAAATTACATGACTGCTCTGATATTACATTTATGTTTTGATAGTACTTTCTGTGGTTTGGAAAAGTCTGCTGCAATAGCTGAGGAATTTTTCCTTTCTGAAATTCAATACTCAGAATTCTCGATTTCCCCACTGCATTTAATAGGGAAGATACAATGCTACGACAGATCTCTACATCAATATTTCCTTTTGTACCAGTGAATTGCCAAAGGCAGTTGAATCAACCAGAATGGGAGGTTAGACTGCAGGCTAAAAGCATGTTCCTTTACAATGTCCATGTCCCCCTGTCTTGCCTTTCATCTTGATGCATGAAGAAATTGAAAAGATCCATCATGCAGCTTTTCTCCATCTCTCTAGTGTTCATCTGCTGGCCATGGCTTCCCATTTACAGTGGTCTGAAGTCAAGATCAGGTTGGTGAAGTTTTGACCGCCTGCAGGCAAAAAGCAGAAGAAAAATGTGCTTGTTCGTGAAATATTCATCGGAGGTTTGAAACTCAGGATTAAATTCCTGGCTCTCCTACAAAATCCCAATGGATGGCTGGGCAAAACAATTCAGCTCTGGGTCCTGGAGCTGGACTCCTTTTCCTTGTGTAAACCCTGCCAGGTTTCAGGCCTTCTGTGTGTATCTCCCAAACAAACAATAAAGATCTTACATGCCTTGAATTCTCCCTGACTCTCCTTAAAGCAACGTCTATTGCTTAACTCTGTGAAACACTACAGCATCCAAGCCCTGAGGTGTCGCACTTGGACACGAAAGAACCACGCAGACACCTTGTTAGGAGAGAAGCAGAAAAGAGAGAAAGTCAGAAACCCCGAGCTTTATTATATATGTTCTTAAAAACCACCGTGGATTGGAGGGAGAAATTACCACCCCTCAATCACACTGGTCAAAAGAAAAGTCTATCAAATGTCTCCGCCTAAAAGAATAAAATAAAAAACAATAAAGTACGGTTAACAAAACATGGCTATGTTTACAAAAAGTGCGTAAAAAACTGTTAAAAAAAATGAAAACATCGAAGAGCTGCAAACTCAAGGCAACACTGAGGTAGCACAGTTGCTGCTCGAAAACACATTGGTGGAGGCATTCTGACCTCTGAAAATGTGGCTGAAAGAATGAGATGTAAAGCACTGTGTGTCAGGTTTAAATCAGAATACACACCAGTTATTGTCCAGAAAAAGCTAATGGGAATCTGATTATATTTCACTATTAGGCCTCTATATTGTCCCTTTGCTTTAGCTATTTGTCTATTAAGCAACCTCCTCAAGCAGATGACTTCTTCCTGCGTTCTCCCATCCATCTCCACTGTATCCCAGCAACAAGACACATGGGCTACTGGTGAGGGTCCAATATCAGTTGCCTTCTTTCCCCACACTACCTTTATGCATCACCTCCATTGCCCACTTGTCATTCACTTCAGTGCAATGCTTTCCGTCAAAGGCTGTCCCAGGCCAAATGGGGAGTGAAAGGAATTGATGCTCTTGATGTGGAGCCTCCTGTTTTGATGCATTTTTTTCAATTTACCATTAATGTGTTGGAAATTGCTCTCTTGGACAATCCATTTGTTTTCTCTGCCAGCAGAGTGGAGAAGCAGCCTTTCATATCATGTTCAGATAGGGCAAAATAGCAGGCAAAGCTTAAAGCCACTTCAATCATTTTTCCTTTCCAGGTGTGTGCCAGGTTTGTGCTGAATAACTAATCTGATTTTTCCATCCACAAGTCACACAAAGAAATTTCCAAAGCCATATCATGAATCTGGATGCTCAGATCATCCTTGATTTATTTTCAGATGCAAGAGTCTGTGTTTTAATCTGTTGCTTCTTTTGAAAATTTCAGCCCAAGCAACAAAATAAGGCTGAGGGGCTCCAAATTTAGAAGAGAAAAATAACTGCCTCCTGAAATGATCCCAGCATGAAAATGTTGTTATTTGCATCCTGGGAGATATTTTTAAATGTCAAAAAGCTGTTTTGACTTAGTTTGAAATACAGAAGCACTATCCTGGATGACTCTGATGCCACCAAGTCAGACCATAGGAACCAGGGCTGGAAGGAGCATCAGGAGCCCACTCTGCCCTGCAGAGTTCATGTTTGTGTGTGCAAAGTTGCTGTAACTCTACTGCCAGGCCCAAATCTCAAATTCAGAATATCTTCTTATCAAAGATGGGAATTCCTTGTTTCAGGCACAGTGTCACAACAACTATCACAATTTGCACTGGAGCAGCCAAGGAAGGGCAAAGCCTCACCCTTGGAAAGCTGGCTACCTTTAAATTTAAAACTGAGAGTAATGTTTCCCCTTCCTATCTTAGAAGATGAACATATGCACCTAGAATTGCCTTTGATTAATAACAGTAAAAAAGGAGAAGAAAATAAACGGTAGAAGCCACCAAAATTCTGATTCCTATGCTGGCACCTGACAATGAAACATGTCAGAAGAAATATGTTCTGAGACTGGATTGCTCTGAATGACAATGAGGAAACAGTGTGCAGGGGTTGCTAAATAGACTTGTTCTGTGCTGCGTGAGACTGCAGTGCCTTGCTACATGACGCAGGCAAGCACAACCATAGGTTCAGTTGTTTACACCATGATATTTTGCTCAATACCTTTTTCAGTCTGAAACAAGTAAAAACCATGCTTGTTACCCATAGCTATTATCCTATGTCTAATTATATTAGCAGGGCATTAGCAGGTACATTTTAAATAGTGAAGCTGACAAGAGAGTCAAATCCTGAAGATGCACAACCCTTCATTTCAATATTTAAGTATCTCTTCATATATTTGCCTATTATGGTTTTGCCCCATTGCATATCTACTGATTTCATGACAGTACATTCATCCTGACACTACAATCACCCACATATTTCATCAGTATCTTCTGACTATGGAGACACAGAAGTGAAGCAGAAACCCTGCTATATAGCAGAATAACTACAGGATAAATCTGTCGAGATGCCTTGTGATGCTTTGCTTATACCCTGACTATCATGATTAATGAGGAAAAATACAAGGTTCCTGACAAGTGGAACTCTATTTTCAAAGGAAGTTTCACTTCCTTTGCAGCACTGATAAATCACTCCCCTGTTTCCTTCTCCATACCCCAAATATCCACGTTGTCTCTTGAGACAGGGCAGTTTTATGGGATTCCCTGACACTCTCCATTGGCAGTGCCTCATGCAAGAAGCTACTGAAGTGACAGGAGCCTCTAGACCTCACAGTCATAAAAATAATGATCTCTGAGCAGCACTGCATGCCCTGCATCAGTCTTACCCAGGAGATGTATAACCAGCACCTTCAGTTTGCCAGCCCTGCTTGCTGCTGTTTTTTTTAACAGGAGAAGCCAGTTGTTGGAAAGAAACAGGAGCCAGGAGTCAAGGGTGACCACAGCACAGGCAGAGCAGTAACCTCACCAGCCAGGGAGCAGCCCCACAGCACCCAAATGGGGTAGGCAGAGCAGGGAGCTGGCAGCAGGTTTCTCTGGCAGGCAAAGTCACAAATCAGTCCTGTGGACCTTTCAGGGAATGAAGACAGAAGCGGCAGAAGATAAATTCAAAGACAGGACTAAAGACAAGTACACCCACAGTGTGACCCAGGAACGGGATGCAAGCCCTGAGCTGAAATGGAGCTATGGACGGAGCCAGTGAGTAAGAGTCCCAGGAGAGGCTGGTCAAGACAACTAAGATCTATCAGTGCCAGCAGGGCTGCCCGCTGCCCATCTACTCCTAATTTAAACAGGCAATATATACAGCTTGTACACTGGATGAAAGGATGTTTGTATGGAGACAGCAAAGCCTGGGATGCAGATATTTTTCCAATGGGAGCAGCACTGTAGCACCACATGCTATGACCCACCCCTGAAGGCGAGCTAAATGAGGTTCTTGTTAATAGACCCCCTGGGGCAGATTAGAGTGAAATGTCACTGAATGACTAATGTTTACATATATACATAACATTTATACATATTTATATATATATATATTATATATGGGGTTTATTTTATAACAATCTGGTTGCACAAATCCAGAGCTGCTATACATAACAAAATCATCTACAGGGATGGATGTCAGCCCCTGAGCAGAGAGGAGTAGCACACAAAGTGCTGTGGCAATGAGTACCAGCACAGTGCCTCTGCTCTCCAGACATTATTTAAGGATGACCTACCAAGCTACCCAGCTGGTGTGAAGTGGTGGTTTTCTTTCTGTTAAAGAGTAACAGATATCTAAGTGGATCCTTATAGGCTGCTTTTTAGATGCAGTGAGTACATACCTGAAACACTCCTATTTATATCTGGGAGCTTCTAACTGATCCTATTGCCAAAGCAATTCCTCTTGTCCTTACAATTTGTGTATGACAGCTTTATTTCTGATACATACGTTGCATTCTGGTGCTCTTCTCTCAGCACTGAACTGTAAGCTGGTTCTGATACTGAACTTACTGCAGAAGCATGTGATTTGAGCTTACACAGTTCAAATGAGAGGCAGATCCATGATCAAGGACATACAGAAATGGGGATTTCATTTGGCTTAGGGAGGCTTTCAGGTCCTAGCAAGAACCAGAAGGCGTTTAGTTCTTCTCAATAGTTCCTCGGTCGTACACAGAGGAGGAAAGTTTATTTAATTTTGCCTTTGAAGAAGTGTCAGATTAGATGAAACAAACCATGCCAGCTGGCTTTTTAAAAATCATTTCAGTTCAAGCTTCATTAAACAAAAACTCTTTGCTTTTAAGAAAATCAGGCACGGGTTTCCACACATGAGAACCTCAGCAAATACTAGGAAACGGTTACAGCAGACCTGTTTTGCCTCTGGTAGTCCAATCTGGTCTAGCATGGGAAACCTGCAAGGTTCCACCTCCAGAGAAAACAAAAAGTCTGATGTTGGAGATGAGAGTCTGGGGAAACTCTGGGTTCAGAGGCCTGTGGAGGCAGTTTCTTAGGCAGTAGATGTCTATACATAATATTTTGCCAACACATGGGCTCAGAGCTGACAGCAGGATATTGAGATAACAAGCCTCGATGAGAGGGAGAGCACGCAAGCTGGGAAGCAGAAGCCCACTGGGGCCATGTGAACATTGTTCATAGAGCTTCTTATCAGTTTGGAGCAAGTGACAGAGTGACTTGCATCTGTTTGTAGTGTACTTTGTAGCCATATCCCCAGAGAGCTTGGAGAGGCAGCTTCAACCAATATCACAGGGCTGCATTTTCAAGAAACACCTCTGCCAAAAGCAAGTTCCTGCAGCTCTAACTGTGACATACTTGGCTGGACTTGCAGTGAAAGCCACTGTGAGAAAAACAACAACAAATCCTCCCTATTTGGGATCATGTTTTTAAAAACTCCACTGCATTTATCCATGGTTCCTAAGATGACACCCACTGTGTGCTGAGGACCTTTGCTGATCTGCCTGTTAATAACAATAGTAGAAAGCTACTCTTCCTGAAATCTCACTCCAGTTCAAAGTGCATTTCTGAAAAACCGTGTTTATGTGCACACTAATCAAAAATACCAACCTGCCCTTAGTTTTATTCCAAAAGCAGGGACCACAATGAATTGCTCAATTATACCACTAAGCAAATTACTAAGTCTTCCGTAAAATAGCCTGGACTCTTATGAATGGGAAAACTACAAATGGAACTGCTCACTAGGTTGCTGATGGTCTCCTTATTTTATTGTTTCAAACATTAGCCAAACCTGAGAGGCTTTGAAGTATCAGCTGTGATAAGCTGTTTGACACTGCTGTCAGTGTCATTCCCAATATGTCATTCATTATTCTCAATGAAAAGTGACAGTCTTGAGATTAAACTATTATTTCCTTATAAAGATGAGGAGTCACATTTGCTTATAATTAATATGCAGGCTTTGACAGGCCAGACATTTGTAGCAAAATTTCAAATTATCAGCACAAAAAAAAAAAAGACTTATTAACTGCAAATTAATATTTATGAGGTGGGTGAGTAGTTAAATTTTACTTCCTTCAGTGTGAAATTGTTCTATAAAGGAACAGCTGTCCTTTTTCAAGGGAGAAGTATTCAAAACAAAACTTGTGAACACATGCAGGTATATTTTTTGTCTCTGTTACACTTGTTCAAATGCAGGGGTAAATCGCACACTGTCAGAAGAGCACTTTGGAAGCTGCTTTCCACAAGTTTATTTCCTACTAAATTGGTTAAACTCAGCACAGAGAAATCTCAGTGCAGAAATTAGGAGTCTGAGCAAGCCTGAGAGCCTGACTGGGCTTCCCATAGCAGATAGGAGCTGGTGAGAGCAGCCACAAGAGGAAGAGCTAATCTGCAAGCTGGGCTCAGCTCCCAGTCTCTGATGGGCTGCCAGTGTGGCAGTGATGCCGTTTGCAGCCTTGCACTGCAGAAGCGATTCCTGTGGGAAGCAGGACACTTCCCATGCTGTGGAGGTGCAGTTAGCCACTCTGGAGAATGTTTCCCGGCACACTCCTGTTCCCCCATGGGCCCTGTGGCGTGCAAAGGGATGCCAAGAGACTGCTGCAATAAAGGAACACTGGTGACCGTAGTCCCTGGGAAACCGGAGACACAGAGAATCACCAGAGGTAAACCAGAGGTATGGACTGAAGTTTTCTGACCTTCATGCCTTCACTTGAGCCTTTAAGCCAAGCAGGGATAACCTGAATACATTCAAGGAAGCTTCTTTCCCCTTTAAACGCAGTTGCAGTTTGAGAACAGACAGGGAATGAACAGGGTAATCTCTCTGTCATGCGCTATCAGCTGCTATTGCCAGTATGGTCTTTGCTAACCACTCTAATTCCTGAAATAGCTACCAGAAAATGGGGTCAGTAAAGCACCAACTGTTCATTTCAATTGCAGGGATGGAATCCAGACTCTAACAATATTTGCAGAAACAGGCTTCAAAGGAACACAGGTAGCAATAATTAAGTCTCAATTTCCGCATTTTGCACAGACTGACCCTGGATGAAGAAAAAATGACTGAAACATGAAAGAACAAAAAATTGTTTCTTCAAAAGCACCTCTGATGAGGTAGACTGTACCATGAGAAGAGAGCAATTCTGCTCATTCTGCCCACATATGAGAAGCTGATTTTTTTGCTTCATTACTCTGAATCACATCCAGCATGGATAATACTGAAGGAGTATTTACTTCCTCCAGGAGGAACGCTGCTGTGCCTACACATAACTCTTCCAAGGATGAAATAGCAATTAGAAACTGAAAGCAAACAAAGAGGCCTTTGTTGAGATGACACATCTGTACACTGGAAAAACTGGAAGATTTACCAAGCTGTGTGGCAATACCATTCTTTTTTATTTGCTCATTCATGCAACTGGAGCCATGATATTTAATTCATCACTTAAAATGCTTTTACCTCACACAAGTGATTTTCAGATAGTGGCAGCTAATTCACTCCATGCTGGATAGCTTCATCACTGAGATTCTCTGCAAGTTACATCATTTCTTATCTTGTACTCTGGAAAGTACATCAAAATTGTGCAGTTAAAAGCAAAGAAGGGTCTCAAGGACTGCTCAGTCTGCAAGCTACAGCAGTGGTTTGGGACTTTTTACTCACTGAGAGCCATCAGGACATATCCTGAAGATGATGATACATAAGCTTTTTGGAATTGGTGAGATAACTCACTACATGTGGAGAAGACTTGGTCAACTCAGTGCAAATACTTTTATGATAGAAGCACAAGTTCTTCTATGCTGAAAACAAAAATGATCAACTCTTACACAACCCAGAGAATACTCATAATAGTAGTAAGTGACTTACAGAAGTAGAAGGGCCATAAAATTTTGTTTTCCACCATGACTGCACCTCCTGAAAATGCTACAATTGAAAAAGCAGTGGTCAGTAAGCAAGTGCCAAACAGGCATGAGCTCCTGAACACTCATTTCATTTAGAAGCCCTTTGTTGTGGCTCCCTCTTTAGATTAATTTAATGTAGAAGTCGCATCAGTAACTGTGCCAGCATCAAAACACTTGGGGGCTGGGACTCTGCAAAGAGCCATTCCATCATGTCAGACTTTGTTCTCTCTGGAAGCTCTGGCTGCTAATTAGCTGCAACATTTCTGTCAATGGACCATAGTTCACCAAGGTCCTTTTCAAGTGCCTGTTTTCTCAGAGTTAGTGTATTTTTAAGACTTAAAAGAAAAGACTTTTAAAAAAAGGCTTAGAAGAAACCACCACACTTTTAATAGATTCTCCATCTTGGCAGCAGTTTTCTTATTTTGCACTTGCTATATTTTATCAGGCCGTAAAATAGTATAGTAAAAACTGATATTAAAGAGATGATGGTGATGTTTAAGTCAGTATTTAATCTTGGAAACACCTTCTGTCAATTAGGGAAGTTAGCACATACTCTTGGACAGATTTTCAGTTGGAATACATTGTAAAGTAGCATAACTGTAACTGATTACCACAACTGAGACCATGTATTTCAGCAAGAGTAAGCTGATTCGCACTGGCAGAGAGCTGGTCTTACGTTATAAAAATCTGCTAATAGTCCTGTGTGCTCTAGGATTCGCTAGGGTGCCTGGTACTTCTTGGTCCTCTTGTAATTCACATCAGCATTCCCATCAACTCCAGTACAGCATATATTCTGAAAAGGGCACTGCCATGCTCAGTCTGGCCAAACCTAACATTTTAATGTCTGCCTCCCCTTCCCCAGTGAAATACCGTCTTTTCCTAGCATCCTTTGCATCCGCTCCCGTAAGGGTACGGGTGCTGTGCAACTCTAACGCATTTGGAAATCTTGCCCTTAGGTAGTGAGACTTCTTGATCTCTAGAAAGAAGTTTTTAAACCACACAAAAGTTAAATAGTTATATCTCCATCTCAAAACATGATTCCTCTTAAAGCTTATTTTTAAATAATTGGTCCTTCAAAAGCTGTCTGGTTTTAACCAGTATTAAGAATCTGCTCAGGATATACAGATCCTTCTTTTCACTGAAGCTCTGCTAGTGCTTAAACTGCATTTACATTAGTGTCACCTCCTACTTATTAAACTTAAGAGTTTTCACTTATCAGTGCTTACAAACACTGTTGCAGTCAGGCACTTAGATAAATGTAAAGTTTCATTCAAAATATGTATTACCTTCTTCTCTAAAATACCAAAATCACTGCTAGAAAACACTTTAATTCTTCCTTTAATCAAGGCAGGGAGAAATTCTCTCTTACATTTTGTACTAAACACTCTCCTCAGGATTACTCCAGTAAAAAACACTTACCAGAGAGCTGCAAGATTTGAGTGACCTCACAAGGGAAGGCAAGCTGGGAGCTGAGGATGGCCACAACATGGGCAGGGCAGTGACCTGAGTGACTGGGCATGACCGTGCCACGTCTGAGCTGGGCAGCCCAGGCAGAACAGTGGCAGCGCCAGCATCTATCAGCAGTCCACAAACCATGAGGGAAAGTAACAAGTCAGGTCCACTATCAACCCAGGAAACCTGAGCAACAATCTGGGAGCAGAGCTGAAACAGGTACACCTACAACTTTGATCAGAACAAGACTGAAGGTCTGGGGCTTGAGATTGAATGGAGCTCCTGGACAATGAGCAGACAGTGAAGATGGAGGATCCTGGTGAAGTCTCTTGTCAAGGGAGGGGATTGTCCCGCTCTGCTCTGCACTGGGGCAGCCTCACCTCGAGTGCTGGGGGCAGGTCTGGGTGCCACAGTATAAAAAAAACCATTAAATTGCTAGAGAGTGTCCAGAGGAGGGCAACAAGGACGGTGAAGGGCCTTGAGGGGAAGCTGTGTGAGGAGCAGCTGAGGTCACTTGGTTTGTTCAGCCTGGAGGGGACTGAGGGGAGACCTCACTGCAGTTACAGCTTCCTCATGAGGGGAAGAGGAAGGGCAGGCACTGATCTCTCCTCTGTGGTGCCCAGTGACAGGACCTGAGGGAATGGCCTGAAGCTGTGTCAGGGGAGGTTTAGGCTGGGTATCAGGAAAAGGTTCTTCACCCACAGGTTGATCGGGCACTGGAACAGGCTCCCCAGGGGAGTGGTCACAGCACCAAGCCTGACAGAGTTCAAGAAGCTTTTGGACAATGCTCTCAGGCACATGGTGTGACTCTTGGGAATGGTGCTGTGCAGGGTCAGGAGTTGGACTCGATGATGCTTTTGGTTCCCTTCCAACTCAGCATATTCTGTGATTCCGTGATTCTGTAATTAGAGATCATTGGTATACTCTGGATTCTGACAAAATGTGAAAGAACACAGTTTTTAATTACAGCATGACCAATCACACAGTATGAACAACAGATTCAAATAAAACCTAGCAATTATTTCCTGTAGGCTGAAATATAGCTGCATAAAATGCCTGCTTAATAATTTAGAAAGATGGAAAAAAATAGTCTTGTTTGCAAACTGAACAGCACAGAAGTTTAAAGGGGTTAAATTAATCAAATAAATTATTAATTACAATTAGCTCATCCATTAGAGTGGTGCATCTAAATGCACCAGCCAGCATCAGGGTCCTTTGCATTGGTCCCAAAAGGGACATTTCAAAGTACAAATGCTGTCCTATAGGGAGTAGAAGAGAGGACAGCCTTCTATTGAATGTCCCACCACCAGTTTTACAAGATCAAACTACTCCTAACCTGGCCTAGTAAATCATTGTTTTCTGCAAGTGAGAACATTCCTTCAGTAAGAATGACAGTGAATCTTGCTTAGCAAGACCCTGCAACCCAGAGGTTAGGCACATTCTGGAAAGTAGAGAGTGGAAGGACGATGGGGAAGAACATTTTGGGCAAGATCCAAAGTGAACCAAGACCATTTCCTTCTTCTGTAGAGAATTTAACATTGAAAAGAAGCACTAACAGGGTAGGACATGTGGATTGCTTTTTGCCCTGAATATTCTCTTTCAGAAGAGAAGGAACAAGCACTTCTTTTTCAAACACTGGATATGGGGAGTGGTGAGATGTTCCCCAGAAGCAGCAAGTCACCCAAGTCCTATGAAGGTTGGATTCATAGGTCAGTGGTTATCTCCCCCTTCCCTGCCCCTGTGTGTCCAGTATATGTAGGTAGGTGATGGGATTGTACATTGCTTCCATGGAAAGAGACAGCACAGATCTCTAAGTGGCCATTACAGCACTCAACCTGGAAAAACTTAGGTCAGCAGCTTAGAGTTTCAAGGACAGAGCAACGACCAGAGTGTAGGTCCCACAAGTCACAATCCACTGCCTGATTCACTGGACCACAACACAGATTACTTAAGAAAAGGTCTTAAAATATATGTAGCATGAAGCTTTTACATGTTACTCTATCAGGATCAATAGGACAATTCTGCAGAACTATGTTCTACTAAAACTCAAAAGACTGATTAGAACAAAAGTTTCAATAGTATATTTTTGTGATACCATTTATTATCCTGCACGGTTTGACATAGTGTAGTATATTGCACCTATAAATCAGTTGCAGCAAATTATTTAATGATGCATTAACTGTGGAATTTCACATATATTACAGTTCTTTAGCCAATGTTGAATGCTTTTTCAACAGCTTAATCCATCCCTGAAGTACTAAGCAGGCATATTCATTCATCATCAGGGTGCACATGGCCTTCTCTTTGTTCTTTTTATTTTATTAAAGCCCTCGATCTACAACCACGGCATTAAATAATTCCCCAGAGCCTTTTCTTCACAACATTCCCACCACCATCCTCACACTTTTATTGAAAAAAAACAAAACAAAACACCTTTTCATTCTCTATTAGGTTCTTTTCATCCTTTGGCAAAGATTAAGCCTGGCATTGACTTGGACAACAGTGTGGAGAACTCATAGATGGCTCACTGGTGCCCAGGTGGCAAAAGATAAGAGAAGGTGGAGTTACTGAATGGCTTCTTAGTTTCAGTCTTTACTGCTAAGGCCAGCCCTGAGGAATCCCAAGGCCTAGAGGCAAGAGAGATAGTCTGGAGAAAAGAAGAGCTGCCCTTTGTCAAGGAGGATTGGGCTAGAGATCATATAGAAAAACTGGATACCCACAAACTCAAGGGTCCTGATAGGATGTGGCCACAAATGCTGAGGGAGCTGTCAGATGCAATTGCTAAGCCATTCTCCATCATCTTTGAAAGATCATGGAGAACAGAAGAGGTGCCTGAGGACTGGAGGAAAGACAACGTCACTCCAGTCTTCAAAAAGGCCAAGAAAGAGAACCTAGGAAACTACAGGTCAGTCAACCTCACCTCCATCCCTGGAAAAGTGATGGAACAGCTCATCCTGGATGTCATCTCTAAGCATGTGAAGGAAAAGGTTTCATCATGGATTCATCAAGGAGTAGTCATGCTGGACCAATCTGATAGCCGTTTGTGACTGTGGTGGTGCATTCCCCCAGACCCACACACCAGTGATGTTCTCCATTTCTCATCACTCTTTCCAAGACATGGTGCAACTCTTCTGTGTCACAATGAACAATGATTAGAGTTCTTCAGATGCATTCCAGCAGTCAACACAGGTCACTGTGCTGGAGGGATCTTTTTACCAGTAGAATGACTGGCTGAGTACATGAGGGGAGAGCAGTGGATATTGCCTACCCTGACTTCGGCAAGGCTTTTGACACTGCCTCCCACAACATCCTCATAGGTAAGCTCGGGAAGTGTGAATTAGATGAGTGGACAGTGAGGTAGATTGAGAA
This sequence comes from Lycocorax pyrrhopterus obiensis, assembly GCA_014706295.1. Lineage (NCBI taxonomy): Eukaryota > Metazoa > Chordata > Aves > Passeriformes > Paradisaeidae > Lycocorax > Lycocorax pyrrhopterus. The sequence goes on along the minus strand of JACSVZ010000006.1, from coordinate 45,680,497 downwards.
CTGTCTGAACAGCAGAGCTCAGAGGGCTGTGGTCAGCAGCACAGTCTCTAGTCAGAGTCCTTTCACTAGCAGTGTTCCACTGGGGTCAGTACTGGGTCCAGTCTTGTTCCACTTATCCATCAATGACTTGGATGGACACAGTGCACCCTTTGGCAAGGTCACAAAACTGGGATGAGTGGACATTGTATCAGAATGCTGTGCAGACATTCAGCAAGACCTGGACAGGCTGGAGGGATGGGTGGAGAGGAACTTTCTGAAGTTCAGCAAGGGCAAATGCAGGTTCCTGCATCTGTGGAGGAACAACCCCAGGCACCAGCACAGGCTGAGGGCTGACCTGCTGGAAAGCAGCTCTGTGGAGGAGGACCTGGGGGTCCTGGTGGACAACAAGCTGTCCATGAGCCAGCAGTGTAGCCAAGAAGGCCAATGGATTGTGGCCAGAAGGTGAAGAAAGGTCCTGATGAAATCTCACCTGGAGTACTATGTCCAGTTTGGGCTCCTCAGTTCAAAAAAAGACAAGGAACTCCTGAAGAGAGTCCAGCAGATGGCTAAAGATGATTAGGGGACTGGAATATCTCTTAGGAGGATAAGGTGAGGGAGCTGGGCTTGTTTAGTCTGGAGGAGAGACGACTAAGGAGGATCTTATCAATGCATACAAATACTTTAAGGGGAGGATGGGGCCAGAGTTTTTCCAGTGTTGCCCAGCAACAAGAAAAAGGGCAACATGCACAAACTGAAACACAGGAGATTCCTTCTGAATATAAGGAAAAATTTCTTTGCTTTGAGGGTGATAGAGCACTGGAACACACTGCCCAGAGAGGTTGTGGAGTCTCCTTATTCGGAGATATTCAAAACCTACCTGTACATGATCCTGTGCAACCTGCTCCAGGTGAAGGTGAACCTGCCTCAGCAGGGGAATTGGACTGGATGATCTCCAGAGATCCTGTTGAACCCAAACCACTGTGTGATTCTGTGCTGACACCATAGCTGTATGTGCGAAGGTATTACAACACATCACATTCACATTACAGAAATTAAGCATTCAGTTTGATCAGAAAGCTTGAAAATACAAGCAGTGACTCTACCTAGAAGAGAACAGAGAGAAGGAAAAGATACAAGAAAGTGTGATTATAGAAGAAGATTTTTTAATTTTTTTTTTAATTTCCAAGGTATCCCTTGCTAGAGATTCCTCTGATGTCCTTGAGGCATCCAGAGTTGGATCAGAAGATGTTTTTAGAATTGCTTTTCAAGAATACCAGACATGAAAATAAACTTCTTTAGTATTATGATATTCAACCCATGGTGCTGAACCCAAACATCACTTTCACAGGTAGAAACCTAGTAGTTTTACTCTTCAGCACTGCATTTGGTGCCTGCATAAGAGGATGAGCATTCTGGGGTTTCACGGAGTTCTAGGTATGTACCTCAACAAGTCCCTCCATTTGGGGAAAATCCTTACAACCTTTAGCTGTTAGAATCATCTCTCCAAGCACCTTCCATTTCCTCCAGGTCCTGCATAAAACCGCTTCAAATCCTGGAGAGCAATGAGGAGAGTGATGATTGATCTTTCTTCTGCCACTTGTCACTGTTAGAACAGAAAGAGAGAATAACTCACTTGTGGCTGTTCTTCTTGGCAATTGTCTTTCCTCTCCATTCACCTACACAGATAAATCCTGCCATGGCAGAACAGAGCCTTTAGGAAACTCTTCTGTACAACATGGAATGTTAACATTGCTTTTCATTATACAGCATTGGTTTTTAAAGCTCCTCCCCTTCAGTTGGTACCTCTTTTACTATAATATTAGTTCTAAATTTGCTGTGTGTTTTTTCTTCTACCTTTTCTTTGTGTCCTCACTCTGGTGGTAATTTGTGCAGATCCTGCCAATGCAATCTTCTTTATGCAGAGTAACAATGGCACGAGGACAGCAAGTTGGATCCTGTTGCTTTCATTTTCTTCTTTAGAAATGGAGCACAAATGTCTGAGGCATTATTCCTGGGGCCTGGATACCCTTCTTAGGAAAAATCTCAGGATACTGTTTGATAAATGGAAGCATTTTGGAAAATCAGTGTGGTTTCTAGGAGGGAAAATTGGGCTAGAACTCTAGAGGAAATGAGGAAAGCAAAAGCTTGTAATTCAACAGCAAACAGGGAGAAAAGGTCACCCCAGCTGCCTTCCTAACAACCACTGTGGAAAGAAGGCAGAGGGGCCAGAACCTGATTCCTTAAAAAACAAAGCCTCTCTTCTCAGTGGAGTCAGGAGGATGTCTCCAGCCAGCATACTGTCCTAGCACGGGAGACTGAGCTGAGTTAGAGCTGCAGACTTCTCGTGTTACTTGTGCAGCACACACACACAAACACATCTGTAAGATGTAGGAAGCAATGTTGCAGCATTGTAGCAACAATGTGAGAAAGGTCAGAAAGAGACTTTTTAGGAAGGGAAAGTGGCTCACATTGGCTCTCTAAGGCCACAAACTCACAAGTACCAAGAAGTGTGCATGCAAACAGGCTTTGCAGCAGTCAGGCACTAAGAGATGGAGAGACATGAGAATGGTCATCATTCTCATGATGACACATAGAATGAGGAACAATGGTTATCCAGTCCACCTTAATATCTTAGGACCCCCAGTTGGGTTTTGATAGGCTTTTTTTTAACCCTGCAGGAGCTGGCAGTGATTCCACCATTAAAACATCTCATGTTTTGCGCTCATATAAACAGTCCAGAAAATTTCCAAAGACAAAATATTTCTTAAGGAAATAGTTGCCCTCTTATAACCATTTCTCCCAGATGCACATACTTTAATGAGTAATATCCAAGGGATCAGAGCTTACTTATTTGTGCTGAAAACAAAGCAAGTGACAGCATTGCTTCTGGAGCCCCCCAAATCCTCCTGATATTCAAGTACTTTCCTGAAGGTCAACAGAAAATAATCCAAGGATCACAGTTTAGAATCAGCCCAAACTATTAGTTTAAGTACTTTTAGGCAAATAATTCCTCCTGCCTCATGAGGGATAATGTTTTGCACCCTTCCACGTGCTCCTGTCTTATCCAATGAAGTAATCTCTAACCTGACAATTTGGGTATTCATCTCAGCTAAGCATATTTTCCAGTGTGTCACTGAACTGGTATTCCATCACCTCCTTTCCTTATCACTGGGTATGGAACATTCAATAATTGACACTTCATGCAGTCAGTATTAAATCATGTTGGCAGAACCCTTCATTTACTGGTCTCAAGACAATCCTTTCCTCTCCCTCCCAGTGTAAGGGGTGGGGGAGTAAGGAGAAAGAAGTAGTCAGTCTCTACCCCTGAGAGTATGTGATTTTCCAGTGAGAGTGTGGAAGAAAGGGGGAAAGTTGTTCTGCTCTTGGATAGGGCCTCGAAAAACATGTGATAGTAAAGCCCTGGTCCAGCCTCAGTAAGCACAAGGCACCACCTGCATCTAGCTCAGTGCCATGTTGAGGAATTTTTGCAGGAGAACGGACACCGGGAATGCACAACCCAGCTTTCCCAGCATTGACTCAAGCTGAGTAAAGGATACGCTATCTTTGATAACACCACGGAGGAAAGAAGAGAAACAACCCAAGGATATGAAATAAGGATGTATTGACCACAGCACAAAAGAAATACAGTTTAGGAATTGCTGAAACAATAAGTTAGTTCAGCAATATGAAAGAACTATAGTTTAGGAACTGCTGAAACAATAATTTAGTTCAAACAAGATTGATACATTATGCAGAACAAAAAGGATGTGAGAAGTTGAAATATGGTGAATAGCTGTCACGGCAAGTGTCCAATCAGAAGTTTAGACGCAACATGCTAACAGTAGCAAGCATCCAATCATTATACTTCTTTTAACCGCACAATGTTCGAATCATCACGTATTCAGAACTAAAAATGCTATATACGTGTATATTCTTCAAATAATAAATGGCTTCACATGATCATATTGATCACTGTGTGATGTCCCATTCTTTCGCCTCCGCAGTGCCACAACTTCCTCTGGCCAAGGGTCAGCAAATTCAGGGCTGACTCAGACCTTTCCCTGGTATGTATAGATCCATAAAGACTTTGTGCACAGGCAAGGAGATAAAGAACAGAGCTGTGCGGGAAAGAATAGAATACAAGAGCTGAAATTAGGGTCTTGGCCAGATTCCTGAACCTCCTGCTTGCAGACTGTAGTGTGCCAGGTCAAAGAGCTCCAGCTCGTGCCACAGAATCACAGAATGGGTCAGGATGGAAAGGACCGCAGCGCATCATCTGCTCCAATTTCCCTGCTCAAGAAGGGTCATCCCAGAGCACATTGCACAGGATTGTGTCCCTCCACCACAGGGCAGTGCCTGCTCTGTTCATGCTCCTGTCAGGATGCCCTCAGTACCAGGGACGTCGCCTTCCTCCTGTGCTAGCAGGAGCACTTGGCTCACATCTCATTAGCTGAACGAAGTCAGCTGCTTTCTCCCCAGTTACAGTTGTGCAGACTGCATAGTTATTTCTGTTCTTGTCTCACACCTCTTTGTCCCTCTGTGATCCCTCTGGGCTGAGAAGCAAATTGTTTTCACCGCCCACATAAGTTCCGCCTTCCCCATTCTCCCTTTCCCTCACAAGCCTGTGGTCTCCTTGCATTTGGCATATGAAGTAAATACCTTCTAGGTGGGACTGGCATCACACTCTGCACCCAAGGCATCTCCTCTGTCCTGTCTGGGCAGTAGGTGCCCAAACCATGCAGTTCCTCTCTCTCTACATGCACAAGTGCATCATCACCTTCTAAATGGAGAAGTTCAGGGAACAGTTCTAAAAATGGCACAGTGTCTAAAAGCAGAAGTTGTTGGGCACCTGTCTGGCATTAACACCCGGTTACCTCTGCGAGTCAGTTTTGAATGCTCCCTACCAGATCATTCCCTTTTTATGTCCTCTGTTTGTTGAAAGCCACTGAGATTATTATTGGGAAATTTACCATTTGAGTCATCTCTCTCCCTAACAAAATTGGCTTTATAGTTTCGCAAACAGGAAGATTTATTTTCCCTCAAAATAAATATTGATAAACTTACTTCAGTCAATATTTACTATTTGGTTATGGGAAGAAGCAAAAAAGTCTAGCCCAAAGTTTAATAGAGTTTGATGTCTGTTTTTTATCTACACTACAAACACAGTATCATACTGCTATCTTGGCAGAAGAAGGAAAATTAGTTTTTATTCATATTACTGAAACGCTATGGGACACTTTGTAGTAGGAGAATGATAGGAGCCTGGGGCTCGTGCACCAGTCACATTTTTCACAGCCAGCAGCTTTGTGTTGGTTTCAGTTATTTGGTGGGAATACTGAGGTGTGAGTTAAATGTGACCTGTCACTTCTGTTCTAAAAGGCTGCATCTCCATAACATCTCCATAACACAGAGGCTCTCCTTTTATTCCAGAAGTAGATGTTTCACAAGCATCCTGAACACCACAGTGCTCGCTTATGGAGCTCTTCACTGTGCTGTGTGAAAACATGCACACTAATTTGACCTGGCATAAATTCATAATTCCTGACACCTAGAAAATGAACATATTACCTTATTAAATGCTGCTCACTCACAAATGCACAGACCAGCTGTTTCCTCCCTCCATTATTGAACTGTAGCAAGCACTTTCTAGAGGAAAATTAAAAGTAATGATTACAATCAATTTTAAAAATTCAATTTAAATTCTGCTACGTGGGGAACCACAACATATTTTTAAATGTTGCCTTGTGTTTTTTTTTAAAGTTCCTACATGTTACCTTGGACCCCTAATAGATAAAATATCCTCCTTCAAAAACACAGGTTTGTTTACTTTGGAGAATGTGCATACATCTAAGCAGAAACAGAAAAACTGACTGGAGAAATATGGGGCACTAAGTGAGTGAAACAAAAGATATTCTGGTCTTCGGTGATTGTGTGTGTCACACACATGCACACATCCTCCCTTTCCTGTCCCTGAGGGACAATGTCATTTGTCCTCACATAAGAACACCAGGTGTGTATTAATTATGTTCACATAATTAATGATTCCAGACATGGGGGAGTCTAAATGTTTGTGATTGACTTGGGTGCACATTGGCCTGCAAAAGGGTATAAAAACCTGATGGGCCAATGGGACAAAGTGGTCTCTCCAGGCTACAAGTAAAAGCGCTAAGAGCTGGTCAAATACAGAAATAAAAGCCTAAAATAGCTCCATAGGTGCTTTGCTGCTTTTTAACTGTGATTTCTGCAAGGCCAAAGACTGTAAACCTGTAATAGATTAGTAGTTATTTAGATACTGTATTGTCAATATTTAGATACTGTGTTAGCAGTACATCTTCTCCTAATCATCCTTGTAATCACTGTGTCCTACTGGTCCCACCTGGCTGAGACCCTTCTCTTGACTACTCTGCTACACATTTCTCTTCCTAAAATAACCTGAAACTGTGGTGAAATATAAAAATAACCACTTCCTCAGGCAGTGGATGATGACTAAACTCTCCACAAGATGGCTGAAATTCAGCCATCCCCTACACCTATCTGAGGGTTCTGATCAAGTCATAAGAGAATTTGGAATACTCAAACCGTTTCAACCAATATCAAGAAATTACACTCGTTTGCCAGTTCTGGTAATTTTTCACTGTTCAATATGGAATACTTCCTGCACATGAAATACTTTACCTATGGCTTGCACTGAATTGCACCCAAAGAACATTTTCAGTGCAGTCAGGGGATAAAAATTATTGCTTTGCAGGGTTATTGATGCAGGCAGGCAGCAGGTGTCATTCCTGCCCACACACCCCCTGCTTTTTCTTCTTGTTTTGTAAAGTATTGATTTTTAATGGATACTTCTCCTCTGTATTTTAGCAACTTTGACTGTAGAAAGCAGAAACCATGTCCTGATAAATATGCATTCTGCAAGAGCTCTTTACCTGGCAGAACAAATCACTAGCACTGGAGCCAGCATGCAAATCTTGATTTACAACCACCATAAATGCTTGCCAAGTGACAGCTCTGATGAAGGCAGCCAGAACTACCTCTGTTTGCTGTTCTCATTTCAACACATCCTTCCTTCTCCTTGCGACTTTCCTCCTGCACGCGTGCATTTATCAATGTGCTTTCACTAAGATTTGTGTTCCAGTTACTTACTCGGTTTCTATCACACAGTGATTGCTGCTGGTCCAAAAGTGACATCTTTTGCTGGGTACTGCTCTCCCACTCGCTCGACGTTAGGTGACCTTCACTTCATTGGTATTCAGTCAGTGTCAGAGATGGGCTTGCTTCAGCTGCCTGGGCCGCGGTGAGCAGGTGGAGAAATGACCGGTTGAAAATGAGTTGTTAAGACCACTACAGCAAAAAGATTGATGCAATTAATTTTTCATTACATACAGTGTCTGTGGATTGTAATCAGCTTGGATTGTTCTTCCTCTGAGGCACAAATAAAATGCAAATGGTTTCTGAATGAAAGGAAATGTTCTTTATGAGGTACTGTGCTATTCAGAGCTGCAAAATGGCTTGAAATAAATGGGGATTATGAGGAATGTTTTATGAATCCACCTAGGAGAACTTAATATTAAGTTTCATGTGGAAAAACCACAGGTGAGGTTCCCATCAGATGAACATATTACTGCTCAAGCAACTGGAAACAAGAAAAAGCCAAAGGCTCTAAGCCTTATTTAATAATAATACCTAGCTCTTTCCAGGAGGAGATGTCAATGCACTTCACAGCGAAAGTACTTGTCTTACAGATGGGTTAAAACTAAGTATCTTTCCCGAGCCCTCCCCATCCCTACAGCAAGGAGTAGAAGGCATGTCTGCTGTGCCCTGTCAAGTGCTTTACCCCTTGGTGACACTTTGGATCCCGGCAGTAATCAGTGCAGCTCTGAACCAGCCCATTCACACTGCAAAGCATCCAGGTGCACAGAACTCTCGTATTGTGAAGTTCTTTCAGAAGCTTGGCCACAGAGTCGTAACAGGAACGTTCTTTAGAGAACAGGATTGCAGATCTGGAAACAAAACAGAAATCAGTTCTGCATTTCCTCCAAAACAGAGTGAGAGGGACATCTTGGTAGGAGAAATGGGTCATTGCCTCGAAAGCACATGCAGGATGAAGAGGAAGGAAGTGGGAGGGAATACAGTGAGATTTTATTGACTGCAAAACATGAATGCCTTTATTGTCAAAGGAATTGCCACCAATGCCAAGGAAAGGGTTTTGCTAGATTTCCACTATATTTTGTGCAGTCAGTCATTCCTTCTGGGTATTGCTATAACATATGCACATTTTAAGACTTTTAAGGCCCCATAAACTACTGGATAAAGGGCTGAAGGGACCACCCACCTAAGACAGCCAGTAGAGCACAGCATTTCTGATTCTCTGGTGTAGGAAGCCCTAACAGTGCCACTCTCTCTTCAGAAGTATGAAGTGACTGGCTCCCATAAATTCTACACCAGGACATTTGTTTAAAATTATCAATCAAATCCTGGTGATACCAGTGATCCATACAACTTCATTCACAGCTTGGGGACTGTTTTCTTCTTCTGTTGCTTTCTAAGAATTAAGCTAGACTGTCAGGCTAGGAGATGAAGACTCTGACAGCTACATGCACCAGCTCCTGCTGGAGGAGCCCAAGATGTGTGTGCCATTGCTCAGGTCAGATGTAAGCGGCAGCACACGCTTGTGTGTGCAGCTGTGGCTGTCACCACTGGGCACTAATGGAGAGGTCTGCTCCACTGAAGTCAGTGTTAATTCTGTTGACATGATTCGCAGAAGGGCAACACCAAAGATGACTGACTTGGGACAATCCCAGCACAATTTTTCCCTTACTTTCATTTTAAGGCACTGCTGTTTGGTTTCACAGTGCCTAGCAGTTTAAACCTGATTAATTGTGGCACAGGCTAACCACGTATCCGAAACCTGATGTTTGTGCTTCAGAACAAAAGAAACATTTAAATCCATGAATGTGATCCAATACTTTACTCTCTTTGCTTGCATTCTCAAGCTCTAACAAAAATGGGTGGATATCAGCTGATACCAGTAAGCACAATTGCACAAGACCTTAAATGCTACCCTTGAAAGATTGCTCTCACCAGATTTATCTAGGCTCAGTGTTAGCTTCACACAGCTCTTGCTGAAGTTTAAACACCATCCAGGAGCCGAATTTTATCAAGGACATTTTAGCCCAACAAAGCCTTCTTCTGGCTTGGAACTTTGCAAGTTAACACAGCACAACTGTCGTGGTTTGACGCAGCAAAGCACCAGGCACACGAAATCTGTTATTTTCGTAAGGGGAAAATAAGAAAATATTGAGGAAAACTAGAGAGCTGCAAGGCAGAACAGGTTCAAACTTAAACAGTTGCAGTACAAAGAAAAGAGTTTTATTACTAATAGAATTAAAAGTAAAAAGAAATAACAAGAAATTAAAGCAAACCACCCCCTTCCAGCACTTCCCTCCTTTTACCCAACTCGCACAAAGGATAACAGAACATGGGATTTTAGTCAGTGTTGCAGTTCTTGAAAAGTCTCTTTCTTATGCGTAAGGAAAAAAGGGTTTTCTTCTGCTTCTCGTGATTCCCAAACTGCCACCAATGCGTCTGCTGTGGTGTAAAACATCTCTTCCATGAAAAATCTCACAGTTCCTTCACACTGCCAAACACGGGCCATAACATGGGGTTACTAATCTTTTTAAGGATGAGTTATCTTGGCCTGAACACAAAGGCTTCCTTCGCCACAAGTCTCTAAAAGCCTCTCACTGCTTCTATATAGCCTGGCACAGGCACTCTTCACAATCTTCACGGGCCACACGTGAATTCTCCATCCCCCCACGTACTTCAAATGGATTAAAGAGACAAACAGTTTGTGATATCACAGTTTCTTACCACGGCATGCAAGAAGTTTTTTTAAGCTACGCGCGAGAAACGCGGCACTGCCCCTTTTCTCCCGCCGCCATCTTCAGCTCCGTCTAACGTGACTCACTTTCTCTCTGACTCGGAAGCCGCCACGTTGAAGAGTGTTCTTGTTCAGGCTTTATGGTGGAGAAAGCCTCGCTCGCTTTGTGCTGCTGGCTGCATGGTATCCTCTTCAGTTCGGCACGAAGGGTGCTGGCTGCAGACAGGAGGCTCCGCCGGCTCCCGCTGGCTCCGCGTGGAGAGGAGAGGGACCCGCCGGTCCCAGGAAGCCGCGCTGGATGGGTGTAGCTGTGAGGCACTCCATGGCCGGCTTTAGCCGTGAGGCACTCCATGGCTGGCTTTAGCTGCCTGCAGCTCTGGGATAGTTCCCCCTCCCAGCGACCCGGGGTCCGTGCTGTGGCGTCGGGAAAAGGGGAGGGGGGCAGCGGCCCAGCCCGGCGGGGCCCGGAGGCTCTGAGGCCCCTGCCACCTTCCAGCAGACGAGCTGGAACGAAAGGAAATTCCCGCCTTTCCGCACGGTTAAATAGGTAAATTGTGAGACGCGTCATTAGTCTAAAAGACTGTCCATCAACCCAGGTTCAACCCACTACAACACCACGGACTAAAACACTTTGACAAAATTTGTGACTGTCTAAGCACATTATTTTCCAATTTCATTTGGCTTACACAAGTACGCATTTTCTGTTACTCTGAGGAACATCATATTCAACAGCTAAAGACTATTTAATGTCCTGCAAAAAAATGTGCATGCCAAAGTCAGTTCATTTCTAAAAAAGATGCACCTATTGTGCAGATTAGAAACGGAGATGGACAATCAGAATCTGGATTTCTTGGTGTTTTAAAACAAAATTGCACACAGACTTTTTTATTATATCACTGCAGGATATATGGCATTTTTCTAAATAGGAAGAAATGAACACTCAGGAGAGAATAGAGGCAGTATGAACCAAATTAAAACCTTAGTGGTTGGGAAATTTGAAAGAAAGACTGTCAGTCAGCCTAGGTCACGTCAGGGCTGTGAAGTGTAACATAGTCCCACCTCTGCCCCACAAAACCATCAGTCTATCAGCGAGGCCATTGGCCTTTTCTTCATGGTATGATTTTAATGCATTGTTTCTTTTTTTTTTCAAAAAATCTCTAACCTCATCTGAACTCTTTCTCTTCACTCTCCTCATTTTCTTTTATGCTCTCACTTGGCCCTTCAAAATCTCATTTAATTAGTTTCCGGCCTTAGCTGGAGACACTTGGAATAGTTTTTTTCTTGATCAACATTTTCATGATAGGCTTCTTAAAAATAAGACTTTTTTGTCACAGTCTCTCTTTGCTTGATACCAGCCTAGAGCAAACATTCCAACATACATAAGAATCACAGATCTGAAGAGCTAAAGAGTTATGGGCTAGAATCCTTTAAGGACAGGGAGAGTATTTTGAGTGGAATTTCCTGCAGATCAGAAAATCCTTGTGTCACTGCAATATTTTTTGGATTCACAAGATATAAAGCAAATATTTCGTATTGGTATGTGTTTGATTTTAAAGGAAATAGTATGTTATGTTGAAAGAAATAAATGATCCTGGGCCTGCCACTCGGTAATTTTTGCACTTTAGATGGAAACTGCCTGACTGACTGTATGTAAAATGATGCTAAATGATGGCATGAGTGTTTGTTTAGTTTTAAGGATCTAACCGCAAAACAAGCATCTGTGAAATTTCTTCCTCTCCATAATGCAAAAACCTCTACTTGTTTTGGGGATTTTTTTGGAGAGTGGCCAGTAGCAGATGTAGAAGGATAAGACCAAAGCAAGATCAAAGTAGTATTTCCCAGGTACACTAAAGCTGACAGTAATCCAAGACATAAGGCCCCTTGAATGCGACGTGGTGATGCGATTAGCACTCTCCAGTGATTTTTCTATTTTTCTTGAATTTATTCAGTCACTTTTTGAACCTTTATAAGCTCTTAGCACCCACACCATCCAATGGCGACAAGTTCTACAGATTAAGTGCATGTTGTATTAGAAATCATTGCCTTATATTTGCTTCAAACCTGTTCATCCATTACATTGCTCCTCTTACAAAACCTGTTTTGTTCCACTGATCAGACTGTAGACCTTTTCCTGTGTACCAGATTTCAGAGGCTGGGATACCATGACCAAAAACCCACAAGCTTCAAGTCAGTGCTGAGCTCCTGCTACATGCCTGGGCACTTGATACAAGCTCGTATTAGTGGCATTTCTGAGGGGGGTTGGCAAATTTGTTCTCAGATGACAATTTGCCAGCAGATTTTCCTGAAACACACAGAATACGTTTAAGTTTCTTAACCTGATATGAGAGTGTCTGCAGCATAAAGCACAAAGAGAAATGATGCTGTCTGTGTGGCAGCCAATTGCTGGCAGCTTTAACAGCGAACATCTACATTAATATTTCTCCTTTACTGCTTTGTGTGTATTTGTGGCCCTCCAAAGCAATAAAAGGAAAATTAAGCCCTCAATGTCACAAACCATAAACTAATTTTGCTAACAAAGAACAGAAAAGGAGGGGTTCAAAAGGAGCAGAATTTCTCTTTCCATTCCTAAGAAGCAGCCAAGCAGCCACGTGGTATTGCCCTGACCTTTCTTTAGCCATTTGTTCCTCTCTGCTTCTCCCTGGGATGTGTTTCTGTGTCACTTAGCAGTTGCATAAATAATGTCAAGAGGCTTCATGTGATGGAAAGCTGCAGTGAGCCATGAGACATTCCGGCTTTAATTAGGTACACAAACTAAACCCAGCAATAATATGTCTGGGGTACCATGAATGTCACAATCACAAGTCCTTTCTTGATGAGGGCAAAACATTGTTAGAAGGCATAACAAAAGCTAGCATTTATTATAGAAGCAACTTTTGCTTTCATGTGCTCTGTTTCAATTGGCAGATATCCATTCTGTTGAACAAAGACCTCAGGGTATTCCTCTCTTCATCCTGCCTTTGCTCACCTGCCAGTTTTTAAGGCTGGGTTTTTCTGGGAGGATATGCTCAGTAATGGTCACAACCAGCTGAGGTACTATCCTTGAGGCAAACATAACTATCTGAGCAGCTCAGGCAGCATTCCTGACGCAGGAAATACTTTGGAAGAGTTTCTGGCTTCCTGAATAATTAAGAGCTGGTCCAAGGTTCTTTGAAGCTTGAGAATATTTCAGGCTACGCTGTAAGGTGCTCAGCTGGGCCCCACTCTGCTCTCAATGACACAGTGAGCTCGATTCATCCTGTGTTCAGCTATCGCAGATGACAGCTGGTTCTGAAAGCACGGCTCTACTGCATAGCTTCTAAAGAAGCACATCTTTAAAAGAGCAGGGATTAGGGGTACAAAAATGGATTTTGACTGTCGTGTGCCTGGCAGGCCACAGGCCAAACAGTTCTGAAAACAATCTATCAGAAGGCAATGATGCAAGAGAGGACAATCCAAATGCTTTCACAAAATATCCAGTTCTTTAAAGTGTGCCTCTAGAAAAAATTATTTCACAGGCATGGCTAGTACTAGCACAAATCTAACAGTACCCAGTGGAAGCAGTTGAAAAACAATTTCCCTAAGCACTTTCATAATCACTGATATTTCACAGAAAATTTCTAAGCTACAATATTTTAGAGCTAGTTAAACACATAGCATTTGTAGCTTCTACGAAAGTTATAGGCTTATTTTTTTTAAACTTGAAAAACACTGTTATTTCAGTGTTTATTACAGCTATTTAAATATCCTGACAGGTTTAGGTGAATTGAATTGAAACCTCATGACTCACCTTAAATAAATTAATGTTTCTCATCAGCCAGGTTTAATTTAAATTTTTCTTTTGTGGTTTGACCGGTCATTCATTCCTGCAGTTGAGAGAGACAGGTAAAGTTACAATTTTTCCCCCTTCATTTTCCTGGCCAGTTTGTCTCAGCTGTGTGTACCAGCTAAGTTTTCTGTACAAGTTTTCTATACAGAGTATGTCTGTCCAGGTCTGCCCCTCTGGAACTTGTCAGAGAATTTAGTGCTACATAAAAAGGAAGCAGGAGGGCCGGGTGCATGAGGTAGGGAAGGAGAATCTTCAGCTTTCACTGTGGTGTGAATCAGGCCACAGGAGGCTAGGCTATAAAATATGTTTTTCAGAGGGGAAGTTTAGAAATAATCTAAGCAGTACAGCTGTACATATCAGAGGGTTTCAGTGAAACAGGCAGCTAAAGATACGCCTGTTGAAACAGTTTGGAGGAGGGAAGGCAAAGGTTTTTTTGACAGATGACAAAAGCACTACATGAATTGATTATTCAGTATTTGGAAAGCAACCATCTCTTTAACAAAGTATCAGAATGTAAGTAGTTCTTGTTTTCTTCCTTTGCAGAAAGTTCAAAAGCCTAATCTAATTTTGGAATTTTCTCTGATCTCATTGAACAGATACACAGTATAATAACTTAGCTGTGCCTTCCGTGTTGACGTATGAACATAATTTATTGTACAGTGCAATCTCAAAAGCTGACCACATCTTACCCAGTTCTAGCAAATTTCCTGCCTCTTCTATGTTTTATATTGAAGGCTATTCTGATGTAACAAGTCAATTCAAACGTACAACTAAGCATATGCCAAACATTAAGTATTTATCTAGGTCCAATACAATCAGTGCTGTACTTGGGTTTCAGAGTACAATCAAAATCTCTGATTTGACTAGAAAAAAAAATGTCTTTTCTTTTACAGGACTTCTTATTCTTTAGTATAAGATCTGCTCGAAAATGAATACGGATTTATACACAACGAAGTAACAGGGCCTGCATCCTAATCTCAGTGAGACAACGGTGTTTGGGATGAAGGCGTGCTGAGAGAATTTGCGTGCAGCACCCGTGGTCTGAGCTGCTTTTCTCCGCTTTGGCTGTGGCAAAGCTGCACTCTAGTGGAACTGAGGCAGAAACACGCTCTGGGCTGGCTCCTTCACACCTCAGCCCCTCTGCTTCACTACAGCTCTGCTGAGGGGTTTCGTGTGTCTGGAGGTCACTTAGGAAGTACTCCAGCCTGAGATCATCCCGAATGGCACAGCTGATGTGTGATTCAGAGAGAAGTTTGTGTTCCATTTGTACCGTGCTGCTGCTCACCTCAGTGCATTACGGAACAAAGGCATTCACCAGCTACGCTGTGCAGCCCCTGCATCTCCATGGGGTGCAACATCATTAAACCACCTGAACATCTGGGCTTGTCAAGATTATGGACAGGTTATTTTCCCAAAACATCTCATCTCTGCAGACCCCACTGTTTTTAGTGACCACCAGTGTCATATTATTTAAAATGTTCAGAGATTTTAAATGCCTTAATAGGACATGAGTTCTTTATAATGTGTCCCAAGAGCACCTGACCTTCAGGCTGCTTAAATCAACGTTGATACACAAAAGTCAAGTAGTAGAGCCAAAGCTGGAGTTATTGCCAGTAAGTCAGTTAAAGTGAGGCTAAGATCAGTCCCTGTTATTGGAACAATAAAAGATGTGCCTTGGAAAATGTCCAAACCTCACCTGACAGGAAAATAGATTAAAACTAAAGGGCTTTTTGTTGCTACATAGCAGTCAATAGCAACCAGAAGGAACCCTTTGTGTCATGTTAACTTCACTTGTGTGAACTTTACGTTCTGAACTAAAGCCAAAGGTGAAAAAAAAAACATAAGAAAAACCAATTCAACCATACAACCAACACAGGAATTAGTGCTGAGTTATTAAAAAATACAAGAGGGAACACATTTGGTGGCTGAATATTATATACATTGAAATCAATTTGGCTTTTCAAGTAGAGATACCACTGTAAGTTTTGCTGCCATCTTCTGTTGCAGTATGGACACACCCAGTAGGTCTGGACTCTGGGTTGCTGTGCCCCAGGGAAGACGTGAGGATGCCAAAGACTCTGCCGTTCACAGATTAAAGAGGGGTTTATGAACACTTCTACTCAGTGGAAATTAACTTTGTTTCTTCTTCCAAAACAAATGCAAAATTTCAGTAGAATTTGCCAAATATTCTTGGCATGAGAAGTAGAATTGGGGAAACATTTCTTTTTGGTGTTTTAAAAATGAAGTACTTAAAGACTTTCTGAGGTAAATTTTGGGCTACCCGTGATCTTATTTTCATTTTTGAAGACTGAGAAAAATAGTCAGGACAAAATATGTGAATCAGAAATGGATTGTTTGACCACTTGCTCTACAGAAGTACTCATTCTAAAGGTTCTGGGGTTTGTGGTCTGTGCTGTGTCTTTGTTGCTGGTAGGCCCTCACCTCTTAGATGAAAGGTGCATCAGGGAGGTCACGATTACATCTCAGATATGCCCTTGCTGTGTGCACAGCAGAGGGCTTTTGAAGCTTTCCTGCTATCTGTGTGTGCAGCACTGTGAATCTGGTTTGATGATCTAGAATTCACACTAGTACTGCCAATAACAAAGAAACATCCTCTCTCTGAGTATCGAGTCCACATTTTGTGCTGAACATTTTAGCCTGCACACCGAATTGAAGATTTTGTGATAGAGGCAGCATTTCAAGATGCTAGTTTCAAAAATACAAAGGTAGTTTAAAAGCTGTTCACAGCTGATTTAGGAAAAAAAAGAGACACACAAGGGACTTTATTTCCACGATAGCTGTGCCTTCATCTTGACTGTCAGCAATGTGATTCTGTCACAGGCTTTCTTTGCAAAACATCAAAATCCCTCCCTTTGCAGGGGTAATGTTAGCTATCTCTTTTTGAAATGGCATCAAGGGAATGTGCTTTTCTAACTTCAGTTTCCAAAACGAGAAGCTAAGGTTTGAGCTCTTCTTCTTGCACTGAAGAACCCAAGAGACTTAATATCTTCTGTTTCAGAGAACACTCTCCTTTTGTGCTTAATATACCATGGTCTCATCATTACAATACTTCAAAAATAAATTTAAAAAAAACCCAAAACAAACAAGAAAACCACAAAACACACAACAAATTTCTTTTCTTTTTCCCAGTCATCATAAAGCTGTAGCCCATACATCATCAGTCAGGTGCATGAATAAAACACTATGAAGCAATTCTTCTTCTGCCTTGTCCTGTTTCAGTCCCTTTTCAAGTTGTTGGCTTCAGGCAATAATTTGTTAATGCATGTGTGCCATGTTTTCTTGTGACTGCAGAAGCTGGAAAAGTGACTTTGAATAAAGGAGGGTGGAAATTCTAAGGCTGTAACAGAACTGGGCCTAAAGATAGGGCTGTGGACTGACAGGGACCTTCATCTTACAGCTGTGCCCATAGAAATAGGGTTTTGCCTTCAGAGAATGGAGGAGAGTTATTTCAGTAACTGATTGAAACACACGCATGTATTCAGTAAATGCAGTTAAGGTTAAGGGTTAAGGATGTGTTTCACGTCTGTCTTATGCTCTTCTAAACATGGGCAATTCCCCTACCCTCTCACACTCCCTTCCCATGGTTAAGTAGTGAGCCAGAGCAAGGATTGGACCTGGCACTACGAAAGCAACACCCTATTCAAATCAATTTTTCTTAACAAGGCCATAAAATCACAGTCTAAAATGGAAAGCTGTCCATCTTCCCTGAGGTTTCTGGAAGACTGAAACCTCAAGAAGGATATCGATGGTTCTCCAGGTGCTGACACTCTCCTAAATCTCCCCATTGCTGATTTGCTCCAAAATCTGGCATCAGCACACTTTGAATCAGGCTCTAAAATTCTACTTTAATGCTTTCGTTGTGAGCTTTGAGCGGGAGATGTTGCCTCTTGCAGGAAGGAAAACTGTTGAAATAAAATAGAAGGAGAAATAGAGGGAGAATATAAAAAGATATTCAGATTTAAATAAAGCCTATTTTGCAGATGCTAGGGTTAAGGTGCTCAACAATCAATACAGCTGACGTTTTACTCTAATTGTCATCCTTGTTGCTCTTTTCTATCAAGCCCACATGCTATGAGAAGCAGTGAAGAGACAATTTCATATCTACTAATTATTATCATGATGTTATTAATTTAGACTAAGGATAATAATAAGATAGGGTGTGTGTAGAAAGAATTCATTATGAAATTAATTGCACTGATTAGGGTCAACACATAAGATAAGGTTTATAAAGCATTTTAGAAACAATTAGTTTTGATGGCTATTTGGCATCCTAAGACATGTAAATCTAGAGTATGCATTTTACATTTCTCCCCCCTCCCCATTCATATGCTAAGTCCTCTGATAAACGCAGCTTGTTCAAAAGAAAATTGAAATCAGTGGATTGAAGCAAAGCTGGATAATGAGGTATTATTGATATATTCTGTAAATGCTTCAATTATTTCTGCCTTTGGGTTTGAAATTATTTCAAAGAAACAAAGAAATATATTAAAAATGGCTTTTTACAAAGTCAATTTTAACATCTCCATTGCATTTGTGGTTGTTGTCTTTTCCCCTTAATAGACATAGAAAGGGCTTGATTATAGTTATTTCTGAATATACTGTTGCTTTTTGCAATTCCTTTCTCTTGACTCTCAAGGGCTCTCTCACAGAATGGTGGCCCTCAGTTATGTGAAGCACCTGTTCCCAATTCATCTCTGTAAATGAAACTTAGCATGGCTTTGTCTCCTTGCATCCTAAATGCCCTTTCTTCTTTTCTTTCTTTCCCCTGAATTCTTAAAGAAAACAACTGACAGAAGGAGCTAGCAGAAACATCCTTTAAACCGAAGAGTGATTGTGCATTCAGGATGTTCTTTACCATAAAGGTCTGCAGTAGTCTACATTCCTCCCTAATGCAGCTGATTTTTGGCACTTGATTTGAACGTGACCATACTTGGTCAGTCCTGACAGCTTTCAAAGATCTCATCCTAAATACAGGCTGTTCACACCAAAGAGACAGTTTAGCTAAACTTAGCTGCTTCTGACCCAACAGAGGTCTGATCCCTGTCTGCCCCAACAGGTGGGCTCTCGGAGGTTCATCAGTGTAGCTACCCTGAAAGCAGACACATCCATTTAGATCTTGCTCATCTCCCTTTCTCCCTGTCCAGTCACTCAGACTAACAATGGAAGCAACCAGCTCCTCTATACAACAAATGAGAAGTCCTCGGGCATTTTTGTTTTCTAAGAAGCAACAATCATTATCTTTGCATGTGGGGAAACTGAGGCCCTGAGGTGCATGACTAATGGACCCAGAAGACCAAAGTGCTGTTGGCATACAGCCCCTTTCTTCAGAGCCCTGGCACAGAAAGGACATTAGGGAGCTGTGGGTACACGAGCACAGCATATACAGCTTCCTGGATTCAAATCCCTGAGAAACACAGGAGGGTGCAATTAGGAACGGAACCAGAGCTTACTGAAGTCAGTGGAAATCTTTCCAATTATTTCAACAGGTATCTGGCACCGGCCCCTGATGAATCCTCTGGGGCTGCCTGTTGCCTGCTCTGCGTGGCTCATTAACAACAAAACTCATTGTGAGCATGTAACTCCTCAACTGGCAGGTTTGCAGGTATCTGTGCTTATCTTTCCATTGCAAGCAGCAGCTAACGGAGACAGGATGGGGAAAAGAATGTAAGAGGGGAGAGATCAGCCACAGCAAGTCACAAGAGGAAGCAGCTTACAGCAGTGGCAGGATCTCTTGTTCACTTTTGCCTGTCCCCCAGGAGCTTGGCAGAAAGCTGACAGCTTTGTGGCAGCCAGTAGAGCAAACACCATTTCTCAGCTTATTTTCTATTGCAAAAGTAGCTTGATACTGTGACTGATCGATGCTCCTGGAGAGTCAATACCCAGATCACATGCAGTAAATCCCAGGAGCAGCGCCAAAACTGCAGGGAGTGACTACGTCTCATCACACTGCCAAATTCTCCTTCCCCTCCCACACCAGAAACCCACCAAGCCAGTGGAGCTGATGTGAGTGACATCAGCACACCAGAAGCTAGAAGTTGGCTCATTTCAGTCTCAGAGTCATCATCACTGGACATATAGCTCCAGGGGAAAGGTCTAGAAAAAGCAGCAGGTTCTTTAAAAGAGAAAATAACACAGACAGGAATTTTGGAGAGCTGCAGTAATGCAGTACAATACCCCAGGTGATATGCCACTCAAACAATGCCCTGCATCAGGGCAAGTGAGACTATTTCACTAGTCCAGTAGAAGAACAGAAAAGAAAAAAAAAACAGATTATACAACAGCAGGCAGCCCTGCCGCTCAATACCAAGTAATAAAAATCAATTGTATGATCAATAGGTTTTTCTGTCCACAGGGCTTTGAAGATTCTGCTGTCATGCTCTCTGCTATAATTAGCACTTGATGAACTTAAAATGTTTGATGGCTGTGAAATTGCATTCCTATAGAGACAGAGCACGTCTGGAATAACAGTGTTCAATTCAGGGATCTATGGAGTCTCACACCATTAAACACAGAACTTTAAATAGAGTTTTCACTGTGAAAATAGGGCGGCCTCTTTGACATGCTAACATCAGCTCTGGTCCACTTGCTCCTCAAATCACTGGTATAGCAGACAATCTTCAAAAAGCTCGGGATACACTTTTAAGCAACTACAACATTTGCTTGTTTAGGAATGAATGTACTCTCCCAGCAGAAGATGGAGAGGCAGACCACCCTTACTTCAATTTCACCTTCACAGTCAGAATGAAGGCAGAATGGGGTATATCACTCTATATACCAGTAAATATAGGGAGAGAGAAAGACTCGTTAACATATTAACCCATTCTAGCTTCAGTACAAAATAAGCTGCTTTGTGATAGAGATTAGAAAATAGAAACTTTTGTTGGAAGAAAAAATGAGAAAATGCATTGCAAACACAATTGACTCCAACTCACAGTTTTGCAAGGCTGAGAATGCAATGTAGATGTACAGGAGAATGTTGTTTCCTTCTCCAGAACCAGTATTTTTCACCATAAGCATTTCTGCCTT
Organism: Lycocorax pyrrhopterus obiensis; assembly: GCA_014706295.1. Classification (NCBI taxonomy): domain Eukaryota; kingdom Metazoa; phylum Chordata; class Aves; order Passeriformes; family Paradisaeidae; genus Lycocorax; species Lycocorax pyrrhopterus. The sequence goes on along the minus strand of JACSVZ010000006.1, from coordinate 45,659,765 downwards.
GCACACTAAACAAAAACAGCCCTCTCTTGCCTGAGCTGGGAACACACACCTGAAAAGGAAAGCTGAACTGGGGCAAGGGCAAGACAAAGGGCAAGGAGAGGCTGATGTTTTTGCTCCCAAGAGCAGCAGGATCTTGGCCACAGCCTCAGTTTAGAACTGATTCCTTCATAGTGTCAGGATAACCTGCACTAATGTCTCTAGCTGTGCTATTCATTGCTCATCCTGGCAATAAAAACCCCGAAAGAAAAGGCCCATTTTCTCAGACAGCTATTTCCAAAGGGTGGACACACAAGATAGATCAGGTGGTGTCACCAACCCTGCTTTAAGGGTTAATGCCAGTGGAGTGTGGATGTGACTTTCAGAAGACATTGCTGGTGAGAAGCTGGCCCTCTCAGAATGAGGGCCCACAACATGGGAGCACTGTGTGGCAGCTCAGACTGGCCTAAGCTGCCTTGCACTCTACACTAAAGCCTAAACCCAGAAAAATTTAAAATGAAGGCCTGCAAATGGATCTTGTCCTTCTAGGGGTGTTCAGGGCCAGTGTTCAGAACCAGGACACTGGCTTCTACTATCATGCTGGGCAGATATTGAAAGAAGCTGAGGGAGAGTCCCTATCAGAATTCTCTCTTTTAGTGCTGCCTCCTCAATCATTGGAAAAAATTCTCTTCTGTCTCTCTACATGTCCCACCATTGCCCCCAGAGTCTAAGGAGACAAATGTAAGCCTAAATATTCATAAATATTTTCATGGTTTCACTCTGACTACATGTGTTTCTGCACAGAAATTCAACGTGGATTGCTGCTTTAGATCTCGTGCTTGACCTCTTCAGTTTTTAAGTCTGCTATGGAAGGCTTGTCATGAATCAGAATCGTGGAATATTTTGAGTTGCAAGGGACCCACAAGGATCATTGAGTCAAACTCCTGGCCTTGCACAGGAGCCCCAAGAATCACACCACGTTCCTGAGAACGTTGTCCAAACACTTTTGGAACTCTGTCAGGCTTGTTGCTGTGGCTCTTCCCTGGGGAGCCTGAATTTATTGGGAAGAAAGAAAAGTAAAACTATCAGCACTCTTCTAGCATTCATGTGACAAGATTAATGCATGGTAAGGTTTGAGGGCTGGATTTGAATCTGTAGGGCTGATCTCATACTTCAAGCTGAACTTTTAAGAGGTTTGTCCATGCTAACACTGCTAGAATTATCCAAGTCGTTCCCATTTTTGATCTGTAAGATCTGAAAGCCAACAGTTCTCTGCACATAAAAATACAATGAAGATCACACATTGCTGAAACAGAGCAGCATCTCATATTTAAAGACACCTGCAAAAAATGTGTGAATATGGATCAAAAACCATAACAACAAAAAATTCCCTTCATAGATCACGTGAGAAGAACCAGTGTGTATTTTCCCTCTGCTTTTGTAAGGTGCCTATAGAACATTTTAAAGCTAGGGGTTAAACATTCAACCTCTATTTTGAGCTTTCCTGCCCCTGAAGTGTTTCCATAGATACTTAAAATATAAGACAACCTGACCTTTGACAGATGTTCTATTGAGTTTTCAGATTTTATCGGATTGTAGCACTTTACCCCTAACCTATTCTTGGCTTCTGCTTTGTATTATCATGAATCTCTAGCTTGTACCCGTAGGGGAAAGGTCTTGGCGTTTTTTCTGCAAACTTTAGTAGCACGGCACTGGGACCGGCTTTTGCTTCACCAATTCTTTGATCACGACAGAACTGCAGCAAAACCACAAAGACTAGAAAAGCTTTGTTAATTCAAGTCCCTAGTGCTCTTAAACTCCTCCCCATAGTCCTCTTTATTTCTTTTTCCAGAAGGTGTAGGTGTAATTAGCGGATATTTGCCACTTCAGCCATGACAGGCAGCAAGACAACCTGAAGAGGTGGCACATCTTTGCTTGGCCATTTCACAACCTGTCACATGGGTAGCAAAGGCTGTGCCAAATTCTTGTGTTGTCCTAAGGGCATGTCCCAGCAGCAGCCTGGAACATCAGTTACTGATCTAATGCACCTGCCTTGTCACACTCATCTAAACTGACTGGCTCACAGTTTATATTTAGGGAAATATCCCAAGTTATGAGAGCTGGAGGAGCTGGGCCATTGACCTCAATGAAGACATGATAATTTACATCAGCCAGAGTAGCAGCTTTGTGGAAATTTGCTCACTTAAATCAGTGGAGGATTTCCCCCATTGTCCCTGGAAAGGTTCCACAAAAATACAGTGTTCCCTCTAGTCTCTGTTGTCATTGTCTTAAGCAATTACTGCTCTATATTCCCCAGAAAAGTGTGCAGCAGTATATATTTTAGTCTCAAGGTGACTTACTGCCTGTTTTTCTGTAGCGAGAGATGGGTGCTTTACTTCAATAGCTTTTATTAGTGGTGAAAAAAGAAAAGGCAGTGATCAGATTTTGTAATTGAATAGAGAAGGTAATTTGCACTCCAGTCTTCTTGGAAATGAGGCTTTTTATTAGAAAAAGGAAAAGGTCTGAAAGGAATAACTGTCTTTCATGCATTGTGGCACATAAGAAAAAGGCTGGAGAATAGTGGGGGCTGTCCCTTTCTTCCAATGTGTAGTTTTTTTCCTGGAGACAAAACCAGAGCTAAATCTTAGCCAGAGCCCTGTGGCACTGACCAGTTAGTTGGCTCTCAGGGTCCTGAACGTGGGCAGCCCTTGTAAGCGCAGGCCTTGTGTTGCACTGACGACACAAGAAACAGCACCGAGAAGAAGAGGGATTGGGTTCTGGAAGAGTGTGTGAAGACAATGTGAAAACCTGTGTTATATTCCAGGCTGTACCTAAGGAGACTTTCCCTCCTGCCACCAGGCCACAGGAGCCAGCGCTGCGCAAACCACAGAAATAGACAGTAAATAGATCCTTCACTGCTGACATATTTGAGGTAGGACTGCTGCTCCTGCAAAATCAGGTGTCGTGAAAAATGAGCACTGTGTACTTCGAAGAAGTAGAAAGCCTCAATTTTAAATAAAAGAATTGGAATTAAAAATGGTGTCAATAATTTCATGAATGAGACTGAAACCAGTGGCTCAGAGAGTTATGATTCCACTTAAGTAATCTGGAACATGGTTGAAAGCCCAAAGACTTTTGTTTTACATAATACGAAGTAACATTTTTGACAATCTTTGGTAAAGTTTTCAGATAAAGCAAAAAAAGCCTGCTTACAAGTTGAATTTACATTTCCATTTCATTACGAAATAGCAATTTCTTTTCATTTGCTTATTAAAATCCAGCATGGAACACAAACAGAAGGTGAAAATGCCAGCTTTACTTTGGATATCTTCAAGAAAAAGAAATTAATAATCAAACTGCAGAAGCAGTTGACGATAAAGACTCCACTGTCAGGAAAAAAACCCAAACCCTGCTCATTTCCTGATTAAGGAACAAAAGTAAGAACACTGATATTTTTCATAGACTTAAAAAAATCCTAAACCAACTGAAATACTGTTTCCTGACTGCATTTTATACAATGGAATGGATTTTCTCACTGTTTTCATCTCAGACTTTTCTCTGTCTGCAGGCTATTCTCCATGCCTGCAAAAACCAGATAATGATGCTGATACGTAAGTAAAGAGGAACTCACTGGAGCAGAGAGGTGTGAATGGTTGAGCCAGCCTTGACAGGAGCTCAAAAGAAGATTATTTGTTGCTCAGAGGGGCACTAGACGGTTGTGTAAAATGGGGATGGCAAGATCAGCTGGGATTAGAGTCTGTCCTGAGACTGGAACAGTCAGCTGTATGACTGCAGCAGAAGAAAAAAAAACATAAACAAAAACTTTCCATTTAGAAATATTGAGTAACATCCTCTACCAAGACAATCAGCTTCTCAAGATGAACAGAGCCCAGGATGGGGCCATCTGCAGTTTGTGTTCATGTTTTCAGAGCATGGGAAATACAGCAACAACCACCACCATCATCAGGGGCAGCAGAAGAAGAACATTTTAAGCACCATATATGAAGTTTTACACTTCAAAATTACTTGAGTGATCTTCAAGATGGAACACAAATATGAACTGTAGATTTTAATTAACTGGTGTGGTTTCGGTTGCCACCTCTACTTTATTTGGTTGCTGAGTATATGGCATGAATAAATGAAGAGAGAGAACCAAGGGGGAAAAAAACCTACATTGCAAACGCAGTTCAGCCAAGCTTTATTTTTCAATTGGCTAAAGAAGAAGCTTCTTAAACTTAGTATGACCTAGAAACCACACATTCCCCAGCAGCCCTAATTAGTTGAAGAAACTAAGCGTTTTACCACATAACCTTGAAATAATCTCTTTGAATTCACTGGTTTCCCAAGTGTTTCTTCCTTGTCCCATTTCATACAGTTAATGAAACATCTCAATCAAGGAGCAGGTTTTTATATGTGAGCAGTTTCTGTCTGCATTCTAAAGGGCTGAGATTTGAAATAAATTACCACTCTTTGCTTTGTTCCTTAGGGTAAAAATGAGTGTCAGCACCATATCCTCTTTCTGACCCAGAAATGATTTCTCAGGTACCTCACCTCCTTTACTCTCAGAAGAATACTTTCACATCTCAGGAGGAAAAGAGTATGGGCATGGGAATCCAAAATGCTTTGTTTCTCATGTACAGCTGCTAATTGGAACGTCCAGCCCCTCTCCAGCTTTACATTTGAGGTGGGGTATTTTGCTCTGTGCCCTGAGAAAGTTCTTGTGAACAGAACACAGTTCGTACTTGTCAAGGCACTGACGTTGCCACACCTGGCACATATGTATGTAAACAAAATTTAATCCAGGGCAGAGGGTGACAGGGGCATCCTGTTTGTGGAAGGCCTGTCTTCCTTTTCTTTTTATCCAGCAGCTGTTCAGAAATTGCTTTTCAGTGATCTTTAGTCCAATCTTCCAGGAACAGATCTCTAACATAAGATACCTAACCTAAACTGACCACAGTAGTGTCATCCCATTCCAAAGTCTGGGAAATTCACCCACACAGAGAAGGTCTGGAATTTGTGCAGCATTTCTAGAGCTTCTTCTGCCTTTCTCCTTGTTTTCCTCCACTCACTTATTTCCACTAGGACTAAGTAGGACAAATACAGTTGAAATTCCTATTGGAATTATTGCTATTGGCAAATCCTCTACTAAGGGGAAAATCTGTTGAAGTTTAATCTATATGGAGTCAAGTAATTCAGATGGTTAAAGTGTTCATGTAGTATAGGTACTTGATGACCTTCAGAATTTGGGGTCTGGTTGGCTCAGTGAGCTACCCCAGAATCCTCAGCATGGTCACTGTTTGCCTCTCTTTCTCACTTTGAACTGCACTTAGCTAAAAACTTAGTGAAGAGATTTACAAGCTCATCAGTTTTGAGGACAGCTGGCAAGCAAAAGAAGATGAAGTCAACTAATCTGTAAAATAATTGTTAACACTCTTTTACTCTTTTTTTTCTAAAAATGCTGAACTAAATGATCATTTAAAATATGAAAAATTATTGCTGGATTTCCACTAAAAATCCTAATTCTGTTCCTGCTAAAGTTGTGGGGGTTTTAGAATAACTGAGGAACATTGTGTGTGTGAAAGTGTTCCAGTGAAAACATTTGGCCAGCCCCAACAGACTCCTAGAAAACTTCTTCCTTTGTCTTACTGTTACAAATGTGGGGATAAGTACATAATGGGGAAAAGAAATTACTTATTGACCAAGGCTTTTATCTGTTCGCTTTCTGAAATAAGCACACATTGCGGTTTTGAAGGCTATAAAAACTACAATGCAAATGCAAGCTCATGATCTGCAGCATTATAACCCATTAATGACTAGGCACAAGGAAGAAAACAAAGACCAGAAGAGAAGAGATGAAAGAAAGCAGGTCATACAAATCTAACCTCAAGAACCAGCTGGAAATCATCCATCAGAGGGTTCCCTAATGGAAAACAACAAAACTGCAAATTGCATTTTTTGCAGTAATTATTTCAACTCCACAGTGGGAAAAATTGAAATGAAGTTATTCAAAAGTTTTCAACATTTTCAAATCCTACTTCAGGTCATAGACAAATGCTCGAAGGCTGAAATATCCCTTGGGGGGGGAGGGGGAGGGGGAAGTTGTCCAGACTTGCTGGTTCACTTTGATCTTCCTGAGTAAGGTATTCTTTTGACAAACAAATTCTCATCAGGTGGAAGCAAACCCAATGGTTCAGAACCCACTGAGTTGTCATTTGGCTCACAGCTTTGACAGCCTCTGTTTTCCTGGACGTTCTTGGAAGAATGCTGTTCAGAGAAAGTGTGTGCTTCTGGTTCCAGATGCATTTCGTTTTCAGAATGCCTGGGGACACAGAGAAACCAGCACCATCAATGTTCTGCACCATGTTCTGACTTCTCACAATGGGGTAACAGAGAAGGTTGGTATCGGTTCAGTATCACATAAACCTGTGATTTACCTGTTCTGCAACTGTTACTCCTTTCCTAAGAACTGCTCGTTTTCTTCATGTGTAAAATTTTACAGCTGCTTGAAAGCGTGCTCGTGTTTCTGGCATTATTTTTGCCGAGACGCGATTCGCTAACTTGGAACCTTGTGCAAAAATGCGGTTGATTCTTGTTTTCAGGTTCTGGAAAATAAACCGGGCTTGTCGTCCTCAGCCGAGTGTCCAGCGCACAGCCGGGACATAGCAGCTCGACGCTCGTGTTCCTTCCGGCTGGAAGAGCAGTGCTGGAGCCGGCGGGCTGCTGGCACCATCTAGTGATGCCTGCGGGCTTGCACAGCTGCCTCCTGCCTGAAGCACGAGGGAATGCTGGCTCAGGGTGCCAGAGATCTCTGGAAGGGAAAACAGCTCTTAAACCACAAACACTGTTGCAAGGACTAGAGGTCTATCCTTGGCATCACCATTTTTAACTGGCTTTTCCTCTGACACACCTAGAAAGAGGTTTGCTTAGCTCCAGCTGGCCCAGGAGCATCACTGGATTTCAGCCCTTGCCAGGGAAGGAAACATACCCTGCAAGTCCATGCTGAGGCAAGAGACCTTGCCGGGGGCTAAGGGTTATGTCAGGGGACCAACAGGAGACTGCTAGCCCCTGGAGTGGTGCTTGGAGGACCAGCCCAGGAATTCAAACACTTTGTAGGGACCAGCACTATTCAGAAAAGACAGGGTTTGGTGGATGTTTTTTTTTATTAGAAGTGGGAAACAGGAGTCACAAATCCCAGGATCTGTGCTGTAAGTTACTAAACTCTCAGTTTATTGCCTGTCTTCATAGACCCTTGTGTAAAAGTAGGGGCAGTTCTTATCTGAATTGTCAGAGCATTTCCAGGGTTTGCTGGCTAATGCTTGAAAAAAGGCATAGAAACCTTTGAATGAAAATTCTGTGAGAAAAAGAGCAGATTTGTGTAAAAAAAAAAAAAAAAAAAAAGAACCCACAAACATGTCCCTAGTTCTGCCATGGGGAGCAGGGAAGCTATTCACCTAAAAATGAACTTAAAGGCTATTGGTGACTTTGTGGGGATTGTAATTCTTTCTTTTGAGTTTGAGGGCAGAGAAAATGGGAAGGGATGAGAGCAGAAGTGAGGTGCTCTCCATTTTTCCTGATACTATGCTAAAACTGAGGTTGACATTGTGTTCCCAGAGATTAAGTACCTGCTCACAGTTCAATCTTTTACTAAAATTATCCAAAGAGGTCTCACCTGAAGAGTTAAGTTGCTGAGTGCCATCTATATATGAGCTGATAGATGCACTCTGCAACCACTCAGGGCACTGTCAACATCCCTGTCCCTGGCATCCCCACTGAGGGACCAGTCACTATCTTTCCACTCAACTTTTTGCCATAACTCTCCTTTGGCTGGTTTTGATGGAAACAAACCCGTCAATAAGCCTTATCTGTCCCTCGCATGCAGCACAGCCTCTGCTGCAGATGACAGCAGCTTGAGCACTCTGACCTCTACAGGGCTAAAGGAGACCAAGAAGGCTCCTTTGACCGGCCCATGGCAAGGGACAGGTCCAGCTGCCTGGCTTGAGCCAGGGTGCGTTGCTGCAGGTCTGGTGCTTCCAGCCAAGGGGGAGATGCACAGAACTCAATTTACCAAGGTTAAAAATACAGCCTGGCCAAGGGAAGGATCTATCCTTTTAGATTTACCTTTTCCTACATATAGCTTATGTTATACATATATACATTTATATTACGTACAAGAACAGTGGTAAAGCCACTTAGGTCAGCATGGCTAAGCTTTAAAAACAAAAGACAACCACCAAACTGAAATCAGGAACCTAGCATTTCAGCTCCCTCAGAGCATTAGCAAAGCCTAAATAAGGCAGCTGAACTAAGAGCTTGCTCTGTCCCCATACATGCCATCAGGAAGCTAAGCCATCCCCCACGCAAGCCAACTTACCTTTTGGGCAGCTCAGTTTGTGGGCAGGATCTCCCACTGGCCTGCAAGGTACTGCAGAGCCGTGCACTTGTGCTTGGCTACCTGGTTCTGTTAAAAAACAACTTAGCACAAAGCAGATTCTTAGCATGTTTTCAGCCTAGTAGGTTTTATCTTGGTTTTCTACCAGGAAAAAACCAGCAGGTTTTCTACCAGAGTGCAAGGAACTAGTCAAAGATAAGGATGACCTGACTGCACGTTTAAGGGTTGCCAACCCACTTGGGTTCTCTAGATCAACCACCTTGTCCTGAAAATGCCTTCCTGAGGGTGGGGGGCAGCACTAGCTGGTGGTACAAAGGGCAGGGCCTCCTGTATTGATGCAGTTTGAAATCATTAACTCACACAGCACAGGCAGAGGCGCTCAGGTACCCAGCCCCCGCCATCTCTATGCCACGCTCTCAGCTCTCCCTTGCAGTCCGTGGGCAGGCCCAGGCACCACTCCTGTTCCCTGTCCCTACCATGAACTGCTCACACGCTGCCTACAAAACTTCAGGAGCAGCAACCCAAGCCTGACAGCCCCTGCCATGCTGCAGCCCCCAAGGCTATGTCCTGTGGCAGCACTGCACCCTGCTCTTTGCTGCTTGAGTAACAGCTGCACAGCTCAGAAACCCACATTTCCATTGACAGACTAAGATGACAGAGGGCAGGGGGGGCACTGCTTATTAGAAAACATTTAATCAGAGACAACAAAAGCTCTAGGACTGTTCAAAGCTGCACATACAGCTATCCCCTTATCAAATGTTGTTTGTCTTTATCCCTTGGCAAGTAGTTGTTCTGTGCTAGTAGGAGGTAAGAATGACCAAGCCCCAGAAGGTAGGTCAGCATCATGGGCTAATCAGCCCAGGTTTTCTAAAATGGCCAGGCTGGCAGAGGTGAAATGTCACCTTTGCAGGCTATCCCAGGCTCCACAGCTCTCAAGACATTTTCAATAGCTCTACAGACAGTACTATAGGCATAGGGATGATGGATGACATAAATTTTTATAAATCTATTGCTAATTCCCTGAGTGAGACTGCACCAGAGACCCTTCTGGAATGCAGAATGAATTGTCACCTGCATTACCTCTGAAACTCAAATTTAAAGTCCACAGCTTCCATCAAGCTGCATTTCTTCTCCTGTGGCAGGGAATATTGCCTTTCATGCCCATCGGGCCCACTCTTCCAAATCACAAACAGGTTCAGCATTGTGTTTGAACCTCATCCATGTGCACACAGCCCCCACCTTGCACCCTGTCCTTACTGAAGTGGGCAGGGAAATGAAAACAAAACACTGAAAAGGAAAAAGAACGTATTTCTGGAGCCACTGCCCCAGTCTGCAGTGAAATCTGACATCTCTGTACTGACTCCCCCAGGCCCACCTGCCTGGCTTGAGGTCTTCAGAAGCTCTGTCAATGACACTGGCACCACTCCTGCCTCTAATTACAAATGGCTTCTGTAGCCATTAATAAGTGGAAGATAGAAGCTGCAGGTTCCTTAATAAAGTTTATTTAATCATAACTATGCTTAGGAAAATACACTTGTAAAGGTTAATATAATGCAATTTAGTTTAACTTTATACTACATTTTGAACAAAAGACTTCTTATACATGATTTAGGTAAAAACAGGAAGTATGATCTGGCTCGTTTTACATCTATTACAAACGTAGAAAAGACTGTCATGCACTACAGTAGAGAGCATGAAAAAAAATTACCTTTGGTTTAATTCAGAGAATACAAGTATTGCACTGTAAAAGCATCAAACATGGTGCAACTAAACATCATAAACATGTTTCCATGCCAGCTTAAAAAAGTTTGTTAGCTAGTGTAATTTTAGAGGGGGAAAAATATATGTACACATAAAACAATTTAATTAGCTATTTGGATTCTGTTAATATCATATGCACGCCACATATCTACACAACTGACATTCAAGAAAACTCTTGAATTTAATACCTTTCAGCTACATTAAATGTGTTGAAATCAATGACATTACTGTATCTTAACTGGCCTGTCAGCTGTTAAACATTCTTCTTTAAATGACTAAAGTTCCAGCCTAGATCATCAAAATCCAGAAACAACAATTGCAATACCATGGATTTTAAGTGCCTAGCTACCCATTTCTTGACCATTTCTCCAGGCAGTTAGTTTGAGTGTACAGATTCATACAGAAAAAGCCCAAAACACATGACTCAACTGAGGGCTGGCAGTGTAGGGGTGTATCAGCGTGCTAATCCTTCCAACCACATACTGGAGGTTGAACACGAATACAGATATTATTGCCAAAAAACACAAACATGCTAGCATTGGCAAAACCAACACAAAATAATTTAACAATATTGAAAGAGACCAGAAAAAAAATAAAGGCATTGTTTAAAGGGAGATACAGCAATGTAAGACCACCATATATGGTGGGCTACGTGACCCGCACTCCCCCTCAAATACTCATACTAGCAGTGCCTAACATTTGAGATACACATAATGCATTACATCCTTGCCTTTTTACTGTAACATAATCCCAAACCTTGCAGAGAATTTCAACACAGTTCTGCACCAAGATTAGCTACTTCAAGACATCATCGATGGGTCTTAGATAGAAAAAATCAACTTTTCTTCTTTTTAATATGTTAATAATTTATTTTCAGTTTCTCATCTTGTGGTAGAAAACTCCGCCAAAGAGGAGCCGACCGTTGTCTTCGAAGAGTTCTTGTCAGATCAAGCACTGAAACCTTGACCACTTCACAGAAATGTGCAGCACAGTATTTCAGAGAACCACCTTTGCTTTTATCTCACAGAGAGAAATTTAAAGTCAGTCAACAGCATAATTTTCATTTAAAAACAAACAGGAAAAAATTATCAGGCCAGTCCATGAGTTTACTTGAACACAGCTAAAGTCCTTGAAGTCTCTCATAAAATGGCAAGGATAGGAAGGGAGTTTCAAACCTCTACACAGTACTGGAATTCCCAGCATCTGCTCATATCACTCACAAATGGTGGCAACATTTATATATAAAAGAAACGCTACTATGAAGAAAAAAAAATACATCTAAAACTATTACAACTGGTACTTTAGGAAAACAATTAAACTAGGTTTGTTTTCTTAATGTTTAACATAAATATAGTTGCAACTTGATCTTGAGTTGACAATGATTGTCGCAGCCAAGGTAAGGATTGAACACTATCTATGCAAACAAAAACTCACTATACATTATACAACTTATTTCTGCCATGAGGGATGCCTTCCCTCTCAAATCTTTGGCCTCCTATTACTAATCTCTCCCAAAAGCAGAGCAATGTAGCATTGTTGCTCTCTATTCATTCACAGCAGTGGGTTTGTTTGGAGGGGAAGATGCTGTGGGGACACACAGTGAAGAATGGGGTTTATTCCAGAGCTTACACAGAGAGTTACTTGCAATAAAGTGCTCTGACAAATGCTGTCTGAGCTCTTCAACTCCACTCTCCAAATAACACCTGCCTCCAAATTTGCTTCTTTGGAGCTGTCCCCAACTGCTCCCACTGGAAAGGCAGCTAATGACAGTCGGAAGAGTGCACAGATGGGACCTGAAAGGTTTTGCTTCTTCCCTGCTGGTTTGGATTTTGTTTACATTTTGCCACTGGTTGGCTACCAGCATTTAGGTATGCCATCTCTCCTGCATTTGTGTGTGCTAGAAATGAAATCTGTTTAGAATTGAAAACTCCTGGTATGACATGTAAACCTGAGATGACAATCTGATCACTTATATGTTTCTCTCTGCATGGAAGCTGGATGGTTTTATTAAATGCAACTTGAATTAATAAGGAGCAGAAATTTCTACAGATTTTTAATGCCAGGTTTGTTGCTTACCAGTTGATTTATCTTTGTTTGTTGTGGTTTTTTGTGTATGAGATGTTAGATTATATCACTGCTACTATTTTATTTTTTTTAAAGCTCATGAAGTTTGACTGCTGTCCACCACAAAAATGAAAACAGAAGGGGAAAAAAAATAATCATCCAGACTTGCAGAATCGGCAGACTGTTTCCACTGAAAGCGATTATTTTCCTGCCTGGTGATCCCAAATTATAAATCAGAATTTATTACTCTGCATGTGTATTCAAAGAATCAGGAGTGGCATTTTCATGACAGAATAAATCTTGTAAAAGAGCGTTTTGGAACTGCACTGGTATCATTTTGCTCAAGGACTGTACAATTCTAAAGCCAGTTAAAAATGCATAGCCAAGCAGTTCATAATTTCAGCAACTTCATGCACAGCTAATCACATCTCAGGAAAATAAGAAAAATCTGCAGTAAGGAGCATCACAGAAAACTGCCACAGAAAACTGTCCCATGGTAAGCAACAAGTCTGAACGTTTCCAAATAAAAAAAACTTACACATACAAAACCAAACATGCATATATAAAGTGTACATATACTGCACAAGCGCTATTCCTAGAAGATTAAACTGCATAGGTAAAAATCAAAAACAAGTGCAACATTTTAAGCCCTTAAAGCACAATCAAAAAACAAAAAGCAGAAATTAAAAATAACAAACTTGCTCCCCCACAACAAAGCCAATTACATATCAGTGATTAAGATATTAATCAAGACAGAGGCTCTCCAATCAAAAGCTGGAAGTGATGCCTTAGGGTTTATATTTTTCAAATCCTGTACTGCCTAGTGTGTAACTCTGAAGTTTCGTGTGGCCTGTTAGCTGCTGTTCTCTCATGTAGTTTGATATAACAAGCCTCTCCAAGCTTGCTCTCCAAGGACACCCAGACTGTCCTAGGCCCAAAATGTGTAAACTAAAATCTTAAGAAGGGGGGTAAACCTAGGGAAATTACATAATTAACTGAAATTTTAATTGGAGAATTAACCCTGATACGCAAATGAACCAAACTTATAAAAGCGTGAAGAACCCGTGACCTGGATCCATCTTGGGTGTAGCCTTTTGACTGCCCAAGGTGTACCTTGAAGGCCCTTCAAATAAATACCTACCTTTATTCCCTTATTCTTGTCTAGCCTCTGTTTTTAGGTGGCCACCCCAGGCATCAGAAGGACTATTCTCAAATTTTGGCTCATCATTCACACTTAGGGGATCTGAAATGTACGTTCATAATTGTAATTAGCTTAAACAGTTATGTTCATCACTAGCCAACTTTGATTTCTTTTACAAAGTGCTCTTTGTGTAATAGAAGCTATCTTCCTGGTAGAAAAACCATCAAGTAGTTTAACACTTTGAACATCAAGATACATTGAAAAGAACTAAAAAAAAAAAAAAAAGGGAAAGGGAAAAAGGGAGAGAAAGAGTTGGCTGCTAGAACAAAAAGCAACTTATGCCAGTGGCTCTATAAACATCCAACTTGTATATTGTTAGCTCCAGTCTTGTTCCTAAAACTCAGTTTATAAAAGAGCTGCATAAGCTAATAGACTAGAAGCTTACAGTGACTTTATAGGACACAACCTCATACACCCTACCTGCTTTCTCTAATTAAGAGATCCAATAGTTAATGAGTTCACCATGACACATAAAGTTGTCAAAATATTTTCAACTTAAAAAAAATAACTAAACCAAAAAAGAAACCAATGCAGACACTAAAGCAAACCATGCTTAAAAAAAATCTACAGTATTTTTACATAAGCTGTGTAAGATCTTACAAAAGAAGATTCCCCAAACCACAGCTATTTCTACTCCTGCCCTTTTGCTGCCTTCTCGAGATAATACACATTAACTAAGTGCCTGTTGAGGTGCTTGCTGTATTCACCTTCCTTTTTAAATGAGCGGTCACAAAAAATGCACACATAGTTCTCCCTGGCCACCGTGGTGTCTGGAGCTCCTTGTGACATCTTTGGACTTGTTTCCTCTTGTACAGAGCGAGCACCATTTAACCCCGAGTCATCGCTTCCTTCTGATATGTTGTCACTGATGTCGCTGCCTTCATGGCTGTGGATGCCCTCATCCTCATCCATTTCCTGAGATTCGTTCACTGCTGTGTTATCCCGAGATAAGGACAGAGCCACTTTAGGGCTTTGTGTACACCCTTCTCCAGGCACAGGTGCTGGCGCAGCATCTCCTGTTGGCTCTGTCGCTGGAAGGCAAGTCTTGCTCAGGTCCATCAGGTCTGAGTTACTCTCAGTTTCTGCCACAGTTTCCTCTGGCTCCTTCTCAGGTGCCAGATCTGGTACCACATCCATGAGCACATCCAAGCTTTTTTCAGAAGACACTGCATGGGAAGGTTCCTCAGAGCAAGTGTCTTCCCCTCTGTCCGCCTGTTTCTCCTCCTCCTTTGCAGCACCAGTGTCTTCACTCTCTCCTGCTGCCACAGGCATTTCTTGGTCCTTTACCTCAGGTTCTGTGTTTGCATCCTGAGCTGGCAGACAAAGCTGCCCTGGACCTTGGATGCAGTTTCCTTCGGGATCAGTGCTCTCCCTGCTGAGAGCATGACCACCATTGTTGTTTAACGCCACCGTGTCAGTGGGATCTTGCTCCTTCTGGTCACTGCCCTCAGTGTCCAGCTTCACACATCCATCTTCTTCTGTGATAGGATACTCATCTGGCATCTCCTCTTCCTCGATCTTCTCCTGATTGAGTTTACTGCTTTTTTTACTGTGCTTAATTTTCAGAGCTTTCTTTTTTCTGCTTTTCTTGAGGCAATAATTTTGCTTTTTAGGCTCTTCCTCTGGTGCAACATCACTTTTTTGAGCTTCCTGGCAGTCTCTGGGTTTAGCTTCCACTTTCTTTTTCTTTTTTGTTACTACTGAGGTATCATTTGCAGGCTCTTGCTTTGAGGAAGTTGCCTCAGTCTCTGCCTTTCTTTTCACCTTCTTTGTTTTACATGTTTTCTCAGTTTTAATATCCACCTCCTTGTTTTCTGAAGCCGATTTCCGACTTCTGGTTGTCACCTGGCCTGCAGAAACATTGCTTGTTGACTTCTTTTCCTTTGCCGAATTATCTTTTTTCTCCACCTTCACAATTTTCTCCGTTTTCTTTGCAGCTGAATCCCCTTTCGTTGGTTCCTTCTCCGCTTTGTCATTACTGCTCTCAGAAAAGTCAGCTTCGCTCTTTTTAGTCCGTAGCTTCACCTTTGAGACATCCATGGTGATGTCAGAACAATCAGGATGCCTGGACTTGATGTGATACTGCAGGTTACATTTTTTAGACGCTGCATAATCACAAACAGGGCAGAGAAACTGGCGCGGGTTGACGTGGAGCTCGACGTGCTTTTTGAAATTGCTGCGGTCAGCGGTTTTGTAGTTACAGTGCGGGCAGATCAGAGGCTTCGGCCCATTGTGCACTTGCCTCGCATGACGAGTCACTTCGTGCTGGTTTGAGGCCACGTAGCTGCACTGGTCACATTTGAATGGCTTCTCACCTAAGGAAGGAAGGACGGAAGGGAATGATGGTGATTATTAAGCATGGTGGTTGCAGAGCAATCACTTCCCACTAATACAGATACAGAAATATGAAACTTGAAAAGGATAAAAAAAAAATTATCCATGCGCCTTTAAAATTAAGCAAAGTCAACATAAGAAATCCACAAATCACAAACACATTCACGAGACACTAAGAACAAAATACAAAAAAAAAGAGAGAAGGGGTGAGGGCTGGGAGGAAGGGGATCCAAAACCAAACAAGCAGTAACAACGTCACAAGTTCTGGCTAGGCATACATACCGGCAGAGATCTCTCTACAGTAATATTAGCAAATGGAATCCATACCCAACTGGTCCATTGAATGCATTGTAGAAAAACGGAAATGTGACATTTGATGAATAGCAGTTTCACACAAACGTTTCAAAAAAAGTCCAACTTTACACAGATTTAGCATACTTCATGTTTGTATTGAAAGGGAAATGAGGGAAAAGAAGCTAGCAAAAACCTAAGAACATGAAAGGGGTGCCCAGATGATCTTTACCTCTGAAAAAATTCAGTTCACTGTTCTGGTGCCTCCAACACATGGAGCATTGCCTGCAGACTACTTTTGTCAAGTAAACAAACACACTCCAAAGCCATCCTGTTACTATTAAAATCTGCTTTTACGTTAGTGCAATGACTCCGGTAGAAGTGTTCCTGAAATGTTCTGTTTAGTGCATGCCACTGCAGCAGAAGTAGCTTTCCCCTTACACATCACAGCAAATAGGAAAAACACTTCTAGTGCAACAACTCAAGTCCAGAAATATGTTGGGAGCATCTGTGCACGTGCCAATTTAGCTGAGGAATTTGAGATGCTCCTGAGCTCTGAACTAGCATCTCAAAACTGATCTGCAGAACTAATGCATGCTACTTCTTCAGTATGTTGAAAATCCATTCCAGTCCCTTCTGCTCTGATACAGCAGTGCTTCTCCCTTCCCCGCGACCCACTGCCCATACTCAAGCATGCTCTGTAGCATGACTCAGGAGACCAGGCAGCCTGCAGTAAAGATGTGGTGCCTGTGTGTGTGTTAATCACATATCTGCAACACCCTCACAAACTCTAGAAAAGGCTGTGCTGCATTCCCTGGCAGGAAGGAGTGGGACACTTGTTTAAGAGTCCAGGTCATCTCATGTCTGTCTGCAGCATCTATTTATTATTTAAAGAAGAGCTACTTTGATTCCCTCCCTCTGCACTTTACTTCCTTCTTCTTTCCTCCCGCTTCCTGGTGACATTTTCTACAAGTTTAAGCTTGATGTGTTTATTGCTCATCCTTCCTCCAAGTACAGAGCCTTTATCACCTAAACTTCAAAGAATAGTTCTGTGTTACACTGGGGGAGGACAAGAACAGCCTCTCTTACATACACATGAACAAGCTGTTCTAAGCGCACAGAGTGCTCAGAGGCAGCTGCAACAGGGTAACTCAAAGATAGCATGTGAAGAGTTTGTGTCCATCGCCTCTAAACTAAATCCAGCGGTTTTATTGAGCAAGTGAAAAGGATATGTACCAATATGGCTAAAAAACAGCTGTGAATTAGGCTCTAAACCATTGTCGTTTGCCGTCTGGCATGGGAAGAAAGCTACAGCACCTGTGAGCCTCTGAACTGCAGGACTCCAGAAATTGCCATAGAAAAGCTGCAGATGCCTGGGCAATGCAATAAAACATACAACAGAATTTAGGAGAGCTAGTAATTCAACACCCCGATAGCAGAAGTCATGCCTTCCCTCAGAGACCTTTGAGGCAACTGCCACAGGCAGATCACACTCCTTACCTCCTTCAGATTTGATTCCTTGCACAGAACAAGGGCAGAGTAATACGTTAGTGACATGGTTTCCAGGTTCGGTATTGACCAAACCATTTGCAAATTTGGTGGTTCATTTGCAAACCAGAGGTTCAACCAAATATTTTTGTTTCTGAAAGCAGAATACTACATTCACAAAATTCTCACACCAAAATACTGACATGACATTTTAAAGCTGGCTATTTTTAATGGGCCCAAGCCTCACTCCACTACAGTTAAAATTGACTGACTCCTGGTTTCAATTAAAAGCTTCATCAATTGAAATTGAGACAATTACTGTTCAGGAGACTTCAACTCCTGTTTGCCAGCATTACGAATTCACCTAGAGCTGGTCAATTCAGATTTTACAAAAACAAATCAAAAGCACAGGCTCAGGTCTACCTGAACTCCCCTACTAGAGTCATAAAGGACAGCTATGCTTGTGTCTGTGGTGTTACAGCTCCCAAAAATGCTGTTAATTAATTCAAAAAGAGATTCACAAGAGCGCAAGAGCAGATGTTTGTAACACCACAGCTCATGACCAGTAACTGGAAATAAAGGCTAGTGAAAATTGTTAATTTGCCTTTTAGTGCCACAAGACTGAGTCACTTGTGAATATCCTCTGAGTTTGCTTTTTCTCCTGTGTCTCCTTGCCATAAGCAGACACTAACTTACATCACTGTGTCATACTAAACAAAAGCTCAGAACCCTTGGATAAGATTCAATCCCAGACATCACAGAGGAGACTCTCAGCTACTCAAAATTTTCCCACCTTCACTGATTTGAACTCAGCTATGACAGCAGACAGAGTACAAGGATTTGTTCCTATATCATCACAATGTTGTATTTATTACTAGATTACTAGGACTACTAGAGCAGCCCTATGAATATGAGAATAGATCTTGAAAAGTAAAAAGATATATTCCCATTATCAGTTTTATTTATGACACTAAGCATTCCTTAGCAAGACAACCTTCCCCATTATAAAAGGAGCTAAAAGCTCAGGCCATACTGGCTAAGATGGCATCTCACACAGAACTGGGCAGACTGCTTTAAGTGGCCCTTCTGGAGCCAGGGTCTGGCCCCGATGACCT
The DNA here is from genome assembly GCA_014706295.1 of Lycocorax pyrrhopterus obiensis. Classification (NCBI taxonomy): domain Eukaryota; kingdom Metazoa; phylum Chordata; class Aves; order Passeriformes; family Paradisaeidae; genus Lycocorax; species Lycocorax pyrrhopterus. The sequence continues at coordinate 45,641,146 of JACSVZ010000006.1, read as the reverse complement.
CCAGAGGTCCCTTCCAACTGCAACCATGCTGTGATACTGTGACCCACCCCCTTTTCCTCAGTCATGCTGCTGCCACTCTGTACCAACCTGAGTGGGTGCGCATGTGCCTGGTTAAATGGGTCTTCTGAGAGCTGGAATAAGGACACATCGCACATTGATAGGGTCGCTCCCCTGCAAAAACAAACAGCAAAGTAGTTACTGAAACACAGCAGATTCCCATACTTGGTAACCAAGCCACACAGGGGAGACTGTCACAGATCCTCACACTGTAGGGCATGTTATCTCTCAGCAAAAGGACAGTGAGAAGTATATGCCCAAGCTGGACCACTGCAACGCATCATGCCTTATGAATGAGGGTAGTAAAAGGGCAGGATATGACAGAGGCACATCCTAATGTCCACCTGGAGTCAACAGTAACCTCAGCCAAAAGGTGATGAGGACAGACAACTTTAGGAAGCCTTAAGCCACCAGACCTGACTTCCCTACAGCATTTTCTCCCAACACTCAGAAGATGCACCAAAGATCCTGTAAGAAACTAGGTATGTTTTTGTCTGCATAACACCTTACCTGAAACCTCCATGTTTAATTTGGATTGAGATGGGGTACAACCACCAGAACACAAGTGCAGATAGACCAGGTCTTTACTTCCAAAGGTTTACTGGCAGAGTGAAAATAGCTTGCAGCATGGAAAAGCATGATGCCCTGCTCAGTGAAATTATGCTGCTGGCAAAAGCTTAAGCGTAGAAAAGCTTAAGCGTAGCAAAAGCATTTATTTTGAAGACTCAAAACCCCATGCCTGAAGAGTTATTGGTTCTGGAGAACTAATGGAAACTAACTTGTCATAAATTATATTTCCGCTGAGGACAGTCAGCTTGTAATTGTAGCTAAAAATTGTATCAGTACAATGATACTTGAAAATCTTTTTCAAGTGAAGACAAGCTCCAAACAAAGGCAGACAGTTTTATAATTAACACGTTAGGCAGGTCCAGATAAGCACCAGGAGTTTTTGCCCCAAACTGCTAGCACACTGTCTCCACTACAAACACTCTTTAAGAGAAGAGAGGAGTGAAGCTGAAAAGGGAAAAAGGAGTTACTCAGTCCTAGTATTTATTCAAATCATAGCCAGAATTACACTACAGCATTTTGATAAATTTGCTACATATGAAGCATACAACCAAGGTGTTCGCCAAATCACAGAGACCTGGACATCAGCAAAAGCCCTGCACATGGGCTATGTGTTCACTCTCAGAGGCACAGCTGTATCTGCAGTAGCAAAGACTTGCATCTGCCAGTATGGGATGTGAGGCTCCACTGCTGGCCTGTGCCAAAACAGCAGTAGAAGCAGCCTTTGTAATGCAGATTAATTGCACATTTCTTCCTTCCATCAAACATTTAGACTATCGTTCTTGATTAGATCAGCAGTTTAAAGGTAAATTCACCCTAACAACCACAACTCCCCTCCCTTTCCAATTAAAACAAGGTAGGAGACTGGTGCAATACACACAGTAAGATTAAGTCATGTAAAAGGGAGGAATAGTCCTTTTGTTACAAAGAAATGGTTTTGGTTTTAAATGACTCCTTACAATTAAAATATATGTGGCCAAAGGTCCTGGAATATTCAGTCATATCTTCTTCCCATTACCTGAAATTTCATATCTGTAAAGTTACCTACAATGTCAGGAATGTGAAACAGGCTTTCTTTCGTGCCCTTTTTTACATAGGGCACAGCCACAAAACATACTAGATTTAAGCATAATGAACACAACTAATTTAAAATGCGTTGTTGCCACTTGAGAATTAAATGCATTGTACAGGCTGTTCTGTCAAATACTATTCCCCAAAGGATATGTATTGTAATTTTACAAGCTCGTTCATTATATGCAAACAAGCCATCGAAAAAACCTCTCCAGAAGACACTTACAGAATAAGCCCCAATCTAGCAAAAGCTTAAGCAGGCACTTAACTCTATGCAAATGAACGGGCAGACTGACATAGGCATACAAATTTAAGATCATCTTGTTAAGGAAAGTTCCCACCATTCAGGAGACTCTCTGGCAGCCACACTCCCAAGGCCAGACTGCTGGGTCTGAAGCCCCTTCACAGCAGGCAGCTCCAGTGACCCAACAGGTGGCCCACTTGACTCCCTGCACACCCCACTCACACAGTGTCAGACCAGGTTTCCTCACTAGTTTGACCCCAGGTTTCCCAGAGCAGAGTCTCAGATGTCTCATTCCATAAAGCCATTTACTCATGGCACAGTAACACAGAAACACCTGGAGCTGGTACCTCCAAAGAGGACCCCCAACAATGGAACCCCTGGGCTCTTACAGCCTCACAATCTACCCACAAGCAAGTCTCGCTCTTCCTCCCCAGTCTTCTGCTCCTGCTGCTGAGTCTCTCTCCATGTCCATCTACCTCACTGGCATCACCAGTCTTCATCTGCTTTGTTACCCAAAAGGTTTGCAGTCCATGGCTCCTGCTGTGTCTCTCAGTGTCCATTCACCTGGCTGGCACCACCAGTACAGGGTTGGCAATTCACGGCCTCTCTGCGCTCTCACCCTGAGCAAAACCTGCATCTCAAACTGCAGCTTGCACACTGAGCTACCTGCACCAAAGGTAGCTCAACAATCTCTTGATAAAACCTTTTTTTATAATGCCATTAGAAGTCCCATCTGCTTGAAACAAATCTGCTTCTATCAAACTTCCAACACAGTGGCAAGCAAGAAAGATCCCCTATCACAGCCAAAAGCTAAAAAAGCCCCCAAAAACACAAAGGAAAAAAAAATCAAAACAAAACCAGTCAAAAACTAGACACAGAACATTGTAACTGCCTGAAGCAGATGTCTTAGTTATATAGCCCTTCAGATTATTTTCAATTAAGTTTTCTAGAAATTTCATCGAACAAGCAAAATAGGGAAAAAAGAAAGAGAACAATGCTGCACTGTCTTGCATGTAGTACAGCTTCAGGATCAGCAGGTAAATCAAGTCAAAACCTGGTATAAAAGGTCTAGCGAGCACTAACGAGCCCAGGTAGATCTGTCCCTGACACAAAGAGTCCTTTCTGCTCCAGCAGCAAAGGAAGGGATTGCCCTGAACATCCCCAGCCACCCACTCCTGGGCAGCACACAGGCTCTTCCAGATGCAGCTTTCCCAGGTGGCAAGCTTATGACCATCTGTAAGGACCCTGAAACACGCTTCTGCCCAAGGTCCCCCACATTTGTCAGCAGCCTGTCACACAAGCACTGTCACAAGCTGCAAGGCGTCTTCAGTACAGGGTGGCTTCTGGGACACCTGCTTTCCAAAGTGGATGCAAGCAACAGGCAGGCAGATAACCTCTGCCTGCCTTCCCGTGGTCCCCAAACATGCAGAGGATAGGTATTTTTCCCAACCATGCAAGGTACTAGCATGCAGCCCCCTTCCCTGCTCCTGGCCATGTGCTCTGGTGTTTGCATGTACCCTTAGTAAGGCAACTAAGTTCACTAACCAGCAGAGAACCAACCTGGGCAAGAGGAACTCCTTCACTCCATTTTAGTGAGCTGAATCAACTAGTCCCAGGATACAGGTAGAAAACTGAGACTGCCTTTCTCCAGCAGCAGCAGCACATTCACAGTGGAGTGAAACTCCACTTTGTACAGTCAGTGTTTCAGAAAATTGTATGGCTCTAACACAGCAGAATCTAATTAACTGCAAAGAGGCATTCCTCCCCCCGCCCGCCCCCAAAAAAAAAGTCTGGTGAAGAACAAAAAACAGGAGAGAAAGAAAAGTATCTATCCAAAATTATTTAACCTATTAGCAATCAGGAAACCAAAGAAACAAATAATTCCAACTTTCTTCTTTAATATTCTGAACCCATAAAATAGGAAGAAAATGATGGATGGATGTATCCCACTCATTTTTCCCAACAAATGTGCTTCTTTAGTTTTAAATGAAAACTACAATCCAAAGCTATTTTAGTATCATTCAGACAGTTTTTACTAAATTCAATACTGTTATGTAAACAGTATGCAAATACTTTTGACTATAAAATATATGTGTGTGTTTTTTCAGGATTTTTAGGGGTGGGGGTTGTTCAGGAAGTTTTTTGTGCATTCTGGGTTTGTTTGTGTTTTTTAAGGCAACTTATTACACACTAATATTGGCAGAGACTTTTAGCCTCGTGCATAAAATATACCTGCTGGAAGCTTATTCATTCTTCTAATACTCTAGCTTTAACAGTCTCCTCCACAAAATCAATGCTACTGGAAACAAGGCACATTCCTAAATCATTCTACTAACATATTTGGAAGTTTTTTATCAAGCAAGAACTGCCTGAAAGACCTTAACTATGTAGTTATGAAGTAGCAAAGAAACACCTACAAGGGTAGACTAAAACATGCCGAAATCATAATCGTTCATTCCAGCTTAATTACAATAATGAAAAGAACCAGAAACCTTGACTGCTCCACTGTCTTCAAAGGAGCAAAAGAGGATCTGGATATGCTTGGTTTTTTTTGAAGTTTAACACAGTTCATTGGTAAATTGGTCAAATGCAATGATAACAGAGCGCTTCTTCAGCAAACATGCTTTCAGGGTTAGTTTCTGTAAAACTCAACAAGTGCTTTCAGAAATCAGAAAGGGGGACCTACTGTCATCCACAAACACAAGCAGAGATTAATTTGAAGTTGAGACAAATGTAAACTAGACAGGAACTACAGCACTGGCTCACACTTTGCCATGAGTTCCCCACATGATTCGTTTAGGTTTTTTCTTACTATTTTGCCATTTTTACCTGGTCTCTTTCCTGTTATCTCCTACAACACACACAAAGAAAATGATCTGCAGGATAAACCACACCATTTTCCTAATACCTCTCACAATAAACTTTGTTTACTTGTTTAGAAAAAAAATATTCAGACAGGACTGATTCTGAAACTGATGGTATCCTCTGAACAACAGCACCCAGCTATTCTTAGGAGAATAATGTCTTAAAGTACTAGAATTCCCAGCAGACCCTCCCAGCCCCAACAAAGCAGATACTAAAGCGAGCTGACGAACACAAACTCGTGCACACTTAAGCTCAAGCCCAGCCCCGAGGCCTCCGGAGTGCCCAACCCTTCCAGACAGCTGCAGCCAACTGAACTGAAACCTCCAAACCATTCATGCCTCTGCTGTGACAAAACACGACTCCAAAGGAGAAATTCCCCAGTGTTTTGCTCAGCCAGCACAGTCTACAATAAAGGGGAACCAAGTCAGGTGAGCACACTAGAAGATGGTTGGCAAGTCAACCCTCTCCACAGAAAAGCCCTGACACGGTGGAAATAAAAGCTTCTAAGAAGCAGCAAGGAAGCTCTGAATTGCCCTCTCACTTCCACAAAAGGGATTAGGAGGCATAGTAACTGTACCCCACGGTCCAGAGAGGTGAAATGGATATGATAACCCCTCGTTGAAAGGAGTTTTGGTTCGTCAGAACTCCCCATGTGAGAGGCTGGTAAGGCTCTCTGATGAAAAGCAAGGTATTTCCTAAGTCACCTGTGGTCCCAGCTCACAGGATGGCAGCAACACTGCAGGTCCTCTGATTCCACTTGGTATACACCAGGGAAAAAGGGGCCTCACGCTGTCCCTTCCAACTACAAACCGAGGCTAGGAGAAGTCAGGAAGTCAGGCCAGACTTCCTCGAAGGCTTCCTATAAGGCAACAAAAGTATGTGTCTACTTCTGGCTGCTGCAGTGATGCAGGCCCTAGAAAAAAACGAAGCCTCTGAGCATTAAAAGAAATTAATTCACTGTTCAACTCTTATTCTGACTTTGTGGATGATGGAGGACTCCTCTGCATGTATATATCAGCTCTTTCTTCTCTGTAATTACATCTTAGTCAAGTTTCAGCTCAGTCTGAAGGTACCATTTTCAAAACTACCTATGGGATTCAGGCACCTTTTGTCAACCTGCTTGTTTTGGTTTTAGAGTACATCAGGTTTTGGCGTTGTAGACCCTGACAATTATCACAGGCACACTTTGTCCTGCCCTCTTCAAAAAACTGGCTTAAAATTACTAAACAGGATGCCCTTCATCTTCTCTTGGGCATCTGACATTTCTTCAGTCCTCTAGGACTGTAGACTGGAGCTCAAACCAAATTCCATGAGGCTATAACCTGGTAGAACCAAGAGGAGAGAGCACAAAGCTTTAGGAGGATAGAACAAACTTTGCAAAAAGAGGACTCTGCTTGTTTCATTCATCACAGATTCTCAGTAGTCTTACTGCACTTCAGTCAAAAAAAGATGAAAAACTTACCTGTGTGAGTTCGAATATGTTGAATGTAATTGTTCTTCCTGTCTGAAAAATAGGAGCACTCTGAGCAGGTATACACTTTCCTGGGAAAATGATTTCTTAGGTGTTTTTTCCAGTGATATTCACTGACAGTAGTGTAAGTGCATATGGTACACTTGTAGACTCTCTCATTTTCCCCTGCTTTGTTGTGGTGCTTCAAGTGAGCCAGATAGTGATCATATCTGTTAGTGTTATAGCCACAGCGATCACAGCGGATTGGGCCCTTAGAGAAATCCACCTCTTCTGCAGTGCAGGAATCAGACTCCTTCACCTGTGCTTGCTTTTCTGCATTTTCTTCCACGAAGAATTTCTTAGCACTGTGAACCCTGATATGATGCACAAACTCCTCTTCAGACTCTGCCTCATACTGGCAAGGCTTACAACGAAATGGTTTGCTCTTCAAGCTCTTACACTTGTCCTCTGTGCTTTCTGGAGTACCCAGTGCTTCCAATGAGACATCTTTGTCCACACTGGGAGTCTTAGGAGGGGAACAAGCAGCTGGACCTTGAGTTTCCGCACTAGGAACCTCAAGGGAGCTTAATTCCACATTTTCAGGTGCCTCACGGTCACTCTCCGCAGCCTGTGTATCTTCCATACCCTCTCCATCACTATCTGAGAAGTTGCTGTCCCCCACCGTTGTCAGTTCTGCCATTTGTCTCTCTTCTCCAACCAGGTAATCACAGCAGTTGCCACTAACTTCTCCTGTCAAGGCCACATTTGCCAACATAATAAGCTGAGGAGCTGCCAGCTCGGCTTTAGAAAGGTCCTGTAAGTCATACATGTCATTGGACAATGCCATGCCAATATTAGAACTGCCGGGAAAGAGGCTGTTCCCACCAGACTGTCCCAGCACTTGAGTTGCCATGGCAGTAATTCTGTTGGAAGAGAAAAGGAACACCTGTAAGCACCCAAGTGTGGAAAAGCCTCCTCTGCTGTGTACTGTCGAAGCAGCCCTCCAGGGAATACCAGTGAACTAAAGCTCTTTGCTGACGTGCTGGGGCAGCGGGAAGCAAAAACCGGAGCTGGGGAGTCTCGTTCCTCGCCCGAAGGGGCTGTTGGGCTCTTGCCTACGTGTGGTGCAGGATCCCACCGTGTGGAGGACGGGTGGGAGGCGCTGACAACGGGGTCCCAGGGCTCAGGCGGGGCTCCGGGCAGGCGAGTGACCCCGGGCCGGGCCCCGCGGCTCCCGCCACGCCAGACAGCGGGGGCCCGCCTGTGGGTGCTGCGGCCAGGCTCCACCGAGTGCCCCTGTCCGGCCGCCGCCCGCCCCAAGGGCCCCGCCGGGCCCAAGGCCGCCAACAAAGGGGGGCGGCCCGGCCCCGCGGCGACCTCCCCGCGGCCCGGCGCACATCCGCCGGGGGAGCCGGGCCGGGCCGTGCCCCCGCCACCCTCCCTCCTTCCCTCCCTCCCTGCCTGACAGGCATGCGGCCATTTTCTGCCTGCCCACACAAAGCGCCCTCCCCGCGCCGCCCCCGGCCCGCCCGCTGCCGCCGGCCGGTGGGGACGCCCGGCTTCCTCCTCCCCCCGCGGCGGGCAGGGCAGGGCAGCGGCGCCGGTGCGGGGGCGCGGGGTGGAGGAAGCGCCTCGGTACCGGCAAGGTCACGGCGGCCGCGCCCACCCGATGCCCGGCTGCGGGAGGGGGAGCGAGCGGCGCCCCGGGCCTGCGCCCGGGCCCAGGGCCTGCGGCTGCGCCCGGCCCGGCCCGGCCCGGCCGGCGACGGCTTCGCCTTCCGGCGGCGGCGCGGCCCGGCGAGCGCCCCCGCGGCCGGCGCGGCTCCTTAGCCGTGGTGCTGATCGCCCCGCGGCCCGGCCCGCCCGGCCGCCCCCGCCCGCCCGCCGGCCGCAGATCAGCCCTGGACAGCGCCTCTCGCCCGGCTCCCGGCCCCCCCTGCCCGGCCCCGCCGGGCCCCGCCGCACTCACTCACCCACCGGCGGCGCGGGGCCGCGCGGCTGCTGCGGGGCGGGGCGGGGCGGGCGGGAGGCGCTGCTGGCGGCGGCGGCGGCGGGCGGAGGCGCCCCCGCATTCCAGCACACAGCGCGCAGCGGCGGCACCGCCCCGCCCGCCCCCGGCAGGAGGGGCCGGGCCCAGCGGGGTCACCCGGCAGCGGCGGGGGCACCGGGCGGGCGGCGTGCGAGGGGGAAGGGGCACCCGCCCGAGGGGAGGGTCCGTGCCCAGGGGTAGAGCTGGAGGCCGCGGGGATTGTCCGTGCCCGGCCCGGCTGCCGTGAGCTCCTTTGTCCCGTTCAGGGATGATAACGCAGATCTGCCCAGCTTCGAGGCGGTGCCCACGGCATCGCCTTCACGAGGCGAGTCCAGAGAAGGGCAGCGAAGCTGGTGAAGGGTTTGGAGCACAAGTCCTGTGAGGAGCAGCTGAGAGAACTGGGTGTGTTTAGCCTGGTGAAAAGAAGGCTCGGGGTGACCTTATCGCTCTACAAGCACCTGAAAGGAGGTTGTAGCCAGGTGGGGGTCGGTCTTTTCCCCCAGGCAACTAGTGACGGGAGGACAGTCTTAAGCTGCACCAGGGGAGGTTTAGGCTGGATATTAGCCACGGAAGGCATGGTTATACATTGGAATGGGCTGCCCGGGGAGGTGGTCATCATCTCTGGAGGTGTTTAAGGAAAGACTGGATGAGGCACTTCTTGCCATGGTGTAGCTGACATGGTAGTGTTCAGTCAAAGGTTGGATTCAGTAGCCCCAGAGGTCTTTTCCAACCTAACTGATTCTGTGATTCACCCTGCTCCACCATGGCATGGTCTAGGCCACTAAACTACTCAAATTGCTCTCGAAACATAGAATGCCTTATGCAATCATGGGACTCAAAACCTCCATAGTGTGTCCTCATTGTTCCAAAACTAGCCCCAAAAAGTTGCTCTTGCAGAGCCCAGCCATGCACTCACTGGCTGCAACAGAGAGCTCAAGAACAGCATCCAGTCCATCTTAGGCGACAATCCCAATCCTGAATGAGGAACCCAAATTTCTTAGTGGTTCTTTCTTCTTTTGTGCACTCACATAGCTCTTCACCATGAATATCTGAAAAATTTCCTCGGCCCTGAAATTCCTCAGGTTGAGCTGATTTATGAACCTCAAAACTTTCAGCAGGAGCCGAGTACCTATTGAGCTGACATCACTGGGAGACTGCAAAAACCCCTCCCTCTCTGTCATCTGGCCAACTTCAAAGCGAGCTGTGCTGCACTGCCTGGCAGTGGGTGCAGGCAGGGCCAGCCACCCCAGCTAGCAAAGCAGAAATGTCTCTGAAACTGAGGAAAGTAAATGGTTTTTTTCGTAGCTACAAAAACAACTAGAGAGTGCAAACTACATCAGGAGTTGTTGAAGGAGCAAAAAAATACTTTGTTAGAATTTAAACTGAGAATGTAAAAAGTATCCCTGATCTGCTCCTGTGAGTAACAGCCTTCCTGGCCTGGACAGCAGAGATGTGGTGTGTGTGTGCTGGCCAATCTTGCCAACTGGCCCTACTTCTACTTAGCTGTTCCTGTTTCCCAAGGGCAAGCTCCTTTCTCCAGCCTCCATATATGCCTGCCTGTCATTTTCATCATCCAGAAGAGAAACTCTGTAATACATGTATGTTGTATTACAAATTTATATATATTTATGTATATTATGTTATGGATTTATTTGGGAGAGATTGCCCTAAAACCTTAACCTGAGGTCCTTTGCCTAGGCATCACATCCTTGCAAACTCCATGTGTCTTTCCTCCTTCTTCACTGCTCTCAGGATACTCATAGTTTGGAGCAGGGTGCTTAGACCACAGCCGTGCTCTGGCACTAATAAAGGCTACAGCTCTGAGCAGCTACTCTCGCAGAGAAACTTGAGCACACAGGGGGACAGAATCACATCAAAGCTTTGCCTTTACAAAATACATGGATGCTACTGGCTCAGACTTCTTGGCTCCAAAAAATCGAACCCAGCTTCAGTCCAACTTCTGTAAGCAGTTTTGACATTGCCATTGCCTACCCCTCTTCCTGCAGAACTTACCTTATTTGCAGACAGCTCCTTCTTTGCTCAACACTCTCCTTACGCCAGGCAAACACAAAAGATGTGTTCCCCGGTGAAAAACTCCTTTGAGCTCTATGTCAAGTCTGAGCCATTCACAAACCCCCTTAACTCTAGGGCTGCCCCATCAGATTTATAGGTTAAAACCCAAGTTACACCACTCCTAAGCTATGCCAGCAGTCAAGTGCAGTTAGTTCTCCAGTGCTTTCCAAAAAAATCTCACATGTGCACCCCAAGAAATCTTAGCAGCACACGGAAGTGGCTACACCAATTATTTCGTGGTTGGGATGCTTTCGAGCAGCTTGACTATAGACAGTCCTGCAGTGAATATGTATCGTGAAAGAAATGTTCCACATCAAAGCCTGTAACGTCTGCAAAAAATGCAATCGTAAATAAAAACTTCTGCCAAAACAAGAAACTTGACATTAACACTCAGATGGATTGTTTCCATCCTGCATCAGCTGGAGAGCAGGGAGCTGAAACTGTGTTTCTAATAGAAAGCATACTTCAATATTAACATCCATCTGTTATAAAAATAAAGGCACTGCATTTAGAATTGTTAAAGCATTTTAGATGACTTGAGGTTCCTGAGGGAACTTTGGTTCTTTCCTTTGTGTATAATTTCACAACTGGATTTGACATAAGCGCCCTTTTAGGTTCATTGCCTGGAAGCAGGTTTTTTGCACCATCTGGTTTTCCTCATGTGTTTTTTTTTCTAGTGACCAAATTGCTTAGGCTTCTCTGAAAGCACCACTATTAATGTTATCTTAATAGTATTTTAATGTTTATCACTTCAACAGAGATCTCTTTCACCTTTCAGAAACCAGTCTGACCAGATTTCTCAACTTTTGTACTCTGCAAGTACACCAATGTACTGTAACTGTCTATGTTAATGTTGTAAAACTGTGTTTATGGTTCCAGTGTTATAAAAAAATTAAATATTAATTGCTTCACTCCCAGGAATAGATCCTACAAGCACTTGCTTTAACAATGCAAACACTATTCAGAGCCTCACACCATATATACACTTTGCAGTATTGTGCTCTGGGAGGAATCTCTTTTGGTGCTAGTGGAGAAAAAGCATTGCTGTCTGGGTTAAAAAAGGTCTCCATCTGTTTTGTTTTGCCTCCTTTGCTATTTACAAGACATGTCATATTTGAAGGTCAGAATGGGCCAAAATTTCAAGCTCTATGCAGCATCACTTACACCTCAGAAATTCTGGCCTTAATCCTTTTGAACAAGCTCGTTCTACAGCTTTCAGTAGACACGGGTCTCATGATGAGAGGAATCTAATAATTTTTTTTTTTAAGAGTCAGTAAAATTCTCTGACTCATAGCCATTCCACTGTGGCACCTCCTCTCTCCTTCCAGCATGAAGGTTTCCACACCTGTGTGGTGAACAGGATCAGTAGAACAACACATATTAAAACTACCTCTCCAAAAAGCTCCTCATCTGTGAGCAGCACTGGTTTTTCCTACCTTACAAGGTCAGTGGAAACGCCATGTTCTCACTTCTGCCTAGAAGTGGGTGTAACAGGGGTCAGTTTGAGGGAATATGAGTTTCCAGATGGTTATCCACGCTTAGCTACTTGCTCTTTGCTCTTTCTGAAAAGCACACAGAATAGATTGCATTTGTTATGGTTTTGCTGCCTTCTTGGATAGCAGTTGGTACTGTGAAGGGGCAAACTTTGGCAAAGCCATCATTTCGTACACTACAAAATATCATGCACAAATAAGGCTAAGGCTCTTCAAAAGGGTATTTACTGAAAGTTACCTTTTTTTACTCAGAGGGTATTTCTCTACAAGCAATCAGGCTTAATATTTGTACCTATTTTAACATAGCCTTTTCAAAACATCTTTTGGCTTCTAATAAAGACTATTTCCAGCTGCTGTGGCTGTGATTTTACCAAGCAGTAAACCCAGTGTTCAGGCTGCCACTGCCAGACCTAATCCACCACAGCCATCTGACTCAAAGCATGAACCTGGCACAAAACACATCCTGTCAAGTCCTGTTTGTTTCAAGATGCTCTGAATGGTTAATTTTGTGCCATCAGGCTTTACACAGTTCCCATTTATGTGGTTGGTTCCACATGATTTCAGTCCATGGAAAGGAGAGGCAGTAGGTACCAAGAGATGTGGAAAACGTGCTCTCAAGTTTGCAGCTGAAAGCGGTGCAGCTGGGTGTCAGGGCTAGGCACACAGCACCTAATCCTCTGCAGCAATTCCTGGCTTCTAAAACTAAAGTTGCCTGAGTAACTGTTTGGAAGGGGAGGGTAATGTTGTGCCTGGAATTACAGTGCCACAGCCTAAACAGACGTGCAGCTGCAACAACTCATAAAACTGTTTTTAAAAGCCTTTCTCGTATGGGAGCATTGGTGTTACTGGATTTGGAGCTGTACATTTTTTGTCTTGGGCGATGGCAGGGTTGGGAATGGTGTGCCTGGTGTTTGACAACAGTTCCCTGGATGAACAACTGTTGCTTAAGCAACAGCCCTCTGCTCTTTGCCACTGGCTAATTGACAACAACAGGGATTATGTGGGGAGGAGAGAAGATGTAATGTACAATTGCTGGGTGAGAGGAAGAGCAAGGGAGGAGGAAGGCCCCCTTTAGACAGAACACGTGGTTGTGTGGTGGGGCTCAGCTGTTCTGACCACAGTCCTGTCCCTTGGTTTCCCCTTTGTTCCCAGCAAGTCAAACTCCATGCTGCATGTCCGCTCTCAGTAAGTCCTGCTGGGAAGAGTCTGTCTTACTTCAGGTTCAGAAATTCCACCTAACTTTGCTAAACACCTCTGCATTTAAGCCACAGTCCTCTTGCTCCTGCTTCTCACCAGGCTTCCAATGCCCACTGGCTTGGAAGTGTCACTCAGTCAAACCCATGTGGGATGTTCACCCCTTCTTTAATTAAGCCCTTTCTTCCTCTGTTTCCTCCTTCACGGAGTCTTTGCCCTATCTTTCCCGGAACAGCAGCCACTGCCTGTTCTCCTACCTGCTGCAAGCACCAGCTTGCCCTCTGACAACCAGGCAATATTTAACCTGAATTTGACTCTCTGGAAGAGCTGTACCTTTGCAGTACCAAGGACTGGAGAAGGGGTTCAAGATTGTACAGTAGCAAGGGGAGGGTACTTTAAATCATGTGATAAGACTAAAAAGAGACTAAAAAACTTCCAGCGTTCACTCCAGCCCAGCTCTCCAACCTTTGCTGTTTTCACCAGCGCAACTGTTCTGAGGGGAAAAGTTGAAAACATTGCCTAAATAAACATATAAACTTTCCACCTGACCTCCAGTAATTGTTCAGTCAACAGAAACATCGTTTCACTAGCGTGAAATAATCCCTAAGAATCAGTGAAGTGTATGAGCATTTTCCTGAGCACGCTCTCTGTGCACTCCCCTGGAATTATATGGGCTTTTTCAAATGCTCAACACTTGGCCATGCCGTGGCTTTCCACGCTAGGAAAGCTGCACCACACAGGACACCCACTTGTTGTCTGAATGTCAGGAAAATCCACGAATGCCAGAGGTTTACGTCCAAAAAGGAGACAGAGGAGTCCTGCAACTTTATTCGGATAAAGAGAGAGAGTCCACCACAACACACACCCACAGCGTTTTCTCTCTCGAGGTTCTGGAGGGCGCAGCCTCCTTTTATCCCAAACTCCCGGCCGCACGTTGCCCTCTTCCTTTCCCCATTGGCTGAGGTACCAGGAAGGTACCGCCTTCCCGAACCGCCTCCCACATATTCCCCCCTTGAACCTACTATTTTACCCCAAAGTTCAGAAACTCAGGCTTGTGCAGACCCACTTGTCTGTTTCAGGAGCCAAACTGTCTGGGCTCTGCAACAAACCTGCTGCCCAAAATTAGCAGAGACATTAAGACCTATTTCAAAAATGTTAACACCCATACTTGCACCCACCAAATTGTTTGTAAAGACATTAGCACACCTCTTTCCTATCATGAACAAAGCACCCAAGGGTGTTTCTTGCCCTTCTGTTCTCAGGGTAAGTTGTGGGGTTGCAGCACGGTTTCAAGAGAGGTTTCACTGGTGCAGTCACTTCACTCAGTACAACACTGGCTAAAGCCCAGGTTTAAGCAAGGCCTAACATTTCCTTTACATATGGAAAACGCAGTGCTCTATGCAGAGAAAATTACTTTTCTATTGTCCTCATTTTTTTTCTTAACGGGAAGCCAGAAAAAACCAAACAAACAAAATAAAAGCTGTCATTAATAGCTGCCCTTCACCTTTGACACACAGGTAAGTCTCAAACCCCCATTATTAAAGTCTCCCTTTTCACTCTTTTCCCAAGTATCTCTGCAGCTCATCTTGAGCCAATAAACCACTGCCCACAAGGTAAGAAAGGAACCAGAAAACCCACCTCCCATTCATCCTTGCAGGGTGATCCTTGCCCCCAGTCTTTTGTTTGGAGGACTTGAAGGAAGGAGATTGTGTCTTATTGGGGGTGAAACGCTGCCCACTATGATCCATCCTTTTCCTTTTCCAGTCTGGGCGAAGCGTTTTTAAGTTGGCATTACCTTTCTGTGCTAGGAGGCTGTGCCTAGGATAAGTAGATCCTTATCCTCATAGACAATGATGTAAGAGCTGTCATATTGCCTTGGAGGAAAGCTCTGCCTACCCCAGTATCCCGACTCTGATGGAGGCCATTAACACCTTCTGTTTCTGGAATTCAGGTTCTAGGGCTTTTTCAGCCAGAAGTCATGTAATGGCTCAGTCGCTGATGTATTGCTTTTAAGCAAAATCACCCAATCCTTTCCTTTTCATCTTTAGTTTTGGCCTTTAGAATAAGTTGTGGTACAAAGTTTCATAAACCAGATTGCCTGTGTTTCAAGGTGCACGTGACCTCTGAGCTGGCAAGATTGTGAAAATGTATGGTTAGGCCGTGCATTTGGGAGGAGAGCAAGGGAACGGCCAGCACTGAACCAGCAGCTGAACCAATACAGAGTCTTCATAAGCCACATGCAGACCATGGGATGCAGCTCCTCCAGCCTGCTGCAGCCACAGTGTACAAGAACACCCTCCAGTGTGCCGGCTGGCTCCACCAGAGCGTTCTACATCTCTTTCTAAAGGTCTCTGCTGCTGACTGTTCCATACCCTTGATTTATTTGTCATTCCAGGGCATGAAACATTCCTGTAGCTCAGCTGTCTTCCTGGGCCTCTCCTGACATACTGTCCAAAGGTCATTAAATACAATATTCCCTCACCCACAGCCTCTTGGCTTGGAGGTCTGCCAAGCTGAGGCTAAGTGGTAGCACTCGTGGCTCCATGAGGCCTCTCAGGTGCTTAAGCAAACAAAGACTGGAGAGGAACAGATGCCTCAGTAGCAGGTTCAGGCAGCAGGTAGCGGGCTAGAAACACTCACTGGTTTCTGTGTGGGACTTCCTGTTCTCCCCTCCTCTTCTCAGGCTGAATGCCCTTGGAGGATGGTTCACACTGTGTTCCTCTCTCAGCTTCTGCAGAAAGTTCTGTTTCTCAGTTATGTCCAAAGCAGCTTTGCAATTTGAAAGTCAGTATCTGCCCAAACCCTGTCTTCTCTTTAGAAGCTGCATCAGCTGGGCTAAAGGGAATGTATTAGTATCTTAGGTAAAACTGGATTACCTGAGTCAAGTATGGTCTTCCTCTCCTCACTTATGTTTGCACTGTTTCAGCTCTTTACACATTCACTTAGTTACAGCCTAATCCCCAGCTCCTTGTAAAAAGGAAATAAATCTTTCCACCTGTTAATGTAGAATTAGCCACCCAAGCCTGCCAATTCAGAATCACACTGGACTATGACCCAGGGGGCCTGGCTGATTTTCTAATAGTCTGGATGAGGACACAGGGTTTGCCTACCTAAGGGAAAGAGAACTTCAGTGCTGACAGTAGTTGTCAGCAGCAGATGACAATTTGTGCCGAACAGGGTCTCCTTAGCTCAAAGCAAAGACAGGAACAACTTTCTGAGCTGTTTCAGCCTCACCGGAGCTTGTTTTCACCTCGGTTTCAGAAACAGCACAGATCTGTTTGTGTCTATGCTGCAACCATGTGAATTTCTGCACTGATCTAACCTCACTTTTTACTGGTACCAGTTCTTTGCAAGCTGTGTATCAAACTACAAAGAGCCCCAAACAGGTCTGACTTTGTTGAACACCAAACCTGTTACAGTTCTACGTCTTCCACTCTTGAAGTGCAGAAGACACTGATGGCATTATTTAAATCCACATCAATTAAGTACTCATCCAGCTCCTGGAGAAGAATATTGATAAAGTAATCCCAGCATGAAGGTTAGCTCTGCAAAACTGTACCAAGTCAACATTTTATCTACATGCATTGCACTTTTTTTTTCCTTTTCCCCCAGCTGTAATTGTTGTCTGTCCATTAAAGCAGATGTGATATGTTTACAACTGCTGAAGGACACGAAAATGACCACAGGAGCTGACTGGGAGATGAATAACTCCCATCAGGCAGCAGCAGCAAAAGGTATTTTTGGATTGCTGGTAATTCCAGTGCATCCTCAATAAAGACATCTCCCCACATGCTGATTACAAGGACACAGGAGGCATACAGAAGAAGGCTTACAGGAACAATGATGTCAGGGCTGTAATCTCAAGGCCAAGTCTCATAGGATCCTGCACAATGACATCTAAATAAAGTTGCACAGCAAAGACTCTGTAAGTCTTGGCGCCAGGGAAGTCAAGGCAAATGCAGTAAACGAGGAAAAGCTCCCTTTGCAGTACTTCAGAGAATCTGGTCTTTAAGCAGGCGGTGATTTGTCTCCTCCAAATTTCACAGTGGGTAGTTTGAAGTCTGAATTATGGTATGGCTCAGATGGCCCTCAGAGCAAAAGGTGTCAATCCATGTTACTGCTAATTGTCTGTAGGACTTAACTTTAGGGATGCAGGATAAACTTTTAAATCCAGTAAAATAATCCTGATACAACAGCTATTAGAACTGCCTACTATTTCCTGCTGTTGTGTGAGAAGTGATCAGGCAGGCCATACGAGGACACAGACTTCACCTGCAAGCCTGGCTTTGGCCTACTGTACATGTGAACTTGCTACCCTTTGTCATAGTTGCTTGCTGCTCTTTCCATGCTTGGCCTTCTCTGTTCATTCCAAGTCACACTGCAGCAGGAAAGAAACACTGCAGGGCCAAGTCACTTTTCTTCTGCTTGGCATTTTCAGAAGCACCTGGTATCTTTGAACATACATCTACCTACAGGATTTGCAACGGCATGATTATGGAGTGGCTGAGCTAGCACATCCTAGGCCAGCTTCCTGGTGATACAAGTCTTAGTCATTCCTAAGTTAGGATGGAAAGGATGTTTTCAGGTCACCAGTTTTCAGGCTGCCAGTTCACCAGCCCTTAATCTGCTCCAATCCCCAGCTGCCACACTGTACCTTTGACAAAAATGCTTCTCTGACAGAAAGCTAAAAAAGTCTTTCCACAGACATACTGCCCACAAAGGTCAATTCACAGCCTGACAGTCAGCTCCCGTGACTTCATCGCTATCTACTCCATCCATTCCCAGCTGAATGCACTTTTTACAACTGCTCGTCCTTTCCTTGCTAAAGAAACATTGATCCCCAGCAAGAACAGAGGGAACTCTTAAGATGGAACACAGTGGGAGATAAGATATACAGGCCACATAAAGGGAGGCTGCCGATTATTTTAATTAGCATTGGCAAATCACAGCTGCAACAGAAAAAGAGGTGTCAGAAAGTGAAGACTACTGCAGCTGCACACAATATCAGGAAAGCAAAAGAACTGGCTGCAGAGGAAGGTTTCAGCAAAATATGCCAAGTGATAAGGAGCCTCTCCCACACAGCACTCAACCCTGAGCTGCCTCAATAGGTACAGAAGGAAAACAAGGGACCTGACATTATGTTTCATTAGACACAACATGAGACGACAGCATTGATTGCTGGTACACATTGCATTGCTGTGAGATTTTAATACTTTGGTGGGTTTGCTCATATACCTTAGTTCACAGGCAGCTGGGCTATTTCTCAAAATATTAAGAATACTAGTTTGCTTTAGTAAGGAAGGAAAAATATAGCACTTGTAATTGGTGCTAAGTGCACAACAGTCTATGTGCAAGTGCTGCATTTTCAGCTTTTAGACAGCTGTGCAGGCAGGTAGGTATTGCTTGCTGCTTTACGTCAGTAATTTCTCTCTGCAACAGCTCCTAGTGCTGGAAATTGTGCCACCTGGCTTAATTCCCCTTTTGGAACTTGGTGATGTAAAGTGATGACCATGGAGGAATCTTATTTTTAAAACCAACCACCTACCGTCTTGCCTTGGTGCTAAGTCAAACACAGACATGGCATCCAGGGAAAAGAGCAAGGTGCACAGCATGAGAGTCTGCAGAACTAGCCAAGATCTGACCTGGCAGCTGAGTCACAAGACAGAGCAGCGCAGAGAAAGCTTATCTCTGTCCATCTTTTTTTTCCTTTAGTCACATGCTTCATGGGAAGTCAGCTGTAAAACCAGGAGTTTCGTTTCTGTAATGAGTTTTAGCTTTGTGTGAGGACGTAACCCTTGTCAGAGTATGAGCAGTTCTGGTCCCAAGTGCCAAATAGAAATGGCATTTAACAGTTTAAGCATTTACATATATGCCTTGCAACTATGAAGTTGCTGTGGAAATGCTGCCAAAACCCCACCCAGGAGCAGGAGGGAGACTAGGAGCTTCCAGATCGGTTGTTCAGGAAGGAAGCTCGAGGTCTCTCACAAATATCAGCTCTAAGCTGCCTTCCACAAGTTCTTTTCACTCAGGAGCATCAGCAACATTTGACAAAGGAAACACTGACAGCAGGATTTGCAGACCTCCATTTAACCGCAGTTTACAACTGCCAAGACATTGAACTCTGTGTGTAGAACATGCCTCTGTTCAGCAGTGACACATCCTCCGTGTAAGAAGCCAACACATCAGCTTGGGCTATCCCTGTGCAGAGTTCTGCTCTGTCCACAACCAGGAACAGCAGCAGTGATCATAAATTCTTTTGAAGGGTTCAGCTCACCACCTTGTAAAAGCAGGAACTTGCTGACATAACAGAGCTTTTCTGCAGACTCAGATCCCAAACCCTGATTTACAAGAAAGCCTTCAATTCCTTATAGGGTTCAGTGTTTTGTTATTGAAAACTTAATCAATTCAATAACTCTATTCCCAGTATTGTTTTATTTTATTGAAACAACATATAGCTTATCCACTCTGCATCTGAGGGTAAAGGATGGTATTACACAACCCAGGAAGTGGATGATGCGACAGACAACTCTGAGAAAACAAACAATGCCATCCCTGCAAGCCTCAAGACAGAGATTTAAAGACAAAAATATTCCTTATTCACTTATTTCATTCCTTTATCAAAGGGAAGGGCAAAAATATCCTACAGATTCAGAAGCTACGTAATTAATCAGATTTATGTATCAAATCACATTTCATGCAGAAACTATAAATACATAAATAAAAATGAAAACATTATCTAAAACATTTCATAGCATATCGTAATTTGAGAGCAAACTTTGGCTTCAAGCTACCCAGTTAGAAAAAATCCAGTTTCACTGTTATGCACTTAGTCGGCAAAGCAAATATTGACTGTGACCAGCTTAACCTGAATACACTTAAAAATAAGTAAAGACTCCATATTTAAAATATATTCTTTTGCTACATTATGTCATAAAGGTAAGAAATTTACCATGGACTTCTTCTCATAAAAGGCAGAGCTTTACCTTTTTAGGTTCATAGTGCAGGCTACTAATGCAGTTATTTTCCCCCAATCCTCAGGTAGCTCTGCAAAGCAAACCACCACTTTACCCTCAAGTTACCAATTTCATTTGATACTTTCAAAATAATACTTTTAAGTATAAGCACTTTTTCATGAAGCACTTTTTCTGTCTGTTGACTTCATAAAGATTTCTGGGTTTTGCTGGTTTGGTTTGCTTGTATGGTTTTTTTTTGTTTTCTTTTCTTGTTTTCTGTCTTTTGGTTGCTAAAGCCACACAACAAACTTGGGTGTTACCATATGAGTTTCTGTACTCATGAATGGACATGGCTGCTTTCCGGTGAGTTATGCTGGAGTCAGTTTCTTAGACTAACCAGACCTACTGAATCTCCTTGTGCAGATGCACCTCATATCAGCTGAACAGTGCTTTGCTTTTGCTGTAACAGCGGGTATCAGTTCCCAGACACAGTACTTTGACAAGGCTGAAAGATAACGCTTCTCTGGCTGCTGCCAGCATACACCAGCCATGCACACACAAACACTTCTACACTCTGTTAGCCTGGCTCTGGAGAAGAGCTGGTGATCAAGCAGCCCATTTTTCCCTCTTCCTCTCTCCCCATAACCCTGAGAAATTTCTCTGCTTTTTATCCAGCAATGCCTCTCCCAGGAGAGAGTAAGTCACCCAATGTCTTGGGGTGACTCTATCATGTGTATCCCCTATCATGCTCTATGCCCAAAAAGTAATTTTGTGCCTTTTCTGTGCCTTTAAACTGAGCTTGAGGAAAAAAAATGAACGAAAACCAAACGAACTTTTCAAAACAGTTTCTCAAGGACACAGAGATACGCTCCTCTGCGTTCTCTGGCTGCAGGAACACAGAGGGAGCACTCCTGCTCGCTTTCCTTCAGCCAGCTGGTTTTTTTTTTCCCTTTTCCCCTCTTGGTGTGAGACAGAGAGTTGAACTTTTGTTTCCTGGGACTTTAGTTTTTTCCCGTCTTCTTTTTTAGACTGTTTCAACAACATCAAAACACATTCAGGAGAATTTCCTCCCCGAGGCCCAGGGGGTGGGCCCCTCACCAACCAGCTCTGAGGAGGAGAGAGACCACATCTACAGAAGGACTCTGAAATCTTCCCAGGTTTCTCTCTATAGCGAGAGATTTCATTTCATTATTTAGCATCATTATCCTTTTCCTGTGTGTTTGTTAAAATAAATAGTTTTTATTTCTTTCACTTTCCTTCAAGGAAAAATTTCCTTTTTTTTCCCAAACCTGGTGGGGGGAAGGGTGGTTGTAACCTGGTTTTCTCTCAGGGGATATATTACTAGGTTTTGGCCAAACTGGCACACCCAAGAACTGTATGACACGTCACAGAGGCCCCAAAACACCATCACAGAACAAAGCAAGGCCTCTCTGCTTCCCACTCCTTGACAGCATTTGTTTTTAAAAACCACAGTTGGGGAAGTTTACATCCTGTTAGATATCCAAGTTCCTTTCTTTGCTTAGTATCAAGGCCTGCTGTGTCCCAGAGATTCTACCATCTTCGCATCAAGAACATTCCCTTCCCTTTCGCAATGAGCACCTTTGGTTTACTGTGCCCTGGACAGGCCATCTAGCAGGACAGACCATTCACATCACAAGTTTTCACAGCATTCCATTAAAAGGAAAGTCTGTGGCCTCAGTGCTGGCAAAATGTCTGTAATCACCTGAATTTAAATTACCTCAGTCTTCCAGAAACAGGTCCAAATTTCCAGGCTACTTATTTATTTACCCCCATAACTTATAGACAAAATCCCATAGGTTTGCACAGTCACCTTGGATAAGCTCTAAAACATTGAGAATCCATGAATTTGCACATTTTGGCTCCAACAGTCACATAGCACAGATACAAACATATTAATGTTAGTCTCTTTATATACAGTTTTGCTCTTGTCCACTGAGGAAGAACTCCAACACTTATCTGAGTAGCTGACTGCACTTACAGTAAAGTTCACATTAATTCTGCTAAGGCAAACAAAAGTAGCTTCAAAGAACAGCACTCCTTATGTATCAGGTAGATGCTGGACAACCAGGAAAGAGGAAAAAAATACCAGAAATCCTAGATCAAATGAAATTAAACCCACAACATGAGTAGTAAGATACACACTTTGAAAATCTGGTAAGGCTGTCATTGCCATAATCTCTCAAGTACAGTCACTGTAACATCATTCTTCTTAACTTGGATGAGCTTTTTCCGCATGACATGCTGCTGATTTGAAATAGGGGATGTCCCAGCACCTTTGATACCCTAAACAGCAGTGAGAGTCCACAGAGAAAGTGAGGAATTCTTTGCCTAATCCTTCATACCTCATATTCCCTTCTGAAGTATACTACTACTAAAAGAAGTACAAGTACACAACAAGATTTAGTTCAATCACTCTGATGTAATAATCAAGGATTTCATCTTCGTTTTGTGCCCCCAAAGCCTGCAAAGAAAAAAAAAAAAGTCAGCTCCCCCACGGTCTTTCCACTGAACTCTCTAAGTGGCAAGGGAGACGAGGTAAACATACTCACATGAAGTGGAACAGCAAGCAACTGTGGGCTGACTGGCCTGGAAACTATTCTGCTCTTGCAGATTAGACAACCTGCATTCTACAGAGAACATGTCTGTGCATGTTTGCTAGAGAAGGGCATGCGTAGCGCACATCAGAAGGGAAAGCCTTAAACTAATGCACCTTGCCAGTGAAGACAAGCCCAATGCTGGTGGTGCCATGCCCACTGCAGGCCTGGGGGGGATTTCATGCCCCACAATGGTGCCCTACGTCCATAGGGAATGGAAGGAAGGGACACTGTTACATGCCACCTACACTAACTGGTAAAATAAAACAAGAGGCTTGTTGAACCTCAACTAACATCTGCATGTTTTTTATAGGTCAGTCTCCTGAGCTTCAGGAAATTAAAAGGTGTTTTTGCCTTACCAGAAGCAGTTCTTGTTCCTGAACTGCTGCCTTCTGTGGAATTCCTTGAGTACCCGTTCATAGGAGGCGCAGCTGTGGGATCTGTCCACATACCGTGATACGGGGAACGTGGCTGTGCTCTGGCATGAAACAAAGCAGAAGAAAGGCTTCATTAGTGGCCTTAGGAAAAATTAAGAAGATACCATTCCAAACAAGAGAACTGACTGCACCTCCAAAGGAAAACTGCAAGCAGTTATTTCAAAGCTGGAACTGTTTCTATTTAATGTATTTAACATGTTGAGAGCAAGGATACCCAGTGCTGTGATATCATAATCCGTAGACTTTCAAAAGGAAATTAAGCTTTGTTCTTCAGAATAAGCAATTCTAACAATTGCAAATGAGGAAATTTTTCTCTCTGAAATTTTGACCTTAGATTCCGTCAGACAAGAAAGAAGTTTGAAATCTGAAGTTTAAATGCATTTTGGCATCACTTACATCCTAGCCATGTTTGGCAAGCGAAAACGTCCTTCTGTTAACTATTTTGAAAAGGTCATATCAGTAACACTAACATATCATGGTCTTTGACTCACTGACTTAAAATTACTTGCTTCCATGGATATGGAATTTCCTGCTGCTGAAATTTACAAATAGCTCTCTCACACTTCCCGGCACCAACATTTTGAGGCACATAATTTCAAAAGCCTAAAAAACCAAATGAAATGATAGTGGACCAAAGACTGCTTTAAACAAAAACAAGCCCAAGTCAGGGAGCTTGTTCATGTATTTGGACTTACTCAGTTACATATCTAATCTTGAACAGTAATTTCTGGCTACTGAAATGGGGTGTGTGTAGAAATCAGGGAACTAACCTATATGTAGATACTACATAAATATAATGCCTCAACACAAGAGTCATGTATTTAAGACTTAAGAAATACCAGGCCAATAAAAACTTTAACACATTATACCTTAGAAAAATTCTTAGCAGAATAAATATAAGGCTTCTGTTATTAAAAATAGCCCACAACTTTACAATGAAGATGCTTAGCACACTCCTGTCCATAAATCTTACTCTCTAATCTGTTACATTACTACAGGAATAGACTTGATACATATGCAAGTTATTTGATAAATAGAGAAAACTGCTTAGGCTCTGAAGATTCCCTGCAGGAATCTCGTATTTTCTCCAGTGAAGCCTAGAATGGCAGCAATCGCTCTCTTTAAACTGTTAATCTAAAAATGATGCATTCTAAATGTCTAAACGTCTATAGCAAATATGGCCATCCAGACTTATTTTAGGAAATATGACACTGATACAAGAGACCCATCTACAGATGATTATATGCTTAATATGACTATGTGTGTTTTATGGCATTCTGCAGATAAATTGTTTAAATGGTCAATTTAAATCTGCAGGCCATCATGCCAGGCCACAGGAAGCAGAATTAAGTACCTCAGTCTTTCCAATTCTTCCTCAGAAACGTGTTTGAAATGTGTCTGGTCCTGGAGCTACAAATAGGTGCCCAAAATTCTTCTAACAGTAGGATTTTATAGCTTGAATGACACAGGCCTGAAAGCTTAGAAACAATGTCAAGATAGTATATGGCATACCCCCTGAAAGCTTAAATGCTTAAAGTCTGATAGTATGCATATTTTACCTGTAACTGCCTGCCAAGTAGCCTAGCAAGCCTCCTGTTCCTAATCCAGTCCAAAATCCTGGTCCCGAACTGGTTCCATGATGGGAATGAGTTCCAAAGCTGCTGTCATCTTAAACAAAATGAAGATAGGAAGCATCAGTTAGTGATAGCCTCACCCTCAGGCCAGCTGTTGCAACAAGGTTCTCTCCTGTTAGAGATAATGGAAAATTAGACAACAAACTGCTCCTGATTTCAGCAGATTCTTGATCAAGCTTAACTTGAAAGGCCTCATATTTCAGAAAGCAGGAAAATCCACATAAATGAACACTACTGTAAAGAGTTTTATGTTAAAAACCTGCTTCCACTTCATCTCACAGCCCTGACGTTTGCAAAACATGGAAAGAGTCCCTGCCTGCTGATCTATAAACAGACAAGTTAGATTAAAAATAGAAAAGGAAACGAAGAAAGAATAATCTGCTGAAGGTCACAGAGCAGGCCAGAAGCAGATGCAGGAACACAAATCAAGTAGGTAACGCTGCATGGCGAGCAAACCACAAAGACACAGGGCTCCTAATCTCACTGAGCACAGCTGCACAATTTGAGTCACAGTGGCTCAGTGTAATGCTAACATTACTGGTATTGTTCCTGGTAATCCTAGTCTGGCACTTGTTATCAAAAGCCAAGCTAACTGCAATCACATTGCAAAGTTTTTATTATGCATGAGTCACCAAGCTTGACAAATACCTTGGTGAAACTGTAGGTTGTGAGGGAAGGAGTCTCAAATTTTTTTACATGCAAACTGCATAACATGAGGTTCTGAGTCAGAACAAATGTCTTCCATTTAGAAATGACAAGAGAAAATACAAACCCAAACTAGAACAATTTTCTGGTCTAACAAAAATCATGGATGCAAGAATAAGCTCAACCCCAGGCTTAACACATAAGGAAGTATAAAAAGGACTGAAGATAATATTAGGGTCTCCCTGAAACATGCCCACCTGAACAAGTGGGCCAGAGATGACATAGGTAAAAATTACAGTTTGTCTTCAAACTGGTATGGGTTGTTTGAAGTCATAGATGATAAAACAATAATGAAATAATCAGTTTCAGTCTACACTGGATTTGATGTTGAATTTCATTTTGAATGTGTGGGGAGAAAGATAAACTCTCATTGGGATGATATACCATTAAATTATGCTGATTTGGAACAACAACAAAAAATTACTTAATTTGCTGCAAAAACAATGTTAATCAGAGATGAACCAACTCATTTGTTCAAAAGCCCCATGACCAAACACTGACTCAGAAAACAGTATTTTTTTGTTGAAATATCTAGAGTAAACCTTAAGAATCATGTCAAACCACTAACAGAGAGAAAGCAGAATTTAATTAAGATAGTCTAGCTAAACAAGTTTCACAGGACACATTCTGCATGTTAAGAGGATTTAAAATGAGGCAAATTAAATATTAACAGCAATATGTGAACAACATTACTTTTCGTTACTGTCCAGGCTTCAAAAGACTAATACATTCCTGGAACACATGGACATACACACTCAGAGATGTGCTTCTGCTCTGCTTGTGCAATGTAAGGCAGACACTAAATGCATGAAGTAGCCTAACACTTGGTATTTTTAATTTGGCTCCACATTTCAGAGTTTTCTTCCTTACTTTGTCTGAAATCTAAAGAGACAACACGTTTTACTAAAAACACCACAAGTTAAACATTATATGGCTCCCAATGTGTATTTTAAGTGTCTCAGTTTTCCCCAATCATCAAGAAAACATTCTCAAGGCCCTGCCCTTACTAGATTTGAGACTCCTGCAAAGAAAAATACATTGGGGTAATTAATTGACAAGGAAATGAACAGAAAAAAATGAAAATAACTCTTGACTGTTTTGCCTGAGCCCAGTGTGACAGAGCCACATGTCACAGCCAGGGCTCTTGTTGACCACCACATACAGCCAGTGCCATGCCCGCACACGGCCACTGATGCACACACAGCACAGACAGACTGTCTGACATAACTACATGCAAACACAGAAAAAAAAAGCCAACAGAAGCAGCAGATTCCCTTTAATTTTCTGGCGCAGGTACAGCTGAAAGTTTCTGCTGTGCACACCCTGCACAACGGTATCCAAAAGAATTACACTGCACCCTCTGTTGGCCAAGCTGCTTGAGTAAAACTTGGAGAAAGTATTAATAAGCATTATTTAAAATATAAATTTTTGACTAAGTAAACTTAATCCTTGCTATGTATTTTCTTGCCAAAACCCCTTCTTTATTTTACAAAAAAGAAAAAAAAAAGAAATTATGTAAATTGTGAGAATGTAATTTAAGTTCCAGGGCTGTGAGCAGCTGGCATGTTTACAGCCAGTTAAATGAGTTAGTCAAACACCAGATGAGTAATGTTTATTTCCCTGAGACACTATGACTGCCTAAGGAAGACCATTTGTTATGTGACAGAAGTCACCAGTTTTCTGGGAAAAGAAAAACTGCCTCTTTTCCCAGCAGCAGCCTTGTCACTGCTTTTGTAATTTTCAACTTCAGATGAAAGGCCCCACATGAGATTCAGATGCTGTACCCTCTAATGACTGTTCACAGACACTGTTCTTTGCTCTGGGAACCAAGTCTTTCAGCTGCTGGGACTACACTGAAGCCCTGTTAAACAGAGGACTGGTACATGATACTCAGCTCCATCAACTGCTTTGTGAATGAAATCAGGGCTGAAAGACCGTTCTGTAAAGTTTCAAAGTGCTCCTTTGGCATGGGTTTGTTTCTGGCTGTGTAAGACCATTCTCTTTTCCAGACTACCTATGACAGTCATTCTCCCTGTCACAATCCTGCTATTTCACAGGTGATGAAAAGAATGCTTGCAGAGCATGGAGAGATGGCTTTTCAAAGGTTCAAAGGGCAGCCTGCCCTGAAAGCCTGTGGAAAACCAAGCCCTTATTTCCTCTTTTGAACAAAGAGCAGAATGCAAAGCTGGCAAGCTCCTCAGCAGTCACCTACCAATGCTGTGGTTTTACCTCTATCCCACCTTCCCTTACCACCGATAAAACAAGACAATCCTACTTGCTCTTTTGAATACTGTAAATGGCTCGGAGCCCTACCTGTGAAGGTGGATTTAAAACCAGGAGGAGGAGGTGCCTGCCGACTCTGCCAGAAGGGCCGAGAGAACCCATCACTGTCCCCAGAACTCTGCTGAGACTGCTGGTTGTTGCTGAGGAAGAACTTGTATACTCCAAAAGCAAGAATGAGAAGAACAATTACAACAATTGCTCCAGAACCAGAATCAGAATAATCTTTCTTTGACTGGTAATAGCTTGAGCCAAAGCTTCCAGAGTTCTTCACTTTCCTTTCGCCTTCCTCAGTCAGCTCCAGCCTGAACAGCAAACTACAAGAGCCTCTTAGGATGTAAGGATCATCTGGGTAATCGTAGCCTTCACAGCTCACTTCTAGTTGTCCAAAACGGTATGCATTTTCCAAGTCTGCTTTGCACTGCCACTGAAAAAACAAACACAATACAAAGTAAAACATACTGCCCCAAAGATGAAAACACCTGTCTGCTTCCCCAAATATGCCCTGAAATAAAGCTGTAATTGCTAACAAATCATCTAAGGGGCATAGGGTAAGAAATTTCTGTGCACTCCTGTTCTGAAAAGGAGTAAGAATTTGATGTTTAAACAAATTTTAAATCCTAAAATTTAAAATTAAAAAAAAATCTTATCTTTCAGAACACCGAAGAGTCACAACTCTGGAAGATTTTGTTCTTCACTGAACAGGTTTTTCAAATATTCCTTCTTTAGATACAGCAATACTTCTAAAAACGTGCTGTACCCTGTGCAACAGCTACTTAATAAATGCCTGTCCTGTGCAAACTCAATGGCAGCTCCAAAAACATAATGTGTGAGCCTGAAATCCAGTGCACCCTAGTCCATTTGTGTCTGTGCAGAAATCAAGAGAAACTGGGACAGACATCATTAGGCATCCATATGCAACACTTAACAATTATACTGGGGATTCTCTGGTTGAATATAGGTGGATCCTCAGCCTCACGTTTCCTTGAGGTACCCAAACATAGGGATCTCTAATGGCACGTGACATGCATTTTGGAGAGGAAATAAAAAAGTAGTCATTTCTAAATTAGTAATTCAGGACAGCAGTACCAACTGTCAATTCAGATTTGACTGTTCTTTCTTTCACAATACTGTATCGGTTTTAACAATTACTTTCAGCCTTTATTCCTGGTTATCTATTGGCAGGAGCCTCGGTAACAGCTAACAAAACAGAGGGTCATGACTATTTACTGACTAGCACTCACATCCTAAGGTGCAAGAAAAAGTCAGGCAAGTCTGAAATTTAGTTTTTAAAAGGCAGAGCTGAAGTGAAGCAAATATTTAGAAGCCCTTTCCACGCTAATAAAAAATGGAAATCCACACAGCAATAATAATTCAAGAGCATCCTCTGGAGTTTGCAAGAGTTTGATTTTATAAACTCGAGCACCATTTTATTTAAAACCAACGGAGGTTTTCTATGCCATGCTTTTACATTAGCTCCTTCAAAGATATTTCAAACATATACCTATAGCAGTTTTGGAATATCCAAACCTAGAAGTATTTAGGTTAAGTTTTAGCTGCAAGAGTTTATGTAACAAAAAGCACCTGAACTGACAATCAAGCTCATTACTCTTTGCTCCTTCAGAACTTACCAACTTGGGGGAAGGTGATTTCACAAACAGTTTAACAAGTTTGAAACAGTTACCTGTACATCATAGCCATCCCATCCTTTGTTGTAACACTGAACAACCTCAGGGACACGGGAACACCCCGCAGAGCCTCCTGTGCACTGCAGCTGAGGGACCGCAGCTGTCCGCCTGGATGTCGTGTATTGCCCTCTGTGGAGAGTGAGCGCCTGAACATCCCGCAGCAGGACCTTCCCTGGAACACGCAGCACAAAGAATCACAGAAGCCATGAGGCTGGGAAAGACCTCTGCGATCACCGAGCTTAACCTCAACAAACGAGCCCCACCACGTCAACCAGATCATGGCACTGAGTGCCACGCCCAGTCTTTCCCTAAACACTCCAGGGACGGTGACTCCACCACCATCCTGGGCAGCCCATTCCAATATTTAATCACCCTTCCTCTGAAAAAATTCTTCCTACTGCTTGTCAGCGCTTGTGCAGGTGCACTCCTCTTGTCTACAAGGGCCTCCTCTCAGGGAAAGGCTGCAGATACAGAGGCCGAAGCAGTAAGCGTGCATCTTTAGGAGAAGAAGCTCTAAGAAGCATCAGACACCCAGAGGGGAACATGGCAGATCTCCCCATTTCCTTCCGAGGCGGCTCTGGGCTATTCCTCGCACAGAGACAGCCACCGCTGACCGCAGTGCGGGATTACTGCTGCGACACAAGCCGAGACAGAGGGAGCCCAAGCCCAAACGCCTTCCCAGAGCGGACCCCGGCACAAGCCCTTCTTCCCCCGTGCTGGCCGCCGCTAAACCGGCAGCACTGCACAGTGCCGGGCCGCGAGGAGCCGCCAACGCGCTGGGAGAGGCGGCAGGGGCGCCTGAGGCCGCGCTGAGCCCCCCTTATGCCGCGGGTCTCACCCGGTCGGTCCCAGCCCAGCACGGGTCCCGCGGCGGCGCAGAGCACCAGGAGGAGCAGCGCAGGGCCCGCCATGGCAGCACCGACACACATCGGGCTCCTCCCGCGGGGGGGCCGCCCGTGCCGGAAGGGGCGGGGCTTCTCCCGGGCCCCGCCCCCAACGTGCCGTGGGGCCAATGGGCGGCCAGGGCGCGGCGCTTCCCGCGCTCCGCGCAGGGGGCGGGGCCGCCACCGCGAGACCTGCGCGCGCGCCACGTCTGAGCGTCACGGGGCCGGACCGGGAGGGGCGGGGCGGGCCGGGGAGGGGCACGGCCCGGCCCTCCCCCTTGCCGGGAGCGGCTTCCGCTTCCGCGCGGCACTTCCGCTTCCCGGCGCGCGGCTCTCCGGTGCCGCGCGGTTCGCGGGACGGGCGGCGCCATGGCCGGAATCAAAGGTGCGCGCGGGGCGGGGCGGCGGCCCGGTAACGGCGGGCGCGCGCGGCCCGCGCGGGGAGGGGCCGGGCGGGCCCTCGGGCGGGAGGGGCCGGGAGGCGCCGCGGGAGCCCGAGTGCCCCCGCTCCGCCGGGCGGCCGGGGCCGCGCTGAACCCCGCGTTTGCTTGCGGGCTGCGGTCGGTGTTTGACACGGTGCGTTGCACCCTTCATATCGGTTCGATGTGTTCTCGTTGTAGCTCTGATCAGCCTGTCCTTTGGGGGAGCGGTCGGACTGATGTTCTTGATGCTCGGATGTGCCCTTCCCCAGTACAAGTATCGTGCACTCTCTTTCTATTCTTCATTTCTTTTTTGTGTGTCTGCAACTGCACAGTAATCCGGCTTCCATAATGGGGGATTGATAAGTCCTCTCTGTGTAGGAGAGGCCTTAGGTTTTTTGGGTGGGGTTTCGGGGGTTTTGTTTTGGTTGGTTGGGTTTTTTTGGCTTTTACTTCAAAAGACTGGGGTCGGAAAAAAAAAACCATCTAGAATTTAATTAACCCTAAAAAGTAATGGCAGCAGAAGTTAAACTGCCAGGCCTGGCTGCAGACTGTGAAGGGATGCGCTGCCCTGACTGTCTCGACGGGTGTCCCGCTGTGGCTGGCAAGCAGACAGCAGCATCCCCTGAGGTGGGCGGCAAGTGTGTGTTATCCAGGGAAGCACATGCATTTCCTGTGGCTGCCTAGTGATAGCTGGGCTGTCGGTGACTATCGGGTGGATCCTTGGCTGTGTCCCACACTGGTAGTGTAGCATCTCGAGTGATTGCAGCTGCTATCTGTACTTTCCCTACATTCATTCCTACCTCTTAGTTTTCTGGAGATACCAAGTAGCAGACCAAGTGTTCAGATAGTAAGGCCTATGGCTTTGACTCTTTACGAGTGAATGCTGATTTTACAGAAAATATTTTAAATTATTTACGCAGTGTTGAATAAATACCAAATATTCTGTTATTGGTTGTGAATTGCAGTTCTCTACATATATGAGTAAAATTCTTATGCCAGCTTTCATTATAAAACCAGCGCTAGTGACACAAACGCTTGGGTAGGAGACCCTTATGTGGTTGCCCTTCAAACAATGCAGTAAAGTTTATTGAAACAATGTGCACTTGTGTTTGTGTGCCTGAGAAATCTAGTCTGGGGTGCTGCAAGCAACAAACCAAAGTGTTGCTAAATATGGTGGTGTACTTCTTGTAGGTTCCTGCCAGTTGCACTCAGATTTAAAAAAAATGAAAGTCTTGGTTCCCTACAGTGGCTGAGTATGGGCTGAGAACAATACTCTGCTCCATGTGTGCACTGAGCTTATCGACAAAACGATGTAAGGGCCCTGCAAAGGTATCTCTGCAATTCTTAAGTACAGCTGACAGGATAAACTTGGAGTTAAGCTCACCTTGTGAGGTGGCATTAGATTTAGGCTTGCTTTGTGAATATCCTGTTAGTGAGCTCTGCTGCCATTGAGGTCAGCCGAAGCCACTCACAAACAGCCTGTTGGATTAATGTCAGCTCATTCCAAGGCAAAGGATTTGCCTTCTCTGGGCTTGTCTGTCTTTCCTAAATGGGGATGCTGGATGGGGAGAATTGCATTGACTTTAGGAGGAGCAGGAAGTAAATCCAGTTAACTAAAACTTTTATTCTCTGTTCTTTTTCAGCCAATACTGGCCACTGTTTGTTCTGTTTTTTTACATCCTTTCCCCTATCCCGTACTGCATAGCAAGAAGATTGGTAGATGACACGGATGCTACAAGTAATGCCTGCAAGGAGCTAGCAATATTCCTTACAACAGGCATTGTGGTCTCAGCGTTTGGGCTGCCCATAGTGTTTGCAAGAGCAGAACTGGTTAGTAATATTTCAAGGTGTGATTGCTTTTTATTTTTTTTTCTAGAAACCTTTGTTCTTTGTGTTTGTTTGGGTTTTTTTTAATTGAAGGTAAAGCTTTCATGCACTAAATAATTCTTATAATTACATACTTTTGGAACCAGAATAAGAGTTCTTTTGGCAAGAAAAATCAATACAGAAACAGGAGCATGGCAGAACATTGTGATTGCCAATTGCTTCACGTGGTCATGGAATAAAGCCTAACAAAGCAGTGCAGAGAAAATGAGACAGAAAATACTGTGAAAACTTAACAGGGAAGTAACCAAATATAGAAGCGTAAAGAATGCTTTGAAGACAGTTTGTGGAATAGTTGGGCTAAAGCAGCATGAATAAACAAACAAACAAAAAAATGCATTTTTGTACTGCCTGTAAATTATATTGGTGTAATTTTTTACAACTTCCAGGTTCTCATTACATACTTCCTGGTACACAGCTTTTCACTAAAATACTTTAAAAGTTCACTTTTAAAGTGAATGTCAGAAAGCACTACCAAGTCAAAAAACATGGAGTGCACTTTCATAAATGTCTATAGGCAAAAACAGTTCAAATGGGCAGTCTGAATGCCTCACATCCTTTGAGTAATATACTTACTCTCCTGTGAAAACATCCACCTCCTTTTTTGTTGCTGGGGTTTTGAAGACCTTAAATATCTGTTTTAAACCGATATACGTTACAGCATAGCTGGGCTGCAGATGTGTTTGATGCTGTTGTCTAGCCTTACTTTACATACCAAACCAGTTGTGCCTGCTAGCCAATGCTTTGAGTACAGCTGGAAGAAACTTGCAGTGCTGCTTGGCTGGCTGTGAATTTGTCAAGTAATTTTGGGTAAACCCAGCCTGCTTGGTGTAACCACAAGTAATGAGACATCGCCTCTTGCATCATGGACATGTTACTGAACTTTGTTGAGAATGGGACAATAAGATGTTACCTTTTGTCTTGTTAGGGTTCAGCTCCAAACGTGTCTAACTGAATTCCCCCTGTTCACAGATTTACTGGGGCGCATGTGCACTCGTTCTTACCGGGAATACAGTCATCTTTGCCACGATCCTAGGATTTTTCTTGGTCTTTGGCAGCAATGACGACTTCAGCTGGCAGCAGTGGTGAAAGGAAGATAAGAGAACTATCCACAGGCATCTTGTCATGCAGTGGCCATCCATACAAATGAGAGAATGGGCAATAAAGAGAAGTAGCGTAGCAAGCCTCTTGAGTATTCTAGATGCTCCTTTTGACGTTGTTCGTTCTGAGTGTACTACTGTTGCTGACAGGGTTTCTACGTTTTTATGAAGTGGAGAGATGATTGATTTCATTTTTACCTATGGTATGTTTTTAGGTGCTCTCTTGGTTTAAAATTGTCATCCTTCTGTCCAATGTTTTATGTGAAGCTTTAAACCAGGAACAACATTTAAACATAGTTTCAAAGATTTAAAGTTGGGGGGTTTTGGTGGGGTTTTTCTTTGTTGGTGGGGTTTTTTTGCTTTTTTTTTTTGTTTTGTTTTTTAACTTAAGCATTAATACTATGTTACAATTTTTTTTTAATACCAGGATTAAATTATATACAAGCTGAATGGAGGTAGGAGATTGTCCACCACCATTGCCAATTACCAGATTAATTGTTGCTATATTTTAGCAGAGGCAAGGTGGGTTGGAGAGTACCGGTTGCAGATTTTCTTCTGCTCATACCTCAGACTGGGTGATGAATGTTGACAGCCTTCATTTCAAGAGAAGGCTGAGGAGCAGGTAGTGTTATTTGGGAGAAGAGTCCTAAATTTTAACACCACTAGCTCTTTTACCTGCTTTGTTACCGATTCTGTGGATGTGACATTCAAATACTCTGTAAATGTATTGATGCTGACATACAAAACTGAAGTATATTGTAGGGGAAGAGAAAATGATGTTTAAATTCCATTTTTTAAAAAAAGTATCTTTTGAACTCTTTCTATTTATAAGTATTTTATGGTTTAGAAGTTTTATGTCCACTTTTTACCACAAAGATGGTAAAATGTTCATATATGGAACTACTGGTCTGTGTTAATTTGAAGCATTTACAAAGCTATTTCCTCTTCCCCCTTTTTAATTTATTTTATACATAGCATATATATATATAAATATATAATAAAACAGCTTTTAAAATGTAGATTAAAACTTTGTGTTAAACTTGCCTGAGTTTTCCCCCCCCCCTTTTTTTTTTCTTTTTTTTTCCCCCCTCAATGCAGCTGAGGCACGACTTCTTTGGAAGTCACTGGCTGAACTGATTTCACTGACTGTTTTTAAGTTCTTATGCACTATTGGTTAATAAGATTTACTGTTATGTCTGTAGCTGTAGCTTGTGTTCTGTAAGATTGCACATGTAGCTTCAAGTATTTAAGACAAGTTTTCTGCATACCTCTCAATTGTCCAGATTTTTCGGTTGAGGAAATCTGCCATTAGACACTCCATCACAACACAGTTGATGAGTACCACTTAACCAGGTTTGCCTGTACCATGTGCAGTGATGACCTTGACCAAACTTACTTCTAAACTGTATTTTTCAATTCTTTAAAAATAAGTCTATGAAACTTAACCATGTGGAATTAAAAGCTGACAGTTGCCTAGGTTTTGGTTAACAGTATGAAAAGGCAGAGAACTGCAGGTCTTAGCTGTAGTACTTGTGCACGGATGCAAACAAAGTATAAAGCTTGCATATACATATATACATATGTTCATAAATGTATATGGATATATACAAAGTCTGATGGTAAAGGGGTGTGCTCCAGGAACTGGTACTGGCAGGTGGGGGCAGCAGGGGTGTAGGTACCTGCACACGCTGCTTTGTTAATGTCCTGTGTGTGGAACAGAGGAACAAGCAGGTGCCAAGGCTCCAGCGCAGAAGCCAGTCCAAAGCAGACGGTATTTCAAGCATAGACAAGTGCTTCACCAGGCTGCCTGTGATGGTGGCGTTTGGAGCTGCACGAGGGCTGTAGGATCACGTGTTTCTTCCCCTTTTTCAGCAAGATTTCTGCACCCACACCCCCAGTGCAATCAGAAAAAAATCTGATTTCAGAAAATCTTCCAAACCAGTGGGTAAAGTTGCAGTCCTCTGCAGTCCTTACGAAGGAAGAATGCCTAGGCCTTGTACATATATTAATCTGTTACCTATTTCATGGTCAGGAACTGTTTTCTCCTTCATTCCTGAAGCCACGTGATGCTACTCTCCGGATCACTGGTCGTGGAGCTGACTGTGTATGTGTTGGTGGTGCATTTTTTGTTTGTTAATTGCATTACAGCACTCCCTCCTTGCTTGCACACCAAGTACATGCAGCATTGCTCCAATTTATGAGCGGGACACTTGAGAGGTATGATCCTTCCATATAATATGCACTGAGATTGTGTTACCATCCTTCTAGAGGGAAAAACTTTGAGCGATACAAATTTTAAATAGCAATCTTGAGTTCTGTATGTTTAATCAAAAATACTCTAATAAAAAGAGTATTTTGTTTAAAGTATTAATTGTTCTTTTTCCTTTCTTTAATGTGGTTGTCATTCCTGTGGAAGAGATGACACCAGATTGCTCACTAGGCCTTCAGAGTGAGTATTTGTGTTGTTTACCTGGGACTGCTCTATAAAGAGGGGCTCCAGTGTCCAAGTTGCACTGAGCTGACATTTTTGGTCATATCTCACATGGCAGTTTTTTCTGCAGTTTCTGTTTGAAAGGCAAATCCTGATATGGTGGTGGTGTTATACAAAGTGATGGCCACCTTTACCCTGAGTCACACCACGTGCCTGAGAGCATTGTCCCAAAGCTTCTTGAATTGTCAGCCTTGGAGCTGTGCCCACTTCCCTAGGGAGCTGTTCCAGTGCCCGACCACCCTCTGAGTGAAGAACCTTTTCCTCATATGTAGCCTAGATCTTCCCTGACTGAGCTCCACTCCGTTTCCTTGAGTCCTGTCACTGGTCACCAGAGTGAAGAGGTCATACTTGCCCTTCCTCTTCCCCTCATGAGGATGTTGAAGACCACAAGGAGGTCTCCCCTCTCTCCTCCAGGCTGAACAGACCAAGTGACCTCAGCTGCTCCTCACACAGCTTCCCCTCCAGGCCCTTCACCATCCTTATGGCCCTCCTCTGGACACTCTCTAACAGCTCAATGGTTTTTTTATACTGTGGCACCCAGACCTGCCCCCAGCACTCGAGGTGAGGCCGCCCCAGTGCAGAGCAGAACGGGACAATCCCCTCCCTTGCCCGGCTGGCGATGCTGTGCCTGATGGCCCCCAGGACACGCTTGGCCCTCCTGGCTGCCAGGGCACTGCTGGCTCACGTTCAGCTTGCTATGGACCAGGACCCCCAGGGCCCTTTCTGCAGCGCTGCTCTCCACCCTCTCATTCCCCAGTCTGTGCACACAACCACGGTTGCCCAGGCGCAGAACCCGCACTTGCCCTTGTTACACTTCATACGCGCCGCGTTGCCCGCAGAGTAAGAAGCCGTAGCGCCCTGAGACAACCGCAGAGCACCGGCCCATGGGCGGGCCCGCCCCGCGCCGCTCGGGGCAGGGCGAGAGGAGGCGCCGGGAGGGGCGGGGCTGCCGGAAGGGCACGAGCGCCCGCGGGGGGCGGGGCCCCGCTCGGCACTTCCGCTTCCGGCGCAGCACCGCCCCCGCGACGTGTGTCTGGTCCCGGTGCCAAGATGGCGGCGGCCGCGGGGGCGGCGGCGGCCGCGGGGCTGTGGAGCGAGGTGAATCGCTGCGGCCAGAACGGCGACTTCGCTCGCGCACTCAAGTCCGTCAACAAGAGTGAGTGCGGCGGCAGCGGCGCCCCCCGCCCCGCGCGTCTGTGATCTCTGCCCGGGCGCGTTGGCCTTGTTGGAGGAGCGCTGCCGTGTGGCGGGGAGCGGGTGGTGTCCGTCCGTAGGCTTCGTGCCGGGAGCAGGGCTGCGGGCAAAGGCTCCGGGGGTCTTACTGTGTTGGGGTAGAGGGAAGAGGGGCAGCCGGGGCCCAGGCTCCGCTGCTGTAGCACAACCATCGGGTGCTTGTGTTGCATCACGCATCCCTTGCTGTGGGTCAAGCCTTCGGAGTTACTCGTGGGTTTTCCTTCCGTTTTGATCATGGGAGGAAGGAGGGCTTTTCCCCCAGGAACTGGAGGACGGGTGTTGTGCATATGGACCAACTGACTTGGGAGCAATAACTTGCTCGGAACGGAGAGTCCGCGTTGAGATGTGTTGTTTTGGTCGTTTGGCATCCAAAACGGGGTTGCAGTATAAGGCACGCTGTGGTTAAAAGTTCTGTCTTTGCTGCTTGTAGGCAGTAGGGATTCATCTCCTCTCCTGGAAAAGCTGGCATCCATGAAAAAAATCAAACAGCAAAACCCATGCCTCTCTTCTAGTTCTCCCTCACTGTCATCCACTGGCAGAAAGTTTTAGCGTGTGAGGTGATTCCCTGACGAGAGCCACACTGTTCTTGTGTACCAGCTGTTTTCCTTCCTGAGTATCCTTTATGTGGCACCGGGGCCTTGGCACTGTGTTCTCTGGAAGTGCAAATGCCAATGAAAGGTTTGCCCAGGTGTGTACAGCCCCTTTGGTGCAGCTCTCTTCCAGACATGTTAGCACAGTTCATGATTTATGCTGGATTCTTTTATCCTGATGGGGTTTGTTTCATGATCTGAGCCAAAGCAAGCCATGCCAGGATGCTTTAAGTTGACGTGACCACTCTCTAGGATGGGTTTTTGCAGCTGTAACAATATGAGGCTCTTACAAAGCTTGAGTGTGTTTGATAGTGAGTTGGATCATTGTGTTGAAAGTGGTTTCTTCTCCAGTACTGCAGATCAACAAAGATGACGTGACTGCACTTCAGTGTAAAGTAGTGTGTCTTATCCAGAATGGGAACTTCAAGGAAGCCCTTGGTGTAATCAATACCCACACTAAAGTGTTAACCAGGTGAGTTGTGTCTTGCTGTGCTCTACAAAATATGGAACTCCTAAGTCCTTGAGAAGCTGTTGCAGCTTCAGTGGAGAGGACTAATAAAGCAGCAAAATAAAGAGCAGGATTTGCTCAGAGACATTGGGGTTGGTCTTCTCAGTGACACACTGATTTTTGGGAGGGGGTGAGATGGGGTCTGGTTGAGTTTGAGGCAGTCTTAACATCTTGCTGTTACTGTTGAAGGGATTGTCCCTAACCTAGTTTTCAGCCACTTTCACGTGCTGATTCTGCTTGAAGGTGTGGCTGGGTAGCACGGCTGGTACAAGGCAAGGGGACAGATCTCTCAGGGAGAGAAGTGAGAAGGGAGAAGCCTGCTTGGTGGCAGTGAGCTGTTGGCTCTGCTTGGTTGTCTCACCGTATGGCTCCTTGGGATCCTTTTCTTTGCCAGCCTGAAGGAACTGCTTCAGCTTCTGGGGTGGTGCAAGCCCTTTGTGCATCCTCTCAAAATCAGGACCTTGGAGACAAACTGTGTTTAAGAACAAGTCAAGCTTCCCATTTGTGTCATTAAGATTCTAATTTTGTTCCTCATAAGGATGCTCTTTGTGCAATGACAAGGATGAAAAGTGCTACCCAAGAACTGGCTGGCAGCAAAATTTTTGTATTTCAGTTACTGTTCTTATTAAGGAACTTCCCAGAAAGGTTACCAGTGTGATGAAACATACCCTTGTTTTTGTTCGCATCTGAATAACACATAATTACCCTGTTCACCAATTCCTTCTTACCTGGGACAAAAGGGTTTAATTCAAGTTTTTTAGCTTATTATTTTATTATTTTGTAAGGAGGAGGAATATTTTTTTTATATTCAAATGGTTTCAGAGTTCTTCCTATAACTTCTTCAGGCTCACTCTACTGTGTGTCTGTGTCCTGCAGAGCAAGGAAAGTGGTGGTTCTTGGTCTGTCTTGAAGTTTTCCTATCCTGCACTGAGGCTGCTTTGCTTTAATTCTAAATGCCATTAATTTTCAAACTTCCTCAATACTCAGTTGATTCGAGATAATTTTAAATAGGCAAAGAAAAGCTGATTATAAGTGGCCCCAGGCATGAACTAAAGGAATTGCTGATTAATTTTCCTTTGGCTTAACTGGTAACTCAGGGAGTAGGTGGAACATAGCATTCAAGGCTCTGCTTCTTTGAGAATGCTTCCCTGCTGGTGCGAGCTTGCTTTGAAGCCAATTTTGTGTTGGCAAAAGCAAACCCTTTTGCTGCAAT
Source organism: Lycocorax pyrrhopterus obiensis (assembly GCA_014706295.1). Taxonomy (NCBI): domain Eukaryota; kingdom Metazoa; phylum Chordata; class Aves; order Passeriformes; family Paradisaeidae; genus Lycocorax; species Lycocorax pyrrhopterus. The sequence goes on along the minus strand of JACSVZ010000006.1, from coordinate 45,601,466 downwards.
TCTGCTGTGATGGTATTTCAAAATAGGTTAATGTTACCTTTGTCTTGGTATCGTCCTGTAAGTGGGACTGTTTTAGACCTTTTCCTTTCTCTCTCTCTGTGAGTCGATTTTTGTTAAAAGTGTGCTGTGACAATATTTCATTGCAATGTAATGCCTTCTTAAGAAAATGTCACAGAATGAAGTTTGCTACTGTTTTACCTTTTAAGCATTTGATTTGCATAATCAGTAGGCAGCCTGGAGCAGAGAGGATTTGGAATGCTGTGTGTGCGGAAATACATTAAAAAGGAACCCTTTTTTTTGGATGAAGTTTTGATATGCTTTCTCTGTTGAGCACAAAGTAGATAGAAGATACTTTCAGTGCTCAACAGATACATAATTCAGTAATCTGGGATCATGTGTTTGGATTTTTGGTTATGTAGCAGTCTGTGACTAATTAGGGCTGGTTTTATGTGGTGAATGCTGTTGAATGGAAAGTCTAGTGCATGCTGTCAGCCTTTGTCTTGTCCTTGCAGTGACGTTATTGCCTTTGAGAAGGCCTACTGTGAATACAGGTTGAACCGTATTGAAAGTGCTCTCAAGACCATTCAGAGTGCCAGTCAGCAGACAGACAAACTGAAGGAGCTTTATGGACAAGTGGTAATTACAAGCTTTTCTTCCTGATGGGAGTTTCATATGTTGGATGCCTTGTCCCTCCTTTAGTGGGGGGCAAGTATGGGGACAGAATTTCCTTCTCTGGCTTGAAGGTAAGGACAGGTACGGTTCCAACTGCTCAAACTTCTGTGGAGCTTCAGTTGCCTGTTTCTGGAGGCAGAGTCATCATCTTATTCCCACTGAACCAAAGCAATACATCTGTGACTTCCACTCCCTTCCTGGGTCTGGCTTGGTATTAGCCATCTGGTTGAGGAAGAAAGAGATCTGATGGGATTTGTTTGTGTTTCAGCCATCTGTTTGCATTAGATACCTGTTCAGGAATGGTTTGTGGGACCTGACATCTCAGGCATTAAAAGGGATGCAGAAAAGAAGTTATGCTTTTTCCTCTCATTTTTTCCTGGTTGATCAGAACAATTTTGTGAGTAATTGGCTGTCTTCTCTCAGCTGCATGAAAGACCATTCATTTAATTTCTTTCTTAGAGAGGCCATCTAATTTGGAAGAAGGCTGTTTGAGGACAAAACTGAGTAAACTGCTGCTTTTAAAGAAGCTGTTTTAGGAGTAAGAGCTGTGTCATTTTTGTGCAGGTATCTGGTGTCATTGCTTGTGTCTTTGCAAGTGCAGTCTGTATAGTTTGCCCTTAAAGGTAGATGCAAATGTTAGTAATGTTCATCTTAAAACATATGATGCTCTGCTGCCCCCAGTCCATGGGGAGGGAGGAAGGAGGCTGTAGTTACCAGCATGGACAGAAAAATACTGTTCTGAAGGCTAATCCCTTTCCTTTCTCAGTTGTACAGGCTGGAGCGTTATGATGATTGTCTGGCTGCATACAGGGATCTCATCCGCAACTCCCAGGATGAGTATGAGGAGGAGAGAAAAACCAACCTCTCTGCTGTTGTGGCAGCACAAAGCACGTGGGAGAATGTGGTGCCAGTAAGTGAGTATGTGTGTCTATGGGTGTAAGAGTGAGAGCCAAGGAATAACGGATACAGATTGTATTGGAATTGTAGATATTGAACAGGACAGAAATGTGTTCCTGTCTCTTAAAGATTTCTGAGTGTGTTGAAGATCACCTAGTGGTTTTCCCTGTATGGAGGAATAAATGCTGTTATTGTTCATGAATTACACTTCACCTTTGATCTCTAGAAAGCTTGTACTATTCGATGTCACAGCAGAGCAGGAAGTAGATTTTCCTGAACCTGCATTAGCAGAGCACCTGTGGTGACTAGAACTTTCCACTCTCATTACCCTCTTGCCCAGGGTTAAAGCTCATTGCTGTGATTACCCAGCCATGCTTGGGAATATTTTTGTTAAGAGCAGTGCAGATTGTAATGTTTTGTTTAGAAGTCCTTGTCCTTGGAGGTGTGCACAGCGTGCTCAACCTTCTGTTCAGTGCTGTGGATCCACTTTCTAATTCTCTAGAGCAGCAGTTCTTACCTGCCCTGTTGCACCAGCCTAAGTAGTCCTCAGGTTCAGGCTGGAGTTCCCTTGCTGCCTTGTCAGTTGCCTCTGACTCTGTGCAGTGTGAGGGAAGAAGATCCTTTGTGCTGCAACTTACTTGCCAGGTGTGTGCCCTGTTCAAATTGCCTCTTAAATTTATTTTGCAAGGATTAGTTTGAATGTACAGCAAAACTCTAGTTTGTGTCTGTTGCCTGTCAAATCTGTACAGATCAGTTGGTGTTTATGCAGCGTTATATTTGTTTTTCATGCTAGGAGGATTTAGGCCTTCGAGAAGCTACCTACGAGCTGTGTTATAACAGTGCATGTGCATTGATTGGGCAAGGAAAGCTGAATGAAGCAATGAAGAAACTACAAAAAGCAGAAGGTAAGAGCCTGGTGAGGTGAGAGGGAAGCTTTGTGTGATAGAAGTAGGTATTTGCTCTCTGTAGACACAGATCAGAGGAAAAGAGGTTTTGAGAATTTAAAAACTGACCAGCAGTAGGATTTGTTGCAAAGCTGGTGTTTTTGTAGAAGTGTTCGTCTGCAACTCTTTTTCAGAGCCATGCAGCATATACCATCTCCTGGCTCTCCTACAGCCCCCTGATTTGTGTTCAATAACTTTGTGCAGTTTTTTGAAGCAGGACATAGATGTGAGTGTAATCTCTTCTCATAAGTATGAGATGTCTCATCTATTCTAACTCCTGATTTTGTTAGTATGAGTATATATTTAAATACATGCTATAAAAGTTCAAAATACTTCATGGTATGAAATTAGTATATGCCAGTAAATGAGCTTTTTAGCAAAGAAGATTTTTTTTTTTTCTGTGGGGTGCAAGGGGGATTCTGTCTGTTTAAAAAGCAGGCTGGGAAGAGAACTAGGAAGGACTAGTTCTGTTTGATCTAATTGCTCTTGCAGATAAATAGGTCAGTTCTGTCCCAGTTTTGATAAAGAATAACAACTGTCCCATACAACTGATAAGCATGTGTAATTTGAGCCTATGTCCTTTGATAGTAGTCCTTTGGAGAGCAAACAGGTGATGTTCTGGTGAAGTATGAGAAAGTTAAGAACTGACTAGTATGGGTACAGAAAACTAGCAGAATTGATGCCCCATAAAAGGTGATGTAAGTTGAATATTGCAGGCTTGCAGCACTTAACTCACTGGACAGTTGCAGCTGAGTGATGCCTATGGGAAAGATCAGGAGCTACGTCTAAAGAAATTTGCTCAGGAGAGAAATTGAGTGTCTGGGAGGGACAGTATCTTCTGTGCCTTTGCTATTTCTTCTGCATCATTTAGTCTGCTCCCTCTTACTCGGTCCCATCCATCATCAGACTTGTAGTCTGCTGTGCCCTTGTAGTGCTGCAGAAGTTTCAGGGATACATGAAAAAGTTCTATGTTCCCCCATGCTTCTTGCCTGTTTTTTTCTACCTAAAGCCTTCTAAATTGTGTTTTTTCATTTTGTTTTTCCTTGCAGAGCTGTGCCGCCAGTCGCTGTCAGAAGACTCTGTAAGTTCTTGATGTTCTGGAGAGTGTTTGCTTTGCAAGGGTGCAAGGGTGCAGTCACAAAGTGCAGAGCCAGAGGAGAGCCAGTGCTGCTCTGCTGGTACCAGCTTGTGAGGCTGGGGCAGCTGTCATGGCTGTTGCAGGAGGGCAGGTGACACTGCAAGCTGTTTGCTGCTATGCTCCTTGCATAGTTGCGTGTTCTGGTGCAGGTAGAAGGGTACAGGTTGTCTGAAACCTCCCTGTGACCTACCCCTGCTAGGGATGAGCACCTTGAGTGGGTGGTGACAAACAGGGAATTTGTAACCAATCATTGCAGAGGGGCAGATTCAATGCACAAGTTAAAGTAATCTTCAGATTCTAGCTGGAGTAGGTGAAGCTTTCTTTTCTCTCAGTTTAGCTCAGATATGCTTCTGTTTGTGCTGTGGCTACAACCTTCACCTGTGGCAGCTGGGGTACTTTACCGCTAATACTGCCCAGGAATGCTCACAGACGTTTGCCAGCAGAATGCTGAAGCCAGGGGCAGAGAGGTGAGATAGCAGCTTTTTATTTTTTGCTTTGATTTTCCCTCAGGATGTGACAGAGGAAGACATTGAGGCTGAACTGGCTATTATTCATGGTCAGATGGCTTATATCATGCAACTGCAGGGGCGTACAGAGGATGCTCTACAGCTCTACAATCAAATAATCAAGTTGAAGTAAGGAGGTTTTTTTTTCAACAAATGCTCAGCCTTCCATCTGTGAGAGACGGCTGTTCAGTAACAGTATGCTTTCTGCTTTTCTTACCTGCAGGCCAACAGATGTAGGACTCCTTGCTGTCATTGCAAATAATATCATCACAATTAACAAGGTAAAGAACTTCATTGCAGTTACTCAGCTTGCTTCTCTGCTTCTGTGGAGAGAAGGGAGATAATCAGTAAAGACATTTTCTTAAACAATAGTTAAATTGCAAACCCAGGGACTTTTTCTTCTTCAAGGAATGTAGTGAAATCTTCTCATGATGTGCAATTTCCTCAGGACCAAAATGTCTTTGATTCAAAGAAAAAGGTGAAACTGACCAATGCAGAAGGTGTTGAGCATAAACTCTCCAAGAAGCAGCTCCAGGCGATTGAATTCAACAAAGCTTTGCTTGCAATGTACACTAACCAGGTAGGGGAGACTGATCTGCAGTAAGTAGCTACAGATTAAATCCACGGGAGTTTGACTGGGCAAAAATGGAGATGCAGCTGTTCTATGTCGGAAGATAAGGCCTTGTGGTTTAGGCACATAAGTGAGCAGAAAAATAAAATCATGCCTGAAAACACAACTGTCTGTTTAGTGACTTGGGTATTGCTGTAGGGAAGGGATGTGGGGGTTCTTAGATGTGTCTGAAGTGCCTCTAAGAGGACTTCTTCTTGGTTCTGTGTAGTCATTTCAGGGGAGTCATCATTAGTATCTCTTCTTAGATACTGTTGGTTTCTTAGCCCTGTGTAAGGTGCTCGCTGAGGTTGAGAAAAGTGTATTCTCTCTTCCCACTCCTCAGGCAGATCAGTGCCGCAAGCTGTCAGCAAGCCTGCAGTCCCAGAGCCCTGAGCACCTGCTCCCTGTGCTTATCCAGGCAGCCCAGCTGTGTCGTGAGAAGCAGCATGCAAAGGCCGTAGGGCTTCTGCAGGTAGGTTAAGAGAAAGTTGGCCAAGCTCCATTTAAACTTGTGCTTTGTGTTCTCCTGTGCTGTTTTCGCTTAGTTTGTTTTGTTTGGTTTAAATTTCCAGAGGTATCTGACTCCTTATTTTGGTTTGGTCTAATGCTGCTGGAAAGCCTTCACACCCAATTGAACAATTCTGCTTTTAAAGGGAAATAGTTCCCTTACACCTCTGATTTTTATGCTTAGGAAGCTGTAGTAGACTTCTAGGGTAAGGAGTAGGCTTTGCTGCTCTGCTTACAAGCAGTTTGCTACACTTTTTTTGGAGGGAATGAGTGGCCTGGGACAGAAATCTGAAAGGGCACACTTGGGGGTCCTCCTCTGCTGTGTGCTGAAGCCTGCCTGTGCTGGAAAGCTTCCTTTGGCTCTTGCCAGCTTGCTGTGACTGAGCATGACGTATGATTCACCAAAGCAGCAGCCTGCTGCCCACACACAAGTTGAATTGTTGTTTCTTCTGACTCCCAGGACTTTGCAGACCAGCACCCTGCCAATGCAGCTGAGATCAAGCTGACGATGGCCCAGCTAAAAATTGCTCAAGGTATCTAGTGTCCTCCTTTGTTGGGAAATGTCAGCAAATCATAATGGTAGAAGGGGTAAGAAAATCAGACTTCAGGGCAATCTTTGCTGCAGTCACTGTTGTGACACGAGTGCAGAACAGAGATACTTTCAGTCAGGTAATACATATATTTAGCTATGGCAGGATGCTTATAGCTTACAGCTTAATGCTATAGCTATATAGCTTAATGCTTATAGCTTGATGTCTGGACACACAGGCTCCACAGACTGCTGGCAGAAATGCTCTCAGTCTCTGTGAATGATAGGGCTGATTCTGTTCTGGGGCAGGATAATCTTGGGAGCAGTGTGGGGCTCCATAATGGTACCATTCCTGCATGCAGTTGGGCAGCACAGACTTGAGCCTGAAGAGAACTCCCTGGTAGCCAAAGCTTGCTCCTGAACCCGTGCAGGATGTGGCAAGGGCAGAAAGGTCCATTGTGTGGAGGCTCGTCCTTAATTCCTGGAATGGGGGAGATGTTGTGAGAGGGGGAATTGTTCTGTCCCCATTGTTTACCTTTGGCTTGAACTTCACTGGTGGGATCAGGTGTTGTGATGCCATTCAGAGTGTGTTCTTCCTTGTCTCTCTTCTAGGCAGTGTTACCAAAGCCTGCATGATCCTGAGGAGCATAGAAGAACTGCAGCACAAGCCTGGTATGGTAAGCACAACTCAGTCTGAGCTGTGTGAGGTTTTTCCCTTGTAGGAGAGCTTTGCACTGCCTGCTCCTTTTTGCCTCTTCCCCGTGGTTTCCACTTGACTTGAGTGTCTACAGGGATTCTGAGCCCATCTTCCTTGTCTTGGACAAAGGTGGTATTATAACTTGCTTCAGGTAGCCTGAATGTGGGCACAGAAATATTCTGTCTGTCAGAGGAATGCTCTCTGCCAATGTTCCCACCCCCTGGTAGTCTCTCAGTCCTTCATGTTGCCTGGATTTACTTGCATAACATGACTGGAACAACTGCTGGTTGCTGGTATGTACTGTTGGGACGTTTTAGAAGCAGCTTTAGGACAACAGGCCTTAGGGGGAAAGTATTGTGTGTTCCATCCCTGCAGCCATCACCCTGGTCTGCATGCTTATCCGCACCTGGTATTCAGAAAACCTTGATGACCTTGTAAATGCTCACATGTTCAGCATAAGCATCTTGAACAGGGGCTGATAGTTGTGGATCTGTTCCGATTTTAAGTGTGAATAATCAAAGTAATTTATAGGGGCAGTTAACAATAACAGCTCCTTTCTCTGGGTCACCTCTACTTGTGACTGGGAGGTTGGCAAATGGATGCTATCCTTATCATCTCTTCAGTGTTGATTTCTTTTTTCATAGCTCTTATGACAGAGAATGGGGGATGAAAAAGGTTTTCTAATGGAACTGAGTCCTGTGATAAGCAAATAAAGTGCCAAGACAAGAAGGTTCCTTCTGTGAATGCAATCTTAGGTTTATACCGTAGGAGAAAGATGGTGGGGATGTTCCTTTGGGAGAGACTCGAGTAGGAAGATCTGTCCTGGGTATCCTGCCCCTTACCACAGCTATTTTTTAGGGACAGAGCAGAAAGCTCACACTGACTCTGCTTTTAGGAAATCCCATCATTTAACTGCTGACACTCTGGCTACAGACAATTTGCATGAAGATCTGCTATATGCTGCTCTTGAATGTTTGCAGGTGTCTGCGCTGGTGACAATGTACAGTCACGAAGAGGATATTGACAGTGCAATTGAGGTCTTCACACAGGCTATCCAGTGGTATCAGCAATACCAGGCAAGTCAGACCAGAGGAGCTAATGTGCAAGAATCTGTCCTGGTATTTTCTAGCTAGTCCAATTCAGCTTTTCCTGTTGATGAGTAGCCCCAGCAGTTATCCAGTTGGGGGTTTGGAGACGGGTGAGCTCCTGTTTTGTGAGCATTTATCAGTAATATATTATTTTAGATGTGTTGCAGATAGGGAGCAGCAGCTCCTGTCATATTAGGAGGGTGGCATCCATGGATGCCCAAATGCAGCAATCAGGACTTCTCCCTGATGGGAAGACATGGTGGAGCAGCAAGCTGCCTTGTCCCATGCAGTTCTGCCTCACTTCCCAGACTGCAAAGGTGGTCTACTTTCTGCGTGACAGGATGTTCACTCAGTTCTCCTTGGCCAGGCCTCAGGGGCATTAAAGCCAGCTAGAGCTGGGCTCCATACTCTGATAATAAGGAACTAATCATGGCTGCTGTGTCTTTCAGCCAAAGTCTCCTGTCCATTTGTCACTGATAAGGGAAGCTGCCAACTTCAAACTAAAGCATGGCAGGAAGAAGGAAGCAATCAGCGACTTGGAGGAGCTCTGGAAGTGAGTTGGGTGATTGCTGAGCAGCAGGTCTCCACCCAAAGTCCTCTGCAAGCTGTCTGGTGGCAGGCAGTGTCTGACAATTTTGATTGACTAGTAGCTGTCCTTTAGAGTTGCTTTTGCACAGGGGCTTCAATGCAAGGCTGTATTTTGGAAGAAGGCGAGATAATTAACTTGATCTATAGTTGATGTTCATTTGAAAACGTGGTAGACTTGTCCCGGAGGCCTCTTGTGTGCAGTGAACATTGCTTTGGGGATTGGAATGCGGTTTTTTCTAGTGCTACATAAACATGGATGTCTAGGTTTTAGTTTCTTTTGTGCACTTAATGGGATCTTTTATTGGGGGGGAGTGTTAACTTGCTTTTGCTACAGAGTTTTTCATCTTCCATTGCCTGCTTCATGATACTGTGAAGTTGTCTGCACCTCCCTTTGTCCACACCAGTGATGTTTGGTGCTCTGGAGGACACCACATACTAATAAGCCTGTCCCCACAGATAGCAACTGTGCTGCAGCAGCAAGCGCTTCGTGGTGTTACCAGTCTTTGGGATGAGTAACATTAGTAACTTGGTCCTTTTCTGTTTTGTTTTGTTTTTTTCTTTTCTCTACAAAGGCAAAACCCAAAAGATGTGCATACTCTGGCACAGCTCATCTCTGCCTATTCCCTGGTTGATCCTGAAAAAGCTAAAGTGTATCCTTTTAATGGTGGCGAAAGAGGTGTTTGGGCATTGCTTCCTTGGACTTTCAGCTGTGTGGGGACTTCAGACCCACTCTTACCCGAAGAACAGCAAGGAACCTCTCCGGAACAGCTACATATCCAGGTCAACTTGTCTGGAGCTACATTATTTCTCTAATTGGCTTCATTACTGTGATATCTCAGGACCCTTTTATCTTTGGCCTCCTTCTCTTTGAGAATTAATAAGACAAGGTAGAACCAAAAATAAGAGCACCTCCATTTTTTCTGTCAGAATCTTAAACCTGTGGTAGTAAGGCAGGACTGATAAAATGTGGCTAAGTTCTTGCTCACCCAAAATATGGTTCACATTCTGCTTTTGTCAGCTGAGCCGCTTTCACAGGAAGTTGCTCCGTGTGTCCCCACATTAAAGAGGGAAAAATGAGGCAGATGGCGATTAAGCAGCTCATCCCAATTTGTATAAGAAGCTAGTGAGAGAGATGGAAATAGGCCTGTCTGGTGTTTGCATTGCTAACAGACAGAATTTATTCAAGCTGAAGTTGTTTCTTACTGTCTGGAAGAACATGGGTGTTTATCCTTGCTGGTTTGCATCCCTGAACTCTTCCCTTGCAGTCTTAGCAAACACTTGCCTTCCTCAGACACCATGTCACTGAAAGTAGATGTTGATGCTCTGGAGAACTCCCATGGAGCAACCTATGTTCGGAAGAAAGCTGGGAAGCTCACTGGAGACAACCAGCAGAAGGAGCAAGGGTAAAGCAGGCTGCTATATAGTTTATTTCATTTTTTTGCTATAGCTCTGGTGCATCCTTCTTTGGGGTGGTTCAAGAACCACACCTGGTGCGGTGATTGCTGCAGAAGGGAGGCTGGTGGAAAGAGAGCCTGTTGTTTCACTGCAAGGAGCTTTATCTAGCAGCAGACCAAGTTCTTAAAGAGATGGGAATGGTTTAGTTTCTGCCAGAGGTAATTTTTAGTTGACTTGTCTGCTCGGTCTCTGCTATATCACAGTGTCTTGTTTCCCTTTCAGACAAGGGGAAGTGAAGAAAAAGAAAAAAAAAAAGAAGGGTAAGTTGTATTTCGTAGCTGTTGACACGGCACAGCTCCAGAGAGCTCACCAGATTGTTTCTTCAAATAGCCATCCTCCATGTCCCTAGGAGCTAGAGCCCTTTGGTAGGACTGGGTCTCTGGGAACCCACATCTCCATGATAGCTTGTTTGGTTGGGGCATTTTTCCACAGAAGCTAGAGCAACACCCTGATAGGATGATGTAGTTACTGGTCTCTTTGCGCTGCCTGGCTGTTGACATCCCATGCATGTCCCTTGGTGATGCCTCTAGTGTGTTGACCCCAATCTCATTTCCTGGCACGGGATGTTCTTCAGGAAAGCTGCCGAAGAACTACGACCCCAAGGTGACTCCCGACCCTGAGCGGTGGCTTCCAATGCGAGAGCGGTCCTACTATCGTGGACGGAAGAAGGGCAAGAAGAAGGATCAGGTTGGCAAGGGGACTCAGGGTTCAACCACAACTGGCTCGTCTGAACTGTAAGTACCCATTTTGCAAGGATTGATATGGGGATTCACTCCTGGGCAGTTGGGAGGGCTGTGTTTGTGCTGCTCTGCTGCAGCTCTGTCACCACACCAACTGCGGGTAGCACAAGTGACATTGTACTTCGCTGCTTGAACCTGCTACCCTCTGCTCTCCTTGGAGATCCCTATAGGTTCCTGAAAACCAGCGTGGTAAGATAGCCATACTTGAAGTTGCCAAGGTGCAAATAAAATTCCCATAGTCTTTTAATGTGCTTTTCCTAGCTTTGGCAATGAGATGAATTTTTTGCATGCTTTCTCTTGAGCAATTTGCTTTCAAGTCTTTTGGCAGCTGCAGAACCATTACACATGATTTGAGAAAACACTGTACTTCCTTCTAAGCTGACACTGATTATTGGAGCTGGAATCAAGAATTACCATTAGTATGAAGCCTGACAGCAAGACGGTGTCTTACTAGCATCTGAGGGGAAGGATGCTGGGTTTGCACTGCCTTAGAGTGGAACCTGAAAGGCTTCTTGTGTGTTGCATGAGCTCTCACATGTCTATTCAAGAAGAAAGTTAGCCTTGCTTTCACTGTCAGGGACTTACACTGTCTAGTGAACATCAATTAGAAGGTGATTGTTGCCCTTTGAGACATGTTCCCATCCTCCATCAGCTCCTTCTGTATGTTGAAGCTTATTTAAGATCTTGCATGAGTGCCCTCCCATACATAATGCTACCTAATGGGGCAGGTGCTGTTTTCCACTGTCAGCTCCCTGCATTAGTACCACATCTTGCAGGTGGTTGCGAACCCACACGGTGTCTTTTTCTCTTGCCTTCCTGCAGGGATGCCAGTAGAACTGCCAGCAGCCCACCTACCTCCCCTCGGCCCGGCAGCGGGGCAGCTGTATCGGCTACAAGTAACGTCATCCCTCCCAGGCACCAAAAACCCGCGGGTGCTCCTGCCACCAAGAAGAAACAGCAGCAGAAAAAGAAGAAAGGGGCTAAAGGAGGGTGGTAAAAAGCAGGATGTGTAACCTCCCTCCTTCAACAGGTGACGCTGGTTGCAGAATAAAGGTCAAAAGCAAGTGCTGGCGAAAGACTCTTGGCATCTGGATCTCTGTCCTGCCTGTCAGTGGTCTGGGGGGAGATGGGCTGGTATAGGTGCCATGATGTGTCTGCTTACCAAGTTCCCTTCCTCATATTTGCCCCCGCTGTGACTTGGGTTGTTGCCATCAAAGCCAAATGTAGCCCCTAAGAAGAAATCTGTTTCTGTGTTGCCAGACATTTAAGAGATATGGGATAATCAAGAATTTCTTGAAATACAGTTTTATGCTCCTCCTGCATATGTCAGTTTAGGCCTTTAGCAGATTTATCTATGCATGATGCAAGCACTGTCTTTCGTATCAGTCAGTCATTGACCACCAAAGAGCGAAGGCACAAAGCATCTTAGGAAACAGCATCTGGGCTTTATTATACAGGATAAGATAATCTGAAGGGGGATAACAAGACTGTTAGCATGGTGAAATGTATGGCAGTGGATTCAGTGTCCCATTTTCTGCAAGCCAGCTGCCTTATTCTAAAGGGCTTGGCAAAACAAAGGTGAGCAGAATGTGTGTGGTTGTCTCAAGTGCATTTCCTCCTCTTTTGGCATTGACCCTGTGTTTCTTAAGTCTTAGGTGTTGGGCTTATAGATATGAATTAAGAGAGCAGGAGGTCAGCTTAAGCTCAGTGACTCTGGAGAGGGACTCAGAACAAAAGAAATCCCCAAGAAATGATACCTTTGAGACTCTAAGTGCCCACCCTACATGTGCCTTGCACCTGCCTCTTGGCCCAATGGTTATTTTTGGTCTGGATCTTTAACACCTTACTGAGGTGTTTCTCTGTGTCCGTGCAGGAAGGCTGTTAATGGTTCTCGTGAAGTTGCAGCTTTGCTGACAGTTGCCTCCTTATCTTCTGGTGCACCCACTCGCTGGCAGAGCATGGGAAACTAAAAGAGCCCAAGAGTTAGGATAAACATATTTATCAACAATGAAAATAACGGCGTGTTATCAATATTCTTCCTGTACTAAAGACAAAACACAGCTATGTACCAACTACTAGGAAAATCGCTAAGCAAACTAATTTCAGCTATGGAGGTGTAAGTTCATGGTTTGCAACCTGAGGCTTCAGCAAATCCAGCTACTCATCCTGAGCAAGTAAAGCTAAGCAAACAGCAAACTAAATCATACAGAATTGTAACTCATTCTGCTGAAAACTTATTCATGCTAAACAACTACTATCTCTCAACATGTCTTGAAACTTCTGGTTTGATCTGAATGTAGCCAAAACATTTTTCTAGACATGGACTGTCAGTGGGTAGAAATGGCACCTTGGAGAGGGTTGTCAGATGTCAGCCCAAAAGGCAAAGGCTTCTGTCTCTGAAAGAATTTAAAACAAAGACCTGAAAAGGCAGGGAGCAAGAGATGTTACTGTGGCTTAAGAAAAAAAACAACTCCTGAGTCGCCAGGGAGTAAAAATCTAAGCAGAATCCGTTTTTTTTACCTTGACTGTACAGTGGGAGTATCTGGGAAGGGGGCTGAAAGTGTGTTGTCTGAGAGAGACAAAGGAACAGAGCATAGAGAAAGAAAACAGTTGTATGAATGGCTGGCAGGCACTTGCTGCCGAGTGCTGAACAAAGAGTGTTGTTTTAAATTACTTCCCTGGGCGATGTGCCTCCGCTTAGGCAGCAGCTGCTGACTACAGGAGAGAGAGCACTGCCCTACAGCAGTCCAGTGTTTGGAGGAGAGATACTGGAGGAGGACGCAGCTCTGTTCGTCAGGCATCTTCTCTGGTCAAACCTAGCAAAAGCTCTGGCCTGACGGAAACGCTGACTTGTGACACTGCTGGAGTCCTGTCCCGGGTACCTGGACAGTGTCCTGACTGCTCCGCCGGAGCTGGGCGCGCAGGCAGAGGCAAGCTGGGAACAAATCCCGCGGGGGTGGGAGGAGGGGAGGGCAGCAGCCGGTGTGCGGAAACCGTGGCCTGCCTCCCTGCACCAGCGAAAAGCCGCCCGTGGCACGGCTCGCTCTCTGTTTCCTTGCCACTCGCGTGTTCCCAGCCTGGCACTGGGAGCCCGGCTGGCGGCGGGAGCCGCGTTCGGGGCTGCGGGGGGCGGTCTCCGTGCGCGGTGCGGGTGCGCGGTGTCCGGTGCCCGCGGCCGGAGCGCTGCCCGCGGCCGGAGCGGCGATGGGCTCCCGCCTGCGGGCCGCCGCGCTCTGCGGGGCGGCGCTGGTCCTGGCGGGCGGCACGGTCGTGGCGCTCCGGGCCTGGGCTCGCCTGCGGAGCCGCGTCGCGCTGCCCGCCCGCTCTGCAGCCGCCGCTGCCGCCGCCGATCAGGTACCGGGGCCGGGTCGGGGCGGCGGGCGAGGCCGCGGGGTCGGGGAACGCCCGGGGCCTCTCGGCGGGGCAGCGCCGCCTCGGGCCGCCGCGACCTCGGCCCCGGCGCTCCCCGGCAGCCCCGGCGGTGCCCTGGGCCGCGGCGGGGCGGGTGGCCGGGCCGGGGCCGCTCTCCCCGCTTTCCTGCCCCGCAGTGCCCGGGGCCGGCTGATGTCCCAGGGATCTTCCATCGCCGCGGCCGTGCGCTTGTGCCGCAGGGGCCCAGCGGGCATCTTCGGCCTCTTCACCGCTAAGTGGCTTTTGCTGCGCCCTCCAGGCCCCTTGTTCAGCCTCCTTCTTTCCCCCAGCTCTGCTAAGCTTTGCTCTTGCCCCGGCTGCCCGGGTAAGTGTGCTGCCCCTCGCTTTGCAGGGTAAAGGACACGGTAAGCAGATCCTGGTGCTGGGCCTGGATGGGGCTGGGAAGACTAGCATTCTCCACTCCCTGGCAACTAACCACGTCAAGCGCAGCGTGGCTCCCACCGAGGGCTTCAATGCTATCTGCATCAACACCGAAGAGTCCCAGATGGAGTTTCTGGAGAGTGAGTGAACCTGTTTTAGTATCGAACATAAAATAAATTCCTGTGTTGTGCCTTAGGGATCAGGCACATATTTTAAAAGCTCAGTATCCCCACATGCCTGCTCAATAACATGAAGTTGTGATTATTTTCTCCCTGGGGATTCTGCTTTCCTACCCAGCCTCTTTGAAGGAGAAGACACAATGGTGTTAGAGATCGGTTTTCATTCAGCCCTGACATCCTGGGAATCCTGCTCCCAGAGAGAGAAGGGTAATTAGCCTGATTGGGTGAAACCAGCAGAGGTTTCCCCAATAAGGCCTGTGTTGTGGTTCATAGCTGTTGTGCTGCTTCTCCTTGGTGCTCATGCCTGGCAAAGGGCAAGAGCTACAGAGGAATAAATAATAAGTGAAAGAAGAGAGGGGGAAGAGAAAACCCTTTCTATTTAAAAGCCTCATAAGTGGCGTTTTCTAGTCTTAAACAGCTTTTGAATGTCCATAGCATTTTGTTAAAATTTTTGTACTGTCCTTAGCTCTCAATTTTGGATATTGTCCGTGCCTGCAGATGGCATCTCCTGTGATGCCTTTGGGGCATCATAGCTGTTTGAGGTGCAGCTAGCTGATGGGAAAGGTGGAGGCCCTGGGCTCAGGTCAGTCCCTGGTACAGAGAGGCTGACATCCCAGCCTCGTCAGTGCCTGCCTTCTGTGGAGGCAGGAGCTGCCCATTGCTTCCTGCTATTTCTGCACGGTGCTGTACCAGTGCTTGACTGGCTCAGTTGGCAGCTAGCCCACAGATGCCTCTGTACCTTTAGCAGGCCTAAAGGAGTTGTGCTGTTCCCAGGTAAGGTTTTGGGGTGTGAGGATGAGGTCGTTTAAGCAGAGTTTCATTCCCAGTCTCATTACCATAGGAGTCTCTGCAGTGGCTTGGGGAAATCATCTTTAGAGAGATGCTCGTAGTCTGTGCCCCTTGCCTGGTAGATAAGAGGGTATTTCCAACTGGGATGTGCTTTGCCTGTCTGAGCCCAGAAAAACCCACAGTGTCTCTGCTCCTGCCTGGGGACGGTCTGGGCCCAGCACTGCGCACACCACAGCAGAACCTGTTGTTTCTGAGTCGTCCTTCCCTCTCTGGTCCAGGTTGGTAGTGACTGAGATGTGATGGCTGCGATCTGACCCATGGGAAATGCAATGTCTCAGGCCAGTTTCAGCCAGGTAAATCCGTGCATGGCTCTAATCTGGTTACTTATCCAGTCTGTACCATCGCCTAGTCCAGGGGTTAGCAGCCTATGCTGTGATCACATGGCACGAGGTGATCAGCAAATAGCAGGGGTTTTGTTTTGCTGGCTTAGACAGGTGGAAGACTGTTGTTTTTCTTTGTACCAGCGTACAGATAATGGGGTGGTATCTTGCCCTCTGCAAGGGATAGGAGCTCCTGGCTTCTGCTGAGTTCCTACAGGCTGGAAAAAAAGAATGTTCTGTGTGAGGTTGCTGACCCCTGGGTTACGCTATGCATGAATACACTTAACAAAGGGAGCAGTGCTGAGCCTCTGCAGTATCACAGTACAGAATCGGGCTTCTGTCCCAAAAATTACATGTCAGTCACAGCCTTTTGGCTCCTTTCCACAGTGGCAGACTCACAGTTCTGCCTCCAGGTACACTGGGCCACTTGAAGAGGCAGGCATGCTCTAGTGGGAAATGTTACTTCCCTTTCCGTGTTCTTGAAACTACTGAATCCTTTTGACTTAAGTGAAAGCAAAATTGCTTTGACACAGAACAGTCAAAGAGGGCAACAAAAGATGGCTGTCTAGTAAGACAATTTTGAAAAGAGCTCCTGTGTAAGGCAGGAGACAGTTATAGGGAACCCTAGATATATTGCTTTGAAAACATGCTACTTTTGAGAGACTCGCACATGCCTTTTGAGCACCTCAGTGCTCTTTGAGCGAGTGTTCCTGCAGTGTGCCTGGAGAAGACCTAGAGACCTGAAAACACATCTGAACTACTTAATATACTGATAGTTATTCCTTCTGCTATTGAACTCAACAAACTACAGAATTCTTTGTCCCCAGATGGGAACAACAATCTCAAACAACTTGCTGCCTGTGGTTTCACCAGAGAATTGTTTTAAGACCTAGTTTTGAAGGTGGACAGTTTTCCTCTGTATCCAGCAGAGAAGAGCTCATGTAGAAATGTATGCTGTGAAAAGATTACTCCTAAGCATTGCCTGAAGAGTCTGCTGGGACTTGATTTTTCTCTCTTCCTTAAGCACCTCTGGTTATTGACAAAACTGTGAGTTTTGAGCTAGTTCTTAGTGTCATACAAATACAATGAGAGCCCTCCACACCTCAGAGCTAAATTTCTCCCCTGGAAATTGTAGACCTGCTTTGTCTTACAATGAGATGGGCATGTGGAGATAGGTTATATGGGGACGTTTGGTGTTTATGGACACTGAACCATTTTCTACTCTCCTTACTTGCTTGAGAGCAAGAACCGACAAGGCAGAAAGCAACCGGAAAGATACTGAACCCAGACTCCTCTCAAAATAGGAGCTTAAAATGGAAAGATTCTTTTTTACCCCCCAGAGCATACAGATACGCCTTCATGGGACTTGACTGGGGAAAATAAAGCTGTTTTCAGTCTCATGTGCAGTGGCTCAAATACTTTGAGTCTTTAGTAACCCAAATACCTTGGGTTTTCAGTGCAGGGAAATGCTGTCTGCACCTCTGGGAGCAGTGCTGCTTGAATTACTTGGTGAATCCTGTGCTGCTGTCTTCTCTTCCAGTCGGGGGCAGTGAATCTCTGCGTTCATACTGGAAGATGTACTTGCCCAAAGTGCTGTTGCTGGTCTATGTCGTGGACTCGGCTGATCATGCCCGACTGCCTATGGCGAAACAGCTGCTTCATCAACTAATCCAGAACAACTCCACCCTGCCTGTGGTGGTTCTGGCCAACAAGCAGGTAAGAGTTCCCTGCTGCTAGCACAGCTAGGTTTGGCAGCAGCTTTGGAAACAGCAACAAAGCCTTTCAAAAGAGGCTTCATGCCTTTAAGGAGGGCACATGGCTGGGAGTCTTTCTGACACACCTGTTGACCACAAAACAAAATAATCTGAGGTTGTTTTGGATCTGCAAGATGCAGGTCCTGTGCTTGGTGAAGATGCAATCAGAGCTGTGGGTGGAAACTGCTGTACAGTTGCAGGGTTTGGGAGCTTCAAGGGAGACCACAGTTAGATATGAAGTTAGGTTTCTGTTCTGAGTATCTGCCTAGAAGTACCACTTTACCTAGCAGCAGCTAAAAAGTGAAGCACTGTTGTTTGCCTTCAGACTGTCCAGTTGGTTGCTCTGAAGGCTGCAGCTGAAACCTGAGAGAAAGAGCAGCTTTCTTCACAAGGCAGCGCTTCCTCCTAAGATCTTTGTGAATGTCTCAATGATTGGTGCTGTACCTGGAATAGAATTGGGCCTCTGGTACAATCAGATGACAGAAGAGCCCAAGGGTTTTAATCACAGATTCTCTTTTACCAAGGTTGTGTGCTCAGTTTAAGTTGTTACCTCCTACATTTCTAGTAACTGAGGCCCATTACTAGTAGTTATTTATGTAACTCTTGAACTCAAGTGCAGGCTTGGGCTTCATCAGACTCAAATGCATCAGAAACGCTGGTGGCTTAGAAGGTAGGCAGGGCCTGACTGTTGTATATTTGCCCTATTCTTATCACCCTTTGCTGGGTGCCTGGGGTCTTGGGCCAGCAGTACTTTTGTCTGCCTTGTACTGGTGTGGTCTTCCATAGTTATCAGAAACACTAGAATTGGTGTAGAAATGGAAACAGAGCTGTACCCATATTTCTTTGGGAAGAAATTAGGTTAGAGATTGACTCTTTTCCCCAAAGCATTTTAGGACATGGGAAGCTGACCTTATAGACAGTACATAAGAATGGCACCCCAGAGCCTTTGAGACTCTTTCCCTCCCTGGACAAAAGCAGTGCCTCAAAGTAGGAATGGTGCCAACACCTCATGCAACTAACAGGGTTGTTTTATTTTTGTGTAACAGGACCTCGAAGGTGCATATTGCATCACTGATATTCACGATGCTCTGGCTCTGTCAGATATTGGGGACGAGAGGAAGATGTTCTTGATTGGTACTCATGTGGCAGAAGATGGCTCTGAGATCTCCTCCAGCATGAAGGATGCCAAGGAGCTGATAGGGACACTGGTTTTGGAAACACAGTGACAGCTTTTTTCTTGCAACATGGTGTTTGCAGCTGAGGGAGAGCAGGTGTTAGCATATGGTCAGTTTACTGTGTGGCAGCTGAAATGTACAGATATGCTTTCCTGGTGGGTGTGGAATTCCTCTGAAAGTGGTATCTAGTTGGTAAGAAAATCTAATTTATAGTGGTTTGAAAATACATTTGAGAAGTAGTCTATTTTTAGCATATTTGTAGGAGAAAAATAGTCTGTCTCTCAGGCAGCAGATTTAAGGGGAAATATAGCTTAGATGGGCAAGATAGCTTCATGTCAGGTGGGAATCAAGCACTGATTTCCCTGGAAGAAAGTTGCATCCAGTGAATTCAACATGGCTTGATGTCTCAGGTTAAAGTGAAATATGTTTACTTCACAGATTTTACAGAACCCTTTTAACAGTGGTGTTCTGTTAAAAATGAGACCTCACTTCTTGACAGTGTGTCAGAAATTTAAAGTGCTGCAACTAGTATTTTTGACAGTGACAATTCTTGTTGCTGTGTTGGACCCAGTTGTTAAGGAAGTGGCAAACTAGTAATCTCTGGAAATTGGGTTGGTTACTGTTTCTTTAGTGGGTAAGAACAAGAAAATGAAAGCAGTAATATATTAAGTGTTTCTTTGCCTACAGGCAAAAAACCAAAATGGTGTAATTTGAGGTAGTGATTGGATGCATTTAAGCTAAATTGGCAGCAAAGGTGGGAGACTCGTCCATCGGGTTGAGCAGCTTATTTAAGCTTCGTCCGAGATGTCCTCGAGCAAGCAGCCTTCCTTGTGAAAACCCTGTTGTTTCTTGCCAGTGGTTTCTATTAGCACGGCAGGTGAGGAAGGTGACAAGCTGCTGAGGAGTGTCACTCTCCTAATCATACTCGAAGGACATGACCCCGGAGCAGTCCTGTGAAGGACCTGTTTTGCACCCGCATCTATTGTACGAGGCTTTTATAGTTTTATCCTTTGTAACAGATGCATAAAGCAGAAAATTCCACCCTAACCACTGGTCCGGGCTGCTCTCTTCCAGTTGGGGAACAAGATGCTGGGATGCGGGAGGCTCCCGAGGCCTCTCTGGGACAGCCACCATGACAGGGGGCCTTGTCACCCGTGGGCAGAGGCCGGGGCCGTGCGGCCGGGGCCCGGCTCGGGCTGCCGCCGGCAGCGCCGTGTGTGTGCCGGGCCCGCCGCGGCCGGGCCGGGCCGGGCGGGGCGGGCGGAGCCGTTGGGCGGGGCGGGGCCGGGCCATGGCGGCGGCCGGGGACATCTACGGTGCGTGGGGCCGGGGCGGCCGGGCCCCAGCGGCGCCGGGGCCCGCGGGCGGGGGCGGCCTCTCCGCCGAGCCCCGGCCCCGCACCCGGCCGCGGTGGGCTCGGGCAGGGAGGGCTCCCGGGCACGGTGGGCTGGCTGGCGCCGGCAGGCCCCGGCAGGCCTCGGGCACCGCGGCGGGAAGTGCGGGATGCCGGCCCCGTTTCACGGGCATCGCTGCCGTCAGGGCACCTGGCTGCACGTGTCGCTGGTTTTCCGGTCATCCCGTGTCCCCCACCCCCCGCCTTAAAACACGGCAGGTTGTTTTGTACTGGCGCCGAGTCCCAGTTTAACACGGTTGCTATTCCCCCGAGGTTTTGAAAACCTCCCCTGGAAGCTACGGAAGGCAGTCGTAAGGGGTGGCTACACTGAGTCGGGTGGGAGCCCGCAGGCTGGTGACCACTGGTGCTTGCGCCAGGAGGAGGATGTGGTGCTGGGGGTGCTCTATCCTGCAGCCTTGGGGGCTGCCAGCATCCCCCTGGGAGGAACATCCACTGGAGAGGAAGGTACCAGGGAAAAACAATACAAACATCTGCAACTATCCTAAGAAGATACACAAACTTCATCTGCCATATGATTATTGCACGCTAAAGAGCAGGCAGCCCAGGCTCCAGGTGTTACCACGCTTTTAAATTCACCTGTTCTTGTTTTTGCAGTTTCATCTTATACATCTTCTTACACATGTGTACACCGCCCACGCAGCAGGTAAGAAGCCCTCCCAGCCTCAGCCTCCTGGCTGGCTGTTCAGGCCATGCCCCATGTCTCTTGAGAGGGCTCAGTCGGGGATTTACACCAAGCAGTGAGTCAATATATTGGATTACACTGTGACAAACACTTGAGAGGAAATTATGCCCAGTTTTGCCCTTACATCAGCTTCTGACAAACATCCGACCATCCTGCCTCTTCAAAACGGAAGCTGTGACTGCTTTACAAGGAACTGATCTCAAAAGGAGTTGATCCCCCTTAAGCAATGAGTCTGTGAATGCTCAGACAATGGAGGGGAGGTGTTTCTGTGTCTGGCTGAAGCAAGGCCTCGTTTTCCTTGCTGGGAAGCATGAGCAGGTCCAAACAACAAAGGCTCCACCAGGGCTGTCTTGTCAGTGAGGTGGTTTAACTCCTTCAAGTTGCAGAGCTGCTGTTGGTGCATCCTGTGTGAGGATGCCTGTCTATCTACCTATCTTTTGCCGTGATAAAGCTAATCTTCTTTTTTGTAAGTGGCAAAAAACCCAAAAAAAGATTGTCAAGTGAGTTGAGAGACCTGATCTGAGTGTACACGTGACTCGTTCCTTGGCCAGATCATGATGGAAGCTTTGCACAGCAGTGTGGGGCACTAGGGCCATGTGCATCACGTTGTGCTAGATTTGGCTGTGGCTGTGTGCTGGGTCTGTGCCAGCAGTTGAGGAAAAGCAATGAGCCTGCTTGCAGAGATAGTGCCAGCTCTGCAACACAGCCAGGCTGGGGGGCACCTCTGTGTGCTAATCCTTCACCCCCTTGCACCTTTGCAAGGAAAACCTTCTGGGGAGCCACTTGGGAATAAAGAGCTGAAACTGGGTTTTGGCTCCTGGAATTACATCTACCTTCCTGACTGTGTCCTGTCTTGAACTGGTGGCAGGGGGCCAAAGTCCTACAGGCAGTTGCCTCTGTGGGATCTCAGCAGAAGCCGTGTTTGCAGCGCTGTGGCCCAAGTTAGGCGTGACAGGCATCTCGCAGGGAGCGTGCAGTGAAGATGCTGTAACAGCAGCCTGCCATTTCAGGGATCTCTGTGGTGCTGAGCTCTCTGACAAGCATTTGCCACGGCTTGGCATCTTACTAGCAGTATTAGCCCCATCAGAGAAACCACAGGTGTGTCCCCAAAACACAGATCGTTTTCTGTTGGCAAGTATCTCCGTCTACTGCTGTCCTTGCTCTTCTCTAGGGCTATGCTAGGCCTCATTGCCAGGTGATACAGAGCAGGGAAGCAGTGCTCCAGGCTTCCACCTTCTGTGCTTTTTCCATGGTGGGGCACTTCCACAGCTGCCTGCACAGTGTGGTTGTTCACCAGCTGGCTGTGGGTAGGCACCTGTAGCCCCAGTGGGTGGGTATGGGCTTGGTCTGTGACATTGAGGAGTTGTGTAATACACTTGTGGCACTGGATCATCTTGTTGTTCTTTCTGTACCGAGGCTCTTAAATTTCAAGCACTTCCCAGTCACTGGGATTTCAGGCCTCAGCAGTGATACCTGATCTTCCTGAAAGGTTTTGGTCTGTTGTATATTCAGGAAAAACATTTCCAGAGCTGCTCCTAGGGCACAGACCATGTATGTTGCTGTGTCTCTATAGCATCTAAGACCTCTGTGCTGAATGGACTGAAATAAAATGTGCTCCTAAAGCCATGTGGGAACACAGTGCTGTCTCCATGGTGCCTTTTAGTAAACCACAACAGTGCTCCCATAGGCTGGGAGAGCATACCTCTCGTACCTGCAGAGGTTTCATGTATGTTATTGACCAGAAAAGTTCCTTCCCGCTCTCCTAGCCATTTGGGAGAGGGACCTTGCAGTGGAGGCAGAATTGCAAATTTATGTCTCTGCAGTCCAAGAGAAAACACAAAAATTCATAGGCTGGTGAGTTTGCCAGATTAAATTGATGGAAAGTACTTGAAGAGAGAGGTCCTTAAACACTCTCTCAAGGGAACGGAGGCAGAAGCACAGGGGTTTGAGAGTGTTTATATGGCTTTGAGTACAGCAGTAGCTTCTTCATGCTTTGTTGGTTTAACTGTATGTTTGATGGCATGTTTGTCCTTTTCTGCAATTTTGACAGGATACATGTACTTGCAGAACCCAAGCGACCGTTTTGTGACAGCAGTCCCAGGTAAGTAGGTGCTCAAACAGCGCTTGCTCGAGGGCTGAGGACTGACGGGGCTCAACCAGAGCAGACCCTTGGCCATTGTCTTGCTACTGCTTTCCCCTCTGCCTCCAGAAAAGCAGACTGAGATGTTCCATGCTTTAAGGGCTCCCTCCAATTTGCTCTTCCAAGTTTTCAATCAAAAAACTGGGCTTGACTCAAGCCTTGCCTCTGTTGCCCCATCTGATTTGAGCTGCCCAACTGAGATATTGTGGGGTAGGATGGTGTGTGTGGTGCAAGGTGACTGGACTCATGGGAGCAACAGGCTGCTCTGTCCTGGTGGATACAGTCCAGCTTTAGGAACAGAGTTGCTGTCTGCATGATGTGATCAAACTACAACTTGACAAGCCAGGGCAGCAGTCTCTTGATAACATCTCTTCTCTGTTACCTGTATGGGTCTCGAAAAAGGCTCCACAAACCCATTGCCCTGCTGTTCCCTGTCCTGACTACCCTGGTACCCTCTCCCACCATGGCCTTTCAGTGAGGGATGAGCAACTCCAAATTTGCCCTGGGCACAGGAGAGTAACCACTAACCTGCTGTAAAACCTCACCCACTTTCCATGGCACACCCTGACTGTAACATTATTACTATTTTTACTGTCATACCTGTGGTATAGTTAGGTAGTAATGGTGAGGCAAAAGAAATGCAATGATGAAACTCCCCCAGGGGTTTCAGAGATGTAATGAAATGACCCTTTTTGCACATCCACTGGTAACTAAAACCAGACCCATCACTTTAAAACTCTTTTCTTTTTTAGTTGACAACAACCAGCAGGAGAGTGTTGGGAAGTTCAGTGCCACAGAAGGTGAATGCGCAGGGGGTGGTAGTGGCACTTTTCAGGTGTGGGGAGCCATAGGGCGTGTTTGTGTGTGTGTGTGTGTGTTCCATCCTAGGCAGGGAAGGATAGCCCCAGCAAACGCATTTCACACTTGAGCATGTTACTAAAATTTCACAACCTTGCTGTTCTTGCTAGGCTTGTATGGGGAACCCAACAGATGATATGGACCCCCTCATGGGGTGCTATGACAGCTCGACCATCTGCAAGAATATTGTCACTGTCCAAGCCCAAGAAAGATTATAGTGAGTACCAGTGCAGGTCAGTGACGTGGTAGCACATCCTGGGGAAGGAGGCAGCTCAGAGCATGTTCTCTAGGGGGGCATTCTGGCTCCCAGGGAAAGGGGAGATGCCATGTCCTCTCCTGAAAACGCTGCCCTGCAGGTAGCTCCATGGCACTGAAACTCACCAGCCTGTTTTGTGCTTGGAACAGGGGCTGTCTGAAGCAGGGAAGAAAGTGCTATGGGAGCATAGTCACCCTGAGTACTTGACTTCCAAAATGGGGAGGAACTGTGGAGTGCTAAATTTTGGTGCCCTTTTATTTCCTCATACCCGCTTCCCAGCTGTGAGAAGGACTTCTGCAACACATAGTTGCTGGTCTGATTAGAGCTCTGGGTTCCCATCAGCTGCCACAGGAGCTTGTCTTGATCTCAGTCTCCAAGCACAAGGGAGCATGTTCCTCTGCTGTAACAAAAATACCCGTCCAACAACTCTGCTTTGGTTTGAAGCAAGCATTATGTGCATGCATGCATTCCTTGACGGAATGTGTGTGTTGGACGTGTGAGTAGAGAGGAACTGTCCCTAGAGTGTTCCCTGTCCTGTTGGGGCTGATGCAGCCTAGACAGGCACCTGGACACAATTAATGATCCCCTGCATCCTCTTGGAGTGTGACCTAAATCTTTAAGATAAGGTTAAGAATAGAGAAATCTTGCAGTGTTCTGCTACTGGAAGGAATCCAGGTCTCTTGCCTTGAGTTAAACCTCTGCTGTCACTGCATGGTGCAAAACTAGACCATGTTTTGGAATTGGAATGAAAAATTATGTAAAAAGCATAAACGACGGTGCTGGATGAGGCTGCATTACTTGAAGCAAGTCACCTGTAGTTCTGTTGGAGGAGATGAAGCTCTTTTGGAGTCAGGATGGTGTTTGCTAGTCTGTAAGAAATCCTAGCAATGAGGATGGAGATGAAACTGTTGCACTCCTGGCTTTCCTCTGCTTGGAAGGATGCCAAGACATGCATGTCTGTAGTTTTCTCCCCTCTGCCACTGTCACCGGTTATGGGCTCTCATCCCTCTGAGAGCTTCTGCCTCTTGCCAAAGGTGTCCATATGACAGCCCTTCCTGCCTTTCTGCTTACCTCTGCTTGCTTCTTCCCTGGTCATGACAGGCATATTCCAACAGTTATGCTTGATTGAAAGCTGGATGAACAAGGCACTAGGGGAGATACCATGACGAAAGGAGCTACAAGGGCACAAGGTGCTATCAAGCCATTGTAACAAAGAGGTTTCTAAATTGGCAGAGCTGACCAACATAAAAGCTGCTGGCTGTTGTGGGGTGGCTTCTTTAAATGGTCCAGGAAAAGCCTAGACTTTGAATGCACTGAGGGTGCTTAAAAGAGGACTCTTCAGATGCAAACGGCATTGAAAGTTAGGAAATCTCAAGTGTAAATGCCTATTTGTTCATGGCTTTTCCATGTGCACCAGGGCCAGCTTTTGTACATGCAGCAGGCAAGGATGTTTAACCAGACTTAGGGTACCATCTGCTAAGATCATGTTCTCTGTCAGTTGCCTTTTGCTAACTCTCCTGTGCTGTTTCTCAAAATCCTTCTTTCTGTACAGATGCAGACCAGTGATCGGTGGGCGTCCCCCTCTAGCGAAGTTTGGCTACCCTTCTGAACGGCTGCTGAGGTTGGCTGAACCTAAAAAATACCTCCCTGCTTACCTGGAACAAAGGTGAGAGGCTAGAAAGCCTATAGGGTGCTATAGGTAGGGCCTTGGGCCTTGAAGCATCAGTGCATCTTCAAAGTAATAAATGCAGGAACAGAGGATGGATAAACAGAGGGCAAAATGCAGAGCAGAGTCTCTGCTGGGATTAGAATTTCTGGATTCTCTCATGGGATGAGTTCTGCACTGAAATGGCCACAAGACAAAGCTGCCTTCTACTGCAGCAAATGTGAGGCTTAGGCGTGCCAGCTGCAGCCAGAGTGGGGAACATCTGTGAGTGGTGGTGTCGTGACTCTCTGCTTCCAGAGCCCGTGAGTCCCCCGAGTGGCCCGTGTCCCCGGCTGCACAGAACTATAATGCCTCCCAGCGGATCCTGGAGCTTGCCCGGCCAAAGCCGCTGCACCCAGACTTCCTGCCGGCCAGAGAGGTGAGGAGGAGGTTGAGTGAGATTTGGAGGGTGCAGGGATGCAGGAAACTGTCCTGAGTTTTTGACCCAGTGTCCCACCCCTGGATGTGCCCAGTGTGTGCTCTGGAGGGGAGAAGCTGTTTGGTTCTGCTGGGGTTTGTGACACTGAGAGAAACTGCCTTTTCAGAGAAGAATGTTGTCTTTGCAAATCTCCTGCTGGGAGACAAAAACCAGTCAGGCTGGAGCAGCCTAGTATAGCAGGAGAGCCAAGGGAGGCATCTGGGCTGCATCCTCTGATAAAGCAGCCTGGGAGAGTGGAGAGACCTGATGGAAATGGCGTTTTTAGCTCTTAGGGAGTAGTCATGTTTGTAGTTGGGCAGCTGTGCTCCTATCTGAGTACACAGGGAGCATGAGATTGCAAACACTGTGTATTTTAACTACGCTTTACTAGAAGCCTAATTTAGAGACATATTTCTGAGCTTGTTCCTTTTAGGTGGGTCATTGCTTTGGCAGGGGTGAAAGGGCTTGGAGCAGTCTCAGATTACAGTCATTTCCATGGAAAAGGCTAGGTTTTCTGCATGCAGCCTCTGGGGCTGGGAGATGGGAGGCTGGGCTGGAGCAGGACTGGGCAACAGTAACCCTGTGAAAAATAGGGGAAGAAGTCCCCTGCTGGAGAAGTAATCATTTTTTCTGTAGGAATGCAGTTAACTGTACCAGCAAATTTACCCTGAAATCTGAGTGTCTCTCCTTAGCAGGGAAGTTATTTGATTCAGCCAGGAAGATGAATATAAAAAACATGGAAGAAATTCCTCTGCACTTTTACCTGGCTACACAGGCTCTCATTACAGGCACTCGCCTCCTGGCTCTGAGTGGGCAACAGCTGGGGAATCCCTATAGCACCAAAATTACCTAATAGTTCAGGTGAAAGAAAAACAATAGCTTCTGAAAAAGTAAGAGTGACCATGTCTGCAGAGGAAGGGTGCTGGGCTGCTCATCCTTGTGGAGAAGGAGCATGTCCCTGTGGGCTGCTGTACAAGCTCTGTGTCTGCACATCCCTCCCCCATTCTGGACCCATGCAGGTGCCAACAGCGGTTTCCAAGTTTGCGACCTCGGCCAGTGCATCAGCGCGGATCCAGGAACTGGCAGAGCCCTTGATCAGGGAGATGACCTGCTGCTCTAGACATACCCATCCTGGTCCTGCCATCTCTACGGTAAGGCAGCATCACCCAGGACCCTACATGGATGGGACTGTTGGCAGAGGAGAGGGCACGGGAGCTCAGTCACTCGTGGCTCTCTTCATCCAGCCCTAGATGTGCTGCTCTCCATGAGGCTGGTGTAGCTGCTTCCTGAGCTGGAAAGCAGGACTTGTGCTCCATTCAGAGCATGAAGTGACTCCCAGCACATATCCCCAGAGAATGGCGGAGCTGTGCCTAGCCTGCACTTGTGGGGATGGGGAGAGGTGGACAAGTGCCTAACTGGGATCTCCAGTGCTGGGCGTGGGTTGGGCAAAGGACTGTGAGTGATAGGAGGCTGGAGGGCAGGTTGTGGAACTTGCCAGGCAGTGATTTCTCCTTCTACGGTTTGTCTGGTGCCAAACACAGCTGAGGACAGGATCGTGTCCCATCTGCGTGTGGTCAGTGGCTGTGAACCTGGGTACACTGAGTTAGTTGCAGGTTGAGCACCCCTGAATGCCAGGAGCACCTTTAAGGACCTTCCTCCCCATTCTTCCACAGGTTTCCAGGTCTCGGAAGGTAATTGCGAGCCCTCGGACCATTGAGCTGTCAAGGCCAAAACAACTCCACGCAGACTACGCACACCCGCGGGATCCTGGGTGGCCCGTGACAGAGGCCGCCAAGCGTGCAGTGGCTACACCAAGGGTTGTGGAGCTGGCCCAGCCTAGCACAAGGTAGGTACTGCTTCCCTGTCACGGGGGAATGATCAGCTGCCAGCCCATTTTGTGTGGCTCGTGGCACCTTGTTCATTTGTGTTTGGCCAAAGAGATTAGGCCAAGATTAGGAAGCGCTCTGCCAACATGCATGGATTTTATATGTCTGGATGTGTTAATGCTACATGTATTGCAGTTATAAAAGCCCTTTTGAGGTGGAAGGAGAGTCAAAAGAGAAGAAACAGGAACTTTCTAATTCCAGCAGGAATTACTGGTTGGGACTTCTTATTAATTGCAGTTATAAAAGCAACCAACTGACAAAGGGCAGCGTGTAATACATTTATGTTGCCCAGCATGTTGCAGCTGACCTCAGCCCAGTCTGCAGGAAGTGCTGGGGAGGATTCACAGAGGGTGAAGGAATGCCTGGCTGTAGTGGCTGTGAGAGATGTTCCTCTCCTGACTACAGCAGTGGAGGTGTGATGCCTTTTGTCCTCCCTTGACAGGGAAGGGCAGGCTTAGGTGGAGGTGTGGGAGGTGGCAGGCAGCTGACAGCTGGCCTTGCTCCAGTCAGGATTGACCATCCCTACCCTCTCTCCTCCAGACCTCGTGTGGGCTTGACTGCATACAACCCAGATGCATTCAGAGTGAAGGAGGCTGCTTTGAAGGCAGCTTGTTCTCAGCGGCTCCAAGAACTAGCTCAACCAATTCTGCGCTAAGCTCCCTCAGAAATGCTCCTGCCAGCTGCCCACATCACCCCTCGGAACATCACTCTCTCTGAGCTGTGCTGTGGCTGGAAAACCTACTTGAACACAGCGCAGAGGCAGCACTCAGCAGTAACACTTTCTGGGAATTCAAATAAAATCATCATTCCTTAAGATTAGTCTTCAGGGAAAATTAACAGAATTTGACCTAATGTGGGAAGACTCTCTCCCTAGGATGGGTTATGTCTGGAGTTTCTCTCTTGATTGTTTCGCTGTAATAGTTTAAGAGGTAATGAAACAACTGCTGGGGGAAGGCAGCACAGGAACTGTCCTTTCACGCAGGGAAGTGTGGCAAACCAAACCCAAGAGCATGCAGTAAGCTGATGCAACACAACTCCTGAATTTGGGTTTAAAAATTGTTGCTAAAGTTTAAACATCTCCTTACTTACACTCAAAAGTTCTGTGCTTGTGACAGAAGTAGAAATACAAAAGGCTACAATGTATGTTGAGTTGGCTTGGATCTGGGGCCCGTTTTCTCAAATGCCTGGAGAACAGGCAGATCCAGTTACATAGCTGGGTTAAATCTGTGTGGTTCAGATACTCAGTTGTGTGACCCTGGGCAAAATAAGAGAGTTCTGCATTGGGATTTTTGGAGCCTAACTCAAAAAAGCAGAGTTCCCCTCAGAGTAAGAGAGAAGGCACGTTTCAAAGGCTAAGCAGAAAACAGGTATTGATGCCAGAGTCTGCAGAACAAATTCTGAGCTCCAGTTGGGTCTGTGGGTGAGTCAGTTTGGCAGCTGGATTGCAGGGGAGCAACACAGCCTGTGTGGGGCATGGCATAAGGGAGAATGCTTTTATCTGTTTCCTACAAGGTCGGTGTGTTTTGCACTGGCTGCCCAACCACTGGCGACAGGCTGGAGATACTGAGGCAAGAGAGATGCTCACCAGTAAGGGACAAAAGCCACAAATGAAAGCATATGGTAGTTTCAGAGCCAATGTATTTTAATCTTCCCTGTGCTAAGCTGATTCTCCTTCCAAAGGAGTAGAGGGCAGGTGACCACAAACCAGAAGGGGATTAATCAGAGGATCTATTAATTGATTCAATAATCCACTAAGCAGAGGACTTTTAAAGCCTTTAGAACAAGGTAAGGTCACTGGGCAATGGTGCTGGTTATTTTTAGACCAGGCATTGTCCTATGCCAGGATGGATGAGAGTTTGGACTTTGTGCAAGAGCCCCAGGGCAACTGCATTCCTCAGGCTTGAGAATGGCCAGGAGGAGACTGGGGGTCTTCCCCTAAAGCCCCTACCCTGTGGGGGAACCGCAGCACCACCAGCCTCTGCCACCCCAGGGATTAAGGGGTGTGTGGGGCTGCGTGGGCTGCCATACATGGACCCACAGGTGCCCTAGGAGACAAGGCTGCCCATGGCTGTCCCTGTGGCAAAGGGAAAACCCACAGTGCCCACTGAGGCTGCCTGAGAGAAATGCTGCCCTTCCAGAGGAAGGAGTCTGCCTCCCATCATGGGGGCAGGGAGCACAAGAAGGGACATAATACAGCTCCTCTCATCAGAAAACATTGGTTTTTTATTATTGCACTGGGAAAAAACCCAAAACAACCCAAGAGTTCTTTCTCTTTGGTGATCTTTAATAGAAAGGTTAAAAAGGCATTCAAGGGGTGCTTGGCTTGGTCTGATTATGGTGTAGGTACTTGGTTTGCCAGTATCCAGAGCTGATTCAGGCATACGGAGCCAAACCAGGTCACCTGAACAACACACCTGGTTTTCCAGATGTCCTACTCTCTGGATGATCTGTACCTTAAAGCTAGCACACATACTTTGCCTCTGGGGATTGTAAGGAAAAGGAATCTTTATTTCTTCCTTCTATATTTGAACATATATCATGGCAAATTTTCTGCAAGCCTGGGACAAGGGCATGAAATTGCCTTTTCCTGTGCAGCTGCTGTTAATGGGTTGGAATCACTAGACAGGTTATCAGTCATCAAAAGTTGTATACACACACGTATATATATATATTTAATATGGGGTTTTTTCTGGTTATGTACATGTTAAATAAAACTTATGTTAAATAGCAGAGTATTTGTATCGCAAAACCTATTGCAACAGAAGAACCCCAAGGAAACCCGCTCTGAAGAGCTTCACCATCATTTATAAGAGGCAAGGGGATTGCAGCAGCATCGTCTAGTCCCTGACAGACCCGCTTTCTGAGGGCAGCCCTTCAGACTTCCTCCACTCTGCCAGGCGCTGCTTGAACCATTTCTGGAGAGAAAGAACAAAACAGAGACTGAGTGCACTGGGCTGAGCGAAGCCTCCGAATAACTTTGCTAAAGGTGCAGATGTGGTCAGCACGTGGGGCCAGGTGAGGGGAACTCCTGGTGCTGCTGCCTTGTAGCAAGGTGCTGTTCCCAGGCAGTACAGGCAGCAGGACAGTCTCTCCTGACTGAACGGTCTTGTAACCTACGTCTGCACCTCTTTCCAACTCATTTCTCTTGCTCACTTCAGACCTTGACAAGCATGGGTGAGTCCTTTCCTTATTGCTGTGAGTCCAAGTTTTTCTTGCAGACAGAGTAAGATATTGGCTAAGGAGCTGGATGGTGTCTGTTTAAATGACTGGAGCAGTGAAACAATCACTTGCAGGTCCAAAACTGACAGGAATCAAAAGCTCACGTGTTTCAGAAAGCATGAGAGGTACAGCACAGTGGCTCTCAACAAATTTAAGAACAAATATATTTTAAAAATTGTTTAAAAATTGTCTTGGTCTTCAGGCAATATACATGTCTATGTTACCAGTAACTGAGCACTATGCCTGTAGGAACTTAGCATCTGCAAGCCCATTCCAAGAGCTGATGCCACTTCAACACAGACAAAATTAAAAATATTAGATAAAATGTATCTGGTTAAAGCTACACTACCTAAGAAGAAAAGTAAGAAAAGAGATATAACTCATGTGCCGGAAGCACAGCTCAGCTTTTTGTTTGGCAATGTGCCTGTGATTCCTTTTGTTGCAGCTCATTTTGTTGCTATATTTGTTCATGGCTATTTTTGAAGCTGTTATGGTCCGTAATGATACAACCACGGTGCTCTCTTCAAGTGTCTCTCGCACTCACACTGCCTTCGACCACATCCAGTCAGATGATTGACAGCCTAGCTTGCTCCCAAAAATTTCACTTTCTGTCCTAAACCATCATCTCCTCTTTGCATCTCATTGTTACTGAATTTTTTATTAAAATGGCTGCTATTTCTAGATGATAAAGCTCTCCAGATGTCAGGGGCGATGACTCCCAGTGTTTTATGCAGTGCAGGCACTTTGCAGCTCACCACCCCAGTCCTGATCCTGTCCCTAGCATGACCTTCATCTCCAGATCTCTCGGAGCACTCTAGACTAGTGGAAAAAGATGGCTATCAGGGAAGACTTTAAGACATCTACAGAGGTGCCCTGGGCGTATATGGCCTGTGTTTACAACTTGCTGTAGGGAAAAAAAAAAGGAACAGTGCCATGTCTATGGAGAAGAAGGTATTTTAGGGGTAGTGCCTCCTTGCTGCCTCAAACAAGCAGTGATTGATACCTGCCTGTCACTAAAGCACAGTCCGCTCCAGCTGAGGACTATCAGTGCAATGGATGCTATCCCAGCATCTTTCCCTGGGACAGGCTAAATGCTGACATTGCCTGCTCGACTTTTATATCCCTTTGGCTTTGCTGAGGGAGAGCCAGGCTTGGCAGCTCTCTGCAAACCGCTGCTAACTTTCCAGTGAGTTGGATTTCTTTTCTATACCCATAAATGCTATGGGTCTAGTAAACACCTGCATCACAGTGAGCTGCACTGCCACCTGAAGGAACTGGGAAGAAGCTGTTTGCTTCTGAAGCCCATGGTAGCCTGCAGGTAGCCAGGTGGAGCACAGGGCTTGGTGGAATTCCCAGACAGGGGCAGCCTGTCCCTGTGGAGGGGTATTTGGAGGCTTCTATGTCTCCTGGAGAGGCTGACAGACTTGCCTGACATATGGGCTTAGGGAGGGTGCAGAGCCTGAGCATGTCCCACGGCACATCCTGCAGGAGTTGCATCTATCCTCTGTCTAGTTTAAAATGACAGTAGTTTCTTCAGACCTTAAAGCCAGCAGTAGTTTGTGCATCCAGGACTATCAGAAATGGTTTGGAAGAGCAGCATGCATGGGTTGTACATTCAGGAGCAAAAACACGCGGGGTGCAGGAAGGATGTGGGGTACAGGGAGGTGCTGTGTTGCACTAGAGCTCTGTGGGTGCAGTGTGGGGTTAGGGGTGTGCTGGGGGTTGCAGAGGTGCAGAGGAGACTTGTGGGTGCAGTGAGGAGTGTGCAGGATGCACAGTGGTGCAGGAAGTGCAAGCAGGGAGCACATGGGGCACAGAGGAGTGCAGGTGGCGTGGGGGCAGCATGAGAGGGGCAGGGGCTGCTGTGGGAAGCCTGTGCGGGGCACAGATGGGTGCAGGTGTACGACAGAGAGACCAGGACAGGAGAGGCAGGAGATGTGGGGCACAGAGGCATGCAGGGGGAGTGGGGTGGTGCCAGGGGAGGGATGAGGGACATACACTCACCAGAGTCTGCTCCTCAGAGAGCCCGGTCTCAGCTGCGATGAGGCACAGCGTGGTGGGGTCAGGATGCTTGTTCACCTTGCAGAAGTGGTGCTCCAGGATCTCCAGCTGCTCCTCAGTGGGAATCACTGGCTTTTCCATGGCCATCTCCTCCTGGGGCAGGACTATGGGGCCAGGCACTGCGGAGAGGGGCCGGTGTCGTTGCTCAAGCTGGGAGTGGCCACCAGTGGGGCCACACTTGCTGAGCCCCAGATTTGCAATCCGTGTCCCCACCAGCCTCGCTCCCCCCCGCCCCTGCCATGGCCTCTGGCCGTGGCAGGGCTCAACTCCCTTCCCAAACACATGCCAGGGAGCTCAGCTGGGAGCCCCAGCCCCCCAGCAACTCCCGTCTCTGTTTCCTCAGTGCAGCGACCACACGCCAGCAGTGCCCAGCGCTGAGCTGCCTCACCATCCTCAGCTGGCAGGAAGCTGCAGGCTGCTCAGCGCTCCCCTGTTGCTGTATTTATAGCCAGTGTGACTCCCATGGGAACGATTCCTGTTTACAGCCGTATTTAGGCCTGGGCGTCACTTAGGAGTGATGTCACAGAAATGGGCATGTTCAGGGGGTTAATTTAAAGATATTAGTTAAAAAATTATTTGTCCTCTGGGTGAAGGGACAATATCTGGCATCTAGCCTAGTGGGTTGTTTTTTTTGTCCCTACTTCCCAGTGATCAGGCAAGTTTGTGCAAAGGAATCACAAAACAGAGGATACAAGATCTTCTGGGAGCATGGTCTTTGACCCAGCAACCACTCTATTTCCCCTCCTGATCAGTGTCCTGGTCCTTCTCTTAGCAGTGTGGCCGGACATCACACAATGCTGGCCATGAGAAGGTGAGCTGCATTGTTTTAAGCAATATTTAATGTTACCACACATGGGCATGAACAGTTAGTCCTGTTGCTCCTGAGCATCACTGATTGGTTGGGTTTTGGTGTATAAGTGAAGGGTCAGTCCTCGACGACTGTGCCCAGTGTATGTCAGTTGCTCAAGCACTTGCTGCCTCTGCCTGTGGTCAGTGCTAGGTGCTCCCACCAACGGCAGCAGCAAGAAGCCCATGTTTTCCTCCAGAGGAACATTTGTCCCACTTGTGCTTTGCATAATCTCTGGAAGACTTGGCCCAAAAGCACAAGCAAAACAGGTACATCTTGGGTATGTCCCACACCTCTCCTCTGCTGGGCTCCAGGTTTGCTTCCACGTGGCAGAGAGTCGAGCTTGCCAATTCAGTCAACTAAAACACCAGGCACTGCCCCCACACAGCATGCACAAGTCCCTTGATGCTGAATCACTGTGGTGTTTCCGAAACCAGGCTGTGGGGTATTGGCAGGGGAGGAGCTGGTTGCAAAAATGTGGCCTTTCTTGATCTGCTCTCCTGCCAT
The DNA here is from genome assembly GCA_014706295.1 of Lycocorax pyrrhopterus obiensis. Classification (NCBI taxonomy): domain Eukaryota; kingdom Metazoa; phylum Chordata; class Aves; order Passeriformes; family Paradisaeidae; genus Lycocorax; species Lycocorax pyrrhopterus. Next base: position 45,567,033 of record JACSVZ010000006.1, on the reverse strand, counting down.
CCCAGTTGCCTGGCTCGTCTCTGTCAGGTTGGCTGGTTGGTATTGCTGGCTCTCCAGTGCTGCTGGGAGCCCTTTGCCCACCTTGGAACTCCTGTGGGCCATCTGCTGCAGACCTGCCCTGCCTCCACATTGCAGTCCAGCTTCTCCTTCCCTTTAGCTCTGGGATATAACCCTGGAACATCCATCATGCTGCACTCCTACTGCATAGGTTTAAACCCAACTGCTTTCTTGGTTGACTGATAACTCACCTTAAGGTACCCTGGGTACCTTGAATGCCCCAGAGCTTTCACTTGCTGACAGAATTGCTAGGATGGAGCTAAGCTTCAGAACTGTCTTGCAGCTTGTGAAGAGCCAGGCCCACCGAGAGGCTGGAGAGATCCTCTTCTTTGAACTTTACCTCGTAAAGCAAAGATCCCCCTGAGTCTCCTCTGCAGAAAGTGCTTTGACTAATAAAAGAGTCCTTTGGCATTTGAGTAGGGGCTTATAAATAGACCAGGGCTGGTTGTGAAACAGCCCACTCTGCTTGAGTCACTTGGTAAATACTGATTGTAACACAGTGGTTGTGTAACTCTGGAGCACCTCTGAGTGCGATGCAGTGCTGGTAGACAGTATCACCCACCAACCCGGGATGGACTGGGGAAAGACCATCTTTAACCCCAGGTACTGCAAGCCAAGCTGGCCTTGTCTGTAGAGCTTTGCAGCTGCCTGGTTTTCCTGGGGCCAACTCAGTTCAGAAGCATCCATATAGGAAGGGGGCAGACATAATTCAGTTCCTCATGCATGTGAGGTAGTAGAAGTCTGCTAAATGCTGCTCACCTACCTAAGATGTTTGGAGACCTCTGGAAAAGATTCAGGGGTACAAGGAGGACCCCTGGACTTGAGGTGCTGCTCTCCAGCACTGTGGCTGCCAGGCTCTCCATGAGGTCACAATGCAAATGAGGCCAAGCTCAGGCCACACGTCCTGCCTCTCCTCCTCTATCAGCACACCACTGAGCCACCTGCCCTTCTCATAGAAAGCCCAGCCAAAAAAGGGCTCCTCATCACCTCCAGATCATGCATCTAGCCCAGGCCACCAGCAGCAACGTGACTTGGCAGCTCATAAATCGTTGTTTGCAGCCTGCTGCATTAATGTACCTTGATGTGTGTGCATGGATTTGCATAGGGAACACAGACTTCAACTTTCATGTTTCACCTGCACAGCTATTTCTGCTTCTGATTATCTCCAGGTTCCTGAGGCGTTTCCCCGCAGGACACAGTATCTTCTACCTGCTGGCAGCTCAGGGTGCCCCAGCATGCAGGATGTGATGCCCGATGGCTTTTCTTTGTGTCCCCTCTAGCTCTGCTCTGGAAGGAGAACAGTTTTTACCTCTCAAGGTTGTGAGATGGGTTTCAGGAAAAGGCAAAAACCCTGAGGTGCCTGGAGGGCTTTGCAGGTCTCCCCAAATCACTCCACTAGGTCCTGGAGGCTTTCAGGAGCCATGTGGCCCCTATGCAGCTCATGGCCTCTAGCACTTGGCACCTCCTGGGTGCTGAAAATTGGGGGTATATGACATGACTTGAGGGCACCAGGAGTGCCTAAATTCCCTGACTGGTCCTATGGAGACCACTACTCACCTGCCCACTACTTAAATGGAGCCTCTTTTAAGCCCAGACCTGCAGTCTGGCCTTCAGGCTGTCCAGGATCTCTCCCCTGTACAGGAAAGGTGATTGTCTCACATTTCTTTAAGCCTTGTAGAAATATGGAGACTCACAGCTGTTTGGCTTAGCTGCTGAAAAGCACCACTTCTCACTGCTTTTTTCTTCTTAAATTTTTGACAGCATTGGAAAAAAAAAGCTTTTTTCAGTGCAAGGAATGCTAGCCATTCAGAAAGACTGTGGAGCTGCAGTTGTCATTCAGCTGGGGTTTACTCACCCAGGCAGAAATGACAATGCCAGATGCACTGTCACAGTGAAACCACCACACCTGCTCTGTCCTAAGTGTCAAGCTAAAGACCCCTGGGGAATTCACGCTTGGCTCTGACTGTCTTGGTTTTAGGTGGAGCAATGTGAGAGCAGAAGCCTGCAAGTGGTTCAGCGGTTGCCTGGGCTGTGGGCAGCTCCAGCCAGCATTGCTGTGTACATGACAGCACCCGGTGCTCTTAGTATGGCTGATAGGGCATTAAAATGCACCTCAGGGCCATTTTGGAGTGAGCAGACAAAAGGTAATGGCTGATGGACACAAGTTGCAGCAAGAGAAAGTCTTATTATAAATATACAGTACTCTGCCCATGTCCTGTGGTTGCACCCAGCTCCCCAGAGACACCCTGGGGTTACTAGCAGGACTCCTAGCTCTGGCCTGAAGCGGGAGAGGACAACTCTCTGTCTCCCAGTATGCTTGCCCAGCACTGCTAGTGCAGTCAGTATTTACTGTCCTGGCAGAAATCTGCCACTTTTCCAGAAAAGACATGATCTCTGTTTGCTCAGCTCTGCTTTTTTGAATAGTAGTCACAATAGCCGGCTGGCTGCGCAGCTTTCTAATGATTTACTGCACCCAAAGCCCCTAGAAATCTCTCTGAGCAGTAGCTCCTGCCAAGCTGATGGGGCCCCATAGCCTCTGCTGGGCTTCTTGACCCCTTTCCCAGTGCTCCCACTGTCAGGGCTGGGATGTGACTGGAGGCACCTGCATCTGGTTTTAGCTTGGAGCTATTTCCTGCCACTGCAGGGATCAAAATAGCAGTTCTCAATGCAAACGAGCCCTCTTACCCTCCCTTGCTCTGCTGCAGAGCCATGTCCTGTCCTGAGCTTTGCTCGGCTGCCTGCTGTGCGGTGGCTGTGGATAACATCAGCCAGCATGGTGCACAGGATAAGGTGGGACAGAGTCTTTAAAAATAAACCGGGCCCTGCCGTAAATAAGGAAAAAACACCTGTCACGCATCCTGTAAACTACCCGTCCAGTGTTTTAGAAGATAATATCGGATGGGAACAAAGCAAACAGGAGCGCAGCAGCTGCTGCAGCAGAGGCAGGACCCAGTGGTGGCCCCTGCCTGGGGTCTCTCCTGCCTGCGTGCCCTTCTGCCTGCCCCGGGCATGAGCCTTCCTGCCCTGCTGGGTGCAGCTCCGACCTCCTCAGCATCAGCGCTCACAGGGCAGCTCCTCCCTCCATCCCCCCATGCCCAACTGCAAACCCACCCCAGCACCCCCAGCTCAAAGCCTGTGCTTACCTGGAGCTGGCAGGGCCCAGAAGTGTCTAAAACAAGAACCCCGCAGGTCCTCGGGTAACTGCTTAAGTAGCTGCGTGTGTGTGTGACAGGCGGGGACCTGAAAAACCTGCCGCAAATCACAGGAGCTGCCGGGATCCACAGCCACTCTCGGGGCTGGTAATTCAGGTTTGGCACCCGCTCCCCTTGGCAGGGCTCCGCGCGTGGCTGTGCGCGGCGGGCTCCCGGTGGCCCGGCAGCCGTCGGGGCGCGCCCCGCCGCGCTCGGGGCCCGGGGCCGTGGCCCCGGCCGGGGCTGCTTCCTGCGGGGCTACAGGAAGGGTGCAGCGGGGTGCGGCGGAAAGCGAGCTTCTGTCAGCGGAGCTCCAGCCGAGCCCGCCTGTCCCTCCCGGCCGCGCTGCATCCCGCGCCCCCGCCGTAAGGAGCCCCGCTCCCGCCTTTGCTGATGGAGCCCGGCAGCGCTCGCTGCTGCGCACGGCTGGCTTCTCATCGCGCTTTTGTATCTTGCAAATGATGTGTCCAGGTTTAACATTCCTGAGTCTGCTGTCACTTTAGTCAGCGTGTGATCCCGCCAGGCCGGGTGTAAGGGCAGGACTGGGTCCTGGATCTGTCCTGCTGCTGCAGTCCAAGTGCGCTCAGAGGCACAGCCTGGCTGGGGATGGGGAGGCAGGCAGGGCATCCCCTCTGCCAAAGACCTCTCCTCTATTAAAGTGCCCAGGACCCTGCAGTTCCCAGTGGGGTGGTCTGGAAGCATTAGATAGCAGCTTAAAAAGAGGCATCTTGTGGGGTGGGGTGCAGTGGGAGGGGCTGATTTTTCTCTCAGTTTATAGACAGCTGGAAGGGGATGCTGGAAAATCAGAGAGGCTGAAGAAAGGGCTCATGAAAAATTGAGTACGGCTTGTAGTGGCTGAGATTATCTGCCAGAGCAAAACTCAAACTGGCACAGAATGCAAAAAGCTGTGGAGCTGACTGGAGCCAGAGGCAGGGAGCCCTGACCCTGGGGAGAAGTGGCTGCACAAACCCAGGCAGGGAACCTGCCATGTGTTTAGCAGTGGGCCAAAACCGCCCTGAAGAGGTTTTGTAATGTTGGGGGAAACATGGGCCAAGGCAAGGGGATTGCAAAGAGATCTGTGCCAAAGGACAGGCAGACCTGTGCCAATCTTCCCAGCAGGATGACATTGATCAAGCAAGATCAGGGGATAGCTTTACTGCCTGATAAACCAAATGATGCTGTTCAGTGGCTGCCAGCAGAGGTTTTCGGGGGAAGACTTGATCCTGCATGCCTTGGGCAGGCACCTGGCCAAAGGAATATGTCCTGTTTGTCACTGGTGCTAAGCAACAGGAGCATGGGTAGCAATGGGTGCGGACAAGCAGACTGGACAAAGTGTCCGGTGGGATGGCTCCAGTAGCCGTAGCTGGGGGCATCAGGGTGCATTCAAGGAGGCTGGAGCAGACCCCTGCAGCAGGACTCAGCTGCGGATTTCAACCCCATTGTGGGAAAGTCCAGGCAGAGGTCCCAAACTGCATACTGACATGTTCTTAGGGGAGCTCTCAGGGGTATTGCTGCTTATTGGCCCCATTCTCTATGCTCTGCTCTGGCATCTGCTCTTGGCCAGCCTTGGTGACAGGACAGATGGGAAAATATTCTGAGCCAGAAAGATTTTTCTATGTTTATGCTGTCTTTTTTTTTTTTCTTCCATGCATGTGCCCCAAGCATTGCAAAATGTGAGTAACCTGGCCCTCAGGAACAGGATGGGCTCCTCTCTTCCCTTGTTTATTACTGTCAACAGAGAGAAAGCCTTTAATGTGGGAAAACCCTTTTCTCTTAGCCTGTGAACCCAGCCCAGACTTGCACTGGGAGCACTGGCAGTGACGTGTTTCAGACTGAGACACCCCATTGGTTTCAGAGGTGCTGGGAGTCCTGCAGTGACAGTGTGAAAGTCATGTCACAGATCTGTTCACATCTGGCTGGCACATGTTAATACTTTTCTGACCTTTTCTGAAATCTTTTAGGCCCCGTTTCTCCTCCTGGGAGAGGGTCGAAGTACTGCTGGAATTTATGCCTCACCTGATATGAAGAGATCCTGTCCACAGAGGATGTCCTTTGTCAGCAGAATTAGATTAAATAGAAACAAAATGCAGGGTGCATCCAGGCCCATCACAGAGACTTTTTTCCTGTTGAGAAGAAGTACAGCTGTTGTGATGTGCATTTGACAATTTTGCCTAATACTGTGGCATTGCAGGGAGGAGTTGGCAGCTGCAGCCTGCATTCAGCACCCCACTCCTCTGGACCCCTCTTGCAGAGGCTTGAATATCACCCATATTGCTCCATGGCAAGATATTGGCTGAAGTCACTCTTGGGAGGGGGGTGGGGTGGGCACTGGACACACAGCTGATGCCCATCCTGGCCCAAATATTGTCCCTTTAACACTGCATGGAGACAGAATGGAAGAAAAACATGGAAAGGAGAGGGGGGAAGCGACTTGTCAAGCCATCAGGATAGAATGGGATATAATTTAGCTTTTCTGACTTGTTCATATTTCCTCCTTTTCATGTAGGTGTCTCTCTTGAATTTTGCCACGTTTTCTTTCCTGAAAATGAGGTTTAGCACCAGCACCCCTTGTCCAGGGATTAAGCAGAGATTTTTTTTTTTTCCTGAGTATGTGAATTAAGAAATATGTGCTTTCCAGACTCCACCTCAACCCAAGTGTCAGAGAGAGAGCAAAAGCTTCCTTTCTCCCTCCGAACACCCCAATGCAAAGGAAAACCTCAAAAGCCATCTTCTGTTTAGTTTTCAAGTGTTTTTTTTTTTCCTGATGTGCTGGGGTTTTCTGGCTGCTAATCCAAAAAACATGTGGCTGGAACACAAGGCTTTACAAAATATTTTGGCTTCCACTCAGTTAGAGAAGAGTTTTCTAACCAGCCATACTGACTCACAGGACAACTCTTGCAGCTAACCAGATGAGACTTCTACCTCCATACCCCACTTGTCCCATAACAGCATAAGAGATTGGTTCAGGGTACAGCTAACAATTGCCTTTGTTGGACATCCCAACACACAAGAACTTGACTGAGTCATTGTTCTTTTGATCAATTTTTTTCCCTAGGAGAGCAGCAACACCGGTTGCAGCCCAAGAGCCAGCAGCACACAGTGCTTACCCAGACCATGCCCTGGGCAGGGGGAAGAGGAGCTGGGCACAGGTGGAGCTGCTGGAGCAGGGCTGCCTGCCTGGGCTCAGCAGTTGCCTCTTCTGCACTCTCCTTCATGCATTTTCCTTTGTTTTTAGTGGGCAGGGTTCAGCCTGTCTCTCCTCAGCAGCAGAACGGATCCAGGCCAGACAGATACTAATCAGATGTGACTTCCAATAAGATCCCTGCCTTTGCTTTGTCCGTGGGATACAGTTGTGTGGATGGAAACTGCAGTGTCTTATTATTCCTCCAGTTGTTCCAATACTTCTCAGAGAGCAGTGTCATCTCATTGGTATTTCCATGTGCAATCTCTGCCTGGGGTACAGTCTTCCTCCCTACTCTCACCCTTACTAACCGGATTGTTTTGAAGTGACTAAACCGGGAGTTGATACGTGCAGTTCCTTGCCGGGAGGATTTTCAGCAGCGCTGCCGTAGCTTGTAGGCAGAGCGTGCAGCAGCACGCAGAGACAGCCGGCAGGGCATCACACGCGGGATGGGAGCTGCTGCCGTGCCCAGCCCAGGAAAACACGGGCTCCAGCACTGGTGAGAGCCAGGCAGGGAGGAGGACAGAGCAGACTCGCAGATCCGCTCTCTGCCCTGGGAGTGCCAGGGCTATGTGCAGGGGAGCGAGTGCCCTTGCACAGACTCGGATGGCTGTGCGTTTTCTAGGGAGCAAGTCAGGGAGGCGGGAGGCTGGAGAATGTCTGCTGAAATCTGTTCTGTTCTGAATCTGTAGCCTGAAGCTGCCTGGTTTTGGAGGTTCTGACTCAGACACTTCAGTGATCAAATACTTCAAGTCAAATACTTCAAGGTCGGTGAAGGGACTTTATCCCTCCCCAGAGCAGGGATGAGCTCTGTCCAAACACTTGCCTGCCACCAACATGACCCTCTCAGTTGCGGCAGGAATTCTGTCCTGAAGACCTACTTGGAGGGTCTTAGCAGGGTGAGCACGGGTGCTGACCATCCTGTGATTTTCCTCAGCCTTCACCATGAGGGACAAGGACCACATTTTCCCCTGTGCTGTCCCATGCCAGGCAGCCCACGGGTGCCTGGCCCTTGTGCCCACCTCACGGCAGTGGTGCCATGCAGCCAGCAGCCTGTGGTTTCTGTCAGACCAGTTTGGGTGAGCACCTGCAGAGAGGTGATTCTGGTGCCACCAGCTGCTGGGGCATTGCCACAGGCGATGAGCAGGATGGGTCATGCTGTGTGACACGCACCACGGTCCCTGTGGCACCTGTGGTGCCCTGTGGCCCTGGCAGACAACTAGAATGACTTGCAGAGTGACAATGAACAGGGAAGGAATGTGATGGAGGCTGGCCCTCTGCTCCACCTCCTGGGTGTCAGGGAGTGGCTTCAAGGGCCCTAAGCAATTAAACTTTAAAAACTTTGTTCCCTTTAGCAACCTGGTTGCTAAAGAGGGCTCCTGGAAAGCTGGCACTGACAAAGGATGCTAGCTGCCCACAGTCTTCTCTACACAGCTGGCCATGGGGACAGCTGAGTGAGCATGACAGAGGCACTCACAGATGCCTTCCTCATTGCTGTGACAGCCTCACCACCCCAGGGAGCGAGTCACCCTCAGTGGGACATCTCCTGCTCCTGGGAAGTCTCCCCTGCTCCAGCTCTGGGGGCTCAGGCACTCCACTGTCAGAGGGTTGGTTGTGTGTAGTGTGTCTGGCAGAGAGGCTCCAGGATGGAGGAGGGTGCTCCTTGCCATCTCTCTCAGGATATGGTGACTGGGCTGGTGGATGGGGGTGCTTTCCAGGGAGGAGTATGGGAGCAGGGTGCAGTGCTGCGCAGGCAAGCAGCTGGAGAGTGCTCAACCCATGGGAGAGCCCAGCAGGCTCAAACAAGCACAAACAGCCTAAGAAACCTGAGCTAATGAAGCCCCACCTGCACCACTGCTTAGGGAAGTCGCACTCTTGTCACAGCATGTCTTTTAGCACCTTGTCCTGCTGAAAGGAAGTGGTTTGGGGGACACCCAAGGCTGGGGGACCAGTTCCCATCAGCGTTGAGGGCAGGTTCTGGAGGCTTACTGCCAATCTGAGGCTGTTTGAAGCAGAAGGAAGGCTTCTGGCACTGGCGTGGGATTGCTCTCATGTTGCTCCAAGTGTCTCTTGGCTGGCTGGTGCTACATACAGCCAGTCTGTCTGGCTTCTCTGGGTGGGTTTTTCTCCCTTCTTCAAAGGCTGTTTCTCATCCTAGGCCCAGTCCTGGCTAGTAGATCTTCTCCAGGGGCCATGTATGTAGGGCCATGTCTCCTGTTTCTTAGGTCTCTGGCCTGGCCGCAGAAAGCCCTGCTCAGTGGGGTGGGCACAGCAGGGCTGAGCCGAGGGAGCCCACTGGAGAGCTGTGACCCCTGTGCTACTCCTGCTGTCCAGCACAGGCCTGTCTGTATGGCACGGGAACACTGGAACAGACTGTCAGGGGTTTCCAGAGCCTGCTTCCCTTGAAATACACTTCACTTAGCAGATACTATTTTAGCAAGATACTAATTCTAGCCTCTGCTGCCCATTCACTTGTTCTGCACATAGAAATGGGTTTGCTGACTTGTGAGGCTGAGCTGGCTTTAAAATATCTGGCTGTAAAGGTAGCCTTGAGTTCTTATGACCTGATTGTTCCCAACTTGATTTCTCTTCCCCCTCACCCTCCATTGTTGGGTTGTGTCACTGGGAAACCTTTGCCAGTAGCAAAGAAGGAACAAACTTGCACCATCCAAGGTGAAAGGATTTCTCCAGGGCATATTCCTTCTGTGCTGCAGCATCTTCTCTGTGCTAGATCTCTGCACAGCTTCAAGAGAAACAGTTCATGGCAGAGCTGTAGAGCACTTTCATCTGCTCTGGACCTTCTCTGGCCTAGGAGAAAGCATGGCCAAAGGAGTTCTCTCTGGCTGAAAATGCCACTTTGCTGACCCTCAGTTAGCAGGGTGGAAGGACCATGAAGTCTGGAAGAGAAGAAGCAGGTGGCAAGAAGGGGCTAACATGTCCCCATATCAGCCATCCTGGATTGCATTCTGCTTGTCCTTAACTTGAAATTCATTCTCTCTCCCTTGGTTCCAGCAAAGGTCACTGCAGCTCGTACATGTCACCCTGGTACAGAGCTCTGGAGCTTGGCCACATTCATCCTGGTGTTCACAGCAACACCCTTCTCAACCCTCTTCAGACTCAGAGATTAGTTGCACAGCTACAGAGCAAGCCTGCGTGCCTCAGGAAGAGCTGTGCCACATTGTTATTCCCTGTGATGACCACAGTCCTCCCAAGGGAACTTGTCCAGTTGAGTACTGCTAATCTTTTTCTGTGCCATGGTTTAACCCCAGTCTGCAACTAAGTACCATCAGCTGCTTGCTCACTCCACTCCTGCTGGGATGGGGAGGAGAAATGGAAAAAAGTAAAAAACTTGTGGATTGAGATAAGAACAGACGACTTTGGATGAAGAAGCACAGTCCCAGAGTGACTCTATAGTTGTACAGACACAACTACTTTATAGGGACTGGGAGTTACAATAATTCAGTAAGTTAAAGAAACAGGATGGGTACAAGGAACTTGTGTGTTTCTGCTCATTACTGAGCTGAGAGTGTTATCCCTTCTCTGTATGATGTGTAATTACTCAGATCAGTGGCTCTGCAGTGGGGGATCAGCTCGGGTGGGTGACCTACTCTTTGCATCCTGTTTTGGATGAACATGCTGCTTTCAGCCTGGCCACCCAACCTCCCAACCATGTCCTGCTTTCCTGACTGCCAGAATGGATCAGGGCTCCCGGTACATCTAAAGGCTGTTATAGGCTCAGTGGCGTTCCCACAGCTCAGCTGGGTCAGTAGAAATGCCATTGTACCCAATCATGGCAAATATGAGCCATGGGAAAAATGAAATACACAAGGGGCTGGCTCTGCCCTCTGTGCCCAGCCTGCTGTTGCGTTGGAAATGTTGGTGACCTGGGACTAGGGACACATGGGAGAGAGCTGGTGTGTAACTGCTCACAGCCTGCTGGTTTCTGCCAGATGTTTTTCAGTCCTGTCATTTCTGAAGACCTGGAGGCTTTCTTGAGTCTCTGAGAGTGTTTTATCTGTTCTGAATAAAGTAATCTTATCAATCTCTAATGGCAGGCTGTTGACCCTAAGCACTCATTTCATGATGTTTTCACCCAAGGAAAATGAATGCGAGAGATGAGGAGTTAAGCAGAAGGCTCAGAGGCATTTTCTGCTGTGCACCTACACACAGCACTCCAGATGACTGAGGTGCTTTCTCATAAGTAGTCAGACCTGTCAGGGTGGTTCTGGTGGTTCTAATAACACCCAGCTTTGGACAGCACAGGTGCTGGTTGCAAATGCACCGGCAGCCTGTTGCTATTGCAAACTACAGAGTAAGCGAGGTAGAAATGACCTCTCCAGGTCTCTAGTCCAACCTCCTGCTCCAAGCAGGGCCCTCTAGATCAGGTAGCTTAGCATTGTGAGCAGCAGAATTGTGAACATCTTGAAGAATGTTGTTCCTAACCTCTATGTGTTCCTGTTCTAGTATTCCTCATGGGAAATAAATTTTTGCTGGTATTTATTAAAATTTTTGCATGTATACAAGATCCTTATCCTAGCCCATTATTACTTATATGTGGTTTTTTGCCTTACTGGTGCATGGCAGAGTCTAAAGGCAATGTTTGTCACGGGACAACAAATGGTTTTTTCCCTCCTCATGAGCCCAAACAGTTTTCTTTTCAGAGTTAAAAATCTCCTTTTCCTCTTCTGACGACTTTTTAAAAGAATCTTCTTTCTCTGTGTAGGAGTGGAAGAAGTCCTTAAAATATGCAGGTTTTTCCTCTTTTTGGACTCAGTTACATAGCAACAGGAGTTTACAGACCCTTATGCCCAGAGTTTAGGAAATCTTTACTTTGGCTGATCCATGGAGATGACTTGCTTATTGCTTTGTCCTATTTGGTTCTGACATGAATACTATCTAGCTCTCAACTGACAACAATACATATGCTCAAGTTTTAAGCTTTGATTATGGTTGCAGATCCCTAAATTCTCCTGGAGAACCTGGCTGGTCATGGCATGGATAGGTGCACTGTTTGCCATGTAAAAAACTGGCTGTGTGTCAGGACTCAGAGAGTGTTGGTGAATGGTGCTACATCCAGTGTGTGGACGGTCACTAGTGGGGTTCCCCAGGGCTTGGTGTTGGGGCCAGCCCTGTTTAATGTCTTTATCAATGATCTGGCCAAGGGAACTGAGTGCATCCTCTGGGCAGAGGGCAAGTTGATAGGTGGAGACAGCACCAGGGATAAAATTTGCATTTTGCTTGATTGTCAGGACTTACATTTAGTAACACAGCTTAGTGGGACTTGGCTGTGTTAGGTTTACGGTTAGGTTATGGATGACCTTAAAGGTCTTTTCCAACCTAAATGATTCCATGAATCTCAGCAGATGACCTTAATCACTGATGTGACCTTCCATTCACAACCATTTCTCTACAGCTTTGTGCATCCAGCTGTATTTATGTCTCCTACCATAGGCCTAGGGAAGGCAGAAACATTGTGGGGCTATGGATGCTGAAAAAGCTCCAGCAGAGAATTTCTTCAGCTCTCTGCAGCATTTTTGTGAGAGTTCTGTCTTTCCCATGCAAGTAACTCAAAACAATATTACAGTTTTGTAAACTTCTTGCCGCTGCAGGTTGTTTTGCAGAATTGTTATGGTTCTAACTAGAAAAACACTCAGAGATGGGTGTCTTAGAACTTGACCAATCCCCTTAGGGGGTGGATGGCAAAAAACCAATTATCTTATGCCACTTAATACACTTTGCGAACTAACATATAAAAGTCTTCTGAGAGTTCATTAAAGCGCGTCCATCTATCCCTGAGCCTGGACTTCGTGTCGTTTCTCTGCTCATCCGTGGGGAAAACAGTGACATGGGGCAAGCTATGGATCCCATGCAAATGCAAAGCTGATTTGTAGAAATTCAGAGAGAAGCAAGGTACTTGGAGTTTCCCAAAGCTTGCCAGAAGGTAAGAGTGTGCATGCAGATAGCTACTGTACAACAGCCCCAAAGCCTCCTACAGAAACCACTCCTCTCTTTGACAGATCCTCTTCAAATGAAGAGAGAGGGTTCACTTCAAGTGCCCATTTACCGACATCTGCAGATTGCTGGATATCCAAAATATTTGAAGGGGACTGGCAGATAAGAAAGGATGTCCAGGAAACCTAGGCCCTTTAAGGGCAGCAGTTTGGGGCTTGCTGCAGTATCCCACAGAACCTTCAGTGACACCAGATATTACTAGACAAGTTAAAGACCTCAGTCCCAGCCCTATTCGCTGCTCCTCAGTGCTTCACAGTAGGATTTTTCACTGGGGAAGCTGGAACAGACTAGCTTACGTAGGAACAGTTTTAGGTCAACTCTAAACACTTTTGCACCTAATGTCAGGAAGGAGTACTCAGAACTGCTTAAAAGGTAAAACACATGTACCATACTCTTGCATAATTTCTCACCAGTTGACAGAAAAAGCACTTAAAAGGGTTAATTTTTCCTCAATGTAAAGATGAGACTCTGTCACAGAGAAAAGTTGGGGTTTTTTCCTGAGGTTATCTAGCTAAGAATTCCCTGTCCAGAAATCTACGCTACTTCTATAGATGTTTAGAGTTTAGAAAATGAAGCAGTTGCTATGTGACCAGCTCGAGAATCACAAAGCTAAGATAGAAGCCAGTGCAATCCTACACATGGCAATGAACGCCACAGCTTCATCTGTGAGTCATCTGCCCACAGAATAACTTTTCTACCAAATTGTGTACCATGGAGTCTCCTTCATCAAATATATCCCGATTCAATGATCAGGAAAAAGCAAGTGAACTTTGCCAAGTGTGTCAATGGCACTAATAATGCAGTTGAAAACAAACAGCTCCTAACAGAACGTTTATGCATTCAAACGATAAGGATGAATAAAAAGCCTTTCCTAAACGCCCTTCTGAGAACACAAAATGAGATTTAAAAGAAAAGAAATGCTGCCGCCTAGAGAGCAAGGTGGAAATCTACAAATCCAAGCTCTTCGTTCTGACTCTTTCCCATAGGATTCAGGCATGGCTTTCCCTTCTGCTCTTGCTCATGGTCCTGTGTCACCCAGGAGAGACTCCTCTCTTCCTCTAGATACCAGTGTTAGCCAGTATTAACCAGTTACACCTCTGGTTGAGACCCTTCAAAGGGTGCCTGAAGCAAGGGGCTGAGCACTTCCAAACTAGCCACAGCTAAGCTGGGAGCCCAGCTGTCCCAGAAAACACACACACTGCCTTGCTGAGCAGTACGTGGAGTTCAGGGAACTTTTAAAAACATGTTTCCTGGGCAAATTTAAAAACAATTAAAATTCCACAGGAGGGAGAGTTGGGAATTTAATCAGTTAAAAAAAGCTCTTCTTGTAACTCAACCAGAGAAAAAAGCCATTCATCTCCACATTTCATTAGCAAAAGCCAGTAAGACATCTTCTGACCTTCCTTTCATCTATATGGATGGCTGCACATTCTCCTCCCAGTGAGATCAGGACTGTGGTGATCCTGTGAAGCTGGAAAATGTCATAAAATCCTAATCAATCAAAATATTGTTCAACCACCTGAGCTCAGGCAGAAAAGAGATTTTCTTGATTCACAATCATGCCATTCAGCTAGCATAACTTTTGTTAGCCTCACACACGTGGAATAAGCAAATGGGAATGCTTGCCATAGGGTTGTTGATGTCTAAAGATTACAGTAACATCCTTCTATGATGCTGTATTATGAATTATGCTGTGAAGCTGTTATTATTATATTAATATTATTATAACTTGTGTTCTGAAGCTGTGTCAGGGGAGGTTTAGGTTGGATGTTAGGAAAAGGTTCGTCCCACAGAGGGCAGTTGGGCACTGAAACAGGCTCCCCAGGAAGCACCAAGACTGTCTGAATTCAAGAAGTGTTTGGATAATGCTCTCAGCATGGTCCTAAATGTAATGTACAGTCTTAACTTAAAAAAATTAAACCCATCATACTGAAATTCACCATCTTTTTGAGCTATAAAGCCTCATAAACACCCAAATGGGATACATTACTATTTGGGGTTTTTTTTGTTTTTGTTTTGTTTCCAGCCTTCCAGTTGTGCCACACGTGACATTCCTCCATCAGTGATTAGTCTTCACTCAAAGAAAATGAAAGCAGGCATGTGCTGGAAGGTATGGATAGCTTTGACCCTTTAAAGGAAGTGCAAGGCAAAACCATTGTTTTTCAAACCTGAAGTCACTGACCTGAGAATGTTCCTCAGGCATGAAGTATGCTGTACATGTCTGCCTGCACTGCTGCTGCCCAGCAAAGCCTGACAAAGCCATTGTCTGGGACCAGGGGGAGAGCAGGTGCTGCTTGGCTTAGATCAAAGGTAGAAGCCACCTGTGTATTACCAAGCACTGTAGGACAACCCAAACACAGTTCATTTCAATCAACATGCAAAAAACAGGTGTTCAGTGGAACAGAAAGGAACAAACCTAGGATATGTGCCCATATCCATGCCAAGGACAAGGAGAGGACCAAACCCCGGTGCTTGCACACCCTCCCTGTGGGAAGGCCCCCCAGAGCTACTCTGGAGTGCACCCCTTCACAGGAGTCTTGAGCTTTCCAATTTTGCTTGGTGCTTGCTACAGAAAGTGGCTCTTGGGTGCCAGCCAGGCCAGTGACATCATTGCCCCAGGGAGCAGAGCCCAGAGGGATGGGGACCTGGAAGGCAGTGCATGCCCCTTGCCCATGCCTCCAGCATTCCAAACCAGCCCTTACTTCCTCAGCAAGAGCAGACGGTGCCCAGGTCACTGCCCTCCACCAGCAGGACCTGCAGGCTGGGAGCCAGGGGCAGAGGCTTGGCATGTGTCAGGTTGCCACCACCAGTTTGGCAGCCGCCACAGGAAACCCCTCCAGCGGCTCTCCAGGGGTCGCTGGCACCTGTGGGCTCAGAATATCCCAGAAACAAAGAGCACTGCCTTCGACAGACATGCTGGGGCCTCCTTGATCCCAGGCGGGGCTGTGGGAATGGCACTTGGTACCCATTCATCTCCTTCCTTGGCACACTCCATTCCTTCTCTGGACAACTGACCTACTGGTATAGAGTCAGGACATCTCTTTCTTACGATCCATCTTTTGTAAGAAAATAAATCAGGGTTCAGGTTATAACTGCACTATGGATATGTTTATAAATACTGGTTTTAATACAGTAAAAATACTTTAAATATGCAAGCTTGTTTATTAAGACAGGCTACATAGAAGGTACATTTAAGGCATTGTTTCCATTTGGACTGGCTGTGACCCTCTTATTTTCTTGAAAAGTGGTCATCTGTCATATCAGCAAGTTCCCCGTCGGACAATTTTTACATGCTTGTGCTCTTCTCTGCAAACAGAAGAGATACATATTAGAAGAGGAACACTACTTGAATTTTATGGACACGTTTTATAAAGTGGGCTCTCTCATGTCTTTCTACGTGTTCAATTAAATGCAGTGATGCATTAATTGCATCACTTACTGTAAGCATTACCACAAGTAACCATGATGCAAAAATTTATGAATCACATACAAAGACTAACTTACCGCAGGCTTTGTTACCTATAAAAACCTGATAAAACCATCTGCAAATCTGAGAACTATCAAACCACATGGCAAATCTCACCAGGAGGACTAACATGTCCATTACAAAGCACTAACACAAGTTAAACTTGGCAGTCTCTGAGGTGCAAAGCAGTTCTAACGCTTACAATATTTCCACCTTTCATATGGGAATTCAGTGGGAAGGGTGTGCATCCTGATGCACCTCTGCATCTGAGGCTTCACTAAATTTTGAATGTGTGGTTCTCTGAATGCTGGAATCTTCTTTAAGGAAATTTTAGCCAAGTACCCCTTAGTTTGGGAACACTGGTTTGGTTTTCTTGCAAGTCCTTTAAGTAGTATTTTGGGGTGCTCCATTTACAAATCTCAATTTACCAGGCAAGTGCAGATAGAAAAAGAAAGTAATACAATGCAAATTGTCCTAGATGGTCAGTTTGTTTCCTTATCTTAATAGAATCAAGCTGGTTTACTCCTCATGAAATTCAAGAGACTTATGTTTACCCAAAAGCAGGGTTAATCTGTACTAATAGTTTTATCAGGGATCTTTTTAACCAGAAGGTAGTGGAGCAGATTAGGAATATGAAAGGCAAAATCAAGGCCAGAGGATGTAAAATACCAGCAAAGATGTAAGGAGATGTTCTGGCTGAAGGACAGCCCTTACACTAAACCCTGCAGAGAGCAGCTCGAGCTGCTGCATCTATTTCCAAAGAGCGCATGTTGCTGTTGGACTAGGTTTAAACTAAGATCAGATGTTGTCATTGCTACTGGACATTGAGTGTGGAAGAGACCTGGGATTTGAGCACTAACTTAAGAATGGATTAGATCTAAGCTTTAAAAGAAAAAAAAAGTAGGGAGGAAAACCAACTTTGGTCTTACAGTTAAGGGGCTTCACTGCAGAGCCAGGATGGGCAGGGTTTGTGCTGCACCTTTGCTCCAGGTGTCTCATGTTATCATGGATCAACCACAGCAACCTCTTCTGCAGCACTCCATTCACACAGGGCTCTGCAGGTGCCCACACAGTCCTGCATGGCTAAAACAGCTTATGGACAGTACTGTCTTGGCCATCAGGGAAGTATAACTCCCTTTAAAAAGTCCCTTCATGGGCTTAAATATGGGCTAGAACACACCTGCAAGTTGGCCATTGAGAACCACTCCAAGTTAATTGAGAAGTGACTGTTTTGTAATTTAGTACTGGATGTGTCCATATGTCTGTTTCTATATCACCACATAACACTATTTCAGCAGCTGGTCGTGCAGCTTGCTAAATAGGGCAGAAAAATCTCTTTGTTCTGTCCTCCTAAGAAGTGTGACAGACTCTACCTTAGATTACTTGGAGTGGAATGACCATTGCTTATGACTATGGACTGTTCTTCAAAGCCGAAATTCCTCCAATAAAGCCAAGTGTTTTATCCGTGTTGTGCTCGTGCCAAGTCAAACACTTCAGAACAACAACTCCAGACTGAACTAGAAGGCCCCCAAATATGCCAACTACTGAACTAGAGAAGAAAAACCATCAGGAGAATATCTGGCCATCCTGTGTCCCTTCAGACCAAAATATGTTTCTGAGCATGTAAGAAGACAGCAAAAAAAGATAGTTAAGGCAAAATTCTATCTTGTGTGTATAATTGGATTTAATCTCGTGTATCACACAAAACATGTACTTTACATCTTATACTAAAAAGACATAAGCCCCATCACTAATTACACTTAAGGAATTACTTAAGGAGTTGAAATAAGCAACAGATTTGACTGGAGAACCCTTTGTTCTGTGTGCAGTGCTGTATTCAGGAATCTGCCATGCATCCATCTGGAACTGAGGGATCATGCATAAAAAAATGAAGCTAGAATCCTAGAAATGTAAGGCTGTATCTCAAAGCCCATCCTTCTGCTCTGAAAGGATCAAAGATACTGTTTAGGTCATGAGATGCTCTCCTGTCTCTATCTCCACAATATGGATTTGCACTCTCTATGGGCAATATGTAGCACTTCTCTTTGTCTTTTATTGTACTGATTTCACTCCATTTCTCCAGATCCCTGGGAATTTTTATAATATCCTGCACAGATCAGCATATCCATGCCATTTTGCAATTTTTATTATATAAAATATAATAGCACTTTCCAATGTAAAATGCTGATCACTGCTTTTGAACCACAGCATTTCAAACTTCTGTGATTTCATCCTTTAAGAACTTCAGCTGAATAACTATTTGTCTGCTTCTGTGAATGTCAAGTGGAGATAATGTAAAATGCCTTATTAATGTCATGCACCAATGCTTCTAGTTCTTCCTACTCTGTTTGGCCAAGTTATCGTGCCAAAAAACTAAATCTCATGGATTTGATCGGATTATTTCTGACAAATATGTATCTGCTTTGCTTACTTTCCTCTTTACCTCTGGCTATGTACAAAGCAATCACTTAATAACTTTCTCCAACAGCACTCTAGGCAGGAAAGATGGGTAGGCTCCTAATACGTAACATGCCAGGACCTCTTTTCCTCCCTTTTAAGAGATTCTACTGTGTGTGAATTTTGATTTTTTTTTCCTACGCTGTAGGTTTGCCAATTTTCTTTGCAATTTGTCATTTGCTTGTGTAGTTTGTGCTGTGTTCTGGTGAAAGTGTTAGCAAATTCTGCAGGTCTGCATGACACACTTCAGCACTTTCTTTACAATTATTACCTTGAGTGTCCTTTGACACCTTTGTCTCTTTCCTTATTCTGGCCTATGTTCCCTCTGTCTTGGTCATTTGAATCTTGTAAATCATCTGGTCAGAATTAATTTTTCCTCTGCCTCAAAGTCAGAAACACATTTCAACCTTCTGTTTCTTGAGATCTATCTGTTCGCAGTTTTGTAAGTTCCCCTCACTGCTATTCTGCTACCCTCCCTTCTACCCTCTGCTGGAAACAGATGATCTTTTATTTCATTTGTATAAATTGCCTTTTACCATCAAAATTCTATTCACAACAGTTCCTCTCAGTATGTACTGAGAGACTGCTCTATAAAGGTTTCCAGTCAATTGTAGTGGGGAGTAATAATGCTCATTAGATACTGATTCTCTGTGTTTTCAATTTGTTTTTAAAAATTATTACATTATTAAAGAGTAAAATACTCTCAAATATCAGGCAGTCTTTTTCTTGATTTTTAGATAACCTGAAGGCAAAATAGTATTTTCTCCTAACACTTAGCATTCTTACTCTTCTTCGTGAAAGAAGGTCAGGCGATTGGATCTTGAACATAAATATTTTATATTTAAAGCTGCATTTTGGGTGGGATCTTTCATGTTTTCTGATGGAGAGTGTGGAAGGGTCTGGCATTATATTCATTGGTAGTATGGCATTGTATGAACATGACAGGCAACCTCCTCTAAGACGCTCCTTCTCAGGAATTACTAATACAAATACTCAGTACATCCAGCTGACTGAATCCAAACAAAGCCATTTACAGGTATCACGACAAAATCTGTTGCAAGGGATTCACAGCTGAGAGGACACTGCTGAAACTGCAGTGCAACGGTGCGAATGATCCAAAGCCAGTAAATGATCTATCAGTTACCTGGGATGTCAGGGTGAATGTTCTGCTTGCGTATAGGGAAGGGAATGACAGAATTAAGTGACTACCTGTTAGCAAGGCAGAGCACACACTCGTTTCCGTAGGTCTCCCCATCCGTGCCACAAACTGGATGGTAGTCCCTTGGACACATATACGAGCCATAACTGTCGCAGTCAGGCTAGGGAAGACAGGTACAAAAAAAGCTGAAGTTACACCATTTGAAACAGGTTTCTGCTCAGGTTCTGAAGAATCCTGACATGCACAGAAAAAAGGTGTCCAACAGGAGCTGGCATAGCATTTTAAAGAGCCACATTATTTTTTTACGCTCTTATGGGAATTTATCACTTGAGGCTTGGCTCCTACTGCCTGGCACGGCTCAGCTGTGCCCCACCGCGCAGCCCCTCTGACCTCGGAGCGTCAGCGGGACACAGGGACAGCGAGTCCCCATGAAGCGCAATGCAGACGGAGATGGTAAGAGACGGGAATCGCCAGGGCTTGTGTGCAGCGGAGCCAGCAGCCTCCCGGGCCCATCAGCTGTGGGGAGAGACCCCTGCTCAGCGCCGGGGCTCCGGAGCCAGGGCAGGCACAGACTCCCAGCGTGAGGCCCGCGGCTCTGGGGAAGGGGCCGCCGGCAGCGGGAGGCCGGGCCGGAGGCAGGGAGGGCAGCGGGGCCCTGCTTGCCGGGGACGGCGGGGCGGGCGGCACTCACCGAGTAGCTGGCCATGGCGCCGGGACACGAGAGGAGCCCTGTGGAGAGCAAGCGGCGTTAACAGCGCCTGGTCCCGCACGGGCTCCCCCGACCTCCGCGGGACCAGCCCTGCCCGTTACCGGCCGGACGCTGCCCCGTCCCCGCAGCCCCTGACTCTGTCCGCTCCTGGGACACCCTGGGCAGCCGCTGTCCGATCCCGGCATCCCTGACTAGCCGCTGTCCCGTCCCGGTCCCGGCCCCCTCAGGACCAGCCGCTGTCCCGGTACCGGCCCCGACCAGCTGCCGTCCGGCACCATCCTATGCCGGTTCCCCGCCCTGCCTCCGGATGGCTGGTGCCCACCCCCGGCTTTAGATTCCGCCGCCGCGCCGCTGAACCAGCCGAGGCACGGTACCGGTCCAGGTTTGCCCTTCCCTGGGACGGGACTGCCCGGGGCACAGTACCAGCCCGTTTCCCACTTCCCCGGCACCGCCTCTCCTCCCCTCCCGCGGCGCGGTACCGGCGAGGAGGACGGGCAGCAGCAGCAGGAGCGCCAGCGGCCGCGCCATGTCGCGAACTGAGCGAGGCGGGGACGGCGGCGGGGGCGGCTCGGGGCGCAACGGCCGCGCGCGCGGGAGCAGCCGGGGGGCGCGGGGCGGAGCGGGGCGCGGGGCAGCCGCGGGCGGGGGCGGGAGCGGGCGCGACTGGGATGCCACGGCGGGGACGCGGGGTTGAGCACTGCAGGAAGCTCCCCAGGAGCACGCTCACGGGACGGAAAACTTTTCCCGTCACGGCTGTGCAGGTGGGCAGCGCAGTTAGTGGCGGGGCGCCGGCTGTAATTTCTGCGTTCCCCAGGCTTCCCTGCTTGCCTTCAGCTCGTTAGGGTTGTGCTTTGATTTCAGAGTGTCTTGGGCAATGCAGCGAGGTTGGAAATACTCACGCAGTGCCATGCGGCTGTTAAGGTCATATCCCGCATCTCGTCATAAAGTGACATGAGATGGCTTCTGCTGAGCTGTGAGTGCGTTCCTGCCAAGAGGAACGGAAAAACTAACACAGTCCCAGCAACAAAGCAACCTGCCTGCCTCCGAAGGCATGAGAATACAGGGGGCTGGAAAGCCTTGGCACGCTGTCCTGCCAGCACGGCTGGGTATCTTGGCAGCCCTGCTTTCCAAAAACTATCTTGTCTGTCGGTCACCGATAAGAGTGGTTAGCTTTGCAGAGCCCAGAGGTTGGCTTTGTGCAGAGTCTGGCTCTGCAAATGTATTTATGCAGTTTCCTAAAATCTAGGGTATGAACTTCTTGTACTGTGCTTCTGTGTATGAGCTGGGGTTTGACTTGTCAAGTGTTTTGATATGTCCCACACAGGTACATACACAGGCACACCTTTCTTGTCTGTGTGTCAGCCTCTGAGTCCCTTCAAATATGGCTTTTCTTCTTTCTGACAGTGTGCCCTGCCTACGTGGCATCACAGGGAGGTTATTTTATTATCTGCTTAATATGTTCTTATTCCTCCAGGTAACCTCTGCAAATTGATTGCAGTTTCAGATTTTCATTCGGTGCCCACCTTTGTGATGATTACCCAACACAAGGGATGTTCCATGCAAAGGCCTCTGGCTTGGCTATTTTAAGCAAGATGCCTAATCAGAACGTTTTGTGGCCGGTGAAGCATGTAGAGGGTTATTTCCCTCTGCTTGATCTCCTTCCCTAGCTTTCCCAATTTTCTGCCTCAGCTTTGCCTACGAAGCCATTTGAGATGAGGGTGTCTTTCTGTTACCTTGTTATTGGTGGGACGGTTGCTGGATTTGCCATCCTTGGGGGAAGGATCGGAAGGGGGTTAAATACTGGAGAGTTATGCCGGGGTGTGTGGGTTTCCTTGTTTCTCGACGGTGTGATTTGTCAAAGGGAAAGGTGCCAGCTGAAGGTGAAGAAAGCAAAACCAAGGGTAGAAGTTATCTATTAGGTTGTGAATTTTGTAGGTTCCTCTGAACAGTTAAATGCAAAGCTCTTGCACAGAAAAAAAGCCTGAACAACATGAACCAAGTAAGAGCTCAGTGTTCCAGCTGTTGGTAGCCCAGACGAGCTTTGTCCTGAACAACTCCTGCACAACAGGCACTAAATGGGTGTGTACTGTCATCATGTCACCTAAGAGAATAGCTGCCCCCTAAAAAACGTTCTCTACACTGATGTATTTTCCAGCATATTTAATGTTAATTCCATGGTCATCAATGTGTTGCACTTGATCCCAGGTAAATGGCATGAATGGGACCATTTGGTTAAACATCACTTCAGTTGCCTTTCTGTGACAGCAATATGAACTCAGTCACAGCCATGTGTTCTGCCCTGGATGTTTCCTCTTGATGTTGCAGAGAAAATAGGGAAAAGTAAAATAAAGGTGCTCTATTAATTCTCAATGTGACATTCATATTTGAAACTGGTGCCAGTCTCCTCAGTTCTGAAAGCATTTTGTTTCACTTACTTATATTTTTCTACTGAGAGTATTTAGTTTTGCCTTATTTGAGTAAAATTTTAGAGACAAGTCTTTAGAGAAGGGAAAATTGTAGAAATGAGATTTTAAACAGAAGAAAAGATAACTTACAAAATTTTTCTTCCGGCAAGATTGAGTGTCTATTACAAGTTACTAATTTTCATTCATAAATTATTAAGAACTGGAGGCAAGGAAGAGTATAATTATGCAGAGGGCTTCTTAATAGCTTTTGTATTCTGTTAGCACATTTCTGATATGAATGCTGAGTCACCGGAAAGGAAAATTGGAGAATTATTTGCATATCTCCTAGAAGTTATCTTCTTGTTAACATCAGGTAGCTGATTAACAAACATGGAAGATAATAATGATCCGAGCATCTAGGCTGCAGGGAACAATGCATAATTAGAAGTTACATCCCTACAGAGAAAGTCTGTTTCTGCCTTATGCTTAGTGGAATAACCCTCTGTGCTTGGAAGCTAGAATTTATTTGAACTTCACTCAAACTCTTCTGGTGCTCCACAGCCTTGCTGCTGCTCCAGTGAGTGATGGGCAGGTGTTTCTGAGATGTACCTCAGTCCAGATACCAAGAGGATTGGGACTAAGGAACTGGATTGCCTGCTACCTTAAACTCCAGGATTCAGCAGTGTGGCATGAAATATCCTCTTTGCCACAGGCTGTGGTGGATGCTAAAGGTTTAGAATTGAAAAACAGAGTTGCAAGGTAAGAAACCATAGGTGCCCTTAAAAGCATGAGAATTCCCACTTGAACAGGCTCCTGCAGGCTGCTGCAGGCAGGAAGGTGACACACAGGAAGTCTGGGTATGGATTTGCTCCCGTTTTCTCTTGGCCATTGTTGATGGCCTCTTGGAGAGCAGAGGCTGGTGAGAGGGATGCTACAGTCACACATCCTTGCATCCTTGCATTGACCTGCAGTTAATGTCCTCTTGCAGCTCCCGGTCATTTGAGGGAGAGTTAATCCACTGTAGCAGCAGGACAGTGCAGCTGATGATGGGCCCGCGCTGCTGCAGGCGGTCTAGAAGGGCACTGTGCTTGGGCACAACGATTGGGCATGTCCCAGCTGCACTTGTGCCATGTACCTGTGAGTCTCTTGCCGTAAGTACTGGAGCTGGTCTTTTCACCTGAGTAATTGTGGGGGTAAAATCAAGCAATGTAGCACAGGACAATCAAAAGTGCTTCTGAGCTGCTTTTCGGCGCACTGTCCCGGGGTGGCACTGCTGAAAGCCTCTGTCCCAAGGCACCGGGGGCGCTCCTGCCTCTGGTGAGACTGGAATGCCCTAGAAATGGTTTGGCACTTGCTAACTAGCTGATTCTGCCAACCTGAACCTGCACAGTAGCAGGGCAGAGATGGACAGAGGGGGAAGAGCTGATTTTTCTAACGTTTTAGTCTCCCTGACAAAGATTCCTGCAGGGAAGAAGTCAGCAGCACTGAGCAGACCGATAGGCTTTTGATGTAAGTCTGGGTTTGTTGTGTGTGGGGAACCGGTTCCAGTTGACAGGCTGCCTCCCTGACCAGGTCCTGAGTGCTGAGCTGTGGCATCACCTCTAATTTTGGTAGACTCCTCCAGGCTGTTTCCGTAGAGGCTGGGTTCAAAGGTTCATAGAAAGATGTGGAGGAAGCTCCTCATCTCATACACTCCCTCACCATCCTGTCAGCGGCATTCCCACCTCCACACCACTAAGAGATTGCTCTGGGGGTCTTATCTGTCACACACAGCCCGTGAATCATTCCCTTCAGTTGTGCTCCTACGTTTGCAATCCCACGTAGTCCCAAAGACAGGATCCGCGCCTCAGGGATTCAATTATGTACACTTCACTCAGTCTTTCCATCCTTGATCCCTCTGTGCCCATTCATTTTGCTTCATCATGTGCTGTTCTCTGCTGTCTAAGTCACAGATGGGCAATTTATCCTCTCCTGTTTCCCACATGAATCCCATCTATCACCTGCCTGTCTTTGAAATTAATTTACTGGCTGGCCAGCTGCCCACTTTGTGTCCCTGGCTCCTTCCTATCTGTGTGTAACGTGGGGGGTGCTCCCTGAAGGGGGGGTGGCTGCAGGTGCTGCAGTGTTCTGTGCCCTAAGGAGCACTGCTGACCTGTAGGCAGTGCTTTGGGATGGGACTGCTGCACGTGATGTGGGACAGCAGGGAAAGGGCTGCCAGGAGGTACCCACACCCTCCTGGATCTGCTCATGCTGTCAGTCACCGTCACAGCACAAAGCAGCAGCCTTCTGCCTGGCAGGGAGATGTGTGTGTATTGCTGCGATGCTCAGGCTTGAATGAGGGCTTTAGTAGTCCCTGGAGCCTGCAGAAAACTCCTGAAGGGTGTCCTGATGGGCAGAAATCAACAGAGTTTTCTTTTTTCTCAAGCCTCCAGAAGTTCTTTCCTGCTGTTGTTTTCAGCTCAATTAAGCACATCTGTCAACTTGATCTGTCATGGACAGGTTTACAGGTGCTGGCTTTGACTTCTGCTGTCTGTGTGCTAGTTCAAATGACTCATGGCAGAGCTGGGCCACCATCCTGCTGGAGGGGACACACACTTTGTCTTAGTGATTTGCACAGGATCATAACTCCTTTGGAGGGAGGTGGTTGGTCCCAGTGGCATTTCTTATGTCAAATTTTTCTCAAAATGCAGAACCTTTCAGGACAGGCTGTAAAGCTTCTTCTAACTGCTTAAAGGGGACAAGGTTAAGGGAACCTACCCAGAAGGCTGCTCACCTTTTTCTGGGTGCTAGGGCTGAACCCAAGCCCCATAGATGACCTGCAGCTATAGAGGAACAGCCCGGCTGGAGGGTCAGCAGAAACTTTTTTCAGCTGTGAAAGCGCAGAGGGTGTCCATGGGAGCTAAGCTGCTACTGCATCAGTACAGTGCTTGAAAGTGAATTGATCCAGCAATACTTGTCTTACTTCCATATGAGAAGACACTTCAAAAGGTCAAAGGCATCTTCCTTAATGCCCACCTATTGCTCATAAAGTGAGTGGTTTCAGCCAGGGCAGTACCTATGCAGATCTGCTTTCAGAGGCAGCCTCACACCCTCTTCACTCTCCAGGAAAAAGCTTTGTGAATGTTGTGATCATTTAAGAAATATGGTCCCCACCTCTATTCCAGCAGAGCTCCTGTCCAACTTCTGGTGCCCTTGGGCTGGGTTTGTAGGATGAGGACATTTTACTAAATCCATGCTGAGGGAAAGGGATAGACGGTAGCTATGAACAGGGCAGAGGGAGGGCAGGTGGAATGGAGGAGAGGGAGTATGTTCAGCATCTCTATTTTCCCTGTGCCCTGTTTATGCAGCACTGTGCCCTGAGCATGTTTCATGGCTCTGTGTGCTCTCTCTGACCCTATAAAGAAAGGTATTCTTATCTTGAAGAACCCACTCAGTGTACTTTATGGTCTCCAGGAGTGAGGATGAACTGCAGATAAGGATTTCACAGTTGGCTGATTTATCTCAGTCGGGCTTTGATGCCTGTCCACCTGATGGATTGTCTGGTAAAATGGAGGATAAAAAGACCTTTATTCACCAGGGAAGACGATGATGGCTTGGAGATGGAGATGAGTTTGCTGCAAAGGTGGCAGGCACCATGCCCCTGAACACTCAGTGCTGCTGAAGGCTGTCTCTTCTCTGTGAAGGCCAGTGACAGAGGCACCACTTTGCAATGTCTGACTGTGTCTCGCTGCCTGAACCACTGACAGCCACCACTTTGGGGTCCGTATTTTCATTAGGAACCTGTCATCGGTCAAGGGAGGAGAACAGCAAATGGAGGAGGGGGTGACAAAGCCTGGGCCTTGTTGGAGGCACCATTTCTGTGTGGTTCTGCTGGATGCAAGACCTTCAACAGTCAGGAATCCCCAAAACACTGCCTGGGCTTGAGGATGATGGAGGCAGGTAAATCTCAGCTTTGTTTCTCTGTCATCCTTCTATGGCCTGACCTGGCCTGTACTCCTCCAACACAAAGTGTGATTTCTCTTGCTCTTCTTGCTTCTACATCTGTGTTTTGGTTCTGTTACTGGAGAGCAGAACCATAGTTACCTGAACTGCTCTGTAGTTCAACACGAGAGGCCAAGGCTGCCCAGCCGTTATCGGAAGTGTCATGCTTTTGGATCAGTTCCATGCCGCAAGCAATGTGACTTTAGGAACTGCAAAAGCTTGGTACATTTTTGTCTGGCAGTGCTCTCATGCTCTGCTGAGCCCAGACTTTTGTGATCTGTGGGGCACTTGTTAAACTGATTTACTCAATTCAAATTTTCCATAGAGAGAACGGCCAGATCTCATCCGTGTCTTAGGAGTCTCTATTTTACGAGATTCAGGTGGTTTCTTTCAAGAGATTTTAGTGACTCAGAGTGGATGGAAGGGTGCCAGGGTAACAGTTCCTGACCAAAGTAATTAATCCAGCTGAGACATCAGGATTTGGCCACAGCTGGTTAGTGAAGCAAGGGCTGGTTGGAGGTGTGAGGATAGTTTTCCCCTCTCCTGCTCTGTCTCAAGGAGTCTACAGGCTTGTCCTTGCACCATGTGGTGGCAGCCTTGCACACGGTAAGTGCTCTGTCTTGCCGGCTTGCATGACTGGTTTTGTTTGCAGCATTTTTTTAGGGTGAAGAGCTCAATGGACCATTTACGCTGTCAGCTGGATAATATTGTTCTGTAATATAGTGGTCTCATCCTCACAGCATCAGCAGCGCACAACTGTTTCCTTTCCTTGCCGTGCTGGAGACACCTAATTCCGTGTAAAACTGCCCGTTCCGGCGGGCTCGGTGCTTCAACATCCATTGTCAGCGCTGCAGGAGTGACAGGGCTGTGCAGGAATGAGGGCATGAGGATGTCTGGGGCATGTGAGATCTCACCCAGCCGTTCAGATCCCTGCCTGGCAATCGTAGAGGCTTCCAGGAGCCATGAGCAAGGACTGGTAGCAGGTAGCAAGGGCCATTCCTAGCCAACTCTCTTCTTTTTCCCCCTGCTAATTCACACAGGGTTTTTCTTGTCTGTACTGTGTCTCGCTCTGAGCTCCATTTGGGAGGGCTGGGATCTCTTCTGCTCACAAGTGTGCCTGTGCTGGTGCTCGAGGGGAGGAAGGGGACAGGTGGAATTTATCTTGATTGAGCTGCAGGGTTGTGTTTGGCAAGGCTTTCCAGCAGCAATGGCTGAGCAGGTTGTGGGCATACTCAGGAGTGAGTCACCAAGTAATAATGACAGTAGGAAGCGGAGAAGAGAAATGCTTCAGGAGTTGTTCAGCTTTTCCTGCTGGGAGCCAAACACAGGGGCGAGGTTTACTTGGAGTGGCAGAAAATATCTAAACTGAAAGGTCAGCTGAGGTAATCTGGGGACATGGCTCAGCTGTGGTCTCTGTCTTGAATCCTCTTGTGTCCCTGTCACCAGATGATGTGGAGACTTCCTGGCAGATGCATGTGATGTTTACAGGAGAACTTCCTACCTGTCAGCTCCTCTAGCCACCAAGAATCTCATCAGACTGATGTGGCTGTCCTAAGGGACATTTGCTTCAGTGTAAGCTGGCTGTACTAGAAATGATCGAAACACCTCATATTTAAACAGCACGTACTGCTGTAATAAAAGCACCTGCGTGGAGATGACAGTTTCCTGAAACTGGTTTACACTTCACTGACCTCCAGCAGAAAGGAGGTGTGTGATTTGCAATATTGGTTTTTCCCATTACTTTTGGCTTTCACTGCTGTTTCTGATCAGAGATGAATGTATGGGATAGTAATTAGTTAGGAAAAATTTCCTAGGCTGCGTTCTGAGGGATACAAGACTACTGCTGTGTTTTTCCCTCTGCAATATTTGCTGGCCAGGTCACCTAAATGAGGGAGCTCTGCTTCATCTACATTGTGTTCTGATGTATGTGCCACACTGAGGCCTGGTGCCCTGTGAGCACATTGCCATTACTATGGGATCCTGCAAATTCCAATTTTCCTACATTTAGAGACCCTTTTGCTTGCAGGTGCTGACCCCATGATAATGACCACAGTAGAAAAACTTACTGGTCAGTTACCTTTTTGGTTTATCACACAGAGGGGACCCTTTGCAGCAGATCTAGTTTTGCTTTGGGCTTCAAGTGGAGGGCTTGGAGCTATGAGATGAGTTTGTTGTAGGAACCAAGTGTAGTGCAGTAACTAATGACAGGATAATACCAGTGAGCAGCTTGGGAACGAGCCACAATTGCTAATGGCAGAGTTTTCTAGTGCGAAGGACAAAGAAGCTGTGGCCTCTTACTCATGTATTTGCTATTACTTTAGTGTGGAGCTTTTCCTGCTGCTGAGTGGCAACTGTGCAAGCTGCTCGCCCTGTGGTGTTGGTCCACGATAGGATGCTTCCTGTTTTAACTGTGATTCTTAGTTCCTTGCACATTACCAGGTTTATCTACCAGACTCTGGAAGCAAACTGTTGATTAATGCTGGGGTTGCTGCTGAGGACTGTGGTTACACCACCTGCAGGAGAGGCAGGGAGCGACCTGGCCTGTGGAGCAGCTCACCTAGGTGCATCCAGCACGTGGGAAGCCTTTTTTCTGTGAGTAGGTGTGTGGAGAATTGCAGAGCTGAAGCTGAGGCCAGATTACACCATTCCTCAGCTATAATGCTCTGACCTCTTAAAAAGCCATTTTACTTTGGGTCAGGCTTGCCATGTTGGGATGGTCAGGGTTACGGACATTCTCCCAGAGCCCTGTGCTAGAGAGGTTTTGGGGATGGTGGTGTTAGTGGAACATGGTTTAGGGGTACCTTTAAAAGTGGCTTTGGAAAGGGGCCATGGATATATCCTAACAACCCAACTCTGACTTTTTTTGGTTTGCTCCCAGTTCTGAATCTGAGCAGGTGATGACCAGAGGCTGCAAAGCCACATGGAACAAGCTAAGAAGGGCTGGAGAGAAGTCCCACATTCTGCTATACTTCCAGAATGGTTTGGGGAAGAAAGGCCTCTTGTCGGTGCCTCTCAGAGCAATCTTTGTGGGGGATTCCAGTCACTCCCATCAGGGCAGAGAGGACAGGCTGAGCTTGCAGACCCCCTGTGGGCATCCCTCAAAACCTATCACAACCAGGAGCCAAAGAAGTTGCCTTGGAAACTGTGATGAAGCTGAATTTGCAGGGAGCTCCTGCCAGGCTAACTGGAATTGCAATGTAAATACCGGTCGCACTGCTGGCATCAGTCAGAGCTCAACAATCCTGGGGATGCTCATCCCAAGCTGCATCCTGGCGTAGCATGATCCTAGGCAGCTTTTCAGCTGCAGGTCTGCACACCTTGGGGAACTTGACGAGAGGCAAAGTTCATATCAAAGTGCTTTCTCTCCAGGGTAAGAGTGAAGTCAGTCAGCTGTGCCTGTTCCTTGGTTATGTTATCCTCTGAGAAAGATGAATGAGCCGAGCAGGTACATTTGCATTTGCAGCAGTGAAGGAAAGGGATTCTGTGTGGAGTGAGAAAGGAGATGGACTGGAAGACCAAGCAGCTGATAAATTGCCTAAGGGACAAAGAGAAGTTACTCAATTATTTTTTTTTTTCACACTCGCCGTGGGCTAATTAAGAAATCTATGTAATGCTAGAAACCTTTGAATGTTCAATGGAAAAGCAGCTAATTAATTAACATTACAAATCATAACCATTAAGGAATTAATCTTTCATGAACTTAATTAGGAATGGTGAGTGAATGGGTACATGGGAGGATGACTTTTGGAATATGAATTATGGTTGTTTCTTTCCTAATCACTGCTAGTTAATGAAGACACACAGCAATATTACTGAGCAAACAATGCAGAAGGGAACAAGGCTGTGTAATGATCCCAGCTAGGAGTGATAACTGCTTCATTTGTGGGGAATGCTCACAAATTGGAAATGCTATTTGGCATGATCATTCTGTTGCTAGAGATGACCATTTGCTTCTGGCAATAAACGGTTAAATTGTCATTGCATAATTTTGCCTGGAAGGCAAAACTCCTGACTGGCTGAGCCTTTGTGTCCAGTTCCCAGGGCTGTTGTGGTCACTGCCCAGGGACCTTGGACGTTCTCTCATCACAGGGTAATATGATGTAGATGAGAAATGCAGTTTTTGAAAGAAGGAAAATGGCCACAGTGGTTTGTGAGGGCTGTACAGAAAAAGATCGGAAGGTCTGAGAGGACTGCAGTGGTCTGGATCATGAGACTTCCCTATGTGGCATTTTCCTAAGGGGTGTGTGCTGCTCAGTCTGGATTCAAAAAGTCCAAGTGATGGTTCCCAGAGTGTTCAGGTCCACCTGGGAATTTCAGACTATTAAAAATGTGTCTCTCATTTTGTGCCTGTATTGGGGATCAGCTTCCCATTGTCTGACTCCCTTCTGCTAAACAGAGATCCTCCCTACATCAGGGTGGTGTGACTGTGTTGGGGACGGTCCCAGTGGTGCCAGGCAGAGCCCTAAGTGAGCAAAAAAACCTCCAAATGATGTTTGGAGAGTTCTGCCTTAGTTAATCAGCCCTGTTTCCTGTTCAGTGCTCATTTGGGGATCGTTCTGCTAATAATTGTTCTTCAGCTTGGCAGTCAGACAGAGTGTGGCTAAGGACTCATTTTGGATGGAGGAAGAGACAGATCTTACAGGGACTTACCTAGGGAGCACATGCCAGTGGAGTTACACTAATAGCAAAAGCAGGGAAGGAACATTGGCCCTCTATTTTTGTCTCTGGCAGGGGCGTCTGACATAAGGTTCCTTTGGGCACTAGAAAACAAAATACTGGAACAAAAGCTAATAAACACCCTCCTTTCTTAAGCTACAACTTAAACTGCAACTTAAACACAGCTCTTCTGGCAGCGCTTGATAGATTT
Organism: Lycocorax pyrrhopterus obiensis; assembly: GCA_014706295.1. Taxonomy (NCBI): domain Eukaryota; kingdom Metazoa; phylum Chordata; class Aves; order Passeriformes; family Paradisaeidae; genus Lycocorax; species Lycocorax pyrrhopterus. The sequence continues at coordinate 45,535,548 of JACSVZ010000006.1, read as the reverse complement.
CTCTTTCATTAAAGAAGCTCCTAAGAACCTTGTTCTCCCCTCATTTTTTTTTTAAATGTGTTTAGGTTGGTTGTTCTGGACACAGAAAACAACCTATATCAGAGGTGGCTAACACAGTCAAAGAATAAAGGATGGTTATGAACACGACTCTTCACTGAACATTCCTTTCTGATGCGGTGCCCTTGGAGCTGGGTTGCATGTCTGCACAGACATGTTTGCACTCTCCCCTTCCTGCAGAGTAGGAAGTGTGTTTTTCATGTGGAAGTGGAAGGGGGCACAGGACGTTTTCAGGGTTTCAGTGTTCCAAGCTCCCTTTGAATGTCCACAGTCTTTGGAATTCAGAGACGTGGCGTGTAGTACTTGTGCAGTGCAGTAAGATATCTGGAAAGAGGTAGTGGAACCAAAGAAATTCTTTCCAGATATCTGGAAAGAGGTAGTGGAACCTTTAGGTGATGAGTGTTGAAGTGGAAAGAAGACAAGCTAGTCATGGACCCCGCTTAGCAGAATTCGCTCTGATTTGGTGCAGAAAGTCCAGCATAGACAAAAAAGGGTGGGCTCTTATATATTGGGAATTAGAGACCTTGTAGACCGAGCATTTGGTTTGTTCTGATAGTGAGCCCATCTATAAAATTCAGACATAATTCTGGCATGAGTGCTGGGGCTGTTTCCCTGCAGAACTCACACCTTTGCCAGAGCAGCCTGTGACCGTGGAGATCGTGCAGTAGCCCTTGGTGTTACTTTGTGTGTGATGGCCTGTAGGATGGCTGGGGACCAGCCAGTGCCAACACAACTAACAGACAAGCAGGGGTCCTCTGTGGAATGAGGCAGCACTAATTTTTTCATTCTGGGTTCACTGGCCCTACAGTGAGGGAATGCTTTGCAATTCTGCACTGCAATAGACTTCGATGCATTCAGATAAATAATGCAATAAATGAATGAGAGTGAGTTCCATTAACGTGGGGTTTAGGGTCCTACAATTCCTGTCTTAATTTGGGCTTTAGATATTAGGCAGAATTGGATGTTCATGTGACTTGAAGGGATAGACCAGCCCCAGGTGTTCTTCATGGATTTTACTAAAAGAAAAAAAAAGTGAGCAAGTATATGCTTATCAAGCACATTATTAGGCTAATTTACTGCAGTTTCATGAAACTAATTAAAGAAGAACAAGACAAGGATGAAAATAAGGTCACAATTAAGACTGAATCGATAAATCACTGTATTCAGCAATTTAATGCAGCAAGTAATTTATCTGAATTATGAGTTTGGCGTAAGAAAGAATTATTTTTTGTGTAAATCCTGTTCAGGGGTAGGTAAAGGAGACTCAGCTCTATTTGAACCAAAGCATACAATTCATTTGCTCTCGTGGATTAATGCATTGACTTTGCTTGGGAGACCTTGAGAGCTTGATCCATCGTGGGCAGAAGCCTGTAGGAGCTGGGCACCAGATCTGCCCTTAGCCCCTCACCTGGGGGTGTTGCTCAGTGCAGGTTGCTGTCTGCCCAAAAAAACTCCCATAAGAAAGGAACCAACATGACTGTCCAGAGCTGTTCCATCCGTGACAGTTCCATTCAATACACTATCGTTGAATATCTCTGTGCTTATATGGTTTTATCTTGCTCCTTATTTCCCTCTTCCAAGTCTATGCAAATACAAAAGGTCCTGTTCACACCTTCCTACAAAGGCAATGACAAAATCAATTTGAGCAGTGGTTTTAAGCAGTGGTCTTTTTTGATCATCTATATTTACTGACAAACTGGGAGATGCACATACTCAATAAGAAGAAATTGGACCTGCCAGAGACCTTTTTTTCAAAGGAAAGCTGAAGGTATGTTGAGGAATTCCTTGATGGCTTCAAGTGCTGTCGCAGAGACCAAGAGATCATTTTGAGGTATGAAGTTTTTTCTGGAAACTTAGGAAGTGTTGCTTGCTGCACAGTTAGAAGCAGGATTTTAAAAACTCTTGTGTATTCTTTGATGAAATTAAGTGTATTGAATGCATATAGATTTAATGGTCCTTTAAATACTGCTAAAAAACCCCAAGACTTTCTATGTAGAACATCCTTCTACTTCGAATTCCAGAAGTTTAGGAATGGAAAACACCCTAAAGTGAAATGAACATATCTTCCAGGGTTGATATATAATCTCTCAATATCTTCTTCACTGTGTTTCTGCTGGGCTGTTTTGAAATATTAACTCTCAAAGTAAGGAACTTTGCTTGTGAGGTTTCAACTGTTTTAAAAATAGGTTAAATTTATCTTAAGGTATTTGACTGTCTCATGGCATTACCTTCTATCAGCAGTCCCAGTCCAGGACAAATCTGGGATGACTGGTGGGGCTTACTTCCCTTTTGACATTTCTGGATTTTCTGCTGCTTGTGCCACTCTTTCTTCTCTTATTGCATTAATTAAACTTTATGTGGGAAAGATAATATGTTAACAGTAATAAAGCCCTGATGAACTGGCCAATTCCTGTTGTAGCCAAGTACTAATTTTAAGTGTTTCTCTTCATTAAGAAGTCTTCAAGAATTGCAGTCTGTAGATTATTGTTTCAGAACACTTGAGATTATGCCCTTATGGCAAATTTCACACCAAAATGAGTGAAAATTATATGAACTGGCAACTTTTAATAGTTGTGCCCTGCTCCTAGTGACTACCTACTGCTCTAGCTTCATCATTCCCAGACTGACACTGCAGTGGAAGATACTCTTTGACCTGTATGTTGGCAATAGAACTGAGAGGACAGGAGTGTGTGTGGTGCTGACAGCTGAGAAGCACAGGCAGAATGTAAAAACAAACCAGGTTTGAACAGTAGCCGGTGCTGTATGGAAGGAACTGGAAACCCAGTTTTGTTTCTCAGCCAGCGTTGTTCAGCAACAGCGCCTGTTTGCAGGTGGTCCACCTTAAAATGTGGGTTTTGTCCCAGTAGAAAAACAGCTATTTATTGAGTTTTTCATCTGAGATACCTAAATGCTGACACAGAAGAAGCCCTGACCTCCCCTGGAGTATTTCCTGCCTGCATCATGCAGTTCCTCTCCTTATGCTTGTGGCATCAAGGGAGGCTTGCACTGCCATCCCTGTTTGGGAGCGTCCCTACAGCTCACTGGGATGCTGGGCTTGCCTTCTCCCATTTCATTCTTCTGGCTTCTACCCCCAGACTATCATTCACTTGGTGGTGGTGATCACCCACGTTACTACAATTCCTCTAACAGGCAGGCAGCAACATATGGTTCAGGGCAGCTCTTGCCATCCCAGACGTCCCTTGCCATCCTGTGGGTGAGGAGCCCTTTACTTTTAGCCCCCAGAGTATCTTACTGGGCATGAAAGAGGGGAAATGGACAATGGGTTTCTGACAGCACGTGGGTGCAGCAAGGTCTTTTGAAGGTCATGCTGCTACAGCAGGAAAGACGCAAACATGTGAGTGAAACAAACCACAAGGAAAAACTGAGTTTTAACCCCACATGTCCCCTTTTGTCAGCGTAGTAAGGTTACCAAAACTAATGCTTCAAATCAGTGCCAGTGCGTGATTTTTAATGGAAGCCTGACCTCCCTCAGATAAAAGGAATTTACAATCTATTGATTTTCAAGGCAGGATCTGGTGAGAGACAAAGAATGGCTTTGAGGGTTTTTTTTGGGCCCAGTGTACTGAGAAAAGAATTTTGAAGCATGATGATCAGCTTTGTTAAATTACTGGGCTGTCCAAGGTACCTGATATTGATGCCCCTGCTTTTAACACTATTACTCTCAAGAGGTCAGCAGTGGTGATTTATTGACTTGCAGCAACTCAGAGGTTTAGTCTGGCTAAATTCCGCACTCAAATACACCTTCAGAGAGGTGGAATCACCTGGGAAAATGGGAAATTATCTAAAATAATTTGCTGTTAATAGTCCCTTACCCTTGGAATGTCTCAAACTTTTTTCTAACTCAATGGGATTGAAATGGGGAAAAAAAAAAGGAAAACAAAAGGACAGATTAAGGCTCTATGATCTGCTGCTTTAATAAAAATTAATTTAATAAAAATTACACTCCTGGGTGAATTTGCAGCTGTGAAGGAGCAGGGGACTCTGTAACTGGTATTGCGTTAGGTGCATTCTGACCCTAGCACCAGCCCTTAAATTGTAGGTAGCTCCTTTGATTTCAGCAGCTACTGAAGATTATTCCAGTTGTAAATAAGATCACAGAGACAGAGAAGCTTTAATGTTTGTCCCTTACGTGTCTTATTAGTACGAGGCAGATCTCTGAGAAGAGGAAATACTCAGTTGTTTGTTCCCATGGCCACTCATCTAGCATAGGCCAGGGCACAGTTTGCTCTGTTTTGTGCTCTGCCAGCTCCCTCAGCTGTTGTCCCCAGGGCTTTTCCACCCAGGACTGCCTGTGCTCTGAGGGCTCACAGCTTCTGCGTGGAGTGAAATCTCGTTCCCTCCTCCTACCTCTCTGCTGGGCACAGCTGCCCCTTGCCTTGCAGCCATGCCAGGAGCCCTCTGCCTGCTGGCGTGGTCTCAGCTCAGCAGCTCTCAGCAGCAAGTACCACCCATGGTCAAGCCCTGCCCCGTGGGAATCCCTGCCGGAGCCAGAGGGATGAGGGAGAGTGCGCCAACAACGACTGCTGTGAGGAAACAAAGCTCGTGCTTGATGCGCGGGCAAGGTGCTGGGCCCGAGCTGATATATATGTGTGCTGACAGATGGTCTGACTTGAAATACTCTCTCCAAATTCCATTAAGCCCTGGGAAGGCAGCGGGCAGCTAGCAGCCGTGAGGAAGTAAGTGGTTTCTTATTAACCAGCCCCCACGCTTCCCAACCCCTGCTAACAGCAGCTGGTGGAGTGTCTTTTCCGGATGTCAGTTATCTCTGTCCATCTGGCAGGTACTTTCAAGCTTGCCAAGATGAGTATAAATGGAAGGGCTTTTGGGGAAGAAATGGCAGACCTCCATTGCAGACCCCATATGTGCTGGGTTTTGAGGGGTCCTGGTGGGTTTTGCTTCAAAGCAGTGCTTTACCATGGGTGTTTTAGTATTGGCATGGATGAGAGAGTTTTCTTTAAAAAGAAAAGAATTACTTTCTTCAAGAGAAATTTTTGAGGCTGTTGTCTTGCCTCATTTTCAAATGTCGTAAAGAATGAGCCTGGAAGCTAGAAGGTTTCTTCTGATTTTATTTTCTTAACCAGAGAAATAAAGACTGAGTCAGTGGTGCCAGATTAGGATCAGAGGGATTGAGATTTTTTCATTTAGAGCCCCAAAATGAAGTTTAAAAGAAACTGAATTTATGTTTTATGGGATTTGAGCAATGTTGCAACCAGACTCTTGTATAAGCACCAGCAATGTGCAGTATTAACAGGAGAGAGGCCCCATGGCAGAGACACTTAGTGCTCTCCTCTGCCCACACCTTTCAGGACATCATCTAGAAGAACACCTTGTTTTCAGGTGTAGATCTGGTCTTGAACAGACCATACTCAGATTTGGCAGGAGTGGTCCAGTGAGGCTGAGTGTTGGCAGGTAAGTTAAATGTCAGTGGGATGAGAAGGATGCTGGCTAGAGATCTTGGGTGCTAAGTGTGGATTTAGGCACTTCATTTCCACCTAAGCATTGCAATGCCTGCCTACATTAATTGCTTGGTGTAACCTTCTGTGTTGTTATGATTAATTTGTTCAGATCGAGGTATCTCCAATACCATGCTCTATCCCTGAGCTAGTGGTCTGAATTCCCTCCTAGAGACTGTGGAGAGATGAGCACTTTGTCTGGTTCTGTCATGGGCTGCTAAAGTCAGGTGAGATAACTCCCCTCTCATATCCAGTCCCTAACTCAGAAGGGAGATGGGAGTTACAGATGTTACAGCAATGGAAGCTCAGGTTCTTATGGTGGAAAGACAACATGAACTACCTTGTGAGCGCTGGTGTTTCTAGGTGGCTTTTAAAGTGGATATTCTCTATAATGATGCAAACTGGGAACTCACTGGTACCGATTTCCATGGCTGCCAAAGCACAGGGAAACAGCAGAGTTTTGCTCTTTGGGCAAAAAACTATGTTGGCTTTTCCTGGTTCAGATGGGCACATGCTGATGTGAAGAGTTGGGAAAACCATGAGAAAAAGCAGCAGGGAGTTGGAAGATGCATCTTAACAAGACGAAGACTTATCCCACTCCAAGGAGTGGCAAAAACTAACCCTTCTTCATCTGACTGAGTCAACTGTCCAGGCAGTCAGCACTGGGTCCCCTTCGTTGGAGAGCACGCTGTCCCAACCATTTTGTATCAGCCAACAGATAACTGCTGTGTACTCATAAATTGTATATTTCTTTACTGTGTATGGTTATTCTTACTGTGGTGTCAGTTCCAGGGTGCAAAGCTAATCCTGAAGGCTGAGATTTAGGTGAATGGGATGCATATCCTTGTGATTTCTCTCAGTTGCCATGAAAATATTTGGCAGAATAATTTGTGTTTTCTAAAGTGGACAAAGTGGGCTTGTTGATAGCAAGCGCTAAAATAGGGTATGTCTTGCAGCACAAGTTACACTTCCTCATCTTTCAATCAAATATGACTGTAAGATGTCCTCTCTTTACGATCAGTGTCAATCATATCCATGTCCCACAAAGCCTGAGGATCTTTGTGGAGCAGGTAACACCGCAGGGTAGGGGTGAGACATGTTTCTTGCTCTTGCAGCATCATGGAGCATCTTCTTGTCTCATGAGAACAGGTGAATTAGCTGACCTCATGCTCACATTTAGTAGTATCTTTTGGTTTAAGTATCTCACCTATGGTATTTTATTTATCCTCCCTCTGTATGAAATATTCCTCATCTTCTTAGAGTCCCTGGTACATATACGCCTGTCAAAATCCCACTGTGTTTATCAGGAGCTCTTTTTTTCACTTGGGATACCCACGCAGCTGTTATGCTTCTGTCTGCTGGGTGAAAACAGAAATCCTCCAGCCAGAGAAGGCAAATCACCAGCTTATTTGTTTATTTTCAGTATCATCTTCTGGAGGCTGCAGGCATAGCAGGGGGAGTAGCTGTGCAGACTGCTTGCTCTGCAGACTGCTTGTGAATGCTGCCTGTGTCGGCGGCACGAGGCCAGCCAGGCTGCCCTTTGGCAGTGAGGGACTGTAAGATGGATGGGATGGCATGTGGTCTCCGTGCTCGAGTGCCCGGGGAGCTGGCTCGGAGCAGCACTGGAGCACGCTCCCAGGCACGCGCTCGCCTGCCATTGATTCAGCAGGCTGCTTGCTCCGTCTGTCAGAGCTCGTAGGCTTCTCCGGGCTGCCTGCGCAGCCCCTGCCAGGCCAGCGTGAATGAAACTCCGGTAATTACTACAGCATGACTTCACTAGAACCGTATTGCTAGGGTTCATCACCAGCTCATTAATTAAATAGTTGCCATGGTGACGGTTGCCTTGGCAGCATGAAATCCTTTCTCCCCCTTTCCCCCTCCTCCTCTCCGCTTCACAGGGTTTCTCATTCATATCCTTGCGTTTTACATGAATGAAACTAGAGGGAATCACGGGGCTAGGCAAAGAGGTGCTTGAGGAAAAATGATGCCTGTTTTCCACCATGCCTGTCACCTTGTGGCATGAACGATCACTCAGCCATGCCCATGTTTTGCTTTTCTTGTGTACATGTAGGATGGCTACCTCTTAGCTATCCAATTTTTTTCATTTGTTGGTTTTAGGTCAAATCCTGATTATCCTGAGCACCTGTGTTATTCTGGAGTCCTGGGATCGGCTCCTCTGGTTTTCAGTGGTGCAAGGGAAGGACTGGGCACTTTATTTGCAGCCCAACTGCAGAGTCTTGGCAGTCTTCCAGAGCTGAGCGTTTGCCCATGTGGGTTTTCTGTGCTTGATTAAATCACAATATTTCCTCTGGCTCTGAAGCCAGAAAGGACTATTAACTCTTCAAGACTGGCCACCTGCATAGTACAGGTCAGGGACTCCCTCCCAATGGGTTCTGCTTTGTGCCTGAAAGCTTCTGGTGGAGCTGTGATTTCCTTGTCAGAAGATGTCTCATCTTTGTACAAATGTTGCTAGTGATGGTGAACACTTGTGCTGTGGTAGTCTGTCCAGGTTTTTAAGCAACCCTTGCTGTTAAGAATTTGCCTCCCCCGCATGCTTGGTGAGTCTTGTTTGGCAGTACTTCTCTCTTTCGTGGTCTTTGATTGCCTATGGGCACTTTCTTATGGCATCTAGCAACTCTCTTCTTCACACAGAGTTTGGATCCTTCCCAATCCCCATGGATGCAGATGGATGGTTGATGATTTGCCCTGAGCTCATCATTCTGCCTACATCTCACTGTAGATATTTAGAAAAGAAAAGAATCCTCAGTGGATAGCAAGACATGCCTGTATTCATTTTCTAAGAATGTTTTTCTAGTTCAAAGTGTTTGAAGTAATTAAAAGGATGTGATTCAATGTCCAAAAGAAATGTTTTCATAGCACAAAATTGAGAGCATGTGGTTTGTAGAACTGTGAGGAAGTACAGCCTGTTGGGACAGTGTCAGAGGAACACAGAGGATCCCAGAGCCTGAAGTGACCTTGCCTGTGTGGGTGCTGGGAGTGGTCACTGTCCTTTGAGCCATGTCATTGGGAAGGACGCAGTTGGTATGGGCCAAAAATCACACCTGTAGTGTAAGAATGGTTAGGTTGTTTGGATGATTGGGACTCTGGAGTTCATCTTTCTCCCTGACTCTGTTTTATATAAAAGTGTAGACATGGCATTAGAAGTGGTGGTAAACTTTAGCCCATGTGATGGATTATCCCTTGTCTCTACTACCAGGCTTCACCCAACTTTGGCTGAAGCGCTTGGCAACGGCAGTGCTCTGACGGAGGTCTCTCAAGCAGATGGAGCTAGGGGCTGAGCAAAATTGAAAATCCGCATGTTCCTGACTTGGCCCTACCCAGAAATGTGAAAAATTGCCAGGGCTGTACATCAGCTGTGTTTTTTCCAGCCACAACGTGTTCTGTCTGACTGCGTGTCCTTTCAGAGATGCATAAAACTTTCCTGAAAGTGCCATAACAACTGGGACACCAGGCAAAGGACAGGACCTGCCTCTCTGGTATCTCACAGCTGTCATGCATGGCTGTGTTGGTGTTGCTGTAAGGCTTATTGAGCACAGATACAAGGACAAGCAGAGCCTTGTATCTCTATTGCATTTGGCTGCCAAAATGCTTTCAGTCCATCTGAGGGTAAAAGAAGGACCCTAGTTGTCTCACTGCCTGTAAGTTACTGTGTGAGCGACTAGGAAATGCTTGGCTCTGTCTGGAAAAACTTCCTGTACTAGAGAGGGGAAAACTGACATCGTTCTGGCCTGCCCCTTTGTGGGTTGTTGCTCGGTTTCTCACTGAGGTTTTCCTTCCCCTTCAGTTTTCTGCACTAATTTTGTAATAACAGTTAGCGCTGGATTTCATAACACAGACATACAACATGCAATTAGAAATTGCTTTGTGTGAAATAAAGTAGCTGTGAGTCATATCCAGACAAGTGAATTATCTGTGATTATTCAGCCAAGAAGGGAGACCGTGGTAAGCAGAGGAATGTGCACACCAAGGGCTACGCATTATTATTAGCATTTCCATACTGTTTGGAAGCATAAGGAGGAATGCAATACCTTATACTATGGCAGGGCTTATTGGGATGTCTGTGTGTAAATATCTATGTGATCAAGTCAGTATGGGGAGGAACAGGTGATTTTCTTCTGATCCTAAGACTTGTGCATCCAAAGGATGGGCCAGTGACATTGTTAGGTCTTTCTTTGTTTCTAAAAAAAAAAAAAAAAACGGGGTAGGGTAACATGCATATATATCTTTTAGAATTCCAAATTTATGTGAAGCACATCTTATATATGAAGACTTAGCCTAATGGGAAACTAAGATAGGTAGGCAGCTTAGGAGCTGGGACTGCAGTCGGGGGCACGGGCTGGGGGGTAGTTTGCATTTCCTGAGTGTCAGGAAATCAGCCAGTGAGAGAGACAGCGACAGCAGGGGATAATGGGGGCAGGGAGCGTGCTGGCTGCGGGCTCCGCACAGTTGCACACTCGTCGTGGGAAGGGCGATTCCTTTTGAAGGTGTACATTGAAGCTGGAGGTCTTTCTGCGAGGCGAGAGGTGCCAGGAAGGGACTGACAGCACTTGCTAAAGAGCATCTTCACAGTCCTTGGTGTGTTGCTTCAACTGCCCAAAGAAGTTCGTTTTCCATCCATTGCAGAGAATCAGTTGACCCTTCCCCAGCCAGTCACAAATGCCTCCATCTGTAAAATGACAGTGAGAAATGCTTAATCTTCCAAGATGAATCTAACAGATGCTTCTCCCAGGAAATGAACTAAAGGTTGCAGCTTTGCTTGAGCGATTGTGAGTCAGGTATGAGTCATTTCTCCCTTGAAGGGCATCTGGATGTGCTTTGCTGATAAACACACAAAGAGCACAAAGCCTGGGGTGAAAGGTTATCCCAGGAAGGAGAAACTAGAAAAAAACAAAAACTGCAAAAAAACCTCAGAGATATACCAGTGTACCCTGAGCCTTCCTCTGTGGCCCACAGGATGCATTAGCTGTGGGTTTTAATGACATTGTTTCTCAACTTCCATTGCATACTTACTTGGAAAAAGCAGAGAGGAGCCTTCCGTTATAATGGAATTTGGATATCAGTATTATATCTGTTGTTTCTGTGGCTTCTGATTGCTGCAGGTGCATTGAGCCCAGGGAAGTGGGAATTGTGGAGAAAGTACACCTTCAGCTGTTTTTCCACACCAAAGCAAGGTGGTCTGAGTACAGATTAGAGTCAGAGTGTGATACTGCAGAGTATGTGACACCTCAGTAACTGATCTGTATGAAAAAATAGTCATTTGCAGGAAATAACGTGGTACTGGCTGGCTTTCCAAAGCAATCATAATTTATTAAAGTTGGTGCAGAAATTGATGGCCAAAATTACCTGGCCTTGTGCTATGCAGATCAGAATAAGGGATCACAGTATTCCTGCTTAGTTTTAAAAAGATCACAGAAAGAGGCACTGGTCTATAAAGAACTGGGTGTAAAACTTGTTTCCGGGAGCAAGCCACAACTGGTTTTAGATGGTCCTGTTAGCTCCATGGTAATCCCTGCTCCCACAGAACACCAGAGGTAGGAAAGCTGGCTGCAGTGGCAACTAATTAGCATTAATTGTGCTTCATCTGATGGAGCCAGTCCTAGCCAAGTGCAGCCAGACACCAATTTTCATATGTTGCCGTTCTGACCGTTTTACTATCAAGCTGTTTCTTAGTGACGTACATTTATTTATGGCACAGGGCCTACGAAAAGCAGCCAAGCATCCTGCCTTAAGAAGCCACTGGAGCGTGGTCTGTAGGAAGAGCTCCTATCTTTTACCAGGCTGACATACATCAGGGAGGGGCCAGACATGCTTGCCAGCACACAAGTCCATTCCCAGGTCAGGCATGGAAGATGCTTCTTCCAAGTAGAGGCAGGTCAGGAGCAATTACTGTGAGTTCAACTTAATTATGCTAATCAGTCAAGCAATTGGAGGGATAAGGATGCTGACTTACAGGGACAAAGAAGTAGCTAGCCTTTTTGGGAAAGAGAGAGGCTAGTAATTAGCTGAGTCTGGGAGCAGAGGTTGTGGGGAAGATCGATATAAAAATCTCTGATTGTGTCTATGGCTTCAGATGTTGTGGGGGTTATGATTTTTAGATTTTAGGCTTATCCAGAGCTCACAGTTTGCCGTGTGGTAGAATAGGTATACTGATGGAGATGCAGTTTATTCTGGCTGCTGCCCGCTTCAAGCCGGTGCTGGCAGATACATGGAGTATCAGTATTCCTTGTTTATTTGTGTTACAGGAGATCCCTGCCCTCTCCCCACACTGACAGAAAAAATCCTGGCTCATCCCTAGGACCATTTCACATTTGTCATCATGACAGCCAGGGGATTGGATCAGGTTTGGATTGTCTCATAGCCAAACTGTTGTGCATATCCCTGACGTGAGCAAGCACATTATCTTCTGCACCAGCAAACTGACTTTCACTCGTAGATTCGTGCCTGGCACAGCCACGGGTTCAGAACCATCAGGAGAATGACAGGCCAAAATGTGACCAGGATTGAGAGGTTTGCCCTTGTAGCCCTGTGCCATGGCAGAGATGAGAAATGCCAACCCTTTTAGGGGCATAAATCTGCATAGACAGGATGAATGATGCATAGCACAGAGGAGAGTCTGTTTTGGCTCAAGCATCTCTTCCAAAAGTGTTCTTAACTTGAAGAGCTGAAGCATTTACTGTGTCCCTTGAAAGTCATTTTATCTACGTCAGTTACCTTGACTGGAAAAACACAAGCAAAGAAAGAGCTCACCCTTCTTAAAGCAATAGGTATCACTCAATAAAGGACACGTTTTTGGTCCTTCCTCAGGTCTGAAATAGAAGCAGCAGGCTTGAAGGTTAAATCCAAGCTGCTCAGTATTGCATTAGGTGTGTACTAGTGAGGTCACCTCTGCAAGAAAAATTGTCTGATACCTGTGAAATAGAGGAGGGAAGAGAGAAAGTGGAAGGAGATGTCTCTGAAAGGAGGGAGATTTCAGAGTGTCCTGATGAAGAGGGTTGTAATGGCTGCAGCTTTCCCTGCCTGCAAGGGAAAAGCACCTTTAGGCCAGGTCTGCAGGGATAAGCAGTGTTAGCCTGCTCTGTTTTCTCCTCCAGACCTCGCTGTCACATACAGGCTTTGACAAAACAGAAGCAAGGAGGGCTGGAAAACTTCCTCAGAAATAGAAAAGTCAAGAAGTATTCTACTCAGAAAAAGGCTTCCCAAGGCTGGTGACATACTTCAAGATAGTGAATGATTGACCTCAACAGCAGAAGGGAAAAAAACAACAAAACTATCTGTTCTTCCCTCTGGCAGGCTCCAGTGCCTAGGGAGACGGCTCTGCTGACTCATTCAGAAAGCAGTTTTCAAAACATGATTCCTTCTCTTGTATCTAGACAGCTCTTTTCTCTGGGAACAGCAGCCCACGTGCCCCAGTCAGCAAAGGCAGGGTGGGAAACCTGCCCTCCTCCTGCTCTTGACTGGCCTCTGGCTCAGGTCTCTTGGCACAGGCACCCTCCACTCCTTGGTCTGCATTTAATTCTCAAGAGCCCAGTTGCATAAAAAGCTGGGATCTGAGTTTGGAAGTTGTTCCAATGTGATGTTCATGTCCTGTGCTCTATGGTAGCAAGCCATGAAAAATAATAAATAAATAGATATAAAAAATACAACATGAAACAAAAGAGATTGCTGGTTCCATTTTTTTTCCCTGTTAAACATTTGGTTTCTTCTATAGGAAGACAGGAGTCTGGTGCAAGGTAAATATAACTGCCTGTTTTAAATGTATAAATTATGTCCCGGGATAGCTCTAAGGTGCCTGGCATGGCATGCCAGGGAAAAGCTGGGTCTGTGCTTGTCCCACTGCAGGCTCTGTATATGCAGATGTACTACTGCTGCTGTGGGAGGCAGGGTGCTGACAGCATGGCATGTTGGATGACCCTTTTTGTGTGAACGAATCAGGAATCCTTTATCTAGCTCCTAGCCAGAGGACATCACTATGTCTGTTTTGTAGGTGCTAAGGAGATTTTTTGCTTGTGGGCAGATCAGGGAAAGCTACTGGGTCAATCAGAGTAGCAAGATGGCTGCGTAGGAGGACAGCCCAAACAGGGCCATGTTTCCTCAGAGATCTCTCTTTGGTACCAGAACTCTTTCAACAAGGAACTTTTAGTGCTGGCACCATTGCAGCCTTCCCTCAAGCTGTGGTTGTGGTGGCCATGTGGGGAGAAAGAATTTTATTCACGTAGCTCTTGGCAGGGCTCACTCAGTCCTGAAGAAGAGATCTGTGCCAGAGACATGAGTGAACTCCTCAAGGTTTTCCCCACAAATTGCCATGACTTTGACTCAGCTGGAATCAAGTTAGCATCAGTAGCATCCTTCTCTGAGCAACCTCACAGTGGTGAAACTGAGAGGAAATAGGAGAGCTTCCTGTGGGAGCTGCTTGGTGGCAGCTTGGGTGAAAGGGAGGATACAGTGGTTGTCTCATCTGAGTGGCACAAGCAGGCTCTTGGACCTCAGTTCTCAGTGTGAGCGGATATGCGAAGCATTTTATCCCTAGTCTGCTTCCCAGGAAGTCAATTATTCTTGCCCGCTTTGTGGAGGGCAGGCAGCACGTGCACTTTCTGTAGGCAAACAAGGGGCTGGTGAGCAAAGAGGACCTGGGGCCTGGGCATCTGTTTCACAGGAGATTGGATCAGATCTGAGGGCTGTGACTGGCTCATCTGCCTTCCTGGCTGGTGACAGCTGACAGCTGTGGAAGACAGAGGGAGAGAGGGAGGCTTGATGTGAAAAGAAACGGAGCTGGAATTGCAAAAACACACTGATGATGGTTTTGCTAGTAGAATTCCAATTCCAAATCTACATGTGATGAATTAAAACCTGAAATGGTGTTTAGCAAACGCTGCTTGCCAGGCCAAATTAGCAGCCTCATTTGTTGCCAGTGGCAGCTCTTTAAAACTCTTAAAGATGGGCTCCTTTTAAAATGTGGCATAAATAGGATGTTTTCTCAACAGTAGCATTTCCTCGCTTGAGCATCGCAGTAATTTTTGTACCCTTTGGTCTCCCACAGCTGGTATACCAAAAGAAAACGACAGCACAAAACCCAGCCAAGCTCCTTGGAAATGTAAATAGACCGGAACCACTGGTGTCCTCTTAACACAGCATCAATCACTGCTGGGTGCTGGAAGTGGCAACACATTCGTTGCAGTCCAGGCAGCCATCGCGGGCAGCAGATGGAGAAGGTTTAAGACCTTGTAGCACTGTTTTGAAGTTTCTCTGCAGAAGGTGGAGCACAGATGGGGTGTGCTTTGACCTGCTCACTCAGGAACTGCAAAATCCTTGTATTTTCAGACCAGCTCTGTATTTATCTCTAGGCATCTCTGTTTGTCTCTGTGGCATGGCTTGGAAACCCTCTGCATACTCCCTACTCATGCTGGTCTTTGCTGGCTGTTAGCTGAGCTTCCTATGGATTTGAGGTGAATTAGCAGATAGTAAACTGTGACAGGTCCTTACCTTCTGGTGGGCTCTTCTCAAGAAAAATTAACCCATTACTTTCTCCCAGAACACTGTGTTTCCAAAATTAGTAGTTTCTGGAGACAGTTGCTGCAGGGGAACTGCAGCTGGTGATCAGCTCCACATCCATCAGCCAAAAGAACAGAAACATATCCATCCACTACAGAGGATTCCCATGCCATAGAGACTTCTCACAGAAGACAGAGGAACCTTAGAAAGCAGTGGATGATGGGCTTTCCATTGGAATGCTTTTACCTCGTGATGAAGTATAGGGGGGCTTTTAGCCAGAGCATGTCCTGAGCAGTAAATACTGGCTTTACCAAGCAAAGAATAAGAGGAAGACTGCTGATGATTTTAGGGCAAAGGGAGAAATTATTTTAAGGAGAAAGGAATACAGTAAATACTCTGTTGTGCTCTGGTTTGCTAGAAGGATGGCTCTCATTAGGAAGTAAGTGCAGATGTGATTTCTTGGGTGTGCCACGTTTGTGGAGAACAGGCAACAGTTGCAGCAGTGGATGGAGCTTCACCAGGTCTGTGCCTGTTTCAGATTTCTCTTGGCCAGGTCTACGTGATGAACACCTGACTGCATTGCTCTGTTCATCATTAGGAAGTGATCCTGATGGACACAGGGGGTTAGAAGATGACTGTTTTAGAGGTTATACCAGCAAAACTGATTTCAGAGCTTGTTTTATTTGAGTAGTATATGTTTTATTTTTAGGGATGAATTTTGGGCTGTGTGGAGCAGGATAATGCAGTGTTACATTTTCCTGGGCACGTCATGTAGGAGCATGCCAATTGTTGGACGTCCTTGTGGGATGTTTGTTTCTCAGCCAATTTGTATTTCAAAGCTTGCATTTTCCAGGAACACCAGGTGGTTGTGCGAGTCATTGCTTTTCAGGTTACTCTCCCTTTCATGCCACGGAGCAGCAAGGGGCGCGTGACGCAGCTGCCCACGGGAACTGCTGAGGATTTGTAGTCACTAAGGCTGGTACACGCTGGAGGGGATTATGGTTGTGCTGATGGTGATGGGACTGATGGATCTATCCAGCCCATGCAGAGCCACAACTCAGAGCAATGGGAATGATTTCTTGCCACTATGGGAGGATGTTCACACCACCTCTTTCTTTTAAGATGTTTATCATATGTTGCCTTCAGTGAGGGTGATTGTGAGCCAGAGCCCAGCCTGGGAGCTGTTATACATCCTTTTCTCCTCCTCTAACTACAGGTGGAGCTGAGGGCCCACTTTCTAACTTAGGAAATAGTTTGACAAGTTTTGCTGCCTGAAGTATCATAGATTTCCTGCTTTCCCTTTAGTATGTCCTCCCTCTTCATCTCCCTTTACCAAACCATAGTTTGAGGAGCTGATTACACACACACACACGCGCGCGCGCGCGCGCCTACACACAGAGCAATATCACTTCTCTGATTCTGCTCCCTGCCTCCCACAGACTTCAGGGCTGATGCAATGAAAATGGTGGGCAGGACTAGACATCTCAGGGCAGTGGCCACCATTGTCAAAAGAAGCCATGATCCGGGCCAGGCCTTGAATCTGAAGGCCCATCTTGGGGTTCTGACCTTCAAAGACCAGCCTAGAAGTCTCTGGAGCTGCCAGCAACAAAGATGACATTTCTATTGAACTTGGGGGAGATGCTCTGAGGTAAACAAAAAGCACCATGATGCTTGGGAGAGCACAGCTTAGCTCCAAAGAGCTGCAAGGTGGTGTTGATACCTGACCTGAGCTGCTTCTTGCCCATCAGTGACAGAAGTGTACTTGGATGTAGAGCAAACACCACTGGTGTTTGGTAAATACGCAGAAAACCTCAGTCCCTGGTGCATCCCTCAGAACTGTGTCAGATTTCCCTGCCATAGGAGCTAATCCATTCTTCTGCACACCTACCTGATGCCCTTCAGGGATTAACAACCCATGGTAGAGCCTGAGCTGGATCTGGCACAGATGGACTCTCTGTCCCTGTCCCTGACTGCTGCAGCAGGGCAGCTGCTGGCCCTTAGGGCAGGTGCCCCTCTCGAAACTCCTCTCTTGGAGACCAGGATAGCTCTGCCAGATGCAGCAGGGGGGAGCCAGGGAAAAGGCAGAGCTTGGCTATAGAAACAATTGGTTGTAAAGGATGCAAAACAAGCAGCCCTGTTTACTTTCTGCCCAGACTGGACAATACACCTTCATCTTCCCACGCAGTGCTGCAGTCAGGGCTGTTGTGTTTATTATTATTATTTTCCTCCCCATTGTTAGAAGACACGATTTCATTGTTGTTATTTTCAATCTGCTGGTTCCGGAGATTTCGGATGCTACCTGCCGACCCTCTGTTTCGATTCAAATCATACCTTTCTCCTGGTGTCACTCCTATCACAGTGACAAGCCAGCTCCTGAAAACAACAATGGTGCATTATTCAGACTTTGACTTTGCAGCTGATGGGAGATAAAATTATAAAGAGGGGTAGGTGAATCATCTGCTCTGAAGCACTGATGGATACATGCGAGATGCTCAGATCGCAGCTCTGTGTGGTACAAGGAATGAGTGGAGAAAGGGGAACAATAAGGGATGCAGACAAATGCAGGAAAGCAAAATGACCATACTTGCTGGTAGGAGGGTGTCTTTTTCCACTCTCGTGCTGGACTCTCCTGGCAGAACTGGAGCGTTATGATAGTGCTTTCACCCCTTTTATTTTTTTTGTCCCTCCTGTCTTGTAGTGGATTCAGTGAGAAAAGGGGGTTGCTGTGGCATGAAGATGGGGACCCTTCTTTCACTGTGTGGTCACTGTCACCCACACCATGCACCACAGAGTGTGTGAATGCCTGGAGAGTTAAGGGTGGCTCAATAGAGAGGACTTTGAGAAGAAGCTCCTGAGTACACAAGGGAGGGATCAAAGTAACAGAGCTTCATGTCCATTTTTAAAAATCCATAAAATTCTTTCCCCTAAATGTTAAAGAGATAGAGAACATACTCTCTTTTTCTCTACCAACTCTCTCCTTTGCTTCTCTCACCTCAAAAAACACGAAAATATGCTTGCTTTGAGATCTTTTAGGTCTGAAAAACTGAGAGGGTGGAAAGCTCTCTTGTTCTTTATTTTGCTTCACTTGGAAGACCTGGAAAACACAAAAGAAAGTGCTTCTTTGAATATTTGGTTTTGTTCTGTTACTGTCCTTCAAGATGTGTCCTTCAAGCTTACGAACAAGCTTTTGGAATTTTTATGGAGGAACCAGAGGATTCAGAAAATAAATCTACACTTTTCTAAGTGCCAGATAATATCTCTGAGGCAAGAATCCTGCTATAATATCAGGAACTTCTTTAGCACTACACCAGTGCCAAATCTGCCCAGTTAAGTGAGAAGTCCAGAAGGTGACCTGAACATGGTGTCTCCATGTGTTGTCAGAGATAAGACATTACATGCCAGAAGGCTCCTTCAGCTTGTAGGGTTAGGTCCAATAAAAAATAAAAAAGGACACTGAAAAATAGCTATGGCAAATAAAGCTTGTGTACTATTTAACAGGTGGGTGGTGAACCATTGGCATGAAAAGTGAGGGAGATGTCTTTCTGGTCAAAGTCAGCTCACCTAAGCTTTCCAAAATTTCTATCACACAGTATGAAGCAGGCTATTTTTAAGGAGAGAAAGAAGGACCATTGACTTCATGCTGACATCTCATTTGACTGCATTGTGGTTGAAGCACGTGCTGTGGTCTGCAAGCCAATATTGAGACTAAACTGCTCATTCATATGTATAAAACACTGCGAAGGAACTGGATGTGTCAGTTCCTCTGTCATTTGCAATAATGTAAAGACAATTATTATAAATTGTTACAAAGACAATGGACATAAGAGATCTTCCTCCAGACATAAAAGAGAAATGAAAAGTGTGAGGGTTTTCCCCTATCCGTAGAAATAGCCCCAGGGCGACTGATGCAGTTTCCTTTGGAGCAATTGTGCTCTGCCCACACTGTACAGAGAACTCTCTTTCTGAAGGGTCACAAAGGCTCTTGGTACCCTTCTCTGTAGCACTGGCTCTGTGTAGTGATTTAATAGCTCACATTTATTGCAAAACTACTATTCATATTCCATTAGATTGGGGGAGGAGCAGGCTGTGTGCAGCAGTAGCAACATACATTGTCATGGTTCACAAACTCGTGACACTTGACAAGCGAGAGGAAATTGCATTTTTCCCCACTGTAAAGCAGCTACAGCGATGGAAGTTATGAAATTAGTCAGTCTTAACATGCATTAATCAAGGAAAGGAACTTGAAGACGCCCTTGGAGAAAGACAGACTGAGAGGCTGGGCCTAGAGCCTTTTTTTTGCTGGTGGCACATGCTAGAGAGACCGCTCTGGTCAGTGGCAGTGGAGGGGCTGGGTACGAGCGATGGGCGAGAGGCAGTTCAGTAGCCAGTCTGGAGACCATGCTATCATGAAAACAGCTAAGAGCCACAGGCTGATGAGGTTTTCAGCACTGGGAGCAGCAGGAAGGGAAATTTGGAAACAGCAGGTCTAAGGGAAACTTTCCTGAGCCACCTGGGATTTCAGTGTCTTTGGGTTGTTCCCAGTGGAAGGGATTCATCTGTCTGTGCAGCTTCTCTGCTCCAATGCTGTCCCTGCAGGTGTGGCAGGTGATGGATCTGCACAATGTGTGTGTTCCCTGGTCGTGTGGATCTGCAGGTGTCCGACTGCTGACAAACCTGCTTTGCACAGGACAATGCTGCTTCCTTCTCCCTGCAAGCACTGCTTCCTCCTGAGTGGCTGTGACACTGGGACAGAGACATTCTGCTTACATCACTGGGCTGGAGGAAGAAGTATCAGGAGAGAGGAGCTTGTGTCTGTTTCCCCATTCCCCTGGGAAACTGGCTGGAAAATCCCAAGCTGGCCTGAGGTTTAGTGCCTCTGGAGTGCTGGGAATGGTGTTGGAGGTACAAGAAGACAAGACAATCACAAGCCAGCACAGTGATAATCACTGTCCTCCATGCACAGCCAGAAAGGTGCTCTTCCTCCAACTCTGCCTGCAGAATGACTTAGAGCTCACAAAAAAAGCCAGCTTCATCCTTGCAGCTTCTTTTATTCAGTGTGTTATTCACCCTCCCACTCTGGCTTATAGTTGTGCTTGTTTTTTCCTGTGTTCTAAGGCTGTGTATTTGAGGTCTCTGGGTGGACAGTGGTTGGTTTTGGTGCTGAATACAGCTTTTTGAGGTTGATGCAAGACTGATTTTATTCATGAAATTTGAGGTGACTTCTTAGCTCTAGCAATATGAAATGGGAGTACAGCTCACCTTGCAGATGGTTGACTAAAATATTAAACAGTGATTCACCATTACTCACTGTCGCATCAGCTCATAAATTTAAAACAACTCCCTTTCCTATCTTTTTTTTATTTAAGGAAAAATAAAAGAAGTAAAGCTTTATCATGCATAACTAGGCTAAGCTGATTCTCCAGAGAGGTTAGCTAATAAACTTTTCACTGGATTCTGCCTCTTTACATTAGTTGAGAACTGAAGCAATGAGGGGGGAAGAAATCGTGCTTTTCTATGTTAATAGAAAAACCCAGGACTGGTGACATCTCTGGCAAAAAAAGTGGAAATGTGAATGCAATTGTCCTTTATAATACTTAGAAGGACAAAAATAACAGCTGGACACTGTGATTAGAGGCCACAGGAAATAAGAAGGTGCTATGAGTTGTTTCTGGGGTCCCTATTAGCTGTCATTAGCCATTGCCCAGGAAACAATTTATGTCCATTGAAATCCTCATTAAAGCATCCTCACAGATATTTTCCTCTAAACTAGGCAGGTTCTTTCCTTCAGCAAGCCTCTGTCCCCTAGGCTGGGCACTTACTGCTGCTGGGCATTAGGGGAGCTCTGGCATATATTTTCCTATTTGTTTTCAGTTTACAGTAGATTTAGTGTCTTGGTGTTCAGAGTGCCATGGGGAATAAATATGCTGAGTGGGAAGCAGTCCCTGCCCAAAGATTGTGCAGCCAGAGAAGAGACTACAAGAAGAGACCAAGGCTACCAAGGTGAGTGGCAAAACTAGAAATTTGAACTCGTGGTTCTCAAGCCAGGACTCCCTCTGCATACACCAGGCTACTTAATTTGACTTCCCTCGTAAGGGGAATAAGGCCCCTCTCCACTGATTTGAGCTGCTCCTGAGAGTTGTAATAGTTGATTTTGGCCCTGGTACAACCCACCTCCCATGCACAGCCATGGCATGTGACTTTATCAGTGCTCGTGGCTTCTGAGACTCAACTAGAGGTCTCCCATGGCTGGACCAGTGCATGCAGCGCTTTGTGTGCCTGCTTGGGAAAGAACAGTTGTTTAGGGACATCCAAGAGGATGGAGCCAGGCTCTTCTCGGGTGTGCTGAGCCACAGGACAAGGGGCAACGGGCAGAAAGTGATGCACAGGAATTTCCACTGGAACATGAGGAAGAACTTCTTTCCTGTGCAGGTGAAACATTGCCCAGAGAGGCTGTGGAGTCTCCCTCACTGGAGAACCATCTAGAGACAGTGCTGTGCCATGTGCTCTGGGATGGCCCTGCTTGAGCAGGGAGGCTGGACCAGATGACCCATTGTGGTTCTTTCCAACCTGACCCATTCTGTGATTTGCAACATCTCTGCTGACTAATACCAAAATTCAATGATTTTGCGATCTTGTATCAACTCTCATCAGCCTTCAGTGGTTCTAGCACTTACTTTTTAATGTCAAGTAGAAAGTAAGCCCCATTTTTAATGATTATTCTGCTGCTGTGAGTGAAAGCTAGTGGCACCATAAGCATCTCTATACTGCCAGAATGTTGTTTGCTCTTTCCTTCAGCCAAAAAAAGCAGAGAGAGTCAGCCTAATAAAACAACATATCATGAGCCCTGTCAGTGATCAGCAAATGTTGGGGTGCACTATGTGCTGGAAGAGAGATAGGCCCTGAGGGCTGGAGAGAGAGCCTCTTTCCTGGACCCAGAGGTGATCCTGAGAGTGCATCCAGGTCACCGGGGATGGGCTGAGAGAGGATTGTGGGTTTCTGGACAGTGCTGGACCTATGAGATGTGATAATTGTAGTTTGTGACCTTATAGGGTATTGTTTACTTCTTACCATAACAGGCAATGTGTGTGCACTATCCCAGGTGATTGGGGGACACTGAGGTGAACATCTTTTTTGTTTATATGATGTGATATGCTGTTGGATGCTGGTATTTAGGGAATATTTTCCTGCGCAATAAACGCTTTGCATTTCTTCATCTTGTGTGCGGAGTCGTGCCCCTGCGTGAATACTGCAAGCAAACACTTCTGAAAAAGAAGGATGGCAGAAAAGCACTGGTACTAATAGCTTTCAGTTGTAGCAGTGAGATGAAGAGAGTGAAAGCTCCTCCCTTTTGTGCTAAAGGGGAGAGGGTCCCCAGTTTGCATCTGCTCTAGGGTCTTCCTGACACTGGTTCCTGTCTCATGCAGGAGTGAAGCCAGAATGCATCCAGAGGAAGTGCTTTGGTTCACCGGGCTTCTCACGAGTTATGAAGTTCTGCCACGAGAGAGTTGCCTTTGTGTTTTGTCTCAACTGCTCTCTTGTAATGAGCCTTGCCCGTAAATCAAGTTTGATGATGGAGTCCCCATGTTGTCTGTTATCTCACCAGGTCTGTAAACTCTGTGCTCATTCTTCAGCACTGGGTAGGTATCCCTGGTGCCTTTGCAAAGGTCGGATGGGATGCGTCCCCTGGCAAGCTTGGGAACAGAATTTGACTCACACTGCAGAGTCCTCTTGGTGCAGCCTGGACCTTGCAGTAAGCATGATGTGTGAGTGTTGGAGAGGGACAAAAACACTACAGACCTGAGGCTCAGGCTCTCCAAGGCCTCTTTCCTAGCTTTGCAGGTGAAGATGGCCTTTAATATCACCCTTGTCTCTGCTCCCAGCTCCTCTTTGCAAACCATCACTGTGCTGGCGCTGGGGTTTTTTTGGAAGAGGAAGCATTGCCGTCGGCTCCCAGAGAAGTTGCCATGCCGTTGTGCTCACATCATCTGCATCTCTCCTGGTGGTGCCTTTCTCTGTTTCAGGTGCTGGTCACATGCAAGCTGCCCCACAGCATTGAGAACAGGAGTTCAGGGAGTTCAGGACTGACCAGCAGGAGTGGAAGAGGGCAGGCAGTGGTAGTGCAATGTTGCCCACTTGCACTTGCACCAGCATTCATGCTGCCCATATGATGCCAAGGGTAGGAGTTTGAGAGCTGTTGTAGATGTTGTCTGAGGGAAAACTGCCTGGAGAACGGTGTATTTGTCACTTGGATGTTGGGTATGACAGGAAAAGCACATGGTTCTTCCCCTCCTTGTGTTCTCTGCCCTTAGACACCATGGCAGCCTGGGAACAGCCAGGATTTATTTTGGTGTCGTGGCCTGTGTTGTCCTGATGAAGGGTGGGTCCTATTCAACCTTTCTGTCCCTTCAGGGTTCTTGTGAAGATTTCCTGCTTTCTTCCATAAAGAGGGCCAAAAATGCTTAAGGAAATGGCAGTTTCCGAGGCAACCACACTTAACAATTTCATCAATTAATCAGGAGGAAACTAAGGAAGAGAATGGGAAGCAGATGCTCGGAGCAGGACAAGGCTATGAATGATTGATGTCATCTAAGAGACAGGCAGAATTTACTCCAGGAGAGACCTCAGCCTGAGGCTGAGGCAACTTCCTATGCAAGAGTTCATTACTGCAAAATGATGGCAGGGAGCCAGGAATGGCTTCCTAGGTGAATGTCCAGTCCAGTATTTAGAAAATGATGAGGTGCACTGCAAAAATACAGGCTGGCTTGGAATGGCATACAAAGGCTCAAGGAGAGACGGAACAGAAGTCATATGCTAATTTTCCCTACCGCATGTGACAGTTCTCCTATTGAGCCTAATAAAAATGGATTTTTGATGTTCCCCAGTCGAAGTTACAAGTAGGTGTGATCTCTTCAAGTTGTTAATATCCTGCTGCATTCATGCATGATGTGTTAGCTGACCTGTCTGTTTGCTGCACTCCAGGCAGATGCATCCAACAGCCAGTACTGCCCTGAAGCACTGCCTACGTGTGCAAGGCAGCTGAGGGAGAGGTTGGATTTCTTCTGGGGATCCATGGTGGGAATACAGGCTGTAGAGGTCTTAACCAAAGGCATCAGTGCTCTTGTTCAAGTGCTGCTGAGAACAACAATGACAAGGGGAGTAAATCGGCAATGATTTGCAGGTTATGGTGAATGTTTGCTCTTCTCTTGCAACTTGATTGGAATGATAATGAAAAGGTCCTAAAGATGAGACAAGGAAGTGAAAAATGTCATGATGAGATAGAAGTTTGTCAGAGTAGCTTTTAATCCATTCCTTTTTTCTTTGCTTTTAAAATGTATTTTATACTTTTTTTTTCTTCGCGGTTTTTTTTTAATATTGTTCCTTCAATTTCCCTCCACATTTAACAATCCAACTTTCTTTTTCTGGTGGAAGCAACTAACTGAACCAAAGGATTGAAACAGCATTGTTAGCATCCCTTCTATATGCAGCACAACTTTTCTCTATATGAATTCATGTGCCACTGTATTTTCCTTAACACTTTCATTTAGGTGAGTGCCGGAACAGACCTTTTGCATAAATCAGCAAGAGAAAACAAACCATCTCTTGCTATAACCATTTGTTCCTTTTACCTCAGTAATAAATCCCTCCTGGGAATAAGGAGTTCATGTAATTTATCATTGATCCTTGTAATGCACGTTGTGGTACTGTATTTCACATGCCTGGAGTGCACCTTTTGATTAGAGCAGACATCAGCTTTCTGCTTGTAAAAGCAAATGAAAAGATGCTCTCCATGGCAAAGTTGAAATGGGTATTAATTGCATTAAATAATCAGTAAGTAAAAGGGCAGGGTTCAAGTAATCAAAGTGTTCATAAGGAGAAAAGCTAATCAGAAATGTTAGAACCAGATTAAATTTGTTGTCTTTCCTAGGATGGATTTATTGTCTTTAATGATATCAGCTCTGTGGCTTTTCCTTTTCTGATACATTCAAAAACCATTAAGTACACATGCCAGTTTGCGTTATGGGTACCTGAGATATTAAGACATTTCAGCCTTTGATTTCTTTTAGTTAATTCATTTTAGGCCTTTTCTTTGGTAAGGAGTTTCACACAAAAGAAACAGGATTAAGCAGCATTTCCAAAGCAAGGGAGACCTGGGGTCCTTCCAGGTGCAATTTTCTGCCAGGTTGAGGGATGAGCAGGGACATGCATCTCTCTGCATGTATCAGGTGGGGCTGGTGGTCCCTGATGGTTCAACACTGCATGTATGTCAAGTGTGTGTCAGGAAGAGGAACGGAATGTCAGGGCCTCAGCCAGGACACTTTTCATGAACAATGCCATCTTGCAGCTTCACTCTTCCCAGGTGTTTCCCAGTGGCCCAGAAAGTCTTTTCTCAGGAAGTCTTTTCCAGGTGGCAACTCAAGCTTTCAATCAGAAAGGGATGGTGTGAGGAGCAAATAAATAGGCCATGGATTGTGCCTTAGATGTGAGAGGTTGGAAAGTTGATTCCTTGAGTTATGGGCATGGCCCCTTTTACTGTGGGAGCTCAGCACTTCAGTTACCTTCCCTTGCCTCTCCTTATAGTGTCTCCCACCTGGCAAGCAAGTAAAGAGGGAAGTAAGAAGATCAGAGGCACCAAAAAATGCCATCAGGAATTTTCAACCATTCTGTTCAGCTGCTGTCTAAACCTTGGGAAAGACATAAACTGGGCAAGGGGTCGGTTCCTCCCCATGCCAGTGTGTTGTCCTGGAGTCTGTTCCCTTGCCTGTGGGTCAGGCTTGAGTGATGGCCATTTTCTAGGATGACTGGGGAAGACATTCCATGGGGAAAATGACCATCCTGAAGGAAGTATTACACCAGATTGTGAGAGGCAACTACAGAGGCTCATCAGCCCTCCCTCCCATGACATCTTGGGTGACGGCCCTTGGCTGTGGTGACTCCTGGACACCCAGTAAAAAGGGTTATATTTCCTTCCACCTCCCTCGCCTTCTAACATCCTGCTAAGGTGCCAAACGCATGACTTTTGTGTTGGTCTGCTGACATGAGAAATGGCGTGAGGTAAGTGAGTTTAACATCAGACTGAATGAAGGAAGGGCAGTTAGTTGTGTGGTCCGGCCCATAAATAGTTTCCAGAAGCCTGATGGCAATCTGACACTGCTTTATTACTTGGACTGTGCTAATTATAAGCCACTGCAGTGGGAGAGTAAGGAGAAGGAGTGATGTGCTCTCTCGGGCACCGAGAGCCTTGTGACTGGCTTAGCTTCCGTTTCACAACAAACCTTTGTGTCACAGTTTCAGACCGCAGAAGCTGGAAGTCCTTTGTGCACAGGGGAAAATGTTAAGGGTCAGCTGTGGTTAACCTGCAGACAGCAGTAACAAAAGCAAGTATATGTCCATCTCAATGGACTGCAGAGTCAATTACATCCATGATGAGGGCTTGGCTCATGCTCAAAACTGGGGTGTCACAAGAAGGGGTGACAGATGCATACTGCAGAAAGTTGATGTGGTTTCTTTTGCTGTGTGCTGCTTACATGATGAAAAGGTTCTCAGAGGAACCTCTTGTAATCACAGCATCAGTTTAAAGCCCCTCCTGGCAAGAAATGGACAAACTTGGATTAACCGTGGCATAACCAAAGTCAGAAACAAATCAGAGGAATGCACTTTTATGCACACATACCCACCATGGGTATGACCAGGAATACTGCTCCAAAATTGCTGAATTAAATAAACTTCAGGAAACTCTCTGCTTTCCTGAGAAAAGTGATCTGTCTGTATTTCAAATTGTATGGGGTTTTTTTGCTGTTACTCAGCAGCACCTCAAAAATATTGATCCATTTGTTGTGATCAGACACTAAATGGCTGTTTAAATTAAAGAACAGTGGCACTGGACAGGCGCTCTTTATAAATCAGAGGACCTGGTTTTGAGATATGTTAGATGCTGCTCGCTTCTGAAAAGTCAGGAAAAACAAGCAGAGAGAGCAATTACCGTGGCTGCACATTGCCTGCATGGATGTGGACTGCCAGCTGGGAAAGCCTTTGTCAGTGGTTCTGCACAGCGTAATGAACTGGGCAGCAGTTTGGTTTCTTTCTGTGAAAGAGCTACACTGGTCTGACTGCAGAAAGGGGCACAGGTATTTCCTTGATATTTCCATTTAAAAGATGGGGTTGACCTTTAGGAATACATTATTCACTCATGCAACAATGTCCTTTGTGCCTGCCTGGCCCAGGCTTGATGTACTCGCAAAGTTGCAGCTCGGATGAGTTGCCTGTTTCCCAGAACAAGGTGAGGCAAAATGATGGATTAAAAAAATTCTGACATCTTCAGGACTCTTTCTGCTTTGATGCAGAATGTGGTATTTGGTAGAAGAAAGTCAGCTCAGGGTCATGCTTTCCTAGCTCTAGCTAGAGGTTGCACTGATCAAAGCTATCTTTTTTTTGAGTCAAAACCTCCTGCTGTAAAATATCAAGCATAGAGTCTGAAAGCAGATAAGTCTGCTCAGCTCAGACCACAGATATCTTAGTGTTTTGGAGGATGCAAAGAGCATCTTGATTTTGAATGTTTTGGGCAGAGCAATTCCAGAGTGGAAGGGGCTGAAGGAACTATAGGTGGTCATGGACACAAAACTAGTCTCAGTACTGCTGTAACTAATTCAAAGGAGGAATTTTCTCCTGGCTTCTGCTGAAGGGAAGTGATGGCTGGGGCAGATACTTCCTCAGTCATGGTCTCCAGTTTGCAAAAAAAGGGACATTTAAATAGATGAGATGAGTATCCAGGAACCAGAGGACTCCTCAGCTCCATCACCCATAGACTGACCTCTGCTGACCTTTTACAACCAGTCAGAGGAACTAACACTGCTGTGGACTGTGTTTCAGATGGTGAGGAAAGCAAGGAAAACCAACTGTGTTCCTGTAAGAGGTGAGGATGTAGTTGCATCCTCTGGGGACCTGCTTTCCTTGCTGCAGGTGAGACTTCCCTAGACTGGTGAACTGAGTACCAGCTGATCTGTTGAGCAGGCTGGGAAGGGATCCCACTGCTCCTGGTGATGCGGAGGTGATTTGGGATAGGACCACCCTCTCGGATTGTCCATCTCTATGTTTGGTCATGCTTTGCCTTATTTTATCCAATCATCTAACATACACTTATAAACTCAGAGAGTCCATGTGATATTCTTCTCTGAGCTATATTGCAGGACAAAAGGGAAAATGCACAGAACATGAGAAAAACAGGAAGGGAGAGTATCAGGTACTGGTAATGGACATCTGCTCTCTCCTTCTAGGGGAATGTGTCTATCTTTTTGCAAATTATCTTCTCTTTCCCAAGGAAAAGCCTCCCATTCAGCTGTGCCTTCACAAAGTGGAGCAGTGGAATGATGTTTTCTGAAGCCAAGATGCTTGTTAGCAGGGCCATTGGTGCTAACAAGAGTCAGACCAGCATAGGAAAGTTAAATAATAAGTGCTCTATAATCTTGGCTTTCCAATCAGAGCTAGATTCTGAGCTCAGTTGTGAGCCCATCCACATCTCTGTCTTGGCCCTGACTGTCCCAGCTTGCAGCACTGCCTGGCTGTGGTTCAGGTCAGTCAGGGAGTACTCCCTGGATGGATAGACAGAGAAGAGAGTTTAGTTGTATGGATGTAAATTCTGCTGTGCTGTTCTAGGCCAGAGAGGGAACTTTGGCCCATGTTATTTCCCAGGCCAGACAAAGCTACTCAGATTTCAGCCTGTGGTCAAGACCTATTGGAGCAGTGATGCCTTTGAGTCACACTATAGAGTCAGCAGAGCATCACCTCCTCTGCTGAAGAGATAAGCAGCAGCATTGCCAGCATGCTGCAGTCTCTAGGGAGGGAACTTTGGCAGCTGAGACATGGAGAGCTGCAAGTGCTGGTGCAGGGTCCCATGTGCCGTCCTCTGGAGGCCCACCTTGGTATTTGAGTCAGAATGACTCCTCTTTCCCTTTCTGAGTCACCGCCACAGTCTATTTCTGGTTTGTGCTTTAGGAAGAGTGGGTTGATGAGAATGAGATAAAGAGGTCAAAGCTGGTACCAAGGGGTACATACCAAAATGTTTTCCATAACTAGATTAGTCCAGTTGGGCTATACACTGTGACTCTGTTGTATATACTTCTGGGAAGTAGATTGAGGCAGAAGTCCAGCACTGCTTGAGTTCACTGAGCCCAAAGGATTGGGATGGGGTGAAGACTGCCTCCAGTAGTGGAGATTTTTCAGGTGCCCTGATGCCCTGTCTGTGAAAATCATGTCCCTGACATAGTCCCAGAGCCCAGCCTTAGCTTGGAGAAGACCTGAGGGGACCCAAGAAAAGTTCTTCCGTTACTCTCTGGCCAGAATATGAGTCTGGAAAGAGGGGACTCACTACTGTTAGGTCAGTCCCAGAGGGAATGGCACCTGCACCTTCAAACAGCACAGGCGCAGGTTTTAGTCCAAATACCTCATCTCCTGAAGGGGTTCAGTTCTTCCCTCCTGGATATCAAGTAGGGAGCAAGATTCCCCATCTGGAAGGACCTGGCTCTGTCCATGGACTTCACAATACTGAGCTTGAAGGAGATGGCTGAAAGAAGGTGGGAAGACTCCCCATCACCCTGGTGAAAAAAGTGGCAGTCCATCTGCACTGAAGGTTTTGGAAAAGAGGAGGACAGGTTTCTGGGATCCAGCCTTTTGGGGAGCAGGCTACAGACTCTCCATACAAGAAGTGTTACTTACAATGTGTGAACTCGAGCTGATGGCTGCCATACTCTGGCTGAGCACAGACTGCATTGAAAATGGCATTGAGAATAACTTCCAGGCAGTGGAAGATCTTTGCCCACTCAGAGAATGAGAGATTTCTTCTGATAAAGATAGACCTTAATGTGGGGACCAACACAGCCTTCAAAGTGGGGGTCACTGGGGCTTCCACTCTGCTCCTTAGGGAAGCAGCAGAGAGGAAGTGAGAGACATCGAAACAATCTATCATTTTAAAATTAAGTGTCGTCTCCTCAGTTCACAGGGGAGCTTGGAAAGTAATTTACCACCAATAAAAAGAACAGAAACCAGCCCTGAGAGACGCAAACCTCTGAATGGGCTCTGCTAATGCTCTCCAGCTGTGTGTGCCATGTCCTCCGTGTTCAGTGTCAGCAGAGTCCTCTCAGGGTGTTGCTACCCTGTATTCACTGCAGAACAACCATTTTATCTCTGAATATTCATTTACAGAAGCCAGTTCAGGAAGCTGTGTACATGAGCTGCCCCCTCAAGTAAGAGGACTGAAATTGGTGTTAATTAGGCTATTGCAATAATGAAAGAAGGTGGCCGAATGGTCTGAAAGACAGAGAAGGCAGAGCTGGAAAATGTCAGGCAAGGCACAAGGTGAGATGACTGATATGCCATGGCTAAATTGAAGCCAAAACACTCCCTAACACGCACAGGGTAAGGTCCTGCAAAAGACACCCATAATTTATTAATCTATCAGAAATTACTCTTTCTAATTTTAGCTCAGCTTTGCTGCCTGCACGTGATGAATGTTCCTGTGTGGGAGTGCACTGGAACATGGGGAAGCAAATGCTTGCTGCAGGGGCAGCTTTCAGGCAGTGGCTGTGACCCAGCAAGCAGTGAGTGTTCCTGGGCTTCCCATCAGGGCCTCAGACCTCAGCAGGCTTCACTCTGCCCCTGCTTCTCTGTCCTAAAGCTGGCTCTGGGAACAGCATGAGCCTTCCTGTCAAGAAACAAAGGGAGAAGGGGGTATGAGAGCCTCAAGATGGATTCCCCATCACATTAAGGGAATACACTGGGACTTGTGCTCTCACAGGACCAGTCAGGCATTGGTTTTATCGGAATAAGAATTGATGTTAGGAAGAAGGAAAAACGTTTATGTTCTGTGTCAAAAGTGTGCAATAGAAACACAGCATGCCAAGGCAAGAGCCGTGTCCCCAGTGCAACATACATCTCCTCTTAATTAAATCTCCTGCAGCCAGCAAGCTCCATTCAGTCCCAGCAGCGAGCTGCGGATGATGTATGAGATAAGCCTTTCCAACCCGCTCTACACATCTCTGCTTGCTCTGTGCTGGTGGGCTGCTCAAGATAATAGCAAAGCCAGATGCAGGGAGAAAGTCCCTCCATTGGTAAATAAATTATTTACAATATTATTTTTTTAGATCTGTTCCCTCCCTGCCCTCCTGAAAATATTGAGCATGAAGAATTTTAAACAATTAGGAGGTTTGGGAATGATTCCTACTGCATCAGTACAGCTGTATCATCCACAGCCTGTGAGGGAATGTGTGTTTCACAACTGGTTCCAAAAAAGGAGAGCCAGCTTACGTGCTGTGGGTCAGTAAGGGGTCTCTGAGCCAGCCAGTCACTTTCCCTGGAGCTTCCTATCAGTCAGAGAGGCAAAGGGCTTTTCCTGCCTGTTACCTTACCTTTTAGAGTACCAAGTGCATACCCACACACATGCAAGGCCAGAAAATCTGGCCTGACTTTTTGAAGCACCACTGTGTTTTAGAAATCAACCCTTCCATTTGATGATGATCAGTGCTGTTCTGAGGTGGACACAGCATCCTGTCTCCTGGAAGAGAAGTCAGGAAACAGCTGAAACCTCTTTTGCCAGTACTGCAACCAAGAAA
Source organism: Lycocorax pyrrhopterus obiensis (assembly GCA_014706295.1). NCBI lineage: Eukaryota > Metazoa > Chordata > Aves > Passeriformes > Paradisaeidae > Lycocorax > Lycocorax pyrrhopterus. The sequence continues at coordinate 45,503,906 of JACSVZ010000006.1, read as the reverse complement.
GTAAATTTCTCTTTTCAGGGGTCAAGTCATACACAGCAATGCCTCTGGTTCTTCACTGTCTTCTGTGGCTGCTTATGCAGTTTCTCCTGCCTCAGTCACACACAGAGCCCTTCCAATAAACACTGTGAAGCCCTCTGTGTCATGCTGGTCACGCATTTCAATGAGCTCATAGAGATCCAGGTTTTGCATGAAGGCTCGAGCCTGTTGTTCAGTTTGCACCATGTTGTCTCTGGTCCTCCTTGCTGGAACACATCTAGATGAAGTCCAGGAACACTTTCCAGTGTTAAACCATCTCCTTGCAATAATAGTAATGATAATTAGTCTTTTTATCATGCCCATTTACAGCCAGTCTTGAGATCAAAGCTCCTGTAAGCACCTGAAAGCTGTATTACCCTGACATTCAGCCTATGTGGGCAGATGCATTTGCAGGGTGGTTTCAGCAGGACTAGGCTAAAGATCTTTTGCTTGCCAAAGTCTGCAGGTGAGTCTTTGCCGATTTTCATTCATCTTCTTTACTCTGCTCCTAATGGAAGTCTGCTTCTCACAGGGTGTAAACAGCATGCCAGATGTTTCTGCAAAGTTAAGGCAATTAATTGATCCAACCACTCCTGCTGCCCAAGCAATTTAAGGTAGTTCTTTGCTTTTGCTATTATTTCCTTGATCAAGAAAAAAGATTGTTTTTCTCCAAGGGAATGAAGAAAGAGAGACTCAGGGAAAGGTTTGGGGAAAGAAGATTTAAAAAAAAAAAGGTATAAAAAGCAACCCTGATCCTTCTTTTTGGATTACTCCACTGGAATTTAACTAATTCCTTCCAGTGGGGACTTTTTCCCATTTATGTTAGCATTAAAATCTGATTTGTTCAACTTTTTGAGTGGCAGAAGGAAGGCAGTGTAGCACAGCTACATCTCCCTGCTGTAAGGTCTCAAATCCAAATTTGATGAGATTTGTTGCAATGAGGCATTACTGTTTTCGTACTTGCTTCTTTTAAGCAGGTGCTGGAATAGAACAAAGCACCATTTCTGAAGGTTATGATAGGACTGTAAAGACTGTAGAGACCTGCAGAGAATGAATCATCCGCGCAGCGTATACATCCATCCTGGGATGAGATGAAGCCCATCTGGAAATAGCTACATCAGCTCCCTGAGACTGGATGCATGCATGTCAGATGATCCATCAGACACGAGGGAAAAGGTTCATAAGCAAATCTAATGTTACAGACCTACAGCTGTCACACTGGCATAGCAACCTAGGTTTTGGCTTTTCTGTTTTCTTTCTGTTTTTGAAAAATCCATCAGCTGTAAATGTGGATTCCACTGATGAGGGAAAAGATGAAGGGGGCTCTCAGCCCTGGGAGAAGTCTGCCAGCACTGGGAAACTTAACCTCAGCGCACAAAAGACCCACCACCTCTTCATGGAGGAAAGGGATTGCCTGGTGAGCTGAAAGCTGAAGCACTATTAGAACCAGGTTTGTGATCTTGATTTGTTTTAAAGTTGATCCTTTTTCTTGTGAGAAAGCCATATATTTGGTGCACATTCACGAAACTGAAATAATTGCTTGTGTATCTTCAAACCACAGATAAGGTGAAATCAAAGTCTCACTTCTGCTGGTGCCCACCTTGTGTGGTCCCTACAAAAGACCTCTCAGCTCCTCAGGCTCCTGGTGCCGTGAGCTTGGCTCACAATGCCCACCCTGCTTCTGATGCTCCTGATTCTCCCCATTACTGATGGGTCAAGATGTGACAAGCCCATTTTCTGCACCATGTGAACAATAGCTAAGTCTCGGACAAATCCTGAACAAAAATATAATCTAATGCTAAACCAAAGACAACCACATGAGGGAGGGCAACCAGATACCTGGCTGGCTTGTCTGGTAGCTCGGACTTGGCTTAGGCTGCAGTCCCCATCCGTCATTAACTGCCACACTGAAGAGCCCCAGAGCTAAAGCAAGCATGGATAAGAACGATTTCCACAAGGTGAGACCTCAGTCGCAGGGTTAGCATCCAGAAGCAGTGAGGGCCAGCCTTAGATCCTCCCTAAAGGAGGAGCCAAGAGTGGTAACACAGCCTGCGGGCAGGGGCTTTGCAAACCAGGACCCTGGTTCTGTCCGTGCAGCACCCAGACAAGACAGACCTCGATGAAGGCCAGGTTCAGCCAGGAGTGAAGATCATCGGGCACGCTCCTGGTGACAAGACATGTCCTAGGTCAGCCTGCAGATGAGAGCCCAGACCCACAGGTCTGCGGCCAGGAACGGGCATAGCTGTGGCTGAGCAAAACCACAGCACAGCTCAAACAGGAAAGGAAGATCCAGGGCAGGGCTTAAATGGAAGTGTTGGGTGTGAATGTGTTTATATGCAGTCAGGAAACCTGGCTCACAGCCCTCTTCTTGGGCGGTTGGACCATACTCTTGAGTTAATAAACCAGGAAACTTGAAAATCAGGTGCACTGAATTCCCATATTTATTGACTTGAAATATTCGAGTTGGATCTTCTCTGTAGGTCTGGGAATCCCTGTGCAGCTGGATGGCTGCAAAGCCAGTTGAATCATTCCGGGTAAAAGTGATCCTTCAATGAGTTTAGCTGAAGGACAAGAGAAACTGTTACTGATTTTTTGCTTATCCAGTGATTGTGGAAAGTACAGGGCATTCAAAAGGTGCTAATGAGCAGTGATAGAAGGCTTGGTGCATATGCATCTTTCTTTGGAGAGGAGAGTACACTTCCTGAGAGGCCTGTGCTGGCCGTTAGCGGCTAAAGAGACCTGTGCTAAAAAAAAGAGATATGCAAATTTGGAAGAATTGTGCTTTTCCTTTCATGTGGTTTCCAGCAGGAAAGATCATAGCATCATAAAGCATAAATCTTCTGGAGAGTTGCCTCCAAACCCTGCATCAAGCAGGCCCACCCTAACTGCTACATCATGTTGTTCAGAGCAATTCAAAGTGGAGAAGCTCATCTCCTCCATCCTCTGGACTTACGGAATGGCTCTGCAAGTTACAGCTCAGAAAGGAGCTGGGTCCAAAATGCCAACAGGAATAGGCCTAGTTTCAGCATGCATTTAGTTTATTTATTTTTCTGAAGAAACAATTCAATTGCTGGACCTTATTCACAATGCAGCTTAACACACAAGTCTGGCTCAGTCTTATTTGTGATGCGTTGTTCTCGGGAAAACCCTTTTCCCTTTCTCTTCTTCCAGTGATCTGCATCACATGAAATGAGGGACGCAGCCTCCTCTCACATGCCGGCCTTATGCCCTAGGAGGGTTCAGCAGTCAGCACTGGACTATAGGCAGCATGCAAGGTCTTTGGACCATACCTGCCTTGCTGTGCCTGCCTGGGACATGAGCTCATGCCTGTTCTGTGGTCTGTGCATTCCTTCACTGGCCTTCTGGGATCTGAGTCATTGTGCCCTCTTAGGTGCAGAGTAATAGCAAAACCAGCGATGAATAATCGGAGTTAATAATAATGCTTGCCTAAGGTACTTGGTGCACTTTGCTCCCAAATAACTGTTGAACGAAAACACCCTGTCTGCTGGGGACATGCTGTGGCCGTGCAGCACTGAGACTTAACAACATCTGACAACAGCCAGCCCCCCTGGCAAAGCTGTAGGTTTCAGCCAGCCATTGCCGAGCCCCTTTTTTTTCCATGGAAGTGCTGAAAGTCAGTTAAGTAATGCTCTTCCAGTGAATTAATTCCCCCAGCGGCGTGTGGACCAGAGTGGATCCATTCCCTGGGTGCTCACCCAGGAAGTCATTAGCAGCTTGCAGGCAGAGGTCGATCCCATTACCGTGGTTTTGTAATGCTTTGTTGAAAAAAAATAAGCCAGTGCCTTAGGACTGAAGCTGACCTTGAATGAAAAAGAAGGAAAATCCATCACGTCTGGAACTTGTCTCTGTGGGGTGAAATGCGCTTCTGCTGGGATGCAAATTTTGGGGAAAGCAATTTAGGGAAAGGAGGAAAGGTGGGAGCAACATTTTGGACGTGGAACAATTGTTTCATCAATGCATGTCTCCTCCTAAAGAAGATGATTTCTGTGACTCCTTGCGTCCTCTGCAGAATGACTGAGAAACAGCTGGAAAAGGACGTGACTGAGGCCTCACTCATCGGTGCAATGATCTCTGTGCAGATGTTCTGGCTGTGAGCAGTCAGTTGTTCACATGGACAGACTTCATTTCCCTGCTGGCAGATAGTACTCATTTTGGTGTTTTCCCTTTAGAACTAGGGTGAGTCCTTTCCATGAATGGAGAGTAGATTCTTTCAACCAGTAGATCCTGAGTAGTTGGCAGGTACCCAGGCAAAAACAGAACCCAAAAGAAGTCAGGTAGGGTATCCGGCTACATGACTCACACATTAGTCCATGTTCTTTCTCAGCTGGATTTTCTGCTTTCCTCAGTTTTAGTTTTCAGAGTACAAGTGCTAGGCACTGGAGGTGGTTATGGAGTGGGGGAAGGCTAAGATGTCTCTTGCTGTGGGCCCACTTGCCTTTTCCGTGGTTTGGATGGATCAGGGGGAACTCCAGTCCAGATAGCTACATGATGTGCAAGGGGATTGGAAGAAAGAAACATGCTGTGGTTGACACTTGCACAGCTTTAGAGATGTCTCCTGGTGTCACTAGATGCTTTCTCATCCTGATCTGGACTTCCTCTTTTCTGCCTAGCAGGCTCTTCTCTGTGATGGCCTCTATTAGGTGAGTCAAAGCATACCATTCACTTTGATGCAATAATAAAAGTATAAGCTGCTTTCTGCTTAATGTGGGTCCATTTGCTTCTATTTATGATGAATTAATATTTTCTTCTGTGCTGTGAATTGTAGCACTAAGCATACAGCAGGTATGCTGCTAATTTTGTCAGCAAAGCTGGTTAGGGAAGGAGATAAGAGGGGAAAGAATGAATCACTGAAGGGAATAGCTGGCGCAGGCACTGCCATGTTATCATCATGACCACACAGCAGCTTCTGTGCCTACTCACCCGCCCAGCATGAGGTCTATTTGGACCTGCAGAGACACACTGTGACATGAAACTGTCTTTCCTTTAAGCTTCCCAGAAAGCTCTGGGCACAAATGAGCTGGAAAAGAGTCATGATCTCCAACCACTGGGAACCTGCAGAGCATTCCTGACTGCCAAGTGCTGCTTGATCCAGTAGGCAGAGGCAACTGTAGTGGCTGGATCCAGTTGTGAATGGTTAGGAAAAGACAGGAGATACCGAGCTTTATTGCCTGGGAAGTAAATTAAATCCTGGGACAGCTCATGTGGTAGATTCTTCAAAGTCCTTGAGCTGAGAACAGGTATCACTTTCTACATAATGCCATCAGATGAATTTTTATGAAGGGGCACACTGTTACAAGTGATGGGAGAATGTGTTTGGCATAAATGGGATGAAAATCAAACACTACTTGGTAGTACTGGATCACCAAGGACCTCTGTAACACGAAGGTGAATAAATTGTAGTAGAGTTCTTACCATGTCCCTATAGCATTTCCTGGTGCTGCTACTGTTGGGTCCTCCTGGCTCCTAAAATCGATGTATTAGACATTCCAGATTTCATAGTGGTGCCCACCCACACATTGCTGTGGTTTTAACTGTGTAAAATTGTCTTTGGCAGAAAAGAAAGGATTTGTTCCAGGACAAACAAACCCTTCAGCTCAATCAGAACAGCTTAGAGATAATCACACAACTTTGCTCCTGCCTACAACAGCAGATACTATGTGATACCAACCCAGGTCCAAGTCCAACACCTCCAAGTTCATCTGCAAATCACCTTGAATTGCTGGAGAAGTGCAGAGTGTTGTTTGTTTTTCATAAACAGCAGAGAAAGTCTCCCTCTTCTTCATTTTTCTTCCTCCTCCTCATCCAGAAGTTAAAAACCAAGGAGGATAAAAAGAGCATCCTAAGGGGGAGAGTTACCACATGCTGCTGCCAGTGTTAGGAAAACAGTACTGAGTCACACAAATAATTTTAGATGCTTCTAAATACACTGTGCTCTCAGCAGGCAGCCTTTCCAGCTATAATCTCGCCGGCTGTCCCTAATTCTGAGCACACAGTATACTCTGCTTCCTTCCTGGTTGCAAATGAGTCAGAATTTCTCCCTGTCACTCACCTGAGCCAGAAGGAGTTCACCAGCTCAGTGCTTGAACACTAATACACAATTAGAGGGTGTATTCCCTGTAAAAAACCCACCCTCTGACAATCCCAAACAAAAAATGCAAGGTACAGTTGGGATTCCCCACTGAAATGCAATAGCTGGGGAACAGTTTTGGCTATGTTGGTGTGGTAGGCTGGGAGGGTTGTCTAGGCAGCCTGCTTAAATTTTGCTTGCTGTTTGAGGAGATATCAGCTCTCAGTGGCAAGGGGGTTGCCAAGGGGAGTGGACAGCATGGATATTGGAGCTCCCCAGAGACTGAAGCCATATAGCTCTCACTAGCTCCATTAAAAAAAAAGCTAGGAGCAGGCCTCTGAAGAAAAGAAAGTGGAAAAAGGAGAGGGTCAGTCCAGGAACCAGGATGAGTTTAGAAATCTCATGAGACTACTTACTGTTTGTATACTGCTATCATCCATGGAAAACATCTCAGCTGGTTTTGGTTGGTTGGTTAGTTGCCTGGGTTTTGTTTGTCTGTTTGGTTTTTAAATAAATAATACTTTAAAGGAAATTTGGAAAATTCTGTCAATCCCAACATGGAAAAAAAAGAGGCAAAGTTCAGTCTTAGATGGAGTAATATATTTGCCCAATTCTATGTTTTTATCAGATTAGAAGAACTTTGCTTTATTTTTGTCCGTAGAAGTTGGCTAAGTGAAAACACTCCCAGATTCTGCTTTCATTTGCTCTTGTTCTCTCCTTCTCTGTGCATCACCTTAAACACAGTTTTTTCCACCTCCTCCTTTTACTTAACCTAGATGAGTCTTTAAGTTTATCCGTATTTATTCCTTTCTGTATTTGGTATACACAAATACTTTTTATTCTCTCAAACAAAACCAATAAAAAGTTAATTAGGAAAAAATCTTATCTAGAAAGCTGTAATAGGTTTTATTATCTTTGTTTTTGAAGGGCAAAAGAAAGGGGAGTGCCAGAAATAAAGATGTGAAAAATCAAGGAATGAAATGGAGAACACACACACACACACACGCAGAGAAAAAAGAATGCAAACAAGAAAGCAGTAATGCTAAGGGGAAGAATAATCCTGGGTAGTAGTAAGCACTTTCCAGAAGAATAATAGGATCATGACTCAGAATCATGACTTGTTCTGTCGTCAAATGTGGACCAATGAAATGGCAAAAGAGTAGGTGGACATTAAGACATGGTAATGCACAGAAAGAGCAAGAGGTCACCAAAGGAGATGTAAGTGGCTCCGAGGGATATCAAGAGCAATTTATTATCAAAAGATGTTCAACTTACTTAAAAAAAACCAACAGTAAATGAAACATTGTCCAAGTGTTCTCAGGGGAAGGAGAAGGACAGATGGCAAACAGACCCAATAGCTCCCTGGAAAGGCTGGAAATTGCTGATGGAAAAGGCAATGACGAAAGAGCAGGTGATGAAAAGTAGCGCATCTGAAGACAGACTGAGCTTCATGAGCAGATGGGGCATTGGGTACCTGCTGGCAGAGACTGAAGGCACACTTTCAGCAACTGTTTCCCAAGTAAAGTGGATCAGATCTTGCCCACATTGAGCATAAAGTGAACAGGGAATGTCCCTGTGGTGCCTACATGTTATGTGATCCTGTGAGGCTGCCATGAGCTCCAAATGCAGTGCGGAGGTCATGCAGCCAACCTTTGATCACTGAGAGTTGAACTGTCTTTTAAATTGCTTCTCACTAAATCCCCACTTTGGAAACATTGAGAACAAATTACTTGAAAAATATTTTGTATCTTTTCAAGGAAAAAAGGTACCAGTAGCTCCACAAAGAGCATATTTGGTTTTTATGGTCAGGTTTTGCTGGTGACAGGGAGCTACAGAGGTGGCTTCTGTGAGAAGCTGCCAGAAACTTCCCCCGTGTCCGACAGAGCCAATGACAGCCAGTTCCAGGATGGATGCACGGCTGCCCAAGGTCGAGCCCATCGGTGGTGCTGGTAGTGACTCTGTGATAACATACTTAAGAATGGGGAAAAAAACTTCTGCAGAGCAGCAGCAAAGAGAGGAGTGAGGACATGTGAGAGGAACAGCCCTGCAGACACCCAGGTCAGTGCAGGAGGAGGGGCAGGAGGTGCTCCAGGCGCTGGAGCTGAGGTTCCCCTGCAGCCCATGGTGAAGCCCATGGTGAAGGAGCTGTCTCCTTGCAGCCCATGGCAACTTGGCATCTGGGAAAGCTCTAAGCAGCTTCTTCCTTCTTCTTCTCTGAGAATTAGGCATCAGATTGAAACAAATTGGAATTACTGTCTTTTTAGTTATCTGCATGCTAACAGCTTCCCAAGCCTCCCTGAATCTAGCAGAAAATGGAAAAATCTAATTCATAGAACAGGACTAGAAGCCACTTCCCCTCATGCTCTAATTATATCGTGAAAATGGGAAACATTTTTTATTTTTATTTTCTAAGAAGTGCTTCTCAGTGCAATTGATGTCTCTGTCTTGGAGTGGTTTTGTGCATTATCAGGGCAGTATCACTCACTAACAGATGGAAACCATAGGAATTATTTCCATCTGTTATGAGAAAGGAAAACCATTTTGCCTTTAAGTGGTGCAGCATAGGAAAATAACCAAGCTTACATTCTTTTTCAGGCGTATTTTCTTGGTGGGTTTTGATGTGAGGTTGTAGAATGTTGGGATGATCTGTGCTCATTGCTGGCCTGCAGCGGGCACAGATGTTGTACAGGAGAGCTGCACCCCTTTCTGTGGGGACGTTCTTGTTGGTGGCCTCTGAGATGTGGAATGAGAAGGAGCGGATGTCACGTGGGCAACCAAATGCATGATGTGTTTTTCTCCGGCTCTGTCCTGCCATTTAATGCACCTATAAAATGGACATGGTCAAAATCCAAATTTAGGCTTCCACCAAAGCATTCACTGAAAATCAGTCTGACTATCAAAACCCATCAACAGCAAATGCTGCATGAAACCAAAATTCTGTGGAAACATTTCAGTGCTGCCAGTACATGTGTGGCTAGTTTGGGAGATTATATCAAGTTGACCAAACTTGCTCCTGTAGTAGGTCAGCTGCCCTTCAATTCAGGGCACATCATAAGTGTGATATACCTTGACAGATGTTTTGATGCTGCCCCAGGTTACAGACTCAGGATCAAGTCAGGAATGATAGCACAGGTTAGACTATTGTTAAAAATATAGAATAGCATAGAATAGCATAGAATAGAAGAGAATAGAGCAGAACAGACTAGTTCAGTTTGAAGGGACCTACGATGATCGTCTGGGCCAACTGTCTGACTAGTTCACGGCTGACCAAGAGCTAAAGCATGTTGTTAAGGTCATTGTCCAAATGCCTCTTAACCACTGACAGGCTTGGGGCATTGACCACCTCTTGTTTGGCTGCTGTCTTGGTAAGGAAATGCTTCCTAACATCCAGTCAGAACCTCCCTCAGTGCAGCATTGAACCATTTCCACATTTCCTGTCACTGGGTACCAGACAAAAGAGCTCAGCACCTCCCTTTCCACTTCCCCTCCTCAGGAAGTTGTAGAGAGCCATGAGGTCACCCTCCAGCCTACTTTAAACTAGATGAACCCAAAGCCACTCCACATGTCTTCCTTATGTGTCTTTATTAGAAAAATAAAATTTAAAAAGTAGTTACCAGTAGTTTGGGGGTAGCTGTCAAACTGGAAGGGCTTTAGAAGTACATCTTCAAGGGATGTCACAGTCTAATCACAATTTTAATTTTCTGTTAATAAATTGGACACATTAAATAGCAAGGGGCATGCTATTTAATTTGTAGGGCCTAATTACAGGAACTTTGACAGCAATGAAATTCAGCATCATCTGTTGAACTGGAGAGAAGGTCTGAAATCAGTGAGATAGCATTTGATAAAAGACAGGTGAACACTTTGCACTTCAGAAGAAGTTGAATTCCCAATGCCATGCTAGCTGGACAGAATTAAAAACCTTGTGAGCATGTGAGCTATGATCTTTATATGATTGGAAAATAACTGTCTGAGCAGTATTTCAGAAAAACATGTGGGGGTTGTACAAGAACACAGACTGAATGTGAGCTATGAGTGTGATCCTGCTGTAAAAATCAAGGCAGGACCCAGATACGCTCCAACAGCATTGTTGTCTGTCCTCTCATGTTTCTGAAGAGGCAAAAGAAAGAGAAACTATCATTCAGGAGGAAGGATATAATATGTTGCTTGGAAAATTTATCCTCTTATCTCCATTAAATATAAAATTTCCCTCTGCCCAAGATCAGATGATGATGGGGTTTCTTTAGTTTACGGAGGTTGGACTAAGTAAACTAAGGATGTCTACCCATCTCTCCAATCCTGCAATATAAAATCACAAGAATCCTATTAAAAAATCATTTGCACAATAAAAATAAATGCAAACCTGCATCTTTAACAGCACAGATATTTAAATAGTCACAGGAAAACCACACCAATACAGTTTGAAGGACACTTCGTCCCGTGGACTTTTTGAGTCAAGACAAAACTCTTTATCTTTTGCTCCAGTTGAAGATTCTGATCATCCTGCAGGGAGGGATTTCTTCAGAACTGAGTACAGGGATAACAGCTTGTGCTGTGTGCACCTTTCATGGCAGATCAAACTGTTCTGTGTACAAAAATGGCAGGTTTGTGGTACTTCAGCTGTGAGGGTATTTTTTGATCACTTTCATTTTTTTCTGGACCACTGTGCTAAAGATGATTTTCTTGGTTGGCATTACATAGACATAATAGTGAGGTAGAGCAGAAATTCCTGTGACGTTGACATTATGCATTTAGGGGCAAAAGCTGTGTTGTAAGTCCACTGCTTTCTGCTTTATTTGCCTGGCAATGGAGAATTTGCCTCTTTTGACAGCAGTGATAAACCTTGAAAAAACCCACAGCCACTTCAGTGTAAGCTGCAGAAAAGCAAGATGCAGACCGGTGTCCTGAGGTGGGGAAGAGCTGTGAATCGATACCTTCCTTGAGAACCAGACCTGCGAGGCTCCTGGGCATGGTGCAGGAGCAATAGGGTGGTCTCAGTGACATCACCTGTCCCACTGTACGATATTACTCTGGTAGCAGCTCCAGGGACTGATGTCTGAATTGGATCTGCTTTTTACCTGAGATATGGTATGCCACGTCTCAATCTGTAGAAAGGACCTGGATGAAAATCTGGGATGTAGTTTAGGTTACACGCTGGCTGAAGTAAGCTTTGAGTCCTGGTTGCCTGTGCTGACACGTAAGTCAACCTGGAAGTGCAAACAATCCATATTTAGTGGATGAGGCGTTTCTGTTAAAATTTATGGGCCTCTTTAAGCTCCCAACCCATTCAAAATTACTGGATTGCTTCACCTTTTCTAATGTGAAGCCATGAAAAGACATTGGCAGCATCATCTAGAACATCTTCCCTGTCAAACCAAGAAAGGGACAGCAACAGATACCCAGAACAGAAGACTGTTTTGGGTCTTGCATCAGCCAGCCTGTGGTGTAAACATTTCTGCTCCAGCCAAGCAAAGATGTGTCTGCTGAGGTCAGCTCTGAGTTCAGCCCTTGGTGTGCCATTGCAGGATGGCAAAACCCATCCAGGGCACCTCCCAAAATCCTCTTGTTTTTCAGGAAGACAAGGACCTTTCCTTGGCTCTCCCTCATTGCCACAAGAGGGCTCTGGGAAATCAGCCCAGCAGCCCTCAACAAGCAGATGTGCCCTTCTAGTTTGGCCCTTTAAGCTGCACCACACAGTTGCAGAAGTCTGTAGAAAGACAGCTGAGACTAGGTTGGCTTGGAAAAATGTATTGGCAAAGGTCTGGAATAATCCCCCGACATTAAACCTGCTGGGTGTCCACACAGCTGTTGCGTGTCAGGGCAGTAGAAGAATCAGAGTGGCTTCAGTCAGACAGGGGGATCAAAGAGAGTGCTGCAAACAGGGGCTGCACACAGGAAATCTAGAAGAAACCATCCAGAGAGAAGACCGTGCCGTCCCAGGCCTGGTGCTGTTTGTTCTGCAGTGTGTTGGCTGCAGTTCTCCATTTCCATACCTGAGCCATGTCTTAGAAGTTTTACATTCACAGCCCAGACAGCCACATCTGTCCTGGTGCCTTTTCTTTTAGAGGCTCTGGTTTCACAGAGCAGCCAGGGAACAGACGTCTGGGCTTCCTCACCATGGCAGGACAACGTGCTGAATGATGACTTGCACACCCATGGAGAAGAGGCTTACACCTGGGTGACAGGACGATGGTCTAGGGCAGGAGGGAAGCGTACACCAAATGCCATTTTAGCAGTACAAGTTTGGGAGGGAAAAATATATCTTTTCTTTCCCAGCCTTCCCACTCCAAAAGTAGCAGAAAGTTTGATTAGATAAGTGATTAAAGCATATGCATGTCGCTCTCCTTCCTGTTTCTTGAACACATCAGAAGATGTAATGAGGTAGTAAATTTGGCACTTAGGTGGAGTATTGAAATCAAAAACAACAAGGCCTTTTTCTCATTTCTCCCCATTGTAATTTAGTTTAATTCACTTATTCTATAGTAATTTAAGTAAATGACCAGGAAATTATGAGCTCTTTGCTGCACACCATTTTGTGATGATGAATTCATTCAGCTGTTTCTTAAATGTCACAGATGGTTACAAATGAAAGCCCAGAATGAGGTGGACTCACTCACTAGAGACAGGCTGAAGGGGAGAGGAGGAATTCCCCTCATTTTAGTATTTCCTCTTCATTCAGCAGACTTAAACTATTCTCAAACCCTCTAAGCAGATGTATTTGGGGGAAATACCAACCAAATAGGATGATGTGATCAAAGATGCCCATGTATGTAGAATTGTTTAAGAAAAGCTCTCCTGTCATCTCCCAAACTAGTACAATGAATAAAGCCATGGGATGGAGGCAGGAGGGAAAAGCAGGGAGTCTTGCACACAAGACATGTTGTTATCTAGATCTGGATCTTAAGACATCAGAAGGTGTTTGGAGCAGTAAAGGGACAGACCATATCTCAGCAGTGGCACCTCAGGAAGATCAGCAGTAGGATGAGGCCTCTTCCAATTGCCGTGGAAGTTGGTGGGAAGCTTTCCACTGAGTAATGGTGCTTGTTTGTGTCGTCTGCAGTATTAAACCTGCAAGGTTGGAAGGAAGCCATTCTCATGACTTGGAAAACTAACCACAGAATCACCATCTGCTCTAGAGCAGGGACCTTCCCCTTCAGAGGGATGGCCTTTGGGACACCTTGTTAAGGGGCAGGTTGGTGAGAAGAAGGGACAGGTTAACTCTTCAGCATTGCAGCATTCTGTGTCATTCCGAGAGCTGTGTTAAATTGCTCCCTTCTCCCTTCTCTGAGGTTTTCCTGTGGCTAATTAATTATAGAGAGAATTCAGAGCTCTCTGTGGGTAGTTTGTCAACTTTGCGCTATGAGTCAAGAGGAGTGCACCTCAACAAGTTCTGGAATGTGGGCTGGGCTCCATGAGGCATTCCCAAATTTGGTAGTTTATCTGGATTTGTCTGGGACACTTTGCATCCTCTCTGTGTGGCCAATCCATCTTGCTTTCGAGGCAGCACATAGCATGGAACATGCAACAAGCAAAGAGGGGCAGTCATCACAGAGTCCCAGGGACCTTGAGTTGTTCCTGAATTCAACAAATTTATGCAATATTGCAATACCTTTTCTCCAGCTTGCCCTTGATGTTGTAAACAGCAGCAATGAATAGAGAAAATCAGAATGAAATCCTTCCTTTCCTATTTTATATATAAAAGCAATGGTGACAAGAATATGAAAATCCAGACAGCATAAATATTCTCCTTCCTTCTTAACAACCAAGAGGCTGAAGAGATAGCTAAGTATAAATATACCTTTGACCTCCAGACTTCACAGTTAAGCCCAAACTTACACAAAATATTAGCCCAGAAAAAGCCACATCCTCCCAAACAACAGAAACATTTTTTGGCATGACATGGGTTCATCTCCTTACCGTCTCTTCAGAGGCCACTTCTGCAGGAAGGGTTTCCTCCTGCTTCTGTATAATCTTGTGGCTCAGGCTCCTGGCATTACCACCGTGGAAATTCAAAATACTCAGTGTTCAGCTTGCAGGGGTTTGGTCATAGCTTACCAAGTATCCCCTGAGGAGAGACTGTCTTATTTGAAAAACCTCAGGTCTGTTGGCAAGCTCAGGTTGTTTCAGCAGGAACTGCTCTTATTTGTGGTTTATTACTATGCAGTGAGCTGGAAGAAATTATGAAATTACTTCAGTGACCAATCATACAGCTCAATAACAAATGCACTGGCACTCAGATGGAGCTGAGGGTCCACTGGCAGGCACACATCTAGCAGATACTGGGCTGAAGAAAAAGTAGGTTTGTAGATCATTCACAAGCATTAAATTGGTGAAATTATGCCAGAAGGAATTCAGCAAGCCCCATTCCTTGTCTTCTTGATTACTTAAACAGTATAGTCCATGTTCCATGTGTTTGCCTTCTGCCCTGCTTATAGCATTGCATAAATCCACCTATGTGAAACAGTCTTAAAAAAGAAATGGAAAAGATTCATAAGAAATTCAAATTAAATAGCTGGTGTGTGAAGGAAAGAACAATGTTTAAAGATCAGTATAAGGGCCTCAGGAGTATTTGTCATTCAAGGCCTTCTGTAATTTTGGTGCAGTATAAAGCAATCTTTTATTCGTGAGCTTTTTGGATGTGTTCCCACATTAAAATTGTGTGTTAAATCTTGGACCTCAAAATCACAAACAGGAGAGAGAGGTGATAATGGGAGGACCTTAGTAACTACAGGCTTAAAACAAGGAAGAAATTTTGTTTGTTTGTTTGTTTGTACCAGGTGTCAGCTTCCAGGCTATAAATTGTAGGGATTCAGCCAAACATTGGCTAACCCTGACCAGCCATCTGAGCAGACTTCAGTTGACAGTCACAGCTGGTTTGGGCTATTTGTGGCTGTTGTGCTTGCCCACAGCAGGGCTTGAGTAAAAGTCCAGTCTCTGTATCCTCTTGGCTGCCCTTTCCCCATGACTGAGCCTTCTCACAGGAAGGCAGGACTTCTCAATTTTTTCCAGATTTGATTCATGGTAGGATCCTGGAATCTGCAAGACAGATCCCTGGGAGTTGTCACTTGAGAATGCGAGTGTGACAATCACTGGGGAAACAAGAGCACAAGACTTGGACTGAAACACCAGCAAGAGATGTTGATGCTGGTGTACATGGAATGGTGGCAGTTACTGGAATATACAAGTGCAGAAGCTCATATCTGAACCTTGAACCTACCTTCCAGTTTCCTTTTCTTCTCAAAAGCCTTTGAATTAAATGGCATCATCAGTGGCCTCATATTCAGCTTCTGCTTTTCCTAAGCTACCAAGAAGATCGGATGGGAACTTAAATGTGTAAATAATCCATATGCTAGGAGAAGACTGTGAACATGTGTTGGGCTTACTTTCCTGGTGCATAATTATTACAGATACTTAAGTACCAGAGAGGTTGCACAATACCTTAATTACTGTGTTTAGATGCAGCCTGTTCAATGTAGGAGTCATACTCTCTGGCTCTACTTTCTCTTCAAGGTGTAATTTGAACAGTCATTGCTGAGATACCTGGGTGGCCAGCATGCACTAAAGTGTTCAAAATGGCTCATACAGATCAAAAATGGGTATTCTTCATCCTGCTTTTCAAGGTGAGCTTTGCACTTTGTGAGCTTGTGGCCTATTGTGTAAAAGTTGCCAATCGTTTGAAGTAGAAAGAGGGCAGATTCATATCCATGTGCAATGGAGATTCAGTGGTTCCTCTTACAGGCACCTTTTAGTTGTTTCCTCTTAGTATCTGAAACATGTGCTTCTGCACATACTTGTCCTACCAAATCTGATTGGTATCCAGATTTTTAGGGGAGTAGAAGGAAATTTTCAGATGAACCTGAGCAAGACTCTAGGATGGTGCACTACAAACATATCTGGTACCTGGTGGTACACCTGAGTTGACTGTTTGTTTTTCCTTTGAAAGCTTGAATGAAATAAAAAAAACCAAAACAAATTAAAAAAAAAAAGAGAGAGAGAGAGGAGATGGATTCAGTTTCACATAAATCTCATGCTGCAGGTCCAGGAGAGGGGGTCATTCTACCTGGCTTCAGGGGTCTGCAATCTAAGGTTGCTGCTTGGTGCCAACATAACTATTGGTGAGAAGAGGGCGTTGTAGGAAGTGGTGTCTGTAAACTTCTCTCTTTTCAGGGACTTGGCTCACCCCAACAGCAAATCTGTTGTAGGTGAAGAATTTACTGTCCTTGTCCTTTCTCATCACTGTCCTTGGTAAAATTAAATGTATAAACCAAAGAACCTCAAGCCTGTTTCAATTCCCTAACTCAGCACTAGGGCTGCAGAAACATCTGAGGATGCTGAAAGAGGATATATCTCAGGTGGCTTCTCACTTCTCAGCCTTGGGGAGCAACTGGGCAGAGCCAGGTCTAAGGAATTTGGGCAGGGGGATCAGTAGACAAAATAGAATGCAAATGAGCTGTGGCAAACAATTCCTAATAGAGGTACCCAGGAATGTAGTACCTGTGTTGGGCCTTGAGGACTTATTCCAGCTTCTCTCAGTCACACCAGTGCTCTCAGCCATGAGTAGATTCAGCCATCCCTTAGGCTCATTCAGAGGAACTTAACACCTACAGTTTTGTTGCTCTCTTGGAGACAGTCCATGCTCAGGATCCCAAAATGGGACACTTCTTAGACCGCAGATAGGTTAGTTAGGACTGGTTTCCTTTGGGGCCCCTCACTAGGAATATGTCTTCTAGACCCTACTGCATGGCATAGGCCTAAACAAAAGATCGGTGTCTCACCTCATCTAATTCTGTTTGCTTAGCTGGCTCTTCCCTCAGCTATTTTTTTTTCTAGCTGAATGAATAAACAAAGCCACCCAGTTTAAATACCTGTGTTACAATTTTTATCTGAGCAAGAGAACATTTCCCAGTAGCTATAGCCACGTGCACAAGACTAAGGACCTGTGGCAATTAGCAAGTGTGGGGAGAGAATATTGGGTCATGTTGAGGCAGGTTTTTCAGTAATTGTATAGGGGCAACAATTAGAAGAGGCAGGAGACTCATTAGGTACTCTAATCCCCCAGAGTAGGCAGTGGATTGCAGAACAGCCTTCCAGTCCAAATGATTGCTCATAGCTCATGGTGTGCCTGAAGTACAGTGAAAAAAACCTCACCGTCTTCTGAGAGGCAACTTGTGTGGGTGCATATCAGTGATGGGGCTGGAGGAAGCAGTGTGGGTTCTCTGACTCTTTTAGTCATAGCTCTCATCTTCTGCAAAGCAAAGGGACCCAGGTGCCAGACTGCCATCAGCCTTCCCTGATGATTTCATTTGTTCCTCTTCCCCTTGTACCCTAGTCCCCAGCTCTTTGCCCCATGGTGACATTCACAAACTGCAGTGCTGGCAGCTCTTGCAAGCAGGGCAGGTGAAGTCAGCTGGGATATGAGAAGAAGCAGGTGAGGAGGTGCTGAGGGAGCTGGGTATGCTCAACCTGGAGAAGAGAAAGATGTGTGTAGGGGAGGATCTAGCTGCTGTCCATCCCTGCTGAATGGGGGATTACAAGAAAGACAGAGTCAGATTCTTCTCCATGATAACAAGTTCAAGTTTCTCAGCTCTTCAGCTTTTCTCCTCATATGGCACATGCTTCAGGCCCTGACCATCTTGGTGGCCTCTGCTGGACTTGCTCCAGTTTATTCAAACTTCTCTTGCAGTCAAGAGACTCAAATCTTGAGACAGCATTTCAGATGTACCTTTATCAGTGTGAAGCAGAGAGGAATAATAATTTCTCTCAGTCTGCTGGCTGTGTTTTTGCTAATGCTAACTAGGGAGCAGTTGGGCTTCATCATTGTGGAAGCCCACTGCTGACTCACATTCAACTTCTTGTTTGTCAGGACCCTCAGGCCCTTTCCTGCAGAGCTACTTCCCAGTCATCCAGCCCCCAGCCTGTCCTGGTGCAAAAGGCCACTTCATCCCAGGTGTAGGAGTCTGCCCTTGCCTTGGTTAAACTTTTTGAGGTTCCTTCTGGCACACTATCCCAGCCCACTGCAGTCCCCCTGAATCACAGCCCTGCATTCCTGCCAACGTCAGCTGCTTCCCCCAGTTTGGAGTCATCCTTGAAACTGGAGAGAGTATACTCAGTAATGCATAAGCCATCTTGTTCATCAGCTGGATTTATGAGACTATCCCCTAAAAATTCATATCTAAAAGAGGCAACAAATGCCTTTAGAACAAACTCAGGTTTTTTTTTCATGAAGTGGGAAGAAATATCTATCTTCTGGAGATATTTAAAGTAAAGTATTGAGATTTTTTTTAGAGCCACAGGATCCTGAGGCCTCAGGGTTTCAAATGTTGTAGGAAATACCATGAGACCTCATTACATGTTAACAATTAAGCTTATAGTTTAACTACATGCCTTTTGCTATTTTCTGGTTTTATAGTCATCTGCTCTTTGTGGGATTACTATATATCCCAAATATATTGCACATGGGCTACAGTGATGTGCAGAAGGGTCATAGGAAGGTGAAAGCTGTTTACTATGCCTCTGCCCTGACCAGAACTGGTTCCTGTGATTTTCACAAGAAGGGCATTTGTTCTCCATGGAAGAGCTTTCTGGGGAGTGTCAGTGCTGCTATTTTGAAGCTTCAGTTCCCAGGGATCTTTGGTCTCTTCTTTCTGAAAGTCTAGTATCGCCAATGGACTTGTTCATATCCCTCTACAAAAGTGCGCTGCTTGTTCATCATGAAGTTAAAGAGGGATACACTACCAAGGACACTCCGAAAGGAATTGTGTTTGCATGTCCTGAGATACGCTTTGTCAGTGTCTGAGGCACTGGCCATAATTAGGACTGCCGCAGGAAAAAGGCCAGCAGAGCTAGTGCTGGAAAGAAAGATGTGAAACACACCTTGCTTTAACATTGGAGGTTGACCACAGCTAAGTATGGAGGATGATGACGCATCTATGGATGCTAGCACTGAGGACATTGGCAAAAACCTTCATCTTGCTGTCTTCCTAGAATAGGGATTTTTGTTGCTTTTGGGGTAGGTTTGTTTGGTAGGCAATCTTAAGCTTGCTTAAGAGCATTGGAATTGCTCTGTAGCCCATTGAGTGTTCCTATCAAGGCTGAATGACTGCAGTGGTTGCCTCTGACTGCAGGAGGCTGGATTAGACAGCCTGAGAGCTCCTGCTGTACATTCTACATCAAACCAAGCAGATCATATCAGACTCTTGTATAATGGACAAGTGCAGCTCTTCTGAATTGAGTTCCATCAGAAAAAGTTGTGTCTTGGGGCATCCCCAAGACCAAGCTACCAAGATCCACTGACCAATGCTGAATTGCTGCAGCAGGAACAAGAAGTACTGTTTGCTCTCTCATTACACACATAACCTGTTAGCAAAGTTCTGTCCTGGGCTCTAGACCATTTCACAGCTGTCTGCTGACCTGATTGGAATGAAAACTTTAATGGCTTCTAGAACAGATCTTCTCACAATTTGTTCCAGATGGAGTGAAAAATATGTTGGAGCATGTGTAAGCCCCTGTATATCAGAAGAGAAACATGTACGCCACAAAGTTTCCAGACTGACAGCTCGCAGGCTCTCTGCACATCCTCATTGCCACACAAAGAAAGGTTCAGATGCTTCTTTGAAAGGCAAACAGGTATATGGCAGACTCCATCTTGTGTAATACCTAATAGAAAGTCTGAGCCACCTCCCAAAAGATGAGTGTCATGTCTCCCCACCTTTGATAAAACATTGTTGACAAATAGCAGGTTTGCCATAATTAGAAGCATAATAACTGGGAAGTGCAGCTCAGAACCAATTCAGGCATCTAACTCTCTCCAGCTGCTATTAAAGCTGATGTCTCAGGCAATCAACTGCAAATGGGTATTATTTTCTAATTGAATCCACAGCTCCCTACATGTGAGATGTGAATGGATGAGGTAAACACACGTGCGGCCAGCAAATCTCACAGCTCGCTGTCACCCCTTCAGTGCCACTAACGTGGTCCTCACTCATCCCAAAAGCTGTAGGCACTTCACTACAGTTTTGCGGAGGCCTCAGGGTCCAACACTGTTAGCCAGGGAAATTACATCTGCTTTGCCTCTGATGTTTTGATTAAGGACTTTCTTAAAGCTGCATGGATATTCTGCAGGCACAGGGGACTTTGAAACACACACCCACAGTCAATATCTGCAAGCCATGCAAAAGGGCTGAGCTAGGAAATAGGAAATAGCTATTCCAGCTTGATAGATCACTCCACCTGCTTTATCTGGTCTTGGCTCCAGCCCTCGTTTTGGTGGAGGCTGTCCTGTCTTGTTAAAACCCTGTCAGAAAGGAACTTGCAAGAGATGCTACAGTGTTGGAGTCCCAGACTGAGCACTGTGGGAACAGTAGCAGCACCAGACTGGCCTGTCCCTGTTGGAGTGCCACAGACATACCCCACAAGAAGTCTGCCAGTCTGTTTTGTACATGAACAACAGAGGTGTTTTTCTTCTTCACTCCTGGTAGAGCTGTGATGCCTGTGTGGATGGAGGGCTGTAGGGTTGGTGTACCCTGAGTCCTGCAAGTGCCTCATCCCTTCTGGGAGTGGTTTAGAGCACAGGAACCATGTCTCTGGTAAAACAGTAGTGTTTGCCCAGAACACGAGGAAGGAAGAAGATTTAATTAGAATTACATGGCAGGACAGCTTCTGAGATTTCATGTATTGTATACCTTTCTCCCTTCTTTCAGCCCACATTTGTCCATTGTCCATGTCCAGCCTCTAGATTCTGTTTTGTGTTTGCCTATAAAATTATAAATCTCAACTGTCGGAAACCTTCCTTCCATACAGATGCGTGTAGAGGCGTGTGGTCTCTTTCTAAGCTAAACAGATGAGCCTCATCCACCTCCCATTAGGAGAGAGGCTATCCAGCCTGCATCCTACCATTCTTGCCACTTTCTACCTCAGTGCTTTCTGTGAGTCAGCAAGCAGTGTGTGACTCAGTGAAAATACACGTAGGGCAAAACAGCCATGAACTAAATTCAGTGCTTGCTAAAGAACGTGCAGGTGTTATTCTGGGGATCAACAAACCTTCTAATGATGATAATGGGTGGATTCTGGCCAGAAAGGTGTGCTGCGCTGAAGAAAAGTGGGAGGAGAGCCTGGAAGCAGTGCTGCAGAATTTGGAAAGAAGAGTTGGCTCCACAGAGGGGCAGCTTCTCAGGATTCACAGCAGAGCAACAAGAAGAGCTATTGGAGGAGGACTAAGTCTGTGGTACCCCAAGTGGGAGAGCTGCATGTACAGTAACTTGTCCCTTGGAGTTGCCCTCTCCAGATCAGATGCAAGGTGCTACCATTGCTCTCAAATGTCAGAAATACCTAGAAGCAGACCAGCTCCCGTGGTACCATGGGGCCTGGCAGGCTCGTTCAAGTCAAAACACAAGGTGCCCCGCAAGCAGGGAGCAGAGCTTGAAAAATCTGCAGGAAATCCCGCCTCACTGTAAGGCAAGAAAGTCAAGAGAGAGAAAGACATACAGAAATGGCTGCTTTGGTGAGATCCTGATGTAAAGGACCTGATGCAATCACCTCAGCAGAGTTCCTGTTCCTCCTGGCTTGTGTGAGTGTTTCCTCAATGCATGAGACATACATTCAGAGGGCAGCACCACTCCCTCCTCTACCCTTCCCATGCCCAGGAGCACTTCTGACCGTGAGAAAGTTCTGACATGCAAAGAAGACTCCTGTAACAACGCCTTGCTTGCTGTCAGCTGAAAGCAAGTGACACCCTCTCTAATGACTAGTTTCAGAAAGAAAGCAAATACACAAGGATGCGCTCACCTGTCCCAGGTGATCACTGCTGTCTCCCACGGGTGAAATTGCTGGGGCTTTTCAACACGTGTTGCTGGCTATATCACCAAGGTGAGGTCACATCCTAGCTGGGGGATCAGAGGGGCCTGAGGGACCTCCATTCTGGCAGATGCTGCTCTGAACATTGTGCATCTGGACACTGCTGTGTAGTACAGGGATATGTCCCAAAGACTTCCCAGTTCTTTGGTAGGAGGGTACAAAATCCCTTCAAGATCATCCACCAGTGGGGAAGGGAACAAAAAGTATCTCCAAATCTTTCTTTTTCCATGTTTTTGAAGTTTCTGCCCCTTAGACTGAAGCCAATACTGAAGACCCTAATGCCACCTTTGCTTCCTGTCCCCTCCATACTTGGCGAATCGCCCATGGGAGCCTCTGGCTGGCAGAAGCAGAGAGAACCACGTTGCACATGTGAGGGTGGTTTGGTAGCCTGGCTCGTAGCATCCAGAGGGAGTGTCTGCCTCTGTAGATAGCATTTCCAAAGAAAGGAGCCAAATCCACCCACATGGGTCACGGAGACTGTCTTTCTGCCACATGCCTTCCCTCTCGCCCAGCCCTGGCAGGGCCCTGTTGTTCCTCACGTGTTGCCCTGCATGCGGAGGAGACCCGCCAATGCCTGCCAGGCTCCGTGGCCCATGGATCTGCTTTCAGATCCAAAATATCTGTCCAATCCAGGAATTCTGGGGGTAGGACTGGGATTTGGTCCTTGATTTGGTTTGACAGGAGGAGTGAGAATTGTAAAGTCTATCAGTGACCTGTAGATCCCAATAATGAGATTGAGAGGATATATATAAAAAAAAATCAGTAATATGTAGGATTGTGGTTCATGAAAAATACGAAATAGAAGGGGGCTTTCTTGTCACATTTTGTGGGGGTTTTTTTCTGTTCTTTAGACTTCCCATGGTTGTTTTCCCCATGCCCATAGCTTTATAATTCTCTGCAGAAGTAAAAGCTTCGTCATTTCAGCAACCCCTCCAGACGCGTCAGCCTTTGCTCCATCCTCAGGGGCTGGTAGGCACTTAGGAAACACAGAGAGAGCCCAGAGTGGATGCCAAACAGCTGACTTCCAATGTTTATTCATCTTCTCAAAACCTAACCTGAGGCTTTTAAAGAGATTTTTCTTCAGTTCTTCCAGAGATCCCCATGTGGCTTTTCTTGCTTTGGGTGTGAGCTCAAAACTCTTCTTTTAGGCAAGGTGTATATGCTTTGAAGCTAAACCAATAATTACCTTAAAGGTTTAAAGTGCTGCTCTTATTTCTGCAGAGGGGGCCACATGTGTACGAGGGCTGTCAGGAGTGTGGGTCAGAACAGAGACCACAGAAGTGGCCAGGAGAAGCAGTGGGATCATTTACAGCAGCAATGTCTCCCACTCCCTTACATCCAGATCCAGTCATGTCCTTAAATAAGAGTTGAAATTTAAGCATCTGGGTCAATTAAAGACAAACCCATGCTCTAATGAGCTGCAAACCCTGTCCCAGCAGAGCTTGGAGTGGCATGTCACATCGGTCTCTGCCTTCCAGAGAAAGCAGCACACAGGGCAAGAAAATCCTCAGTATCAGAGGTTAAAACTGTGTAAGATCTCAGCAGCCCTGGTTTTTGGTGTAATTTGGCTGAGAAAATACCAGTGAAGAGGTGAGGAACTGCTGAGCATGACATCCAGGGCCTGTCCACTGCTTCCCCCACCTTCGGTGCATCAGCTATCATGGCAACTGGGAGCAGTTCCTCAAGACTACAAAGAAGAAAGCAAGTGCCCCTCCTGTCCTCAGGAAGATATGGCAAACTACAGGCCAGCCAGCCTCACCTCAGCTAATCCTGGAAATAATTTCCAGGCTCATGAAGGACAAGAAGGTGGTCAGGAGAAATCAGCACAGATTCTCAAGGGGAAATGGTGCTTAACGGACCCGACACCATTCTGTGATGAAGTGCAGGCCAGAGCAAGGTGCTGTACCAGCTGTGAGCTGGGTCGTGTCACTTGTTTGCATGATTTATGCATCTTTGTGTGGCAGAGGATGCAGTGCTTGGACCAGCCAGCAGTAGATCCCAAGGGATGAAATTTGAGAAGCTGGGATTGTTGGGGAACTGCTTGCAAAGGGCTGGGCCTTCCCTTCACTCATCTTGCAGTGAATGTGAATGGGTCTGAGGAAATTTCATCTCTACTTTGCCTCCCCAACACCTTATTCCTGGGGCTGGGGCATGGCTGCTGCTCTGACCTGTACTCTGGCAGTGGCAGCAGTTCACCATGGGACGTGGGACAGTGCTTGGGGGTGCTTCCAGCACAGTGGCAGTGAGCAGTGTTTGCCTGCAAATCACAGAGACTTGGATGGCACTTGTTCTATTTTTTATTTTTCTGGCTTTCAGTTGTCTGAGTCTAGTCAGAACAAGGATGCTGTTACCTATCCTGAATGCTGAGCTGGCTGCACAGGCCTGGTATTTCTCTGCTTCCTCTAGAGAACGTGATCTGGCAGTGGTGGTGCTTAAAGCACATCAGCCAGAGAAAAGACAGAGCAAGAGACAGCTTTTGTAAAGCAGCCTGTGACCCACATTGCAGCCTGCTACAGAGATGGAAGGCATCCAGCACCACTGCAGTTAGGGTCACGTTTCTGTCTTTTCTTTCACAGGTACACTAGTGCACACACAGAAACTTGTTAAACAGGAAACAGTGTTCCTGGCGTTGTCAGACTTGCCCCATCACCAAATGACAGCACATATGACCCACACACTCAATCCCATGTGTGCAATTCCAAAAAAAATCCTGAATATTTTCAGTGGGAAGGAAATGGTGATGCTACAGCGAAAGGCCAGAGATATTTTGGACAGAAATAAGGGTGTTTCAGAGCTGGATAGAATTATCCCATGAAAAAGTCATCCATTTTGACATCATCCTCCTGCCCCTTTTTCTGACAAGAAAAAAGACAAGGCAGGCCACATTGAACAATGTAGTCATCTGGTCCTACATCTCTCAGCAGGCATCATTCTTTCCAGTCCTGGACTTCATTTTGAAGAGCTCAAGAGGGTGAAAACATGCTGCAACTGACACCCCTGGATAAAATAAAGAGGTGGCTGTACACCCCAGCACAGATGGTCACTCCAGAGGTAAGTCACCTGTGAAAAGGCAGTGGAAAGAAAGGAGCACTTCTAATGCTATGCAATGGATACTGCATCACCAAGGGGGTAGTCTAGCTCCAAGGGGACCTAGAGATAAAATCCACTGATGTATCCAAAGACAGTGCTGGACCTGGAAAAGATCTTCAAGTAGATTGGCCCTGACTTCTTTTAATTTGCTTTTACCCAGAGTGGAGGCAGTCACTGGTGCAGTCTCCTAGGGATTCATGAGGTGCAAATCTGTCCATGACTGCTTTTTCAGCCGCATTCAACCAGTCAAAAATAAAGGTGTAAGGTTCAGCCAGGATCCCTTTAAAAATATCTTGTCCCCCTTCAGTTAAACACCCGTGCTCCCTGTTTGTTGCTCACTGATGATCATTCACCCATCTGCCTTCTCCAGCACTGATTTTCTCTACATTGACCAAATTCTGTGCAAAATTTTGAGTCAAATTTGCCTGCTGTTTGGTCAACAAATTTTTCTGTCTGTTTTCAGGGTCATCCCACTCCCTGACTGCTTTTGAGTTGAATCCTGGTTTCGAGCACGTGGCGCTTCTAAGTCAACCCAGCTGTTGTCCAGGTGCCTCGATGAACTGAAATGTCTTAACCAAAATGAAAAACAACTTGTTCATTAAGAAGACGTGCCACATTTTACTTAACACTTTCATGTAGCACCAAGATTTATTGCTGGAAATCACCAGCCCACCATATCCATCTTCTTTGTCTCATTTTGCATGTCAGGATCTTGAATCTTATCAGGAGGGCAATTTGTGACAAAAATCTCAAGAGAGACGTGGCAGAGCATATGATTGGAGTCTTTTGTAAAAGAACAGCAAGGCTTCGTGTTCAGGGGAAACATCATTTTTCTGACAGTTGATTTTGGTATGAATCACAGCAAGCCTTTTTTTTTTCCTAAATTTTCTGGTTTTTCTGTTCAACTATCCCTTGTCTTCCTTGCAGGATTTCTTCTGCGCATGTGCCCCAAAGGCAGGGACTGCCAAGGTTTTCAATCATGTGCTAACCCAGTTTTGGATTTGGTGAAACTCTTGTGAACGTGAAACGTTTCAGATTTCTTAGTAAATACACATTTTTCAATGAAGCTGAGTAGCCCTCTGCATATACCTGAGGTATCATCAGCACACACAAACACACCCATGCACACTGATAATGCACAGGTACTCACACAGTAATTAGAGACAGCTATTTTCAGATGCACAGAGGTTTATTATGAACAGTGAAAAATAAAATAAACAGCTATTAAGAGCAACCCAGTAGAGCTCTCTTAACTCTGCAGGAAATATTTGTCCATTCTGACAGAATGATAGGCTTATACTAATGCTCAAGCCAGTCTGCTAATACAATCATTTTGTTTCCACAGCTCACTTCCATGATAATTTTAGGGCCAAAGTCTTGCTTCCTAGGTTTCATTTTCTGGTGCATTCAACCCCATCCTTTGGGGTAGATGTGGGCAGTTCACAGGTTTGTAAAATTACAGAGGGTTTAGGTGGGAAGGGAGATCTGGGGATCTCTCTGCCCCTTCTCTACCTCACACCCTCACAGCCAGGTCAGGTCTGATGGTAGATGGTCCCCAAGGATGGAGATGCCACCATGCCTCCAGGCCCCGATCCAGGACTGTCCTGCTCTTCTGCAGCAGATTTATTTCCTCCTACCTTATCAATGTTTGCCTTACTTCATGTTTTTGCCCTGATCTCAGCTGGCCTCTCACGCATGTGCTGTTCCCTTTTTTCCTAGGTCTAACAACTCTGGCTGGCCTGCCTTTCACCCCCTTTCTCTTAACTTTCGGGAGAGGAGCTATGAAGCTGTCGTAGCACAAGGTAGATTGTAGTCCACATCTTTTGGAAAAAGGAGAAGCAAGGAATGGCAGAGAGACCACCTCTGAAATCTGGTCAGAGGTGTGAAGATCTGAACCCAGGATGCATTTAATCTTCCTCTTCTATCTGGGCAAGCTATATTTTCCCATTTGGACAGCTCTGTATATAGCCTGATTTTTCTAAAATGTGAATCATCTAGGTACGCTTGTTAAAAATGAGGTCATTTAATTGAAATGCTAAATATGGCCTAGGATTCGATTTCTATTTTTACCACATCTCTGTTTAGGACAAATAACATTTTTTCTTCCTTTGATGGTGAGCAAAAGGTTGCTCAGGACATATTGTGGAGTTTTTCTCTCACTTACCAGACACCAGTGTGAAGTGTAGCACTGATAGAAGATTCACTGCTCTGGTTTTTTGTAAGCTCTCAATTTCTGTGCTGTTTTTTCAATACTTCAAGCCCAGGTTTCAGTTTTGACTATAAGAGAAACCAAATTGTATTTTAAAAAAAGAAAAAAAGAAAAAATAGCACTTCAAACAGCATACAGTTGT
This sequence comes from Lycocorax pyrrhopterus obiensis, assembly GCA_014706295.1. NCBI lineage: Eukaryota > Metazoa > Chordata > Aves > Passeriformes > Paradisaeidae > Lycocorax > Lycocorax pyrrhopterus. The sequence goes on along the minus strand of JACSVZ010000006.1, from coordinate 45,476,510 downwards.
GTACACTCAGATCTTCCTGCTTGACTGGACAGACCGTATCTGGCAAATCGTGACCGAGGAGTCTGTGAAACCTGTGTTGGGAAAGGAAGCTGTGTGACTGTATTTGTATGACTCCTTTTTTGCTCACTCACTGAAAACACAATGTCTCCTTGATGCAGAAGAGCTGCCTTGGTGTGAGAAGCAGGGATGCATGGCTCTGCGCCCAGGGAGGGGGGACAGCAGCTCGGCCAGTGCCAGACACGCTTTCTGGCTGCACTGAGAAGTGCCTGCTGACTCTTAAGAAAGAACAAACACAAGATCAATAAAAGCTACAGACATCTAACCTAATGCCCGAGACACATGGGGAGAGAGGGGTATCATCAAATTCAACATTTCCAGCCCAGACCCTCAGCATTGTACTGAGACCTTTCATGTCTGGCTAGATAGCCGGCAGGACCAGGACTTGTCCTTAGCAGCTACCAAGCAGGAATTAACAAAATTACCCTCCAGGAGGAGGTGGTCAACAGGGTCTTGATGTCCTCAGATGTTGACAGATTTTTGGATTCAACAGCAGGAGTGTCTTAAATTCAGTGGAGGCCAAATGCAGACAGCTCACCTGGACAATGGTATTGGAGGAATCACAGGCCAAATATTGAAAAGGAGTTTGCATGAAACTTAGTGTCTGGAGCATGTTCAGCTCCAGAAATCAAACCAAGCTCTAGAACTCAGATAAAACCTGAGCATCTCATCTACTTGCTGTGTGTCAGAGTACAGATGGACAATGGAGGGAGATGAGAGGATGTGGACTTCTCTCCCGCCTAGGATTACAGAGTTACTCCCTTTTATCCAAGCTAGTTTTCTCTGCTCCTCTCAACAAGGATCTCTCAGATAAAGGTGATTAAGACAAGACGCTAAGTAAAAAACCCGCTGGAATAGCTAGAAAGAGCAAAAGACCGAAGTGCTGGAGATTTCTTCCCAGGCTCTAGAAGTGGTGCATGGACACCCAAGCATGTCATGACAAACTTGATCTCCTGCACAGGAGTGATGATGAACTCTCTTTCTTGGAAAGAAGAGCCACTAAAACTGTGGATCTTGATGCATTTCTTCCCAGTCTCTTCTGCTCTGTGCCTATTTCCCCCCATCAATATACCCTGTATATAACTCCTGCTGTTGTGATCACAGGCATCTGCAAATGTGCAGATGCAGATGAACAGCAAATCCAGCCCTGCTGCAGGTAACAGGAATTTCCACCCCAGCAACAGCAGCTTTATTAATTCTCCAAATCACATTGGCTCCGGATTAATTACGCAAGCTGTGATAGCGCACATGGACTCTACGAGCTTGTTAATGATTCATGTGCATTTTAGCCTCCGGGAAGAAAAAATCAACAGGAGGTAGGGGTGGTACCTTCAAATCAGAGGGGCAGTTCAGCCAAAATGGCATAGCTTTCTGCCTCCTCCCATTAGCCATAGACCTTGCTCCTGGGGACTTGAGTAGAGCTCACAGATACACTCCAAGAAAACAAGAAAGAATTTTTTTCTGTGCAATTTTGTTTGTAGTCTTCTGATATTGCTACCTTTTTTTCTTTACAGGCAGGAAGTCCTGTGTAGGTATGTGGTATTTCCAGGCCAATATCTCATGGCCACACATTGACACGAGAGCAGCACTACTCAGCCCATCCATCCCCTCTCTGCTAAGGGCTGGAAAACAAATGCCTAGCAAGAAGTAAAAGCATGGGGCTAGCATGTTTTTGTACTATTCCAGGGTACTGTCCTGGCCTCCAGGTGTGTGTGACTGAGGGAGTTCCTGAAGCAGAGGCTCTGTCTTCGCAATTAATAGCCCTTGATGGATTTTTCTGTCATGAATTTGTCTAATTGCTCTTTGAACTTGTGTGAGCTTTTAGCACGCACAACATCCTGTGGTTCAGTGTGTCCATGCTCTAACTATGCACTGTGCAAAGATGTCCCTTCTTTGGGAACTGTCAGCTAGTGTCATTTGCTTCTCCCGACATCTGCACCATCCAGCTCATCAACATGTGAGCCAAGGAGCACAGGCCCAGGCCTGCTCCTCCCTGTGGCACTCCTCCTGCCTACTCTCCTTTAAGAGATTAGCCACAAGCACACACACAGGAAACTCTGCTGCGTCCAAGATGAATTTTATATGGCAGGGGAAGTCAATTTAAGACAATTGATCAGTTTTGCCAGCTTTGGATCTGGACATCACTGTGAGTGTGATTCAGTCAAGTGCTAAGACTGTGCATAGCTCTGAGTCTAAAATTTTTCCTTTTGTGGTCTTACTGCCCAAGTCAGCTTTTGCAGCAGCAATCAGCTTGTGGAATGAGCTTGTCAAGGACAGGATCACCAGAATATTTATAGGTACTAGAAGAGGCAATCTTTGAGCCATGAAGGAAATTGAATTGCGATGGAACATTTTATTAAGAACAGTCCCTTCTGAAGGAAGCCCTGCTCCTGGGCAATGTGTCTGGGACCATACAGAGACTCCTCGTAGCTCACTGCACTTACAGACTCCGTAACTGTAGCTATAACGTGAGTCAGAGTAGTCACATCCATGGTTTGCTAATGGCAGATTGAAAAGGTACATGGTAGGCGATTTGAAGTCATTGATAACGATAATGATTATGATTATGGCTTAATCCTCTTTTTGCAGACTAAACCTCACACATTATTGGTGCGACCAGCTACAAGCAACCCCTGGACACTACCTGCAATGCACTGTGTGCCAAGTGCATAGCTGAGCTGCTGCAATACCCTGTCCTGTTCTCATCAGGAGTAGGATCAGGCAAAGGGAAAGACCTGCCTTAGACGGAGGTTTCTCAACAAGCCTAAATATCCATTCTCTTTGGAAAAGGTGGTTTTCTAATGTTGTTAAAAGGATCAGCCTGGCATTCACTGGTGGCCTCTATTAAATACATTGATGTCCTCCATGTCCCTGGTTTCCTCTCCACACAATTCCTCTGCCTCTTCATTATCTTACAAACTTGCATGGTTTTACAGAAAATTTGTTGTAAGTCCTAATCCATTTGCATAATTCAGGAGGCTTTACCATGTCACTGAAGATGATTCATCGACCACATGAGCTTTTTGGGGCTTTCTGTGGACACCTTCAAGGATCAGGCCCCATTTACCTGCATTTTTTCATTTCTCTTAGTTGCAGAGGAAAGAACAGACCCATACTGCTGAATGTGTCTATGGTATCCCCCATTATTAATGTCTTGAAATGGCAAGAATCTTCTGTGAGGTTTTCTAACTGATTACATTATGTATCTATCAGCTGCTCTGCATTTTCACAGAATCACAGGATGGGTCAGATTGGAAGGGACACAAGGCCCTTTACCAGAGCCTGAGAGAGCTGTGCGAGGATAACTACATTTTGTGGGCTTCAGTTTTAGGGATTTTAGGTTCTCTTTTGTATGACTCAGTTGTTTTTCCAATAGGTCTGTGAATGCTGTGCTGACTAAACAGTGTCACAGATGGGATGAGCTATAGCAGGGAGAAAGAGAAATGTTCAGTTTGGGAATTTCCTATTCGTGTCCCCTGGCTAGGCTGATGTGCCCACCTTGCACCTCAAGGAGAATCCTGCCCCCCTGAGCTCCTGCCTAACTCCCACTGAAGTTTAAAACCAGTGTTTGGAAATTTTTTCTTGCTAAGGGCAGGGCAAAACACAATCCTCATGTGAGAACAACCCTCAGCCTCTGTGCAATGCTGAAGTTGGAGCAGGAGCCCTTACTGGACAGATGGGGAAAGTCGGGTAAAGACTGAAGGTATGACTTACCTGAAAGCACCCAGCAAGCCATAGTGCTGCCCTCGAACAAACCAAGACTTCTAATTTCAGCCAGCTCTGGTTATTTATATTGTTATCTGACCCAAAGCAACACAGACCAGTGGTAGAGATACCCCAGCTGTAGCCAGAGAAGCCAGCTTAATTGCATTAATAATAAACTTCCAAAGAAGACTTGCATGGAAAGCAAAGTGTTGGTTAAGTGAATGAATTTTCTTCGGGTCTGAAGGATGCTAAATTAGCCACCTCTTCCTGGCCCATCTTCCCTGGCAGGTCGATGTGGCTTGTAACTTGAGTAACACCTCCAGCCTAGATCCCATCCACAACGCAGCCCTCCTTCACTCAAGAGTGGTGGTGCTTAACTGGGATATGCTAAAGGCAAACCTTCAGCTAGGCTGTTCTAACATCACAAACCCTCTGTCCCAGCCCAGGGCTCAACACCCTTACACTGGTGTGAAGGCCTGTAGCGAAGGTCAGGTTTCAGTAGCTCCTCAGACACTTGGTAAATCTAGACTTGATCTTGCTAAAGGTCTCACATAAGATGGGTAATTCCAAAGAGCCAGTGTCTCAAAGCAGGACAGCTGAAGTCCTGTTGCGGCTGATGCAGAGGAGCAGATATCTGCATCAGATGATTCATCTGAGCAGTCTTAGGAAGATGAGTCACTGGCTGGCAGTGGCTGGGTCTCTTTCCCTTGCCTATGACATGTGAGGTGGCCTTCAACGTCCCCCATGTCCACAGATGGAGCTTTGCTGGTTTCCTGAGACACAGGCTGAACTACCTGTGCTTTGCTGCCCTAGGAGACAACAGCAGCCTAGAGGTACCAGCCATCACTAATTTCTGGGTACTGCCTTGAGATCTCTTCCCATGATGTGTTTTCCATCCTAGGGTACAGAGGGATAGCACACCCCAGTGTTTGAAGGGAAGGAAGCATGAAATCGGAGATGAATTGACTCCTATACTGACAGCTCACAGGACTGAGAGGGCTCTCTATCTTGCAGGGCCTTTACCAGTGCCTGCACATCTCTAGACATGGCTAAGCATTTTATTTTCTTTAATTAAGTGAGCAGGAATTCTCTAGTGACTTTTTTCAGAGGTCTGAATTAATTACCTGCATATGTGTAAAAAGAGTATCCTGCCTGAGTCTGATGAGTGGCTGGGTGCAAGAGAGCATTGGCAGGAGCCCTGTCCCTTCACTTATTCATCTTTGAGTCAATGCTGTGGCAGGGACTGATTCTGCCTGTGCATGGCTCTAAGTTGAATCAGCTGATTTTATTTTTCTTCATCACCTTCTCTTTCTTTTGTCTTCTTCTGTCTTTCTTCTGAGGTTCACAGCTGCTCTGTGAGGAGCCATGTGTCGCTGTGTGGCTCCATGCTGCATAAGGAGCTGGCAGATGCAATCCTGGTTCATTTGCCCCATTATCTTGTTACGGGATTCTTTTATGGTCGTTACTTCATCCAGCCCACAGAGCAGCTCTGCCATCGTCCCAGTGAGACTATCCCAGTGACTGTCACAGCAGTGATGTCTATCACAAGTATTTTCCCTTGGGCAGGAACAGCTGTGGCAGCAAGGACCCCCGAAAGCTCTGTTTTGTCCCTGTGTACACTTTTCTGTGCACACCTTACCTGGTTATACAGGCACACCAGAGCCTGGTCTGCTGCATATAGGCCTGGTGCTGGCATGTTCAGGGAATGCCTTGTGAAGGGATGCCTGCAGCCAGCAACTCTGGTGGCTTAGACAACCTATGCTGGGAGGTCTTGGTGCTGCTGGAGGCCAGGATGAGGCAAAATCAAAGGAAAATTGAACTTTTATATCATCCAGAGAGGCAGGGAGATGGAGCACATGGAAAAAGAGGGTGTCCTAACTCATTTTGTAGTGCAGCCCAAGACAGTGACAGCAAACAGGCTGAATACAGTGACACCTAGAAAAGAGTGCTTAGTTTGTATTTTAAATGACTCTTGAGTAACATTACCAATGCAGCAGTGCAAAGGAAACTAAAACCCACATCCCAGGAATAGTGACATATTTGTACTGTCTCGTGACAGCAGTGCAGAGCAGAGAGCTGCAGCACTACGTAAGCCCAGGTTCCCTCCAACTTTCTCTTGCTTCATCTCCAGCCCACTGCTCTGGTGCCTTGAGGTGCATTGTTTTGAAACACAACTTAGCTTGCAGTGTTTTTCTGCATTCAAAAAGCAGACCTGTCTCCCTGGGTCAGGACAGACCCTTGCATGTTGATGATCAATGTGTCAAGGTTACCAAGAGATCTCGTGTTTCAAGACAAGACAGGGCAGGTTGTCTCTGCCTGGCTTCAAAATGGGGGTTACTGCTAAAGGGAAGTGGTGAGATGGGACACTTCACCCTTTGAAGGGTGCAGTATACAAGCACACAGCAGGAGCACCATTTAGCTCCTCTCAATTCTCCCCTGTTCCCAGAACCTTTAAATCGGTTGCACATATCAATTAAGTACAGCTCACACACCCTATGAGGCAACTAAGTGCTATTTTACTTCTTTTATTACAGATGGGGAAACAAACGTGTAGAAAGGCCTGCTGACACGTGGCTTCAAATCCTCTGGCAGAACACAGACTTCACCCATCTCTGCTGCATTCCCTGGGTCGCCCTCCTCCTCTGTTGCTCCCCCAGGTGAGACAGGCTCCCTCCAGCCCCTCTCCACTGCAAAAGTGCCTGTCTCCAGAGCATGCTCTAGGTCCCCCCACCACGTGTCGGTGGCTGAGCTGAGGGCAGAACCTGCAGGTCTCTGTCACCCCCACACTCTGCTTTTCCCTGGCAGAGAAACAGCACCCACCGACCAGGCAACCCTGTGTTTGATCTGTGCCTGCCATGAGGGGGCCTGGTGAGCACTGGTGTCCCTGGCAGAGGCAGAGTAATTGGTTGTACTGATTAATTCTGGGCCTATTGGGGATCACATATTAACAATAAACTGGAAATGCCAACTAGGCTGCGTTCGTTCTTGATTGATACAGCACAATTTAATTAACCCAGGCTTATATTTGAGCATAGCCCATTAGCATCTGGTATTAAATACTCTCTGAACTGCCTGAGCTTAGCAGCTACCTTAAGGAAGTAATTTGACATCTATTCAGGAGATTTAATTGTGCCATTATGTGCCTGTGTATGGTACTGAGTGCCATTTAACCATTGCCCTTACTAGCTGATTAATTACCAGGCCCAGGTGAATAAGTGGGGGGGCTCACTACATGGCTCTCCATGGCTGAAGCAGAGACAACACTGCAAGCAAGACGAATGCCAACCTGTTTGTGTGGCATGCAATGGATAAGTTGGGATCTGCAGGCAAAACCTGTTTGTTTTACTGGAGAGGCAGAAAGTATTAGGAACTGGCATGAGCCAGAGAGGAGCAGTGCATGAGGTAACTCAAGAAGCTTTCCAGCTCCAGGGCTTTTTGGAGAAAGAGGCCAGCACTTAAAATAGCTAGTGCAAATGAATTTCAACACCAACAGACTATCCCCAGGGAGGGGGAACATTTTAAGCGACATATTATGGACTCCTGTGAGCCCAGACTGCCAGGACGTCTCTTTCCTCTTTGCTTTCTAGTCCAGGGCTCCCAGGGCGAATGAGACGGGTTGATTCAGTGGCAACTGCTGGGACTGAAGATGCTGTGATGGAGATACCACTTGTGGAGTCAGGCAGAGACTCAGTGAGCAGGGGCATGGTAGCAGGGGCCCCCAGCCTGCCAGCTGAGGCTGTTATTCCTGCAGGCAGTCCCACTCTTTGTGTTTCAGCCATAAGCAATGCACCTGTCGGAGTCTGTCGAGGCACTGGCCTTGGAAGGTCACCAGCTGACACCCACTGTGGGGCAGAACCGGCTCCAAACATGCCTGCCAAACACGAGTGGCTCCTGCCCCAGGCACGTGGCTGCACGGGCTGTGGGAGATGGGTGGGAGTGGGGTGCAGCACCTTGGGGCTGGGGCCAGCCCTGGAGGTGTACGCACAGCCTCCCACTTTGGGGATCTGATCCAGCAGCTGGTGAAGAAGCACAGTTGGCTTGTGTATGAGGGAGGGTTAAAATTCAGCAGGGTCCAGCAAAAGCAGGTACACACACACACACTTCTGCTGGGCTGGACACCTTCTTCCCATGTGCGTTCAACTTTCCTGCTCAGATAACGTTACCCCTCCTTTAATTTTGCTGGAAGGAAGCAGACAGCTATTTGGCAGGTCACAGGAGAGCTCAGCATCTCCCCGAGCCTTCAGCAGCCCATTTCCGGCTGTGGTTTGATCAGGTTTCTATATTCATCACTGTGTTTCCTGTGGGGGCATTTCTGATAAGCTCTGCACTTCACATCCTGTGGTCTCCCTCTCGCCTCTGGCACTCACAGGATGTTCACTGCACTACGAGCAACCAGGGGCTGCTAAATTACTTGCCAAAAATGAGTAATGGCTGGGTGTTGCAGGCATCATCCCGAGGATGGGGTGAGTGGAGTGAGCTGAGGCACTGGCAGGCAGGGTGCACTCCACGGTCTGGGGGCTGGAGCCTGTGCTAAGGACGTGCTGGGTATTCAACAGCTATGCCCTATGGACTGAGGAGAGCCCCAGGAGTTGACTTCAGCCCAAATTTTGCTCAGTCCCCCTCTTGGGTGTCCCTTTGACTTGTCTATGTGGAGACACCCCACTCCTGCTGCAATCAAGGGGGCTGAGCTGAGCTGAAGGTTTCAGCCTGGACCACTAATGTACAACAGGAGAAGGAGGAAAGTGCTGGAAGTGGGGAAATAATGCAAAGAGAAGAATTATGACCACATTTTCAGATGAACCCCATTCTCTTCTGGCAGGTCCATATATCAGTGAATTCCACTGATTTCTTCTCATTGCAATTCCAGTAATGTTATTTAACAGTGGAGCTAAAAGTCATTTCCAAGGGGAGATTTAGGGAATTGATGTGATTCCCAAATTGAAGCCTGGAGAAAAGCCTACGACTTGCTCACTTAATTGACTTTCAGTACAATTTTTTACTTCTCACCAGTGAAAAACCATCATCTTCCTTTGAGACCTATAATATTTATGTGGGATTTCCTTGATTTCTTTCTTTTTTAATCAAAGCCAAAATTTTGTTCAGCTGTGCCAGTGTAAATCCAGGGCAGCTTCATTAATGCTCCCAGACTTGGCTGAGTGCAGTGACTTGTATGTCAGTGACCCTGGGCATGTCTGCATCTCCTGCAAACACTTTGCTATGTACTTTCAGATCCTGAAACAAAGAATTGGTTTTATCCTTGCAAGTTACCTGGGAAGGAGTTTCCCAGCTGTGGACATCAGCAGTGGGGCACAGTGTTAGGCTGTGGCTGGGAAAGAAACATGGTCATCAGTCTGTGTGCCCTGCTCTGGAATGTAAAGAAACTTAATAGAATGGATGTGATCAGACTCTAACACAAGCTGATCTTGGGGGCAGAAGGAAGGGCATGAAAAGGAGCTGGTTCCTTTTAGTTTATGAGGCTGCAAGTAGCTGCAGTTTATCATAGGTACTAGGTTGAGAAATTTGACATTTGAGAAATGTCACGTCGGAAGTTGTCGTTCCCCTTAAAAAAAAGGAGAAAAAGCCTCATGAAACAGCTTCTCATTTGTTAGAGATGATCATGGGAAGAGCTGAATAAACAACCCCTGATTTCCAAACAAATGCAGTCTCTAGTCTACACTTTCCCAGGGTGTAACAAATAGCTGTCACACCACCCAAAATCTTGGCGCAGAGAGTCAGGGACTTAGCCAGTGCCAAATATTGTAAGCATTTGTGGAGGAGTGTACCTTGGCCAAGGGAGTCACCTCTTCTGATGGGAGCCAGGGTGCAGCCAGCTCCGGCACGGGTTTAGCCACAGCCCTGCCTTGATCAGCACGTTTCCAGCACAAGCAAACCCCTGGCACCCCAAATCCTTCCAGAATCTGGGAGACGGGGCCTGGCATGACCTTCAGGGTGGCTCTGGATGGTTTCATGCTGGGCAGCATGGCTTTGCTGCACAGGATGGTGGACATGACCAGGAGCTAGGCAGAGGTCAGTGCCTTGCACATGTGGAGCACGGGCACCTCACCACCCTGCCGGACCCTGCCAGGGCTGGGTCCCACACACTGGGCAGGTGTGCCCAGCCTCACCTCCTGGCTTGCCCGCAGAGCATGGATTAGAGCACAGACACCAGTAATTAGTGCCATGTGCACTGAAAACATAAACAGGCCATTTCATCAGCACCCAGCCTCAGCACTCGCTGTGGTCAGATGCCTGGGAAGCCGCTCGCTGAGATGTGTGGGCTCATTCTCCCACGTTTTACAGCCTGTGGGCAGGAACAGCATTATTTTTTTGCTGGCTCCATTGCTCTCAGGGTTTGCCAGGGGCGGGGGACAGCCAAAAGAAGGTGCTACTTTATGGCTGCCCTGCTGTCGGGGGGCCGTGAGCACCTTTGGGGTACACAACAGATAGTGCATGGACATGGACCTCCTACAGCTGTCAGCAGCTGGCTAAGGAAGGTTTTTCAGTCTAACACTAAATGTCCTCCATTCAGAACACGTAGAGCTCAAATTGGGTCTGGGATAATCTGGATGTTGCCATGTGTGGGATAGGTACTGTGTCAAATGGGGCTTTTGCAGCCCTGAGGTAGAAGGACTATTCCTTGTGCCTTTAGCAGCCAAATAAGCACAACCTTCCCCTTTGCTGCCCCTCTTAGTGGATTTTTCCTGAGATCCCCCCATGCCCTGTGGGTAAGCTTGGACTTTTTTGCTGCCCTGCACCTGATCCATGAGGGCCATATCCACTGGCTAGAGGTGTTGAGACAGCTGAATCTGGGATCCTAAAACACTGCAACAAAGCATGGTGAGAGTCAAGTAAGCCAGGGACTGGCTGCAGGTGCCAGAGGCCGGGCAGGGGCCCTTTCAAGCAGCCACAGAGGTTCTGCACCAGGAGCCCAGAGAGAGACAGGCACACAAATATAGTTCAGGACAGAGGAACAAGCCATGCCTTTGGCCAGCAAACGGAGGTGAAAGCAAGACATGATCTGGTTGCAAGGCAAGTCCCCTGCAACATCCTTCAAGATGTGAAGGCTGAGGAAGTACAATGAGTTGGACATGGAAAATACAATTGGGATGGACATTTCACCCCTGGGAATTTCCCTTGGGTGGTGGAAAAAAATGACACCACCATGCACAAAACGGAGTAAGCGTGTGACTATTTATACTGCTGCCCAGGGCTGTTCCTGTGCCTGGGATGCCATTTCTGCTTTCTACCACTAATCTGTGTTTCTCATCTCTCCAATTCAACTCTGGTTCGACACAGTGCTGCTCCTGGCTTTGGAAAAGGAGAGGTCCATGCCAGGCACAGCACTGAGGGGGCAAACAGCAACCTGGTGGGCAGAGCTACCTGAGCACCTCTGAGGTGCTTTTATTTTGGGCTGTGTGAGTGTCCTGACTCGTGATAGTACCTTTTCACAGACAGGAGCATGAAATTGGGAACAGCCTACTGAAACCCATTAGCAGGCAAGCAGAACAAGCTGTCCCATCTGCTGTTTATTCCTTTCAGCTTTTCCCAGAGGGAAACCTAACTATGGGATAACAGCTTCACAGCCCCAGACCTCCAGGCTCAGCTTGGAGCTGCTAGGGATCAAAGCTCCCTGCAGAGCTCAGGCAAGGCCCCCAGGACCTTCCTAGCGGAGCCTGATGATGGTGGCCTGGGATGGTCATAATTTTGTGCCTTCAGGGGAAGCCCAGGGCTGAAAAGCTTCCCTGCTTCCATGTTATTTCACACAGAAGAAGCCCAAAGCATCACAGTTCCATGGCTGTGCTTACGTGCATCCCAGAAACAAAAGCTCTGCAGTCAGCCCTGACAAGCCAAAAGTGGGTCAGGTGGAAATGCGGGAGACCAGTGACTCATCTTGTGGTTGACTGGGCAATTTGGGAGGAGAAAAAAGCAGCCGTCTCTAGGAAATGGAGCACATTTCCAACCCTTTCTTTCCTCTGCCCCTAATCCTAACATCTCTTCCGTCAACAAAACGATAACGCGGGAGTCAGCCCTTAATGCCAAAGAGCACTGTCCCTCAGAGGGAGCATCTATGGCCTAAATATGCCAGCAAAGCTGAATATCTGTTTGAGTTGAAGGGTTTGCCTCCTTCCCCCCCATCCCACACTTGAGTGAGAGGGCCATTCAATTGGCCTGGGTGGGTGGGTGTCTGGGCTCAAACAGATTCATCCCCACGCCATCACATGCAGGCCCGGAGGTTGCAGGGCCAAGGGAAGGTGGAAAGGGGCTACTGGCTGGTATGGCTCTGGAGAACATCTCTGCTGGTCCCGGGGAGAAAGCACACAGGGTGTCAAGGACGAACATGTCTTCCCTGACACCCTGACATCACCTCTGTGTGTGGAACAGCAGGGGGGAGTGCACACAAAGCCAGGAGATTACAGCTGCTTGTTAACAATATTTGCTCATTACATTGAGCAAGCAGCGGTCAGTCTTGAGCCTGACCAGCCTTCCCTGCTGGGACTTTGTGTCTCATGGCCAGTGGCCACAGCAGCTATACAACCTCCCTGCTGGTGCCTGCAGTCACGCCAGAAAACTTCCCACTGAGCAATGAACAATGCAGGATGGCATAGCTTCTGGGGGAGAAAGGGACAAAGAGGACGTTTTGCCTGGCAGGGATTTCATGCTAAGGAAGAGATGCTATGGGGGGGGCAGGTCTGCAGCCAGCATTGCTGGGCAGTGAGGAGCAGTCTGTGCTGCTGTGACAGTCAGATGAGGATGAAGAGGGTGTGTGGCAGACAGGGCTGACCCTTGGCAGTGTGATGGCAGATTAGAAGCTGAGTCTGACATGCTTTGAGCCGATGCCATGAGGAATTGGTCCCCCTCTGCTCCCTCCGCTACGGCCCAGGGCCCCCTGCACCAGGGACGGCCTTCAGGGAAGGGGATGTGGCCACCACCCACTTCTTCCTTTCCAAGTGGGTAGGAAACAACACTAATGCAAGACAAATTTCTCTTGTGTCAGGGAAAAGGAAATGGACTAATGCAAGACCAATCCATGCTGGCTAAGCATGCCTTTGCTCCCCATGCAACAGGCGCTGGCGATGCTTAAGCACATATGTGCCCCAAAATAGCACTCACTTGGTAAGTCTGGGGCAAAAAGTTGTGTGTACAATTCAAACTACTCGTTCATCCCAGTCCCTTTCCCCATGAGACCCTGACACAATGGGCACGTGCGTGTCAGCGCTTGCTGCATGCCCTGGTTGCACCTTGCTGGGGAGAAGGATGCTCTGCCCTCGTGGTTTTGGTGTTTCCAAGCTCTTCACAGTCCCTAATGCTTTGGCATAGCTGTTTTTCTTCCAACAGGCTCAATCAAGAAAGTTCAGCAAAAGAGAATGAGTGGTATAAGAAATGTCCTGACAGAAGGACAGGGCAGCAAAGCTGACGGGGACATGTGAAACACAGGGAGGAAAAGGGGAAAATTATCACAACAGATTTGATGAGAATTAGATGATGAGAATTTGATGAGAATCCTGCTCAGCTTTGTCCTGAGACCTTTGCAGATTTTCCCAAGCACACAGAAAGAGGGAGGCCAGCCCTCATGTAAGGAAGTAAAAGCATATCCCTGCCAGTTTGGTGTCCAGATACAGGGAAGGGAAGCCAGGCAGGTTTTCCCTTGGCCCTGGAGGTCTGCAGGAGAGATGCCATTATGGCCCTCAAAATTTTTCTGCAAGGTAGTTCTGTGACCAAATTTACAGAAATTTTCCTTGCAGATAAAAGTGAGTTTTTACAAGGCCAAACAAACACAAGGGACAACTCTGAAAAACCCTCCTATTGGAAATTTTCCTTTCCTCTTCTGGCTTACGTGACACAAGTCAGCCCAGGAGGAGTTTGGGTGGAACTGAAACCACCACATGGTGCAAGGGGGCTGCATGGACTGCCATGGGTTGCAATTGCACCTTTGGCTTTTACCTCAGCAGGAGACCCCAGGCACTAATCCTGATTAATTAGGTTCCCTTAATGTGGTGGTAACCTTGTTGAGGTCCTTGCTTCTGGGAAAATTGTCTCAGTTTCCCATCTTCAAAGCTTCCTGGTGGCATCACTGGTGCTGGCAGATGGGCCCATCCCTCCCTCACAAAAATTCCTATTTCCATTGGGATAGTCTCAAGGCTACTCCTCTTAAAAAGTGTCTGGCCATCTTTTTATGGCAACATTTGAAACAACAGTTCAGATTAACTTCTCCAAGCAGTGCATTCAGACCTGGGCCAGGCCCACCAGCTGGGTGTTCCTCTGTTCAGGAGAGCCCCGAGGATGCTCAGAAGATGGTAGGGTGCTGCAAAGGCAGCAGCTGGGGCTGTGTGTCCCAGAAGGGGTGCCAGGTCCTTTCTCTCCATGAGGAAGCCTAGCAAATACTGGGAAGGAGGGGGCCATCCCTGGGAGTCCCTGTGGTTACAGACCACCCCTCTCCCCTTGCAACAAGGCATGTGGGATCAACACCAGCCAAAGGGGGTTCGGGTTTGTGGTATAGCAAGGGCAGTGTCCCCCAAGAAGCCTTCCAGACTTGGCACAGTACTGGAGCAGGCAGCTGTGACACCCCTAGCCACCAGCTGGCCACACATTGCTGCGTAACTCACGCGGGGGACTTGGTCTTGCATATCTTCCCCAGAGGATGCCCAGTGGAGGGCTGGCAGTTCCCCATTTTTTTCTTTTGCTTCCTCTTTTGTGCACTTTGTCACCATTGCTCTGCCCTTTGGAGAGCCTGTGGGGCCGCACTGTCTGCACCCCTTCCTTCTCCGTGCTTCATTTCCTAAGTCTGTCTTTCCTCACATCCAGTACCATTACTCACCACACTCTTTTAACCACTGAGCAATGCTCACACCAGGGATTCTGAGAGAGAGAGAGGGGAAAACCCTTCATTTTTCAAAAGAAAATTTTTAAAACCCCAAAGAAACAGGGAAAGTTTACCCAGGGCAAGCAGCTCTAGTGTAGCTTCTCCCTGCTAAAATGCAAGGGTGAAAAGAGATGTCACTGGGAACCTCCTCTGTCCCAGGATCCTGCTGCCTTGCAGCACGAGAGAGATGTGGTGGGAAGCTGGGAGAACCTGGTGCCATGGTGCCCACATGTGCCATGCCTTTGGCTGGGGCAGCAGGTGGCTTTCATCTGACATGGCTGAAATTGCTTTTCTTAGCAAGTTTGGCTCCAGAGGAGGCAGATTATTCATACTGGCCTGTGCTAGCTGCCAGCTGTCATGGCAAAACAGATGGCCTTGTCTCTGGAGCTGTGTATTGAGGACTCGCGGCAGTGATGCTGAAAACAGGCGAGAACAACCCCCGGACCTGACATTCTCATTTGCGTGTGTTCATGACTCGTCACACCCTTACATTGTGCCTCCTATGCAAAGCTTGCTGGAGCCTACCTTTTCATTCATCTTTGCCTTCAGTGGGGATTGTTTGACCACCTCTCCCTTTATTATCAGCCCCTGGTGAGGTGTGCTGGCAGCACAGACCAACACAAATGGGCATGGGCTCATGCCAGACTCTACAAAAACACAACTTCCTCTCTGCAAATCATGTTACACCCCATGAGCTCACTGAGCTGGAGCTCAGGGCCCAGAATGGCAGAGCTTGAATGACCAGCAACCTGGGGAGCCCTCACTGCCATAAATAGTTTTCATCCCCTGAGAAGAGCATGGTGCCCTACACTGTCACCCTCAAAGATGATCTCTTGACACAATTGTGTAGCAAGTCTTGATGGAGTTGAAACAGGTCAATGCATCCTTCGTGTGACAAAGCGAGTTGCCCTGCAAAAACAGCAATACTTTTCAATCTGTAGGGCAGAATGACACTTTGATCTTAGTAGGTAATTCAATGCAATACTGTTAGGTCCCCAAATAGGGCAGCAGGTAAGATGCCATTTCTTCTGCTGCCATAGCTGAGAGGAGATGGGTTTGAGATGACCGCCTCTTCCAGGACAGAAATGGAGATGAGCAGTGAAACAAGGGGGTGGCAGGTTCAAAGCAAGCCCAAGGAAGTGGCTCTGGCATAATGAAGCAGTGGAACTCCTCGCTGCAGGATGCTGTGGATGCTGAACATTTGCATGAGTTCAAAAAGCACCCAGGCCTATTCATGGAGGAAATACCTATTAGGGGTTATTAGGGGCACAGATCCCAGAGCTGGCTCAGGAAGTCCCCCAGGCACATTGCACAAGATGGGAAGAGTCGCCTGGGAAGCACTGGCTCACTTACTCAGGTTCATGCTGTTTCCAAGTTGCCTGAAGCAGGTTAGCTGCCCTTGCAGCCAGGTCATAGATCCAGCTGGACTTTTTACATCTCTTTATTATGGCTGGAGTACGAACATCCTTTGAGCGCTCCCTGTGTTATTGGACTGGATGGGACATCTACTAAATGCTCCTATTTAGCACACAGTTTTACTGTTTCTGCTGTTCCTGCTGTTCTGCTGCTTACTGTCTTCACTGGCTTTTTTTCTGGATTTCTGCTGCTGGTGCTTGACAACACTCCTGCGGTGCCTTAAGCCCTCTGGTTTGAAAGGGCTGTTCAGAGAGTCACCGGGTCAGTGATGGGCTCTGGATGGCAAGTAGGCTGTCAGAGTGTTTCATATTCTGCTGGGGTTTTCTTTTCCCTCCATTGAACCCATTGGGCAAAGCAGAGTGCAGAAAAAGTGAGCTTCTGGGAGAGATTTTCAAGGGCATAAACTCTTGCCAGCGAGGCTGTGGCATGTGCCTGTCTGCATGCCAACTGCTGTAGAAGTTGATTTCAGCCCTGAGAGCATATGTTTGGCAGCAGCCTAAAAGCCTGAGGTCTCTGCTGCTTCCCTCTGTCCCTGATGGAACTACCAAGGCAAAGGCAGCAGGATCAGGCCTTTCTCAGATAATGTCTTTTTTTTTTTTTTTTAACAAGACAGGCCTCACACTGGCACAGGAAGCCACTGAGAAGTGAATTGAGGGAGGCTGGGAGAGTTGACCAGCCTCATTTCACGTTCCTCCAGAGGCACAGAGCATTGCCAGTAAAGGTCTCCCATCTGTCCCACCTCTCAAAGAGGGCCCAGCTTCAAAGTTCAGTGGGGACGCCTGGGGCAAAGTCCATGAAGACCTTCACGGACACAATCATTGACGTATTTTTGGGTGTGAGTCAATGCCTGATGCACCAAGACAGGAGGTGAATCAGTCAAAGGGCTCTGCTGGGGGTGTCTGGGAAAAAATCACAGCAGCTGCGGTCACTTCTGACCCCCTGGGCCATCCACACTTGACCCTATGGCTGCCTCATCTCCGGCAGGGGACAGCAGGACATGACAAGCCAGGGCCACGTGTCCCTGCCAGATTTGTGTGATCGGGTCACAGCGGGAGCTGAGATCATCTGTGGAGCAGAGAAGGGAGATTAACTGGAGGCACAAAGAAGCCCCACAGGGATTTCAGACTTTCTCCTCTTGCCACAACCTCCTGTGGACGTCTGTGATGCTCAGGTCTCTGGGGTCCATGGCTGCTGGCACAGGGCCACGACAGGGATGTGTGATTGTTTGCTGTGCTGAGACAGCGCTCAAGGCAGAGCCCAGACTGGGAGGCAATGGAGAAGGAAAAAGCCTGTCTTCAAACTTGAAGCTGATTTGGGGTTTTGTCTTGTCACAATTACGATGACTGACTCTCTGTGCCTCAGGAGTAATTTCTGCGTATAAATCTTCCTTTGTTTTTTTAATATACAGTTGATGTTGTCTTGGTCCCAGGCAGGCATCAGGCCATGCCAACCAAGTTAGACGCACACAGCTAAGGCTGCACTGGCCTACGTGAGGCCACTTTGGTTCTAACCCCTCTGCTCAGCAACTTTACTCTGAGCAGCACCAGTATAAGGGACAGACACACAGAAACAGCACAAGTGTGTGCCAGAAGGAGTTCAGCTGCACTCTGGCCTCTGGACAGTTCCAGCTCAGCAATCTCCCTGTGTTTAGTAACCACCCATGTGCTTTACTTCCAGAAATTTACCCTTTTACTTTTGATGCCCTGTAAACTCAGAGCATGCACAGGGTCCTGCAGCAAGGTGTTTCCCTGGTTAACTCATTGTGCTAGCAGGTGCTCCTTATGTGGGTTTGACCTTGCCAGACAACACTTTTGGTTCCCATGTCCTGCCACCTGGGTGAGCCCTCAGCGTCTCCACGCCTCACAACAGGGCACAGTCCTGTTGAAAGAGCCTCTGAGGACCCCAGCTCCCGCCCAGCCCACTGCTTGAGAGACAAGAGAACGGGATTTTCCCAGGAAAAGCGGCAGGTTTCCATTCCCCTGGTGCCTGCCACTTGGGCCTTGGGATCAGGAATGGGTACCAGGGAGCTGCCTGAAGCCAACTGCACCCTCTGTGTCTGTACAAGAATAAGTGCCAGACACAAGTCATCCCTCCCTCAGTGTAACTTGGAGAGGTGTCCCAGTTACTGCTGGCACAGAACAACCTGCATTTCCACTGCTGTTTCAAAACTCATACAGGTAGCACTGTTACATTCATAAAAATTAGTGTGAGATTTGTCATTCATAGCCTGAGTGTATGAGTCTGACACTCTGTATAAATAGGTTATAGTCACACTTACATAACACTGCCTTATTTATGATCTTAAGCCCAAGGGAGAAATGTCTCTTCCCCAGCCCTTTCTTCCTAGCAAAAAACGTCATTCAAAGCTCAGCTTCAATCCTATCACTGAGGCCGGATGCTTAACCAAACACTGGGAAATTCAAGCAAGGCGTTTCTCTTTCAACTTGCAAACAGTGATGTCCCCAAAGAAGGCAGCTGCTAGGATCTCTGTGCCCATGATTAAATACTGCACCAGGGCTGGAGAGCTTTCAGGAGTGATCCCTGGCTTCACAGCCATGGGGGCTATAGTGCTAAAGGCAAAATGTCACAGGCTATGTTAAAGGTTAAAATGCCACATCCCTTACCAGCTTCAATCTAGTTTTCAAAGCAGATCCCTTACACTGCGTTTGTCTTACAGCAAACTGAGAGGAGGGGATCAACTTGCTTTCACAGATTCACTTCTCTGGCTCTGCTGCATCCCCAAATCCTGCAGCCAAAGATGTAAGACTAATCCCCATGGCACTTAAAATTCTGGGATTAAGGGACCCATGTGCCTGTTTTATCCACCTCACATACATCTGCTTTATAATCCTTGGTTGTAATAACATGACCACAGACCGTGTGTGTCCTGACACCTGGAATGGGGAAAGCTTCAGGGTTTTTGTGGAAGGCAGGAGCTGGAAGGGGTTGGGCAGAGGATGCTGATGGGGTCTGACAGCCAGCACAGCACCACATTTGTATAAGAAAATGACAAAAAGTTAAGGATAGCACATGCAGATTCTTATGTCAGGAAGCAGCTTCCCAGTGTGGGCTACCCTGGCCCACCAAGGCTGCAGAAACATTCAGCAATCACCCTGCATCCAACCAACCACCACCCAGTCTGAAGCACGTGCTGGAAGATGCTATGCCCAGGAAACAGCCAGGCTGGCTCTGCACCTGCTGGGACCCGAATCAGGGCTGGTCTCTGGGGCCTGGTGCTGTGGAGGTGTGATATTGAGGGGCAAGTCTGCCACACCTGTGGGAGCATTGGGCTCCTAAGTCCTTCGGAGCGGGAGTGATGCATCAGCTCTGCGTGCCCTTACCTACCATCCAGTCCTCAGGAGCCCCACCAGCAGCTGACCTCCAAACCCTGCAGCTGGTGTCCCCTCACGCTTCCTGCCAAAACCAGGCAGGTCAAAAAGAAACAGCATGGGATTTTGGAAGGCTCCCTGTTTCTGCAGGCAGCATTTAGGCCTGTTGCAGAACAGCCCTTCCCTAGCAGAAGCCATTGATCTTTTTAAAATCTTGCTCCCATTCACTGATCATGCCGGATCAGACCTCACGTTTCTCACCCAGAGTTAACTGGAGCTGTGCTGGCTTTTACACGCAGAGATGAAGCGGTGGCAAAAAGCAGGGGGATGAGAGAGAGGGGAAACCAAATCTGTGGCAGAAAATCTGCAGGCCACTTCGTATCCTGCTAATTTGAGTGGGTCCTGCCCTGATCTCATTTGCATGGGCATAAATCATTTGTAGCTATTGAGGTACATGGAGCACCCATTGCTGTTCCGAAGAAGTGCTTCTTTGCTTTCAGGAATAAAGGCTGCTTTTTCCATCTTCCAATCTAAATCAGATCAAGGGCCCAGTAATTAGTCTCCTATCTAGTGATTTATAGCTCTATCTGATATTGCAGGGCAAAAGCAACAGATTATTTGTTCTTCTTGAGATAAAATCTGCAGGGCAGTTCGCTGGAGTGGGGATTACACGCTGAGGCCTCAGCAGCAAGCAGAGAAAGCAGACCTGGCAAAGCTCCTGGCATTTTTCATGTGCTGTCAAAGGCCTTTGGGCTGGAATGCAGAGAGCTTTGGGGCTTGAGGCAACAAAGATTGTGGCAGGGTTCAAGCAGCATGGTGTGAAGGAGCAGGGACGGGATAGGGAGGCACTTCAGCCCAGCCTGGGACAAATCCCGTTCCATGGCTCCCTTGCCTCTTGCACCAAACACACACAGTGTTGCTGAAAAGCCCTGAGAGATTGTCTGCCGAAAACTAGTTGTGGATGAGCTGCTCTTGTGACTGCCCACCAAGAGCTGCATTTTCTCTGGATGTCTTGGAGGATGGGGTGATGATTTGGGACATGCTTGCTGAAATATGCTGTTGTGACCCTGGGCTTAAAATAAGATCTGGGACAGTGTGAAACTTAGCTATGTGGAAGGGAAGGGATGCAGGTGGGTCGGAATAACTACCTGCCCTCTGGTAGGTAGCTATTCCGTTCACGCCCGGGGGTGTCCCGTGCGAGGCAAGGCGCTGCCCTGGAGCCTGGGTTGGTCACATGCTTTTGCAGCTAAGGGGTTGGAAAGCACTGAAAATGAACATTTTCCCCTCCTCCACCTTCTCAGCCAACCTTGCATAATTTCCCCTTTAGCCTCCCTAGACAGGTTCATTACAATTCCCCTCCATTAATATGTAAATATGCCCTAGAGGAAAAGACAGCCTGAATTTATTAACATGAATCTTTTAACTCTTTCAGTGCTGCACGTCCTTTTGTGGACAGGAGGGTGCATTCCCCAGCCTGGAAAGCTGTGAGGAAGGGAGATTGCATGGAAGGAGAACCGTAAGGTGCTGCATGAGGACAGAAGGGAGCCATGCCCCTGTGGCACTCCGGGAGGGACAGGTTTTGTCCGTAAGTGTAGACTTGCAAGTTGCTAAGACCTTGATTCTGCCTTTCATTTCTGCCAAAGGCTTCCTGCACATGCCAGGGCAAACCACTCAACCCTTTGGCCAGCTGCTGGGAGCTGCCAGGGAAAAGTGGCAGCATCTTTACACTGCAACTTCTGTCACGTGCCAAGAGCAGTGAGGATGTACCTCTGTGCTTTGTCCATCCACAGCCATACAGCCACCGACTGGCTGACCAGGAGGATGTAGGGAGTCCGGCTCTTGGCAAAACTCCACCATAACAAAGTCCCGGCCAGTGTTCCTGCCCAGTGGCACAGAGGCAGGCACATCTGTCAGGTAGCTGAGACTTGCAGTGTGACACAGCACACCAGGACTCCATGAATGCACAATGGGGCCAGGAACCAGGGGAGCAGAGCCAGGAAAGCCTGGAGGAGCCCAGAGGGCTCGAAGAGCTCAGCAGCTTAGAGCTGCCCACAGCAGCTATTGCCCACCCAGGGGAACTTATGCTTCAGCATTTCTCTGGGCAGAAAAAGCCTTTAGGTAGCCAAACAAATTGGTATCTATTGGCTGGCAAATTTACAGTCTGACTCTAATTTGGTTTTCACTGCCACAGTGAGATGAGGTGTAAATTCCTGTTTCTTAATTCAAGGTACATATTGACATTTAATCATCCAAATATGTGCCTCCTTTGACAATTCATTTCCCTTCAGCCTCTTTCAACAATTGCCTCTTCTGGCCAGGGCCCTATAAAAGATGATTCCTTGACTCTGCTGTAAAGGAAATGAATGTCTCTTGCTCTCTCTCTCTCTCTCTTTTCTCTTGGTGGTTTGTTTTCCAGCGGGATATATTTCAGTTTGCGCCATACGGATGCTGTTTGACAGGAATATTAGCTTTCACACTTCTCTGGGTTTACAAAGTCTGGACATAAAGCTGTGTGGTCTTCTCCCATCCCCACCCCCTTTCCCCAGCCCTTTCCATACACCCTGCCCCTCCACCCCACGTAATTGTGCTGCTTCTTTTGCCTTGTGGCTTCTGCCTTGTGAGCATTTTTGGTGACTCCCATCTTAACACCTCCATAAATAAAGTTAATTAGATCTCATCTTGAGCTAACTGCAGTGTGGGAGATCACTCTTCTCTTCCAGTGGTGTATCCTGGCTGGGTGGCATTGACTTGGTTCATTCTGGGCACTCTCACCTTTGGGTTCAATTTCTCCACTGGCAGCTGTCTGTGAGCCACCATCCCCAGCACGGCACCAGCTCCAGACGTGACCAGCCAGGAGCACAGCTGTGACAATGCCCGGTGCGGGTGCACAGAGGTATTCCCAGCAGCCTGGCTGGGTGCAGTTTATTTTCCAGGAAGAAAGAGTCAAGAACCTGCCACATCTAGACAGATAGCAGGAAGGGATGAAGAGTGGGGAAAGGGTTCAGGCACGTGGAAACACTTGAAAATCTCCACCAGATGCTCATCCTTCCACACTCCACCCTGAAATAACGTCCTCCATCAGTGCTCTTGCAAACATCCAGGGACATCAGCCCAAATGGCCCTTTCTGCACCCATGACAATATTGCCTTCCTCTCCCACCTCAGATCAGTTTGTCCCAGTCATATGCTGGACCAGAGAGGGAAAAATTAGGATGATAGGCCTGTGTCCGAGGACATACACTTTGTGCCCTTGGTTATCCAATTTTAGTGTAAAAGCTAGACTGAATAGTGCAGAAGGCATTGGAGACTGCAGGCTAGCTCATCACATGGTGGTGGCCAACATCTGCCCAAGAGGAACAAAGGAAACAACGTATTTTGGCATCAGGCCTTGAGCAAAACTTTTCAAGACATTTTGATGATCCAAGCTGAGTTCAAGTATTGTTGGTATGAGAGCATAGTTTTCAATTAGTTTGTAATCAAATTCTCAGTTTGAGGTTTTTGTCTCTGACAGCATTCTCCAAAGGAAGAAAGAATGTCTCTGGCATGTCTCTGGCCACCCAGAGTCTGCTTTACTTCAGTAGAAATAGGGTTTTGCTATCCTTGTGTTCGATGCAGGTTGGAATGGGAGACGATTAGCCTTCCAGCCCTGTTGTATTAGGCAACAGGCTCTAATACATTCCTGGAGTGGGGTGTATTACACAAACGGCAGCTATGTTTCCCCCACAGCTCATCTGATTCCGCTTGGCTGGCGAAGGGTTGGCACAGCACACAAAAGCCACAGGTGCAAAGATCAGGCTGACTCAGACCGAGGGGAGAATCCAACAGCGGTCAGAGAGCAGAGTGTAAAGGAGAGGCAGCAGCGGGATGCAGGAGTGTCACCAGCTGTAGGTCTTGAACGTGCGTGGTAGGCTGGAGTCCTCCCAGGTAGGCACACATAGCAAGGTGTTCCCCTGCCTTGCCCGAGTAAACAGCGGCCGGGCACGCAGGGGAGCGGAAGTCAAGCTGCCTGTCCAAGTGCTGCCCTCTGTGAAAAACAGTGACGGGGCAGATGGGCTTGAATAACCATTGGGTCCCTAACCTTACACCCACCACATCCAGGTCCACATAGGGATAGCTGAACACCTTCAGGTCTCTGAAGCAGACTCACCTGGGACTGGCCGGCATCTCTGTGCAGGAAATGCCCTGAGCACGCTTTGCTGGCATTGTGGCTTGCGGCACTGCTTCTGTTTGAAAGCAGTCCAAAAGGGGACTTTGGGGTGAAATGATTGCTCGGTGTTTGGGTAGTGGTTATGGGGATGCCCTCCTGGGACACTTCAGGGCTGTGCGTTTACTCCCTAGGCTTTTAGCCGAAAATAGAGTTCCTCTACGTGAGGAATTAAATCGAAGAGCCCCCACAGAGTCACTTCGCAGGCAGGGTGCTGTAATGTTTTTAAGGCTCTGCAGCTAATGAGATGCCATTTTCTGACAGGGGAAGCGTGGCCGTGGCAGATATGTAGTCAGAAGGACCCAGAGGGACCCTGCAGAGCTGACAGCGGGCCCTGCTTAGTGCCCCCCCCGCGCCTCCGCCGCGGCAAGCAGTCCAAACAAAACAGTAGCAATGGGACAAAGGAAGAGGAATGTGCGCAGCGTGTGCCCGGCCATGTGTGCGTGTGCCTGAGTGCGTGTGTGTGTGTGCGTGTGTGTGTGTGTGTGTGTGTGCGCGCACGCGGGCGCGTGCCCTGCCGCGTGTGCCTGTGCGCGTGTCCTCAGCGGTGCGCGCACACGCGGGTGTGCACGTGCGTGTGCCCTGCAGCGTGTGTGACCCGGAGGGGTCCCGGCGGGGGGGACACCGCGCTGCCCCGCGGTGACAAAGGCGCGGCGCCGCCCGCCGCTCTCCCCCATTCACAACCGGCGGCCGGCCGGCGGCGCGGACGGATTTTTTTTTGTGAATGGAGGCGGTGACGTCGCCGCGCCCGCGCGCCGCCTCCCCTCCATTCATGCGGGCCCGGCGCGGCGTGAATGGGCGGGGCGGGGCGGGGCGGGGGCGCGCGCCGGCCGCCGCCGGGTAGTAAAGGCTGCGCGCGGCGCGCGCGGGGGTGCGCGAGCGGCGCGGGCGGCGGGCGCGGGGCCCGGCGGGCGCTCCCCCCCGCCATGGTGGCCACCGAGGGGCTGCGCGAGATGGAGGGCAGCGCGCTGCGCCGGCTCGTGTGCCGCGACGAGGCCGGGCCCGGCGGCGCCGCGCGGTGCCTGGTGCTGGACTGCCGCCCCTTCCTGGCGCACAGCGCCGGACACATCCGCGGCGCGCTCAACGTGCGCTGCAACACGATCGTGCGGCGGCGGGCCAAGGGCGCCGTGAGCCTGGAGCAGATCCTGCCGGCCGAGGGCGAGGTGCGGGCGCGGCTGCGGGCCGGGCTCTACGCCGCCGTCGTGGTGTACGACGAGCGCAGCCCGCGCGCGGAGGCCCTGCGCGAGGACAGCACCGTGGCGCTCGTGGTGCGCGCGCTCCGTCGCGACACGGCGCGCGCCGACATCCGGCTCCTGGCAGGTACCGCCGGGGGAGCGGGCGGCGGGGGCACCGGGAATGACGGCGGGGACGCGGCCGCGGACAGCCGGCCCCGCTCGGCGGTGGGGGTCCGGCCTCGCCGCGCCCCGGGCAGGGCGCTCCCTTCTCCCGCCTCCGGCCGTCCTGCCAGAAGTTGGGAGCCGGCGGGAGGGCTGGGGGGCCGCGCGCACCGGGGCTGGGCTGCTCGGAGCTGGGGTCCCGGGACGGCCGCAGCGCGGCCATCAGCCCCGTGCGTGGGCGCCCGGACGGTCTGAGCCGGCTCAGGGGCATCGAGCGGGCCCCGTGCCCCTGCCTGGGACCTGGGGGAAGTGGGTGTGTGGGGAGAAATCCCGCCACGCTTTGTTTGAGTTCATCCCCAGCCCCACGGTGCAGAGGAGGTGTTTGTGCGGGGTCAAATACCTGCTGTCACGCCGGTGTCCCTTTGCAGCGGGCAGAAAACCCGGGGATACCTCTCTGCTCCTTTTGCGACTACAGCAGGGATCGGGGCTTCCCTGCTCTGCCGTGTATTAAATGAGAAGTTGTGCACATTTGGAGCTGCTGGTCCTGAGAATTGCCTTGAGATGATTTAGGGGCGGGAGATGCTCAGCTGGGGTTCCTGGATGAGCTCTGTGGGGCTTTTTCTTTTTTGTTTACAGCCTGAGAGTCAATTTATTCCTTCGTTTACTTACAGCAGGGGTGAGGATGTGTATGCAGAGTAGCAAATCCATTAGGAGGCTTGATAGATGGAGGAACTAGCACTTCAGTTGTACTAGATACAGTAAAAGCAGCAGGAGCTGTTCCAAGGATGCGATATGATGTGCTGCTGCGGGAGTGCCTGCACAGCAAGGGCTCGCTCAGGAGCAGGCTCCTTCACCGTGAGCCAGCGTGGTGCTGGAGCCACGCATGTGGCAGGAAATGCTGCTCTGCTTCAAGGGTGGCCTTTGTCAGCTGAGAGCTTATGGTGCCTCTGTGGTTCTCGTGGGAGGTTGGTTGGAATGGGAGCCCTTTTAAGGAACAGGCTCCAAGAGACTCAGTCTCAGCACTACAGTCTTCTTCCTTGCATACCACAGAGCTACTAAAATGATCTTGCTCTTATGCCTTGAGAGCTGCACTAACCCAGAGCTGTGCGTGCCCAAATGCACATTGTTGGGTGCAGGTCATGATGAAGATCCAGATGTGTTTGTGCAGGTCAGGCTGCTGCCAGGTTCCCTGTGAAACAGCCTGGCTGAGTGTTGCTTGGCGATGGGCACCTGCTCTACCTGGCTCCTGTGCCGGGCAGGGCCGGTGTGCGCAGCCAGGAGCTGCTGCATGTGGTGCTTGGCTCACTGAGCATTAAATCTGATGAGATTCATTGAAGAGAAACATTTGAAAAGGTCTCTTTTTCTTTCCAAGAAACATTCTTTCCAAGATGTTTCTGCCCGTCACCCTGGGCAGCTTTTCCCTCTCATGGTGTGATGACCACTGGAGTGGGATATAGTAATCCAGGGATTTTAGGACCAGATCCCTGGAGTTGTCTAACAAGGGCTCTTGCTTTTGAATGCTCTTTCAAATCGAAGCAGTAGGACTGTAAAGGGATGTCAGGCCAGGGAAATGCAGCCTCTGCAAACTGTCCTGGCTGCGTGGGAGGGACAATGCAAGTGCAGTGATGCATCTGCACGGTGCTGCTTTAAGGTACAGAGCCCTTCCTTTTGTAGGGGGAGGAAACCACAGAGGACACTGGGATTCTGCCAGTATCCGGCTCTAGCTGCCTAGGGATTCTGGGGTTGCTTGAGACGCTTGCATCCATTGGTCTTGAATATCTCCAGCCTTGTTCAGGGCAGCCTCAGAGCTAAGTCTGGATAAGAAAGATGTGTCCTGCTGTATGCTCTGGTAAGCCAAAATCTGCAGGCTTAGGTCCTGCAGTTGGTTTGAGTCTTCAGGAACCATCCCGGGAGTCAGGGCTTGGTCTAGCTGGAGTCCTGTGGTGATAGTAAAATACTTGATTTTCATTGATTTTGAGGCTCACAGTCATCCTACAAGGATGTCAGGGTTGTTGAGTTTATTTGAATGAGAGAAGGAAATCTCACCAGAAGTGTTTATTGGCAGCCAACACTGCAGTTTCCTTGTCCTGGGAACTCAGTGGGGTTTGCTCTTGTTTCGCCTGCCATGACGAAGTCCTGCTGTCCCCTGTGCTTATCCCTCTGGCAGCAGGTCAAAGGAACAAGCTGCTCCATGTTCAGCTTGCACCTGTGTCCTTGGGAGGGAGCAGACACCTCTCTCTGAGGGCAGCTTGGCTGCGAGATCAGCTTGGCTATACCTGGCCAGAGCCAGGGCTTTCCTGGCCTATTGTTTCAGGAGCTCTGAGCTGGAGGGTCAAGCTGGGAAAGGGAGACCTGCCTGTGTTTTGTGACAAAATGATGTATCAAGGGAAGATGAGAACTGAACAGTCTTTGGCCTCAGAGCAGCTTTTCCCATTTAAATCCTCTTTTCATTGTCTTAGAGAGCAACCTTGGCCTTAGTCTGGGGTTTTGGCTAGCAGTATGCAGGGGACCAAATCCTGGACCAGAGACTTTGGGCTGCCAAAGTCCACCATTGCTCTTGGTGCTCTTGCTCCAAGGGAATGGTGGGGCCTCAGGGATTTCCCCCTTGCTGCCAGGAGCTGGACTGCTCCTCCTGGGGCAGGAGGCCACTCTCCATCGCTGTAGCATCATCTAGTGGCCAAGGGCATCTCCAGCTGTGCCGTTCTGAAGTCCTGTGAAAGCAGTCTGGGATAACACTTTGTGCCTCTCTTCTTGCAGGGGGCTATGAGCGCTTCTCCTCGGAGTATCCTGAATTCTGTGCAAAAACCAAGTCCCTGAGCAATGTGTCACCCCCCACCAGCGCTGAGCCCCTGGATTTGGGCTGCAGTTCCTGTGGGACTCCCTTTCATGACCAGGTATGTCTAGAAGCCCAGTGCTTAGCTATTTTGACTGCCCTTCCAGCACTGCAACCTGCTCCGATGGGAGTCTCTCTGCTCTCCCTCAGCTGGGGCTTGTGGAACCAAAGCCCTGCTTCCCTTCCTCTCATGGGAGAGCGTGGTGGTCCTCCTAATCCCAGGGTGTTTGTGTGCCCCAAAGAGTGGACGAGCCCAAATCCTGTTAACCCACACCTGCCTGTTTCTGAACAGGACAAAGAGAGGGAGAGGGAGGGCTTGAAGTAGGTTCAGCACCTCAGGAAGGCAGCCTCTGCTCCCTCTTCTGAGGGCCCTGGATCAGGTGCCAGGTTGCTGCACAGCTCAGTGTTTCCAAGCCATCTGGATGTGTGTCCTGCCTGCCACTGTCCTCTGCTCAACCCAGTATCTGTTGTTTTTCTCTGTAACAGGGTGGGCCTGTGGAAATTCTTCCCTTCCTCTACCTTGGCAGCGCCTACCACGCGGCTCGGCGGGACATGCTTGATACACTGGGCATCACAGCCCTGCTGAACGTCTCCTCAGACTGCCCCAACCACTTTGAGGGGCACTACCAGTACAAGTGTATCCCTGTGGAGGACAACCACAAAGCTGACATCAGCTCCTGGTTCATGGAGGCAATTGAGTACATTGGTGAGTGCCTGTGCAGAGATGTTGTGTCCATTGGTGGCACTGGTGGGAGGGAGGTCAGCCCCCACCTGCACGTTTGGTGAGGGGTCGGGCTGTGGTGGAAGGGTGTGGGTCTCAAGTCTTGCCCCTGTTGCCCTCCAGACTCAGTGAAGGAGTGCTGTGGCCGGGTCCTGGTGCACTGCCAGGCTGGCATCTCCCGCTCAGCCACCATCTGCTTGGCTTACCTGATGATGAAGAAGCGTGTCAAGCTAGAGGAGGCCTTCGAGTTTGTCAAGCAGCGCCGGAGCATCATCTCCCCCAACTTCAGCTTCATGGGGCAGCTGCTGCAGTTCGAGTCACAGGTGTTGGCCACTTCATACGCAGTGGAAGCCGTCAGCCCCTCGGGGACGCTGCGGGAGCGGGGCAAGGCCACCTCCACCCCCACCTCGCAGTTTGTCTTCAGCTTCCCCGTGTCTGTCGGTGTCCATGCCACCCCCAGCAGCCTCCCCTACCTGCACAGCCCCATCACCACGTCGCCCAGCTGTTAGCTCAGGGCCAAGGCCAGCCGGGCAGGTAGTGCCAGGCGTGCAGGGGGCGTGGAGCCCTGTGATGTTAAGCAATAGTGCTGGACACTGCCATTCACCCTGGACTCAACATCTTTTTCGTAGAGAGATTTCTTACCTCATCTTGGTTTGTTTGCTTTTTATTGTTATGTTTTGAAAGCACAGAAGTTGTAAAAGCCACAAACCTTGACATTGTCCAGGCTCTTTGGGGGAGGAAAAAAAATAGTATACTGGGTTTCCTCAAGTGCCTGGTCTTCATGTGTTTCCATCCCTATTTTACTGTCTTGTTTTTTTACACCTCCCCTTCCTTCCCATGTTTCTGCCCCCAGCTCATCAAGGCTGACAAGGGAGCATACCCCGTTTTTATTGTGCAGCAGCCTCCCCCCCTTGCAGAGAGATCTCTGTGTGGTGGGTGCTGCTCACCTGAGCCAGGTACACTTCAGACAAGCAGAGCTGCAGGCAGGGCCTTGGGGCGAGCAGGAGTGGTAGCACAGGGCTGCCTGCACTCAACCTCAGCCCTCCCAGTGGCTGGGGAGATGAGGCACAAGCTGGCAGGCACCTGCCAAGTCACCAGCTGAGCCCGTTCCAGTGGGGGAGAGCAATCTGTGTGGTTGGGAAGCGGTTCGGAGGGAGAGATGTAGTCTGAAATGCCTCTTTTCTTGCCTCTGTGGATCACTGGTTTCTACAAAACTTAGGTCCAATCTCCTGTGGCTTTAAGATGAGAAAGAAGGGGTGGGGGCAGCAGTCTGGTCTGCTTTTGATTACTCTGTTCAGTTTCCTCCCCACCGGTCCCACTGCTGCTCTTCTTCCAAAGGCAGCAGAATGGGACAGGGGTGGGCTATAACGGAAGAGAGAAGCTGTGGGGTGGAGGACAGGCTGGCCCAGAGGTGTCATCCATCCAGCATTTTCAAGCTTCTCCCACCTCATGACCAGCCCTTTTCCTGTGCTGAGTCTTGTTCACTTGTGCAACATTTCTGCAGCTTTTGGTCCAAGCCTTGAAAATGCCTCATCTTCAACCCACCTGGAGCCTTATTTCCCACCCTACCTCTGTCCTTCTCTCCAGTCCAATCCAACACACAAGATGCCTGTGTGGCTGATGTACATATGTATGGTTTTGTTCTTCTTTTTTTTTTCTAGAAATTAACTTTT
Source organism: Lycocorax pyrrhopterus obiensis (assembly GCA_014706295.1). Lineage (NCBI taxonomy): Eukaryota > Metazoa > Chordata > Aves > Passeriformes > Paradisaeidae > Lycocorax > Lycocorax pyrrhopterus. The sequence goes on along the minus strand of JACSVZ010000006.1, from coordinate 45,446,375 downwards.
TATTTATTGCCTGAGGGAGGGAGAAAATATTGTTTGGAGAAAATAAAAATAAAAACTGTTTTCAACAGTTTGGCTGGAGCATATTTGTCCTAAGACCAAGACAGAACAGAAGGATGTGCACACATTCCATTTTCACAGAGCAACTGTTAAAAATGTATTTATTGACTTTTAAACTATTACAAGTATTGCAGATCAGACATTTAGCCAAGCACATTTATAGATCAAACTCAGTTGTTGCAGAGATGTTACCTAAAGTCCACCATGTAGGTAGGCTGAGAACCTGCCCATCGTCTTCAACTTTGAGAGAGAAGGTGAAAGAAGAAATAAATAAATGATATCCCAGCTCCGGGTAATTGGCAACCAAGAGAGGACACATACAGGGCTAGTTACGAAAACAAGTTACACAAAAAAAGGTGTAGAAATTCAACCCGCAGCTACATTGCCATCTGGGTTGCCAGAGAAAGCAATTAAGAATGACAAAGGACAAGCTCATGGGACTGCAGCACAGAAAATCCCCATTTCAATTTCCAAAGCTGAAGCAAGTTCTGCAGATGTTAAGAAAGTGTCAAAATTATCTTAATAACAGAGACTCTAATATCTACATTAGTAATTAATGGGACCACCACTAAAACTTGCCACCAACAGGTTCAGCAAGACTGATACATCAAAACCAGTCAGATAACGTGACTTAGCAGGCATATGTGTCAGTGTAATGGAAATGCATCTGCTTCCCATGTCCCCTACAGAGTCCCAGGCTCATTCACCTTGCTTCAGAGATTTTAACATACAGTGTTCCCCAATCCCCTGGGTTTCACATCTACTCTGTGTTCGAGAGGTGGGAACACTGCCACTCCATCTCTGCGCACGTGTCCTGCCACTCTGAAAGACCAGGAGAACATGCTCTGGACTGGGCCAAGCCACCACCACCAATGGATTCAAGTCTGTGGAGGTTCACAAGCCACTTGCTATGTGAGGCAAGAACTGAATCTGTGCTTTCCCAGATCTTCCCTATCTGGGCTTACAATGCTGCACAAAGACTCAGCTTAACATAACTGAAGTATGCATTAGATGCACGTCATTTTAGATTTCTGAGCTAGACTTTCTGTAGCAAAGCAGCATGTAAACAGAGAAATCCCACTGAAAAGAAATTCACACATTTCCTGCCATTCAGCTTCTGAGAATGATTAGCAATGTTCAAACGAATCTGTTTTGTGGCTGGACCCTTCCTTTTACCCATCTTGGAAAAAGCTGTTCAGGGCAATTTCTGTTAACAGTCCCATACGGAAATTGCAGGCAGTGCATGAACTGTGCAGAAACTCTGACATCACTGCAGGGATGCAGGAAGCTTTTCTGAGATTTGCCACCAGCTTAAGTAGCTCTCACGGGCCACACAGTGGCACAACATGTTTGCATCCCTCAGCACCTCACACATTCCCAGGGAGCAGACACCTCCTCTAACCTACAACAAACAGTAGGAACAGCTGGTTTCCAGAGCCAAGAAAGAGCCCTTCTCCAGGAGCTACTCCCTCCCATTTACCACATGCCTTTTCTGTGTCTGCTGCCCACCAAAGCCAACAGTGCAGAACATTTTGCAGGGTTTTCTTTTTGCTTCAGTGTAGAATTTTCTTTTGGGGTACTCCCACAACAAACAAAGTTCAAGTCTGCAGGCAAAATAAATTCCTGCTACATACATAATGCAGTGGGATTCAATTGCATCACATGCAAACACTCGAAACAGAGGTTAGAAAACCAATAGTGACAGCAACATGGTGGAACTAGTAGAAGAGGTTTATAACAGTCTCTGTGGAGCTGGGATCAAACACAACTGGCAGATAAAAATAAGAATGAGAAAACAAAATATACCTTATTAAGGTACTGTACTGTCTGCTTTTAATCCTAACAAAAGTTCTGTTGACAGCATTCAGACTGCAATGTCACTCTGCACCAGGTATCTAAGTCATCAGTCTCATGGAAACAGTTTCAGCAATGGAGAGCAGAACCCTCTCTCCTTTGTTAGATGGTGACTTTTCTTTCTGTTTTGCCTATTAAAGTTCTGTCACAAAACTACACAGAAGTTTCAAAATGCTGCCTCAAAGGGACACTGACAAAAATCAACAGGCCTGAGAGACACATTGTCCCTTGTGCCAGCAGACACCAAGTTCTGTCCCTGGCCTCCCAGGCTTATGAGGGCCTAGCCCTGAGTGTTCTTACATTCTCAGCTCCTACTGTGCCTCCACTGGTGATCCAATGCTGCAAACGAGCATCCCAATATCACAGGACTGCTCTTCTCAGGAGGTCAAAAACTTCATTTCTCAGGAGGCAGCAACTGCCTGGTTATGGGGTCATGGCATTTTTAAGGTCCCATTGTAGTTAACTCCCCCAGCTAAAGCAGCAGCATCTGTACCGTTAACCTGCCAAATGCAGCTCTACCACCAAAACCACGACCAGGTTTTTCACGGGTAACTGTGATATTGATGGGCAGATCCTCACTTTGTTTTGAACTGTAAGAGGAGCTACAAAGACAACATATGCTACTCCTGCACAGGTTTCTACAACACACAGGTGCATCATCAGGCCTGGGTATTCCTCTGTGTCTGGCCACAAACGGATATGAGATCACGTCATTACGAGACAAAAACCACTGCAAAATGATTTCCTCACACAGCACCTTTACTCTGCACAGAACATCAGAAACATTAACACTGGCAGTTCAAAGATGCTGGAAAGTAGAATCACAGAATAGCTGAGTTGGAAGGGACCCATCAGGATCATTTAGTTCAACTCCTGGCTCTGCACAAGACAGCCCCAAGAGTCACACCATGCGCCTGAGAGCATTGTCCAAACACTTCTTGAACTCTGTCAGGCTTGGTGCTGTGACCACTTCCCTGGGGAGCCTGTTCCAGTGCCCGATCACCCTCTGGGTGAAAAACGTTTTCCTTACATCCAACCTAAACCTCCCCTGACTCAGCTTCGTGCTGTTTCCTCCAGTCTTGTTACTGGTCACAGGAGTGAAGATATTGGTACCTGCCCCTCCACTTCCTCTCATGAGGATGTTGAAGACCCCAATGAGGTCTCCCCTCAGTCTCCTCCAGGCTATTTTTATCCTCTAGAAGTTCCAGGCTGCAAAAGGAATCCAGACTAGCCATTAGTTCAACCAGCACATAGGAAACAACAAACAAGAACAGCATCTGGTGTGGGCTCAGTGGGGTTTTACTTTTTAGATTTGTTCTTGTTTTTGAAAGATGTGAAGCTTTTAACTTTCATGCCCACATTAACCATTTTGCTCACCTAAGCAGCACAGCTGTTTCACCATTTAAAACTATGTCTAACTGGGGATGGAGAGCAGCACTCGCTCAGGCCGCTATCTGAAACCCTAGTGCAGACAGGCACATCCCCTCACTCCATTATTAACTAAATGAAAAACAAACCCCAAACTTAAATGGTGAATATAAAGCTTCAAAGCCTAGTGGTGATCTTTGCAATCCTAACACTATGAAACAAGTAGCCAAAATACAGGCACCCAATTTTATCAATGAAATTTGTTTAAAAGGACAACTAGGCTAAAGCCTGGATGGGACTTCAAAGCTACATATTTAATCAGGTCACAGAATGAAGCAAGAACCATATATCCACTGTCAGCTCAAGAAAAGTAAAACTCAAGAGTTCAAGTTCTGTTGAAGTATTGCTATTTCTAAGGTTTTCTTTAGAGATATTACAAACAGATGATGTTCAGGTAGCCATATTGCATCAAATGACTGATTTTACAGTGGGTAAAATTTCTTGTGAGGATGACTTGCTTCAACATTAATGCCTTAATGTTAAAAATAAAAATATTGTGTTTAATGCTGAAAGTGAAAAGCTCTTCAGGTTTAAGTCTGTTTTATACAAACACGTTAGCAAAATCCCACTTGTGGAGAGCACATATATTTTTATGAACTAAAAGCACACTATTCTGTTGCTTCCTTGCTTTAAGGGGGATAAAACCTGAATGCATGAACTGGATCATCAGATACTAAATAGTGCTGGTTGATAGGGAAATGTACAGCGTGTCGTGTCCAAAGGAACATTTTTTTCCTCCAGTTGTTACATGGTCAACACCGAAGCACATCTCCTGGTATTGGTTGTTAGGAAAAAAATTAACAGGTCTTGATCTTCAACCTTCTCTGAAACTGTAAAACACTACAAAAAAGAAACAGTTTCTCCTTTTGTTAAATCCATATCCACCATGAGGGGGACTTTTGAAACTGTTTGATGCTGTGCTATGCAATGCTTAAAAATAACTTTCTCCTACCCAGCAAAATAAACCTGGCAATTTGGGAAGAAGGGTATTAAGTGAATAAATCCTAGCTTTGTTCTCTGGTATACCTGCAAACAAATCCGCTTGCCAACCGATACTTTAAAATTTTGTTCTCATCAAAATGTAAAATCGATATTTAAAAAAATTATTACTTTTGTAAATCCCTTAAGCTCTTCAACTGTGATGTCACACACAAAGATGTGACAGGAAACTGCTGTAATACACTCTCCCTGATCAGCCTGAAACCCATCTACTGGGTCTCATCTTACAGAGGGACATGAACTAGGTACGCCCTCCTGCATGAAATCTTCTGACTTTTCACCTGCTCCTCCCAGCAAAACCATACACTGCTGTAACTGGAGAACATTTCACAAGCTGCATGTACTTAACAGGAGCCTTATAAAATGTTCTTTTAGAGATGCCAGCAGAGGGCATGGACCTGTTTCATGAAGTTCTTCCAAGCACAAGAGCTGGTTTTACCCTTGCAAACTCTTCCCAGGGCTTCCCCCCAGAAAACTCACACAAACAAAGCAGCAAACTGACATGGTTTGTTTCCACTCTAAAGTTACACTCACTCGTGTTATCGTTTGCTCAGAGGTGTGCAAAAAACCCCCTATATTGAAGAACTTGACCTAGCCCCTCCTCAGATGAAATTTATATTGCATTGTTAACGATTTTAGTCGACTTGACTTTGTGCAAAATATCTTCAAGAAGGTTCTGGCTCAACTTCAGAATACAAAAGGAGAATAAATAGGATCTCTTGAAAACAGGAAATTAATGGTGTATGCTGAAAAAAAATGATGGGCTTAATGCAATTTATCTGCAAATAAAATAAGTAGAAAAGTAGTGTCTGAAATTTTAGCATGTGAGATGGCACCAATAAAGATTTCCATTTGCACAATAATGTTCCCAAGGTCTAGATCAAAACAATATTATTTTACACATGGTAACTGCAGAGACTAGGAGCCTGAGATATGTTATTAAAAGGCAGTCCCTTGTAAACTTTCCTCAAGAGGAACAGTAGCAGTTGAGTATGCAAGAGTTACTCATATATTCATCAAGACAGCAATGCTTTATAAAAGACATACAGCTTATTTCCAGGTTGTTAAGAATTTTATGTGATACTGATTTTCTGAAACACGTATCCATCCAGTCCAAGATTGAAGTCACATCCTTCTTCACTGCTCTGAAGCTACTAGGTCTTTTGTTCTGCTGCTGTTGCTGTCTGTGAGGGAGCTTCTGGTTTCACAATCTGGTATGTAATGAGATATTCTGGGTATGCCTGAAAGTAAAGTGCAAAAAAACCCCCTGGTTTATACAAGGCTAACTCAGCAAGTTCCAGTTTTTGCATTTAACTAAACAGTGACCAGGAAGGACAGCACAAGAAGCAGCTCTATGTTCACAGCATGCAAGAAAAAAAGGATTTCAAACCTAGCCAGCACTAAGTAGAACTGCTTACACCTTACACTTAACACCTTGGTTAATACACCAACAGAAAGAAAGATATTTTTTCCACACAGACACTGCCAGAAATTGTGTGCAACAGGAATTCAGAGTTACTCCCCCTGTTAGTTAATCCTACAAATCAGTCAGTGCCTGTTAAGTTACTTAAAAATCTCAGATGATTGATAAAGTCTGCCCTCAAAAGGGTCAATAACTTATGATGTAACCTGCAAATGCTGTTACTGGCAGTAGAATACTTGGCCCAACCAAAGCACATAACCCAGTCAGTCATCTGTCCATCTATCCAGTGTTTCCTGAAGACAGCTGGTAGCCAGTTCAGTCCCAGAACAAAGCTAAAGTTGATGGAGGTCAGGGCCCCATTCAGAGGAAAACTGATAGATGAGAGGAGACTGGGCCTACAGAAGCCTCATGTAATCCAGCAAGGGCAAAGGCACCTGAGATGAATTCCTTGTAACATGCAGGATGAGAAGCCACTCAGCTGAAAAGGTGATGGGGTCCCTGGGCGACAGCAAGCTAAAGCAGAATCAGTAGTGTGTCCCAGCAGCAATAAAGGCTACGAGCATCCTGTGATATATCATCAGGTGTAGCAGTGACTGATGTTTATTCTGTACTCACTTGACCACATCTAGAAAACTGCATACTTTTAGGTCTTCCAATACAAGAAAGATGCCAACAAGCTGAAGCCAAGCTCAGCAAAGGACCAGTAAGACAGTTAGGGGGAGAAAGCACAGGATAAGGAAGAAGAGGCTGAGAGAGACGGGCTTGTTTGGTTCAGAAAAGAGAAGGCTTTGTGGGACCTCATAGCAATCTTGCATTATGTATGGAAGGCTACTGAGAAAACAGCCAGACTCTCTTCTGTGATGCACAGCAGGAGAATGAGATTAATTAAAACAGAGAAGCTTTCTATTGGCTACAAAGAACATACTATTTTACTCTGAGGATAAGTAATCAAAGGAACAAGCTGCTGCAGGAGGCTGTGAAACACCATTCGCTGAGGCCTCCAAGATCTGCCTGGTCAAACAAAGCCCTCAACAATCTGGCCTGGATTCAACATGAACAAGAGGCTGGCCTATGTGACCTCCCCAAGGTTCCTTTGAACTTAAACTTATTATATAATCTTATTTTAGAATCATAGAATGGTTTGGACATGAGGGATCTTTAAGATCATCTGGTTTGAGGCCCCCTGCTATAGGCAAGGACACCTTCCACTAGACTGGGTTGCTCAACACCCCATCCAGCCTGGCCTTGAAAACTTTCCAGAATGGAGCATCCAAAGCTTCTCTGGGCAACCTGCTCTAGGACCTCCTTACCTTCTGAATAAACAATTTCTTCCTAACATCTAATCTAAATCTCTCCTCTTTTAGTTTAAAGCTGTTCCCTCCCCATGCTCTATCACTCTGTGCCTGGGTAAAAAGTTGCTTTCCCTCTTTTTTATAAGCCCCCTTTACATACTGCAAGGCTGCTACAAGGTCTCCCTGCAGCCTTATCCAGGTGGAACAATCTCAATTCTCCCAGCCTTCCCTCATAAGGAGAGATGCTTCATCCCTCTGATCATGTTTGTGGCCCTCTTCTGGACCCGCTCTCTGTCCTTCCTGTGCTGAGGACCCCACAGTTGGATGCAGCACTCCAGGTGGGGTCTTAGGAGGGCAGAGTAGAGGGGAAGAACCACCTTGCCTTGACCTGCTGGCCACTTCTCTTTTGATGCAGTCCAGGATGTGGTTGCTTCTCTGGGATGCAAGCACACACTGTTGGCTCATGTCCAGCTTTTCATCACCAGAACATCCCCATCTTTCTCCACAGGGCTGCACTCAATCAGTTCATTTCCCAGTCTGCACTCAGGTCTGGGATTGCCCTGCAATTGCCAAGTGCAGCATCTTGCACTTGGCCTTATTGAACCTCATGAAGTTTTTGTGGACCCAGTTCTCAAGCATGTCCAGGTCCCTCTGGATGGCATCCCATCTTTCTGTTGTGTCAACTTCACCACTCAGCTTTCTGTCCCCTGCAGACTTGCTGGGAGTTCACTCCATCTCACTGTTTGTGTCATTGACAGAGATATTGAAGAGCACTGGTCCCAAGACAGAGCCCTGAGGGACACCTCTCATCATGAGCCTCCACCTGGACACTATTGACCACAACTCTCTGCCTGTGTCCATCCAGCCAATTCCTTATCCTCCAAATAGTCTACCTTTCAAACCTGGAGATAAGGATGTCATGTGGGACATAACAAGTAAATGACATCTGTCCATCTTCCCTTCTCAACCAACACTGTCACTCTATCATAGAAGGTCACCTGACTGGTCGGGCACAATCTGTGCTTACTGAAGCTGTGCTGGCTGTCTCGAACCACCTCCTGGTCTTGCATGTGCCTTCCATGAGGATCTGTTCCATGATCTTCCCATGCACAGAGGTGAGGCTCACCTATATGTAGTTCCCTTGTGTCTACTTTTCTCCCCTTTTAAAAAATACGAGTCACGTTTCCCTTTTTCCAGTCACTGGAGTCCTTGCCTGAGTGCCACGACTTTTCAAGTATCACAGAACCACAGAATATTCGGAGTTGGAAGGGACCTGCAAGGATCATCAAGTCCAACTCTGAAGTGAATGGCCCATACAGGGATCAAACCCATGATCTTGGTATAATTAGCAGCAAGCTCCAACCAACCGAGATAGTCTCAGGGTACGATGGAGAGTGGCTTGGCAACACCATCAGGCAGCTCCCTCAGGACCTGGGATGTTTGTCATCAGGCCCCACAGACTTGTGGTTATTCAGTTTAATCAAGTCATCTGGGAGCCATGCACGGTATTAAGCAAAACACTTTTCTAGAGTCAGGGTCTAACTGAGTTATTCAGATTAAAAATCAACTTTTAAAGATTGCTGTGCTACTCCAGCTGCCATTTAAGGGTAGTCTCTGTCACTGCTGGGAATCTACAGGTAAAAAGACCAGAATCCTCAAGATGTAGTATAGACCCAGAAATGCATGCGACCTTGATACTGCAGTAATGCCAGTAAAATGCAATGGGAGAAAGAGAGTTAACTGAGAAAAACTACAATTCTTAACAGACTCCATCAGTGCTGCACAGGGGAAATTAGGCAATTCTGCACGGTATAAATCAGAGCAGATCAGTGGATAGGAGTAGCATTTGCTGTCCAGATACAGTTCACTGCTTATTTCCTCGTTTAAATGAAAAAAAAAACAACAAAAAAACCAAACAAAAAAACAAAACGAAAAAAAAAACCACGCAAAAACCCTCCACCTAATCAGCAGGGTAATCAAAGCACACGTGGTCTGGAAACCAGCCACACCCCAGCTCCAGCTCCAAGCTCTGTCCTTCCACAAAGCCAGTCCTTGCTGACCCACCTACCTGTTCTCCTCTGTAGATAACATACTCGGCATACGCAAGTCCATTCACGCTTGGCCTGCCGATAACAGAATGGTGCCCGGGAGGGGCATGAGCCATTTTCATTGTGCTGAACTGAAGAAAGGATTTTCCAAGAGTCACTCTACAGAAGAGCATTTGTCTAAAATGAAAAAAGAGAATATAATTTTCAAACATCTTACTAGGAGTCAAATGCTTCCAGAATGATTTCAGTCTTTCGTTTATTTCATTACAATTAATTTCTCAAGGCTTTTTTAGAGAAACACTTCTAGAAATCAGTTCTAAGACTGTATAAAACCTGTCACAAAAAACCTTTTGTGACACACAGAAAGGAAAACACAGTTCATTTAGCCCTCACATGGAGGCCTGTTCTAGTTCATTTTATATATATATATATATATATATATATATATAGCTGTTGAAAGAAGCTGAAACTCTCTGTGTTCCTACCAGCAGGGACTGGACAGGTGTCAAAGTGTGAGAAACACATTGATCTACTCCAGGACAAAACAAAGCTGTGATTAAGTCCTGTTCACTACCTCCAAAATTATCTGATCCACAGTACAACAAGGTACTGCTGACCATCACTTTGCACTGCAGTTTTGTCCTGAGAGTGCCTGGAGTTTAACTGCTATTTTCCCCTGACTCTTCAGTTTCAAACTTGCTGTTTCAAGCTTCTTTCCTGAGCCACAGCTCACTTTGATTTATACTCACTGCATGCTTAGATGTAATTTTTGACCTTCCTGTGGGACTTGCTGCATTTATATTCGTTTTTGTTCAGCCCTGACAAATGGAAAACTGCATTTTTCCTGCCATGACCAAGCTCAAGTGGCCATTCTTTCCCTGCAGGTCACCCTGTGCCAGGATCACAAAAACCAGGACAGCCAGAATGACATGCAGGGAACTCTGCTGGACTCATACCTGTGGCAGATGTAACAGGACCTGTCTTTGTGTGTGGGACAGCCTGTTCCTCCCCCTATTCCATACACATATTGGTTGCTTTTTGAGGAGTTCTCAGCGAAGTAAATTCCAGCTCCAAACATTCCTCCAATGTATGCATGCCTTTCATCAAATCCTTTGTGAATGATAGCATTAATAAAAGGAGACCCTAGAACAGTGACACAAAAAGACACATACTTGTTAAGTTGTATAGTAATACAAGACTCAATGTCAAGAGGAGTTTATCTGCCTCAAATAGACCATTAAATACCAGAAAGTGTGCTCAGTCAGCTGGAAGGGGGCGATACCCAGCAGGATGCAGTGATGTGTGGGATTTATCGTTATATACCAAAATCCCACATGTGACTCATTTCTTACTCATTTCACAGACCTCATTAAATGGCTTTCCCCCCACTCACACTTCAGTGCAATTTATCTTGTCAATGCACACCTTCTCCAGGAGTCAGTACTGGTTATGGTGGGGCAATGTGTCAGGACAATCATACCCAAAACCAATTTCCTATACAGAACCACAGAAGAATCTAGGGCAGAAGGACCTTCAGGCAATTGTCATTTGTAGTAATTTCTAGAGAAATCTTGCTGAAACTCATGGCTGGTTTTGATTCCTTTTCCTGATGCCTGCCTGAAGCACCAGGGTAAAACGCTTTTATTGTGTGCTGCTCCCCTCATTTAGAAGACACCATGTCTTTCTCACAGCAATGTAACAGTGTCCCAGCAGCTTTACTGGAAACGACTAAGATACGGCTTAGCAAAAAACCTTCCTTTTTCTTAAAAAACCAAAACATAATAAAATTATTTCTTATCTAGTGTAGCTTTTTGGATTGCAGTAACCACACAGAATAACTCCACCACCCCACACCCCCAATGCACCCCCTGCATTTCTAGTGTAGAAACACAATTACTTGCACAGGATGGTGACACAGCAACAATAACATTGCCTGTGGGTCCTTGCAAGGTTTGGAGCTTTTTTGTTAAATACCAATACATACAAAGAGACACTACTTCCTTACCGTGAAACAACATGCGCTCATTGTGATGATTATGATTCTCCTCCGAGACCTCCTTCTGTCTGTGACAGAATCTCTCCCGCAACTTCTTGTTCACTACCTTTTGAATCTGCAGTAGAACAACAGATCCAACCATGCTGTTACCACAACATTTCAATCTCTCACAGGTTATTTGAAGTGCAATTGAAATGAAACATAGTTTCACGGAGTCCACATTAATTTGACAGGGAAACTGATGGCAAGACACGTGAATGCTATAAAGAAACCCCATGGCTGTTCTGCACGCAAGGCTGAAGTCTCTCAAACAACTCTGTAGCACACACTTACAAATGGTTAAAACTACTGTGAAACTGCAGCCTCAGTTCTCAGGTTTAAGGACAACTTTCAGGCTTCTTCTCTCAGAGCCTGCAATACCACAAAGAACTACGAACTGTCTGAAACTCCTTCCCTCTCTGCTTTGAGCTCTGTTGACCGATCTTGTCTAGCTCTTTGAAACTTGCTGTCTAGTTTAGGTTTATTTTTTATGAAAAGAACCATCTTTTGAGGAAAAAAATAAGGACATGTGCTGTTTAATCTATCTATATCATTTCAGCCACATGCTCTAATACCACTGTGGTTTCTGTAAAGGACTTCACCTTTGGCTGGGAGTAGGATGGAAGCAGAGTTTACTTCAGGATGCATGATCTACTGGATCAAGTTGCAAAGGCTCTGCACAGGCTTACTTCTCAAAGAGACAGGCAGTACAGGTTTGCTGGAGCTCAGAAACCAAGTTCTGTTCTGATTCCCTCTATTTCCTTCTCCCCAAAAAAACAAACCAGAAAGTATACTTTCCCTCAGAAAGACAATACTAATTTCTGGAATGCCACAGCTTGTAATAGGTATTTTTCTAGTTGGCAAGGGCAAAGGAGGTGGTGTAAATTATGGGAAGTTGCATAGGGAGATAGAAACTTATCAGAAGTCATGATCATCCTTTCACACATCCCCCTAATCTTCTTTAAAAAGGTAAGAAAAGACTACACTGAGAAAAAAAAAAATCTGTGTTGCAAGGGTCAAATACAGAAGTTATAGGCCTCTGAAATTCAATCAGGTTCTTCACCACCTCTGTCTTCAACATCAGTTCTTCAGACTCCTTTAGGAGCCCAAGTGGACACTTCTCCCTCATTCCCTGTGCAGAGCATGCATTCATTTTAGCACTTGCATTAACTCTGTTCCTGAATATCATTTCAACAAAGAACTTTAAATGTAAAAGGTCAAACCACTAAACTGATTCTGCCCGCTGGCATAAATACTAACGTACTTTACCACATAACACTGAGAGGCTTTGAAACTTACCCTGATGACATTGTACCTGTTGAAGATCCCACCAGCATTTCCACCATCCCGATGCTCCCGGATTGTACTTTGCATCTACGTAAAAAACCAAAACTGAATGTTCAGCACATAAGCCTTGCTAGCAAGGCAAAGTATCCATGCAGTGTCTCAGTATATCACTGGCAACAACAGACAATCTTGATGGAAAATGAAATAAAAGGTGTAAAAAAAAATAATCTCAATTTTAAACTGAGGTATAACCTAATTTCTCAACCCAACACTTTATGCTGTTCCACAACAGGGAAGTTGGATGATGCAATTATCCAATCCTGTAATAAAAATCCACATAAGACAAAGGAGAATAATGGTATCAAAATCATATACAACTAGAAAACCTCCTTTATATTAGAAAGTAAAATCTTTGACAATTAATATACATTAGTAATATAAAGATCACTTTAAAGTAATAACAAAAGTGATTTTAGTGAGTTTAGTTTGCATTTCTTACTATTAGGAAAATACCTACACTGTAAATGCTCCTATGTCATTAGCAAAGCATTTCTCATTCCCTCAGAAATTGTTTCATTGTGTCTTTTAGAGAAGTATTTACAGCTACAGCAACAATATTGTGTAACAGTTCAAATAAATATCCCAATTTACTATGGCAGACAAGTGACCCTTTCTTTCAGAAAAGTTTATAAAAAAGATCTACACAAACTCCAGTTTATGAAGTTACTAATAAAAAATATGCCCACGTAAACTGGCAGCAATCCTGATTATTTAGAGTTTTTAAAAGACTCCAAACACTTCTGTGCTATAGTGTAGGAACATGACACAAATAGCAAATGCACAGTAAAATGGAGTTTCTTCCAAACACAACTCTTCAGGAAGTCTCTTTTCTGTTATGATTTTTGCTTTCAAAATGGTATGTCCTTGTAGTTTACTTAAACAAAAGAGCATGTGTGTGTGTGTGGGAGGCAAAATTACAGTCAATTCTCAATTATCCAAGAGCTGTTTATCTGGGTTACAGATTAACTAAGCCACTGAGACAAGAGAAAACAAGCTGGTTCACAGAAAATGCCTAGAGAATTGCAAGACCTTGATCCCTTGGTCTTCACACACAGCTTTCAATTTTCACAGGTCCACCTATCTACGGAAAGCTGTGGAAACCCTTCCTATGAGACAATATCCAAGACAAGATCCAAAACACAACAAAATAAAATTGGGATAACACTAAGTGAGCAGAGATCACTTATTAAAAAAACTGGCAGGACATAGCAAAATAATTTCTGTCATTTCTCTATGAAAGGACAAATGAAGAGCCCTAAATTTCGTGTTAGATCTATGCAATTCATACACCAAAGCCTACTTTAGCACTTTCAACATGTATTGCAGACTTTAGCTCTGACAGGCTATCAATGGAAAGAAAAATAAACAGCCACTGAAGCATTAAGAAAGAGACTTGGATTACCTCCTCTTCTACGGACTGATACTCCTTATCGTCAGGAGCAAGGTCAAGGAGAATGGTCCCCTGACTCACACAGTGGAAAGTCAAATAAGGATTGGTACCTGCAAAGAGAAGGAATGAAAAGGAGCAAAAATCAACAGGAAAAACCAATACCGGCTCTATTTGTATCCATCATCATCATTGTTCTTCTCACACAACCCCAATACAGCAGGAAATGCAAAATAAACACATGGCATAAGCACAACCTCAAAAAGATAAAAGTGCTTTCGTTAGCAGCAGAGGCTTTAAAAGAGAGAAGAAAAATGCATGTGGGACATAATTGCCCTTTATTGCTTCCTCTTTCAATAGAAACATCTCAGAAGCATGGGGCAGCTAAAACTCCATCAGGCCTACCCTTCACGATATAACTGGCCTGTGGGTAGGTACGTAGGGCCAATCAGTCCAAAAGCTCCTCTCTGGGTAAAACAGGGTCCTGAGAAATGGGCACAGCTTCCCAAGCTGCCTCGAGGGTATCCGCTCTCTGAAAAGGCAAGTGATCACTTGGTCTGGTATCTCCTTAATATATTCTTTAGCTATCACAACTCACTCAGCCACCATGTCTGCAGCAAATACACTTTCCTGACGTTCAGATTCTTTCAAGTCCTGGTGACAATGCCTACATTTAGAGAAGGTGACTTACGGGAGCCTGTGTGTGCTACACCTAGAGTAACCAGTAAAAGTGTCATATTTACCTTGCTGCCCTCCTAGAAGTCTCTCCACACCCTTTATTAACTTGTGGCGGTGTCCATACGCATTGATCCCAATTTCTTTAAGCTCCTCATGCCCCATGTCAGCCAACACATCCAGGGTTATCTGGAAAGGCGAAAGATCACAAAAATCACTTGCCAAACCTGGCCTGACTTTCAAGGCTGGAGACCCATCACTTCAGAAAAGCAAAGTATTCATGGTGCAACCAAGTGAGTGAAGGTAGTCAACGTTTTGCTTCACTTCTACTTGCTGCCACCTTCTGGCAAACCTCTCCCTATCACAGGACCATACCCAGCTGCTACAGTCTGAAGTTGTGCAGAACTTTTACTTCTCTCACACCAATTAACAAGAGCTGGTTCTCACAGAAGGTTCTCACAAACATTTTTACTTAGGTAGAAGGGGGATGCATGGAAATGCTGGGACAGATACGGGAGTACTTTTGAAGCATTCAAAGTTCCACAGTGTTGTACAATTCATTATTTTCACTACACAAGCAGAGACTAATATTCTACAAGCTTACCAATAATGAGCCAAGGTGAAAAAGTGCACATGAAGGTAGTGCTTGGAAAAACCAGCTTAAAAGAATAAGCTTAAAGAAGATGAGCTTGTTTTTTCTACAAAGAAACTTACAAGAAGAGCTAGATGATTTCAAAATGATGAATATATTGAATCCGATTTGCATTGTTAAATCTTATTAGCAGGGGAAGATCTTAACAACAGGTTAGGAGTTAAGGAAGCAAAAGCAGAACAAGACCAGCTAGGCAACAGGAAGGTGTGAAAAATAATAAGAAAACCTGAGAAGAGTATAGGTTGGTTTGAGGTCGGTTTTCTTCTGAATAGAAACAGTTCCAAATTAAAGAAAAAAGCTTATGCTTCATATATCAGAAGGGAAAAAATTATATGGTATTTTATCTTTGAACAGATACCTCCTAGAACATTTTATAGAAACAGCTGGAACTGTAAGCAACACATTACATTTTAAACCTTCGTTATCTGATTCCTCAGTAAAAGATTAGCAGCAGAGGCCAGAGGAAAAAATAATCATCAAATCCAGTCTCTTGCACTAGCACCTTTCACTTCCACCAGTACATCCATCTCACTCATGTAAACAGATCTATTTAACTACAACATGTTAAATTTAAGAAACAGTACATAAAAGGAATCTACAAATACATTACAGGCACTTCTGCTGTAAAACATAATGTAAGCTTGAGAAACTTACATTAGTTGTACTCTTTTGATACATTGTGAATTATTGACAAATCTGCAGGTTTTTTCCCCCCCATCTCTCAATGCCATCTGAAAGTTAGCCCGGCAAAACCCAGTTAATCCTATGGTCCTAACCTAATAGGAAATGTAGCTTCTGCATTCTGTAGTGTGACTACTCCTGCACTAGATTTTTATTTCAGCATATAGCCAAACTGGAGGTTTCCCACATCTAACCAAAGTATCACATGCAGCACTACAGGTGGCGAAAGGCTTGTTTGGCTATCAAGACTGCTGAAGGACAAATGCAGGTGACATTTCAACCTAACTTCATTATAGTCATCATGTTCAAAGTTCACAAGGTCCAAAATAACTCTCAGAATACAAGCCAAATTGGCAGTCACAGTGCATGTATAAGAGAAAGCTACCTGACACGTGAATCCAACAAGAAAAAGGTATTTTCACAGGTTTCACAACTTCACCATATTGTACCTGACAATTCATTTGCAGAAAACTGAAAGAAAACTTGGACACACCTGTTTTTCTGTAGATGTGAAGTGTGGGGTTTTTCCTTCCTTTTTTTAATTAGACAATGAAAACATCACTTGAGCTCATTAGGTTAGTTTATCTTCTAAACACACAGAGATGAAGCTTGCCACTTACCTGTTCTGTCTCAAAGATGTCCCGAAGGTGTTCAAGACCCAGGCTTTTTAAGAACTGGGTAATGTTCATGTCAAGACCAGAAACTATAAGAGAAGAAACAAGTCTTTATGTCCTATACATCTGAAGTAACAAAAACCAAACCAACCAACTTAAAAAAAAAAAAAAGCAGTATCACTGATTCTCTCAAAATTCCAAACTCTGAATCTTTTTACAATCAATTTGTCTATGTCTGTAATAAACAATCTACTTCCATTGTGTCAAAGCACTGTGCAAAGCTCATCACCGTTCCTTCTTCAGAATCAACTATTAAAAGCACAAACCATCTGTGACAAATACAGGCTCATATTGCAAAGAGAAGGAAAAGAAGGGTGGGTGTATTTTTGCTATCTGATCCCCTTAGATTCTGACCTAAAGCATGGACTCCAGATACTAATCAAAGGGTTTGAAAAGCCTTAGCAAAATCCCCCAGCCATCACAATCAGAACTCCTTCATCAAAATAATTCTCATTGGATTTTCTTTATAAAGTCAATGAACATCTAGGCACCTAATCACACCTGCATTTGTTGTCAGACCTAATCACTGATAGCAAACACAGATGAACAGTTAACAGTGAACAGTTAACAAGCATTGGACACTTTAAAATACAGATAACAGTTCAAACTGCACAGTATTTTCTGGCTAGTCAGAAATGCTTTTCAGACAAACCAAGGCCTATTTTGATACTAAACTACTGTATTTCTGGCAATGTAAACTTGTCCAACAGCAAATGCACCTTCTCCTTCCTTCCTGTCAGTTCCTGCTGCTCCATCTCCAGCATTTGATGCCCCTCCTACGGCTAGTTCTGCCAGTGGCCCCGTGAGGTTATCTATGCTGCTGGCAGCAGAGAGGCAGGACGGTGTAGATGCTGGCGAGATCACAGAGGCACTAACAACAGTAGCTTGAGGCTTGAAGCACGTAGGCAAAGCTTCTGGAGGCATCGCATCTATCAGCAAAGCTCGGATATCATCAGCCTGAAAAACAGAAAGAACACCCAACATAAGGTCCTACTATCACAAGTCACTGATCTCTGGAAAGAATTTTTAGTTGGTTTATTTCATTGTTCTGTTCCCCATCAGAAAGAAAACTGCCAACTTCTGTCACAGGGGAATTCATGGTTGCAAGAACATTTTGATTCACCACTCCAGACACAGGTGAATCAGGCTCTCCCCATTTCTAAAGATATGTAAGAAGGTACATCTAATTTCTTCCTAGCACAATGACTTTATAGGTGTTAAAGCCAGGGAGAACAATGCAGCAACTTTATTTCAAATCCTTCAGAACCTAGGCCAGGAAATGCCACTTCTTAATTTCTGTCAGGCTCAAATTCAGGTGCACTGGAACAAGGTTTCAGTGGAAAGACTACCACCACCTTTGCTACAATCACATCTCATAGGGTTAGAATAGAAAAAAAAAAAAGGACAGGAGCTCAGGAGAAGTATGAACTTAGCTAACAATCTGATTTAGCCTTTATTGACTAAATTAAGCAATACCCTCATCTTCAAGATTTTCCTGTTTAAAAGTTCTTGTAGAACATGATTAAGACATCCTTATTTTCCCCCAGAGAAATCAAATAATTTTCATATCCTTCATCACAAAGCAAGTTTTCTAGAGCTCTGATTACTCTGGAGGATATTTCTTGAACTCTCCATAAATAAATCAATAGCCCTAAAAGATACTTGCACTGAAACCAGACACAGCATCCAATTTGGTTGCATTAACTATTCCATCAGGATTGTTTAAGCTGGGGCATACATGTTCCTATAAATTTATTAGGCTTTTTAACCAGACATCACTTACAAGAAAGTTTACAGATGCCAGTTTTAGAAAAAGTTTGATAGCCACCTGCAAATCTTTGGAGGTAGAATGAATTATTTGGAATGTTGTTTTGGAATTAATAAAAAACAGGAACTGAGGTAATATGGACGCACTGGGCATAATCATCCACTAAACGCTCCCATTCCTCTAAAGGCCCATCTGATGTTCCTCCTAGGTTCAAAGAAATAATCACCAACAGTACACAGACCGACCATCATCAGAGACATTTCAGACAGTTGTATTTCTGGGAATGAGGAGATTGATCCCAGGAGTGAATCCTTAAGGAGAAGCAAACCTTAAATCACAAGCCACGCTAAGATCTCAGCCAAAGGAAAATGCCTGGACCCATGGATAAAAACCACAAACAGGCACCCAGGAGATGCTCTTCTCCTTCCACCTCAGCACAATGGAAGTGGAGGACTGCTGATACCATGGAGCCATAGAAATGAATTTAATAGGCAGAGTAAATCCTCCAGAGCAGCCTGTGGCTGGCGAACATGAACTTACTGTTGCCAGGTCTAGTGGTGTCTGACCCTCTTGGTTCTTCATGGTTGGATCTGCTCCATGAGCTAACAGCAGAGCACAGAGCTGTGTCCTTCCTTTTTGCGCTGCTTCATGCAAAGGTGTGAACGCCCATTTATCTGTTGCATTTACACATGTGTTATATTTGATCAACAGTGCTGCTATATCCACATGCTGGAAAACACAAGAACACCTTAATCAACATGACACTGGTAAAACATATATTCATTTTTCATGCTGGCAGTAACGGTGCCTAGAGACTCTTGTGGTTTCTCTTTTCTGTAACTCATTCTGCCTCCTGTGTCACAGGAGCAGCACACTTCTCCAGGTACCAATTTATACTGCAGCTCCACAGTCATCTGTGTCTGTGCACTACCAGATCATTCACCAGCACATGAAGAATTGGGATCAGGCACAGAATCAGATTTCTGTTGAATCACCCCAAGTACACAGCATGAAGTTTGTGCCAGCTGCAGGAGCAGACATGATACTTAACCCTGAATAAAAAAATTATTTGTGGACAAATTTGAACTGGCAAATTTACAGGGCTGCAACTTTTGTGACACAGTACTAGAAGCTCTGAAGATCAATGTGTTGTGCTACTGAGCCACCCCTGTCTGTACACAGAAGTCTTTGTTGTACTTTCTTTCTTGCAAGACTTTGAACTCATCTGTGGCAGCACAGATCTGTTCTATCTTCAATCATATTTTATGAGAACTATAATTGATAAAATGTATTATGAGTGTCACAAGGGACAGCTGTTTTACATGGGTTATAAAAGTAATGAACTTCTAACCCCATGCTTCCATCAATATCCTGCCCTTGCAGTCTCCCAAGTAAAAATATGAGAAAACTGACATATGAAATTTTTGCCTGTCTCTAACCAGTAGATCTTTTTTGTGCAAGACAGCAAAAAAAAAAAAAAGGCAGGTAGTAAAAATGAGTGGGTAGGAGCATGAAACACTGAGACTGTAAGCAGAAGCACAAAGACTTGCCAATGGATTTCCTTTTTCCCCTCAATGGCAATTAAATGACTCTTTGCAGCTCCAATAAAACAGCTTGGTCTCTGAACAAGCATGGTTTGAAAATACTGCCGACTTTATTTTTCCTCTCTGCCAAACTTTTAAAGCAATTGCTGTTCCCGTGATTTTTCTGCCACAGAAAGCCCTATTGAGGGACACACGGCGTGAAGTGATGGGTGGGAGAACTGAAGAAACTTTGTGAGGAAAAGGCAGAGTCTGTGAAACTTGCCAGCGATGAACTTGTGAAACCAGTACTCATTTCCTCTCTACCTCCCATCACAGAGATCTGAACAGGCTGATGACAGCTCGGAGGAAGTGTGGGATGCCAGGAAAGGTATACAGCAACTCTTAACTAAATAAGCTGATGGAAAAGCATCAAACGCTGCCTTTTTAATGTTTCCTAGAGAAAGCAAGGCAACCAGGTTAAATTGGCATTATGATTTTTAGAAATGATACTTGGCTAAAATCAATCTCTGACATTTCTCTATGCCAATGAGAAATGCTATGACTTTGTGTAAAATGTGTGTTTTGGTTTCTCACGCCAAAGAAAAAGAACACAGTATTTCCAATAGAATTTATATCTTAGCAACATCCTGGGAATTAACGCTTATGGCAGATGCTGATACACAATATTGCTTGGTATTAGGACCTCGTAACATAAAAGAATGCTGTGTTGCATTTCTAATCTTTCACCAGGATTTGAGGCTTTTTGCTCTTTGGGACACTGGGATCCCAGAGTGACATAAAGAACCAATACAAATGGTGTAGATTGAGCTCCACTGATGCTCTTTTAAAAAACAAGGTGACCACTGCACTTTTTATTTCATTTGCTCTCAAACAAAAGCAATCATGGTTCTGTCATGGTCGTCTCTCCCACATTTTGCTGCACTTGTGCCAGGGCCAGGTACGTAACAGACAAAGCATATCATGAGACCATCAAACCCATTACTTCATGAGCTTCATATCCTCTGTCTGACCGTAAGCACAGTGCTAGGAGCTTCTCAAGTGCTGTCTCTGTACAATTATTTACAAGAGATTTCCTTCTTACTCAATCCACAACTAATAACTGCTTAAAAGCAATCTATTAGGCATCTGTGCAACTGGTACACAGATGCTTACTCCTATATGGAGGAAGGAGGGCCTGCCTCATACAAACTGGTTTGAATCCGCCACTGCATCCCCCCTGCAGGGCAACCACATTACAAACTCAGTAGTCTTTCAACACTTCAGCTCTAGCAAGAGATTCCTATCAAACACCAGCTGTAACACACCTCCACTTCCCTGTCATCATCTGCACACGATCCCATGGTATTTTTCTCTTCCTTCCATCTAAGTCTTTCAGAGACAACATTAGGTCTTTTCTGTTTCAAATGTCACCCCAAACTTAACACTGTTCAATCCTGTGCATCTGCTTGCCTGCATAAAAGCTACATTGTAGTGATCTTTCTGAGCTGCAGCATTTAACTGCTACATCACACCTGAATCTGTGTCCTATTTAATGTGTAGGACTGCAAACAGGACTCACAACAGCAACTTAACCAAACAAATATTTCATGCCATCAAAACCAGAACTATGTTCACAGCCAAACAGCTGCAAAATAACTGGCTTTGGATATGACTTTAAGGAGTCCCTTGCTGTTCTACTCACGGCTAGACTGCCTGCACCTACCCCATAGGATGCTGCATTGTGTAGGGGGATTAATCCTCCTTTGTCCTGGGCATTAACATCAGCACCATGCTCAAGAAGGTATTCAGCTACTTCCAAATTGTTGTAACCAGCTGTAGAAAAAGCAGAGGAAAAGAAATTCAGTGTTAGGAGAGCTAAACTAAAGAAAAACATTAAACAGAAAAGCGAAGGCAATTTTTCAACTGCAAAAGTTCCTCTTCCCTAGTAATCGTATTAGCTCCTGAAATACAGGTGCCATAGTTAACTCTTTGTACAGGACAATTCTCTGTGAAACTCTTCCGATACCAATCCTGATTTTGGCAAATTACATCTGTAGACCTACCATAAATATACAAGCCTTCAAAACCTGGCATGTTACCTATGATGTTACCCACCTGCAAGATGCAGCGGTGTTGAATTTCTTCCCTGGGTGTCTCTGCAATTGATATTTTCTTGAGTACACAGCTTCTGCACTCGTGCCAGGCACCCCTTCTTGGCAGCATCTAGCAAGGCAGCGTCTCCTCGCAGTAAGTCCTGGATATCTGTGTCCCCTTCTTTCACCAAATCTAGAGGAGTGTTCCCATCTCGATTCTTTTTTGTTGGATCAGCTCCATGCTGCAAAGAGCAAAGCGGAATGCTACTGTCACAATCATGCGCAGAGCAGTGCATGGAACGGTGTCACTATTCTGTGAAACAAGATGGGATTTTGCTGACCTACCATAATGAAGTAGTAATTGTATAGATTAGTAGGCACATGAAAGTAAATTCAGAAGGCTGCGGCCTAAAAGCAGTAGTCAGAAACACAGCTGTGTGAATCTCAACTCCATAGGCAAGAACGGCAGCCCTCTCCAAGAGCTGTCCCTGCTCTCCTTGCAACTGAAGTATGTTCAGGAGCATTTCCTGCATATAGTTATTTCTTACTGTCACAGCAGTGTGAAAGGAAAGCCAACTGCAAGTACCCTGCTGCCAGTCCTTCCCTTCTCCTGAAAACTGGC
The DNA here is from genome assembly GCA_014706295.1 of Lycocorax pyrrhopterus obiensis. Lineage (NCBI taxonomy): Eukaryota > Metazoa > Chordata > Aves > Passeriformes > Paradisaeidae > Lycocorax > Lycocorax pyrrhopterus. The sequence continues at coordinate 45,423,817 of JACSVZ010000006.1, read as the reverse complement.
AGGAATCAAATGGCTGGAAGAGGTATTTTCTGAGCACAACCTTCTGAGCTAGCAAAGCCAGGCTCTGAGTTTTACTAAATGTCACCCTGATATTGAAAGGCACTTGTTTCAGAAGGGAACTAGAAAAATACTCTTCTCTACACTTTTCAATAGATAACAGCACCATTTTAAGCAGTTTACAGGTCTTTGAAAAAGTGAAAAAAAAAATTTGGTGGACAAGTGGAGTTGGATGCCTGCTGGAGTATGTCTGTGCTGGTAAAAAATGCAGATCAGGCAGTGGTAAGAACATAGTACTGGAGCACAGGGGGATGAGAAGGAGAACATACAACTACATAGAGCATATGGTGTGAGTCACATCCACATTCAGTTTTGTGGGAGGACAGCTCCTTCCCCATTCCCTCTCAGCAGCAGTGGGGAAAAAACAAAGATAGATAAAGCAGAGGCAGCTGCTGGCACTACAGTTCTCTGGCTGACCTCTTCAGAATAGTCAAACACAGTGGTCCAATCCCTGCCAGCAAGTCTACCCTGCCATTTCCCACTGGACATGCTGGCAAAGCTGTGCTAGTGTGAGCCATGGGGAATGAGATGGGGATGGGGAGAACAGAAGAAATTAACTGCTTTGTATTTGGAAGCAGTACAACTGTGTTCATGGTGTAAAGGATAAAGAGCAAGGGACAGAAAGGGACAGAGTATTGATTACACAGAACCAGTTCCACATCCGTGGTTCTTTTAGGAAGAGAGCATTCTTTGCACAAAGTTTTTTAGACTGCAATGACTTCTCCAAGATATGACCTAAAATCCCTTATTTTAAAGCTCATCAGAATTGGAACTATTCAAATATGCTCCAGAATAAATATCTGAATGAAAAGGCAGTGTCTTCTGAGACCCCTTCCAAGGCATAGAAACAAATGAAGGTGATAATTTCAAAGAAAGGTGACAAAAAAAGACAGTGTCTCCAAAATGCCTGTTTATTTTTGTTTCCTTCTTCAAGCAGACCAGGAGAGAAGGAGCAGAAGTCAGGAGGAGTCAAACTCAATATCCACAACTCAGCAGAACTGACAGCACTGCTGGCTGGCATAGGAGACACAGCAGGAGAAACCCTGAGTAAACTGCAGTGTGAGCACATATCCACAGACACCCAGAGACTTTACAGCTGTGTCACCTTAAGGGCATATTTAGCTCTTGTGCAAGAGTGACTTTAACAAAAATAAATTTCAGCACTTTTCTATATCCCGTTGTACATCCATTCAGGATCCTCTGAAGACAAAATATGGCTAAATTCCCTGTGCAATTATCAGAAAAGGCCAGAGACCTCCTGTGTCTATAATGCAACACTGTGCTTGAGAGATTACAAGTGTTCCTACAACTTGAGCTAACATCTCTATTAGGCTGTTACTTCCAGGCCACCACCATGCCTACTCCACAGACATCTCTTAATAGCTCCTGGTTTCTGCTGTAGATGTGCTTCAAACCATCATGCTTCTCTCTCTGACTGCTTTTTTGGTAATCAAGTGAAATAATTAATGATATAGGGGCTTTGCAGCAGCAAATGAAAAGTGGCTGGGGAAGATCCTCATTATTTTAAGACTATCTCTATTCTGACTTTCTTCTATTTTAAACGTTGTGCTTCAGAGGGACATAAGTAGGCAAGGCTGAAAGAGGAAATAGGATTGGCAAGAAATTCTACTCTAGCATCCCTTTTCACCCTCCCAGGGCAGGATCTGACCTTATGTTAAGAAGTTTCTCAAACTCATGTTTCTCAATGGAAACATCTTTGCATTACCTCATGCTTTTTACAGGTTCTTCCTCTAAGTATAATGAATATTTATGCCACAGTATATTAACATGCATTTCCTCCAGGAGCTTGATAAATTATACATTAACATAACAGTTTTAAATTTCTCTCATACCAAACAGCACTTAGGACCCACCCTCAGTTATTGCTCTGTAACACACTCTTGCCTAAGTATTAACAAAATTTACTTACATGCAGTAACTGTTTCAGAAAGGGATGGATAGGACCAGGTAGGGAGTGCTCATTTTTACACTAATTCAGCTGTTTCTTCCAGTTTCAGAGTCTTGTCCTACTTGGCTAACAGTATTAATATACGTGCTGGAAACTGTACTTGTACTGATGATTCTTTTAAAGTCAATGATAATACACAAGAAACCATCTGACAATTGCAAGATGAAAATTGATTCAAAGATACCACAAAGAATTCACTGAATGCAATTAACTTTGCATTAATTAATCTTCAGAAAAAATAAATATATATGCACTTAAAGACATATCTGAGAACTCCAGCACATACTTTTAAAAGCAGTTTGCAGATTTCATATTTTCCTTTTGCTGCTGCTTCATGTAGAGGAGTGAATTTCCACAGGTCTGCCACGTTGACAGAAGCACCATGCCTCACTAAGAGTTCAGCCACTTCGTAGTGTCCGTAAGAACAGGCATTGTGCAGGGGTACTAAGCCACTAATCAAAGAGAAAGCATTAATAGCTAGAGAATAAAATCCTATATGCAATCAGTAGATAAAACTCCCACTTTCACCAGACGTTGTTATCTTTCAGTCTTTCCACTTTTCATGGCTTAATTTCTCTCTATTAAAACATCCAACTAAAACTTAATTATCCTTCTTCAATTCTCATCCACAAGACTTTTAAATACTTAGCAAGCCCCAATGGTACAGCTTCCACAAGCAACTTCAATGCTGTTAATAACAGACAAAAACTAAATTGCAAGACTCCCTGTTGTTCTGAGTTTGGATATTTGAGTGTAAATTTCAAGAAAGACATAACACTATATATTGTGTTTGAAGTACAGTTATTAGTAAGTACTGCACATCTGATAGATACAGAAAGATACCCAAACACTTCTTCCAGGGTAAGCCTGAAAATCCAGTATTGGACATTAATTATCCCCCACCCTGAACTAATATACTGGAGTAAAAGAGCAAACATAATCATGCTGCTTCACAATTAAGGCAAAAACCTGTAAATGGTTCATATAATTTAACTGAATATTAACTGAAAAAATAGCTAACTTAATAATAAAAGCTAAAATAATAAGAAAAATGTCCAGAGAGAACCCTGGTATTTTACCCCATTTTATTCAAAACTAATGTTAGATCACCTAAAACAAGTTAAAGGCTGCTTTTAAGCAAAAGTCTCCGAAATGGGCAAAAAGGAGAAGTGTCATGTATTACAGTGCCAGGTATGTACTTGATAATGGCTTTTCCAGAAAGCAAAGTATGCTGTAATGGTCTAAAAATCTCCCCACAGCACAGGAACAACGCAGAACAAGAAGGAAAGAGAAAAATTCTCAAGAGAAAAACACAGTGGTCACTGAAATCTGAAGCAAAATGAATAGGTGGGATATAAGTCTCACACTAACAGAGAACAGCAGAACATATCATGGAATGAAATGTACCCTTTATCTTTGGCATGCACATCTGCTCCATGGTGCAAGAGGTACTCCACCACTGATACGCGGTTATACCCTGCAGCAAAGTGCAGTGGTGTTGAATGACGGCCTTCCAGATCTCTGCAATTCACATTCTGAGGGCTGCAAAGTTGCTATGAAGACAAAAGAAACCAAAATCTAGTACAGAACTAAAACTAACAAATAAAAAACTCCACAAAACCAAACAGCGACAAAACATGAAACAAACCCAAAAGAAAAAAACTAAACTACCACCTCCAAAGACCCCAACACAAAATTTGATCCACTTACTATATTATACAGATTTTTTGAAGTATTAGAAAATTTCTTTCCACTTATGCAAAGTTAAAAAAACAGCAGCTCTAAATTTATAGCTGAAAGTACTTCTTTAACAAACAAGACTTAAATGATGGAAGCAGTGTGAAAATGTTCCTAATGTATTAGAAAGGGTGAACCTCTACATCATCAAGTACCAGGTTCAAGGCCATGTAACTCTCTCCAGATATATTACCATTTCTGGCTTATATTGCCTTCAGAGAACTAGAAATATTTAACTTAGCAGCCAAAGGAGCTGCTGGTGCACAAAACTGCTGCTGTTTGAATATTAATATATATCATGTTGAAGTTCAAGGTGGGAAAGCATGCACAACAGTCTATCTGCAGGCCATTTTGTCCACAGACCAAGTAACAGAAACAAGATCAAACCTTCCGTGATGTTGGGATTCCATGGCCCGACCCTTCACCTTCAGATTAAGGATGGTTTAAAATATGAAGTCTGCTACCTATTAACAGTGTTTGCTTGCCATCTGATTGAATCATGCACCTGAGGGCTTGTTTCTACTAAACTGTGATTCTGAGAACCACAGGGTCTGCTTCAAAGAATTATGGCTACATCTGAGTCCATCAAAGACATGACTGTGTGAAGGGCTGGCAGAATAAATAAGCAGAAACTCAAGAGAAACACACCTCAGTACATCTTAATGCATTGCTTGCTAGAAGAAAAAAAAGAAAGATCCACTCCTTCCCATTTTTTATGATTTACCATCCACTGGGCGCTGCTTCCACAACTCATGTAGCAGAGGTTTCCACAAGCCTTGCATAGCAACGCAAAGTAGGAAATTCGCATGAACTGTTCAAACCTACCTTCACAGTTTCCAAGTCTCCAGCTTTGGATGCTTCTAACAACCGATAATCCACATCGGATGTGCGCACAGGTGTACTTTCTACATAAGGAAAAAGATGGTTTAGGATACTTAAGTTATATTAACTTGTGCTCAACACATTTTCCAAAGTTGGGGGGTGAAGTTGGTCTGTTGTTACTCGCAAAAATGCGGCTGGGTTTGTGATGTTCAAGTTCATATTGCCAAAATGGCTGAATAAGGAGCTTTAGTTTTAGAGCAAATCAGTCAGATTTTGACTCTAGAGCTGATATTATTCTGCCAACATTCTTCTCTCTCAATCCACATACATACATTCATGTGCACATTTTAACAGGTAACGCTACCCACGTAACCAGCTACATCTCAGGAGCGGGTACACTTCAAAACAGTCCTTCCTTGCACTGCTGTAAAATGCTTTTTCTGTTTTAAGGCAGCGTTGTTGAAACACTAGAGGAAGCAGAGTTTCTAGCTAACCTGGGTCTTCTCATCTACCTTTGTTTGACTACCTGCACATCTCACTGTAAGGTGAGTTCCTTGCTCTGTAGTAGCTACTGATGCAATTATTCTTCTCTGTACTTGCAAAAATTCAAATGTAACGTGGGTAAGAGGATGCAAACCCTTAAGCACTTACATGAAAAATAGTGGCAACCTCTTCAAACATCTATTCATCTTTTTAATGCAGGACATAAACAAATTGTTACCTAAGCAGTATCCAGAGCACTTTCACAATAATATCTTTCTCTGCTGCACAGAGATTTGAAGTAAAAGTTCAAACAGTTTAGCAACTATCAGTGCTTTTCTGCCAGTAACAGTCTGCTTGTGACTGCTAAAGTACGAAGTACCTAACAGGTTGGCTGATGCAGGGAAAAAGGTTTCTTACATGCTCAGCAATATTCCAGTTGCCTTGGAACTCACTACCAAAAGAATCCCAGAACTCCGTACGTGTGCCTTCCTACAATCTCCTTGTACAGCAGCATGTTCTAAATCTACAAGATGGTTATTTTCTTCAGTGATTTGCACAAAATCACTGAACTGAGCAGAGCTATTTATTTATTTTCTGACAAGTATCACACAATATATACCGTAGTTGTGTGCATTTGAAGGCAGAAAGGAGAGATGAGAAAACTACTGCAAGTCTCTTGCATTGAAAAAGAAGTAAGATTCAAAGCTGTAAAGGGAGAAGCTGAAGTTCAAATACACAAGCCTTTATTTTTACCCACCACTTAAGATCTGTTGCACTGCTTCATTTCCCATCTGTGCTGCTGTGAAGCCTTGCAAAGAGATGATGGAAGGATCAGAGCCGTAACTCAGCAACAGCCGGCAGGTTTGCAAGTGCCCTGCTAACGCAGCCCTGTGCAACGCTGTTTGACCAAGTGTGTCCAGTGCATTCATCTGAAAAAGCAGCAGCAACATAAAATAAAATACTGTTGTAATTAAAAGGCTGCACCTGTCCCCGTCCTTAATAAGAAGAGCAGTAAGAAGAATTTTCTGGCATACAAATTTATCTGTCAATTCTTCTGCACTGCAATTAAACAAAACCAAACGACAAAACAGGCAAACACTCTAAAGGAAAAATAATTTACCGTAGATGTTTTCCTATCTTTTAACAACACAGGGTATTTGTTTGCATGGCTAACAGACAACATAGGATCCCCAAAACCATACTTTAAACAGCAATCAAGCTTTTGACAAATTTGATGAAGACCAACCTTGTGCAAGAAAAGCAAAGCTATCACAGGAGGAGAAAGAGGTAACTTGACGTAAATTGTTACCAAACAATTCAAAGACCTTACAGCTTCAAGGAAATTACCATCTGTCATTGTCAGAAGGAGAATAACTCAACATTACCCACTACCAAGAATTAATGCAAAACAAAGATGTCAAATTAAGAATTCTATGAAGGAGTGTGGGGGGAAAAAGTTGGATACAAACATTTCCTCCTCACTTCTTGTGCCTTTACAGAAATGTTAAGTATACCTAGATATAATTCTTCTCAATACAAGGCTGTATAAACAGGCAAAATGGAGTATCATTTTCAAAGAGTATGATATAATGGAAACATATCTGTCTGTCAAGATCTAACAGAGCACCTAAATAACCAGAAGCATCTCCCCCAGTGCACTATCAAAGAAAGGAAGAGAATAATAGAGAGCTTTAAAAAGCGGAAAAACACCCCCAATGAAAATAGCCTTTCAAGAAGATACTCTGTACCCAGCAGCGATTCATGACAAATTTAAATGCAAATGCCCAACAGCTTTTTTACCGCTTTATGAAATACAGAACTACTTTATACTCCCTGCAAGCAACTCAGAACCTGTTATCTATTTCCAAGCCAACAGATTGCAGGCTGTGAACTGCATGCATAATAAACTTTGTTACTGTATAAAACCCACCTTTTTACCTTCTCAAAATCTTTGTGGTGGCAGCAAACAAAGGTTTTACCTGCTGCTTCTCTCCCAAAATGCAGCATGTAAACCTTACTACCCTTCCACGAAAACTAGTGAAAAAGCACTTTGGGTAAGACGCATACTCTATAACTAAATTAAATTTAACTATAACTAAATGAAATTAACTATGCAAAGATCTACTGCCAGATAGGGTAAAAAAAATTAAGTAAAACACCTGTAATACAGCAAAATCAAGCCACAGGAAAGAACAAAGAACAACCAAATAAATACAGAGGAGTGTGATTTGACATTGTCTGAAATTATTTTACAGACTGATAAAGCAGGAATTTCTCAGATCACAAACCTCTCTTGCAGCAAGATGGACAGGAGAATAGGTCTGCTTTCTTCTAACTGTGTTCAGCCCATGCCACTCTAACGGGATTGCCCTAAAAGTTTTGTTTCAAATAAAAAACTTACTGCTATCATAAATATTAACTAGATGCTGAATGTCCCAAATCCATCATTTTGTTCAGATGATGATCCTCATCTGTTTCAGGACACCGGATACCTTTCACCACTGATAAGGCCACAGAGGTAAGCAAAACTCTGGGACTACACACGTTTAGCGATGGTAAAGGCTGAATAAAATGAAATTGGTGGATTCTGAAAGTAGCTGATAACACTCCATTCATCCAAAAAAGAAAATCATAAGTAATGTATTCTTTAATAATGAATTGCTGTGTTAAACATGCCTGTACTGAACAAACTGTAGAAGCAATAGCAGCAAGGCATTCACTGTGCACAATTCGATACTGACTACGTCCCTGGAAAAAATGTTAATATTCATTTGAAAAGAACACTGTCAGAGTCATCAGAGCCATCATCTCACATGTCTTACCCAGGTTTCCTTTCACCTCTAAATCATTATCTTTCCCAACAATCAATTCTTCTGGCAGAAGAACATCAGCCATTTGAAGAATTACCTGCTTACTTCAGAGACAAAAAGGGCTGCAGCTGACAGAGGGATGCATCACCAAATGCAGCTGCTCTTTCCCTCAGGAGCAGAATTAAGCTTTGCAGGGCAATTTCATTGGGAATATGTTCACTTTGGGGCAGATCTCTCACCAATAACGCACCACTTCTCGAAAACCAACCAAAGAATGTACTCCACTAAGGCTTAAAGCAAGAGAACTTACTTCCAAATGAAAATCAACTTAAGCACTACAAACTGAAATACAAAACTGAGACTAAAGTCTTATAAAAATCAGACCTGGTTAAGACACATGCCTGGGTTAAACAATGTTCAATACCAGGTCCAAAACAAGTGCCCTTTGAAATTCAAAGCTAAAGTCTAAACTTTGTTTGACAAAATGTGAAATATGCAAGGTGTACTGCCTTACTTGTGCACTGAGTAGCCAGATTGTTCCAGCTGCACTTATTAAAAGAAAGATAAATATCAATTTGGTCCCCTTCATAAGCAGTCTGAAATTAGAAGGCTGTAGCTCTGAATTATCCGACAGACAAGTTTTCTGCAAGGAGTTAAAAATGACAGATTTGACAGCTTTTATTCCACAGTACACTGGCTCTGGATCCAATTTCTTCAGCTTTTAGCATGCAAGCAGTCATTCCACTGCTCAAAATGCAATGCAGAAGTAGAATATAGTTATCAACCAAAAAGAGTTTTTAAATAAGGGTTTTCAAAGAAAGATACTGTCCTACACAGTACTTCCCAATGCAGACTTCCTTCTGTTCTTTCCTCTGTCTCCCTTAATTGCCTTTTCCCCATCCTGAACAGACACAGTAGAGAAATAGAAATGGTCACATATCATCAGACACTACTGAGATTTCCCCTTCCCTCACTGCTGCTCTCTTGGAGCAGTGTACACAGTTACAGCAATGTTCCCTTTGGCTGCCTGGCACTTGTGGCAGCTCAACAGCTCAGATCTGTTCAGGAAACATTTTTTGCAAGACTTCATAATCATATCGGCTTTCTATCAAGATCAAATGCCCTATATATCCTCCTAGTCCTTGACACTACAAACAGCAGCACAAAAAGCAACAGCTTCCAAGCACTGCGATTTTCTCTGTGAAACCTTTCTAAAAGATGTACATTCTAAAAACCACATGTGAAACTTGTGCTTTGCCAGCAGTTCCATATCACAGTATCCTGCCCTGCAATGCAAGTGTTCTAACTGCTCTCCTCCTGCATTAATTCTGAAGACAAGCTTGCAGTATGTCTTGTGTCTTGTTGCCGAACAATAAACAGGATAGGAATGAAGAAGCATTGGTGACAATTTCAAGCTCAGTCAGCAGAAAAAAGCATGGAAAAAAGAGTCAGTTTCACTCTGAAAGCTCCTATAGGATCCAGTCAGATGTTCCACAATTACCTCTTCTGCATAAAGGTTTAAGATTAAGGTCGGGATGTTTGGATGTCTAAGCAGTGAGAAAAGTTGAACCACTCAATCACAACAGATCACACAGTTCTTTATGTCGTTAACCATCATAGTCTAGAATCTGCTGCATTTCTGAAAGGTTATTTAGTTTTTCAATTCTGACTGTTTCCTGAGAAAATTGTACCTCTGCCTGAAATGTTGGAAGTGAATGTGTTACACAACAAGGTTATTCAAAAACATTTTAGCTTGTTGTATGGGTCTAGATAGATGGTGAACATTCGCAAATCCATGATCATGAAAGGCTGGCAACATGCTACTCCAATGCACAGAAATTACTCTATTATGGAAAGATGCATAAAGCAAGATCCTCCCAGCAGAGCAGAATGAAGTAATTTCTGCTATCATCAAAAGAGGGACACTATTTCTCTGACATGACCTTATAAAGGTTCATTTTCTCTTGAAGAAGAATAGCTTCAACAGTATTCTTTAGAGGCATATCATAATTAAAGAGCATTCATGACATCTCTGCACTTGCCCAAGATACCAGTGAACTTGCATGCTTGCAGGTCTTTCTTTCCAACAATCCTTCCAGTTCAGAAAATACTCTAATCCTTTACTTCTGCACTGCTAGAAAGCTGAATGTCTTTCTGAACACATTAATTTCCATGTGCCTGCAAATTCGGACAAGAATTTAGTCATATCAAATATTCAGCTATCTAGAAATACAAAAAACCAGGAAGAAACTCACTTTTTCACTAGTTCACCACCTTAGAATTATTTTTTATACTAAACCTTTTTATCATCTTCAAAGATAAAATCATGGCATTTGAAGATTTGATCATGGGTTTAATAAAATTGTTTATGTTTGAGGATTCTTTGAAGATGTTCTGCTTTTATTTTTTATACGGTACTCTGAGAATATTCAACATCAAATAAGCAGTGGTGTGAAATGCTGTCTCACACTGTAGGGGCAGGCAAACAAGGAAAAACTGGCATTTAAAAATCACAAATATTTATGATCAACATTCTTGAAGAAAATTCTAAGAAATCCCAGGTTTCTCACCTGTTCCTTAAATTGACAGTCAACTTCTGCAAACTCAAGTGCCTAGCTAATGAAAACACCTTCCATGGAATGTGTGTTGCTTAGACATAACACGTTGATGTGCAACTGATGTGCACAAGGACTTCTTCACAGTTCAGATTAGGAACCGAGACTGTGCTGTCAGTAAGGGCCAGCAAGACACACCACAATAAGCAACTTATGGTTGACTGCTTGCCAATAGGTTAATTCTTGCCAATACAAATCACAGAATCACAGAACATCCCGAGTTGGAAGGGACCCATCAGGATCTTCGATGGGTCCTGTCTGCACAGGACACTCCAAGAGTCACACCATGCGCCTGAGAGTGTTGTCCAAAAGCTTCTTGAACTGTCAGGCTTGGAGCTGTGACCACTTCCTAGGGAGCCTATTCCAGTGCCCAACCACCCTCTGGGTGAAGAACCTTTTCCCAATATCCAACCTAAACTTCCTCTGACACAGCTTCAGGACACTCCCTCAGGTCCTGTCACTGGGCACCAGAGTGAAGAGACCAATGTTCTCAGATGTTCTTTCTGTAAAATAAGCCTCGATCAAGCACATGTTATTCAAGCAGTCCTTCTCTGTTTATTATCATCTAACATACTTCAAGTAGCAAATTTACACAGTGATAACATTATGGATAATTAAATCCAGCTCCAAGACCAAAAACCATCTCTTGTTCATCCCAAATTCCCTAGCCTTTTCATAGAACAAGAAATTGCTACACATACATACTTCACTGTAGCTCGCTTTTGCTGTCTGACACAGCTGCTCCTCATGAAAACAGAAGAATTTCCTATAAAGTGCTAAAACAATCACAAATTATTTTCAATCTACAGAACTTTATATGACCTTGTCTCCTAAAGCTATTATTGCTGGTTATTTGGTGGATCAATCGTCTGCCTTTTGAAATGGAATTTCAGAAGAAGAAAGTTCTACTTTCTTTGAAGCCCTAATTACACATCTTTTTCAAATTGCTACTCTCAGTAATCAGTAGTGGTTTCCAGAAGGGAGATTAAAGCTGACTTTAACAGCACCTCTCCTTTGACAGAAGAAATGGCTGCAAAGTAAAAAAACCTAACATGGTAGGTGTCATCCATACACACTTCAGTGAGCATTTCATATGAGATCAGAGTGGAATTTTTTATTTTATTTTATTTTGAAAAAATAGAGATTGGTTGAAGAACTGAACATTTTGAAAAGGGGAAGGCTTCTCAGTGGCTGGTTGCAGGATAATTTTGTTTTACTATTTGCATTAATGAACTCGACACAGGAGAATTGTGCTGAAGAGCACAAATATAAAATATCAGCAAAATCAAGATTCTCTGTGCACTGCAAGATTACAGGAAAGATCTGAGTACTACTGTCTCATGTCTATTAAAAAGGCAAGTATGCATCAGTCAGGCACTTACAACCAAGGAAGTGCCATCATGGAAGGCAGTGGGGGAATGAATTCTATTCTTGTTGCCTGAACTCCAAGATTTCCTCTGGTGCTAGTAAAGAGAAGGGGTTATAAGGATGAATGGGAAAAGGCAACATTCCCTTATGAGGGAAGATCAAGTATTTGAGGCTTTTAGCCTACCAAACCAAAGGCTAAGAAGAATCAGTTTGTTCACTGCAAATACCTCAGAGAAGGTGGTGAAGGAAGCATCAAATAAGAAGAGAAGTATTTAAAAAGCAAGAGGGTGCAGTTCAAAGAACAAACGGATCTTCACTGTGAGGCTGCTATTGCAGGGGAACTAAATTCATCAGCTCACAAGAACCCTCTCTCGTAAAAAACACAACCAGACACAATCAAAGAGCTTAGTATATCTGATTACATCTTACACAGGAACTAAAATTCAAGACACAAAAAGAGAAAACATGATGGAAAAACTTCCGAAAACACAACAAAAGAAAAACATCAAAACCTGTATCATGCTTCAGGAATGAAAGCTGCCATGTCACAACATTAAGAAGCAAAGAGATACCAATGTCAAGAGTATCTGATGAACCGAATGCCTACAGTCAAAGCATGAGCAAGCGGTCAAATGGTAATATACCAGCAAGACAAACATTTTAGAATGATCAAATATGCCTAGTTAACTAATTAATACTCTTGAGCATATCCCATCTGGGAACTTCAAAGTGCCTCATAAAGCCTTAATGATCTACCTCTCATTAAAAATTATGGTTGCATTATTTACTGTTTTACAGCTAAGAAACTTTGGACACTGATCCACTGCAGTATGGAAATGCGTACTTAATATTAACTTTGATTGGTCTCCTGCCATGCACTTAAGTGCTTTGCTAGATCATAAATGTGAATGGCCTATCCTCAGAATAACATAGGATATGGGATATGAATGAAGAATGAGGTTTAGTGATCACTATGTACCTCTACTTACATATTGCTGATGGAATAAACAACAGAACACACCACTCAGCGTCATTCTGTAGATAACTGTGGACCACTCACCACCATTAGTCAGTCCACAAGTGACTCATGGATCATGATTTAGGAAGCCCTGCTTCAGGATATAAAAGAGTTACAAGCAATCATCAGAACATGCTACTGACAAAAACAGAATGGGTCCATTCTAGTAAGGATGTCATCTTTGAGCTTACTCCTAACTTGACCATAAATGAGCTAGATTTTCAAGGGAGCACTAATTTAAATGCCGGGAGTACAGCAGCAGCACACAGACACTCCTTGTATTTCAAAGCAGGCAGTGCTTTGGTATCACTACATTTGAAACTCCAGCATGTCCAGTTCAGTGCCTAACCGAATAACATCACTACTGGATTCCTGTGCAAAAGCAGATCCATAAAAGTTATGACGTATCTATTCCTATGGCAAAATGAATTTTTTTTTACTTTCAGTGCATAGGTATGCTACTAAGAGTGAATCTGGGGAAAAAAAATGAATATTTTTAATGACTATAATCAAGAACTTTGGCCCTGCTTTCCCCCTTAGGAAAAACCTGGTAGTCACCAGTGCATGAGGACTCTCAAATACGATAAACTCTGCCGTGGTATTGTTGTTAAGATATTTTATTATGCCATTAAAGTACTATGGAAGTGAATCAGAAATCTGGCAGTGAGCTCTCATACAGGCTCATAAATTAAAATAAATAGTTTCAAACTAAAAACACTTAACTATGCATACAACTACGTTGCTCATACCTCTTATCATGGCAAGAGTGACACTTCATCGTTATTACAGGCAATAACATAATACAACAGGTAATAATTCGTAACAATGATTTCTTCATTTCTAGCTCCCTGAATGAAGAGGAAGACTCAAAAAGAGTAATCTGAGCCCCACTCAAAGCAAAAATAAGGAGATCTTTTATATTTTAGCCAATGTAAAGAAAGTATCCATCAAGATTTTCTGAGAAAATTAAGTAGCAATGTATATCGTTACCATGAATGTTAAGTTTGCTGCTAAAACTTGTAGAAAGATCATTCAGAAACACTTCTGAAAGATGGTTAAACTACATTCTAAATAAAGTTAGTTATACCTTCCTCTGCCTTTAATAACTTGCTGAACAATGTGTTTCTAAACAAGCTTCACCACAAGCTCACAAATTACTTAGGTCAGCACCTATCAATAGCTAAAGGGCATGGCAAAACAATCTGATCAAGAGAATAAGAAGCAAACAAGGGCTAAGGAATACTCAGCATTAGAATACTAAACTCAGTGTCATTTTTTTCAAGCCAACAAGATAAAGCAACATGAGGCACCTAGATAACCACATTTATTAGAAATTAGTATCAAGATTCATTAAAAATGAGTAAGCTGGACTCCTAAAGCCTGTATTCAGTTACTCAGAGAGAAGTAGTTTTCAAATGGGATTCCTGAAGATCCTGTACTTATTTCAGATAAAACACACTTCAATGTTAACACAAGAAGCACAAGGCATACAGAATAAAAAGCAATAACTATCATAAAAACTTCCATGGTATATAACCAACATAACCATTCTTCTTGCCTTTTGTATTAAATAAAATACATGTAAGTATATTTACCTTTGCTCCATGTTTATGCAGAACTTCCATGACATCATTATGAGCTTTTTCAGCTGCAACATGTAAAGGTGTCATGAAACTAGAGGGGGGAAAAAAAAGTGATGTATTAGTTTTGCATTCCTAGTATGACAGAGGGCTTTGGAAAATTAAAAAATTTCAGAAACCTACTCTTTGTTTTTCTCATTTACATTTGCTCCTTTCCTGAGCAATAGTTCTGTAACTTGTTTCCTCTTCGGATGCACAGCAGCCACAGCACAGTGCTGCAAAAAAAGTAAATATAAAGCATATTTCAACTACACAGATGATAAAGGACTTTAAAGATACATTACTTCATCTCTAAATTATTCTGCTAAAATCAGACCACAGAATTTACAAACAATTGATCATACTGAACAAAATACAGGCTAGTGATCAATGCTAAATTATTCTACTCAGAAAAACAATTTTCATTTTAAAGCTATTTGTCACTTAGGAAAAAAGAAGTATAGTCCCAACCACATTAACCAGCTATTAGGACAAAGCTGACACAATGCATGAAGGAGGGAAAGACAAAGAGTTTGAAACTGCCTAACTTTTTAAAGAGGGTCCCCAAACGGGTCTGTAAGGATTCTGCTGCAGTTGTCAGATTGACAGGAGTTGAATATCGCTTTGTTTCTTCTTCTGTTCCAGTGTGTACTGACCTTGTTAATGGCCATTTGTGTCATACACCCAACTACAGATCATGTAATCAGCAAACAGGCAGTACATTTCTCTTAGAGTATCTTTTTTTCCATGCTAGGAGAGAGATACATCCTTCACACAGGGCTTCTCAATGCTCATGCCTGCCCTTGTGGGACCACACAGCCCTTTGCTAGGTGTAACTACTCTCCTAAATGTGGCTGGCATCTGCTGGTTTCTCAAGAGTGGCCCTTTTGATGCATTCCTGAAGCCTGGAATTACCAGCATGGTTCCAGATAAGATTGAATACCCGGCTTTAAAATCAGTCCAGAAATGCTTATTTCAAGTTTGGACATCTCAAGATAGCACACAACGAGAAATAGGAGAAACTTTTGGATACTTCTGTTTGTATGTTTACCCACATTTTAAACCAGCAATCCATAAAAGGTAGATAGTCTCCGGGAAGAGTTCTCTAACTTTCCAATAGCAAAACAATAGCCTTTACAATTACAAACCCCAAACCCAAGGCTAATAGGTAGCACCAGTACCAATAACCATCTTTTGCCCAGTTTCAGCCTTCATTATGAAGTAACTTTCACTCAAGCTTCCACACTGCTGTTCGTCAGCAGGGCACATCCAAATTTTGCAAAGGCAAGGTTTGTAAGGAAACATTAAGATCAACTTTTGCTCTGAAGAGTGGCAGCATTTTTAAGGCTTTGCAGATAATATCCTGTCTGTATTTCTTGCCAGTATGATAAACAAGCTCTAAAAAACACAAATGCTGAAGTATTGCCAAACCTCAAAGCAACACTAAAAAAACAGCACTACTTCAGGTGCTTGCTTTGGCCTTTTGGCTAATAAAGCAGAGACCCCAGTGGCCCATGGTAAATGTTATGCTTAGGGCAGGAATAGCTCAGTTGGATTACACATAATCCCCATCCTGGAAGCTAAATCCTTCCACTTGGACTGGAGATGATTTGAAAATCTCACGTATGGCAGCCAAAAATTGAAAAATCACAGTCAAGCACTTAGTGAACAGTGAACCAAATACATCAATAGCGCTAAAATATCCCGTTTGGTCCAGCTGTCTCTGCAGAATCAGCAGGCGGAAAAGAGCAAAGAATATCACAGGACTGTGAACTGATCATTATGCAGCTAAAGAGATGCCACATAGCAGCAGCTGATACACTCAGAAAGAAAAGGATAACATCATCCCAAATTTCAAACTGTCTTCACATTCAGCCTATAAACCTCTCTTCTCTGTCTTGCTTCTAACTTCAGGCTGGGATGCTGAGTCCTCCACGGAAGAAACAGAGCATATGGATGCTTGGTACCCAACAAGAAATGTTCTGATCACAATCACAATGTTTCTAACACTAAATATGCAGTTGCATGCCGGCAGCTGAGACCTACCACTGGGAAGAAAATGTTCCATTGGAATAAAGTATCATAACTATAGTGGTTTTAATAATACCATCAGTCTCAGCTTCAAAGTCTTCACTACATCTGGGATACTGGCTGTGTTCTTTGTTTCCACTGCTTCTTCAAACAACGAAGTAAGAGCAGGATAATGCCATGAAAATCTCAAAAGAACCCTGTTTCTATAGCTAATGTGGTATTGTCAGTTACTATAACTGGTATTGTCAGTACTATTCCAAACCTGTAAGACTCTGTGATATACACCTATTTTTGCTGCAATTTTACGTATCCTATGAAGAAAATTTGTAATCCAAGTTTGCTCACATAAAACATGAAGGAAACTGGGCTACAGAAATAAAATGTAACCCCATAAAAAATGACAGCAACCAACTAACAAAAAAAGAGGTTTATGGGAAAAAATGCAAGAGAAGTGAAAAATGAAAAGGTGAAGAGTGGCTGAAAAGCTTCTGTAATCTACCAGAAGGAAGGAAAAAAGTGATAAAATAAACTATATGGTGTTTTTTTCTATAATGGTGATTTTATTTTAGTACAGAAAGTGTTCAATGGCAAATCCTCAACCTCAGATGATGAATGTATTTTCATAGTGTAGAAATAAAACTCCTTGACTCCAGGCTAGCAGCACATTTATCATAAAACAAATGGATTGACTGTATAATCTCACCAGTGCAGTCTCATGCGACTGTGGCTGTTTAAAATTAATGATCTCCAAAGCAAGTGTCTTTTTCACTTTGGCTAGGTCTGCCTCTCTGGCTGCTTGCAGTAGAGAGTGTCCTTTGAATTCATCTGTTAGAGGAAAAAGACACATTTAATATTCAGCAAGATGTCACATTTATAAATGTTATTGCAGAAAGACAGCTATACTCAATTTAGAGGAAAGAGGAGTGCTTGAGCATGTCTTCAGATGGCAGCTGACCTGGGACACAGAACACGAAAGACGCTTTGCTGAAACCAAAGGGACGTGCTAAAGGGGAGGGGAAGAGATTCCTTGAGTTAAATCCTTATAGCTTTTCCCTCTTTTATTGTCCACCCACTTGACATTAAATGCATATGTGGTCTCTACACTGCCCACACCTGTGTTCAAATGAGCACAATGCTATGAGACATTCTTAAGAAAACAAAGCATTACAGTTGCTTGTCAAAAACCTTATTGTATTTGCATGACAAACAATTCACCATAAAGCCTAAGTATATATACAATTTCTATTAAATTATAAATAATAACAATAACAACAAAAACAACAATAATACATATATAAAATTGAAATATAAAATACTAAACTATTGGTCTTAAAGAAAGCTAACTAGCTAAGCATTTGCAGCCACTCTGCTACAAAAATGAAACAAGTTTTGATAGCAGGTATATCTTTGCAAGTACAGATAGCTAATTTTGTTATTTCCAGATCTTGTTTAGCTCAGCAACTAGTCCATTTTAGTTTTAAATAACTTTGAATTTGAAGTGTTTCTCTTAAAATGTACAGACAAAAGGTAGGTTAGCAAAAATTACATCTGACCCTGGGAACTAGAAAAAAAACACCTCAGTTTCAGTAAAAATATAAATATTTTTCTTTCATAAGCAAGCTTGAAATCCTAAGCTTGTTAAAGAGGGGCTTTCTTCTCCCACCTTTGTTTTAATGTCTGGTTTAAATTTCTTTGTAAGCAAAGTATTACTCAAAGCACAAGTGCAAATAAATCTTGAAATAACAAACATAATGTAACTTTCTTCCCAAAGAATAAGACTAAACAACTCAAGAACATAAAAAACATATTTTGGGATGCAAATACAAGCTATCCCATCAAGATACTGTCAAATTTGACATAACGCTTACATTTGCTTACAAATTTCAGTGGTATTAATGGACATGAATCTTCCCTCATTGCTCTTGAGGAACTCTAAATACAGAAATAAACTGAAGTTTAAATTGACTTTTTTTGCTTGTTAATTTAAATAAATACTAAATGAACCTTCCTCAGAGCCAGAAGCCTTAGCCCAGAACTCAGAGTAGAGAAGTACCTAAAAGATACTAATGCCCTCCTCTTTTCTCCTAGATCAAAGTTTTCTGTTGCACATGATCTCACCATCTTCCCCTGCAAAGAATACTGACAGACTAAAACCTGACTAGCTGTGATTGTGAGTAGTGCAGGATCACATTAAAAGTGTCTGGGGGCTTCTGCTATACTGGAAAGGTGAGAGACAAAACCAAAACCTTATTTATAATTGAGAATCTAATTCTCAAGAAGTTTTCTGTAACATCATAATGCTGTTTCGATATGTCTCATTTAATTATCTTTTACATTCTATAAGAGTGAAGAAACAAATCCCCCAAAGAGGGAAAACAAACGCATACAAATTAAAATTAGAGTTGAAATACTGGTTTGTAAACAGCATAAGGATTGCAAAGACTACAAAAGAAGGTGACGGAATTTCCATCTCCAAGGTTGCACACTGAAGCTACCTACCTTCTGTAAGTTTCTAAATGCAATACAGAGCCTCAGTATAGAGGCTCCTGTGTGACTGAACTGGACTTTAAACATAAAAAAACCCCAAAGTCACTGATTCAGCAGTGCCTTAATAATTTTAAACTTCAGAAAACCAGGCAATATCACAAACGATGTATCAGAGGTACCTGCGCACTTCAAAGCGTGCAGCACAGCTGCAGCTACTCTGCTGCTTTGCATCCACTTCTGAAGCTCGAGGAAGGTGGCCTGGAAGGAAAGCATCCCTTTACACCCACCAACAAGTGTTTTCAGTCTGGAAACACTTACAGGTCAGTCTCTCCCGGAGCTCAGGCGTTGGAGCCATGTCAACCGCACTCTTGCCGTGGCAGTTGACCAAGGTGGGATCAGCGCCGTGGCTCAGCAGGAGGGAGCAGACCTCCACACGGTTCTTGGAAGCAGCCTCGTGCAACGGGGTGAACTGCCAAAGGTCCATAGCATTCACACAGGCACCATGCTAGCACAGCAAAAAAAGCCTTGGATTAGTAAGAAATCATCTTCGACAACTAAAAAGCTTACAAATTTTCATTTTTATTATAAAAATTGGTTCAAATCACTCATGAACACATACACAAAAAAAATTCAATTAAAAATACCAGTATACACAAAAATACTGTTGAATCCTCAAAAAAAAATTTGGAATTTCTGTGCAAGCTAATTTTTGAACAGAAAGATTCAAATTAAACTCTACTATCAGTCCAAAGAAATTAGGTAAGGAAAAAACACATATACTGCTCCAACAAAGACCTAAAGTTGCAGGCTTCTGAAATGACAACATGATGTTTAAAACCTGTTACTAGTAGGAAAAAAAAAATCTTACTTTTCAACTCCGATATAAACAGTTCATATCTCATCTAACACATGCAAATCAACAGTAATTACTTTCCATCCTTCTGCTTACCTTAAGCAGCAGCTCTGTAACCTCATAGTGTCCATAAGAACATGCATTATGAAGAGGCACAAGACCACTGCATGGAAGAAGAAGGCAAATGACAAATTTTTTTAAAGCAGCATTTTTAAAGGAGGAACGATTTTCTCCCTACTGAGATGAAAAGATCAAATTAAAGTTAAAATATTTAAATAGTTAAGTATTTAAAAATTAGGATTTACAAACTAATGGGAAAATCCGACTTCCCCAAACAACACATTACTTAAGAGTGGCATCAAAATGTGGGGTTTTGTTGCTTGGTTTTTGGAGGGTTTTTTTGTTGTGGGTTTTTTTTTTGCATTAACAGGCCACAGATGTTTAATCTACCATTAAGACTAGCATTAACTGGCTTTGACGTGATCTTTCTTGAAGCTATAAGGAGGGGGAGAAGTCCCATTCCACATTCAATTTCCTCAACAGTGTTCTGCTTCTGCCTAAACAGGAACTCCTGTTTAAAATGCTATGTGAAAGCCAAAACTCCCCAGATAACACTAAAGTAACTCCTGGGTATTTTATGAAGATGTACAAATATCCATAGAAAGCAGACTCAAATTGCTGCTCTAGACTGTGGAATGACCTGATTTTCCTCCATTTTTTACAGTACAACCTATTTAACTGTTCAAGATACTTGTAAGAGAGTCCCTGTAATTTTTGTAGAGCTATATTACTGCAGGCCATACTTAAAAATGACACAAGCTAAGTAAATAGCAGGGATTTAGTCACAAGCACAAGATGTAATAAAAGTCATGCATTGAGAAGGAGGTGCAAGATGGGAAATTACAGCAGAGGACAAAAGGAGTTTAATTCAAACCAAGCAAGACAGGCTAGTTATGGCTCAACAAATCAGTACACATAATACATGAAAACCATAATTAACCCCCAAACACCTATGAAAAATACAGGGGGTAATTCCCAGGACTGCAAAATCAACTCAGAGAGAATTAGGACAGCAAGTAGTAGACAGCAATTAAGTCAACTTAATTTTAAGGTGGATGCTCTCAGAAGCAGCAACACACTTGTCACAGGAAATTTGTTTGGGGGATATTTTTCAGACTGTTTTTTCCAACATAACTTTTCTTAATTACAACTTAGGGGTGCACGTGTGAGACAGAGAGAGACTATCCATTCCACAGAGCACTCAGAAAACCTGCCCCCTTCTAAAATGATGGTCATCTCAGAGGACTAAGGGCTTCAAGGCCTGTCAGCAAAGACAACTGCTGCAGCAAGGCACCTGGCCACTTCTGCAGCATCCCCTCCCATTCCCTCCTCCAGCACAACAGCTGTAGGGGAAAGGAAAGACCACTGGAGAAAGAGCTGCTTCCTCAGCTGGGCTTCTCTTTGGGAGTAACTAGAAGTGGTGACCATTCTGAAAATGCAGCACTTTCTCTCAATTGCCTCCACTGAAGAAAACCTAAGAGTTCTATAAAACCAATGTAGCCTAATTTAGCTCCTAAAACAAAAAGTGACAGTTATTTACAGCCTATTTACTTATAAATTATGTATAAATAAGAAACAGTGAGGTAAAACAAAACACCACACTGATTCTAAATGTGTGATGCCACTAAAAAAAGGTGGGAGCTTACTAGGATGTTAGATGTTTCTAAATATGTTTGGGTTTTTTTAAAGTTCAGTACAGAGTAAGTATTGAAAGGTTTTCCTTTCTTTGTTTGCTTTCCTTCCCCTCCCGCTCCAGCCCCCCATTCAAGTTCAACTTAACTACTTTTCACACAATCCAAGCAAATTGTTTAAACTTCATTACAGCATCTATACTGTGTCGCCCTGAGATTTGCAGTCTTTTGATGTTTTCATTTCTGTGATGGAGTTTCTCATGCACTTTCTGTAAACACAGTTATGTTTGGCTAACCATTCCCTTTTGTTTTCATTCCTTCTCCTGAGGCAGAGAAATTTGATGGACTTTTTGTTTGACCAGTGTGGTTGGAGAGGTGGTAACCTCATCCTCCAATCCACGGTCATTCCTAAGAACATATATATATGAAGTAAAATAAACAGCCTGGGGCTTTTCCTGGCTTCTTTCTGTCCTGAACTAAGCTGGGTCTGCATGGTTCTTTTCGTGTCCGAGTACGACAATAGTGGAATTTTCTAACAACTAATGCTGAAATTTTGGAAAGGTGTAAAATACCTTCAACTTGCTTAATAATGCTGGATCTACCTAAATAGGTATTATATGGAGCTTTATTGTAGGATTTTTGTGGTTTATTTTTTGTGGGGTTTTTAGGTGGGTGGGTGGAGGGAGTGTTTTGTTGTGTTTTCTATTTAGGTGGGGGTTTTTTTTGTGGTGTGTTTTGGTTTTGGGGGGTTTTTTGGGTGTATTTTTGGCTTTTTGACTTGCATAACGTCATTATGCATTTCACAACAATACTGTTAAAAAAAGCCATTGGAGTAAATGGACAGACAAAAGAGCTACAATTAGTCAAACTTTAAGAGTTTAAGTACACTTAGGACTGTTTTGGAGAGAAAGAAAAAAAGGAAAGAAGCTAAGAAGTTAATTTAAAATCTCTTTTAACTCTAGGCTGGACTCAGCAGAAAATGAAAATACAGGAAGTGCCTCAAGTTTGCAGCTGGAGACAGAACACACACATATCTTACTTCTATGGACTCTGAATACAAAATGTATGCCTTTAACTAGGGGCCCAATTCCTACAATGTTAGGACTAAGCCTTCCTATCCAGCCAGCATGAAAATCATCATCTTAGAAATCAGAAATGTATGGCTGAGAACAACGCACAGCATGTATCATTTCAGATTTCTGACTGCCGTGCACTTTTCTGATATTTTACATAACTACCATACTTAATGCAAAAATAGAATAGTTTAGCCTCTACTGTATCTTGATTTTTGCTGTCAGCTTCAATGGAGATAGATGTACAAGGACCACTAGTTGCGAGCACATGAGCATTATTGATGTTACTTGGAATTACATCCATATATGTGAAACAGGATAATGAGACTACAGATAGGTTTTTCAATGCACATCTTTCACTAAGCCCTTGTATCTTCTCCCCATCGCCTTTCCAAAAGTAATGCTGTTACTCCATAATTTCAAAGGGTAGTCTGTGAATGGAAGTAAAGAACAGAGTTTGGAAAAAAATGTAAAGGTGTAAAAGAAGATTTGAAACAAGTGCCATCACAACTAATCTGAAGCACACTCAGATTTTGGAAGCAAGTATCGCATTCTTAGACAACTATTTGAGATTATGCTGCAACATGAACCAAAAAATAATTCATTATCATGAGTAATACAAAACCACTGCTGCAAACAGGTAATAAATCAATTAATTTTACATACCCTTTGTCCTTTGCATGTACATCTGCACCATGCTGAAGCAGAAGCTGGACTATCCGAACTCTGTTGTAGCCAGCTGCTAGGTGTAAAGGAGTGGACTGCAAAACAAAAGAAGATAAAGAATGGGAGACACATCAATTTTAACTCCTGTACTTCCTGCCATTGAAATACTCTTAGTTTCTCTTATACATTGCGTCAAGATAAGTTACAGTACCCTTCTGTGATTAGCCGAATTAACAAATACACACCACATGCAGGCCCCTCCTGTTGTCAAACTTTAAGGTGGGTAAGAATACAGACACCCCTAAGGCAATAACAGTCTCTTAATTTAAAGCTAATTTTAAAAATCATCATCATCATCATCATCATCATCATCATCATCATCTCTGCACCAAAAAAGTATCCATATGTGTTCTGTACTGTGCTGTGGTAAGACAAAGAGCAAATTGTATGCAGACTGCAGTTTCCTGAAAAATACAGGTCTTCAGCAGTAATGCACCTTACTGCATAATAACAGAATAATAACACCTTTCTCCATGGCTAACTCACATGAATTCTAACTGAAAGCTTTTGAGTTGACAACAGTAATTCCCCTTGAAGTTTATTTTTAAAAGCTTTTTATTATTAAACAAATTTTGTGTGCTGTCTCAGCCTGAAGGAACTGCTTTCTTACACAAATGGATGATGCCGTTTCCTCCTTTCCACGGCTGAGAAGCACAGGATTTTAAAGCAATCTTTGTTGCAATTTATTTTGTGGCATGCAACCAAATGATACAATTTTCTTACAGTAAAACCCCACACATAAAGCAGCTTGAAACATGGGAAAACTTACATATCTCACAATATTATGCCAAGTACAGATTTACAGCCTTAAAACATCATTATACAGTATTACAAGGCGAGATGTCACATTTCACTATAATCAACAGGTTAAAAACCAAAAAAAAAAAGACAAATCGTCTCATCTGTGATAAACAGCAGCAAGTACAATATATCCATAAACAGTATGGATTTCCAGGAACACATATTTATTATGTCCATAACTTGGGAGTAGTCTGCATTGTATTCTACTAAAGTCTCAACACTTTGCTACTTTGCTTCAGAAAGAGTAATCACTTTGGCAACTACCAAGTGTCCTATGTATCATACTGAGGGCACAGCTTGTACTATCAGAAATGACAGCACAGGACATCTCTTAGAAAAACACCTGGGTAACTCAGTAAATTTAGGGAAGCAGTTATGCAAGTTTCCATAGACTTGTATTCAGAATTATCCACACTCAAAATAAGGACCTCTAACATTCCTAACATGAAGATCCCCAGAGTGTTTCCAAGGTACAAAATACAGTAACAACAGACATGTTCAACCTTTAAAGTATTTGACCATACAAATTATTATTAGGATCTATTACTTTTTTTAAGGTTTCTACTACTGAATTAACAATTTAGACTGATCCAGAAGGCATTATATTCTTTTTCTATCTGGTCCTATTATAAAGTAACTGTCTTCCGCATATCATAAACACTAACGAAAATGTGGATAAGGATGATGCTGCTATTGACATTAGCAGAACACTTCAGTACCATTTATTCTGACAGTTGCCTTGGTTTCGTTACCAAATCCAGTTTTATCAATTGAATTAGTAACTCAGAAAACCTGAAATTAATTTGAAATGGACCACAGAAAAGTCAGTCTATTCAAAGGTCTAGACTCCAGAGAAATTGGAGCCAAGTACTAAATATCTGGAACACAGCAGGATCCTTTAACTTCACTACAATTAAACTACATCCATTCTTGTCTGCACGCCACTTCTAAAACAATGATGGCAGACTTCCAAAATTATGCTTTACTCATACGAAACATTATTAACAGAGATGTTCTCAATAAAGACACATAACCACAGAATCTTGCTCACTCCTTAAAATTAAAAGAAAAACTATTATGACTCAGGCTGGGACTGTGTACTTTGTATTTCTAGGGTTAATAGACTTGCATTTGCCAAATAATTTCTCTAGAGAAGAACCCTAAAACTCTTCAAGTTTATAGTTGCACAACAAATGGCATAAATGAAGCAAATCAGTGTCAACCCAAATCTTCAGACAACTTATATCCCTGTCTTTCAGAAAGGTGAGCTACTTTCTTCTCTCAAGCAAGGGCACAAAGACACCCCAAGTCCCACGACTGAAATACAGAGTATCTTGTCTTGCCCACCACACCAGGAATTATTTCTCTGCAGCCAGGCACCTGACATTTGGTGCGCTTGCCTTCTAGCCCACAGCAGCTTCAGCCAAGCTGTGTGCCGTGCTGTGGCTGCCTCTCCAAGGAGGATCAACTGCTGCTCCCATCCCTGGAGAAAGGGCTGAGACCTCCACTGGCCAACATGCTTCGACTCTGCAACTGCAAACACTCAGTGCTGGAGAGGCAGGGAGTTAGAGGGCCAGACACCACCTGACTGATGGGCAAGGACAAGTGAACACACACACACACACACACACACACACAGAGACACGTGAGCAGCCAACCTGGAGTGCCACTCCCCCTGTATCCACAAGCCAGCATTCCCAGTTGCTCATCAGTTTGGCTAAATGGTTCTCATAAATGCTATGCTTGCATATGCTTCAGGAAGGAGAAAGCAGGAAGATCCTGTCTCCATGGTTTTTAAGAACTTTCCCTCCTCAAGAGAAAAAACATTCATTAATACTATAGATTTAATAGGCAAAAATACTAAACTGGAGTTACAAGGTTGTATGCTAATTACAGAATCTAGGCACCTAAAAGATAATACTGTGCCACATGAACTACTCATTATATGACATTATGAGCCCTCAAAAAAAGATGGCAGTAGAGAGTGATTCTTAAAATTAACATGCTATTTATATAGCATCAGGGAAGTAAAAACTAAGTATCATTAACAGCAATGCCTACTGCATCTGAAAGGTATATCAAACGAATTACTTAGTATTAAGAAAACAGATTTAATAAAGCTATCAGTTATGCCCTCCTCCCATATCTTGCAAAACTTGGCAAGACTTACTAACAAAAATCCTTAAGAGGGCACTTGCCTTCCAAGACTCACATTCACAGTTACCAAGCCAAACACAGTCTTACTTGCTAGTGTAATTAAAAAGAGTATAACTCCATTTTTATTAAGTAAAGTAGACCATCATGCAAGATGCTCATATTATTTGAAAGTTTTATGGCAGCTGTAACTGAGCCAAAGCAGGTACTGTGCATTTCAAGGATCATCACTGTACACTAGACGGCAATCGCTGTCAACCTATATACCTACTATTTATAGTAAGGTAGGTATTTTTGCCTGCAGTCTTTTTGATAATGTGTTGCCTGGGAATACAAGAAATATATGTTTTAGATTTGATACTGTTCTCAGTGAGCCTTAGGTATTTTTGCGCTGCTTCATTACCAACAGCTGATTTGATGACCCCTGTTCAAGGTCAGCCGCCTTGAACTTGCCATTCCCTGGTCACCTGCCTCAAACAAAAGGGGCCCTGAGGGATTTCCAGCGCTGCAGGCTCTGAGCAGCTTCTGCTAAAACCTAGAAATTTGTTTCAACAAGCTGTCCACAGGCAATGTGGGAGTGCTAGCTCCAAGCACCATCCGTTTCCCTTCCTATCTTGTGCTAAAGAGTCTTCAGCAGCTCTCGGACGGTAATGCTGCCACTGCCTCAGAAGAAAGCTTCATTTTCAGATTCCAATTACACATTTTAAGGGCAACTTTAAACCAAGGATCTTATGTAACCATCTTATATTATGCATTATCTGCATGATTAATAACAGCTGCAGGAACTGTTTTAAGAACTAATATTTCCTGTTCTTGTTTTTTACTGCTGAAATCCTTACACAAAGCTATCTGATAATAATCTTAATCTGTGCGTTTCTCTCATTCTCAACTCGCCATCCTGAAGGCTATTAAAATCAACAAATAACAATCTTATTACATTAATGACGTCTCATCATACATCTTATTTACATCACTATACAGTGATTTAGAATTATCATAAATTAATTTAATTGTCTACAGGAAGGACATTCTCACAATAAAGAGGCAACACTGATTTTGAGGGTCAGCTCTGGCCTTGACATATGGCTATTCAGAAGGTTCCCACAGGGATACGCACCAGTAAGGGTGGCTCTTACACAGATGGGGAAACTTGGCAAAAAATACCTAAGGACACACATATGCTTACTGTTAACTCTTCTACAACACCCTGCTGACAAAGGACACAAAAAAAAAAAAAAAAAGAGGGAGGGAGGAGGAGGGATTTTAAAATGTTTCATGCAGACTTTAATATTTGTGACTTTTTTAATACCATTTCTGTAATTATCTTCAGGTTTAGTAGATTTGGAAATTGCAGGTATGCAGCAAACTCCCATTTAATGTAGGTCAAAAAACCCCTTTATTCTAATCAGATCATACTGCCCTTAGAAAACAGCAATAAAAATATCTTAAAACTTTTGTAGTTTGTCATACAAACTCCCTTCAGAAAAGTGTTTCAACTCTTTTGAATTAAGGAAGAGCAGAGGGGTTTCTAATAGCAGAAGAGACCTTTGTTTCATAGTTTTGCATAAAACTGCTTTGAAAGATGTCCTGACTCCTGGCAAAGCAAACAACTTTCTCTTTACTGTGTTAGAATTTATGACAGAATCTTTCTTTCCAATCACAATAGTCTGTGCTTGATGCTGCTCTCTTGCAGACATCTCTAAAATGAATCACATCAATCATGAGGGTACATCAGGAAGACATTCCAGATGCAAGTGGAGTACCTCCTGTCACCACTTTATCATCCTGATTAATGGGGTAAGAAAACAAGTTGCAACAACACCACAATCTTGCAGACACATTCCTAAACTTTTCCACTGTGGAAACGATCAGGCTTTTCCTTTGCTGCTCAGATACCAACTTGCATTCTAATTTTAAACAGTGCACCCATCTTACACCTTCATTTTAAACGAAGCTGGAAGCTTTCTTGAGAAACAGCTCATTGAAATTTGTTTGTATGGTGCCAAGACTGGACTTCTATACAAAAATACTTCCTTCTATAAACACATATTTCAAATAACTCAAAATAATTATTTTAAATTTATGCTATAATGCTCTTACATATTCGCTACTACAGAAATAAAGCTCCCTAACCCTGACTGAAGAATTATGCTCTTCATGAGCAGGAAAGGGGCTGTGCTTCTGTTCACCAGCCACATGACTTGTCACCCTAATCATGCAGCTTCCTTGGTCATTTTATAGCAGTACTGAGTTATTTAAATTCATGGCTAACAATTATGCTTTAGGAACAAACTTACAGATGCTGCTTCAGGAAAACAAGTAATGTCAGACTGCTGACTGTAGATGAGCTAGCTGCAACTCCAGAGATAAATAAGCACAGGAATGAAGAGCTTAAATCACTTTTCTTATGTAAAAAACCAAAATAAATAAGCAAACAAACACCCCTACAAAGAAACAAAATTCCTAAAGACAAGAATTACAAAATGCTTAAGAAAGACATTTCTCACTCCGCTGTTTCCAGCTGCAATTTAACTGCTTCATCTTCAGAACACAGCCAGTAGTAATTAATTAAGACTGTTGAACTGGACAGGCTTAGTATAGTAAAATTCTGAAAACCATCATGTCACAGATTTCACATACTGCTTTCTAACAGCTAATGACAGGGAAAATGAACTGAACAGCCCACCAATTCAGAATTTGCAAGTCATACAGTATCTTAATTTAGAGGTCTGGTATATCGGATGATCTCTTGGCAGCTGTGGGCATGGTGGTGGTGGGGAACCAACTGTTTTGAGCCGTAAACCACCAAAGACAAAAAAGCAGCTTGATTTCACAGGCATAGCAGTGCTAGGGCAGAGCATCAATGGGCAAGAATGTTCATAAACTCCAGAAAAAGAGAAGAGTTAAAAAACACAAAAAGAGAAGACTAAAAATACTGCAAATACACTGACAGAGTAAGGCCTCATTTGGAAGAGGTTTACTTGGGTGACAGACCAGCTCCTCATATCCAGTGAGTATTCAAATCTGTTCCTTCTCAGGGGGCTGTACTGTCCAAACCACTGACTATTGAATGCTTCTCTAGTAGATCTGACCTTTGAGAGACAACACAATTTTCTGACTGTATGTCTGAACCTCTAAGACTGCATGACAAGAGTTGGCATCAGCTCCACACATTAACATAGTGACCCTGTTGTACTGCAACCTGGTCGAAGTGTTGACAAATAAGGGGGCAGCAGATTTATGAGAGAAGAGCTTTTTCAATCACCTGCGTGCCTAGGGTAGGGAAGGACCGACAGGATGACAAGCATGATCCTGCACAGAGGTAGACAAAGAAATAACTGGAGTGCCTCCATCTCAAGGTTAAAAGAAGGTAGAACAGGAAATCACAGAATCAACTAGGCTGGAACAGACCTTTGAGATTGAGTCCAAGCTATGACCAAACACCACCGTGTCAACTAGACCATGGCACTGAGTGCCACATCCAGTTTCTTCTTAAACACCTCCAGGGATGGTGACTCCACCAGCTCCCCAGGCAGCCCACTCCAATGACCAATCACTCTTCCTGTGGAGAAAGTCTTCCTAATGTCCAATCTAAACCTCCCCTGGTGCAGCTTAAGGCTTTGTCCTCTTGTCCTGTTGCTGGTTGCCTGGGAGAAGAAACCGACCCTCACCTGGCTACACCCTCCTTTCAGGCAGTTGTAGAGTAATAAGGTCTCTCCTGAGCCTCCTTTTCTCCAAGCTAAACAACTCCAGCTCCCTCAGCTGCTCCTCACAGGACTTGTGCTCCAGACCCTTCACCAGCCTTGTTGCTCTTCTCTGGACATGCTCCAGTACCTCAACGTTCTTTCTAAATTGAGGAGCCCAGAACTGGACACAGTTCTCAAGGTACAGCCTCACCAGTGCTGAGTACAGGGGAAGAATCACTTTCCCTGGTCCTGCTGGCCACACTATTGCTGATACAGGCCAGGATGCCATTGGCTTCTCAGCCACCTGGGCACACACTGGCTCATGTTCAGCTGCTGTCAACCAGCACCCCCAGGTCCCTTTCTGCCTGGCCACTGTCTGGCCACTCAGTCCTCAGCCTGTAGTGATGCAGAGGGTTGTTGTGGCCAAAGTGCAGGACCTGGCACTTGGCCTTGTTAAACCTCATGTCGTCGGATTCAGCCCATCTATCCAGCCTGTCCAGGCCCCTCTGCAGAGCCCTCCTACCCTCCAGCAGATTGACGCTCGCACCCAGCTTGGTGCCATCTGCAAATTTGCTCATGATAGACTTGATCCCCTCATCCAGACCATCAATAAAGATATTAAACTGGACTGGGCGCAGTACTGATCCTTGGGGAACCCCACTAGTGACTGGCTGCCAACTGGATGTAGCATCACTCTCTGGGCCTGGCCATCCAGCCAGTTTTTTACCCAGTGAACAGTGCACTTGTCCAAGCCAAGGGCTGACAGCTTTTCCAGGAGTATGCTGTGGGAGACGGTGTCAAAGGCTTGGCTGAAGTCCAGGTGGACACATCCACAGCCTTCCCCTCAGCTTCCAGGCGGGTCACCTGCTCATAAAAGGAGACCAGTTTGGTCAGGCAGGACATGCCCCTCCTAAATGCATGCTAGCTGGGTCTGATCCCTCGGCCATCCTGTAGGTGCCGTGTGATCGCACTCAAGATGATCTGTTCCATAACATTGCTGGGCACCAAAGTCAGGCTGACAGGCCTGTATTTTCCCGGATCCTCCTTCTGGCCCTTCTTGTGGATGGGCGTCACATCGGCCAGCTTCCAGTCATCTGGAACCTTCCCAGTGAGCCAGGACTGATGATAAATGATGGAGAGTGGCTTGAGGAGCTCTTCCGCCAGCTCCCTCATCACCCTACAATGGATTGCATCTTGAAAGGTAATGAGCTGGACGAGACACTTAAATCTTTAAATAGGAACACCATTGATCTCTGAAGGATTTCACAAACAGCAGATCCCAAAAACGGGGCACTAGTAATCTTTGACCTCTTCCTAAACAAGAATTAAAATGCAATACCTCCTCCCTTCCCTGAAACTCTTGTGTATATGCATGTATCTCAAACACCATTTGGCAAAACAGTTTCACAGAGGATGTGTCAGAAAAACTGAGTTAACGGCCCTCACAAAACCATAGTATTTCAGAAACATGATCTTTACAAGAATCTCTTCCATTTCTACATGCATATGATGAAGGTGTAGCTGGAGATGGAACTACAATATGAAAAATAAATTCTGGGGCTTCCACCCTGAAGTAGCATTCGTAGTTTTCCCAGATTCAGAAGCACAGAATACATCTCTGGCAGCACTCAATGGCACAGGAAGAGGAACTTTGAGATGGATTATCAGAGAAGCAGAGGAGTATACGCTGTTTCTTTGGTGATAGATGCTGACAGCTGAGGGAATAGTGGCTTGCTGAGATACATAAAGAAAAAATTACAGTAAAGATCCACTCTCTTCTCCTAAGGGAATGCAGCTGATGTTACTTAACACTGAAAGGAAATCTATGCTGGCTTGAAAGATATGGCAGAACACTACACAGAAACTACTCACAGTATCATTGTGTCCAGCATAGCCATTTTTGGCAATCTGAAGAAGATGCACACCGAATCACCAGAGAACCAAAACTGCTGGGTTTTATTGCTGTTGCATTTCTCTTCTTTTACCATTTGCTATCAAAATCTTCCTAGAGTCATAGAATATCCTGAGTTGGAAGGGACCCATCAGGATCATTGAGTCCAACTCCTGGCCCTGCACAGGACACCCCAAGAGTCACACCATGTGCCTGAGAGTGTTGTCCAAACACTTCTTGAACTCTGTCAGGCTTGGTGCTCTGACCAATTCCCTGAGGAGCCTGTTCCAGTGCCCAGCCACCCTCTAGGTGAAGAACCTTTTCCTAATATCAAACCTAAGTTTGCCCTGAAACAGCTTCAGGCCATTTCCTCAGATCCTGTCACTGGGCACCACAGAGGAGAGATCAGTGCCTGCCCCTCCTCTTCCCCTCATGAGGAAGCTGTAACTGCAATGAGGTCTCTCCTCAGTCTCCTCTTCTCCAGGCTGAATGACCAAGCGACCTCAGCTGCTCCTCACACAGCTTCCCCTCCAGGCCCTTCACCATCCTTATGGCCCTCCTCCGGACACTCTCTAACAGCTCAATGGTTTTTTTATACTGTGGCACCCAGACCTGCCCCCAGCACTCGAGGTGAGGCCGCCCCAGTGCAGAGCAGAGCGGACAATCCCCTCCCTTGCCCGGCTGGCGATGCTGTGCCTGATGCCTCCAGGACACGCTTGGCCCTCCTGGCTGCCAGGGCACTGCTGGCTCATGTTCAACTTGCCATGGACCAGGACCTCCAGGTCCCTTTCCACAGCACTGCTCTCCAGCCTCTCATTCCCCAGTCTGTATGTACATCAATGTTTTTCCTACTACAGTCAACTAATAATCTTTTATTTCCCTTTTCTTTTCACCCATCTTATTATTTTTACTACTTCTCCTATTCCATCTTTACGTATTTACTTTACTTCTTCATCTTCCTCTTCCAACTAGAAACTTTCCAGGCTTCAGTTCATAATATTTTCACATTATTAAGAAGGAATAAATTAATTTGACCATTCTCTCTGTTAACATGGCTTCAAATCAGCACTTCACTCATTTTATTGAAACTGGGGTCAGAATAAAATGTTATGAGCAACACTTGCAAATTGACTGAATTTCAGCTCCAGTGCTGAGTACGAAATAAATATTTATAGCTTATATTTTGGAATTTAATTAAAACATGAAATATAAAATAATTAATAAAATTAAATACACAAAATACTCTTTTTGTATTACAGTGATAATTTGCAAATTTTAGAATTAAATGACTTTATAATCCAGTCAAATAGGCTTCACCATTTCTTTGAAGAGCAGCCTTGCACAATACAAGGAAAAAGGCAGAGACTTTATCTTGTAATTCCAATTGAAAAGTAATGGTTATTAGAATATTAATATTCTAAAGAATTTCATCTGTAAGAAATAAGTTTATTTTATAAGTAGTCGCATATAATATTAGTTGGAAAAGACTAATCAAATCACCTCAATTTTCTTGTTCATCAATGACACATCCATCATCAATTACAATGTCTTATTTTGGCATTTTCCTCCCCTTTTATCCTTCATCTGCTGCCTGCTCAGTCAACTTGAACAATACTTTCAGAAATGGTTATGTAAATACATTTCTCCTTGCATGTAAGTATTTGCAGTTCTTTTCATTTAGAATGGATCACTCTACATTATCCATACAACCTCAGAATCGATGATGGGGTTGTACGAGCAAGTGATAACTGATGTGTTGGGAGAAATCAGAGAGGCAGCAAGGGCAGAAAACACAAGGGCTTTGGGTGATCTAAGAGGTGAAATGTTTGGATGCTATCGGTGACTGTTCTACAGAGAAAGAGGCTAGGAAGGCCACAAGGGTAAATACAACTACTGAGATGGTACCAAGTGACACCTGAAGCAAAACCTTTCAGAAGAAGTTGTCTTTAATAGTAGCTATAACACACTCAGATTCAACTTATCTACAGGGGAAATGCTTGCTAAAATAATCTAGCATGATGCACTAACTTTCAGACAGCAGAGCTATGAAAGAAATAGCAAGTTTTTAAAAATAAGCTAGAATTGGTAGGTAATAAAATCATGTCCTTACAGAAAGCATAAAAACTACTAACAAAGATAATTCTGGAGACACTTTGCTAATGCATACCTTCTATGAGGAAGGGCTTGATATAGTGAAAGAAGCCAGTACGACCAACAGCAAGCTAAAAGAGTTTACCAGAATTAAGAGGACATTCAAAAAGCTGAATTTACAAACTGGAGAAAAACACAAGGACCACAAATTCCAGTAGTTTAGAGGTAAAAATACAAATAGACAGGCAAAAACAGTTTAAGTAGCAACTGGTAAAAGGAATTCAAACCAGACATAACTTCTTGCAACCCCCTAGAAGCACAAAATGCACCAGCCAGTTCAGTGATGCTACGGCAAGAAACTGAGGTCCTACAGGCAAGAAGGCATTGTGAAGAACTGAAGGAACTTTTTGCATGGCATACATCTTAGAAGAAACAATAACTCTTATTCCAGGATCCTGGTGAGTGAGCATGTGCATATTTGGGAGCATGGAGAAGCTTGGCAAAGGATCTGTCTGAAACTAAATTAAGCATAGAAGAGGTAATCAGCCCCATAATCAAAATGAACATCACCAAATTGCCAGGACCAAACTGGATCCACTCAAGAGAGCACTGGAGAATGAAACAGATGAATTACTAGTGGTATGTGACCTTCACTTAAGATTATCTTGGTACGTGAAGACACAGAAATTACCAATTATTACCAATCATTAATGCACATTTTGAGGAACTACATACAGGCCTGTAATCTTGATGTCTGTACAAGAAAAAAATTCAATATAGTAACAGCTAGAATTAGTGAACACCTGAATAAACGCGATCCGCTTGGGAAGAGTCAAATATGGTTAAAAGAAGTTCCACATTTAAGCCTTGGGTTTTCTGAAGCAGCCAACGAGCACATGCATAAGGGTAAGCCAACTGACACAGGTTACAATGGGTACTCAACGGGTCTTTTAAATAAATCCTCACCAATGGTTTAAAAGGAAGATGATGTTAGATCCCCAGGTGGTTGCACCACAGCATGGCAGAGATGGGACACAGTGTACAACTAAATGATGTCACAACAGAGGGAGGCCACAAAGTACACTAAAATCACACTCAAAAGCAAAAAGCAACAAGAAAGCAGATCAGTTTACTTCTCAGTACTTCTTATGCTCACATGCAGGGATTTTGAGAGGGAAGTGACACCAAGTATAGAAATATCACCTACAATATTCAGTCAGTATACAGTCAACCATATACAGAAGTCAAATGGACACAGTCCATGGATTGAGCTGCTGCACTTCAACTCAGAACATAATCTCAGCAAGCTCTGCGAAGGAAAGGGCTCCACTCTTGAGATCACAGTAGAAGAAATATTATCAGTACTTGGCTTCTGGATGCTCTGTGAGCTGTTAAAGCCAGATCCAGAACACAGCTTTTAGTTAATGTGCATAAAATATTACATGGCAGCTCTGCCCAAATCTGCCAGTTTGACTTGTTTTCTTCTTGACAAGAGATGGATAATAGCGTAACGCGGGAAGTCATCTCCTGTGTGAAGCCAATCATCAAGGGGAAAACAGTTCAGGTATAAAAACCCCTCCATGCCTTCAACACATCTGAGGCTTCCTCAAGAGCACATTAATTAAGACCTAACAAATGAGATTTCCTGAATTTTAGAGAACAATACAAAGAGAATGATGACAGTGTTAACAATTTATTTCTGGTCTTTTGGTGCACAATTTCTATTGGTGGACATGACAGACAACACTTCAAATAACAGGCGAAGGGATACTCACTGAAATGTTTTGGGGAAAATATTTAGGATCTCACATCAGAAACTTAAAAGCAAGCAGATCAGTTTTACATTTTATTCAAAAGGTATTATCTTTGTCTATAAAAGGTTTTAAGTGACACCAGGGACAGAAAGTAAGCCAAGTCATCTACACCCTACAAAGTCTGCAGAGGGACTGTTGTGTTGCCCACTTTGACGATGCTCGGCAGACGCAGTAAGATAGGATCACAGCATAAGAAAGTGCGAAACTTGTCACTTTTTCTAACACGTGTGAAGTCTGAGAACTATCTTTTTTTAACAAATAAAATGGTGTTTTAAAGGCAAAACACAGTTGTGACCATTTCTGAATGTTCTTTTTATGTGTATGGCATTGGGCGCTTCTGCCCAAGGCACAACACAAACATTATGACACTTGCTTTGTAATCATCTTGTAATGTTGGAAATGCCACTTTTTTTTTTACAGCGCACCATTAACTAAGTCCAGAAAAGACCTTCAATTTTGCATGCAGGATTTGATTTAAAATATTTGACTCAAATATTTGACCTGGTCTAGTGAAAGATGTCCCTGTCCATGGCAGGGAGGCTGGAACTAGATGATCTTTAAGGTCCCATCCAAGCAAGGACATTCTATGATTCTATTTATCAATCTACCGACTCTCACCCCTAGACATAACCTTGATGCACAAGTGTTTCATGAAACACGTACAAGACCAGTGCCAACAAAGACTGCAGTGTCTAGAAGCCATCAGCCAGCGCCAGCTCTACACTAGCAAACATTAGCTAACAGGCTGCGTGGTTATCACTTATTTTGATAATTGCACTTCCACAATCCTGTAATCGCACATCATGAAACTCCTGGCAAATTTTTGCAGGACCACAAATGAAAACCCAAAATCGGCACATTTCCCACCCACAAAACTGAGTTTATAGTACTCCATCAAAACCAGATTGACATTTATGCCAGTAAGCAACAAGTGAGCAGATTTAGCAAGGGCTTGTCTATCCAGTTATTCTGAAATAACTATTTTGGATTTGTGGAGCTGTCTTTTTTCTGAAACAAAATGACATTTCATTAAACATTTTTTAATCTTTTCATTTTATTAGATTAATGAAGGAGGAGGCACTCATTCTGAACCAAGAATACACAGTTAACTGTTAATCTGTATGATTCCATTGCTCCTCTTCTTTGCACTAGTTCGGGTTTTTTTTATCGCAGATAAGCCTTGAGAGTAGAGACTGTATTTACAAACCACACAAACAAACAATGTATACCAGCAGAAGAATTCATAAAACTTTGGGAAAGATGAAATGCAAATTGTGATACTAGGTAAGATATTACATGTGACCAAAAACCTCAAACATGCGTAGAGTCCACACTGACATTTAGATATACCCTTGGGCACGACAAAAAAGGCCTTACACTGGCTATCTGTTCACAAGTCTTTTGCTCAAATAAACAGCTTTTGTCTGTAGAAAAGTAGATTTTCACAATACTCAAACAACTTTTTTATT
This sequence comes from Lycocorax pyrrhopterus obiensis, assembly GCA_014706295.1. Taxonomy (NCBI): domain Eukaryota; kingdom Metazoa; phylum Chordata; class Aves; order Passeriformes; family Paradisaeidae; genus Lycocorax; species Lycocorax pyrrhopterus. The sequence goes on along the minus strand of JACSVZ010000006.1, from coordinate 45,386,552 downwards.
GTATGTGAAATAATTTCTTCCAAAATATATTCCACACCCATCTGAATATAATCTCTATGACACAGATTTATAGATCGGACAGACCTATGGATTTATGTGATATTAGTTTTGATTTTTATTCCTCAGCACAAGAAAAATGCACACAATTGTGAAGGTTTACAGTTTCACTAGCACACAATGTGTTCACATCTTCCAGTACATGGCATTTTGCCTCAACCCCCAGCTTCTAGAGCCAAGAATATTACAAGAGAATCTAAACCTCTGCCCAAGTCTGTAGTCTTAATAACTGTAAAGGAAAAGCTTGTGAAAATGTGGATTGATTGTTCCATACAGACTCAGAAATTGGAAGGTACACCAATTTTCTTTCCAATTGCAGGATTTTTCTTGAAAATGGCTGCAAACAACCAGAGTTCGGGAAGAGGGGTTGGCAAATTCACTTACCAGCAGCAAATTGGAGACTCCCTGGTAAGAGGAGACCTAACTCACCTGATCTTGTTAGAATTCAATTTCTCTTTACCAGCCCTTTGTTTAGATGCTGATCTCTCAATAGAGAGAAAGAAGCAGAGGAAGCAAGAGAAAGAATCCGCAATTTCATCCAACAGAACGCTACTTGGAATCAGGGAGGTCCCATAGCAAAAGCTGAGGGGCACTTTGTTCTCAAGACCTTTTGCAGTGGTTACCTCAGGCCAAGGATGCTGCTACTCAGCACTGCATTGCAGACCTTCTCAGACTTGGATTTCTTACATCTGAACCCTGTGCCAATGAACCTGAATGATGCCATGCACGAGAAAAACCAACAGCCCTATGGCAGGAAAGAACAGGCTGCAGCAACAGCCTCAATCAAACCCAAGAGGCAAGTATGTCTCCTATGACTCACAAAGTTTAATGAAAAGGCCTGTTACTGGTATTTTGGATCCAGGGTTGTCTACAGCTGGTTTGGAAAGGTGTAACAGCAAAGGCATCGCAGAAGCATAACACCAAAGACTGGTACTGGGAGCTGTTAAGGACTGAAAACTGGGAATAAACAAAGAAAGGGGCACTACAGGTCAGAAGACAAAAGTGCAAATAAGTGAAGTAGGACCACGTGCATGATAGAAATGGCATTTTATTTAATTGTTTATTTTTTTTCCATGAGATCACTACATTATCCACAGCGCTGGATGGTCCCATGCTAGGAAAAACCGAGGTGCATTGTTTGCAGGATCCCTGATTCACCTGTTGCAGAAATAACATTTCTAATTTCTAAAGAAGGAGGCAGGGAGGGAAGGTGCAGGACGGAAAACAAGGTAGCTGTGGAGGAACTGCACTCTGTGCTGCCTTCTGGTAGTAATTCCTGCCTCAAGCTGAACTAATACCTGAGACCATGCTGTCATAGGTAATGCCACTGTATTCTGGTTTTTATATGGTTGATACAAAATGTAAATACAAAACACAGCTGCAACAGAAACTTCAAAGTACAACACAAGCATTTTATTTTTTCAGTTAATCACTTTTCTAAGCTCCTAAGAGCTCAAAATATTAGATATTTGCTCTACTTCAAGAGATGGACCTTGAGAAGACCACCAAACAAACTGTTTTTTGAGTAACCCCTAACCAGAGGAGTTGGAGTCCCTTGCATAAGAAAAGGTTTTATTCAACCAACACCTGAGTATTTTAGTGCCGGCATGATCTGAGCATGTATAATGCAGTACAGGAGCAGGATACTATGTACAACCAAAAATCCAACTTCAAAACAAAAATCTAACCTCCTATTGCTAATAGCTACCTTGTCAGCTGGATGCAGACCACTTTGGAAAGCTATGATTAGTCATGTGGGAAGTGTCTTGTAGGAAAGAGTTCTTATCTGAATTGCTGAAACCAATGCTTCCTTATCAGCTCAGATATGTCTGCATTTTAAAACAGAGGCAACATCAATTTCTTCCTTAAACAGCTTTCAAGTGTTCACAACAGTTTTCTGAAGGAAATGAGTGGGCTAAGAGCTTCTACTCAACCTGCAACCATTATGCATGTGATTTTAAACGTGTCTCTTGCCACTGATTTAGGTAAGCAGTGACTGTTGTAACAAGTCAGAAATCCAGCTCCCATGACAAAGTAATACAGCTTTAATTTCCAGCAACAGAGAGGAAACTGGTGATTTAAAATAGTCAAAAAACATTTTTTGAAAATTCACTCATAACCAAGTCTTGAAAAAGACAACCCCAGAGGAAAATATTTGAGGGAAAATAACAGGGGCTCTAAAGCCTACATACCTTTACACAGATAGACACATAAATAGATGCCTTGGCTTCTTAACAGTGTGAAATTCAGTACCATCTGCTAACACCAACACCATAGGCTTGTCTTCAAGAAGTCATTAATTCTATAGGTAACGTAAAGACCAAGGAGACCAGCAGAGCTCACAGGCAGGACGCGGGGAAATTTCAGACCCACAGCAATATGCAGGTGCTGTGCATTGTGTCTAAGTTGTGTTCTGACACAGCAAATACTTTGTGAGGCTGTGCAAACAGAAGCGATGCAACATGTGAATGTTGCCTTACACACAACACCTCATCCTAACAATTCTGAGAATTTTCAGTCTCCTGTTTGAAAAAACCAACATCAAAGCAAGACTAACTACCATGAAAAATCACTATTATATTTCAGCTCAAGCATTGCTTTTTAAAAGGTAAACAAATAGGACAGTTTAAAAAAAAACAGGTGTTGTGAAATTTACCCTTGTGTAATACTCATTTGCTTACACTGTACCACATAGTTCTGTACAGCTCCTTATTTGTGCCCCCATATACACTCAACCAGCACATAAGCCAGTACTTGCACAAAAATCAATCATTACCTAGCTCAGTGAAATCGTAGTTTGAGATATTATTGTTGATATTCCTTGGTCATCAAAACCCCAAAAACTACCATGACCCTTGGTATGCAGAAATGCTTTAGCTGACGTGTAAAATTGCTCTTTGTTTTGCACACTCCTTCATTTTTCCCTCCAGAAAATAATTGCAAGAGTAGCCACACAGAATATATTCCCTCTTCAGACAACAGCTCAAAAGCTTCAGTAATGTGAACATTTCTACAATGTCCATAACCTACCTAAACAGTGACTTTGGAGGGGAAGAAGGAAGTTCAATTTTCATTCCTATTTGTCTTGACCTCTATCCTAAATAAACAGATGGAACAATGGTTATCAGCACCAGCTGTAACTGGTTTAGAATCATGGAATCCTGTCCAGTAGGAATCAGACTCTGGCTGTCAATACTTCTCAAAAAGGCTACAAGCAGCACCCAGAATGCAATAAATCTTTTTTATTTCCAACCTCAGCTGGTTTCAAACCAGCAAGACACTGTCAGAGTTTTCCACCCCTTTTACCCATTCTATAAAGCACAACTTCACAGCACATGTGGTGTTTGAGAAATCCAGAACACCAGATGTTAGTATGCATGAGACACAGAAAACATCCCCAGGGGGGAAAAAAAAGTAAACTGCATACAGTTGCACCCCAAAGTATGGGAGAAAAAAATACCACCACCTGCTAATACAGAAAAAATAATTACCCATTCAGTACTGAAACTCATTTCTTCACCCACACAGCTAAATGTTTCCCTATCAGAATAGAGCTGGACATCTCAGAAAATCAAGGAATGTCCAGACTGAAGAGTTTGTGGGTACAGCTGTACTGCAGAGTAAGCGTGATGCTGAGAATCTCGGGCCAATCTGCAGAGTCTGCGTTCCTGGCCCTGAGAGCTGCGTTAAGTCTGTGGCCTTACACTGTCCTAGGTCTGAGGCTTGAACACTCAGAGGATCTGCAAAAAAATAATTACTAAAAGCATCAAGGAATGCAAAAAGCAACTTACAAAATGGACAAATTCTCAGCTAGTGTAAATCACCATAGATCAACTAGAGGCAGCTACATCAGTGGAGACTTCCATTTACAAGAATTCTGTGCTGTAGGCTGAAAAGCTCACTTAATTTGCAGCACAGCTTAAAATGATCAAACCCCAAGTGATCATGTACTAGTAGAGGACCTGAAAGCTTTGCTTTACAAATTAAATACTTAACAGTTATATAGCACACTCGCTACAAAGCATTACTAAACCTTCCACAGCCTGTACATACGTGCGGTAGAAAAAAGATATCTGGTAGACATCATTTTAAAAGAGCTAATTAATATCAATGGCAAGGCATCTTAAAAGGAGTTTCAGTAACCAGTACACTTAGCAACAACCAACCAACCAACTAACCATAGTTTCAAAGTGTCCACACTCATGAGCTTTGACTGCAATATGCTTTCCAAGCTTTGGGCATAAATTTTCTAATGCAGAGGCTGCAATAATACAGAACTACTGCTAGCTCAATATTAATTTTAAAAGCTTTGTAATTTTTTTTTTTTACTTTGAAGTGATAAATGCTCAAGAAAACATCTGCAAGGGCTTATTCCTTTCCCAGCTGACAGAAATCTTAACTCTGCATTTGGCCTTAGATCAACAGTGATGGGCGCTCAATTACTCAGTAATGCACTGCTGTACACCACCCTGTTTAATTATAACACAGAGCACTATTAATACCTAAATACACTTCTACTTGAACAGCAAAGTCTTAAAAAAAGAAAAGGAAATTCAAGAAATACGGGCAATATGCTTAACCCTAAAATGTGTGGAGTGTTTAATCAGTTCCAACACTGCTAAATTAAATAAAGCCCTTGTTCAATTCCCTGTCCTCAGTTCATAAAATCAATTGTTTTCAAAACCTGGAAGATGCATCAACTTTCAATCAGTGATAAATGTAAATAAGCAAAAAACTGGCTGGGTTTTCTGTCACGTATTGTAGATATTACAATTGAGAAACATTTTTAAATGTATATTTAAAATATATATTTTAAATGTATAAAAATTAGGAATTTTTGTACAACGGAGATAAATTTTTTATATTCAGTAACAACATACCTTTTCATCAAAAGTAAGTGCAAACTGGCCTATCTTTACTGACTTCAGTGGAAATGGGCTGTTCCACAACAGCTCCAGGATGGGCAGAGGTTTATACTATGCTCCAACACACTCCATCAAAAATAAAAAAAAACTATAAAAGAAAACACTCCCATGCTTTTCTCTCCAAAAATGAGATATACTGTCACAGGTGAAAGACTTTAACAGATGCATATTAAAAACATTCTGGTACACAGTTAAAAAGAAAACAAACCAACAAATCAAACAAAAAAAACCCCCCAACATTTGTAAATCCAACAGTCTAGACAGACTATCATCTTGAAGTCTAAAACATCAAAAATCATAGGATCTACTTCTCACTCCATATGTTCTTCCCTCCTCCAGTTTCAGCCTAATTCTTAATTTAACTCATTCAAACATCTCTGCCAGAGAAAGTCAAAACAATAATGTCAAACTTAAGAAAATGCAGAAGGTGTTAAACATAGCAATACAGTGCCAGTCAACGTGGCAGTTTATTAGGAGCTAAGCTGAATACCAACCACCACACCCAGATAATGTTCAAATACAAATAATAGCTTTCTTCCCTTAGTTATTTTATCCATCTGCAACAGTACATTTTGTTTTTCTTACAAAAGGTCTTAAAGTTTCTTTTACATGTAGACGAGGGTTTGACATTTAAAAGACACACACAAAATCCACATCTGCCGACTTAATCTGTCACAACTGCCAGTGTCAAGTATAACAGCATTTAATGTTATGGTGAAAAGGCATCGCAGGTTTCCCCCCCACACACACTCTCTTGGTTTATACATTTATGCTTACCAGTATGCTTAAATTGGCCTTTCTTGAATAATTGAAATATAAAGCAGGTATTAGCTTACCTTACGCCCATCACTTGCATGGCAGTTCACATTTAAAGGAGTCAATAAAGCCATCAGCTTTTCTTCATTACCACTCCTGTAAATGAGGAGAAGATTAGGGAAAGGGGGGGGAAAAGGGCAGAGCTCTTTGATATCCATCTCCTTAGCAAGTATTTTGCAAAGCCTAGTATATTGAAATTTGTACTGTGGCAGGGAGAATGCTGGAAGGCTAAAGAATCTTCTGAACATTTCAAAAACAAAGGTAAATACAGAAAAGAATACTAAATTTGCAGTTAAATGTGTTGCAACAGATCATGCAAAAACACCTCAGTTTCCCTCCTTAACCTCATATTTCCTTTTTCTAATTCTATAGAACCTCTGAAAGCCATTTGTTGAAATAAGTGTTCTGAATTTAACATATTTTCATAGCATATGGCCCATAACATTTGAAACAACTATATACCAATACCCAGAAATTTTTTTAGAAGGGTTAACGGTTTATATAAAATGGTCTTGTGCAGTCAGAAGGAAGGATGAAAAGTATCTTTGCAATATACAATTGAACTTTACACCTTTTGTATAGGCTCCCTTATGCTCTGTTCTGATAAAGCCTATTTTCAAAATACATCCTACGGTAGCAGTAAAAACCAAAAGAAAAGAAAGATTCCAATATTTAAATTGCCCCTAAAAAGAACACTCACAAAACAATAAAGAGGATTTAAGCAGCTTAAAGCAAAAACTCAATATTAACCTTATAACCACCATAGTGGGGGATTTCAATTACATAAACAGGCTTTTACATTCGTACCAGACTAAAGTCTGAAGAGATTTATGCTAATTAAGTGGTTTGCTTGCAGCATTTCATGGAAAGGCAATGACAAAACAGTACTATTTTAAAAAAGCCTTTTCCTCGCCTGCTTCCACCCCCAAAATATGTTTTATATTCTAAGCAGCACTCACCTAGCAGCTTCCAGGAGTTCGTCCTTCTTGTATTCACCTAAATGATTGCAAAATATCATGCTGTTAGCATTTGGCAGAAGACAGATTAAGAAATGCAGTAGGAAGCAAATACAGAATTAAAACAGAGAAGAGGAGAAAAAAGCCCACACCCCGCTGGGTGATGGAGCTGTGACGTTAGCCAGCTTGTGGAGGCAGCATCACCAGTACCTTGGAGACGGGCAGCAAATTGACGCATCTTCTTGTCCAATCCTCAGATGGAAAGGCTTTCTTCGGACAACCAATGACTGCGAAATCTTGTGTCCAGAAACACAGTCCCGCTGATAACAGCATGTCAGCTGAAGACAATGTCCCCACCCCCTGCCCTATTCAGTATGTCACATTATACTTGGGAAGCATAATAAATTCCAAGACAAAGCAAGGCAGTGCGGCTTTTGAAAAGGTACAAATTACCGATCTCCAAGGCTCTCACCTGCCTATCTGAATGGTAATATTACACTTCACTAAGTTCTTTAGAAGAGCAAGGATTATTAAAAAAAAATCCAGGTATTATATCATCAGCCACTTTCCAACAAAATACACGTTTCAAATAAAAAGCACAGACAAAAGAGGATGAACTCTGCAACAGATTTTGCTACGAGACTCTGAGATTAGAGATAACCACGAGTAATGTTAAAGCAACATTTACATTTGAAGTCCTGAATTAAAACAGACAACGAACAAGGGTTGCTGCATCACAGGATTAAAACTGCATGTTAGTATTTTAAGAAGAGCATGGAACAAGATAACCTATGGAAGTAAGACAGTATTCTGCAAAGCTGATTCATGATGACATTGTGCAATACAAATGGAACGGAATTTTAATTCAGAAATTAGAAAAATAGCTTCTTAGCAGCTTTATGAAGTCACAGAAGAGAGTGTGTCCTAGACCCAAAAGGTACAGGGTTTGAAAAGCATACTGTATACCATCTGCCAGAGAATTAAAGCCTCTAACCACAATGCTATAAGAAAAACAGGAAGCAGAAGCTGTCATGAAAGAAGAAAAAAACCCCTTTGTGCTGCCTCCTATGTGTAACTGTAATAAGCCTCCAGTGAAACTCCCATTACAGGTGAGGAAAGCCACGGGGACATGGAAAATGTCAGATCAGACAGCAGATAAGATGGAAGGTTCATCTGAAAACATCCCTTAAAGAACAGCGGTAGGATGCAGGAGGAGGGTTAGAGTCCCCATCCATCGCAAAGAGCTTGGTACTCCCCCCACCATGGCTCCTCCAGCTAACAGAAGAGGATCACAGGAACCACAACAAAACCAGCCCTCTCCTTAAGGAGTCCCCTTATTTCAGCATCCTGCCTCCACACAAAGGTAAGAAGGAGGGTGAGTACACACAGCCACGCACTTCCTGCCCCATTCCTTTGGATGTAGACGGGGAATTTTCAAAGGCAATATTTACATCTCATCATACTGGTGATTTTTTCCTTTCACAGGTGTGTTTAATTGCTTTCTGAATGATATTCAGCTTTGGGAATTCACAACAACCTGAAGCAAGGAGTTCCACCATGCCACTCACATGATGGGTCTCCTAACAGAGCTGTTCTGTGTTGCTGAACCCCAGCAACAGAACACGTAAGCTCAAAGCAAAGGTGAAACTGGTTATTTCAAATACGGGCCAGGAAGGTTAATTTAGCTTTTGAAAGAATTTATGTCTATGTTAAGGAAAGCTTCATCATGAGACAAATCAAATGACACAGAAATATGACTGCCTTTGACTTGCTACCACTCTCTAGCTTCACCAGAAGGGAGGCCTGTCCACCACAGGCAACAGCCTTTTCTGTGCCATAGTACATGTTCCTCTTTTTTTATTTTAATGAAGATAAAATACTGGGCACAGTTGTGAGTGTTTGAAATCGATGTAAGTGAAAAGCTCTGGCCAGCATGTGAGGAAGAAAAAGAGATCCTTTATTACTACTGCATTGTTTGTGCAACAATCTCAAACAGCTGGATTTCCTGCAGTAGAGTTATTGGCCTGTATTATATCAACACTTTAGAGATGTAACCAGATTAAAATACCTCTTTGCACATTCTGGTTTGGCAATGCATCTAGCAGTCCTAACCAGGCTTTTCAACATACTAGGTTAGAGAAGTAATAACATTTTTCCTTCGTGCTCAGTAAGTTGGTATTTTATCACACAAAAGCTGTTTCCTCTAATACTTCGATTAGCAGAAGCACTACTGTCCAATGAAAAAGGAAAGCTGTGGCTCTTGATTTAGAAATGTCCCCCTGTATGCCTGATTAGAACAGTTAGTTTTACTAAGCAGTGCTTTTTAAAAAAAGGTATTTACAGACAAGGTTGAAATTCATACACGCAATTCTTGAAATTCATCATGGTTCTCCCACACTGATTAGGATTAAGAAAATATTATCTTGTATATGGCTAACTTTATTACTCTCAAAGAGCCACTGTATTTTGCAAACCAAAACCTAAAATCATACAAGCACTTACAGCACACCACCAGGTTTGCTAAAAAAAAAAAAAAGGTCAAGTGAGCTCCACAGGCTCTGTGGGATGAAGAGGAACGCCTTGGCCACTCGAGCAGCCAGCTGGTGGGATACCACAGAGCCGAGAGAGGTCTGGCTGATGGCATTTGGGAGAAGCGGGTGGCACTGGCCGCAGGACCGACTGCTGCTGGCACAGGCTGTGTTCCCACCAGAGGGCTCTGGCAACACAGCTAACACCGCTTGGCTACGCAGCTCATCAAAGGCCATCCTGCAGCAATTGGCCACAGCTACCTAATAAAATATTCATTTGCAAGCACTTGAAAACAAACCATGCGTGCATGGGCAGAGATGAATTTCAAGTTCTAAGCAGAAGTACACGAATACAGACCATCAACCTCACATAATACTTCTGTTCGAAGAATGTCAAACTGACTTTAACTAAGCTAATAACATCTCTTAAAGAGCTCTTTTGGGCAGGTTAGAATTTATAGTTTTGCGAAAGGGCATCTGCATGCTGGGTAGCCCAGAGATAGCTGGCCTGGGAATTTCTTAAGGCAAAGACAAGGTGTGAAATGGGAAGCAGAGAACACTATAGCAAAGCAGTGTCCCTGTTCCTTTCTCATCAGACAAAAGCTGGTAGGTAAGCAGAAACCACCCAGTGTCTGGTATTCACCGCATCTGATCAAGTTCATTGCCTACAGCTTGCTCAGCATTCTTTAAAGCATGAAGTTCTCTACTTGATCCCAGCTCCAGATCACACCACTGCTGCTCCATTTATGCTGGAACTAGAAAGTCATCACTGGTAATCACAGATAATCAGTGTCTCAAATCACAGCTACCATTAGGCAACTAACTAGCTCTATTTCTGTTCCCCTCCCAGGAGAAAACCAGTTACCTCCAAGACTTCTGATCAGCTGCTGCTACGCTGTCACTGCTGTGTCTGACCCTAGCTGCATTCTGCAGTAGCTGATTAGCAGCAAATGCTTATTAACTACCAGACATCAGTGGCTGCTTGCACCTGGCAGTTGAGCAGATCAGTAGCTGGAAGCTGGGAAAAAAATAACATAATGAATCAATCTTTACAGACGAGTAACCCTATTTCACTATCTCCCAAAAGTCTTGAAATTTCAACTGAATACTGAAAGCTGAAAAACCTATCTGAATGCATAGCACAAATCAACAGTGCTTTTTCAATGCATCTACACTCAAAACCAAGGTGAATTCCTTTCCCATCCCTCCATACACATCAGCTAATACAGAAACCAGGCAGATCTAAAATGTCAAGCTGGACAAAGCAGATTTTGCTTTACCATACTACCACGTGTCAGCTTTCCACAGTGAAGACAATTTCCTAAAAATTAACGTCACACAAATTAAACCAAGCCATTATTATCCAATGGCAGCGTATAATGGGAACAAAAAGGATTAACATATTCTCAACCAAACTGAAAAACGAAAGAGGTTTTTCCATATGAAGTTGTACATCATATGGAATCACAATTATAAATTTAAATCCCCAGAATTCTTATAAACAGTGAAAATTTTTAGTCTAGCCAATGACATGTGACAGAAGAACATGAGCCTGATGAATGTGCAACCATGGCCCCAGGCTGGGGAGGGAAAATTCATGAGTATCACAGAATCACAGAATGTTTGAGACTGAAGGGACCTCTGGAGGTCTCTCATCCAACCCTTCAACTCAAGCAAGGTCACCTAAAGCATCCTGCTCAGGACTGTGTGCAGGCAGCTTTTACATCTCTCCAAGGATGGGGACTCCACTACTTCTCTGGGCAACCTGTGCCAGTGTTTGGACTCACTGAGCTCAACTCCTTAAATTTCATGGTAATCTCAAGCAATCTCCTCAAAACCTCCTGTTCTCTCTTGGCAGCTCAGGTCTAGCAGCACTGGAAGTCAGGGGTGAAATCCTGCTCCACTAGAAAACATGGCAGCTCTACATTTGACTTCTGACCATGTGCAGACCTAACACTTGTTATTGGTTGCCTGCCCTGAAAACCTGAACTTCCATTCTTGAAAATAGACATCCCACAAGAAGATTGACAAGATCTTTGTGAACAGTCCAGCAGATTTTTTTTTTTTTTTTTTTTTCCAAACAAATATTCACAATTACCCAGCGACACAGAGGACATGGGCTCTCCATCAGAGCAGTAGAGACAGCAGGTATCAAAATCTCTCATTTTTCCTCATTTGAAAGTATTTCTGGTGCCTTTCCAACCATATACTTGGCGAGCACAGGAATGCACGGGGCTGCTAGGAAAACAACAGAGTCCTGATGCATCTGGGAGGGTTGAGAACTTGTTTTTTCATCAGATTTGTTACTTCATCCAGCTCAGTCCATGGCCAGGGACCCAAACAGGTCCCTGAGAATGAAGACCTTGAACAAGGATGGTGCTGCAAAAAGAGGGAGGGGAATTGAAACTCTACATTTGGGCTGCCATTGCTACAAAGAAAGCAATCCATCGACGAGAATCCAGAGTTTAGCAAAGAAATAAACTCCATAGAAGTAAATTAAAATACACCTTTTCCCTGACACTTCAGGACTTAACAGACGTACAAGTGATCAGTGACACAACTCCACATACACCACCCGTTTTAATCCTCTGAGGTCTTCAGAGTAATATTTAAGTATTCAAATAAACATTTAAGTTATAATCAGAGCACAAGGCTTTTTGTGCTTGTGACGTTGGGACAGGATGAGTTTTTTGGGTTTGCGGGTTTTTTAAACAATTTTTTTAGCAAACTCAAATTTTATTTTCAACATGGCTGCTTTTAGAAGGGTCCAATCATACCATTAAAATACTCATCAATTCCTTCTTCCTTATTTAGCTTTTATTATATGTAAAGCAACAGGTGAAACGAAAATATGGAGTTAAATCAGAGCAAGGTTTTTAACCATCCAAATAGCACAAGGTTGTGGGAATAACTGCCTAAAAAAAAAGTCAATGAAAAAATATCATTTGGGAAAAGGCATTTACAACTAAGTACGCTGAGAAACACATGAGAATAAATACGAGAAAAAAAATAACAATTTCAGGTTTTATTAACAATTATATTATACTTTACTTCCCACTTGTTTAGGGTTAATTTCTTTATGCCTCTTGCACTTCTCTGCTCAGCAGTCTCTCACAAGTAAATGGGCTGATTTTATAAGCTGTCTAATAGGCTCAACCAGGAACACAGCAAGATCCTAATTTTAAGCTCTTGTCATGGATGAAAAACACCAAAGCAATGCTAGTATATGCAAGTGACAGAAAAGCAACTTAGAAGATAATGTCTTCAAGAACAAGTTCCAGCAAGGAGCAATGTTACCAAGGAGGAAAGTTTGGCGCCTTGACTCTGCCTCTTCTATGAGATGAGTCAGGCACTGTGCATGTGGACTCAAATTAGACATTTGTAACCGAAATTAAAAATTGAATATTATTCAGCTAATAGTGAAGTTTTTCAGGGATATGTTTTAAAGGGGGGTGTGGAAGTTAAAGAAATAAGCAAACATCATTTGGTTTTGGCCATAACTCTATCAAACCACTGAGCTAGCAGCATCCTACCTGGAACATCTTTCAGTTAAGTGGACAGAGCTCAAATGCAGAGCATTCCTGATTTACTGCTCCAGAGAAAAAAGCCTCTTCTAAGGCCTGGCAGAAAGCACTACATCAAAAAATCTGCAGCTTTATATAGTGCAGATCGGCAAAACCTCTGTCAGGGTCTTAACTGATAGACGATATTCTTGTCTATTACGCCATCAGTTCAAAGCACATCTATTACACAAGCATATATAAGATATAGCAGTTACCAAATGCTGTCTTCATATCTAGGCATAAATTACACACATTGCACATTAGGGGTTTGGTCACTAAGAAGGATTAGGTGGTGTATCAAAATGGGTCTTCAGTGCATGTGCAGTTACAGCACCAGTAAATTCACATTTGGCACATAATGATTCTGTTTCTCAGTACGCCTCTTTTCAGTGGTGCTGATCTATTTGTTAAAACAATGCTACCACATTTCCGATATAGTAGCAGAAAGATGAAAAAAGGCCTTTGTCAGAGGATTTCAAGTTTCTTAACTCTTAAATCATTAGATACAAAGATGAAGCTAAGCCACATCACAGTAGTCAGAAGAATTTTCCTGAATGTGTAGAAAAAAGGACACATCACATCACACTGCAAGACAATAATGATAATATGATAGTGATAATAATAACAAGAACAAACCCCAAGCCAGTAACAACCCAAAGCAGCAACAAAAAAAAACCCCCAAACCTGAAAAAAAACCTACAATCATCCATTACATGGTAATCCATATAAACAATTTTACTCTCAACAATGCTACCACACCCTACAATATAGTTTCTTTCTTTAGAAATAATAAATCTGATAAACACTCTAGAATCTGTTCTCTTTAGTGGACCTGTACAAGTAGTTTCATTTTTCCACACCCGTACATGCTACTCACAAACACCACACATCCATCCCTTCTTTATTCTTAGTGTGAAAAAATTAGTATTTTCACTACAGCTGTACTATTTTAGAATGCTGTACTTATCTTGAAGACACCACCACTCTCATCTGTCATGTCTTCAGACAGAGACTGAAAAAGTTAAAAAGATCGCAGAATATCAAGTCAAATGACTGGGAAGAAAACCCAAACCTTCAGCAACTCAAAACACACTGGTGTGATGGAAAAACTGAAGGGATTGAGGCTCATCTTTTCACCAAAGTTCACAACTCATGACATCTTTTGTGAAATTACATATGGAAAAAGAAGTCTGACAGGTTTTTTTCGAGATCCTTCCCCATTACCCATCCCTTCATGCCTACTGCAAAGGCAACATTCCCATAGCTCTCCCCTTCATTTCTTATATTAATCCAGCTATCAGCAAAAACAATCATCCACTGTAATTCCCACTACTTCGACCATGCTCAATATTAATAACTAATAAACTGTTCCATTATTAAGTCACAATTACTTTCTCATTTCTGTAATATGCCTGCATATGCATTTTCTCTCCAGGACTTCTAGGAAAACTTTCTGAAGGAAGACAAAGGACTAAGAAACTCTCTTTGTCAAAGACTTGAGTATAGTAGAGGTGGATAGATAGTCAAGCTGCTCTCATATTACTGCATCCTTTTCAAAAGCCAGCTCCCTCCCCTCTCTTTCCAAACAATATCCACAAACAAATAATTACTCAAGTCCCCAGAATATTCTCTAAAGAGAAATCACAGAAATATCTGTTACAACTGACACAAAGTACAGAAGAAAACTAGCAAGAAAAATATAAAATGTAATCCTCAGGAAAGCCATACAGTATAAAGGCAAGCTCCAAAATTATGCTCCATCATCTCATCTCTCTCTGAAAAGAACTGCAGAGTAAATATGGGCAGACTAAATTTTGCAGTCTCTCCAATTTTTCCATTGTAGATAAAACATGCTAGCAAGCTGCGGACAGTGTGTCTGAAAATCCATAGCTGCATTTAAAACTGCAACATTTATTTTAACCAAAAAATCTATATTCTCTTAGCTATAGCAAACAGGACAGATTTTGTACTAACAAATTGTACAGATTTAAAGAAGTGGGAGTTTTTAATGTTTGATAGAAAATGAACAGGAGACATAAAACGCACATATGTGCCAAAGTGGTTTTTTTTACTGAACAGTACAATCCTTCCTCTGTACATCTGAAGCTGCCCTGTGTATCTAAACTTACTCTACAAGCTTGAGAAAACACAGGCTGCCACCTCATAAAAAATGCACGTGTGTTGCCATGCTTGCCCTGCAGCACATACCCTGGAAGGAACTCAAATCCAGTTAAATCACTCCTCTAGCTCCTGGACAAATATACAAAACATTTCCTTTGCCTGCTGGGCCCCAGAGGAGTGAGCAGAAGGGAGGAACTCCTTTATAACTGGAGGAAACAGGGCAAACCTGTCAAACACACAGCAATGAAAGAGCCAACATATATTTATGCAACACTTAAGCAAAGTACAGCAAATAAGTCCCTACTAAAAGAGTAACAAAACAGAGGTAATAGATTTCGTTATAATGAACAATTTTGTCATGCCAAACACAAAACTAATCAGCCAATGGTTCAGTTTTAACATTTGGGAAAACAGGCATTTCCACGCAACAAAAAGATGGTACCAAAATAACTCCCCAAAAGTAACCTATTTGCCTTGTTGCTGGGGGCAAATTTTCCCTCCTCATGGGTTTTTGCCAGCCAAGAGTCAAAAGACAGTGGGAAGATAAGGGAAAGTTTGGTACAAATCAAGGGGAGAAGGGAGACAATGGCATGACTGGAAACAGGATATGTGGATTGATACGAAAGACTTGTGCTGGTATCCCAGAGTAAAGAGCAGCCACTTAACTTGGAACATCCTTCCCATCCCTTATTGTCCCCATCAGTTTTTTATGATACAGATATTATATACTTGAATACAACGGTTCCATTTGTTTTGTCTCATTTTTAAAAGTTTTCTTTTAACACCTTTTCTGAAGACGTTTGCAGTAGCAGTGATCAGTCACACTAACTCAACTCAAGCTTCGCCTGATCTGAGCCATGGCGAGGTCTCTGCATATTCACTCAGGCAAAGAGCAGCTCTGTGCCCTAATGTGACTAAGGGTGTGTTCTATGATGAAGGAAAGCTGCAATTTACAGAAAATGACTGAAATCTAAATATGCAAACTGTTATCCTCACTAAAAAATAACTACTAAAACACCAGACAGAGAAAAAATGAATTTTCTATTTACACTTAGGCACTTTCTGCTATTCCTGTTGGAATAACATACCACAAGATGGAAATAAAGCAGTAACAATATCTCCTGCCCATGTCCTGGAGGTCTATCTGAGAACCAGCAATGAAAGAATAACTAAATACTACATACAACTCAAGTTCTGTAAGCATTTTCAGTCCCTTATATCAACCTCACTGTTTTAAATGCTTTACTGGTTAAATGTGTAATAGAACAGACTATTTCAGTTTGAAGGGACCTGCAGTGATCACTGTCTGACCACTTCAGGGCTGACCAAAAGCTAAAGCTTGTGGTTAAGAGCATTGTCCAAATGCCTCTTATGCAGTGACAGGCTTGGGGAATTGACCACATCTTGTAGAAGCCTGTTCCAGTGAATGATCACCCTGTCAGTGAAGAAACGCTAACAAGAAATCTAAAAACCTCCCCTGGAACACCTCTGAACCATTCCTATGCTTCCTGTCATTGGATCCTAGGGAGAAGAGCTCAGCATCTCCGTGTCCACCTCCCCTTCTCAGGCAACTAGAGAGAGCAGTGAGAGCATCCCTCAGCCCCCTTTCTTCAAACTATACAAACCCAAATTCCTTAGCTGCTCCTCAGAGGTAACAGGATTACACATATGATTTCTTCAAAGGAATAATTTATTGCCCTAAATGACAATATAGTTCATTATAAAGACTGGAAACAAAACAGCACCACAGGAAAAAAGAAGTCTGAGAGAAGGAAAGAGATACTAACTCACTAATTAAAGAGATGTAATTTACCAGACTGCTGTCATTATAAGGAGAGCATTCCTTCTTCAACTTTCGTTCATGCACAGCAAGTTTCATCAGATGCAATACAGGGCTGCCTGTTCAAGACATACCCTACACAAGGTGATTATGGACACCAGTCATAAGTTCTGCCCAAATGGAAACTGTTGATACACCATGCACACTTTATTGCTACTGGAAAACTAAGTAAAGGACTTTATTGTTATAGGTATATCCATAAATAAAACATCTTCCAAAACAGGTGCTCCCTCTGTTGCTGGACAGAAAGGAAATACATAAACTGCATGTACCCTCAGCATGACAACTCCGCAGGTTTCTGTGTAAACCTGCATTAAAAAAGTAGTTTTATTGTGTTCTGCATGAAGTAGGAAAAAATACTGCTTTCCCTTTTCACTCACTTTCAGAAATCTCACTAGATTTGAAGACTCTGCTTACCTCAAATAATTCAAAATGTAATTGGCCAGAAAGTATTCCTACATTCTTCATTCACCACAACCACTAATTATCTTAAATAAACTAAAGAAAATATGTTTAAGTGATCTCATTAGGTAATGTGGTTACCAGCAGGTCCTAAACCAGTCTGTTTTTCCAATGGTTTTATTTCAAAGTTATTCTAAGATACAGTTCATTGTTATCTTTCAAAAAAGTAGTATTTTAAATCTCCATTTAACCTAAAAGGAAAGACCATGCAAGAGTTAACACAGGTTCTCTCTGCTGTGCCCTAGGTGTGTTAGTTTGGCATGAGCTAACTCGGTATTACCACTCCTTCCAGAGAGTACATACCATCAAGGAGAAATCACACTGTACCTTCCCCAACACCAGTTTAGGATTCCTGCTTATCCCTTCCTATAAAAGCCCAGTTACTGATGCAGGAAATGGTGAGATTATTACTGACAGAACTTGCTTCCTGATGCTGACTCTCCTTTTTGCCATCCTCTGAGCATCCCTTAGCAGAGCAAAGACAGGTTATAAGAGAACTGGGTCTGTCTTCAGGGAGCAGCACAACAAAAACTGCAAGGAGGAAGAACAAACGCCCAGAGAAAGGACAGCTCTTGCTGGATCACACTGTGCCATTAAAACAGTTCCAGCCATAACATCCTTTGCCGCAATCAAAATGGTTTTGGATTTAGATAAAGGACACAAGGAAAGGAACAGGCAAGGAAATATTCAAAGAGAGGGAGTACAAAAACTTTCTGGCTTCTCTTTTTCCGTTCAACAGTCACACCAGCAGTCCTGACCCTTGGCAGTGGGCTCTCTAGGAGTCCAACAGTGCAAGGTTATCAGTCTGCCTCTGGCTTTTGTCAGACAGTTTTTATATTTACCATTTTGCTCCAAATAGAAGGTTATGCTTAGATATGGAAGCCCACATAATTCTAGAGCATACAGATGGCGCTTCACAAGAAAATATCCCTCAGTGGTGTCCTTCAGCAACTCAAACCACACTTGCAAGTATGATACTTCCAGGTTTTGGGCAGGCGGATTCCTAGCCAGCAGCTAAGAAGGGTCTCAACAAATAGTCACATTCCTCTTTTCCTTACCTTCTTCAAGGTGCTGCCCCCAGCCTTAGCAAAGACAGAATATCCTATATAGAAATGACAGCCACATTTGGTAAGAAGCCACAATGCACGCAAGTCATAAATTATTTTCTTTCTGGTCTGCTAGCTCTTCAGGAGAAAAACACTCATCTACCATCTTGCAGTAGGGCAGGCACACAAAAGAACACAGATTCTGGAGATGGAGCTACATTTGCCCTGCCAGTGAGAAGGAACAGGTTTCCCTGCATAGCTCAACATGATTTCGAGAGAAGAGAGATCCATGGAAGGAAGATTTACTGGATAATTAGACCAGCAATTTCTAGAACACTGACCAGAGTTCTCATCTAGCTCCCTGAGGACAATGCACCATTTGAAAAGCCATAATTTAAAATAGTTATCTTTTGGATTTGTGGGGAAGATCACCAATGCAAACACAGAAATGTTATTCTCGGCATTCTTAGACGAGTATCATATTTAATCTTGTACTTACATACAATGCTGCTTTGGGTTTTTGCTCTTTCCATTCCTCTAATTTTATAATAAATTCTTTTTTCTTGTGCATATAGGAAAGAAATTGTCTTTCTCTACTGGAAAGGCTGTTCACAAAAGATTTTTGGCTATGACTGCTATAAAGTAAATAGGATCTGCACACCTCCTTTCAAAGGAAAGGTTATTTTTCTCTGTTCTGTCAGACAGATTAAATTCTTCACTTCCAGGGCAATAGATGACAAGAGACTAACCAGCAGAGCCACATACGAAATAGTATATTACTGAGAAAATAATGTCTCTTCACACAGGTCTGCTTTGCCCACATTTTTAACAAGACACTTGCTTAACAAGAACAAAAAACTAAGTTTCTCTACAACTGCAAAATGGACACCCAGGTTTTTGGATGGTTCTGCTAACAGTCAGCACCAGATTATCTGTTCAATTTCAGCACAAAATTGCCTTTAACATGCAAGATTTACCTTGCAGGCGAAGGTAACTGAAATGTAGACTCCCTGCATTCATTCCTGCAACAGCGTGGCCACAGCAGGAAGCCTATCCTGAAGAAGGTTAACTCTGACCATACACTGAAGTGAGCTCTTGACTGCCCTATTGAACACTGGATGTAAGTCAAGATGCCAGTGCAGCCTACACCCTGTCTCACTCCTGAGCAGAGTACTGCGAGCCTACCACTCCAGGGAAGCCCACAGCAGGAGTTCAGGCAGGAGCAGAACACACACCATCCTGCCTTATGACTTTTGGGCAAGTCAGTGACTGCAAACCAGTATTTAGCTACAGAAGTCATGGTGGTTAATCCTCTAAGTAGAGCCTATTAGAGTAGTAATTATTAATATAATGAAGTAGCAAGAGTAATATGATCGTCCAAAATTACTTATAAAAATATTAGTAAAGGCTGGATTTTATTAATTAAAAAAATAGATTCTCAGTTCTCAGCTATTCAGAAGGAAGATTCTCAAGGCTCTGCCTTTTCCACTGTTTGTAGGAACAGAGCTCATAAAGGCAAGGTGTGTATTTTATTGAGTCCAACTGCCTACACAAAGCTATTAAAAAGCTTTTCAGAAACAAATAGCCCAATTTCCCTGGATTTGATGACATCCCATGTTTCGTTTTTGTTACTTACACCCCTCCCATGTTACCTTCCTGAAAGTAAAAGTAGACTGCATATAGAAAATTGAGAGATACTGCACAGAATCAGTCATTCATCATGAGATGCTGCTACTTTAGGGCTGACAGTGGTAGATGTGAGGATCTGAGAGGTATTCAAAAGCACTGATATACATCACAGGATTTTTAATTTTTAGATAGAGACAAGCTCCTTTATCCAGTCTACTAGGCTTATTCCTCAGAACAGCTGGCAGCCTTGTCAGTCACTTGTGTACCTGGGTTGGCCATGTCAGACACACATATGGCAAGAGGTAATGACTTTGTTGAAGGTGGCAGTCAGATGAAAGTTGCCATGAGTTTGCTACTTGTGTAAGGACAGAGCTGTTTGCCTGCCCAAATTGAAAGAATAAACTGAATTCCAAATTTATGCCAAAATGTTCCTGCCATTATACAAAATAAACATCAAACTGACAAGAACAACATTGTATTCTTAAAAGGCAAGCAAAAACAAATTTGAAGAGCACAGAAGGATGTGGACCATGATGTTCTATGGCCAATAAATAATCAAATTAAGTTATGAACTGAAAATGCTACTGAAACAGCAGAAAATACAGAAGGCTTAATTTCGAAACACAAGGCAATGCTTTCAAAAGAGTAAAGTGCTTACTTTTTAGGTGACCAAAGGAAAATACAGGACTGGAGAAAGGAAACATGCCATTCAAAAGTCTGTACCCTACAGAACAGGCAGCTATTTAAAAATATCTTCTGATGATAACATTTCAAAATAAATGCTTGAAAACGTTATAGCGTCAGACCTGTTATCTCAATGCAGTGTGCAGTGCAGTACTGCAGAGAATAAAGCTTCTATTCAAAGAATAGATACTTGACAAAAAAGAACACTATCTATGAATAACAGTCTCCTGGAGATATCTTTGAGAACTTTTTTTTGTTTGTAAATTATTTGAAATAGTCCTTATATACTGAGACATTTATATAACCAGTCCCCTTCCCTGCACTCTGCAAAAAGCCTCAAATCACTGCTTATACTCTTTGCAGAGTAAAATTCCATGCCTGTATTTTCCCAGTCCCTGAAAAATTATGCTGTTCCCTCTGGAAGACAACACTTTGCTCTTCTGCCAACAAGGAAGCCATCAACCACCAGTCAGTTTTTCAGCTTTCCTTGGCTCATTCACTGACTCTAGACTGGTAACCTCGCCACCTTCATTTTGCTCTTTGAACACTGCTTCACCTGTGAAGCTCTACAGACATTTCATTGCTGCAGACAACCAGCTGCCATGTATGGATAGAAAAGACATACTCCTTCGTGAAGAAATAATGTGGTTTTAATGTTTTACTCATTCTTGCCTTGAACACTATCTGAAGACAGAACATCCTTCTTCTCTGCTTGGCAGCATTGGTTTTCTTCACACCAGTTTTGACTCAGTTTTTAATCAGGATGGCAATACAGAATGTGGAGACAAAAGAAAAATAGTACTATGAAGAAATGGAAACTGCACAACATCACAAAAGTAAAAGAGAGTTGAACATGGACCTTCCTATCTGTGCACCATCCAAGAAAGATGAAGAAACCAGTACATCATTTTTATTGAAGACCTGGCAAGAAAGTGCCATAAATTCACCACAACAGGTGACATTGCTAGTTCAGTGCCTCCTCATAAGGGGGGGAATATCAATTCAAGCAACTGCAGATCATCATGCTTGACCTCAAGAGCAAGTACACAGGGCAAAAACAATTCTCGAGGAAAGATGCCAGATGCAATATGTAACAGCATCACAAGGGTAAATTACCCCAAACAAATCTTTGACGTAATGGTTAAAAGGAAAACACGGGATACCTTATCCATGCAGATAATTGGGGAATTATTAGTTCAGATGGGGATTAATACAGGTATTGTAAGAACAACAAAGAACCTGAATGGCAGACAAATCATATTGTCCTTGAAAAAAAAAAAGCAAATCACTGAGCTCAAAAGTACGGGGCAGGCTACTCTGTGGTTTGAATTATTTATTCCCAGTAACTTCAATTCAGTGCCAGTTCACGCAGTGCTCTGGCAGGGCTGATCACTACAATAGTCACAGCAATACCAAGGCTGCCATTAAACTGAATTACAACAGCAAGGTAAAAAAAAAAAAAAATCGTTGTAAACCCAATCAAATCCATATAGTCGTAATGTGACAAAGGAGAGACAAATAATCCAGAGCCATCAACAACCACCTTGTCTCTGCCTATGGAAGGAACTGAACCAGGCCAGACAAGGTTAGGGAACTCTGCTCCAGGGTTACACAACTATAACATTAGTTCATTCATTTTTCTTCTAATGTGCAGCAGGCCAGGAAGCCTTTTGTACATCACAATTCTTTACTAGTCCTTGCATCTTTTGCGTATTTATACTGAAGTGCCATCATCTTTTTCCTTTCTGAAAATAAAATTTTTACTCTGCTCTAGCAGTGTAAAAGAAACCTCAAGGTCAGATTTGCAATCCCTTAGGCCACCAAAGTAGGAACAAGATGATTTTAAACAAATGAAAAATCAATTCATTCTGCATTTACTTGCATTCTTTAACTTCAGTCTTTCAGAAAAGGGAAAAGGGAAAGAGCTTAATTCAGCTCTTTCCCTTTTCATTTCAACTTTTCAAATTTTATTTATATTTTTCCACTACTCAGAAGCTTAGATGGTAAAATGCCTATGCCAGGTCCCCAAAAAAATACAGTTAGAACACTCTAAAGTATTTAAGCACGCATGTGAGCAGCCCTACCGACCTTGATATTCTCCCATCTAATGCACTTTGTTGAACTGCAGCTACAAAGACGAGCTATCATGTTTCTTTACCACAAAAAAAAAGTGCCTTACTCTTCAGCTCAAGCACATAATCAATTGCTCTGTCTGGTGCCATTATCACAGCCAACCTTCCTTCCTCAAATGTTTTACACATGCATTGTACAGTCATGGAGCAGCACAATAATAACAATAATGGAGTTATCAGTCTACCTAAAGCACTCAGAAGTCTATAGGAACAATAAGCAACTCTGAGTACCGAATTATGAAAATCTGTACTCTTTCTGCTCGAGTACCAAATCCTCTTCTTTTCTGACAAGCTAGGAAAAGCACTTCTTTCAACTTCTACCTGATATAGACTCAATTCTTTCAGGCAGTTTCACTCCAAACCTCTCTAACCTCTCCTTGATTGCCAAGCAGGGGGAGGTATACTTCAACCCTCTGGAGACCACTAGAGGAGGAGGAAAACAAGGGAAAAAATAAGGACTTGTTTCAGACGTGACTTCCTCAAAGTACATAGGTGCTTAGAAATATAGAAAGAAGCTGTTCTAGAGATTATGACAGTCAGAGAAAAGAAACAAAACACGAAAAAGACGGAGCTGGTCCAGGACAAGAGAAAGAAGAGTTACAGACTGGAACTATTCTAATATCAAGAGAGACATTAAGAATCCTCCAGGTGAATTAAGGTGTAAAAGTACTCCCTTGGTGCGTAGCAAACCTCACTGGATACCATGAGCATATATACAAACAGAAGAAATATTAAAAATACGGATTTTGCATCCAAATCCGTTCCAAACATTTAAGACACCCTGGACTGTAGTCACAAAACACTGGCCACTGATATACTGCCTTGTTACAGACACAGTTCTTCAAACTACGTTCACCAGTAGTAAGGCCCTGATCAAGGCACTCTTTCTCTCACACGACTGTCCTGAGAAGCAGGGCTTTTAAAACACATTCACCTGACAGCTATGATATATGCAAGCAAGATGGTAAGGTGAATATATTCAGAACCTGGTGACATTCCTCGAAGTCTTCACCCCTCAAAATAATAGCAAGATTCATCACACCTCCATACTCTGTTTGCCTAGCAAACACCTGCAAAGACTGAAAGAATAAGAGCAATAGCAACACTGCAACCTGCAGCATACAGCTGTGCTTACGCAATACACAAAGGCCAGCAAATTCATACTGATGCCATTCTTCAATTTGTTAAAAACATTTTGACTGCTTCAATAACAAAGAACAGCATTAAACATAGCATGGCAGGATCAAATTAATTAGGAACAAAAAATCTGGCATTAACAGAATGAAAAGCAAAGTGACTGAAAAAACCTAATCCTCTAAGAAGAAAGTATATTTGGCCACACAAAGAAACACCTTCCCTTATTTCTGCCAAAGGCAATGCCAATCCACACAATTACTGTAAAAGTCTGGGTTAGCTCAATGACCTAGAAGAGTTTAACCAGTGGGCTGTACAAGACAGGCTGACAAACGTGTCTCTGATACTTCTGAACTCTGGCATATCTACATAAGCATTTAATCCTACATCTGGAGAGGGCTTTCAAAGTAATCACAATCCTGACTTCCCGCAGTTTTGTGCATATGCTGTAGCAATCCTGAAGTGCATCACACAGATGTTTCAGGAAGTTTTCTAAAGAATGCACTGCAGACCCATACTTAGTAACTGCTAGTGTGTGCCAAGGCCACAGGACTGAACCAGACCAGAGTTACCCTATACTGAAAAAAAACCTAAACAAAACCCAAAAAACCCTTATGTTTAATAAGTAGTTGACAGGAGAGATAGCAAAGGCCTCTAAGGTTTCGTATTTCCAAAGCAGGGAACTGAACCTGACTGTTGTTATGCCTGACAACACCCAATCTCAGTGTTTTAAAACCTAACTTGAAAAAAAAGCAAATATAGCAGAGCAGGAAATGGAAAGAAGATAAAGGGCGAAGAAACATGAGTTAGGGAAAAAGTAAAGAAAATTGTTTCCAGGCCTAATAATATGAGAAAAATTAACATGTCTTCACAATGAAGGAGCTAACATTTTAAATTTTCATGCTAAGCAGCAACAAAAGACAGAACTTTTCAGTATTTTATATAATCTCACCCTGTAATAGAAACTGGAAGTAGAGAAACAAGCACTTTATTAGGAGAGGAGGCTAAAACTAAATTTCACCAGTATATAGAGAGGGATGCTATTGCCTACTTAAGACCAGCTCTTCTGACATGCTCAAGAAGGCCAACAGCAGAGTATGCTAAGGGACTGTTTCAAAGTTGTCTCCCAGTACTAAGAAACTTAACCTTTACCCCACACTCTCCCACGGTATACTTCCACTCAGCACATCAAGGTGAGAAGTCTGGCAATATTTAGCTGCCTTTCTCTGCCCATCCTAATACAGTTCAACAAGCTTCCTGGAGCAAGGATTGGGAAGAATGTGATGCTTCCAAATGCTGAAATCAGCATTTGTAAACAAAATGCCTGGGACAAAATCAGGAGCCTTGACATTGTAATAGCCTTTGTCAATACCATACTTATAAAGCCTGGCTACTTAAAAAAAGAGGTGATGCTTCCCACCATAGCTCTTACTTCAGCTGTATCTTAAATCAAAGTGAAAATCCTACAACTTACCATTCACCAATTGATTTATACTCGAGACACAATTCCTTCCACATTAACTAAGATCTGGAGCTACCAGCATATACGGAGCCCCAATTACTGGCAAGGACAGAAAAAAACACCACTAAAACCTGGACCCAGGTTACCTGTGCAACTTCAATTCTGACATTTCTGAGCATGTTCATGTCTGACTCTCAGCCTTAAGATATTTCTGCCATTTTCCTACCTCCCCCCATTCCTATACGCCCTTCACCAAGTTTGAGTCTGGTTCAATTAAAGCAAAGCTACAGACAAACTTTTAATCATACAGCTTCCCACTAGCAGATTACACGTGTTTTCTAGAGCAGAGGTAGAACAAGAAGCAGAAGTCTTGGAGAAGTGTTACTAAATGCTGTGATTGACTAACTATCATTTGCAACATTTGCTGTTTCTATTTGGTAAGTGCAGAAATTGGGAAATCGCAGAAATACAACTTATGCAGCTGGTTTTGGGGTTTTTTTTTCCAAGAGAGAAGCTCCTAGCTGTTATCAGGAAAGAAATGCAAAGTAAATGCAACTAAAACCCAGTTTGAATTTACACAGCACATACAACAGCATATTAACTGCTTCATGTTAATTGCTTCCTTAAATTGAAATTAATATGCCTCTGACAACAGCAATTTTTAAAAACTCATCCTTGTTAACTGCTTTGTCACCTTGCTCAGTGCTCAAAGCATTTCATTAACAACTACTTAACTCTACACACCCTATTTACATTGAATGGGTATTTTGAACAGGTCTTTAACAACCCATGGTCAAGCTTGCTGATGAGTATTTGCATTGTTTCTCCAATTTCCCACCATTTTGATACCTGCTAGCATATTCTGCAGCATAGCTGGTACCTGCAGAAAAGTCAACTGGAACAAATACTTCCAGCAGCAATAAAACATTCATCTTTCAGCTGTAACCTGATAAAAGTTCTTTGGAGGTTTTGTAAATGAAAATTTTCAGAAACTTACAGTCACTCAAACTGAGGTGAACTTCCATAGGGGCAGCTAAAGGCACACCTCTGAATCCAGCACAGACACCTGCCAAATCTGAAGTTTCTGCACCAACCACGGATATATTAAAAAAATTCAACAGAAATATTTGGTTTCAGACACTGAGAAAACTACTTGTTCTTACTTTGTTGCCACTAAATCTTTTTTACTTTATTTGAATTGGAAGAATGATCAAACACTAGATCAGGCTGCCAAGAGAATTTGTGGAGTCTCCATCCTTGGAGCTTTTGAAAACCTGACCAGACATGGTCCTAAGCAATCTGCTCCAGTCAATCCTGCTTTGAGCAGGTGCGTTGGACTTTCTTCAGTGGTCCCTTCTAGACTGAGAGCTTCTGCAATTCTGTGACACCAGACCAGATTGCAGATCTCAGATCTTCAAACTATACAGTACAAAAAGGACATAAACCCATTAACTTTGATAGTAAGCTTAAATGAAACAGTAATAAATGAATGTCAGATATTTTTGGCTCTCAGGAAGTTTAATTTCTCTGTTAAACCCAAGGGCAAGTGACAACTAAGAAGGAAGAAATGAGATCAAGCAGAATTGTTTAACTAAATCACTTGAGTGCTTCAATTTAAACTGACTTTTCTGAACAGACCTATAACAAATTTCAATTTAAACTGCACAGCCTGACAACACTTCCTTGCTTTAGCTACCAAATATGGGAAACCGGGACAAGCACTTATGGGATCAACAATCAGAAACAAGAAGAACATTGCAGCAACAAGATGGGCAGGCCCAAACTGAGAAGACATTTTTCAGCAGCCTTTCAAAAACGCACCTCTGTAGATCATGCAGCATGCTGGCATGAATACAATGCAGCAGTCTCATGCCAAATCATGTCTTTGACATGCCCATGATGTTCTCAGGACCACCCTGGGCAAGGGTTAGCTCACCTAAATCTGATTTAAAAACTGACTACAACTGTCTTGTAATGAATATTCAAATTTACTGGTTTGTGCACATGGCCTGCAGCAAGACTAAATTACCTGCACCAAAGGGAGGCAAAAAAACCTCCTCTGTACAAATCTTCCTAGACTTAACACTTTCGAGTATCTTTGAAGCAAATTTACTGGACCTAACCCATGATATTTAGAACACCATTAACATAGGGCAAAGGAGTGACCTCCTGGTAAAGTATGCCACTGTAGAAAGAAACACAAGATACATTGGCACAAACGAAAAACACAGTTGCCAGCACCACATTAAGCCCTTGTACCTGGACCTCAGGAAAAAACTTCACTTTCTGCACTCTTAATGGAATCTGAGGTATTCAGATGACAATTTGCTTCTCAGGTTAGGATCGGTTTTGGCACGCTGGTATATATATTTTAACAGATCCCACCTTCACTGCAAATACACTGGTCTCTGGTCTCCTCTTGCACCAGAAAAAGCCACAGGCAGATCCCTCTGCGCTTTCTGCATCACAGTATATACCCATTATGAATGGCTCTATACATGCTAATCCTGAAAAACAAAATTGATGTGGAAACATCACAATAGACAGGCAACTATCACTTCCTAGTGATATCCCAGGGAGAAGGAGAGGGGAGGGACATTTCAGAAGCATATTTGTGAACTTCTAAATTATTATTCTGGCTGTGATACCAAAACCCAAAAATTATGAGCTGAAGTACTAGCTGTGAAGCCTCTGGAAAATGTTAAGAGACTTACTGGGGCAGGAAGAATACCAGGAAATAAAACTTCTGGTAAGTAGTCACACAGCATGACATTTTCCTTACCCATTAAATGCAATACTTAATATCCTCAGCTTTATTTATATTTGCTCTATATGGGAGAATAAAAGCTTCCTTTAGAATAGAAAGTGTTATCCTAATTAGCATAAAATTCTGCTTTTAACATTATAGATGTTTTTGCTTACAGAAGTACTAACAACCATGACTGCAGCAACGTCAAATGAATTAGAGATACATTTTTTAAATTATTGCCAAACTGCAAAGCATAATGCAACAGAAATTACTAAAATTCACAGCAGTCAAAATGCGTATGTGCTGAATGCTAAATGTAAAATTATAGCTCCTCTTCATGCACACTGACAAATTACTATTACATTCTACATTAGTGTCATTTTTGAGGAGCTGAAAGATCATACTACTTATAATGACATAGACTGTGTCTTTAATTACAGCTAAAACTCTCAAGAAAATCTCATTAATTATTGCAGAATCGATCTATTTAAATTTTTTAGAGTAATATATGTTTCTTCCAAGGACAGACAGAGCTTGAGTAAATAGTATCATTACTCACATTCAGTATTCATTCTTTTGAAAGCTCAAATCACAGAAATTTAAATAATATTTCATGTCTTACTTCTGCAAAGTATTTTCCAGGACAGTTAAGAATGTAAAATGAAAATCCAAAATTATGTTGCAAAAATGTTTCCAAAAGACTACATGTAAGATGGGAAAAGGTAAATTGCACAGTTTGGGGTCAGTGGAGGTCTACCTGTTTTTACACTAGCCCCAATTATTTTAAGTTTTAATATGAAGATAGCCATCTGCAAATTTAGGCTGTTTTACTATGAAAAAGAAGAGATGAGAACCTTTCTTCACACATATGATTTTTTTTAATGACAAATTGCAGAAGAATCACATGCTGCATAGAAGCAGAATGACTGATACATTCACACCAAGGACCCAAGGGCCTTTCTGGAATGGGCAGTATTAAATAACTGAGGTTAAACTCCAGATGGCTGTATTTCAAATTAGCCTGACAGCACTGTATACATGGTACACAGCAGATGTCAGTCATTACAACAGAGGCTCATTTTGGGAGCTGAAGTTAACAGTGCTTTTAACAAACTCGAGCCTTAATGTGGTCAATAGGAGACTTTGTCTATCCAGCTTCCAGCCTGGACCGTGTGCACGTGTCACGGTTTGAGTAGCAGGAGGTGCTGTGGGGGCGGCCTCTCTGAGAGAGGCCATGGGGCTGTCCAGTGCTGGACAGAGCCACTCAGAGCTGGCTCTGACAGACCCAACGCTGGCCAAAGCTGAGGCCATCAGTGGCACAGCTGGTGTGTCTCTGTGCTGATGTACTTAAGAAAGGGTAAAAAATACTGCACAGCAGCTTTAAAAGAGGAGTGAGAACATGTGAAAGAAACTGTCCTGCAGACACCCAGGTCAGAGAAAAAGAAGAGGGAGGAGGTGCTGCAGGTGCCAGAGAAGAGATTCCCCCTGCAGTGCCAGAGCAGATATCCACACTGCAGTCCAAGGAGAACCCCACGTCACAGCAAGTGGATGTGCCCTGAAGGAAACTGCAGAGAGCCCACAAAGCAGCACGTCTTCTGGCAGCTGTGGCTCATGGGGGACCGTGCTGGAGCAGTCCTTGAAGAACTGCAATCCATGGGAAGGACCCACATTGGAGAAGTCCATTACAGAATCTCTGCTATAGAATACCAAAAGCTGGAAGGGACCCACAAGGAACATCAAGTCCAACTCCTGCCCCTGCACAAAACCATCCCCAAAAGTCACACCATGTCCCTGAGTGCATTGTCCAAATGCTTACTGAACTCCAGCAGGCTTGGTGCTGTGACCCCTTTCCTGGAGAGCCTGTGCCAGTGCCCAATCACCCTCTGGGTAAAGAGCCTTTTCCTAAGATCTAATTTAGTTTCTAATAATCTGATCTAATTTTAATTCACAAAGGACTATAACCTGTGGGGAAGGAACCCACTCTAGAGCAGTAAACAAATTACTATGATGATGACTAACAGGTCTTAGTCAATCTTTCAGATGTCCAGGAAACCCTGAAACAGACAAAAACCATCAAACCACAGCTCACATGTAAAGTAAACTAAGGGTACTGGATCAACTTAAGAATTTTTCTTAAAAAGGAGAAGACCTGGTTCTTTTAGACTTCTTTTAACTTTACAATTAGTAAACATCTCAAGAGTTCACTATCTACTACAACTACATGATTAACATGAGACTTGTTATTCAAATGACTGGTGATACCAAAAAAAGTCTACACATCCATTAGCACTGTGTAGGTCTTCCTCAGGTCTGTATATCTGCACCTGTTTATTCCCAAACAGACTCTTGGTTCATCATTCTGACAAACAGCACAGAAAATACTAATCCTGTACTGATGAATATCATTATTCAAGGCAATACAGATTTTTTTTTGATTGGTATCGCCAGCTTCCTATGCTCATTGGCTCCTTTCTCTATTTTCAGGAGCATAGAGAACAGCACTTCTTTCTACCAGAAATGAAGTTATTGCCTTTGTCTAAAATGGTATTTTTATGACATTTCAAAGTAACAGTACTGTCTAATGATTCTAATTAAGCCCACTGCTATTTTGCTGTAAATAATATGCATATATCAACATGTAGCTTATAAATCTTAGGCAAGCTCTGTTGTTGTCTTCTGGCTTGTCAGGTCTGTCTGTCTTTTCTGTGTGCCAGCAAATAAAATGGTCTGTGGAAGGCAAAAGAGATGCCTAATTTTCAGAGGAACATCCTCTAGAAACAAGGTGTATCAAACAGAAAAGTGAAAAGAGAATAAAAAGAAGGGATGAAGGGAATAACTTCAGGGCCCTCTTGCAATTTCTAACCAAATGAAATCTGTGAAAACCATAAAGGTACTGCAGGGAACCAAGGAAGGTGCAGGGGGAGAGACCCGGTGACATGAACTTGGCTGTCAGTTTGTTCCTTCCAAGGTTTGGACTTTGTCAGAACGATCAGTGCTTGCAAGTTTAATTACTATGGGTGCAACTTTTTAGCAGTTACTGACAAGGAGAGCTTCGTAGAAACTTCCTTGGAATAACTGTATAAAAGATAAGTGACCTGAGGTTTTAATAAGGGAAGTTTCAGTTGGTTTGCAGAGACGGACCATTACACTTATGGGTCAATTAAATACCATTGCTATCTTATTTCTCCTTCTAAAGACTTTGTCCAGTCTTAACACAGGTATCGTCACCCTGTGTTCTGTAGAGCCTAGGGTATCCCTCCTAACATCCAAGCTCTCCTAACTCTCACAGACTCCACTATATAAATTGCCATTCCCAAAGGAATAAGATTGGGGATATGAAAACAATTTCCCAATGAAGTGCTAAAAGGAGACAGTTAAAAACAGCTGGCTCATTGACTCAGTGCTCTTCAGCCAGCATATACATGCATAGAAGCACGGGAGATCTGAAGAGGAAAGAATTTACTCACAGGTTCTCTTCTATGTCCTCAAAGAGAAAAGGGAAAGTATTTTGTGCTCCTTTTATCTACTGGATAAATGTGAGGGAGCTGATTTTGTTTTATTTGATACAATAGTTCTTGTTCACTGATACAGCTTGCATTTCTCACTTCTAATCTAGGCTCTAACTCTGCAATTTGCTTCTTGTGATCAGCCCTCAAAGATCAAACTTAGCTGATCTAATCCCAGAATTTCTGTTGCCAAAATTCATTTCCCAAGCTGTTTAAAGGACTAATACATGCAACAATGAAAAATACATGAGCCACCTATGGTCTAATGAGGGCTTAACATTATGGAAACACTTATCACCCAAAGCAGCAGGATCTGTGGAGTCTGAAACAAAGCAGCAGAGAAATAAGCTTATTATCCATAAAGAGAGAAGCCTAATCTTAAAATATTTCAGACTAATAAAATATCAGACACAGCCCACTTCTGTTATAGAAAGGAAATTATTAGACTACAAGAATTGCAAAACAGGATAAAACCTCTTTTGTCCAAGTTTTGGGCCTCTAAGCTGTTACAAGGAAGAGTACAATGCCTTTAATGTCTGTAAATGGTATCTACAACACACCTGTAACAAGTCCCAGGACTCTGTCTCTAAATTAGCACTGAAAACTACTATTCTACTCTGAACAAAAGTGTAGCTGTCTTTGAGGGACAGGAAAAAGCATCATGGAAAACAAAGGTTTCAGATACATACTAACTATTTTGGAGAGATAATCAATAGCATAGCACACATACTTTATGGTCTACTGTTTTCTAATTCTAGTTCTGTAAGTGTTGCAACATAACAGAGTATGATTTATCAATGCATTTCCAAAACGAAAGGGTTTTGCTTAACTTACATTATAGCTTGCCAGATGCATGAAAGATTTCCATTAATAATGTGGTACCAATTCAAAATCTTTTGTCTTCGTGCAAGACTGCCAATAGATTAACTATTACGTTAAAATTAGAAACTGTTCAATGCTACCAAGCAAGTAAAACACTTAATCATACAGTTCTTTTAAGCATAAGAACAGTTGCACTGCACTACAGGAGGAAGTTATGAAGCATATGATTAAATGCAACTAAATTGGGTACAAATAACAAAAAATGTAATTTTGAAATATCTCTAAAGCACACAGGAAACAAACGGGCTTGTGAGACATGAAAAACAGTCTTTTTTGCTAGAGTTAGTCTTTCATGTATGAAAGACGTAAAGATAAAGGAAGACCACAGCTGTTGCATTTTCAAAGACATCAATGACTTCTTATTTCCCAGTGAGGTCACGCTTTTTAAAATCACCTCCAAAAATATTACATAGAGGTTTAGCATAAAGCTAGATAGTAAGTTAATTTTCACTGTATTATAAACTTTGAACCTTCATGCAAGTCTGGTAAGCAGCCACGTACAAATGACAAATCCAATCTAATTTCAGAGAAAACTCCTATAGCTCAGAAAGAATCTTCATCATACATCCACAAGAGACTGACAATAGCCCTCCTACACAGTAAAATCCTATTCCTTCCCTACCCTTGGAAAAGCACTAAAAAACAAACAAACAAACAAACAAACAAACTGAACAAAAAAGTAGCAATTAGCCTCATCAAGTAGGCAAGGATGAACAATAGGTATGAGAAGAAATAATCCACCACCTAGATATAACAACTCTAGTCACGAGAGAAGAAAATTTAAAAAGAAAGAACTCTTGAACTTTAAAAAGAAAAAGCAGCAATGTTCATTTCTACAAAAAGAGACCAAAGATATGGTTAGAAAAAAGGCTATTGTTCTGCATCCCCCTTGTGCTGCCTGGAGTAAGGAGAAATAAACACAGGAAGATTTTCAAGGCTTGTGGTATGCCCTCGAATTGTCAGAGGTTCCTGCCAATGCCACTATGAAGAACCACATGCCCAAAGTGGAAAACTGCACTGCAGTAACTGCAGGAGGCTATGGGAGAAAGCTAAAGAGGAAAGAGATCCCATGTTAATCCCAGGATTTGACACGTGAGGCCCCATTTCTACAAGGAGCACCAAGCCAAACATCTCGCAGCTAATAAGCATGTTGGACAGACAAAAAAGAAGCTGACTCACATGAACACATATGGTTTGAAGGGCAAGTTCTGCCTTTTCACACCTTAACACAACACTTTAATAAACAACCATCGTGGATAATGCTCGAAGTTAGTCAAAAGCTCAACCACACTCTCTACAGCTCAGAAATTTAACTTCAATTTTTAAAGAAAAAACCCACCATGTTTCTTTGTTCATGAAGACAATAAAAATAGAAAATGCAAAATAATGGGTCTGCATGCTCATTACTCCTATGGGAAATACTGCTTTGACCTCCATTATTCCTTTATACCCACATTATCATACTTCTGGAATAATTGCACGTAGAAAAAAAAAAAAGACCTTTTACAAATAACTTGCTGGATTTTATAAAATCTGGAACAAGGCTTTGTCTACTCACAAGGTGCAGGCTACAGCCACTGCCTTCACGTCACCCATCATACCCCACAGGAGAACAGCACCCACTGAGACCTTCATTGGAATGGTCTCCATTTTCCTTCCACATATGGTAAGCTTTGTGGCCCTGCTTCAGTATACAGCATTTAAAGGTCTGAATAAATCCCAGCTTAACCCCAAATCTTTCTTGGATCATAACTAGAGTGGCTCAGCATCTGGCAGGATTGAGACCTAAGGATATATGCAAGAAGAAATTAGCAATTTCCATTTAAATGCTAATACTTATTCTTCCCAGTGAAAATTGAAGTACAACAAGTGATCTCTCATCACACAGAAAGAACCTTGATTGTTATTTAATGATCACAACGAATAGTTAGAAAGCATGAAATGAAGCTAATAAATCTTCTGGTGAGCCTGACATTTTCAACAAACGAAAGTACTCAAAGTTTTCAAAAACAGTTCCATCCAATTTTCTTCATTTTAGACTACATTTTCCACATTCTTCAGTTACAGATCCGCATACCGGCACCACACAAATTAAAATGAAACACCCAGCTACTTGAACATTTTTTTTAATATTTCTTTTTAGTGCTACATATACAATATAAAATACATTGTATTCTACAAAGGTCAAGTTTGTGCATCAGCACTGCCCATCACATCATCTGTTTGCCTTTCAGTGATAAATTAGGAAATTAGACAAACACTATGAAAGTAAGTTTTTTTCCTTTCTTATTGCAACTTCCTAGGAGGATATAAATACAGTTCAGTTTGTTTGGGTTTTAGCATTTTTAAGCTACATTCTATTCAAAGTAAAGGTACGCTGGGGATGACTTTTACTTGACAATTAATTATTTTTAAAATTAATTAAACAATTTAATTTTTTTTAAATAGTCAGTCATCGAGACTTCTTTTTCTTTCACCCCTGCAAAGGGGAAAGATAAACAAAAGTTCACCAGACTCCAAAACCTGTGATTTCAAACTTAGTAGTCAGTATTTAGGTTACTCGTGATAGCTTCAATGAATCAGTCAGCAAAATGGCTCCTTATTTTACCAGAAGCTTCTTAGGTTATTCATAAACCAGTAACACTAAAATGCGCGTTCAGAGAGAAGCATATTTCTAGAAGCCTCTTCATGTACCAATGTAAAACAACATTTGTGACTTCAGCTACGTAAAAACGATATTGTCATTACCTAACCCCAGAAGTGCCTCATTTTTGTTAATAATATAAACACACACAGCACATATGTGTGTGAACATAAGAATTACAACACTCCCACACACTGCAGCCCCAGTATAAAACAGCATAAACTCTCTCCAGGGTTAAAGAGCATATGTAAAATACAACAGAAGCAATGCAGTTCTATTTCAATCTTATATGTGGGACACTCTTTAAGTAGAGATATATGTACCAAGACTCCACATTAACACTCCATATGACGCCACAGTCAACTGTAGAGGGGTATCTGGAATATTTCTAGAAAGAAAACAGTCTCTTAGAGGTTCAAACTATACTCTGCAACCTGTCCGATAAGGAAGAGGTTACAGCCATTTGCTTTAGATTACCTTCCTCCCCTCTTCCCTTCTCTCCTCCATGTACTGCCCCTTCAACAGAACAAGTTGTGCGGATAGCCTGAAGTGTTTGGACACTGGGCTCGTGTCACGGCACAAAAGATGCACATCAGAACTGTGGTGCTTGGCCTGTGTGATGGTATAAGTAACATGAGACTAAGTATAAGCTTCTTGTACCTCATTCATCTCTGGAAAGCTTTGTATATCAAACAAAGATCTAACCCATGGCCACATAAAATCTAAGCTGCATCTGAGCCTGCTGAATCAGATCACCTCATCAAATAAGTCAGGTCAATTCCATTTCCATTACATATGTCTACAATTATAAAAGTTCTCTATGCCATGAAATTAATTTTGAAAAACTTCAAGGTAGGTGGTCTAAGCACACCACCACACAAAAGCAAAACAAGCTTCACCCAAGAAATGACTTTTTACAATAAACCCATTGTAGACAGAGCTGGTAGCATTTCTGATAGCTGCTAGGAAACTAAAGGTTACTTAACAACTATGATTTAAACACTAGTTCCCAATTGTAATTCTGCCAACTTTGAATCCTTCAGGCTGAAATTCTTCTTGCTTATCTCAATCTAGCTTTTTTAAAATTATAAATTCACCACATCTGTAAGACAAAGAGTGTTTGTGCTGTCCACAAAGCTCATATATAATGTTTTGTGTATTTGAATAAAATATAGAACTCTTCTACTCTCTTTGAGAAGAAACTTTAATATCTAGGTATTTTAGAATAGAGACTTGAATGACCCAAGAGTTCTGCCACATTTCAAACTTAGAAAAAATGCCCAGTATGGCCAACCTGATAAATCCAAGTCGTCTGTCTAAACTGTTGAAGACAACAGTTTGGATCACACAGATCCAGGGAAAAGCGAGTAGATAGTTAGGCAAATAAGGGATAGGAAGAAAGGAGAACGCTGGGGGAAGTCTAAAAAAGGTGATGCTACAGAGGTCTATTTATATTAAAACACATTCCCCTTCAATACTGGTTAACCTTCCACACATGCTAAACTCAACCTGCATGTATGCGCATTCCACTATGACCACGCCACTTTCACAGGATCCCTGACTCACTCTCTGCATTCAGTATTAGGAATAAGGACAGCAGAACAAACTAAATCTTATCTGCAGGACACCTGCTTTATTTATAAATGGAAAACGACATAGGAACTGCTGGAAGGAGCAAACTTAGCAGCAGAATCCAGTGCACATCACCAATCAGTTTATAACAGAGCATCCTAGGGTGAAACGGGCTATCCAAGACAAATACATAGGGTGTGCTTCAAGCCCAGCAAAAGAGCAAGACAAAATCTGGGGCATGGAAGTTGCAAAGAGCTTCAAACAAACCCACAGAGCACTGTTACAGTCTTGAGCATAAATTGTCTGATCTAAGAGAGAATTTTCAAGTCTCTTTAAATTTCAAAAGTATTAACTCCTTGGCAAAGTCCTACACTTGAACTGAAATGACATCAAGCACATGTGTAGCAAAGTTAAAGGGGAAACAAAGTTTCTGACCCAACAAGGTGCCCTATGCTGCAGAGAACTCGAATTGCATCCTGTGCCCATTACTCATCATGGCAGGAGCACTTCTCAGGTGGCACGAACAAGCCCACTCTCACCACAACAAATTTGGTGCAGCAGCTCTGTACAGAAAGAGTGCCCAGCACAGTCACGCTGTGCAGTCCTGATTTCTCCCCAGAGCACAGCCATCCATCCTGTTGAATGAGGCAGTGGGGAACAGTAAGCAGTCTCAAAAGCAGGCTGTGTCCTAACACATGCATAAAAAAGCAAAATTAATTGTCTGCCTCTCTCATTTCTTAATCAGTGTATTTTCCTTACGCAACATTAACGTTCTTTTAGATTCATCTGTTAAACCTGGAAAAACAATCTTAAATGTTTTGTCCACGAATTCACAGACTCCACAGATTCCAGCTGTGACTGGCTCATCACTTTCAATATTTAAATGAAGAAAGCAAGTATCAAAGACTGCTCTAGAAGCTACACTACAAGATATAAAAGCAATGGTAGCTTTTGTATGCAGGAATTTTCGTGCTAGCTAAAAATTCTTTCATAAGAGTTCTATGCTTTTTACAGACTAAATTACGTATATTAGAATCAAGCATAATACACAAAAACTACATTAAAATACTTAAAATTGCAGCATGGCTATCTTACTTAGAAACAGAACCAAATAAATGAGAAGTTACGTGATATAACATTCTCCATCCACTCAATTCTCACCACTGCACCTGTACAGAGTGAAAAGGTCATTTTGGCACAATAATCCAAGTAGGTTATCCATGGACAATGGAAAAATGTAGTAGAGATCAAAACTGTATTTGGTCTTAAGACTGGCAGAAATTGCTATGAAAGTCAAAAATGTACAACATAGAATATACAAAAAATAAGTCCAACAAACAAAGCCTAAACTTAACAATGAACTAAATTACCTAATCAACATTTAAAGAAGAAAAAAAAATCAATAAAGTATAAGATAGGTCTGCTCAAAGCAGAGCAACAAAAAGAAGATGAGTGCTCTGATGCACTATGGAAACAGAAGGGCTTCTTACATGTTTCTGCAATTATTTTTCCTAGGGCAGCATGAAAAATATATTTTGGGTTCTTTACTTACAAGCTATGGAGATCTTACTTGCTATTCTGTCCACATGAATAACAACAAACCCTGGGAAGAAATGCTTTTTTTCAGTTTGACGTTGTAAAATTTCAGTGTGAAGTATAGGCTAAATAAATTTGTGTACATTAAGTTTCTGAAAGCTTTCAAAGCATCCACAACTCCATATAACAGCAGAACTGAGAAACAGAAAACCAAAACACTTGATTTAGGTGACACTTGATTTAGGTGTTCTGTGAAAACTTTGAAAAGATAATTTGTTCCTCTGGCAACTTAAGAGTTTGATTCCAATTGAAGAGTAAATATTATTGAACTATTGTAACAGTAAAAAGAAAAAAAGAGTGAAAAACCTCGCCAGGGGGATGGTGTAAATCAAAACCACGCTTTTCATAAAAGCACCAATCCTAAATCCCACAGTACCTCTTCTTACTTGACTGCCTACACAACAGACTACAGACTTTAACTCCTTGTCTAAATTGAAGTTACAAAGAAGAATGAAAAGTTGCCTGATGTAGGCTGACACCCACATTCCAAAGAAGCCACTTCATGATACACATCTAAGCTTAAATGAAAGATAAGGATAATAGCACTTAACTATAAAATATGGAGCAGGAGGAAAGAGAGAAACTCTCATTATCCTAAAATTAAGCCCTATGAAACGAGCATCCAGAGCTGAAATTACAATAGGAAGAAATCCAAGCACACTAAGGCATGGAAGTGGACTTCAGGCAGCAGAATATACACACCAGTTCACATAAATCCTTGCACAAGTCCCTCAATAAGAGTTTGAAGAAATCATGCAGTTATGGAGTCAGAACCAAAATACTTCAGACACTTAAAAGCTAGAATAATTTCTTTCCTTTACGATAAAATACACTGCAGCTTGTGTTAAATAAGCTACCATACTGAAGGAAATATTTAAATTATTTAATTACCAGAGAAAAAACAGCAGAAGCTAGAAGGACCTAAAAGAAACAGAGGGAATGAGCAACAAAATGGAGTAGTGACAAAGCAATAAGCACTGCATGCATAATATAAATCACCTAGAATTATACTGGAATATAAACCACAAACTTCAGAATTCGGAATTGCTTTAGAGGCTCCCATAAACCATTTAGCTCTTCTGCAATCAGAGAGGTAATAAAAAACAAACTTAGCCTGAATAAAACCTGGAATAACAAAATGCTATGAAAGCTATTAAATCATCACTCCAGAAGTCAATTGTGCTATACCAGATTTGAGCACAGTGCTCAAATCAAGATAAATTGTCTTGAAATAATAATGCAGTGCTGAAAAGTAGAAAGAGAACCAGTGATCCCAGCAGTTCCACCAAAATGCAATCTCCTTTTCATTGAGGTGAAACTTTTTCTGTCCACACTACAAAGATCAAGAACTGCTCTTCTTAAAGAAGAAACATAGCAGAAGTGCACACCAAGTATGGCACAACATCGAGAACAAAGACAGGTCTGTTTCTTCCACTTTCCTCTTGATGAGAGAAAAAGGAAATGTGAAATAGAACTGAAATGTGACCATGCCAGAACTGAGAGAAGACAGCATTTAATTCCTGGCTTGCTAAGCATCCTGTGCACTTTCTTCAAAGAGGGAAGTGGGAACCAGACCATACACTAAATGAGATTTTTAAAAATGATACACTTATAAATACATCGAGATAGTTATCATTATAATATTCTCTAAAAAACAGAAGATGAGATTTAAAAATCGATAGAGCTAGAGCTTCTAGATGAGGGCCACCAAAATGGTAGACTTTATGTTCTAGGTCTCTGCCACAAGCACCTTTTGCCCATATCTTTCCAAAGACTGGAAGAGCAATTGCCCCAGCATTCCCAAAGGAAAGCTGATATTCCTCATAATGCTCCAGAAAGTAAACATAACAGATCACCACGGACTCCAAATGTAAAAGCATCACAGGGCACTCATACCAGTGAATTAGAGCATATGGTTTATTTCCTCCTGTTAGGTCTTGGTAAAAAGGAAGAGGAAACCTGCCTGAATGCTAAACAAGTAACAATCACAAAAACATACATTCAAACAAGTTCTGGAAAAGGCTCTTCAGACCTCTTGCTTCAAGATGGGTGTCAACAGCTCATATGAAATAATGCCAATGTTTTCTGCAGGTCAAGGATATTCCTCAAGTGCTGGATTTCTTGCTCTTTTCTGTAAGGCAGCAGATCCAGTGTCACTGTCAGAAAGGACAATGACCTAGACAAGTGGGTGGACCAAACCATTCTAGCAGCACCTGCCCACCTTACCATTAAATCACTTTTCCTTTTGTACTGATGTTTATTATACTGTTTTGTAAAGACAGAAGCTAAACCTTGTCCAAGCACACACTATGTAAGAACTAGATCAATTAAAGGAAAGGGGGAGAAGATAAGCAGCTCCCAAAATGAAGTGCTATTATCTATCTGGAAGGCCTTCAATATCCTAAGAGTACCTGGAAGGAAATAAGACCAACTCAGAAGGAAACAGTTTAGGATTTGAGACAGTCAAGCTGTAAAGGTACCACAGGAAAAACAAAATTAACTCAAGCTAAAATTTCTTCTCTTGCTGCTATTTTTAAAATAGCTAAGTTGTACCTAAAA
Source organism: Lycocorax pyrrhopterus obiensis (assembly GCA_014706295.1). NCBI lineage: Eukaryota > Metazoa > Chordata > Aves > Passeriformes > Paradisaeidae > Lycocorax > Lycocorax pyrrhopterus. The sequence continues at coordinate 45,345,689 of JACSVZ010000006.1, read as the reverse complement.
TCCATTTTCCATTCCCTGAAGTTCAGTAAACTTATTGTAGTAAAATATCAGATTTTTCCCTTCCTTGCAGGCAAATTATGCATAAATGGCAGTTCACTTCAAAAAGAATTGTGCAAATATATTTCAATATATGAACTATGCTCCCTGCTTAAATTAAAAAGTTGACATGAAAAATAGATGAAAACATGAATCCTCATTAACACCTCTTGTAACCTTAGCCCAGCTATACTTTCACTCATGAAGCTGTCCTTCACATCCAAAAAACTCAAGTGAGAAATGCTCAATAGGACCTAAAGCACTTTGTTTGTAAAAGACATTATTTCCACAGTAAGCAGGAAGATCAGAGTCTTGTTTAACTTTGAAAATTGATTCTATTAACAAACAAGACATTATTTCATACCTAAGAAATCTTCCTTTAATCTAGAGATGCAGCAGTTTTCAGACTTTTTTCATTTTGATCTGTTTCAAGGGAGTAATCCTTGAAACCAACAAAAACCAATCCTGCAGAACACTGGCATGAAGTAGACAAAAATATATTATCCAACAAAAATGCCTTCAGCTCCTGCTAACAGCTCCTTTGGAAACTGCTCAAGTACAAAGAATGACCATTCACATAAATAAAGCATTTCTGAATAGCAGATAATATGGAGAATAAGTGGCAAGAAAGCATCACTGTGTGGGGAAAAAAAACCAAACAAAAATATCATTCACATAAATCATTAACAATATTGTTGGCTCGTCCTATACCGTACAGGGAAGATATAAAAGGATGTTAGTCTTTAAAGAGGCAATAATCAGGGTAAGAAAATAATGAAGACTAATATGACTTGTAGTGCAAAAGCTCCCAAAGGCCCTGTTCTGGATGGGAGTGCCACAGTGCTATGTATGGCAACAAAGATGAGTCCCCATCTCAGAAACCACACACCCCAAAGACAATTAAACTAAAATAAAATAAACTAGGATATTAATTTGATGTGTTTAACAGATCAATTTGATGTATTTAACAGATTAGATGTTCTTAGATGTGATATGTTTTTGGAGCCTGTAGTACCACTTCAGCCTAGAGAAAAAGAGGATTAGAATCTTTTTTCTGGCAGCATGATTCAGGAACAGTATGGGATGCTAAGTAAGAAGAAACAAAATATTCACCCTCTCAAACACGAAGTGCTTGGTTCACACAAATGCTGCTTATCCTGCAAAAGGAGGAAAATAGACTGCTAAGTAGTAAAAAGCAGATTCCTCAATTACGTAATGTTTTCTTTTTTTTTAAGAAGCTGGTGCTGGGTGTTTAATTTCTATAAAATTCACTTTATTCTACAAAGAAATTTTCTAAGTCCATTTCCATCAAAATATTAGCCTTTCATCTGCATTATGTATCCTTATAAAACATATTTTAAGAGGATGTTGCAGGAAAATGGCTGGAAGTCATGCCAGAAACTACTGCATTACATATCCTTTCTGCAATCCAGGTGAAAAGGAGAGTATACATTATTCTAGACTGGAAGACAGAAAAGAACAAGTCATTGTGGATTCAGCATTTGCTGCCAGAACAGTAGAAATGGTTTTTATGCAGCAGGAATTTCCCTTTTAAAACAGAACATACAGAACTCTTTGTCAAATTGAAAAGGTCTAATCAATTACCTACAAGTTTTCTGTTTACTTTTGCTGCGTTGGAGGTCAAAGGGAGACTGTAATCACAGTTCATTCGCAAAGCAATTAACACATATGCACAAACCTATGCAAATACTTGGTCAAAAAAGTTTCAAGAGGAACCCGTGTTCTCAACAATCAATACAGTAGCAATGTGGAAAAGTCTATTATGGTCATACAGCCTATCATGTTTCTTATGAGGAAAGGCTGAGAGAACTGGGACAGTTCAGCCTGGAGAAGAGAAGGCTTTGGGGTGACTTAATTGTGGACTTCCAGTACCTGAAGGGAGCCTATAAAAAAGACAGCGAGAGACTTCTTACAAGTGAGTGTAGAGATAGGACAAGGGGAAATGGAGTCAAACTGAAAGAGGGCAGGTTTAAGTTGGATGTTGGGAAGAAATATTTTACTGTGAAACTGGAACAGGTTGCCCAGAGAAGTTGTGGATGCCCCATCCCTGGATATGTTTAAGACCAGGTTGGATGGAGCTCTGAGCAACCTGGTTTAATGAAAGGTGCCTCCTGTCCACAGCAGGGGGGTTGGAACGAGATGATCTTTAATGTCGCTTCCAATCCAGGACATTCTATGAGAGACACAGATAGAAAAAGGAATCCAAAATAACAATGAGAGCAGCCTTGATACGCATGCTGCTTAAAGATGCAAATATAGTAACAAATTACAGACTATGTTCCACTTCCAAAAGCAAATGAGCATTCCTAAAATCCCACCATTCAATACTAAATACTGAAATTTAAGTTAATATATCCTACTCATCCTTAATCCAGTAATATCTTTAAGTTCTGATGCACCTAATTGCAAAGCATTGCTGTAGCTAAAGATTATCCCCAGCCAGATAGATCCCAAGAAATCCCTTAAGCTCCCTTTTTCCAGAGGGATGAAGCAAGACCTAAAGGTAACAACATATGGAAAATGCATGAAAAATAGCAGCCTAACAAAGATACTATAAAGCAGGGCAAAACCCAGAAAAATACAGCTCTTAACAGCTAGCTTCCATTTAAATGACATCTCCAGTGTTAGTTTTTTCAGTTATCGTGCATCATATGGCAGCTACGGCCCAAATCCAGCCGAGATTGAACAGCTTGGAACTCAGGTACACAGCACAGAGCCCAGCATAGCCAAGAGCCACCTTGAGGACAAAGCTGATAAAAACAAAAGCTGATTTTCTTGCTGGGAAGAACAAACACATGGAAAAATTATGTCTTTTTACGAACAATTAAACACGTATATAGCCCCATGTGTGTCTACATGTACAGCCTGGTAACATCCATTGGCTGCAGATGGCTTCAGTCAGTGATGTTGTGTGTGAGGCATTAGGGGTGAGCCCAGAGATGGGCGCTGGCTGCATTTTACAGGACGTTCTCAGAGAGCTGCTTTGAATCCATCTCCACTTGTTTGCTATGACACATTGCCCTCTCCCCTGCCTAAAGCACAAGGTGATCTAGTGCCCAGAGAAATCAGTGGAGCAGACACGAGGTCACAGACTTTCCTAATCTCCTACTATCCTCTACTATCCTGAAGTTTCATAGCCTGAAGAGCAGCTTGGGGCCTGTAAACCCCACACTGTAGGTATGTCAAGTTCACCGCAAGTAAATGTCGTATGTCCTTTAACACTTCTGAGGTACCTTGACTCCCTGGTGCCCTCTCTATCTTCAGCATCTGTACAATTGTACCCATTAACAGCCAAAAGTCAGATTAACCTGCTTAGCACAGCTAACATTAGTGTTAACACTGTAGGAACGTGTTTAAATTTGACACAAAGTAATTAAAGTAAATCATATGTATTTAAAGTACACTGTTCCAAAGGCACTCTCAAATCACTGCAGCACTGTAGATAATTATGTATAGCACTCAGCACACTGAAAAAAGAAGATGAGGAAATGTTCTTGACAAAGTGAAGGGATCTGGTGTGCTCTGAACATAATCTGAAGAAAGAATACGGGTGTTGCACAGCACATAACCTATAAATTAAGCTGTCAATAAAAAGAGAGAGAGAATAGGGGAAATAAAGGCAAAAGAAAAACAGCTTTCTTTGAAGGAAAAACATTCCTTCAAATGAACCTCAGCTGCTGAATCCCTTTCTATAAATCTAATTGTATATATTTTAAAATCCAATATTACTTTGTTCTAAACATTATTTCCTAGATGTCAAAATCAGCACAGAGGACCATGTATTTCTTGATACTGATTTGACAGGCTACTATATTATACTTTTCATGCTTACTGGTATGCCAGAACAGTTAATTTATAAAAAAACCAAAGATCTGTAAATACAAAGTTATATCTGTAGGATATTTTCATGAAACACTGTTTTGCAGCTAATAGCCCCTAAAAAAGAAAAAAAACCGCTAGATGAGAAAGGGTTCAACCCAAAATGACTAATGAGGAAGAGGAAGGAAAGAGCAGCCTGTGAATCTGCAGCAAAATTTAACGCAAGTATTGATCTCTGCAATCGGTAGCAGGTTGTCTTTCACATCACAAGTACTTTTATAGTTACACAAACGTCCTTGCTTGCCTAACAGTGAAGGTCTTGAAACAATTGACCTGATTTTTTTCCCATTTTTTTTCTGGGGGTACGGGATCCTGTTCAATCTGTCTATTGGGTATCAATTAAAAAGAAAAAACCCAGAGAAACACAGTAAATAACAAATGATATTTTAACAGAAAATTACAGCACTAGCATAAGTAGAATAAGCAAACCTATAGCAGCACAGCAGATTAACAACAATTACATCAACATGAAATCTGGTAAAAGACAGTTTTAAAATGCTCTTACACAACAGAAAATCTGGAAAGGCAGAAGGCTCTTCTGATGCTGAACTTATACACACAAAACAAACTCAGGTAACGCTGCTGAGAGATGTATGCATCTTACCCGTGAGTACAGCTTTTGCTGAAGGGTCTGCCAGATCCAGTGCAGATTTCCCATCGGTGTTCCGAATGTTTGGATCAGCTCCGTGCTGCAGCAGCACTGTGCAGGGAAAGCAGAAACAGTATCTTACCTCAGGTATACACAGGTTATTTACTGTTAAGTGTCTCCTCGGCATGATGAAGGCATAAACAAACATTGCACAATTTTCTTTATTTTTCCTTCTGTTTTTTCTCCCTCTCTCTCTCCCTTTTTTTTTTTTTTTTTGGTTAAGCACTGCAGCAAAGGATCTTCTCCGGACTAAGGCTAAGTTGGCAAGTTAAGATATAGTAAGACCACATGACTTTGCATGATAAACATAAACCCCGAATGGCTTGCAATAGTCGGGTTTGGGTTCCTCCTGACAGCTAGCTGGTATGCTGTGCATTCACTGACTCACAGTGGGAAGTCTGCTGTGGAACCTGCTTCTGCCTTTACTACCACTACTGCTGCTTGTTACCACTCCCGCTCCTTTTCCAGCTGAATATCCCAAGTTACCCCGCCTCTATAAATCAGCAATACTCCAGCCTTTCAGTGGCTCATCATTTGCGTAGGAATCCTTAACCACAGCATATCAGCTCACCTTCAAGAAGTGTAACAAATAGGGTAAGATGTGTAACCTAGTACCCTGCAGACTGGATGTTCAGAGGCTGTTATTCTCACTGGTATTTCTTTTCCCTACTAAGCCTATAAATGCATGAAAGTGCAAGTACATAAAAATACTTAGAATGCAATATGCAACCATAAGGCTAGGAAGGCATTGACACAGTAAATTATCAACTAGAGAAGTTCATTTAAAAAAATCCCACTATTTCACCTGTGAACTCTTTTGAGAAACAATATAATGCAATACAGATTGCCACCTCTCAATATCAAGACATTTTGTACAGAACTGGAAAACAAAGCCCATGGCAACATTAGAGGCCTGACAAAAAGGCCCCAAATGTCATGCAAAATAAGCACAACATACTACAAATTCAGAACAACACACTTATATTGTACAAGTGTGAGTAACAGGACAGTATAAAGAGACTCAAGGTCAAGGAGAAGAGCAGACATTTATGGTTGCTCACGTAACCACATCTGTTGAGATACAGCTGGACTGAAGAAGACAAGGCAAAGAAATAGTTGCAAACAGTTTTTGTAACTAAAGGAATAAAAATACTTCAGACAGAATTCTCCAGAAAAAACATAACCCGGTTCAGAACAAAACTAATTACTGATATTTTGTGTGTGTGTAAATACATATATAAATATAAAAAACTTTAACTAGCAAAACACTTCTCAGAAAAACTTTTTTCTGAATTAAAAATGTAACTGGTAGTATTGTTTTTATTCAAACCTCTTTTCTTATACATTTCTGACTGCAAATTCTTTTAGCATTGCCAAATTTCATATATTTTAGCTTACAGGATGAAATGCTACATGCTTGCCCCCAAGCTGAATTTTTGCCGAAGTTTGGTGCTTCAGTGAAGTAAATTGACTTATTTTACACTTTGACGAGAAGGAGCAATTGCCTAATCTTTTTGAAAGAAGACTCAAGTAGGAAGCTTAGGAAAAACCTAGGCTTTTTTGTTTGGCGGTGGGTTTTTTTTCCCCATGTTAAAACAAAAACACCAAAATGGGGGGTGGGGTGAGGGGGAATCAGCTAGCACGTGCTCACTGAATCTTGTTAGGATCAGGCACCTACGTTTCTGAAGACACCATCTGTGCCATACGTGCTACCACCCACTGAGAGATCTTACTCACGGACAGGTTTGAGAGTGAGCCAGCCTCTCAAGCCACTCAGGCACACTCCAGTAGGAACAGGCAAACATGACCTTTTGCAGATTCTTTTGAACACAACAGGCAGTATACGAACTAAGTATGGAGAGGCAGACTCTGTATGTCCCATCTCTCTTCTCTTGGACCCTGTTAGTGACTCTCTATACCCATGGAGAGGGAAGCCATTTGTCCCAAAAGGCATCAGGGTAAGAGTAGTAGCCTGAAAGACCATGCCAGCAACTAATTGTCTGTCAAGAGAAAGCAGGCAGTACAAAATGATGAAACACAGCACTGCACTGACCGGACAAGAAGGCAACAAAGGACTCACATGGCAAAAAGCCTCAGTCAAAAAGCTAGGGGAGAAAACTGAAAAAGACGATGTGGCAGGGGAAAAGATAACAGCCCAGAAAAAAATCCATGAAGAAAGACCAAGAGAGAGAAATGACTGGGATCTGACCAGTTTGGAGGTTTGGACTAGCATGTGAAGCCAAGTTGAGGCAGGTTAGGGCAAGAAAGGTGACTTTAAAAAAGGATAGCTAACAGGTGTAGAACTCTCAAAGGCATCTGCAACTGCCTGAGCCTGGTGTTAAAACAGAAGCATGTTTTCAAGTCTCTTGATTCTTCCATCCTAGGCAAACTAACCAAGAGTGCTTCCCTGCTACTTCTGCTGGCACACACAGATGACAACACCACAGTACTGCTTCCAGCTCCTCTCCTGGCTAAGAGGACAAAGGATTATGCAGTGTATCTAACCTGTTCAGTCGTGCTAATGAACCATGAAGGATCTGGCCAAGGCTTACAACATATAATTTCTGTGTCCAGTTTTTAGGTTTTTTTTAAAACCTAGGCAAATATATTAAAAATTTACTAACAAGGCTTAAGGTGGTTGCCTGCAAACACCCTGAATTATTGACTGCCTGTGGAACACACATTTAAAGTGGCCAAGCCAGGTTCAGAAAAATAAACTATCAGAACTCAATTGCTGTAACCATGAGACTCATCCTTCTTTTCTCTGCAATCATTCATCCCACTCATCCTCCAGCTTCTCCAACAGCCAGGGGTATGGTCCTGCAGAGTGCCCTTATTCAGTCCTAAGAAAACATCTACACCATGAAATGATGACAATGGCATCTTGGAAAAAGAAACCAATCATATAAATAAAAACTGTATTAGAATGCATATGAATAAAGGAAGCAAATGGGTCACAAAGGCAATCTTATTCTTATGCTTCCTCTATTGACTATTTGATTCTAACATCTCCATACTTTTTAAGTACATAATCACACAAAAAGATATCTCAGTGAGCAATGTTGTCATCAACAGGAATTAACAAGAGAAATCCAGCATTTGAAGTTTAGCCTATCAGTGCAACACAGCTGTACTTCTATATCTGGCAAACCCCAGGTAGCTTCTAACTGAATGTTCTCCTGCGTGTTCAAAACCTTTAACACTTTAGCCCAGGACAGTCTCTTCTAACCACAGGGTATTTGAGATCTAGACACACTGTGTCTCTCTAAATTTCCTTTTCAATACACCAGGGATGTGTAAAAATTTCAAGATAGATCCCCCATGTGGGGAAAAACGTTCCCTCTATAAAGCAACACAACAGAACAAGCCATTCCAGCTAATTGTAGCTATTTTGGATTTCAAACACTGCACGCTAGTTTTAGAGGATAGTTTCTGAGTAGCCTGAAAGGGGAATGTGGAAACAGTTTCTATGAAGAAACTTCTGTTTCAGTTCTGTACGCTTAACAGGCAAGTGTAACGATGTTGTGGCCAAAAATTAACTCCTGAAACTTTGTTAATTAGCATATTTGGATATGCTGGTTTGTTTCCTCTGGACAATGGGGACATTGGGGTATATTATTTTTCTGTACTGGAGAAAGAATACTGGAGAAAAAATAATAACCTCGCAATACCATTAACAGGCTATCCCTGCCTTTTCTACAGACCATATTGTACAAACAGTATAAAGAAGCTCTTCTTTTTGTTAAATCTTCATATTGCATATGGACATCAAAATCCTGCAACCTTAACTATACAAACATAGTACTGGTTTGGAGTTACATTATTACCCTCACTGCAACTGCTAAAATACTTCAGGTTCTGATTTTCACATAGTATCAGAAATGCCTTATTTAATTACATTGCTATTATACCAGATCAGTACTTGAGACAAGAAAGGCCGTAAGTCTTACTACATTTTAAAAAAAGGCACTGTATTGAACAGAGCATATACTACAACAATAATTTCAGCTTAGTGCCAACTCGATACAGCAGGATGAATCCTAAAATTAAACACTTGGCCCACAGCCTCCTGGCATAGGTATTCTGAACTGTGAAGTTAACCAACACAACCTCACTTGGCTGTCAAGAACAAAATTTTTTACTTTTGGTAGTTTCAACTTTCACATTTTCACCAAAAAGGTATGGCAAAAACTTCCCTGGTAGGTATACATCAACAAGCGACAAGTATGTTTTTACTGGGGTGGGGAGAAGAAAGTTTGTCTATATAGAAACCATCACCCAAGTACTTAGTCCTTCCTCTTTCATACTGCCAGTATGAAAGTGCACCAAATGAAAACACTTTTGATTGAAACACATAAGTACAGTGGAAACAGAATAGGGAATTTGTTCACATTAGCACAGAGATCAGAATAGTTCAGTTATGACTTCTCTAGGCCCCAAATCCACAGCTTCCTGACTATCCCTACAGGAATGCTGATGGAAAAGTTCACATCTGGTTTCAAATCAGATGCATGCAAGTACAAAAAAAAAAAGGCACATCCAAATTTTTGACTGTTGAGTGAAAAATGCAAGAACAACAGACCTTCCAGAAGTATATGTACTTCAAGCTGCCTACTGTTTTTAATTATATTTCCAGAGCTGCTCACAGCTCTACCATTGCCTACTCTCTCCCCACCAGTTTTTTATCAATGTGCCTCACTGCCTTGTGCTTGGGGTCCCTTCCAGCTACCTCAGCTTTAGTATATATGCTTCCTTCCCCCTTTTCAAGTTTGACTTCTGGAGATGATCTCCAAAGGTTCTTTTCAAACCATGTTACTTTATCTACTTTCTCCTGAAAAATCAAGGTACAGAGGATATCATCCAAGAAAAAGGCCTCTTTTTGATTTACAACATAGGCACTATCTCCCATTTCTCTAAATGACATCTCTAGAGCTGGTCAGTCTCTCACTCACCTTAGGTCCCAGAAACACACACACCTCTCAGTCTAAGTCTTGTGTAGGATACGTTTCCAAGCTGACAAGAAACACAGTGTGCTCATTTACCTCCACATTCTGAAAACATCTAGACAACACCCTGGAATGCAAAGTATTAACTTTTTTCAGCCAATGCTAAATGCATCTCCTCCCCTAACTACCAGTACATGTAAATCAAACCACTAAAGTTTTGAAGCTTTTCTCTTGTTACAAGAACACCAGTTTCTTGCCTAGATACTATACTTCTGTGATCTAGAGCCAATAATCCCATTTTGGCAAGTTACTAGATACATAAGCCTTTTTGCTAAGTGACTATATATAACAAAAGCTGTAGCACCCAACTCTTAGCTTCATAAAACTGAATATACGAGATATGGCTAGTAATATTAACCACAACTGCATCACTGATTAACTTCTGCCTCTGTGAGCAAACCCAGTCTCGCCTGTGTCATGGAGAAACAGGCTGTACTCATCAGCCACTGGAATTGCGAAGAGAAAACGTGAGAGAGTATCACTACAGAGGCTGCACAGAGCTCCAAGGTTTTAAGTATCGCTACTGGACCTGATGACATCCACAGCCTCAAACACCACTGCCAGCTCAGTCAAGAGGAGTTGGGAAAAAAACGAGAGAAACAGATCCTATGCTCTTGACGGCCCCTCTATAGTGAATGCTGTCAAAGTTGAATGAAGAGAGGATTATGGAGCAGAAAGGCTAAGCACACCAAAGCACATAGTTCAGAGTCAGGATAGGATAGAGGCAATAACCAGACGTATCTGGAAGTACTGCAAGTAGATTATTGCTAAGAAGACATGGTAACCTGGTGGCAGATCAGGGACAGGAGTGTCCAAAAGGCTTTTGAATATCTCCAGAGAAGGAGACTTCACGACCTCTCTGGGCAGCCTATTTCACCTAGACCACAGTGGCAGAATTGCATTATCCAGCCCTGTGCTGCGCATCCTGCTTTGGGTGGCTGCAAACGTTTGGTCAGGCAACAAGGCAGACCAGAGAAGCAATCATTTGCCCATCCTCACGCAACAACATGACGTGCTCTGGTTGGCACAAGAAAGGACAGCACAAGGACACGTGCCGGTGACAGGAGTTGAAAAGAATCATTTTGTGTTTCTAGTTTAGAGTATACCTAACATTACCAGCCAAAGTCCTGCTGGGTCAGTGTGAGTTGCTAGCGCTCCCCATCATTTGGCCTTCTCTACTTCCCTTGTTCAGGGCATTCCAGTTTCCCGTCAGCCCAGACATGGGTTTGTTCCCAATGAACCAGCATGTTGGTTTTGTTCTTTGTTGGGGCCAGACAGAGCAAGAGACAAATACACTCAAAGCAGTAGCACCAAGCAGAAGCTTACAAAAGCAACACTAGGCTCCACTATGCTGAAACAAAAAATTTTAAAGGGAATTAGGTGGTGTTCCCCAATAGCATAGACAGAAACAAGAGTTCTCACAGCAGGAGGGAGCAGAAGACAAGTAGCAGAGAAAAAGTGATAAAGTTCTGAGCAACAGAGAAAAGTCAGAGACTGCTGATATATTAGGAACCAAGAGGGAAACACCTGTGAAATGCCTCAAAGGAATTATGGCATGGTCCTCTAAGAAGGTGACAAGGTCAGTGACACAGCTGAAGTGTCTCTATACCAATGCACACAGCATGGGTAGCAAACAGGAGGAGCTGGAAGCCACTTCGCAGCTAGAAAGCTACAATCTAATCACTATCACTAAAACATGGTGGGAAGGACCACACAACTGGAATACTGAAACAGACTACAAACTGTTCAGAAGGCAAAGACAAGAAAGGAAAAGCAAGCAGGTGGCTGCTCTCCAAGTTTTAAAAAAAAAAAAAAAAAAAAAAAAAAAAAAAAAAAAAGGATTGGCTCTAGAGAGCTGCCTTGGAAAAACAGCAATGAAAAAGTTGAGAGCTTATGGGTAAAAATTAGGGGCCAAGACAACAAAGTAAACCTCATGGCTGGTGTTTACCACAGTCTACCTCATCAAGGGGAGCTTGTTGATCATGAGTTCTTCCTTCAGCTACAGGAGGTGTCATGTTTGCAGGCTCTGATCCTGCTGGGGACTTCAATTACCCTGACATCTGCTGAAAAAGCGGCACAGTAAACTGTAAGCAGTCCAGGAGACCCTTGGAGTGCAATGAGGATAATTTCTTAATCCAGGTGACAGACAGCACAACTAGAGGGGAAGCATTATCAGACCTGTTCCCTACCAACACAGATGAACTAATTAAGTATGTCAAGATTAGTGGCAGACTGAGCTGCAGTGGTCATGCCCTGGTGGAATTCACTATCATGATGGATATAGACCAGGTGAAGAATAGAGTAAGGACTCCAAATTTTAAGAATGCACTTTCAGTTGTTGAATGAATTAACGGATGGGATCCCCCATGGAACTGCCCTCAGGGACAAAGGAGCTGAACAGAACTGGCAGCCCTTTTTAAGGACATTTTTCATAGAGCCCAAGAGCTCTCAACTACCACATGTAAGAAAACAGGCAAGGGAAGCAGGAGACAAACATGACTTACTAAGGACCTCCTGGTCAAACTAAAGTGTAAGAAGGAAATGCACAGTTCTACAGGAACACTGGCTAGAAAACGGAAGATTAAAGTAAACATATCTTCTCTTGATAAATAAGACACGAGAACTAGTGACAACTGATATGAAGAAGGCTGAGCTATTCAACATTTTTTCACCTCAGCTTTCAATAGTAATCTCTCTTCCCACATCTCTCAGTTCCCTGAACCTCAAGGCTGGGGCAGTAGACTGCAGTTCCCTTCACTCTAAGTTCAAGACCACCTGAGATACCTGAACATAAGTCCATGGGACGCAGTGAGATGTATCCCAGGGTCCTAAAGGAATTGGCTGATGTTAAGATGCCCAAGAAATTCTCAATCATATCCAAGAAGTCTTAGCAGTAAGGTAAATCCCCACCAAGTGGAAAAAGGAAAACATCAGACCCATTTTGAAAAAAGGTAAAAAAAAGAGGACCCTAGGAACTACCAGCCAGGCAGCCTCACTCCACATCCAGCAAAATCAAGGGACATTCCCTTGGAAGACACATCAAAACACATGGAAGACAGGGAGCTGCTTAGAGATAGAAAGAACACATCATGCCTGACTGATCTGGTTGCCTTCCACAATGAAATGATTGCATCAGTTGACAGAGGAAAAGCTACAGATGTCATCCACCTGAACTTCTTGCAAGGCTGGAACAGGTTGTCCAGGGAAGTCGTGGATACCCATCACTGGAAGTGTTCAAGGTCAAGTTGCCCAGTGCTTTGAGCAACCTGATCTGGTGAACACTACGCCTGCCCATGGCAGAGGATGAGAACTACATGATCTTTAAAGGTCCCTCCCAACCCAAATCATTCTATGATTGTAACCCTGCAGGCTACAGTTTTAAAATTTATACAGATAGATGGTCTTAAATGGTCATTTTCAAGTAAAAGAAAGCTACCTCTAGTTTAAAAATGCTACTTTTGACCAAATGTGATGTAATCCAGATAAATACAGCACCTGCTTGCATGTTTCTGTTACCTTGTCATTATATAAACAATTGCAGCAACTGCGGGGGGCATCAGTATGTGGGAGGAGACAATACACACAGACAGCTTGGAATATGGCTCCCCTAGCAGAGCCACTTCTTGCTTTACAGCTAAAATGACCATTTGGTCCATCAGGGTCAGAGGATAGCCATATCAAGTATCTCCCTTTATTGACACAGATCTGATCTTTGAAAGGCAGGTTCTCATGAACCCATACGCTGTGGAAACTGCACTAGTTCCTACAGTAACAGGATGCAACACCAAATTGAGCAGAGGCCCAGTACAAGACTAAGTGGAAACAACACTTAGAGGTCAGGTTCCTCCAGCTTAGTTGAGCAATTCATAGAAACAGGCTTCAAGGCAGCAGTAAGAAAACAAAGAAGCATCATGAACAAGGTCTCCCAGTACCACCTTTTTGCTTGTTTGTTTTGAAGGGAAAAGAAGGATCTAGACAAAAAGAAAATTACAAAGCATCACTTTGAAGGGATTTTAACTTAATTTAACTCTTAATTTTTCAGAAAGACTCTTTTGTTTCAGTCATTGTTCGCCCCAGAAGTACTTTCAGACTTGGCTCAATGAAGTTTCAACCTCTTAGCAAGACAACCTGACTCCCTGTCTATATCTACATACCATAAACCTCACTTCTCAACGTACTGCAAGACTTCAATGCATTCTAGACTTAAGTTGGCACTAGATGTTCCAGAGATCAGATTTATGTAATCAAACCAAGGTAAGGGCAAGGGAACTGAACCAGACAACCAAAACCACAAGTATCACAGCCACAGCAAGAGCTCTTCCAACAAGGGAAGAAGATACTTTTTTGAAAGGTTCCCTCCTCCCGCTGTGATTGCCATCAAGTCTTTCCCCATAAGTAGGTGCATCCTGAGTTACAAAATCCTGAGTAACATGCTCTAGGGAATCCTGCTTGAGTAGGGAAGCAGGACTGGATCACCTCCAGTGGTCCTTTCCAACCTTACTCACTCTGTGATTTTAACTATGACTAGTTTTCTGTATGTAGGAAGCACTACAAAATTGTTCCCTGGTACGCCAGTTCTGCCTACCTGTGATTAAATATGCATAGAAAGAACATGCAGAAAGTTCCAGAGCCCGTAGGCAGCATAGCAGAGGCTGATAATATCCTTCTGCCCTCAGAGAAAGAGCCAGAGTAGATTGCTCAGCCTACATGAACAGCAATTCAAAGCCTTGATCTTGCCTGGACTTAATGAAGTAAATATCCCTGTTTCATTTTTTTTGATGTAACACTTTTCAAGCTAAAATTTTCCATTCCAGCTACGAGTGAGACCAAAAGTATACGCAGGTTATGCAGAATGCAGTCTTCTAGAAAACAACCTCAAAACCTAAGTGTAATTGCAGTTCTTTTGTTTGTTTGTGGTTTTTTTACATCATGCAAGAGACAGTGCTGTCATTCCAAAATACTTCCCCCAAGAACACTATCTGCACAAAAAGCTGTGTAAAGGAAGTATAAAGGAAGCTTTGGGAGTTCCACAATGAACCTGCAAAATTCAAGAACTCTAGAAGTTTCAGCTACCAAAAAAAAAAAAAACCAAAGAAAAAAAGAAAAAAAAGAACAAAACCATAAAACCTTTTATTGAGCTAATAAGCAATGAAAGACAGTACACTAAGCATTTATTTAATCCCATTTATTTGCAGCCATGCACATACACTCCTGAATCACAGTGAACACAGTGAATCAGGGACCGATGGTGATCAAAGGGACCTCTGTAGATTATCCTCCCTGCTGCAGCTGAGCCACCTACACTCAGTTGCCCAGGACTCTGTTCGAATGGCTTTTCAGTATCTCCAACGAAGGAGACTCCACAACTGCTCTGGGCAACCAGTGATTAGTCGCCCTGATGACAAGAAGCATTTCCTGGTGTTCAGAAGGAACCTCCCAAGTTTCAATTTGTGGCCATTTCACAAAGGGGCTTAAGAACCACATCTAAGTGTGTTTAAGTAGTCATCTGGAACATGTATACTGTTGAGTGTGCAAAATGGAACAGAAGACCCTTTCATCAAAAGAACTCCAAAAATATCTAACAAAAACCATTTAGCCCATTTGCAGATGGTGTGGATTGAGGACTCACTATGCAACAACTAAATCACAACCCTTTTCCTTGCAAGCAACAATTCTGCAGCTACTTACGCTTCTAAGCATTCAGTTTAATATACTATACTGAACAGCTAGAAATCTTAAATGCTGCCCTGCCCTACTGTCTGAGCAATTTATGTTTTCATCTATATCCCAACCTGAAAGCTGCTTTTAGGACAAGTCTTCACTGCTTGGTCCCAATTTAACTTTTCTCTGAACTAATTCACCTTTCTACTTCAAGTTTTATTCAAATAAATGTCAGCTATAATCCCAACATCCCACTTGACAGACTAAGAGCCCTGCTTTCAGAGTCCTTGAAAAGCAGAAGCAGTCACCGAGGCAAATCAGGTCGACAAACAGCATCCTAAGAGGAAAAGGAATCGAGGAGAGCTAAGAGACACCAAAGATGAATTCCAATCTCCTGCGTAAGCTAACCATTTCTTTCAGGTGAAGTCTGAGGGAAAAAAGTCCTGGAAGTCAAGTTATAGATTGCATGTGAAATTAGCTGTGTGGCTATCAGAAGGCACTATTTGCCAGTGCACCAAAATCTAACACTTGAGAACCAACATGAAAAAAAGGGTCTTAAAAGTTTCTTAGAACCTGTCCTGGATCTATCATTTTTCCAAAACAGAAAAGCATCTGAAAAAGCATTAATTGAAAGGATTTAAACCCTAGCAGCAGCTCTCATCCCACCATTCAGTGAGGCAAGCACAAGATGGGGAAAAAACCAACCACCAAACCCCAAAACAACTGTCACATTCCACGAGCACATTCCTCCTTTTCCAGAGGTGAATTTCAGTGCCTACCAGCTTTCAACAGTACACAAGTCACAGATGGTGTCTTAGTCATACCCCTATGGCACACACAGTGACATTTTGATGTGATTAAGAGCTAAAACTCTTCAGATTAAAGAAGTCCCAAAATGTAAAATAACTTTTGCATATTTTGCATAAACTTGAACCTCGCGTCAATTTTGTAAACTCACCATTAGTCCACAACATAGCTACCAAACGTTTAAGAAATATAAGTAACGTATGAAATCTTAGGAATAACAACTTGTTCAGTCCACAAAAATGTGGTTAAAGCTACGGGTTAGCCAGATGACACGAGTATTCTCAAAAATTCTGTTTATGAAGTAAAATGAGGAAGCTAAGAATATACTAAGTTCAAGCAGACCTAGAGCTCAACTAACAACTGACTAGCGAGCAGTACTACATATATCAGTCTTGTAAACTTTCCCCAGCAACTATCTTAGATCACACTATTAAGTAAAAGGGTAAGATTGCTGTTGATTTTTAAAGCCCAGAGCTACATCCATTTTTTTTCCTGCAGCCCTAGAACTGCTCACCACCACGGCCTACTGATACCGAGCAGTGCAAGTCTTAGCGTATTTAGCATTAGATCCTTGACAAGCAAATACTCTACAATGCAAAAATCTCAATCTGTCAGGGAAGATATCGTCAATGCTATAGGTCTCACGCTAGGGAGTGATGCACATTACATCAATCTGAGTGAGTTCTTTTCCTGGGTCACCCATGTCCTGTGCCATCCTTGTATCACCCCGAACAAGAACATCAAAACAAACTGTTCCTCTTGCATCACTCATCATATAAGTTCAGTATCCAATACCATAGTTAGGTCAAGAGTACTGTGCCTTACCAAGGAACTGCTCAGTATTGCTTGCTTGGACAAGACATCAGCAAGACACAAAGACTACACAAAGCAGCACAAATAGCAGGATTCACATCAGAAACCCCAGCCTTGCTACTGCATGGTGCATTTGTATAAACCCGGTGAAACGGTGAATTACAGGAGTCTGTGTTTATCAATCATGAGTACTAGCTGCATGAAAGCTGAAGTGAAGACCACCAAGAGGCAAGAGTTCAGTATTTTCAGTAGGCTTCAAGCACACAGTTCGTTTTGCACACTTGCTTTACATGCTTTACAGAAAAACCAAATCATTAAAAAGAGACACCTTCCTTTATTCACTATATGACAAAGATTTATTTGCCTACACATTTAAAAAGCAAGACCTTTATATCCTGTAGTAATACTTTAATCAATCTTTTCCATTAGTCTAATGTAACATCTGAGAACTCTGCTAGAATTTGCTCCACTCATTTATGCCTTTAACATCTACACATATATCTACAGATTGTTTTTAAACCACATATGAACTGCATTAAGGACCACATGGCTCCACTGAGAAGCTAAAAGTGGATATTGCTACAGTAATCAGAAGCATTGTCCCATAACATTAATTATTTCTGCAAGATATTTAGAAAGCCACTCTAAACTGATACTGGACATTTGAAAGCAGTTTCAGTGTCTGCAAGAGGACCATCTGTTCCATTACTCTGTTCTGAATGATATGCAACTTCTTCCCCTCCTTCTCAATTTGTGAATAGCTAACATAAGTACTTTTAAAGACCTTAACTTCCCAGAAAGACTCTACAGCAAATTTTCCAGTAGTCTGCATGTTACTGTACCACCTCCTTCACTGCCAAGAAATCAGATTCTGATTTAACAAACACTTTTAAAGAAACATTATAAAATAAATTACTCTTTTCTTCATCCTCCACAGATTCTCCTATGCCAAGCAAGCAAACAAGGAAAAAAGTCATTTTCTTGACACCTTAATTTTGAAAAAGAAATAGGACTGGGAAAAAGTCTAAAACCTACAGACAGGTCATAACATATTAACTGTCAATACAATTCAAACCTAACAGAAAGAAAGGCAGCTTTCAAATTATGCATTGCATTAAATCCCAGCAAGGCAATCCTTCTCAGCCTATTTTCATGAGGTTGAATTTCAATCAACTTTTAGCAATACAAATACCATAATCTAAACAATAGCCTTAAGGACCGTAAGTAACACAGTAACATGACAGGCTTTATAAGCCTTTAAAACCACTAGTTCCAGATATGAGGATAAGAAGACATTTTATTGGCATAACCCTGCAGACAAGACTTCTTCACCTGAAATAAGGCTTCTTTTCACCTTTGTACAAAGCGTCATCCTCTCTGCTATAAAGTTTACTGTTGATTTTGTTTCTGAAGAGGATTTAACCTGAGGATTAATCCAGCTCAATCCTTGGTCCTCATAAAAAAAATGTTGTGATTCGGCACTTCCACCTTGCATCAATGATCCACTTACTTTAAGGTTCCTTGCACTCCAAGACTTTTCTTTGTTGGGTACGTATGTGTGACTGACACCACTCAGAGAGATTTCTTCAGAAAGTGTCTATTACAGCTACACGTGCACAGGTACCAGCGTGCACTAACTCCTGGAGACTACACACCATAACAGACCTGTCTGCACACAGATGTCACACACTGAAGAGGTATCCTTCACATACAGGAACAGAGCCATTTCCCTCACGTCTTTCTGCCCGAGTCCAGCAGGGAGCGCTGCAGTTGTATAAGCCATGGCAGAATGCCCCAAACCATTTTCTGCTGTCACTTTTGACAAAAGCCCTGTTGTCTCACACTCCAGTCCATTGTTACTATGACAACGGCATTACAATGCCTCCCAATTACCAATGTATGATTTCAGTCGTGGGTTCCTCCACCCCCACCAGCTCATAGAGAAGGCAGCCTTATTCTCAGGTCTCTTTCAATAGGGCAAGTCTGAACTACAGACTACTGAACTACACTGTAAATGCAAGAAATGTAAGACTCAGCCCTCGAGGCTTTAATTTCTGTGATGAATATTAACATTTAGAAGCTAACATAGCTTAAACAAGCAGTTAGAGGACATGAAACAATTTAAAACTAAGAGCAAGTACTTAATTGAGACAACAAAAGTATTCTTCCACTCAAGCTAAAATATGAAATTTCCATCCTGTGTTTGCTCTCACTCAAGGTTCCTTTGAGAAAGACTCCATGAAGAAACAGTATAAGAAGAGAAGGATATTAGGTGTCTGAGCCACTGCATATGCACCAATTTAAAACCACTTTGCTACTCAAAGAAGCAGGGTTCCAAACAAATGCTGTAACTTACAGAGCAGAAACAGACCAAAATAATTCCTAATCCAAATAGTCTGACGAGCCTGCTTCCACAACAACTGATTTGGCTTTGATAAGTATCTGAATAACAAATATTATCATGAATAGCCAGTATTTTTATTTTGCATATAGGGATATATAATAGATGCATGCTGTTAATAAGGACTGCTTGTGGTTAAGCTTATCAAAGCACAAGGTATCTTTCCTCTTTCATCAATATTAACTACAACTACCAGATAGGAAAGCTCCACGCTGTAGGGATTAATTCATGTCCTCCTAATGGAGCAAAACTCACAGTTCTGGTACACAAGAACAGTCTAAAGCTCTTTAAACTTCTCTGCAACTTAAAAAAGTTCAAATACAAGTCACTGTTTCCCCGCAATACACTATGAACAGTCAGTAACAGTAGTACTCCAACTCAGTAGTTCAAAAGTCAAAGCAGGAATAGAAACAATATTAAGCATCTTCTGATATAAACAACAGCAATAGTTAAAACATTTTACACAAAGTATTTGAAAGTACTTACTTGAGAGCGTTTTCCAATGATTTTACAAGCCTCTGAACATCAGATATCCAGGATGCCTCTTTGAAACCAAGCTTCCTTCTAGAACACCAGTTCTCCAAGCGAGTCTTCAGGAATTCAGTACAGCTCTCCAACAAACAGCATAACCAGATCCCAATGGACCTCAATTACCAATATCCCCTCTAATTCCTATTAAGAAGCTACTAGTCTTCTTACAGGCTTCTGTCTACCCAGTGGATAAATCTAAGTCAGCGTAATTATTTTTCAGTTAAGTTACCAGATCTTCTCCCTGTCACCCCACCTTCAAAAAGAACTGGCTGCTACACAATTTTGCTTCCTGACAGCACTTCCTATGTTTGTTTTATTATTATTATTTTTCAGGTAGTAAAATCAGACACTGCTTTAACTTTTACAGTAATATGGTTCCTCTGCTTAAAAGGCAAAACACTCAGAGCATTCTAAAATCTCTTGGGACAAAAATACCATAAACTGCAATAATTTTACTCTTTGCTATACAAGCCTTCTTTGCAAGGTGACCAAATAGATGAGTAGTTCAAAGATTTTAGTAGTTCAATGATTTTTAGTAGTTCAATGATTTTACCATTTTTACAATTCCTTTAAGGTTTACTGTGTGCTAGTTCTACCCATGAACTACCTTTCATTGATTTTTTTTAAAATCCCAACAGAAGGTTTATCTGCCCTACAGAAAGGGGTCACATAATACTCCCTCCACATCTTTCGTCAAAACATGCATACTAGCAGAACGTAATACCTAATGAATTCTTCTCCCTCCTCAGTTGTGAGGAAGTACAGCAGTGTGAGGAATGTTTTGACATGCTTACAAAGAGGCATTTAAAGAACAGTGATCCCTATATTAACAGCAGGACCTAGACACCAGAAAAGCTGTTAGCTTAAAGTTTTAGCTTGCTTGCTTGTTGTACCTTTCAAGTGCAAAAAGGGTAAAAGAAAAAAAATCAACTTACACAGAAGTTCTCTGGTCAAAAAGAGACAAATGCACCTTGACAGTACCATTAGAGGTCACTTCATAGCACTGGAACAGTAAATTCACCATGCCACAGGATCTTTGCAATAGATTTTATAACTACCCCAAGGAAGTCAGTAAAAACACTAGTCTCAAGTCATATTAAGTAATTCTGGATGGATCCTTTTAGCACTGCATGGGCTAAAAGTGATTTTTAAAAACTTTTACAGGTTTGTACACTGATGAAGGGAGCTTTGCAGTAGACAGAATTTTTTTATTTCCCTAAAATTACTACAGTATGCTCTATGTTCAGACCCATAAATCAGGGCGTCACCACAGAAGATGCTTGTGTTTGCATATTTTGAAGGATGCCCTTAAACACTAAGCAGGTGTATGACACCTGAGATAATATTTAGCATAGCAGTCCAATCAGTATCAACACTTAACTGGAGATCCACATGGAAACAAAAAAAATCTCTGCAAGAACAGCTACAGCTTCTGCAGAAACAAACACACTGGAGGGCAAAGCAAACCCAGACAAACTGCACAAGCACAGCTTCTGTAAGGTTATTTTTAGCCCAGTTTTTTTTTAAAAACAAAAACAAAAAACAACTGTGCTACGCAAATAGTTTTAAAGGAGCTTTAGCACACAGGAACTACCTTGAAGCTACTCCCATGCAGTGCTCAGCAACCAGAAAACCACACCAGAAAGAAAATTAGGTTACCCTATAAATGTACTTCACCCATTTTTGGTGTCCATAACCCCATACCGACCACTCACCCTTAAAAAAAATGGCCGGGGGTGAAGGAAGGCAGGAGGCACAAATAGCAGAATATTCAACATGATAACTTAACAGAAGATTATATTTTCAGCTTGGAAAAGAGATATTTGAGGGAAGAAAAAAAGATCTATAAAATCACAAAGGACATGCAAACTGCAAACAGAAATTATTGCTCACTAATTCTCACGAAAGTCCTGAACAGCTTGCAATAAAAGTCATCAAGAAATCAAGAATAATGTTTTCAAAAAAAGGAAGGGTTGCTTTCTTTCAGCAAGACTTTTAAACTGTAAAATTCTCTTGCCACAGAACACCTTCAAAGCCAAAAGTATGGCAGCATTTAAGAAGCGAATTAGAGCTTTCAGGAATTTTGTACACAAATTACTATGCAACACAGTTCAAATGCAGCCTCTACTTTATGAAGTTCCTAAATTGCCGATCGCCATTGGAAAGAAGGATACATTTAAGGCAT
The DNA here is from genome assembly GCA_014706295.1 of Lycocorax pyrrhopterus obiensis. Taxonomy (NCBI): domain Eukaryota; kingdom Metazoa; phylum Chordata; class Aves; order Passeriformes; family Paradisaeidae; genus Lycocorax; species Lycocorax pyrrhopterus. The sequence continues at coordinate 45,323,700 of JACSVZ010000006.1, read as the reverse complement.
TTATAGTCTCCGAGCATCATGAGCTACATGTCATTTCTGGAAAAAAATGAGCTACGTGGATCTTCATCTGAAAGTCTATACTGCAGTCAGACTGAAGAAATAGATAATTCTTTCTCCACAGCCCAACATGCAGAACAGTCACTACCCTGACGTCACAGCATTCCTCCAAATGCACTTTGCAGAGTTCACCACTCATCCACTATTCCATGACAAAATACGACACTGAGAAACAAAACCACTTTTCATCAGCTCTAGAAGCAGTTCATAGACACCGAAAATGCATCCTCATGACAGATAAAGCAATCCTAGAAGTTATAAATACCAGAGGACACTAACAATTGGTTCCAATGCTTCAATAAATTTAGTCCAAAAACTGATTACATAAACAATGTTTTCAAGCGTAATTACTTAGCAACTAAACAGATCTGCAGTGACTGAATATATTGCAAGAGATGGTCAGCAAACCAGCTGAGTACTGCTTACCAAGACCTGCACTTCCAGACCCAGGACACAAAAGCAACTGCCACCTAAGAGAGCCAATACTCCTCCCAAACTCAGCACATTCAACTTCTCTCCGTACACTGTCCTATGACTGCAATCAGTAAAACAGAAGAAAAAGAACTCACACCAGCCATTTGCTGTCTTACAGCTTCCTGGGCGCACAGTCTGGTGAGTTTTCATCAGTTCATGTATAGTCCTCATTTCTACACAAGCTTCCCAGTGGCAGGGTTTGTACCTATTACTCTAAACTCAGCAGTACAGCTGAGCACTCACAGTACCTTTAGCACAAATAAAGACACTCCATTCCAACACACCAGCTAGACACAAGAGCATTCTACTGCTGGAGTCACTACCTGTCTTTTGCTGGTCTTCCTACCATGCTTCAATGCCTTGAGTTTTTCTCTGAAAAATCATTATTCATTAATGTGCTGCATCTCTGCACTCTGTTCAATTATCACTTTTTCCATTTTTGACTTGTAAAGTGACTAAAATAAGTGTTCTACGCTAGATGTGATAAAGAAAATACGCAGGCTGGAGTAGCATAGACGAGGCAAAGGAGAGAAGATAAAGTGAAAAATCCCCACCCATTATATCATTTGGAAGAAGATGCCAAGAGTGGGTAGCCAAAATGAGGTTAGATGAATAATTTCTATACAGTCTATCACTTTTCAAACATATCCAAATTCAGCAAAAAATTCTAGGTTATGGTCCGGCTTTCCCGTTCTTCAGTCAATGCTTTTTAAAAAGCATGCCCTGCTTGTTTAAAAAGAAGTGCTCCAAGGATGTGTTCTTTGAATTTTAAATTTTTTTAACAGAACAGTTGCTATCATGTCAGTTGCAACAGTATACACTTAAGGTGTAAACAGCAGTACTGTACAATGTATTCCAAAAAGCTATTCAAATATTCTTAGTCAGAATGCAAACAATCATTGTTGCATTATCCCTGTGTATAATATGTTCCTTCAAAAGACTTCAAAATTAAAGCTGAAGACCTTGAAATATAAGTTTTATATAAAACTGCTAGAAAGAAACAGGAATTTTGCCGAAGATGGCAAAACATGCTTGCCCACTAGAAATAAATAACAAAATCACTTCAAACATGAAAGAACAGACTTCTTTGCCTATACTCATGTCCTATCAGCTTTATGGAATCAAATAAATCCCAAAGTAGCATCATACTACAGTACATAATAACCTGGTGACAGTGCCTTTAGTGTCTCACCCTAACAAATGAAATACCTGACTGAAGTACAACACACATGGATAACTGTAACTAAACCGAGCACAACAGCATCATGCTTGCTTGTTTAAAATAAATTATAAAAAAATGCCCCAAAATTCCTACAGAGCTACTTGCAGGCAGATTGGAGAAGAACTGCACATAGTGCTACAAGCCTGCTCACTGCTTCCAAGGAACCCTAAAATTGCTCCAGATAGCAGAAGAGCCTCGGGATTTGATCAGTAAGTACCACATGCTGAACATTTACATATACATGGATCATACCCTAAGTCTAGCATCAACATTTAGAGTCACAGATCTCATCTGTGCACAGAATACAGAATGAAGTTCTGCGTAATACAAGCCATAAATTTAATCCTGTACTTCCTTTCACCAAGCCCACAACTTCTTGCTGAATTAAGAGTGAACTTTAAAGGTACCATCAGTTCTTTGATTATAGAAATTAGATCTAAATAATCTCAAATTACTACCAGCACTGTACATCAAAATGGATGTATCACATAATCTGCCTCTTGATCTGACCTGCCCCAACTTCTCCAGAGTAACAAAGTCTTTAGACAAACTACCCAAAGCAACACTACCCATGCTGTCTTGCCCTGCCAAATCCTAAAACCTGTCACAACCATCTTTCATCTTATCTATAAACACGAAAGTGTGCTGCTGCACCCTCTCCTGCTTTAATACAAGGTTTCAAAAACTGAAAAACACATCTTTTCTGAAGCAAAAAACTTCCAAAGCAAAAGGTCAATTTTCTATTCAGCCTCTTATTGTCAAACTTTCTTCCATTTAATTTGGATTTTCAGTCAGCAGTTCCCAAAATCAGGTTGACTTCAGCACTAAACAGACCAAAGTAATTACTTCCTTTAAGTCCTAGCTCCTTTACTAGACTCCAGTTACTGACTGGAATTAAACTTACTTTTCCATTCAACATTGGCATACTGAACTGTTACTGGAACCTACTATATAAATGGATCTCTTCCCACATACTGCTGCATAATCAACCATATTCAATTTCTACAAAATATTCTCCATAGTTTACCTTGCATACAGAGATTAAATGGATCCATCACATCACTTGTAAAAAGAAGAAACAGACTGAAAAATTATATTCTGGTGTTTCCTCCAATTTTCTTTCACTCAATTTCTGGTGTTTATTCTTAAGTAATCGCTTAAATATTGCAATTAAGCTAATGCAAGATCTTGTTCTTTAAGTTTCGTAGGTTCCTCTGAAGGAATTCTATGTAATAAAACTTTCAGAAAGAAAGACATTATCTGAAAGTCTGAGAATTGTGTCTTGTCATTTGGATAACATATAGAACATACAGTTCATAATCTTAACTGAAGTGCCTAAAAGTCAGGCTTTCCTTTACATGTTTGATTAATAAGAAATGCTGAGCAGATAATTTTATTCAAGTTAGTAGATGTTAAAAGAGCGTAAGTTCAATAAACTGCTCTGAGTGCAAAAAAAATAAAAATAGAAGTTCCCATTTAGAAACAAAGTACTAAGTACACACTGAGGAAAACCACAAAAGTTAAAGACATCCTGACTGAAAAGCTCTTTATATGTTCTCAACAAATTGTAAATGGTTGAAGTGTTCAATTTTATTTGAAATTGCTTTGGCTCCGGGCTACAAAACACATACTGAAGATAGATCACCACTGAACAATGGCGTCCTGTAAATTGTACTGGAAAGCTCCAAAGGACCAAGTTATTTCTCCATACTGCGTAGAATGAAAGGTTTACCATCTTCCTAACCACTACTACAACATATTTAGCAGCCAAAAAAGCAAAGACTTTATCTAGTAAAGCTAGTTTTCTTGACAGCAACCAAGAAAGACAAACCTACATATTCAGATTTTAAATACTGTAATTTAACAAACAAGGAGACTTCATCCAATCTCTCCAGGATAGTTTTTCTGATGCAAGTTCCACAAACCTTGTATTGCAGACCAAAAAAAAGTTAAATTACTATCACTGTACCTACCTGCTAGATTACAAGTAGTCAGCTTTTAAAACAAGCCATATCTTTCATCCCAAGTTCAGCACATAAACAATTACAGCTTCACAAAACATAATCAGGTAAAATTGCAACCTAACAAGTGACAGACACTTACCAATACACACATCTATTTTCCCCTTGATAGCAGCCTCATGCAAAGGAGTGTAGTTCCAATTGTCCCTAGCGTTTGGGTCTGCCCCCTGACACAGCAGCAGACTGACCACTTCTGCATGACCGAAGGAGCAGGCGTTGTGCAGGGGTATCAGTCCTCCATCATCACGAGCATGAACATTGGCTCCTGTCTGCAGCAAGTGCTCTACAACATCCTTCCTTCCAAAACCTGCAAGAGAACATATTTCTGTTCATTTGGCTGGCAAAACAACATGATTTAGTATCTAAAACTGTTTGCTCTTGGTTCAGTGTACATTATTCATGTCCCTCATCTACTTCTTGGTTCATTTCACCACAAAGTCAGACTCCATTCACCTGCTCAAACAACAGTTGGACAATTCACTTACAGTCATGACAGAGCTGAACGGTGTTGTATTACAGCCTGCCTGGCTGCCACTCTATCTCATTAAGAAGTTCTACAAAGGCTTCCCATTCTTTTTCAAGAAAAGCTTATTATGAATTTTAAAACATAACATAATCTGTATGTACCTAAAGCAAGCGTCTTACACACTATCTCTTGGAATAGGTCTTCATCTTGGAGAAAACCTCTTACGTGTCCTTGAAGGACACTGCCAGTGCTTAAGCAGAACAACCTTATCTCAACCCAAACTACATTCTTGTTCTTTTACAAACAGTCTGACTCCTTCCAACTGACAGACCAAGGCATTACAGACAGGCAGACCTGAGACCTCAGATGGGAAATAATGCCTCAGGAAGGTCTCAGCCTAGGAATGCAGCCTCTGTTATGACCAGGGAAGACATCACTACAAAGCCAGCATCATTAAACTAACATACTTCAAAATTTGGCATCAGCATGCCAGGCTCTGACACCTTTAGCTTATTGTCCACAACGAACCTGAAAAGGTTCTACTGTCCAAATCTGCCTCCTATTGCCCCAAATGTCTTAGTTCAGCAGCCTCTAAACTTTTGACTGCACACACCGATCAGTAAAAATATTTTTGCAGATGCATCCCCAATATACGTACATTTAGAAGTCATATACATGCACGACTGCATTATTACATTAACATGCACAAAAATAGGAACTTTGAAAGGCTGAGATAAAGGTGAAATAAATACTGTTTTTAAATTTCTATTATATTAATGATGGTACAAAATAGCTTTTCTTCCTGCACCCCAATGAAATATTTTGCATACTCCACTTTGGAGACCCCTACCTTAGAGGACAGGAACAAAAAGCAGCCTCAAGAGGGACAGTTTGAACTAAAACAAGAAGTGTTCATTTTTGTACTAGGTTGTATCTCAAAGGTTGGATTGCATTTCTTATAAACCTCAGGGCTAAAACCAGTATCACTGGAGATTTTAAAAGACTGTCACACCGACAGTTACTGTCTCTTCTAGTAATCATGTGTACCAGCAAGATTAGAGTTAAGAATCTTATGTGTATGAACTGTGTTTATGAAACAGCAGAATTAAATGCTGCAGCAAGTGCAATTCCAGAAAAGTGGTGCTAATTGCATTAATTCCACAAAACACAATCAAAACCATAACTGAAGACATTATTACATTTCTAGAAGACAACGTTCAAGGGAAGCAACAAAGAAGCTGTCAGCTCTCCTTGAGATGACCATGTAACTCAGGTACAGCAAAATGCTGCTGAAACAGTGACAGAAACGGTTCTCAAAAGTCAGCACCTCTGTGTCAGCAACAACTCATGCATGATACACACCCAGACGCTCACTTCTAGGAGAGACTGTAGCAGTTCACTCCTTGTTTAATCCCATGGTAAGGCAGCTCAAGGGCTCCAGCCAGCAACTCCAGCCTGGTCACTTTTTTATAGCTGTAAGCATTCCCCCATCCCCACTGTACAGAGCACTCAACTGCTTGCAGCAGAGATGCTGGACCATTAAAAATTACAAGTTAGCACATTGAGCAGAGGCCAAAGTGGGTTTTCTCTAATATGTAGGGGTAAACAGCAGTTCAGCACCTGCTCCACAAGCTGCTGAGCCACACCAGCAGCAGGAAAACTGGAACCCAGTCAGCAATAGAGTTTTAATCCACCACTGCATGTAAGTCAAAGCTTGCTGGTACATTATATACTGATCACTGCCCATTAGAAATAGAAATTACATTACAGAAACAGAAGCATGTGGATCAAAGCTGGCATTATTACGAATTATATTTATTTATCATTACAAGACTGCTATCAGAAGACACGTTTTTGTTAACTGAACTGTCAGCAAGGCCACTGCTACTATAAATCACTGCAGCTTCCAGAAAGAAAACTCATTGTTTCGTTTGTTTCTGTTATAAAGCAGTCAAGAAACATCCCCTGTAAGTCTCCATATAGAAAGTGACATCTTAAATACGTGCAACAAAAATCAAAGAATATCTGGTACCCCAGCAAAGATAACAGGCCTGGGACATAAGGACCAAGAAGTAAGCCCTCAAAGTTCACACATTTATATTGCTCGTTTGACTGGCAAAGGAAAATTGACCAAGACAAGAATTAAAAAGAGTGCTTTCAACTAAACAGTAAATCAACTAATTTTATTAGGTTTTAGTTTTTATAAACTGGACTATTAAAAACAGTGCCAAAGTTGCTTAAGCATTTGGTTTACACGTACTTCTTGTTTCTCAAGGAAAAACCACCCAAGTATACCTGAAATCCAAGATTCCTTTTCAAATTGTTCACTCTTTCAGGACTACACACACACTTCTTCAAGATGTTGCTGGACATGGGGTCATTGATACAGGTATCTTTGGAAATGCCAGCAATAAACACTTTACAGTTTTTGGTGAATTACTTTTTTTGTTCAGTCCTTAAAAAGCACTGTAAAGGTTACTGTGATTTTATCCCACTACACCAACCATCTTTCAGAGAAAGGGTAATCTATTATGGGAATAGCTTCCCCACCACCAACAGTAAACCTGAGGTGTTGAATTGACAAAGTGCTAGAAGGACTTCAAAATGACCCCATGACCCAATTTGATAAAGCAGTTGTGGCTACCAAAACTTCTGCAGTGTCTGGGTCATCTTTCGTAAAAAAATAAACCAAAACACATGCGAAGACATTTGTGACTTCTGAAGCATAGCCAGTTCAGCTTAAGCTGTAGAAAACGATTTGATATAATTTAATATTACTTTTTAAACCCTACTCCTGCATATTTCCAGTGCAACTTCAATTTACAAAGTCTAAGGAAGAGTTCCCAAGAAAGGAGCGGTAATCAAAGATCCCAAAAGACAATCCTACAGAAGGTTCCTACAGAAAACATCCACAACCAGGGTAATCACAGAGAAGAGTCCCATTTAAAGGCCCAGTATGCAAGCTTGTTTTGAAGAGATTCATCTGCTTCCAAAGCACGCTCATGGACAGGGTCCCTTTAACAAAGTAAAACACTTCTGTAAAAACCTTTACACAGGTAAAATGCACAAGCTCTGCCATCATTTTAGATTCATTACACAATTCAGAAGTTTCAGGCCAGTTGTTGTACCTCAAAAAACATTGTCCCTGAGAGAAAAGAAACAGTAACTCCATTATAAAAACACAGTAGCAAAGTAACATCTGTAATTTAAGGGTGAAACAGTCATCAACCAAATCACAGAAAAGGCAAAAATTCTGAGTGATGGACAGACTCTTCACTTCTCCAGTTACCTCACAGGAGCAAATGAAGACAAGGGCTTAGTGAAAGCCAGGAGCTGGACATCGCTACGACAGCTTTGTGTAAATTAAGAGACCAGCACAACAACCCATAGAAAACACCACTTAACCAGCTCTCTGCCAATGATGTATTCTTGCCTTTTTTCCAATTTATACCTGTCACTTTAGGGTAAAAGTGAGGAAAAAAAGTTCTAGGTAGCAAGCTGGCAGGTTGAAAATTAAGCTAAATAAAAATTTTAAATGCCATCAGAGAAGATGGCACACAAAGACACCACCAAATGCTTACTACTGCTGCAACAACATGTCCTGCTCTCCCATCACATCCTGCTCTGAGACTGTGAGCTGTCCCACCTCTTTCTTGTGGCATTTGATCAAAGGAACAAGAGGCAATGCTGAATGATGAGAGAGGGATGCAAGGAAAGTAACAGGAGCACCAGTTGTACCCTCCGTTACATACTCCCATTAGAGTTTCCACTTTAAACCTCCCTTTAGTTAGTCAAAACCTTTCACATGGTAATAGTTCACAGACAACCCAATAACTAATAGTCACAAAAGATACAATTCTTTGCCGAATTTTCAGAAAGGTTGGTGAAAAACCAATTGACTTCGCTCTAGAATTGGAAGAATGCTTTCTCTGGTGAGTACAACACATCAAGTAGTCAGTTTGATCAGTTTAAGCACAGCTCAACTGTTTCAACCACTGCCCAATTAATGTCACTTTATCACAACATATCAAGAACTCCTCCAAATGCCAGTTCCAACCTTTGCAAAGCTGCTGTTATGTGCACAGTTTGACTTATGACACGGAAGACCCATGATTCTCATTAGGTGTTTTTTCTCCTCCTTTTATCGGCTTGCTTTCAAGAACAAGACTCCAAAAGGAGTTAAATTTTACAGAAGTGTATAATCACAGGTTAAGCATACCTGTAGGTATCACTGGGACCTTAAGCAAAGCTGGAAAGGTGCTCTTATTAAATGTAATCCCACTTGTTAGAGCACTAAACATAGTTTTTATGGGAATACAAGCCCTTGAGGTGGAGGAGCACTCTTAGACACATGACCTTTTCAGAATGGTTTTATGCTATACGCAAAGGGTGAAAGAAGTCCAAGCTAAGTCATTGTGTGTCTCTGCTTTAGTACAGCACACACTGGGATCAGATTATTTCCCTTAGACTTTCCCCTGCACTTCTCCCACTTCACTAGACAGAATGCAATTAAACTGAGTGATTTAACTAAGTAACCTGAAAAGCCTTCAAGCTGGGAAAAAGAGCATCTGGTTCAATTCTGCTGAAGGTCTAAGATTTTGCATTTATATATATCCTCTTGTAAATTACTTCAAAGAATTTTTAAATGGGAAGAGGACACATTGCACAAAGTATTAGAAGATAATTCAAGAGAACAAATTACTAGTCACAAAGAAAGCAAGATGAAACTTTCTATGAAGTAATACACTTGTGACATTAACAGAGTGGATGCAATACGAATGCTACCAAAAACATAAAAGAAGGAATTTCAAAGTAAAGGCCTGTAATTTATTGATTCATCTTTTTTTTACATGAAAAAGTGTGCATTTTGCAGGCTCCGAGGCTGTAAGACTGCCAGGACGTTTCCTAATTGACTACACAACTTGCGTTCTTCATTGTATCCATATGAATCCAGCTGAAAATTATTAACCCCATTTTAAATTGCACAAGGCAGAATTAAACAGTGACTTGGCTTTACAAACACCTGTGTGAGGTCAGACATCTCTTCTATGACAAGGACATAGGGGACAACTGCAACAAGTCGAGTCAGAGTAGTTTAAGAATGACGTCTCAAGCAAAGCTTTCCAGAGCAATGTAATCTAATTTGCTGTACATTGCACTACAGGTGGAGTGGTCGATTCAGGTGTCTCTGCACAGAGTGGAAGTGTGTAACAAGTTCCTAACTACTTCTTACCATTTCCTGGCTCTCCCTCAAGGAACACTCAGTAGCTACTTATATCAGCTCTGCCTCCACAGTTGTTTATCTTACGAATGTCAAAGCAGCTTGCATTTTTATGATTAACAGCTTGCTAGCTGACAAACCAACTTGATCAGCTCTCTTAAACTCTGACCACTGACTGCTTCCCAACCCAAGTGAGATCCCTTTGCCTTCAGGATTAAAGCCGTATACTCCAGAAATTTTCAAAAGCATAGTTATTTATGCTAGCCTTCACAAAGTGGTTAGACTTCCAACAGCTATTACTAGTGATATCAAAGGCATGCTTAGAACAAAACTGCTTTCCCCTAACAGCTTTTTGCCATTACTATACACATAAGCAGAAAGAAAACAAGCTGTATCACTGATGCTTTAATAAGTCACCTGAAATCATGTTTCTCCAAGCCTGAGCTTCAGTGAGATCACCAAGAACACACCTCTCTGCGATCCCAGCTTCATAACTTCTGAAAGCCATTTCTGGAAGCCTCTACCTCTTCGTGGTACAGAAGTGGGCATTAAGCCACAGTTCAACAATTATTATTAGTACTCTCTATATCCCTGGGTAAAACACTAGAAAGAGAACATCCGCAAAGCTAAAAGGATGTGTTGCACAAGAACTTGAGGGGCTAACTTCATGATCAAAACCTTCCCATTAAATGGGTGTGGAACTGGACAAGCTTATGACTGTGGCTATATGAAGAAATTGAGTAGGACTTAGCTTATTTCTACCAGGTCCATCCACCTAGTCACTTCTGAAAGAGGTGCTATTATTAATGATTTACAGGAAGGATGAGGTCCAAAAACATATGAACCAAGGTGTCACCAGGAAATACATATATATCCTTTTGTAGGGCTCAGTGTTGTTTCAGAAGGGAAAAAGCAAGTCTGTTACCAAGCTGGCTGCAGGGAAAAGCTGTAATTTCAGACAAACCCTCACAGGAGTCCTCCCCATCTAGGCATATTAATGGTAGAAAAGTCACAGAAAATCAGCCTTGGTATGTGAGCGCTATGCATGAAGGATAACATACACAGAGCCATGAACACATCACTGTCAACCTGCTTCAAACACAAAGGACCAATACAGGCACTTCAACTCGCAAACCACATAACGATGCACAGGATATATTTTAGGCTGAGAGTAAAGTCACACCATATCTCATACAAGTTATACCTAGCACGGGACACCTTATCACATAGACTAAAATCATCCAACTATTAAAAAAAAGTCAGTAGCATTCCCAAACAGGGAAAAAAAAATCTACCTCTCACGTACACATAGAATAAGCAAATCATTCGGCTATGCTGGAAAAAATGGTATTTTTTCAACTATGTGACAACACCATCAAATGCAGAATTGTCAGGTCAGTTTACAAGAACAGAAAACACTGGTGTGACAAGTACTTTCAGCTACTGAGGAGCACATAATACAGTAAAGATATTCTTATTTTGGTGAAATAAACAATGACAGTTAAGATCTTTCTCAAGGAAAAGAGGTAACACATCTTTAGATCAAAGGAATGCAGTAGAAAGACAAGTGAGTGAAATAGTTTGTCTCATTCAACCCAGTTTGAAGAAGAGAATCACTAAGCAGAACACAGAATATTCCACTGAAGAGGCCCAGAACAAGAGAAAACAAGTTACTTCTAATATAAGTTAACAGTCCAATTATTTAATTACTCTCTACCACAGGATGACCCTCTAATAACATTTAAAAACTGGGTTTTGTTCAAACAATTGCTGAGCTACGAACTGCAAGAGGAGTACTCAGAGAAGCATCACATGAAGAGGGCAAGCATATAACTCTTCCCTAGGTATCTGCTTTTGGCCACCAGTATGGATAAAAAGTTAAGCCAAACATACCTTTGTACATGCTTAGCACAGTTGCTTTTAAAATTTTTTTAGTTATAAGCAGGCTAGTTTTCATTGAAATAAACTGAATGTAAAACCTATGGATACATAATACCTCCACTAAATTTCTTTTTTTTGGTGTGTGTTTTAAAGTCACTCAATCACTTTCAAGTCTTTAGAACCTGCTTTGCGGGTGCTGCTGGACAATATCCAAAGCCTGCACTGGTACCAGAGACCCCAGTATCCTGCAATCCACACAGCAGTTGAGACAGTACTGAGTTTTCCCCTTTCCAAGCAAGAAGGATGAAAGGAAAATGATCCTTTGCTCAACCTCTTTCTGCTTGCAAGAGAGGCCTCTACAACCCTGATATGGCCTCAGTATTAATTTCTGCCTTATTAAAAGCTAACCAAAGCAGGTCAGATTTATTCAGCACACTACTTGACACTTCAACACAGAGCTGAAGAACCAATTCCCCTTTATTCAGTTCAATTGGCAATTCAATTATCCCAAACAGAGAAAATGTGGATAACACTGTTGCTTCAATTTGATGCAGCCATGCACAATTTATCTGGTAGCGAATAATGGACAGGTGACTCCAACTTCTAGAAACAGATTTAGACCTATCCCCAGCTTTTAAAATAATTGGTAACAGATTTCAGCTCACCTTACCTCCACCTTACACATATGCCAAGGATTCTGAGCGCTCTCAGAAGTCCCTCTTTTTATAGTCCTTCTGCCACAAGAAAGGACGTAAAGGTGATTTTCAAATTAGAAACCTTACAAAGCTTAAGGAAACCCAAACTTAGTACTTTTTACAAGGAACTGTAACTGGGGAAGTTGTCCTTCCCTATTACAGTAAAAGAACTTAACTGCCTGGCACTGCTGCCAAGAAGGACATCTGAAAAAACAGACTGAGCTGGGGAGAAGTCAAGTACCCTGTGGGAGGGGGAAGGAAAAAAAAAATTAAATCCAGTCCCAAAAACTGGAAATGAAGAAGAAATTAGAAGAAGAATTCCTCTTTCACAAATCACAACATCAGAAGTGAAACTCTATTCATCTACGAGTTTAGCTTCAAGAAGTTTGAAAAAAAGCAGTTTAAAACATGACATACTGCACTCTCAACCACCCATTCTCCTAGTGAAGGCCATACAACTCACACCTAGGTATGGCTCAAACACGAGCTATTATCCAAAACACAGCTTCCTATCCACAGCAGACTACTATGCTCATAAGCAAACAAGTTTTATTTTACCTTTGGCCCACAAAGGAGATCAAATCAACACACTGCATCACTGGCAGGTATACACTGCTTAACATCAGCTGCATTCAAACAACATGCTTGCTACAGGCCTTTCCAAAATGCAGGATCTCAAGATCTTTGTAATAAAGAAATCTGCCTAATGCTCTTACATGCCTAATCCACTTGGACCAGACATGCAGGGATTTCAGAAAAAATAGGTATGGTATCTAAGGAAAGTCTTTAAATGTAGAAAAACAGATGTGGGAATTTGTTAGGTACAAGAACTTCATCTGCTATTTTCCTCATGCTACAATGAATCACCTTCCACTGCTATTACAGTAACATCTTAATGACATTATCAACTTTCAAAACCTTACCCCCTTAAGTAAGTTTTGTCCATTTCTTCTCTAATCAGAGTAGAAGCTAACCATTGCAGCTTCAGCACTACAGTTTGTACTACCACTGAAGTTACAGCCTGAGATCTCAGAGTTTTAGGGGAAGAAGCAAGGTTTAACTTTAAGTCTGAATCCAAAATCAGCAGAGCAGACTCAAGTCTTCCAAAATTTTAAGAACTTGATAAGCACACATGCAGCTGGTACCAGCACTATGTTCCAGCGTTCATCAAAATTAAGTCCATCTCCATACCCCAGAAGTTTGCTGTGTTTTAAACTCTGCTTGTCAGTAGTAGAGCCCAGGGATCAGAGAAGAAAGAAAAGGAAACAGCTCAGGACCAAAAGTTGCCTTAGGAGCACTGTCAAATGCCTCTTGTACTTTGAAAATGAAAACAAACCCATGCAATCTCAGGGTGTGTTATCTGACTGATAAATTGTACAGCACTATTCAGAGTTTCAGGCAACACTATGCCATGAAATGTTCGTTTTGCTATTGATTTCAGCAGTGCTTTAGAGCCATACGCCAGCATTTAAATACTGACCACTCAACACAGACTTGTTAATTATCTTAATTTATGTGTACCAGTGCACCGAAAGGCTCAAACAAGCACTTCACTACATAAGGTCCAGTTCTGTAACACTGTGGTACACCTCAGAAAGCTTTCAGACTGACCACAGACCTAGCAATTGTACAAGTCCTGAGTTAGGAGTAATGATGTAAAAGACCTTAATTTTACTTTTACCATGAATTTTGTGTGCCTTGTGCCCCCAGTGAAGAATACACCCTGTAAGAAATATTCTTTTTATGAACTGCAGTAAACTGTTACAGCTCTTTTTGCCAAAAGGTAATATGTACTTCCAGCATCGTTGGACCTTACTGTTAAATTGTTTTTAGAATGTTAGTTCTCATCACAATGACATCTCTTCTCTGCACAAAGAGGTGTATTCATTCCTGGACACATCTGTAACTTCTACTGTTCGGTTGTTCGACTTGACCCCTTTCCCCAGCCTACTCAGACCACAAGAGATGCAGACATCAACCAGCAACCATGCCCAAATGAAAGAAGTTACAAAGTACAAGATATCAAAACTGATTCACATTAAGTACATGTGCATCACAGGACTCCCCGAGCTGTTCCAACACACGGGAAGCCCTTACTTCAAGCCAACTCTGTCCTGAATTTCAGTTTCTCGCTTCCTAAGTCCACTGCACAAGTTTGCAGCAGCCCATGGATATCGAACAGAGAGCTCACTGTCCATACTTTTAGATCTTACAGCCTCTTTACGCTTCCAGGATCTCCTCTCCCAGTCGTCTCACCCAAAGGAAGGGGATTTAACAGCCATCTCCCAACAGCGTGTAGCGAAACGCCGCCGGGGCAGAGTGTGTGCTCACACTCTCCCTCCCAGCTTAGGCTTGCCCACTCCCGAACCACCGAGGCGCTGGAGGCCTCCTGCCCGAAGCTACTCCAGGGGAACCCTCCCTGTCCCGCTCGCTGTCACTGCCCTGGCCGGGCACGGGAGGCCCCGGCACCCACCGGCGGCGAAGTGGAGCGGAGTGGACTTGCGCCCCGCCATGTCCTTGGCGTTCACGTTGCCCGTGTCCACCAGGCGCTTCACGCGCGTCACGTCCCCATTCCTGCAGGCCTCCAGCAGCTCGCGGAACGCCCCGCTCGCCGCGCCCGGGCCCGCCGCTTCGGGACTCTCGGCCGCCGGGCTCGACGCCGCCGACGACGACGCGGACGAGGAGGACGAGGATGAGGAGGAGCCGCTGGAGCTACTACCCGAGCCCGGCGGCGGGGCCGGCGCGGCGGCGCCCGAACCCTCCGCGCACTCCGCCGCCGGAGGCCGGTCCGAGTCGGGGGGCGCCTCGCCCTCGGGGCCGGCCAGGCTGTGGCGCTGCGCGGCCGGCGCCAGGCTGGGGCTGCGCGGCGGCGAGGCGGCGGCGGGCGGCGGGGAGGCCGGGCCGGGCGGCGGCGGCGGGTGGTGGTGGTGATGGTGGTGCTGGGAGCGACGCGGCGGCACCGCCGCCATCTTCGCGCCGCTCCGCCCCTCCCGGCCCCGTCACTGCGGCAACGGCGCCGCCCCGCCCGCGCTTCCGCCCGCCCGCCAACCCCGAGCGCCGCGCACGGACGTGACGCCCGCGCGGGGCCCGCGGGGCGCGGCCGCACCGGCACCGGCACCGCCCCGGGCGGGGCGCGCCTGCCCCCTGCCGGCCGCGGCGGGCGGGGCGGGGCGGGGAGGGGCGGGCGGAGCCACGGGCGGGGCCGAGCCCGGGTGGGGCCGAGCCCGGGTGGGGCCGAGCCCGGGTGGGGCCGAGCCCGGGTGGGGCGGGCGGAGCGCTGGGTGGGGCCGGCCCTGCCCGGAAACCGCGTCGTCTCCGCGGCTGCCGGTGCCGGGAGCGGGGCGGGACGGCAACTCCTCAGGCGTGATCTCGGAGAGGAGGGCGAGGGGCGGCGTTGCGCTGCAGAGCCCGCTGTAGCGGCGAGGTAGCCTTCCGTCTCCACGGCATGGGCCGGCTGCGAGACTAGAATCTGGGCAGCTGCTTCTTCACAGCCGCCGTTCATGTCAAAAATCTAGAAGTACTCTACACGCTAATTGCAACACCCCATTGTCAGATCCAAGCCTTGCGAGATATTTAAGAGGCGTCGGTATGAACTTGTTCTGCACACCGCCGGCTTTCCACAGTTTATGTTTCACCATCCAGGTGCTTTTGTGGCATCAGTGACAAACAAATCATCATTCCTTTACTGGTCGCGCCAGAGGTGGGTGGGTTACCCGGCCCCCATGGGTAGCCAGCTCTTGGCCTGGCACTCACCTCCCTTTCCCTGCAGGTGATCCAGCCGGCAGCGTGGCTTCATAGAATCACAGAATCGTATCATGTTATGGGGTTGGAATGGACCTTAAAAATCATCTAGTCCTGACATCCCCTGCCATAGGTCCCTCTAGACCAGGTCGTTCAAGGCTTTTTCCAGCCTGGCTTTGAACACTGCTTCATTCTGGTATAGCTCCTTTCCCAAAGCCAGGAAATGATGGAATGAGACCAGCAGGAGAGAAAGCTGATGGAGAAACCTAAATGGAGCCTGGCAGTTCTTTAAAAGTTTATTACCTAAGCTGAAAGGCCACTTCTTCACTCATTCCGGGGAGCAAAGCAGTGCTGGCTTAGAGCCCATTGGCCAGAGCAAAGCAGTCACTAAAAAGCCACATGGAGCAAATGGCAGAGAGAGGCCAAGTGGGGAACACTCCATCTGCTCAGAAAAAACACAGTTTGGAGAGGTGGAACAGGAAGCTGAGGGCAACCAGGCAGAAGGTGGCTGCCAGTGCTAAAACTAAGAAAGAGAAATCCAGGGATATCAGGGACTAAAACATGCCCTTAAGGCCCTCTCTAGAATGAGCAGATCTGAACAACATAGGCATAAGCAGAAGCATTTAAATAAGGATTTTGGTTTGGGTTTGGAAAGCAGCAGGAAGCTGAGACCAAAGTTTTCCTGGCTTTCTGATACCTCGGGAGGATATGAACACCAATTACAGTTTAAGTCAGAAAGCCCCAATAGCTGTTACTAAGAGATCACTTACCTTAACTTTAATCTGTGAGAAAAGGAAGATTCCATTGACAGAAATAATATCAACAGCAACAATTTCTGGAAAATTCTCCCTACACCTGGTGGGGCAGCAGCCACAGGTCAGAAAATGCGGAGAGTGATGAGGAATTCCTGTTTAAAGGAGTGAATATGGCTAACGCCAGCCAGCCTCATCCCAGCAAATACATCTGCCTTAGCTGTTCAGTAGCAAAAGGGCTTCAGGAAGTGTTTGCATAGCACCATGTGATGTGCTGAAGAAGCACTGACCAGGTCTAGTGCTGAGAGCACAAAAAATAGGAATTCAGAAGAAATTAGGATCTGATCTACTGCTACTAAGTACCTTTCTGCTGGTGATGAGAAGAGAGCCATGAAATCAGTCCCCATGACTAGCGGAGAAGTAAATGAAGATCCATTTGAATGTGCCCGGCTCAGTTCTTGTTCATGCCATGACTTTGAAGGCATGGGCCTTGGCCAAGCACTGAGAGAGCTCAGCAAGACTTCCCTGGCACCTGAATCTGGACAGGTGTTGCTTCATGGCTGCCTTTCATTTCAAAATTCCAAAAGGACTTTGCAAGCTAATTGCAACATCCCCCTTTGTCAGAACCAAGCTTTGTAAGATATTTAAGAGGCCAGAGCATTAGTATGCTCTGTTCAGCTCACCACTGGCTTCCCACAGTTTATATTTCACCCTCCATTGCTTTTGTGGCATCAGTGGCAAAAAAATCATATTCCTTTGCTCTCTCTGTATTTCCCATAAACCAAGGCTGCAGATAGCATCACTTTTATGAAATGCATTGGTATGCAAACACTTGTTCTACTTCCTGAAAGAATTTTAAAAATACAAGTAATATTTTTTTTAATTGGGGATTCATGGTGGCCTTAAAATATCATTGTTAGTTGTAGGATTGAGTAAGAAATGCTATACGCTGGGTCAACCTTCGTGAGAAGGCCACAGAGGTATTGGTGGATGAAAAACTGGACATGAGCCAGCAATGTGTACTCACAGCCTAGAAAGCCAGTTGTGTACTGGGCTGCATAAAATGAAGCGTGGACAGCAGGTCAAGGGAGATTCTCCCCCTCTAATCCACTCCTGTGACACCCCACCTGGAGTACTGCGTCCAGCTCTGGGGTCCTCTAGACCTGTTGAAGCAGTTCCAGACAAGGGCCACAAAGATGATCAGAGGGCTGAAGCACCTCTCCTATTAAGACAGACTGACAGAGCTGGGTTGTTCAGCCTGGAGATGAGAAGCCTCCAGGGAGGCCTCATTGTATCCTTCCAGCGCTTAAAGAGGGCTTATAAAAAAAAGAGGAGACGGACTTTTACACAGGCAGGTAGTGACAGAACAACGGGGAACAGTTTTAAACTAAAAGAGGAGAGATTTAGATTAGATGTTAGGAAGAAATTCTTTACCATGAGGGTGGTGAGGCACTGGAGCAGGTTGCCCAGAGGAGTTATGGATGCCCTCCCTCCAGAACTGTTAAAGGCCGGCTGAGATGGGGCTTTGAGCAACCTGATCTAGTTGAAGATGTCCCTGCCCAAAGCAAAGGGGTTGGATTTGATGATCTTTAAAGGTTCCTTCCAACACAAACCTTCCTGTGATTCTATGAAAGGAATTCCCGTGCCTAGGAAGAAACAAGCAAAGCTGTTAAGATTCACAGTATGAGACCTACCTATGGGGAAGTGGGGCCTAGTTGTGGGTTACATAGGGGCTGATGTGAAGCAGTTCTGGGGATGCACCTCCTCTTCAGACCCCCACATTTGGGTGGGGGTCCTTATCCTATTGCATTCCCAAATTTCTCCAAGCTTTCATCTTCCTGCCCCATATGTACAGCACCACTGCTCCCCTACAGAGGGTTGAGGCAAACAGCAGTGCTGTTCACCCCAACCCTTCTCCTTCTCCTGCCCAAAGCATGTCCAGGATCTCTTCAATTGCTGCCATCACCTTTTGTATATGGCTTGGTAAGCCTTGGGGTAGATTCATAGCACTCCTGCAGAAATGATGGGCAAAATAGTGTGGAGAATGCAGTTCTGGGCAAAATTTCATTCTCACAGGATTTCTACTTAAGGTTAAGGAGGAACATATGGAGGTTCTTTGAAAGCAGTCAGTCAACCCATTGCTTGTTCCCCAGCCAGCCACTGAGCCCTTGGATATATGACTTCTTGAAATGGTGCCAAAGCAGGACCCTGGGGTTTTTAACACCGGGGCAGTGTGTCTGGCGGCGTAGAGGGCATGCACTCTCCCAAGGCCCTGCCAGCCTCACTCGGTGCTGCTGCCTGTGAGCTTTGCACTGGCCCACAGTGCACCCTGCATCTGCTTGCCAGCAGCTTGGTGCTTCTGTTGAGCTGATTTAGGTTCATGTCCTGTCACAAGCAGCTGGTTACATTTGCACCTCTTGTCCTGCAAGGGCCAGAGTCGGGCTCTAAAATACTGTTGATTACTCAGTGCCTTTTGCCTGACCCAGGAGAGAGGTGCTTTAGATAGAAATCTTATTAATGATGCAGGTGCAGGGCTCAGTAAAGTGGAAGCACTTCAGATTTCATCTGAATAATTCAATCCCATCAATAGGACTTTGCAGGACTACTATTTAAAATTAATAACTGCAAATGCAATTCTGACATATAATGGAACCCACTGAAATGGTGTGGTTTTTTTTTTTTAATAAAATGCTTTATAGCTTTCTTGGCAATTTTACAGCCACCTGGCTTTCAGTCCCAGCTGATCCTGAGCTGCAAGAGAGGGGTTTGGTGTGGTTTCTGAATATTTTTAACCTCCAAAAATTAGGAAATGGCTCCAAAACCAGCATCCAGCATGCCAGTGCTCATGTTTAATGGACCTTTAGTAAGCTGATGAGTAAATTGAGAGGAAATGAGGAAGTCATGTTTGGAAAAATGTGTCTCCTCTGCCTAAGAAGATGGGAAGATAAGGAATCATCTAGGTCTATACCAAAAGCCACATTTTCTGAGGAACAAAATCTTCCTTTTCTCCAGAAACTACCTATCTCACTCCCACCTGGCAGCTTTAACTGTGGTGAATGTGTTGAAGAGGCCAAGAGAAACCATCCCTGGCTGACTCCATCATAGATTTGCACACTCATGCAGGCAGTGGGATAAGGTGTAAGAAAGCACCAGAGCTTTCCTCTTTGGACAACCTTCAAGCAGTACTGGGGATGTCTTTGTGTCAGCATGCTGTTCATCATGTTTTTTCTGCCTTAACTTCATTCATCACCTACAGGAGCTTATCAAAGTTTGAATAGTGCTGCATGACTTCTCCCTCTCTTCATTACGATGGGGAGGCATTCGGTTCCTGCTGCTTTGCATATTTTGATAGGAAAGTTGACAGCCAAAACTTTCCCCGCTTAGTGAAAAAACTTACCCTGTCTGTCCTTGCATGCTGCCAGAAAGTTGTGTTTAATATAGGCTATGACCTCTAATAGCAGGCAAATGGAAATAAGCACTTCTCTCCCTGGTGTTTTTCAGCTGGCTGAGCCAAGCAGCTGCTTGGAGCATCCCCAGTGGAGGGACTCCTCCAGTTTTCCCATGGGAAACAAGAGGATAATGCAGTGGCAGCCTTTTGAGTTACACTTGCTGCAGCTTGTACAGCAACTGGAAGCCTGCCTTGGCCTCAGAGAGGATCTGCAGTGCCCACAGGAATCATGGGGTGGGTGGCCCTCAATAATGATGCTGCTTTTGCTGTCTTTACCTGCACAAGGCATTGGAAAGAAGAAAATTGGCTGCAAATTTGAAGCCAGGGTCAATTTTCCCTGCAGAGATCTTTTGTTTCTAGAAACACCGTCTTGATTTAAAAAACGTGATTTTGATAGCAGCAGGTTGGGTGATTTTGCATGTAGAAGGCTGGAAATGAAACTGTCAACCTGGTATCACAAGAGCAATTGGGCAAGAGGGTGGGAGAAGAGCATGACTCTTTCCCCAGTAGGAATTGAATGTGCCACTATTGAAATGGGGAAGGAGAGTGCTCCTTTTGGAGCACAGAGAAGGGCTACTTCCCACGTGACCTTCAGAAAAGCAAAGACACAAAAATTGGGTTAGCCCAAATAAAAGATGTACTGACCCACTGCAGGGATGCTCTGAAAATAAATGAGTGCAAGCTTGGAAACTATTTCTAGATGGGCACAATTTAGCAGGAGGCCATGATGTATTTCTGTTTCCCAGGGCCAGGATCTGGAAGAATTTTATCCCCACGTTTAGGCCCTCTCAGCAGAGCCTCGTGGATCGCGAGTATCCCTATATACCTGTTTTCCAGCAGAAGTCGAGCAGTGGCCCTGGAGCCAAAGCATGAGCCCAGCCCTCAGGACTGCCTCTGCTGGCTTTGGGCAGCTCCTGCATTCTACTTGGAGATGAGTTTTACCTTCATACAGCCACGCTTTCTCTCAGGCCTGTGGACTTTCCTCCCTGTCCTTTGCGTCCTTTGTCTGGCTTTACCAGCCAACACAGGAAGATTTTTCCCTACACAGGGTGATGTCATTCACAGAAAGGCATTTAGCAGAAACCTGGTTAAGGTTTGCTACGACTCAGAGGCCCTGAAAAATTATTTTATTCCCGCTTGTCTGCTAATGATGGGAAAGACAGAAACTGAGTCTGAGCCTTTACAATCTTGTAGTTTTAGTAATTTGTAAATTTAATAATTTAGTGCAATGACTATGGCTCCACACGAAGCTGGTTCAGCTCTCTCCTCCTCTCCAGGCACAGTTAGATGTACAGGGCCACCCAAAAGGAGTCATTCTTGTGAGGGCTTTCCACAATAAGGAAGAGAATAAAGGCTGTGAAGCTGGTTGCCCTGTGGACTACTTTTAATTTCAAATCCTTTTTTTTTTCTTTTCATGGGTCTGAAGTAATAGCTTATAGCACGCTTTAATGGTAGCTGTTACAACAAAGTGAAAAGTCCCTTCCAAGGTGAAAGGAAGCACCAAAGCCCCCAAAGCAGGCTGGAGTATCCAGCGCTGAACAAAGACAACGACCTTTTAAAACCTGTGAACCTTTGGCCACGGTGCATCGCTGACATTTGTAAGGGTAAGGTCATACATCTCGGGAAAGCTGAGCGCCCACAGCCTCCGTCAGCCTGACTCGCGGCTCCGCTGTAAAGGGGCTCTATTCCCCCTCAGTAGCAGAGATGGAAATTTCCACGCCTATTTCTCCGACCCCCTGGAGCAAAGCTTGACTGAGGAACCTGAAGAAGGCAGTGTTCAGGGTCTGGCCAGATGGATGCAGCACAGGAAACAAAGCACGGCAGGAAGGTGGCAGAGTTGCTCCGATTAACCAGAGGGCTGCAGGCTTTCGCCCTCTCCCAACACGGAAGCACACTTACTGAATGGGAAGAAAGGTTAATCTCGGTTTCTTGCGGGGCTGGATGAAAAATCAGCGCTTGCCTCGTGAAAAAATGACACGGGGCAACACAACAACTTTTACCGTAACTCCGTGATGAGTCGGGCGGCTCGCAAAGCTCTCGGCGAGCCCAGGGGCAGGGCGAGACCCTGACCCCCGCCCAGGGGCGGCGGCTGTCACACACCGGGGTCCCGGCGACGCGCCGCCACCGCCACCGCCACCGCCACCGCTGCTGCCCCCCCGCCTCCAGGGCCAGGCGGGCTCACCCCACCAGGGCACACGAAGGGCCGCTCTCTCGGGCGTTGCCGAGGGTAGGAGCCACAGGCCGGGAGTCTCAGGCCAGCATGCCGGACCCTTTCTGCCCGGGGAGAACGGGCCGGTGCCCGGCAGGCAGGGGCGGGGTGTCCCCGCAGAGGCAGGGCCGGCTCTCCCCGGCGCGGGGGCGGTGCGGCGCTGCCGGGGCCGGGCCGTGACGGCGTCCCGCCCCCGGCGGGGCGGTGGCAGCGGCGGCGGCGGTACGTGCGCGGGGCGGTGCGGCGCGGCGGCAGTGCCGGCGCGGAGCCGCGGGGAGCCCCGAGCCCGCCGCGGTGCCGGCGACGCGCAGCGCGGCCGCGCCCATGGCGAGCAGCAGCGGCGGCGGCAGGTAGGGTCGGGCGGGGCGGGGGCCCGCTCCCCCGGCCATGGCTCAGACGGAGCCCCCGAAGGCGGTGCGGCTGTGGCGCGACGCCGCCCTGCGCGCACGGAAGCTGCGGGGCGGCCCCGGCGAGCCCGAGCCCGAGCCGGACGCGGGGCCGCCGGGGGGGCCGCCGCCGCCCCCCGGTGCCGCCGCTCCTCGCCGCCCGTCCCTGGCGGCGGCGGCGCTGGGGGAGCTGGAGGCGCTGAACCTGAGCGGGCGGGGGCTGGAGGAGCTGCCCGAGGAGGTGGGCGCCGCCCTGAGCGGGCTGCGGGTGCTCAGCCTGCGGCGCAACCGGCTGGGCCGCCTGCCCGCCGCCGCCCTGCGCCACCTGGGCCGCCTGGCCGAGCTCGACCTCAGCCACAACCGGCTGCGGGGCCTGGGGGACGGCGGGGCGCTGGCGGGGCTGCGGGGCCTGCGCAAGCTCAGCCTCAGCCACAACGAACTGGGCGCCGAGGGCCCCGGGCTGCCCCCCCGCCTCGCCGAGCTGGGCTGCCTCGAGGAGCTCGACCTCAGCTTCAACCGCCTGCGCCGCCTGCCCGAGGGCCTGGGCCGTCTGCGGCACCTCCGCACCCTCGACGTCGACCATAACCTGCTGCCCTCCTTCCCTGCCCCGCTGCTCGAGCTGGCCGCTCTGGAGGAGCTCGACTGTTCCGGCAACCGCCACCTCGGGGCCCTGCCCGAGGGCATCGCTGCCCTCCGCCGCCTCAAGATCCTCTGGCTCAGCGGCACCGGGCTGGCATCCCTGCCAGAGGGCCTCTGCCAGCTGAGTGCCCTCGAGAGCCTCATGCTGGATGGCAACCAGCTGCAGGCGCTGCCCGCTGGCTTTGGCAGACTACAGCGGCTCAAGATGCTGAACCTCTCATCCAACTTGCTGGGGGAGTTCCCCTCTGCCATCTTGGCGCTGCCCAGTCTGGAGGAGCTCTACCTGAGCCGCAACCAGCTCACTGTGCTGCCCCCTCACCTATGTCAGCTCCACCAGCTCCGCACTCTCTGGCTGGACAACAACCGCATCCGCTACCTGCCTGACTCCATCGTGCTCCTCCACAGCCTGGAGGAGCTGGTCCTGCAAGGCAACCAGATCGCCATCCTGCCTGAGGGCTTCGGGCAGCTTTCCCGTGTCACCCTGTGGAAGATCAAAGACAACCCCCTCATCCAGCCCCCCTATGAGGTGTGCATGAAAGGCATCCCCTACATCGCAGCTTACCAGCAGGAGCTGGCCCACTCCCAGCCTGCCCTCAAACCCCGCCTCAAGCTGGTCCTCATGGGCCTAAAGGATGCAGGAAAGACCCTGCTGAGACGGTGCCTCATGGAGGAAAATGGGCAGAGAGAGGACATGGGGAGCCTGGAGGCAGGGAACACCCAGCACAGAGGGTTTCCTGGGCAACAGCAGGACATTGGGAGGGTGACAGTTGGGTGTTGCCCCTTTCCAGAGCCTCAAGACAATTCCTCAACTCGGGTACCTGTCATGCAGCAGATGGAACGTCTCCCTCTTGAGCGGCAGGATATCCCTTCTCGTGTGCCCTCTCACCGAGCAAAAGGGGAGACACTATCCCCTGCACCATCACTGCCACCCAGTGTCCCCCAAGTACCACTGGGGCTAGGACTGTCAGGAGGCAGTAAGGGCATCGAGGTGATGGACTGGACAGCGGATGCAGAGAGGGGCCTGACATTTATTGTGTACGAGCTGGCGGGGGACCCAAGCTATGATGTGATCCAGTCTTTCTTCCTCTCTCCTGGAGCCTTGTATGTGCTGGTGGTGAATTTGAGTGCCTACGTCCCTCAGCACTTCTACCCCTCTGTGGGCTATTTCTTACACTGGCTCAGTTCCAAGGTGCCCCATGCTGTGGTGTGCATGGTGGGAACCCATGCCGACCTCTGTGCGGAGCGGGAGTTGGAAGAGAAGTGCCTGGACATCCATCACCAGATCGCTCAGCAGGAGAAGAGGGATGCTGAGGGACTCCAGAGCTTAGTCCAGCAGGTGGATGAGGCTCTGGGACAGGACTTTGACCTGCGCTGCTCCAGCCCGCACGCTGCCTTTTACGGAGTCTCGGACAAGAACTTGCGGCGAAAGAAGGCCCAGTTTCAGTATCTTCTCAACCACCGCCCACAGATCCTCTCTCCAGTGCTGCCTTTCAGCTGCCAGGACCGTTGCCAGGTGCGTCGCCTGCGGGACAAGCTCCTCTCGGTGGCTGAGCACCGGGATATCTTCCCAAACCTGCACCGGGTGTTGCCCAAGTCCTGGCAAGTGCTGGAGGAGCTGCACTTCCAGCCACAAGCTCAGCAGTTGTGGCTTAGCTGGTGGGACTCTGCCCGACTGGGCTTGCAGGCAGGCCTGACGGAGGATCGGCTCCAGAGTGCCCTGTCCTACCTGCACGAGAGTGGAAAGCTGCTCTACTTTGAGGAGCATCTCACCTTGCGGGAGTACGTGTTCCACAACCTGCCGCGGCTCATTGACATCCTCAATGTCTTTTGCCAGCGGGATGCGACCGTGCTGCTACAGAAACTGCTCAGTGACACCCAGATTGATGAACTGAGGACCACTCAGCTCCATCATTACGTGGAGGGCTTCTTGCTGCATGGCCTCCTTCCTGCCCATGTTATCCGTCTCCTTCTTAAGCCCCACATCCAGAGCCGGGAGGATCTGCAGCTCATTCTGGAGCTGCTGGAGAAGATGGGGCTATGTTACTGTGTCAACAAACCCAAATGCAAGCCCTTAAATGGGGCAGCTGCTTGGTACAAGTTTCCGTGCTACGTGAAAAACGAGGTGCCCCATGCGGAGGCATGGATCAACGGCACCAATCTGAGCGGACAGTCCTTCGTGGTCGAGCAGCTGCAGATTGAATATAGCTTTCCGTTCATTTTCCCACCCGGCTTGTTTGCACGCTACAGTGTCCAGATTAACAGCCACGTGGTTCAGCGGTCAGATGGCAAATACCAGATTTATGCCTACCGGGGAAAGGTGCCTGTGGTGGTGAGCTACCGGCCTGCCAGGGGAGCTCTGCAGCCAGACACTCTGTCTATCGCTAGTCATGCGTCCCTACCAAATATCTGGACAGCTTGGCAAGCTATTACGCCTTTAGTGGAAGAACTGAATGTCCTGCTCCAGGAATGGCCGGGCCTGTACTACACTGTGCATGTCCTCTGTTCAAAGTGCCTTAAAAGAGGGTCACCCAACCCACACACTTTTCCAGGTAAGGCACAGCCCAGCTTGCCTTTCAGCTCTTCTGGAGCTTTGCCCCTTCTAGAAAGGTGTCTTATGAGGTCAGGCCTAGCTTTGTTTCTTTTTTTCTTTTTTTTTTCCTTTTTTCTTTTCTTCTCTGCTCTAACTCCTTTCCCTGGTGGTTTGAGTCATGAGAGAAAATATTAGGGTAGCTCCAAGGAGACAGGCTTAAAATAACCCTATTCTGAGAGGAGGGGGGTGTTACATCCCCCTTTGTCTGCGCCTTTTCTCTCTGCTTTTTGGGTTTTGGCCCCGAGGGTTGGCAGTGCCTTAGTTGAAAAGGCTCTGACCTGTCCTCCTTGTTTTGATTCCTTTGAATGGGACTGTGGTGTTGGGGGATTTTTTCCCCTTAGAGTTCCTTTTACCCGGCAGCTCCCACTTCCTTGGAGCTATTTGTAAACATGAATAGAGATGTCTAAAACATTGCAGGTGTCCCCCTGCAATCCTCCACCCCCAAAACCTGGCCTGTGCTGCAGCCTCTCTGAATGCGGGAAAGCTCCTCCTGGTAGACAATGGGTGTGTTGGTCTCCATAGCCCTATGTAAAAAGAGCTTTCTCTGAGCCCTGTCTCTACCGGGAAGCATTCCTCCCTGAAGAGAGAAGGATACTCCATCTTCTTTGTTTAGAGTGTCTCACCTAGAAGTGATTCCCAGACTGTGCCTTTTGGAGCTGTTCTCACGAGCATTTTATTTTCCTTCCTCCCTCTCCCTTCATCAAATGAAAAAAGCATAACCTCTCTCCTCTGGAACGTGACTGGTCATGGTGCTTTTTAAAGCTGTTGCCTCTAAAGTTGTGATTTTTATTGGTGATGTTTTCCAGCAGCATCTGTTTTACTTTGTGTGTGCAGGTACTGCCTCTTAACTAGTGTCCTCCCAGCTCTGCTTGGGTTTGCTCTGCAGCTTGCAGGGTGCCATGGGAAAGGTGCTTTGATGTGTAAATCTGCATGAAATCAAAACACACTGGACTGTGAGCAGTGCTCCAGAAATCTGCATTTTAACAACCATGTTGGAGGTGTGTTGGAATATTATTAAGAGGTAGCCTGAAATTGTGCAGGGAACTGTAGCATGATTTGAGTTAAAGCAAGCAGTGGTGCTGAATTTGTTCATAAGCAAATGTGATCAATAAGGTGTGGGGTTTTTGGGATTGTTTTGGGGTTTGGATTTTTGGGTTTTAGTTTTTTTTTTTCCCTCTGGACATTAGAATAAGGAGATGCTGTTTGCTTCTCAGCCTGAGTCCTGGCTCCATCAACTGTATCTCCCTCTAACTGCTCACTTATGTAAGAGCCGTTGGACTGGGGGGGTGAACCCATGCTGTGAGACATGCTGGGTGATATCTTGCTGCTGTCTTGGTGCTTGGGGCAATGTGATCTGCTTTCCAAAAAAAACCCCCCGGAAACAAAAAAAAACAAATGTGCCACAGAACCCCTGAAAAAACCCCCAGCAACCAAACCAAACAGAAACCTCAACAACCCTCCCCAAAACCCCACCAAAATTAGTCAAGACAGCAAACATGTACATGCAGTGTGATGGTGTCATGGGCACCTATTGAAGATTTAGCTTGTGAATTCCAGTCTGCAGTCACGTATCTCCTTTATTTCTTAACTGGTGAATGCTTTGTGGCTATCCCTTTTTTCCCTGTGAGTAGATGATGCTTTAAAAGTGAAATTTGAAGGGGAGCCAGACTGTCTGCAGGCAGCTGGTGTTGTTGCTAACCCCAGTGGTAGTCAGAGCAGGTTCAGAAGCATGAGAGAGGTATTGAAGGACCTTTTTCTTTGGATTTAGCTGTGCCATCTATGTTTCCTTAGAGGTGGGAAAGGATTGCTCTCTCCTGGGAGCCAGGCCAGGTGTGCTGGGAAGGGAAGGCGCAGGTGAGGAGGGTGCTGAGCATGGGAGGAGCTGGGGCTTGTGTGCCAGGTCTCCGAATGGCACCTAGGTGATGCTGCCTGTGGAAAGGGAGCTGCAGCATTTTTGAGGAGCTCCAGCAGGGAAGTCAGGCCTTGCTATCAGGGACACAGGATAGCATCCCGGCTGTGACCCTGCGTTGGGGCAGGGAATGACTCTCTTAAACATGGATACTGTCTGACTCTAGCTGGAAGAACAGCAGACAAACATGTTTAAAAGGCAAGGCTGGTCTGTGGAAATGCTGAAGAGTGATTAAAGGCTGCAATTTATTGAGAAACCTGCTTGTTGTCTTGGATGATGTTTAGATCTAGCCCAACTGTGATCTGGACTATATGAAAAATGTGAGCTGCGATTTGGCTTGGGAGGCCTGTATGTCTGCATTTAATCTAAAATATTCTTTGCTGTGTGTCTGCTCTGTGAATAAAAGACTGTTTAGGAGCCCCTAAATGGCAATCGTGAAGCTGAAGACTTTTTTTTTTCCTCCTGATTTTGTTGATCAGGAGGCGTGCATGTTTAAAGTCATACTGCCAAGCTTGCTGTCATGCAAGTGAATCATGGTTGGTGTCATTTTTGACAAGGTGTAGGAAAGAGATGGGTCTAATGTTACAAAAATATGTAGTGAGGGAGATGTCTGTGTTTCTTTCCAGGCTCTTTTAGTGGAAATCCCTGGCAATTACAATGCTCCTAATACTTAAATAGGTCTGTGGGCTTTTTAGGACTGTACTGAAGAAGTGCTTTGCAGCCAGTTGACCTTAATAAGGGAAATATTTCTGTGGAGACACTGCCAAATTTGTGCTCAAAAATGGAAGTGCAGTCTGGCTCTGTGTGGTTGTGCAATCTGTGTCGTCATTCATGAAACTGATGGTGCATTCTTTGGTCATCCAAAATTTTTATTGGAATCCCCTTCAAAAAGGGAGTTCACAAGTTGAGGATTAATCTTTGCTTTTCCTCTCCTTCCCTTTCCTCTCTGTCCTGCGCGCTATAGCTTCCAATATTAATAATACACACGGACATACTCTAGGAACAAGCTACTGTGCATAGAAATGGTTAATAAAAATTGAGATTCTGGGTCCAGTTTTCTGAGGGCTTGTTGCAAACAGTGAATGAAAGTGATTTAAAAATGCCTTGGGTGGGTCCTTTTAAGGAAGTTTTTGTGTTTGAAACAGTTTTGTAGCTGGGTGAAATAGTAACTGAATTGGCATCTGAGCTGGAATCTCAGTGTGCTTTGAGGCTGCAGTCATCCACTCAGCTGATAACAACTCAGTGTGTTGAATATTTTTTTTTCTTTACATATGCACTATATATAAATAAAAGTGTCCCTACCAAGCTAAGAAAGTCATATCCCTGCTTGGAGTGACCAACAGGAATAGTTCACCTCTCCAAGATGACAAGACCTCAGTTGGGTCATCACAGGCATTGTGAAATGCTCTCATTTGTATGTGATGTTCTTTTAGCTCCTGGATGGAAGAGCTTTTAGGTTATTCATGTCCCATAAGCTATTAAGTGACTTGGGATTGGGGGGTGGAGATGGTTTGCCATCTGTCTGATAGTAGACACGTGTGCTTTGTTTGGACAAATGTGACTGGATTTTCCAAGCTTGCATTCATGTGCACCTGCTAACTGCCCTGCTGCTGTTTCCCCTTGACCTGTGCTAGGCTGGGTCTGGGCCACCACGGGCGCTTTCCAGACTGTCTTTTGTACAAGGTGTCCTGATGTCCTATGCGTGATTCTTCTGGTGTTTGGACAGGGAGGGATTATGTTTGACCAGTGGTTTTCCTTTATTCCTGCCTGTGAAGGGGCTCTATGAGTTTAGACATAAGAAAGCCAAGGTCTGTGTCCATTGCAGAAGATGGGCAGAATGCTGTCACCAGTAAGATAAGATGCTGTGAGTTTTCACAGAGTAAAAATATGACAACAAATGGAAAGCCGTGGACAAAGATACTGTGTGAGCCTAGCAGCCCCTGTCCAAAAGGATGCTCCAGAGCTATTTGGGAGCTTTGAAAGGTTCTGGAGGACTAGCAAGAGGTCTCCTGTGGAGAGAAAGTGCACATCTGGCGCTTGCCTTGCTATCCCCTTCTTGAGGTATCAGAGCAGGGAGGAGATCACAAGCCTCTACTCTGCCTGTCTCCCACATCAAGGGTGAACAGAAGCAGGGATTATACTGCCAGTCACCTTAAGGGGTACAGACGGAGATATCATAGTGTAGTTCCCCTGTGAGTGTCTCTGTCATGGCTAGAGCAGGCCTAAATAGGCTGCCTTATGCTCATGATTCAAAGTGAACCATGCTCACCAGCCCCGCATTGGAGTCAAAAGCTATCATGACCTCCTTTGGTGGCTGGGATGGAGTCAGGAGAGAGAGAGGTGGAAGATCCTGTGATGTGTCATGCTGTCGAGTCACCCAGTGCAAGGTGAGGAGAGAGCAGGTGAGACTGGTTTTGTCAGAAGGGCTCAGAAGTTGCTCCAAAATCTGAGCTGCTGCTCAGTGAAAGGCTCATGTCAGGTATCTAATTCCACTTTGTAGTCATGCTTTAAGCAGCTGGGGTTCTTTTCACAGACAATTGCAGTAGAGCAACACCTGCTTGTTATAGAGCCTGATGCTAGCATTAGGCAGCCTTCTATTTTCCCCATTTGCAGGTGGAGTCTTTTTTTGCTTGACTTTCAAAGTAGATCTTATGGCTGTTTTGGGGCTGTTGTCACACTATCTTGCAGGCTGTGGCTTCGGCAGAGTACTGTGGCATAATTGGAGACAGCGGGACAAGACTTCAGCACCATGTGAGCTCTGGCCGTGGATGATCTGGCAGGATGAAGCTGAACAGGGCCCTGTGGTTCGGTAGAAGAAGAGCATAGATTGGTTGCTGGACTTGGGGAAGCTACTGTCATTCTGTGGCTCTAGCATGGATGATTTAGGTTACTGACTAGAGCTGGTTTCTGTGCTGCTGAAGTGACAACCTTGACTGGTGTCACTTGCTGTAGGCTACAGTGTAGAAACACAGTAGTAGCCTATTTGCCACCGGGGATTTTTAGAGATTTGCTTCACATTAACCTGTGTTGCAAGGTGAGCATTTCAAGTCCTCTTGTTTAGTAGCTGTGGCATCCTTTAATTTAGACGACACGTTGAAAGGGACAACAGATGTTTCTGTGGTCTTGGAGGAGGCTGAGAAATTGCCGGAGGAAGAGTATGGTGGTATGCAGTGTGTATGGCTGCCATGGGACTGTCCCTGGTGGGGCACAGATGTGGGAACCAGTCTTTGGAGAGAACTGAAGTAGTCAGTGCAGACCTGGGCTTGTGCCTGACAATCTAGCTTGGGAGGATACAGGACCAGGAGGGAATGTGGATGCCAGAAGAAAGGCTGAGGTTTTTGAATTGCCTTCTTAAAGCTGTCCTGCAGTGTGTGGTTACCTTGTATTGTGTGTGTTTGGGGGCTTTTATTTTAGAGCTCTTAATATAGAACTTGCTAAAATTACTTGAGATTAGAATGGCGACATGCACACTTAACACTGCTTGAAGAAATCCTCTTCCTTGCTCAAAGGAGTCCTCTTCCTTACACAAAAAGTTCCTATGCATTTCTGATAAAAGAAAAAGCTCTTCTGGTTTGTCCCTTTAGAACTTGTCTTGCCCTGACCTGTTCCCCATGGGAGTCATCTCTGGGCTTTGAGCTGCCATCACTGAACCAGGGAGATGCTGGATTTGGCTGAGTGGATCTTTTTGGTTTGGTTAGTGAAGCAAAGCAGAGTTCTTGGCTTTCAGCGTGTTACTTTTTTTTTTGGTTTGTGTTTTTTATTACAGTTGCTGAAATTTGTCTTTGCAGGAAATGACCTATAAAAGAGTTGCTGGGTACCAAACGATTCTTTGTTTCATTGCGTGAGATCTGTTTAAAAGCTACTGACTGGGAGGGTGAGATTATTAAGGTGTTGATGTAGGTTTTCCACTCTCTGGAGTCAGTTGATTACGTGAGGATTGATTTGTGTGCTGTTTCAGCATGCTGTGGACACAGGTGTCATGAAACATGCTTTGCATTGTCTTGCGTGCTCACACATCTGGTGATATGATACCTGCTTCTACAAACACTGAAGTGGGGAAAGTTTTCCTGTGTAAGTTCAGTTGAGATTTAGCATGTGAACAATCCCCATGCAGGTGTATTACAGGGGCATACTGCTTATACATCTCAGGAGTGGATGGTGGAAAATCACCAACAGTGCTGAATTATTGTTGACTTTTGGGGGTGTGAACATGTTACTTGACATTGGGATAGAGCAGTGAAAAAACAGTATCAGTTTAAAAACAAAATAAGAGTGCATCTAGTAGGTAATTCTCCTGTAAGCTGTGGTGTGCACTGCTTTTGCAGTATTAAGCAGGCAACTGTGGTAGCTTAGCGTGCTCTCCAATTAGTAATTTGCTAGTAATAGTGCAGGTTACTTGTTTGGCTCTTGAAAGCAATTTGCCAAGGGAAGAAGGAGAAAAATTTATTTAGTGGAAGTCTGTGCCGGTTTGGCCAAAACCTAGCAATATATCCTCTGAGAGAAAACCAGGTTACAACCACCCTTCCCCCCACAGGGTTCGGGGAAAAAAAAAATATTTTCCTCGAAGGAAAGTGAATGAGATAAGAACTATTTTATTTAACAAACACACAGGAAAAGGATAATAATGCTAAATAATGAAATGAAATCTCTCGCTATAGAGAGAAACCTGGGAAGATTTCAGAGTCCTTCTGTAGGTGTGGTCTCTCTCCTCCTCGGAGCTGGGTCGGCGAGGGCCCACCCCCCGGGCCTCGGGGAAAAGTTCTCCCGATGTGTTCTGATGTTGTTGAACAGTCCAGAAGAGAAGAAGGGAAAAACCAAAGTCCCAGGAAACAAAATTCAGCTTTCCGTCTCACGCCGGGAAGAGAAGAAAAAAAACCAAAACCGCTGGCTGAAGAAAGCAAGCAGGGTGCTCCCTCCTGCTCCTGCAGCCAGAGAACGCAGAGTAGTGTAATCTCTGTGTCCTTGGGAAACTGTTTTGAAACGTTTGTTTGTGGGTTTTTTTTTCAAGCTCAGTTTAAAGGCACAGAAAAGGCATAAAATTACTTTTTGGGCATAGAGCATGATAGGGGATACACATGATAGAGTCACCCCAAGACATTCCACCCCTTATCACATATCATCGGCTCAATGCCCAAATTAATATATTCTAACTCTACACACACATTAATACATATATACAGCTATGTACAAACAGTGACAGTGACACTCAGAGAGCAGTGGTGTACAGGCATTTCACGTTACATGTGGTTTTCACCCAACAATCAGATCTCCCTGTGGTACACAACGTGTTGTTCCATCTCTCTGCATTACCCACCATGTGCAACCAGGTCCCTGAGCAAAGACAACCCCACGGATGGGTTTGTCTGTACTCGAGGCAGAATTAACCCAAACAGTCTTTCCTAACAGTCCCCTGGCATGCACTACTGGAACCTTATCTCCATCTACTGTGTGCAGGGATTCAGATTGGGCTGGACCAGCTCTATTGGTGGAACCCCGAGTGTTGACTAACCAGGTGGCCTTTGCTAGATGCTGTTCCCAATTTTTGAAAGTTCCCCCACCCAGCGCCTTCAAGGTGGTTTTCAACAATCCATTGCATCGCTCCACTTTCCCAGCTGCTGGTGCATGGTAAGGGATATGGTACACCCATTCAATGCCATGCTCTCTAGCCCAGGTGTTTATAAGGCTGTTCTTGAAATGAGTCCCATTGTCGGATTCAATTCTCTCAGGGGTACCATGCCTCCACAGGACTTGCTTTTCAAGGCCCAGGATGGTGTTCCGGGCAGTAGCATGAGGCACAGGGTAGGTCTCCAGCCATCCAGTGGTGGCTTCTACCATTGTGAGCACATAGCGCTTGCCTTGGCGTGTTTGAGGCAGTGTGATGTAATCAATCTGCCAGGCCTCCCCATACTTGTATTTGGACCATCGCCCACCATACCATAGGGGTTTCACTCGCTTGGCCTGCTTGATTGCAGCGCATGTCTCACAATCATGGATCACCTGGGAGATACTGTCCATGGTTAGATCCACCCCTCGGTCTCGTGCCCACTTATAGGTGGCATCTCTGCCTTGATGACCTGAGGCATCATGGGCCCATCGAGCTAGGAATAACTCTCCCTTGTGTTTCCAATCTAAGTCTATCTGTGACACCTCTATCTTTGCAGCCTGATCTACCTGTTCATTGTTTCGGTGTTCCTCATTAGCCTTACTCTTGGGGACATGAGCATCTACATGGCGGACTTTCACAAGCAGCTTTTTCACTCGGGCAGCAACGTCTTTCCACTCTTCAGCAGCCCAGATGGGTTTTCCCCTACGCTGCCAATTAGCCTTTTCCCACTTTTCCAGCCATCCCCACAGAGCATTGGCTACCATCCACGAATCAGTATAGAGGTAGAGCTTTGGCCACTTCTCTCTTTCAGCAATGTCCAGGGCTAGCTGAACAGCTTTGAGTTCGGCAAGTTGGCTTGATCCACCTTCTCCTTCAATAGCTTCTGCAACCCGGCATGTGGGACTCCATACGGCTGCTTTCCACTTTCGTTTCATCCCTACAATGCGACAAGAACCATCGGTGAAAAGAGCGTAGCATGTGTCTTCTGCTGGCAGCTGGTTGTACGGTGGAGCTTCTTCAGCACGTGTCACTTGCTCTTGTTCTTCCTCGTCACTGAGACCAAAGTTTTCACCTTCGGGCCAATTTGTGATTATTTCCAAAATCCCAGGGCGATTCAGTTTTCCGATACGGGCGCGCTGTGTGATGAGAGCAATCCATTTGCTCCATGTGGCATTGGTGGCATGGTGGGTAGAGGGAACCTCTGCTTTGAACATCCACCCCAGCACCGGTAGTCGGGGTGCCAGGAGGAGCTGTGCTTCAGTGCCAATTACCTCTGAGGCAGCTTGGATTCCTTCATAGGCTGCTAAGATTTCCTTCTCTGTTGGGGTGTAGTTGGCTTCAGATCCTCGGTAGCTTCGACTCCAGAATCCCAGTGGTCGGCCTCGAGTCTCACCAGACACCTTCTGCCAAAGGCTCCAGGACAGGCCATGGCTCCCAGCTGCAGAGTAGAGCACATTCTTCACTCCTGGCCCTGTCTGGACTGGGCCAAGGGCTACCGCATGAGCAATCTCCTGCTTGATCTGGGCAAAGGCTTGTTGCTGTTCAGGGCCCCAGTGGAAATTGTTCTTCTTGCGGGTAACCACGTAGAGAGGACTCACAATCTGGCTATATTCAGGAATATGCATTCTCCAAAAGCCTATGACACCTAGGAAAGCTTGTGTTTCCTTCTTGTTAGTTGGTGGAGACATTGCTGTGATCTTGTTGATGACCTCAGTGGGAATCTGACGCCGTCCATCTTGCCATTTCACTCCCAGGAACTGGATCTCTCGAGCAGGTCCCTTGACTTTGCTCTTCTTGATGGCAAAACCAGCTTTTAGGAGAATCTGGATGATTTTCTCTCCTTTCTCAAATACCTCCGTTGCCGTGTTCCCCACACAATGATGTCATCAATGTACCTGCAGGTGTTCTGGAGCCTCACGCTTTTCCAGTGCAGTCTGGATTAGTCCATGGCAGATCGTGGGACTGTGTTTCCACCCCCTGGGGCAGTCGGCTTCCAGGTGTACTGCACACCCCTCCAAGTGAAGGCAAACTGAGGCCTGCACTCCGGTGCCAAAGGAAAATGCTTGGCATGGTGGCGTACCACTTCGCTGCTTTGGACTCCAGCTCGTCTGAAGCTCCAACATGTCCGGCACGGCAGCGCTCAGCGGTGGCGTCACTTTCATTCAAGGCACGATAGTCACAGTCCAATCTCCATTCTCCTTCAGACTTGCGCACAGGCCAGATGGGGCTGTTGAAGGGTGAGTGGGTTTTGCTAATCACCCCTTGGCTTTCCAAGTCACGGATCATCTTGTGGATGGGAATCACAGCATCTCGAGTTGTCCGGTACTGTCGGCGATGCACTGTCGAGGTAGCAATTGGTACTCTTTGTTCCTCCTCCTTCAGAAGGCCTACTGCAGATGGGTTCTCTGATAGTCCAGGCAAGGTATTCAATTGCCTGATGCCCTCTGTCTCTACAGCAGCTATTCCAAAAGCCCACTTGAGTCCCTTTGGGTCTCTGAAATGCCCTCCTTGGAGGAAGTCTATGCCCAAAATGCACGGGGCCTCTGGGCCAGTCACAATGAAATGTTTCTTCCACTCATTTCCAGTCAGGCTCACCTCAGCTTCCACTAGGGTCAATTTTGTGACCCACCTGTTACACCAGTAATAGAAACAGATTCTACCCCCACATGTTGCGATGGGATTATTGTGCACTGCGCACCAGTGTCAACCAAAGCATCATATCTTTGTGGTTCTGATGTACCAGGCCAACGAATCCACACAGTCCAAAAAATACGGTTTTCCCTGGCCTCTACCTGGTTAGAGGCAGGGCCCCTCTAATTCTGGTTATCCTTCTGTCATCATTTCCGGCAGATTGGCTACGGGCAACTGGAGCTACTTTCTTTTAGTAAAATTTCCTTTCTGAGACTTTGTGCTCCTTTAATTCATGCACTCGTGCTGCCAGAGCAGAAGTGGGCTGTGGACCCCACTTCTTCATGTCTTCCCCACTGTCACACAGGAATTTCCACAGCTCACTTCGTGGGATGTACCTTCTCTCTAGGGAACGTCCTCGTTGGGTATCAGAATCTCCGATCTGTACTGCCGAGATTTGGAGAAAGCCCTCTTTGATCTCCTTCTTGAGGTCCTGGTAATTCTTCTCTATCTTATCTTCCAAATTCTGCACACGTGTTTCCACAGCTGCGATTTTCGCATGTGTTGGGCCATGCACAGAGTCTGCATATGCTCGGAGCTTTGTTGCCATATCCTGCACGGTCTCATTTGCACCGTAATCTGGTTTCATCAGTGCTAAAGCAGACTTATATTCTGATGGCCCAAGCTGTATGAGCTTTCGCCACATGAAGGGACCAACTCTGGCCCGGTCTGGACTTCTCATCCTGGGTCATCTGTGAAGACAACCTCTACCACCCCTAGTTCTCTCAGGCATTGAATCCCTTGTTCAATGGTCTTCCACTGGGTTTGCTGCATATAGAGATCATCTGCACACAGATATCTCCCCTTACACCACTCAAAGAGCCGTCTCCAAACACTGGCAGAGTCAGCCTCCCTTATCATCCTTTGGTCAATAGCTGGATCACGTGACAGGGATCCCAAATGCCTCGCTTCAGCACCGTCCAGCATTACATCATCACCTGCAGCATCCCAAATACGGACCATCCAACTTATTATGGATTCATTAGACCGTCGGGTGTAGTCCTTTCTTAGGCTGTGAAGGTCCTTTATGGACAGGGACTCAGTAATGGTTTTCTGTGCCTGAGTCAGTTGGTGGCTTTGAGGTTCCTTCCCCTGCATCATCATCATCTTTCACTGGGCGATCAGTTTTGGTTGTGTGCTTTTTCCTTGTGACAGGAGCAACTGTCAATGGCTAGTGTCTCCCTCTGGTTTGGCTGCAGCCTGAGTGACTGGGGTGTCTGCTGGTTTATCTTCCTGCCCCTCTGCCTTTACCTGCTGCTCTACAGTACTTAGCACTGTGCGATAGGCATATGCCAAGGCCCAGCATATTGCAAAGACCTTTTCCCTCCTTAGGATTGTCATTGAATTTCTCTCTCAGATATTTCCCCACCTCAGCTGGGTTCTGAATTTGTTCAGGGGGAAATTCCAAGCTATTGGGTCAGAGAATTCCTTCAGGGTTTGGCCTATTCT
Source organism: Lycocorax pyrrhopterus obiensis (assembly GCA_014706295.1). NCBI lineage: Eukaryota > Metazoa > Chordata > Aves > Passeriformes > Paradisaeidae > Lycocorax > Lycocorax pyrrhopterus. Next base: position 45,286,247 of record JACSVZ010000006.1, on the reverse strand, counting down.
CCACCCCACTCAGGCCTGTCCACCTCTGGGTCAGGTCTCTCATCAGTCCCCCTGGAAATCTGAGCCCTCATTCTAGACAAGCTGCAAGCTAAATAAAGGAAGCTTACTAGATAAACTACCAGGAAGATGGTCTCTTTAACATCCAAGGGAAACTGAACCTTCTCAAAAGATGATGTATCAAATTTAAAGGGGAGGGAGACGAAAGTCTGGGAAACCCCGTCTCCTCCTCTTCTAACAAACTGAGTGCAATTACCAATAAACTCCCAAAACAGGCCACTGAAACTAGGACTGGGGTTAGGATGGAGAAACAACCTATCATACACACTTTGAACAACTGCCTGTACCTCTGTTGACTTCTTATAAATCACTATCACCGAGCACAGCAAAATGAAAATCCGGATTCGTGCCCCTGCTCTGTAAAAGTTTCTTATCAGCGATAGGATCGGACTAAGTTGTGGATAGGTAAACAGGCCTAGGGACCAAAAAACCACCAGTACCTCAAGCAAGCCTAGGGACCAAAAAAACGTGAGTATATCCAGCCAGAGAGACATTATGAACTCAACCAACATGGTATCTACTTTACCCCAACACAAATTAGTTAAATTCAACCAAGATGTAATTAGTACAGGTTTGTTTTCACTTTCCTTCGAATCCTGCCGACTACGCCAATAAGTATTTGTGCCGGTTTGGCCAAAACCTAGCAATATATCCTCTGAGAGAAAACCAGGTTACAACCACCCTTCCCCCCACAGGGTTCGGGGAAAAAAAAAAAATATTTTCCTCGAAGGAAAGTGAATGAGATAAGAACTATTTTATTTAACAAACACACAGGAAAAGGATAATAATGCTAAATAATGAAATGAAATCTCTCGCTATAGAGAGAAACCTGGGAAGATTTCAGAGTCCTTCTGTAGGTGTGGTCTCTCTCCTCCTCGGAGCTGGGTCGGCGAGGGCCCACCCCCCGGGCCTCGGGGAAAAGTTCTCCCGATGTGTTCTGATGTTGTTGAACAGTCCAGAAGAGAAGAAGGGAAAAACCAAAGTCCCAGGAAACAAAATTCAGCTTTCCGTCTCACGCCGGGAAGAGAAGAAAAAAAACCAAAACCGCTGGCTGAAGAAAGCAAGCAGGGTGCTCCCTCCTGCTCCTGCAGCCAGAGAACGCAGAGTAGTGTAATCTCTGTGTCCTTGGGAAACTGTTTTGAAACGTTTGTTTGTGGGTTTTTTTTCAAGCTCAGTTTAAAGGCACAGAAAAGGCATAAAATTACTTTTTGGGCATAGAGCATGATAGGGGATACACATGATAGAGTCACCCCAAGACAAAGTCCTGTGTGGGGTTTGAATTCTTGGAAGTCATCAGTGTACAATTTTTTTTCTACCTTTTTTCCCTGCCCCATCATGAATACAGGAAGAATAACATCTAGATATGTAGATATGTAAAGAAAATTGTGGTCTAGGGGCTGAATACAACATAATCAGTTATGTCCTTTTATCTCCCTCTCCTTATTTGTGGTACTTGTGCTTGTCACACAGATGTGGACAACTGTGAGAGTAACCAGGCTGGCTGGTGCCAAATAAGATCACCCCTTCTCAGGTGCTTTGGAGCTTGTGGGATGCCTATTTAAGGGAGCTCCTTGTAGGGACAAGGAGTGGGAAGAGAGTGCCTAAGGTTTCTGTGTGAAGTATAACCACCAAATTCCTCTGCCGCAAACAAAATGTGTCAGTGCTTTTGACTAGCTAAGAACTTACCTGTGTCTGACAAAGTAATGCAGTTGGGTTATAGGAGTCTCAGCCTGCCTCCATGGTCTGTTATAGGGTGGTCTTGCCTACATCAGGAGAGCTGATGGGATTCTGGTGACCACACTGTGTGGGAGCTGTCTTATACAGAGGATGAGGAGACCATGATGTTTTTAGAAGCTCTTGCGTGGATGAAGTTTACCGTCTTGGATGACAAGGTCACCTGTGTGAATGTGGCCTTTGTTCCAGCTAGACCAGCTGGAAGAGTTTTGTTCTCTAGCAATTTATTTCTGGGGAACCAGATGTAAGAACAGATCGGAGGGTGCAAGACCTGTGAAAAAAAATGGCTGGTTGGCTTTGTGAGAAATTTAACTTGGGACGTTCAGATGGAACATCTTTGAGGGCTTATGGTTCTGCCTCAGGAGGCTGCTGGAGGCTGAAGACATATTGTACTTGTGGTATTTTCCTGGCTTAAGCTTGGTGCTAACGCTGATCGGGTTGCCAACATGGTCGGTGGTAGTGTGGTTTCAGACTTAACGCAGGTTCTGTGGTTAGGGGTGACTTGTCTGTGGCCAGTGGATGGAGGCTGTGCTCAGACTGAGCTGTGACTGCTGAAGTGCTTGCCTGCTGGAGTTGGTTGTGGTTTAAAGCAAGACCTTAATTTCAGATGTGTTTTTTTGTTTTCACGGTGGTCACTTTCAAAAGCTCTGAGCTTTACCCAAAGGTGTACTGAGTACACTCTTTACTGGTTTTAGCTGTGGATTCCTGGAGGATGGGTGTGAAAATGGCCTAGGACCTACAGACTTTACAAGGTAGCATTATTTTGAATTGGCAGTTGAACATGGCAAGCTCTGAATGAACCAAACAACAGCTTTGAGATGAGCAAGGTGCTTCTGTTGGGAAGTCCATTAAACTGAGCGCTTTGTGAAGATCAGACTGAACTGAACTGTGAGGTCAAGTAACCTTCAGCACAAAATAAAGTTCCATCTCAAATCCTGGTCAGACCTGCCTTGTATTGCCAAGTGCTGACTCGGATTTGGTGCTTGAACACTCCAGGAAGCAGCTGTATTGTTGTTGATCTAGGATACATTGAATTGTGCTGATAAGATGATGAGAGACTTCTGCTGGGCTTTTATTGGCAGGATTTCACAAGCTTGTCTAAGTGCATTTCTGCAAGACTCTATGAAAGCAATACCAGGATATCTCTTATACCCAGTTTTAGGGTGATGTTTGCCAAGAGTCCAGTTTAGAGAAGCATTTTTATTTGTGTTGTCTGAGGGAACCTGGACTGTTCTGGGAAAACTCCTTCCTCCTTTGTTCATGGTACCCATCACTTTCTGTGGAGTTTTCAGTCTGTTCCTGTTACAATGTGACAGGAGCAAAACAAAGGTATAACAGTGGTAGGACAGGGATTTATGGGCCTCATGCCCACAAATGAGTGGTGATAAAATGAGTATTGTAGGCTTTTGTCCTAACAGAATACAAGATTATGGCACACTTCACTCAAGACTTGTTTCTTGAATTATCTGTGCATAGTAACTTTCCAGTCTGTGTGCTGAATTCCTCTTGGAGCATGTTCTTTGCTTTTTTAGCCGATGTTTTTCTCTCCAGCAGTGCTATCTAATAAGGGACAGATCCTGCTCTGCAGCAGGGTAGGGTTGTTGATGAACTTCCTAAAAAATTAAATGGCCATGGTTTCCAGAACATCAAAATCTGCAGGGTTTGATTTGAGACAGAGGTGCTTGACCTAGTTTGCTTCCAATGCATCTAGTGGTTTCTGCCCCATGAAACCACACAGTGGAAAAATACTGAAGATGCACAGTGATTTGGCCTTGCTTAACTTTGAGAGACATATGCAGTGCATTTGGTTCTTCTGCATCAATGTAAGGTTGGCAGCAGAGGACTGCTAGAAGGGCTGATTTGTCCCAAAACTATCCCGAAACAAGTGTTCTCACATTAAGGAAGTTCCCCCCTGCCTTGCTACATGGGCAACATACAGAGGATGAGCTTCTTGCAGCAGGAGAAAAAGGCATCTTTGTCATGCTGTTTCTGAAAGTTTATGGTGGACACAACAGAACTGCAAAATTGTCCCGCAGCACGGACCATGAGTGTACAAGGTGCAGCCACACCCTGTTGCTTCTCTAGCTGTTGTTGTGGAAGTCTGTTGCTGGCTATTCAGTACCTTCTCCGCTCCCTGTGGCCTCTTTCTTAAACGCAGCAGTCAGGTATGGATGGCAAGCAGTTTTTCTCTGAACAGATAGTGTTAGAACTTAGCAATTTGCAGAGCTGAAATGTGTGCAGGCTGTACAGTGTGGAGGACAGAGAGACAGGGACCTCTGTGTGAGACTGGCTGCCTGACATCAGTCTTTTAAATATTCCTGTTGCCCATGTCTGAACAGTTGCATTTTCATCTCTCATTAAAATTCTCAGATAAATTGAGATCAGTAGAGAATGAAGTACAAAAAGATGGGGTGATGGCTGGTGATAAAGACCCAATCTGATAAGCAGTCCTCTCATATTCACCCTCTTGATGCTTGAATTTTTATCTTTCCATCCTCTCTCTGTATTTATATTGTGTGTAACTCACCAGTCTGTACACGTGTTCTCTTTTACTACATGATGGGAAAAATAGCATGATTGTCTGTCAAATTGCTGATCTTTGCACTTTGCAGGATTACATCCTCAATGTATAATAATTTGCAGCTGTATTTATTATGTATTTATTATGTGTGATAGAATAGTTCAGGTTGCTTATTTCCTCCCCAAAAGAGCCGAACAGCTGGGACCTTGTCTATATGGGACCAAAGGGGTACTTGAGGCAGCTACATAACTTACTTGTCCCCTTACTTTTGTAATTCTTCATCTGTGAAGCTGTGAGTGGCTCACAGGAGCAATGACCTTCCTTAGCAGAGCGATTTAGTCATGATGGGACGCACAGGAGCTGGAGCAGAAGTGGTAGTAGGGTGGCAGCTGGGCTGCTCTGCACACCTTTGAGTGTACGGAAGGCGTCTTGCAAATTGCAGATGCAGCTGGGAGTAGCCAAAGGGCATGGGAAATTGCAAGTCCAGACAAACCAGTGTCTGACTGAGCAAGAGCTGTGTGGTGCCAAACTCTCACTCACTCACTCACATAGGGAGCTGTTTCTGGGTCTAAAATGGTTTTAAAGTACGCTGTAGGTTGAAAGAACAGCTGCTGACTTGGTCTCCACTGCCTTAATGTCAGCTTTGAGCCAGCCAGCCTCTGTCCCACTGTTGAACTTCTTGAGTCGCTCCGTCTTGCACCACTGTATTGCTGAGCAGCCCAACTAGGAGCAAGCAGTGAGAGCTGGAATAATCGGTTCTGGCTCAAAGGATTCCCTGGATAGTCCTTTGGATGAGTTGGCTTTCTTGGGGAAGCCTCATCTGGACTGTATCTTCAGGAAGCCAGCATGCTGTGTTCAGAGAGGAGCAAGCAGGTGGACCTCTCCACATTTCCAGGACATTCCAAGCAGGGGAGGATGGACAAACTTATCCTTTTTATATGTCTGTGCTACTGCAATGAGGGAAAGAGATGGAGGATTGTGTTTCCTCTCCTGGTCTGCATGGTGCTTCTTACCCCCTTGCTGTGTGTGGCTGTATTCTTGCGCTGGGTTTGCATGGCAAGGTTTTGGTAGCAGGAGCGGGGCCCTACAGGGTTTGCTCCTGTAAGAAGCTGCTGGAAGCTTCCCATCTCTCTGACAGAGCCAATGCCAGATGGCTCCAAGGTGGACCCACCACTGGCCAAGGCCAAGCCCATCAGCAGTGGTGGTAGTACCTGTGGGATAACATATGAAAAGGGGAAAAAAACCAAACCCCCTTGCAGCAGCAATTGCAGCTGGAGCAGGTGGATGCCCGAAGGAGGCTGTGGTCCTATGAGAAGCCTCTGCTGGAGCAGACCTCAGACAGAACCTGTGGACCCATGGAGAGAGGAGCCCATGCTAGAGTAGGTTTGCTGGCAGGACTTAGGACCCTATGGGGGACCCTTGCTGGAGCAGTCCATGAAGAACCAGAGTCTGTGGGAGGGACCCCACACTGGAGCAGGGGAAAAGTGCGAGGAGTCCTTCCCTTAGGAGGAAGGAGCAGCAGAGACAATCTATGATGAACTGACTGCAGACCCCATTCCTGACCCTCTGTGCCACTGGAGAGGGAGGAGGTAGAGAAAATCAAGAGGAAAAAAGGAGTGAAGTTGAGCAGAGGAAGAAGGACTGGGTAGGACAGAGGTGTTTTAAGATTTGGGTTATTTCTCATTATCCTTCTTTGATTTGATGGGTAAAAAATTAAATTTTCCAGAGTTGAGTCTATTTTGCCCATGACAGCAATTGGTGAGTGATCTTTCCCTGCTCTTATCTCAGTGAGATAATACATCTTTCAGTGTATTTTCTCTCCCCAGTCTCATTGAGGAAGGGAGTGATAGAGTGGCTTTGGTGGGCACCTGGCATCCAGACATGGTTAACCCACCACAATTTTATAGGCAGAACTGCTGGATGGGGTTGAATGTGCTGAAGTAGAGGGTTCTTGGTGGCAGGTTTCCAAACCAGGGAGTCAGCAGCAAGCACCAGGCCTACTTACACTCGTTGCATAATCAGATGAGTTTTCAGCTCCTTGTGCGTTTCTCTAAATCTTCCTTTTGAACAGCCTCTTTCTTTGTCCGAGAGATTTTCATGCTCTTATTTCAGATAGTGATGCATGCACTAGATTTGGAAAATTCTCATATCCATATGACTCCGGTATATCAAAGTGGCTAAATTTAGCAAATCTAACAAAAAAGAGCTTCCCCTTCCTGTGATCTGACATAATGTTTCTTGGTCGATGTTATTTTTACTACAGTACAGCTTAAATCTATTTTGGTTGGGCACTAAGTGATGGCTACAGTGTGAAAGAAGAAATTTGTTTCTGTGAAGTCAGGCGGCCGTGCTGCAGCTTCAAGGCTCTGAGAGCAGCCTGCGCATGCTGAGCATGTGCCAGTGCTGTGTTGGGGACCCCTTACAGCCCTGCTCAGCTCTCTTGAGCCCTGCCCACTCAGTAGAGGGTCTCTGGGGCTCAGAGCTTCAATGGCTCTAAACTTCTTCAACATCTTGCAGATGTGGTGACTGGCAGTGGTGATGGATTTTAACACACACACACACACACACCCCCCCCCACTACTTCACTCATCCTCCAAATTCTGGGAGAACAGTATAGGAGAGATGTTTGACTGGCTCAAAAGGAGCAGGTGCAATGGGAGTTTTCATGGGAACTAGTCAAGCCTCTGGTTTCACAGGTCTCTTTAATACATGGACCTTTTACTGTACGCTGTTAGGACCAGGACTGAGCCATCCCTGCCTGGAAAACACACTGGTGGAATCATGCCCTACTGAGCACCTTGAGCTCTTGGTGTCAGGAATAGGTAATTCAAGTTTTCCAACTTCCTTACTCATTTTGGTTTTGGGTTTTTATTTGTTTGGGTTGTTCGGGTGTTTTTTAAGCCATCTCCTTTGTTAAAACTTTCTCTGCGGAGGTTCAAGCTCATACTTTATCATAGCTGACTGCTCTGCTTCAACAGCCTTCTGACTTGTTTCTGAACATCCCACGCCTGCTTTCATATTGAGATGGAGTGAAGGAAGACAACTGGGATGTTGGGAAGAGATGCCTTTTTTTGCTGACCTCAATATCCCAGAAATCTGCTGAGCAAGAACTTATTTCTTACTTTAGCATCATTTTAAACTTCTGGTGGACAATTCTGCAGAAATGTTCAGTGGGTGAAAATAGAGGCAATGTGAGCCTCACTCTGAAACTTTGGTCATCTCCAGGTGCTTTTGTTCAGGTTCATGATGGTGCCAGAGGGTTATGTAGGGAATGAAACTCCAGTGTGCTTTGTCCTCACTAAAAGGTCCAGTCAGATCTGTGTACCTGAACCTGTGCTGTCAGGAGTTTTGGGCAGGGAGTCTCGCTCATGCTGTCACATGAAGGATCGTGCTGTGATCCAGCATTGGTGACATTTTCATGGCAGCTTGAGTAAGCTAGAAGTTTGTAGTTTCCCAAAGGAGCATGTGTGTGCCTGGAGGGAGCCCTACGGGTTCTCAGGTGATCATTACTGGATTTTGGCAAGATCTTAACTGATGCTTGCATAGGCAAATAATTCAGCTCAGCAAGTGGCTGCTGTGGTCAGGTTGGAGCCTTGCTAGGGTGAGATGCCAAAATAAACAAGAGTTGAGTCTTGTGTGCATCTTTTCTTAAGCAATCTATTCATGCCCTCAAAGGCTCAGCCAAAGTGAAGACTTCCTTGGATGAAAGAAAAGTTTGGGAACCTTCCCCTGGGACCAGAAAAAAAAATCACTTTTCTCTGTGTCTTTTGTAATGGAAAGCTACCACAAAGCTTTTGAAGCTGTCTGTTATTTTTAACTTGTTCTTTGTCCTTCTTTGAAATAAATCACATCTTTCTTCTCTGACAAAAGAGTGTTTAGCATGTTATGTACATACACACATGCACATTTTTGAGTGCCTGCAGTCAAGTTTAACACAATGTTAAGAAAATGTTGCCGAACGTGGCAATATCATGTTCAGTTTAGTGATTCACACAGAGTTCTGATTAAAAAAAAAGAAAAAAAGTTAAAAAAAATAAAGAACCCACCCCAACCAGCCAGTGGGCTGAAGAGGGTGTGATGAGAGGAGATGCTTAATGGACCATTTTGGGAAGTGCAGTAGGTTGGCTCTGAATCTGTAACTTGGATTTCTGGCCCAGCACTTTGCAGATGCTAAAACTGTTCTTCCCATTAAAAGCTGGCCACTGTGCAAGTGTGGCCAGGTGTCTTTGGCTAGGGGAAGCTGAGCAGTGTGGCTGTTCACTCATTGCATGGCTGCACCTGTCCCTGGGCACCAGGGTGGATGCTGGCAGCGTGGTCCTTGTAGTGAGGTTGGGCAGCTTGAGGGCAGTTCTTGACCAGCCTCTAGTTTATTGCCTGTATGGGATCCCAAGTTGTCATGTTTTATGGCAGACCCATGGCCAGGCTCCAGGTCAGAGCTTATTACTCTTAGCTGTGCTTCCTGAAGCATTTTAGCGTCTGTCTTTCCCTGAAACAGCACCTTTGGTTGAAAGCCGTGTTGCAAAACAGCCTCTGCTCTGCAGCTGCTGCATCATATAAGTTTTGTGCGTGATTCTGCTTCTCTGGCATGTACCAGGTGCACCCAATCCCATCTGAATCTTGCAGGTGAGTGTTGGAACTGAGAACTGCCCACGAAATTATGATTCTGCTGGAGACAGAACTTTTACCCCTTGCTCTGTGCTGCTTTATTCTCAGTTGCATAATGCAGCATGATGCGGATAATCTGGTCATCATTACAAAAGGATTTTAAACTGCTTTTTAATCGGAAGTCATTTTTAATAAAGCTTTTCCCTGCTTGGAGGACTGTTTTTCTGGCTTGAGTGTTTAAGAACAAAATGCAGGAGACTGAGGGAGGTGGGAGGGAACCAGCTCAGAGAGGAGAGAGACAGATGCCTCTCTCTGGCTCCCAGGCAGCTGCTGGTGAAGTCCAGAACTGTGGGGCACGTTTCCACTAGCACCAAGCATGCAAAATCCTTACGTGCACAGATAGAAGCAGCTTGTAGGTCTGTGCTCTCTCAGAATTTTTTTCTCACAGAGCAAACTTCTGGTGGTGGTGGAGAGAAGGAAAGGGCAATGTAGTCCAATCTGGCTTGTACTCCCCCTTTTAACCCTCTGTGTCCAAAACACTGGTAGTCCTCTAGGGCCTCCTGCATCTCAGAACAAACTGTGGTTCTGGACAAGGTGCAGCATTTACTTCTCTTGTAATGACAATGGCGTACAGTTTGTGTGATTGACCTTATTTCTTTGGCTGTTGCTCTGCCATTTTATTGTGGAAAGTGCACTGACTAAAAAAGCGTGTGAACTCTTAAGTAGCTCTGAAACGCATCCTCTTCTCCTCCTGTATGCCAGCATTTTTCCCACTTTTCTGGCAGTAGCCATCTCTTGAGCTGTTTCACCTCCCCTCAGAGCAATCCTGATTGGGGGCCCGAATTCTGGCACTGAATGGCGTTTGAGAGCAAGAATCCTGCTGCTTCCTGTTTTTTTTCAATCCCAGAAGTCCTCATTCTTGGGATATCTCCAGTGTATGCTTAAGATGTCCCTGAGTCTCCTTTTTGATCAATGTAAGTTGATGACTGGGAAGTTTTAAGGTGGTTTCTCCCCAAGACAGATCCCATCCAGAGGAGAGCCAGTAAGCTTGCAGTTCATATGAGTTGATGAAACATCTGGGGGGGGGGGGGGAGGGGTTCAGGTCTGTGTTAAAATGACAGTGGTGAATAAGTGCCTCAGACTTGTCCACCTGGTGGAAATCTGGAAGTAATATTGGTTTACAGCACAAATAGGGGACCAGGAGAGAGAGCTCAGCTTTGGGATAGTGTTCCTTATGAGGGAACTGGCAGCTGCTGGAAAGCTGCAGGGGAGTAGAGGAAACGGTGGAGGAGTTAAATGTTCTCCTGGCAGCACTGCTGCCTCCCTGGAAGGCTGATGAGTTCTTTCTGGGCCCCAGAGCTCCTTCTTGTTTCAGTAACAAACATGACTACCATAGAAATGATTTTTAAACAGCGAAGAAGGATGCTGCAGTTGACTTTTGGGCACTGAGAACGCAGACCAGATGGCATTTAGCAGGCAATGAACTCTGTAAGAGTTAAGTAGCAAAGCTATTGTTTCTGTTTTCACATGACTTCTCACTGGGAGTCATTCCAGTGGTAGAATAAAAAGCAGTAAGAATTGGTCTCAGCAGAGATAATAAAACAATCTATAATATTAAGTTCGTAAATAAGCACTTTTCCTTGGGAAAAAGGTATTTGTAAGAAAAAGCTGGCTATTGCATTGATTTGTAGCTATTAGTTGTCTGTTATCGGTTTGGATATTGGGGAATGAGAGTGTTCAGAAAAGAGTGGTTAAATTATTGGAAATGCTAAGGAATCAAAAATCAACACAAAAAGAAAAGAAAAATTAAAATATTAGTTCTCATCCCCTCTGGAAAAGGGAACAAGTAAAAGCTGTTAATAGTAAAAGGATAGAGCTTTGTCCTATCATTGAGCAAGAGAAAGCCAGCAGATCACTCAAAGACAGCAATTTTGGTAATAACAACAGATACTTTAAACCAAACAAATAGAGCAGATTCAAAACAAAAATCAGTTTTCCACCTCTGTTGGCATAGGGAGACTCAGGCTCTGAGCTCTGTGGAGTGCTGCTTGGGCACTTCCATGTGCACCAGCAGGGCTTTTTTTGTGGCATTATGCATGAGACCAAGAGGAGAATTTGCCACAGGTCTCAGTGCTCTGTTCCCTCTGATTTTAGCCATATAGCTTGATGCAAATCTACATCACACTTAGTCTCACGAGGAAGAAACACTTGACTAAGGATGTACTTAACAAACTGGAGTGTAAATGAAAAAAATATATGCAAATAAGGAAATTATAGCTGCTGTCCTTGTAATTAAGGAAACTTCTCTGATCCTGCAGCTTCCTGGTCAGCTAAAGCCATATGTGTGGACAGCATGTAGTGTGGGGTTAGTTATTACTTTGCAGAAAGTGGATAGCTTTGAAGGAAAAGTGCCGAGGAGGCATTTTGTTCCAATTAAGCATGAGCCTAGAATAAATTTTGTGATGTTCATGCATAGACCAAATTCTCCAGTAAAATGACTTCAATATGAAGTTATGTTGGTAGATTAGAACAGGGATGAGTTCAAGTTGGTTCAATAGCCAGGTAAAACACATGATTTGAGTATGAGCAGAACCTGTGGTGTTAAGACTTTTCTCCTTAGGCTAGTCGATGTTGAAGTGTAAAAAAAACAATGTTCCTGTGTTTAAGTGGACTCTGTGGTTGTCCTGATGAACAGCAAGTGCTTTAGGGTGACCAAAATAGCTTTACAGAGGGGTATTGCGCATGCATCTCACCTTAAGTGATCTGGGAGAGAATACTTACCACAACAGGTTTGAAAATACAGCTCCTTCCAGTTCAGTTTGCAAAACACACTGAAACCTTGGAATGGCCCTAAGGCAACAACAACTCATGGAATCAAGTTACTTTTACCCAGAGATGAGTTAATTTAATTTCAGAGAAAACTGTTGGGCAGCACACATAGATGCAAGTCTTGTATGTGTGTTTTGGTTTGTTCTTTTTCTTGGCTGGCAAAAGGCAAGTAAATTTAAAAAAAAAAAAAAAAAGGAAGAAAAGAAAGGATGCTGTGGTAGAGCATAAAAGGTTACTACAAGGGAGAACTCCAGGTTTTTCGCTTCCCAGCTGGACACCGGTCAACTTCTAGAAGAGGGACTTCATAGCCAGAATCCTACCTTCAACCATGGAATGCATCTTGTGAGGAAGGAGTAAGCCAACAGGGAAAAAAACTTGTCCCAAGTGCTCTCCCAGCCTTAGTCTGTCGTGAGCAGATGGATTTGTCTCTTTATTAATGCTTAAAGACACTTTGCCAGTCTGATCTCCTTGTGTTGCAGCAGTCTGCAGTCTGCGTCAGGTGCTTCCTTTTGCTTTTCCTCAAGTGCACCGTCTAGTACCTGCATTGAGGCTTTCTAGTTTTTGTGTTGGAGCAGGCAGAAAACAATCAGCCAGTTCAGGGTGCAGTATTAGTTGCTAGACTATTGTGAGGAAAAATGTCTTGCAGACTTGACTAATTCTCTAAATTTAGCAGAAGGGCAGGTAGAGTCTTGGCCCTGCCTCATCAGTTGCATAAAGCTGGAAGTTAGTGGGACTGAGTCTTGTACAGCCTACTCTGGGGACTGGCTTTTCACATGGCCACCTATTAATGTGTTGTGACCCAAACAGAGAGACAGAGGTAGCAGGATGGTGACCAGTCCTGGTACTCCCTGCAGACTTCAGTGAACCCTGCCTGTTAACTGTTTATCATAGTAATGGCTTTGAGAACTCTTTTAAACTGCTTTTTTTCTGTTTAGTTGGACCTGCAGTGTGCTGATCATCTAGACGAAAGGAGGGTCAGCATCTCCTTTGTGATGGGGGAGTAATAGCTTTGAAATTACTTTGAAATGTTTGGAAAGATGGGCTGAGACTGATGGGAATTGTTGCTGTCTGGACTGTCTGCAGCTGGTGGTGTCTAGTGTTCAGGTGGATGCTCTGTGTGCAGTTGTCCCTTGCTGTTACTGGGTGAGGACAGGTTGGGGCTGGCTGCAGCTTTCTCTCCAGCTGGTGCTTTGCTTTGGCAGATTGGGAAAGTGCTTATGGCAGATAGGGCCGAAGGGGTGGAATGAAAAATAACCAAAAGGTAGATTCTGGGCCTGGTTACTCAGTGACAGGCCTGTTTCTATTCTGGGATGAGGATAATTCGCACTGAGCTCATTACACCATGACTCTCCCTTAAAATGCCTTGACAGTCAATTTCGTTCCAGCTAATAAGGTCCTAAAATGTTAATGAAGCAAATCAATTTTTCATGGCTTTGTATTGCAGTTGTCAGAAAGTGCTGTGTTGCAGCCTACCAATTCAAGAAGCTTTTCAGATATTAGAAGGACAGCAAAACATTCAGCAATTTGAAGGATGTTTTATTTTCTCAGTTTTTCCCCACTGCCCCCTCTCGTTTTTCTAAGACTCTATGCTGTGCTATTTGCTTGTCCCCTTTGGTCACGTCCTTTCTCCATTGTCTGCTCTGGTCACTAATGGGAAGAGATGGTTTGTTCCCACCTTCCCTACTGCACAGGGAAAAGAACGATGGAGTGCCCAATGGAACAGGTAGAGATGAAGCTGGACAAGGGAAGCTACTCAAGCTGAAATACTATTTGAAATATATTGAGTTTGATGGAACAGAGTGGAGAAATGGTATCTTGTTCATCCCCTTCCCTCATCTTTTTGGAAGGAGCAGTGGTGTCAAAAGTCACAGCCCCCTCTCCTCATGGCAATTGCTGAGATGTCAGTGTTACCTGGCATAAATGCTGTCTGCACTCAGTATCTCATGGACTGTGGAAGGAGGAGAGAGAAGTTGCATTCATTGTGCAGCCACATTGATGGTAGATCACTTACCCACACTGGTTTAGGAATAGGTTAGATGGCAACCATCTTTTATTTCTCAGAACTGCTTATTTTGTACTGCCAGGAGACAGAAGGCTCAAACTTTCATGACTGTTCCTGGAGTTATTTTGATGGAGGTGTTTTGATCATTTACTGCTCTCTGCATTTGTGTTTGTGAGTCTGCAGATGGGAAGTACTAAACTGTGTGGTTCGGGGAATGTAAGGAGGTTTTTTATTTGCTTTTAATTTATTTCCAGTTCTAACTATAACTTCTATGTGCCTGAGAAAAATATAATTAACTAATGTTTTGGGACAAACATAGAGTTTTCCAAGTTTTATACTTGGAAGCCTTGTACTGCCACACTGGTAAGGGATGGTCTCAAATAACTCATGAGGGCAAAATTAGTGTAAGAGTTGTAATTTGGTATTTTGAATAATTAACCTCTTGTAGCTGTTGAGTCAAACATCCACAACACTTTCTACTCAAGTTCTCCACCCAGAGGTATGCTTGGTCCAGTGTCAGGGGCTTCCCCAGAGCTTTTGCAAATCCTCAGGTGTTTCAGTGTCCTCTTCTGCTGTGACAGTGATGGGTTAAGAGCTAGCTGACCCTGTAATGACTTGCAGAAGAAGGAGGGTATTTAACCCCCTTAAGCCTTTCAGACCATAGCTGGTGTTTGTGTGACTCTCCCCTTCCCTGAGTGGCAGAAAATAGACTTAGTGATTGCCAGTTGCAGCATCTGTGTGCCTGTGTCACCTGGGCAGGCCTTGCAGAGCACCCTAGCCTTTAGCACAGCCCTGGGCTTCCTGCCAGGATAATTAGCCTGGTAGCTCCTTGGGTAGGAGGTAAAGTGTGGGGTGATCTCAGCTGCCATGGCAAAAGCTGCCTGGCCTTGAGCTGAGCAGAGCCCAGCTTCTGCAGCACCTCTGGGGCTCCTGGCCTGGAGAACTGCAGCTCTGGGTTCTAAAGCTTGACCTGTCAGCTCCAAGCTGAAAAGCACTGCTGTCTGTTTCCAGAGGTTGTTTTGTGTTTCCTTCGCCTCATGTGACTTAATAGCCTTGAGAAAACAATTTCCCATGCAGCCATCTGGGGGAAGTATGCAAGGTGAGCCATTATATGTCCACAGTCAGAGCTGTGAGGCCTAGAGATGAGGTGCTGGCTTGAGAGACAGCTGATGCTGGAACTGGAAAGTTGTCCAATGCTTGGATCAGCCAGCAGTCCCAAGGCTGAGCCTGCCCCTCTAGCAGTTGTGATGCTCTAGATTGGAGCTGGGCAGCCACAGGAGACTGCTCTGTGCTCAAGGAAGCTGTTGGTGTTTTCAGTCTTAAACCCTTCAAAGGAGAAGGTTCCTTTTGCATATTTTGGAAAGCTCTAACCCTTGCTCTCCGCACCCTCTTCTCTGCGTTACCAGCTTCTGGTCTTGGGGACTCACCTCTTCAGGCAAGTCCTTTGCCTTGCAACTGGCTGCCTTTCCCACTCCACATTTCCAGAGCAAGCTTTCTTTTTGTTTTCAAGCCTTCCCTTTCTTTTTAAACTATATCAAATCCCAGGCTAATTTGTTCCTGAGCATGTGCTGTACCTGATGGGTGGTTCTGCTCACCAGCCTGCTGTTGTGATCAGTGCTTACCAACAGAGTTTTTCTTTTCTGTTGCCTTTTCTGTACAGCATTCTCTCCCACTAAGGCTCTTTGACAGACTGGGATTTTTGTTGTTTTTGTTTGCTAGTTCTAAGCTCCTTTGACTGGGGACTGCAACATGAGGCTTATGAAACTTTTGTTCATAATGTGCATTGCACCCTGCTCTGCTCCCTTTTGTGATGTCTCTGCTTTCACCTTCTTTTTTTTTTTTTTTTCTATATTTGTAGCCAGGAGAATAGCCTTCAGTGAGAAAAAATTAAATCCTAACTTGGAGGTCTCTGTCCAGCCCTCTGCCTTAAGCAGGCTGGGTAGATAAGGTCGCTCAGGACTCCAGAAATAAATCAAGTGCAGTGTTCTATCTTTCTGGGGAATATTTTTGTGCGTGACATGCAGGCAGTGCTGCAAGGAGCATATTAAAAATTCATACCAGTACAGAGCAGTATTTTCTGTGCACAGTGCTTGAGAGTAAGCTTGTGTGTCATGCACAGCAACATTTGTATAAAGCAAGTAATTAGTTTCATCTAAGCAGAGAGTGGCAAAGACAAGATTTAAATGGCGTGGAGTAGAAGCAGGCTTGTTGTGAGACACCATCTCCTTCCCTTTTCTTCTGCCAAGACTCCTGGAAGATTTCTTGTAGAGCTGGCTGCAAAGTCCCAGTGTGTGAGGGCGTTTCCTGCGCTTAAAGCAGAAGGGGAAATCTGTGCACATGGCTATTCATCTCACCCTGCCTCTGTGACAGCTTTGATGTAATTGTGTAAGTGCTCCAGCTATTGAACCTTAAAACAACAAACAGCTGGGCACAGAAGCTGTAGCTTCTCCAACCCTGATTTCTTTGCAGTTGTATGGATGAAAGGGGATGGCACTGCATGCAGCCCAGAGGGGTGTTCTGAGACCCAGAGCTCTCAGGTGAGCCCTGTTTTCCAACTGCTGTTAGAAACCAAGCATGGGACGCATGCTTTGGGTATGCAGGCAGTGTTGAAGTGTTCTATTCTCTACTCTTCTGAAGGCATGGCTGCTGAGTGCTATGCTGAGAAATGTCACAAGCAAAGATTAGTCAAAGGAGGCTTGACAGAGAAGCAGTTGAGGCTGAGATGTAAAGTCTATCTCCAGTCAACCCCAGTTGCAGTGGTTTGTGTTGGAAACCCTTCAGCAAGGACAAAGAGTGAAAAGGGATTTAGGGTAAGAGAATATATGAGCACCGAGGCTGCAAAAACCAGTAAGTCCTTGGTTGGAGCAGCTCTGGGATATGTGGTGGAGTAAGTGGGTCAGTGCTGAAGCAGGACAAGATGTAGGAGCAGCTTGGGTTTGGCTCTCATGCCCTTGTTGTGAAGCATGAGCAATATATTTTCAAGGTCCCTAGCAGACTGAAGAGAGAGAAGCAAGACCACAGAGCCAGGGCCAGGTCCTTCTCATCCGCTGCTGACTGGTTGTCCCAATGGGGCCCAAATCCTGACAGCAGGAATGACAGCATGAAAATTATAAACATCATCAGGCTGATACTGTGCAAATGTGTTCTCCTGGGAGCTCTGAGGGAGAGGAGATGGCATGACAGGCCGGAGTAGAGTATCTCATCCCTATGCCCTTGCAGCAGATTCTTGATACATGCATGGGGAACCTTAGGCCACTTAGCACAGTCATTGCAGTGGGAACTGCATAAAGGCAAATGGTCTAGGTGGGATTTTCTTCCTGCGTGCAAAACCTTCCTCTCTGTTAGGCGGCCAAGTAGGCTTACAGCTGGCCTTGTCTGGCTGCCAGCATGGAGTAACCAAACACTCCTGCAAGTATTCACTTTTCTTGCTGTCAGCCTCTCTCCTAGCTCTCTGATTTGTCATGGGTATCTGGCATTTCACGGGTATTTTCTAAAGGCCGGTGAAGTGTGCTTTGCAGCATGCATGAGTCTGATCACTGGCATGGGCTCTGAGCTAGCGTGTGCCTGTGTCTGTTCTGGGATAAAACAGTGGCAGTGAAGAACATCTCGCTGACGTAGAAATACCTGCTTCAGGCGAGCTGGCTAATGCTGAAAGGAAACAGGCCTTTCTGGTAGAGCACTGGGCATGGGTGAAGGTTTGTTCCTGCCTTTCCCTGGGACTGCCCATGTGTAGCGCATTTCTTTTAAATGGTGCGAGCAGCGTGACTTACTCAGCCCATCTGCCTGGGGGAGTTTACAAACCAACTTATGGCTGCAGCCAAACTGACCATGGTAGTTTCATGACAGGGTCTTGATTTGTATCTCAAACTTAACTTGCTGTGCAGCACATTTTACCAGGTTGTGGAGACCAATTTCTCTGCCAAAACACCAGGAGGGTGGCCATAGGACAGATACAGCTTTTCTGCATCATTTGTGCCATTGCAAATGGAGAGGCAGCAAAGGAGCATCTTCTAAAGCATTTGCTCTCTGTTTGCAGGTGCTTTTAACCAGACTTGGCGGGTGCCTCTCTGCTATCAACTGAACTGGGATTTAGATGCATCTAAACATCGGGCCTTGGTCAGCAAGTACCCAGCATTAAAGTGCCTTTGCAAATAGGGCTCATGCTCTTAAATCAGATGAATAATCTTAGTCATGCTGATTTGTCTACTGGAGTTGGAGTTTTGGTTAAAACCTTAGTGGCTTCTGTGGAAGTTAACTTTAAAACTAAGTCCATACTGAGACTAAGATAAGCTTCGTGGTTGTGTGTGTGCTATTGCAGGCAACCTTTCAGAGAGGGCAGGCAGAACAGAGGTTTCCAGTAAAGTTTGTGACATGCTCACAGAGGAATGTGCAGCCAAAATACAGCCTGGATGTAGGGGCAGAACAAGTACTGCAGACATGAGGTGCTACAGCTCGATTTAAACTTAACAAGTAAACCAAGCAAACACCTCCACGTGCCCAGCACTTAGCTTTTCCTTTTGTATCAATCAGTCCAGTACCTCATTGGATCTCCTCTTTCCCACCCTGCTGTGGCCCTGAAGACTTTTATTGCTAATCTCCTACAGTTTGAATAATTTCTGAATAGAAATGTGAGGTTTCTGAAACCTCCAAGAGATTCTGGGCCCGGAGAGTTGTATCCAAGCAGGATGTCTCAATGCTAGTTTGTTATAACATACATTACATTGCATGTTGCAATGGGATTTGCACCAGCTTTTATTCAGTAGTGATATGAGGTGTGATTTAGATAGTTATACCTGGTTTAGTATTGTGATGAGTTTGTGCAGCAAAGATGACCAGTTTGCAATGAGAAAAGGATGAGAACAGTATAGTAAAGCAGCAGAACATCTTTTAGCTGAAAGGGGGAGGAATAGTAAGGACGCATGGGTGACCTTCTGTCCGCTTGGTGCATGGTATGTCTTATGGAGAAATTATAAGAAAAGTCTTTCTTCTGGGGAGCAGCATGTATGTCAGCAGGAAATAGGAGTGGGGCTGGAGGAGCTTTACTTGTGGCTGGGCACAGAGTAAGGTGAGCTTTATCCCAGAAACAGCCTAGAGGGGAAGGTAAAGCCATAAAGAAAAGGAGGGTGACTGAAGAGCCATGGCAAGGGGTTTGCCTGCAAATCAGACGTCTGTTTTACCCTACAGCAATCATCTCTGCATGAGAAATCACCATCTACATATTTCTGAAGTGGGAAGATGGAAATGGGAATGAAGGCTCAAGCAGACAGACCAGTCTCACTGCACTCCTCTCGTTTAAGATCTAATGGATATTAGCCCTGTCTTTAAAGTGCATAATGGTGCTCTGATTTTGTGACTCATCTTTCAGAGATGGTGCTTTTAGTGCAGTTATCAATACTGCAGTTTGGAAGTCAACCTGGGCTTGGAAACCTGGGAATTGTTGGGACATGGAGCCCTGTGGCGTACATGCTTGATGGGGTGCAATGCTGCTTTCAAAGTATGACAGCTCATGTAATTGAGGACGCTGCCTTGCAGACTTAACTTTGAATTGCAAATGCCATCACATTTCTTCTGGTTTGGAAGATGTGTCTTCCTCACTTAAAAGCTGCTCTGCCAGTTCAGGTTTGAGTGTAGGTGTGAGATGATGGGAGATACTCAAACCGAATGTGAATTCAGACTGTAGACCATGGGAGCAAACTGGAACTGCTGGCCCTACAAGTGGGGTATCTCTCAAGGGGAACTGTGTGTGTTCCTTGCCAAGCCCTCCCCTCTGTTTTCACGATATGAAATGACATGCTTTGGGAAAAACAAGGTATTTTAGATCTGCTATTTCCTGAAAGTGAGAAGAGAAGCAGTGTGAGAAGGACAAGAGGGAAGCAGCATTTGTAGGGCTTCATGCCCCGTGATGGGGCTGCCTTTTGTGCTATTGCTGCACAGGCTGAGCAGTACTTTGAAGTGTGATTTCTTTTCTGTTTTTCCTGGGGTGCCCAGCAATAGCAACTAGACACAAGGAAACATTTTCTGATGCTCTTTAACATCAAAGGAATGATTTTTACATTTAAAAATCATTTTTAACAGCAAAGGAATTTATTGCAAGTGCATTTAAAAATAGAGGAGTCCAAGGACCATCTGTCTTGAGTGTTTTAGTGGTAGTGGGGACAGGTCACAGTGGCTGCTTGATTGATGGGTCCAGAGAGTTTTGTGTGGACCTGTGGCTGCAGCCCACTTACAGCTGGCCTGCCTTTGTAAAGAAAGTCACTGATCAAGCCAGTTGTGATCTGGTGCCTCTGCCTTGGGTAGGTCTGTTTGGCACCCATGTAGGCACACTCAGAAGAATTGAGCCCTTGCTGGTCATCCCATATTGCGTTTGAGAGCAGACCCTACCTCCCAGACAGGTATCAAGAGGTGTTTCTGGTGCTGTTGGGTGCCTAAGCTGTAGCTGGACTACTCTGAGGAGATGGCATGTTGATGGCTGGGGGATCTGCCTTGCTGGGGCCAGTCATGTGTGGAATGGAGCCAGGAGGAAACTTGATTTGCTCTGAGCGAGCTGTTGGGGAAGTGTTCCCCAGGACTGGGCACATCTCAGCAACTGGCTTTCCCTCTCGCTGTGCTGACCTGTGTCTTACCCTGAACTACATTCCACAAGGGTGCCAGCAGGGAGGAGCTGCCAACTTGGCACTTGAACAGCAGAGCTGACGCAACTTATTTCACAGAGGGATACCAGGCGGTGTGAGAGCCCCCCACTGCTACTGACTCGATACAGAGCTCATATTGCCTCCATTATGGACGAGCTGACAGCTGGGAGCTGGGATTTGCATGCTCAGCAGAGTATAGCATAGCCAAGGGTCCTGACAGGATGCAGCAGCAGTCCCGTGGCAGTTGTGGCAAATGCACCCAGGGAGAGAGGCATTAGGGAATCTTCCATCTAGATGCTATAAATCCCTAAGGAGCTCTTGAGTCTGTGTGCAGTGAGTCAAAGCAGAGACAGGAAAGATGGCAGATGTTATGTGTGTGGGGACCAGCATGTCTCCAAGCTGTACTCAGGACATTCACCAAGGTTACATGTATGGGACCTGCTTGCATTGCAGGACCAGTAAGCCCTCTTGCAGTGCTCGCCTGCGTCGCTCATGGATGCTTACCTGGTGAGGGGGAGAGGAAGGGCATGCTAAAAACAAAAATTGCCTTGCTAATGCTTAAAAGTTTTCATTGTTTTCCTTTATTCACAGGAGAACTGCTGAGTCAGCCAAGACCAGAGGGACTGACGGAGATCATCTGTCCCAAGAACGGCAGCGAGCGAGTTAATGTTGCCTTGGTTTACCCCCCCACTCCTACTGTGATCAGCCCTTGTTCCAAGTGAGACCAGAAAGCAGACCTATTCTCCTGTCAGTAGACACCAGAAAGCCTATGTAAAACATGCCCTCACTAAGCACTTTTTTTCTGGAAGGTAGCAGCCCCACGGCCTGGGGACTGTTCTCATTATTTGTGGCTATAGACAACCCACTCAAAGGATAGGAAGTACAGTGAAATGGGCTGAGGTGTTCTCTGAGCTGTGTTGCGGCAGATGCAAGACACACATTGGGCAGGACAGATCAGGAGATAATGCAGTCGTGGGTGGGTTTTGGTAGGATGGGACCTCAGGAGATTTCTGTACACCCTCTGCTCAAACAGGACCACTCTCACAGGCAGGTCAGGTTCCTTGGGACCTTGTATAGGTGAGGATGTCATCCTTGGATGACAAGGATGAAGGTGCTACCACCTCTCTAGACTTTATTCTGGGACAGAACTTCTTTCCTTTTGTTCCATCTGAGTCTCCCTTATTATTTTATTTTATTAACTTGACTTTCATTGCCATAAGATGCATTGCTGGCTTGTGTTCAACATGTTCTCCACCAGATCCCAAGCCAGCAGGACTCCAGACTATGGGGGTGCATGAGGTTGTCCTGTTACAGATGTAGAGTTATGCACCTGTCCTTGTTGAATTTCACATCACTGTTGTTGGTCTAGTCCTCCAACTTGATGAGGTCCCCCTGGAGAGAAGCCCTGCCCTCTTGTGTATCTATAGCCTATATGTACTTCACGCCACAGAATGAGAAAGTGCTTGGAAAACAGCCGTATTGTGGTGGGAAAAAGTGTGGAACACCACTCACAAAAGCAGCCAGTGCCTTGGCTTTTTGATGCATGGGTTTTCCTGCAAAAAAAAATTCAGCCATGGTCTGTTCTAATTGGAGTGGCACAAGGGAATTTGGTAGGAACCTTAGAGGAGCAGCTGAGTGTCTTTCTGGTGTGTGCTGCTGTGCTGCATGCGAATGCCTATTACTTTCACTTCAGTGTCTTGACAGTAGCTTTAGATGCTGTTCTCTCTGTTCGGTACCCTCTCATTCCAAAATACCACTCCTGGTAGAGAATAGCTTCAGTGATGGGTGGTTGTTGAGCTGTGTGTGAAGGTGAGGCTGAAGTGCCCACCTGGGGCAGAAAACAAAGCAGCTGCTCTGATACTGAGCCACAGGTCACTACTGCCTGTTCATTTGGTCCTCCTGCGTGTGGAACTTGGCACAGCACGTTTCTAACCTGAGAGTGCCATTTTTGTTGTACTGTACTGTCAGGTTATACCTCCTGTCCTCCCGTCCTCCAGCCTGCCTTCCACAATGTCTGTTAACTGTGTCCCAGTTTCACAGTCACTGTGCTGGCAGGAAACTTGTGTTCTCAAAAAAGCCTGTGTTACTTTTACTTTACTTCACACTCCCTATTTAGAAGCCTAGAGAAAATGTGTGTCTTAGGTTATTCATGACAAGCACTGTGAACACTGCTACATTACTTTTTCTTTATCCTTTCCTCTTCCAGATAAACCGTCAGTGCTGGTGCCAAAGGTTTTCCACCGGGCAGAACATGGCTGATGCTCTGCAGTGCTCCCATCTTTCCAGTTGTGGAGTTGATGCTGACGGGGATCAATGGGACTTTGGACTCTGAAATGCTGTGGGGCAGGGCAGCTCCCAGGTGGGGGCCTCATGTCTGGAGTGGATGCAGTCATCTGGAGGTTGGGGATGACAAGGCATGAAGGAAAATGATTGCTGCAGATGGCAGGGCCGCTGGCCAGAGGGAAAGCACTGGGGATAGGTTTCTGTGGACCCACTGATCGCGTTTTGAAAACCCATTTGGATCTCATGATGAATGTAAAAATGTTCTTGGTATACCATTTAATTCAGACCTGCTTGGAGGAAAGTCTCTTGAAATGAGCTGTAGCGGGATTCCCTGGATTTGTTCCTGGACAAGTGAGTTTTGTGGCAGTTGGCCAAGGCTTTGCCAGGGAGTGGGTTGGTACTGTGAAGCCTTTAAAATTGCTCCACCACAAAACAGTTGGCTGTGTCCCATGCAGCAATCTTGGGCGGAGGCTGGCAGAGCAGGAGGAGAAGCAGGCTGGGAAATATTTCCTGGCCTGTGCGTTCACATACCTTGTGCCATGAAGTGGTGAGGATGTGTTATGATCATGCAGAGATGAAAGCAGGGCAGGCAGTGTGCCTCTGGCACATGCTATTTCTTATCCCTAGTCTTACCACTGTCCCTGAACAGCTGCTGGTCTGCCATGTCTGGGTGCTCTGGTACTGCTATTGTGGTACTCTCCATGCATTGTGTCCGCTAGAGCACTAAAAATCTAGATCTTGGTCCTCCTCCTAGCAAAGCCACCCAGGCATCTTTGTGCAGAGATCTAGTGAAGCAATGTCTGGCTGTGTGGTACAAACTGATCCTGATCCCTTTGGGCTGACCCTGGCAGCCATGCTTCATGAGCAGCCATTTTCCCTCTCCAGATGTGGGAAAGGGCAGGCTGAGCACTGGCACCAAAGTTCTGGTTCCTCCCCCAGCTATGTGGTTTTGAGGACTTACAAGATGTTGCTGTTAGTTTGTGCCCTGCAGCTGAGCCCTGGTAACTGTGCTGTGTGAGCCCTGCTCCATGCAAATATTTATTTAGTGTAAATCAATAGGAGGCAGGCATTTCCAGAGCCAGGATCCCTTCATCAGATGCTGGGGGAGGTCTGAGAGATGAGGGACTTAAAATACTTGTGTTAATGTACAGCTCTTAACTCTTTGGGCTGTGATGGCAGACCTGGGATGGATGGTACAGCTCAGCAGGCAGTGCCCACCAGGATGTGAGCTGGCCAGGCTTGCAACCACTGCAAGACAGTGATGTGTCCTGCTGGGACCTGCTGCTGTTGCACAGGTGATATTCCCCTGGTTTCTGATCCTTCAAATACCAGCTTTATGTGCGAGGCTGTAAATCTTCCCATTGGCAAGAACTTAATGCTGGGAAAGCAGGGCAGAAGCTGCTCCAGCAGGAGATCCAGAGGCTAGGTAGAAGAAATCAAGCCATATACCTTACTTAAGGGGGAAAAGTTGCCAAATAAAAGCTGGCAGCTCAGTTGGCTTCATGTCTCTTCAGGGTGTCGTTCCAGCTTGGGAGGGTAGCTTGGTCTCAGATTTCGTGTGTTGACCTGCTACCTCTGGCAGTGAACCTTCTTAAATCAGTGAGAATCATTTAATTGATTGTGCTTCTGTGTTGCTGTGGATAAACTGGAGACTCAAGATTGTCTGTGGTGGCTGGAGGAGGTGGAAGGGAGGTGAGATCTTTGAATGGTGGTCAGGAATAATACTAGGAGACTCCCTTGTCCTGAGTCTTGCTGCCCATAAACATGCCTGGTACAGGCAGAACTTGTGTTAGAGCATTCCCTGCTGTCACCTCCCGTGCTGGGTGGCCTTCTCCTCCTGTTTTGCTGCTACTCACCTCTCTTTCCATTCTCCATAGGAAGAAACTAGCGATTTGTTGCTGTGAAGTTGCGTGGAAACCACATTGTAAAGAAACCACAAACTGGAATCCTTTTCCAGCTGGAGGCCTGTTTCCCAGTGTGCCCATCTGGTCTGGGATGCGTGAGCATTGAAGGAGTGAGAGGACAGAGCAGACGTCTTACAGCCTGCTCCTTGGGACCGCAGCCCTCCTGCCGGGGTGTGCCACCTCCGTGGGAGCATTCCCTGGCCTTTGCAGGCACTCAGTCTGCTGCTGTGCACTGAAGCCGTAATGCCGGGAGTGTGGCAGTATGGAGATCAATCTAGTTGGGTCTATTTAATATGAAACAGTGATTGCTCATCCACCCACTGTTTAGTAACTGGTGTAACTGTGTTTTCATCTGAATTTTTTTAATATGCAAAAGCCATTTAATTTTCTATGCAGTTCAGAAACATCTCCCCTTTGCAATTACCAGGTGGGAGATCCATGCAGGAGAACCAAACCAAGTGGCTCATAGTACTTTTGATTTTACTGTCACTGTCTTTTAAGGATGCGTCCTGGGATCCTCATACAGTGTCCCTTTGCTGAGCCCCTGCCTCAGACCCCAGTTAATACCCCTGAGCCCCAGAGATGAGGGCCCTGTATTTTTGAAGGATCTGTCATTTTTCATGAATCAAGCTACAAGGAAAGAGGGCTTGAATGCAGTGCCCTAACAGCAGATACCTGAGTTCAGAGTATGTATTATGTTCCTGTTCTTGTCCCTGCTTGGAGAGTTATCAAACTGTTAGAAATTACTAAGGCCTCTGTGGAGCACTCTGCAGCCTTTACTGAAGATGTATTATAAAGAGGTCAGAAAGGACTGGGGCATCAGCTGTCTCCCTGTGGAGCTGATAATGAATTTAACTCCTTTGGAATAGGAGGAGAATCTCCTGGCAATCTCCTAGATGCCTACTTCACTCGAGACGATTGTGTTAGTTTTGCTTATTGGTTTGCAGACCCCTTGCTTGACCAGTTTTTGATTTCCTGCTGAAACTGGTTCAGACAGGTTTGGAAGCAGAGCTGGCGAACTGCTTTGCACTCCACGACTTTCAGCAGCTGGAAGATGTCCTGGAGTACCTTGTGTTATGCTCTGAAGCAAAACCTGGGATTCAAACCTGCATCCGTCCAAGTGAAACTCCCAGGATAGCAGCTTTGCCTTCTTCTGGGTCTGTGTAACGTGAGGAATTGCATGTCCCTAAGCAGCACACAAATCGGTAGAGGTGAGTGAGAGCGAGCCCAAAGAGTGGTGCTGCACATCTAGGTCATTTTAGGGCTTACAAGAGTACTTGGAGACTTCTGGCAGCTGCAGAGGGTCCTGGGTGGTGGGACACCTCTGTTTTAACTGTCCTATAAGCAAAAAGGTCAGAGAAGTAAGATTGTTTCCAGCCTGCCACAAGGCCAGGATGCCTTTGACTAGTCTCCTTTCATGGCAGTGCTGTTTTTCTGCAGTCTCTGCTCTGAGCTTGGGGGATTCAGCTTTAACAAGTTAAACCGAAATAGAGCCTAGATTGGGATTTACCCTGCCTTATGGTCTCTCAGATCAGATGGAAGAGACTGGGGGCTGCAGAAGCATGGGTCATATCCCTTGCAGCATCTCCCATGCCACAGTTTCATGGTGGCTTTAAAAACTCAGTAGTGTATTTGGGTGCTGCTTTCCCAGGAACTCAAGATGTGCTTGGCTGTGCTGTAGCACTGCAGCTTATGTGGGGTCCCTGTTCTCTTCCCCATTGTACCTCTGAGGCAGTTAAAGTTTGTCAAAGCAGTAGAGGCTCCTCACTGTAAGGAGTTAGATATGGTTGTGTAAAAGGGAACTGCAAATGTTACTTAGGAGCTCACTAAGTGAGATGAAAATCCACTGGCTCACTCTTGCAGAGCCAGATCCCAGAGCTCAGTTCCTCTTGTGCCCTTTGGATGGGATCTTGGGCTGGCATCCTTGGAACAGCAGTGCCGGGAGGTGGAGATGCTGCACTGCAGTAAGCACAAGAAGAGGCAAGCAAGTGGGCCTCAGTGTAGCACTCATCACACGCTTCATGGCTCAGTTCATGGACTGTAATTGCAGGTATTCATATAATCTACATCACTGGGCAGGACTCTGCGCACACACACATGCATGCCCAGACATACACGCACCACACCCACACTTGCCCACACATCCTCTCCAAAATGACTGAAAATAAAAGTGATCTCAATCTCCAGGAGAGTCCTGGCTGTGTGATTTGTTTTTCCTCTTGCAGTGCCTCCTTGGGCTCTAGCTCTGGAAGGGTCTGCACCTAGTTGTAGATCTGTGCTGTAGCAAAGTCCTGAAGAGATTTGGCATTGCGTGAATCTGAGCATGGAGCCCCTTATTTAGTATCTGCGAACCATTGCCCACTCTAGCAAGGCAGGTGATTTCTGGGGAACAGCTTTTTTCCCCCCTATGTTTTAAGGTATTTTATGGGTTTGTGAGGCCACCTCAGTGCTTCTCATTGGTACCATGTTGTTTGCATTCGTGTAAAGCTTGGTTCCCTGCTCATATTCAGAGCAGGTTTTGGAGACAGAGTGGTAAAGCAGGTGGTCCTCTGCTTGGCAACAGGGGCGTTTGTGGCAGCACCAGGAGGGTGAATTAAAAAAGGGAGCAAATCCCTTCCCACTGCTGCAGTTTAACCCCCTCGGGCAACTAAGCATGATCACACAGCTGCTCACTCACCACTACCTCCTGGTGGGAAGGAAAATAAGAAAAAAAGTAAAACCCACGGGTTAAGAGCAGTTTAATAATGAAAGCAGAGTAAAATATAATAATACCAATGATAGTAATTGCAATGATAGAGGAATAAAACCCAAGAAAGACAAGTGATACACAATACAGTTGCTCACCACTGGCTGACTGATGCCCAGCCCCTCCCCCAGTGATGGGGGATGAGCATCAGCAGCTCCCAGTCAGCTCCTCCTCCCCCCCTCTATTTACATACTGGGTACAATGTTCCATGGTATGGAATATCCCTTTGGCCAGTTCGGGTCAGCTGTCCTGACTATGCTTCCTCCCAGCTTGTGCACCTTCTCACTGGCAGAGTATGGGAAGCTGAAAAGTCCTTGACTTAGAGTGAGCACTACTGAGCAACAAGTAAATCATCAGTGTATTATCCACAATATTCTCATACTAAATCCAAAAAATACAGCACTTCATCAGTCTCTAACTAAATTAACTATCCCAGCCAAAGCCTTGAGCACATAGCCCCGAGCACTTGTGTGTGACCTCACTTCTGTAATCACTCCATCGAGGAAGATGAGACAGATCTCTATGGCACACCCATATGAAGATGACAAATGCTGCACAGCAGGTCTAGGGATGGGGATGTCAGCATCTGCGATGAGATACTGGTGTGCCAGAGTGAGATAGGAGGCTGAGGGTGGGTGCTGGGGCCGCAGCCACAACCGGGCAGAAGAGAAGTTTCTGGGCTGTTTAGCGGGTAGCAGATGTGGAGGTATTGGCGTGGTTGCATCGGGTGGGTGCCAATACACATCGGCCTCCATCACTGAGGGATATTGGACTGCACTTCAGGACTCTGGGAAGCACCAGCAGAAAATAAACTGACTCGTGATGGACAGAGAGACTTCACCGCTTTGCCTTCACCTCCTGGCCAAGAAGATTCAGAGAGCTTATGCGTATCTCATGCCACCCACCTCACCCTGCTTGTTGACTGTGGATTAAAGGATATGGGGAACAGCAGGCAAGGCAAATTCCCTAGCAGGAAGGGGCTGGGGGCTGGCACCCAACACACCACGGGTGTCCCAGACCCGTGTTTTGGGTGCTCTGTGCAAAGTCAGTGCCATGAGAAGGAGCACGGAGGCATAAATGAGGTGTCTGTCCAGTGTGTGTTTCCCGTAACACGGGGCGAGCTTCCAGAGAGCCG
Organism: Lycocorax pyrrhopterus obiensis; assembly: GCA_014706295.1. NCBI lineage: Eukaryota > Metazoa > Chordata > Aves > Passeriformes > Paradisaeidae > Lycocorax > Lycocorax pyrrhopterus. The sequence goes on along the minus strand of JACSVZ010000006.1, from coordinate 45,257,799 downwards.
CCGTGACCCCAAATCCCGGGGGGCTGCTGGGCAAAAGCCCAGGAGGGCTGAGGCAGGCGCATGAGGCGGAGGTGCTGCTGCAGAGGGGCAGGGCCGAGGGCTGGCGGGACAGCCGAGGGTGAGGCGGCCCGGGCACGCGTGGCACAAGCCCACCATAGCGTCTGATGCCGGAGGGGGACGCCGGGAGCCGCGGCCGCAGCTGCTCGGGTCTCACGCAGCCGAAGGAGCGGGGCGGTGGAGCCGCCGCTCCGCCCAGGGGCGGGCTCCGCGCTCTCCCGCGCCCGACGGGCCGCCGTCGCTGCCGCGGTTCCCGCCGCCGCCGCTGCCGCCATGGAAGAGCAGAAGGAGAACCGCCCGCAGGCCGCCCAGGACGAGGCGCCGGCCGCTCTCGCAGCCTGCCCGCCGGTGAGTGCGCGGGGCGGCGGGGCCGGCTGCGGCCGGGCGGTGCTGGCCCGAGGCCGCGGCCCCGCGCCCGCTCGCCCAGGGCGGCCCGGCTGCCCGCCCGCCTCGGGCCTCGGCCCGCCCGGCCCTGCCCCGGGACTGCCCGGGGCCCCCCCTCCCCAGGGGCGCCGCCGGTGCCGCGGGCCCGCCCGAGGCCGCGCCGTGTGCGCGCCCCGCAAAGGCCGCGAGCAGCGGTCGGGAGCCGAAGTGTCCGTAGTTCTTCCTGTTAGTTTATTGCTTTATTTTGCACGTATTGGGCACCGGCCCGCGTGTCCCAGTCAGTGTGGATTCTGGTTAATTCCTTTGTCGAGAGAAATCTCTCGATGCTGGTGAAGGCTTTGCCCGCTTGCACCAGAGAACTCTGTTCAGATTAGGTTGCGTATTCAAGTTTTGTCTCCAAGAGCTGCTGTTCGACGTGGCTCAAGACACGTGCATGAGTATCCCTTTATTCTGTTTGCTGCTGTTTAGGAAAACAGTGTTTCAGAGCAGACTTCAGGCAGTAAATAGTGTTTCAGGCAGTATTGATTCTCTTACCTATCTATAAGCTAGTTCACTCTGTCGGATCACAAGTGTAACAGTGTGATGCTTTACTGCGTTTTGGTGCCAAAACGAACTGTGAAATGCTCAAGCTTCTTGTTTAGACCTTCTTAAATGACTTCCTGATTTCTCTTTCTTCTAGGGTAGGCAGCATTGTAAGATCGGTGATCAAGAAACTAATGGCAAAACCCCAGCTGCCAGTTCAAACGACTTCAGTGATCCGATTTACAAAGAAATTGCTATAACCAATGGTTGTATCAACAGAATGACCAGAGAAGAGCTCAGAAGTAAACTCGCAGAGTTCAAGCTTGAAACCAGGTTATTTGTTAACATCTTGATTTATCTTTGAGAGCAATAGAGCCATGAGGGATGATTATTTTAAAGTTTAAAAACTCAGCACAAAGTGAAAAGCAGACACAGCACCAGAGACCAATTGTTTTATGTGCAATCTTGTTGCAGCTTTTGTTGTAGGATTAAAGCATTCTGCTTAATGTGTGCTGTCTCAACTGGCAACCCAAAGCAATGAAAGAATACATAACTGTAAGGTACTTCTCATCACTTTTTGGTCAAGGGGGAAAGAAGAACTGCAGTGGTTCTCAGGTGGTGCTGCAGACCTTCATCATATAGAAACTTGCTTCAGAACATCCATATTTTTATTTACTGTACCAGTACAGATCTGATACTTGCTACAAACTCTGGTGGTGTGGCTCAGGATTTAATCAATGCAGAGGACAGGTACCCTTAGATGGAGAGTTTGCTACTCTGAATACATGCAGTAGAATAATGTGAAAAAATGAATGTATTATAAGCTGGTTTTGTGCTCACTGGGGCGGAGGCAAGGGAATATAGTGTAGTTCCTCCTGTGTTGGAAATGACCTGCAAGACTCTAATAATTCTGTGGCCAGACAAATTTGAGATATTGTGAAGAAGGTCAGCTGGGAAAAATGAAGAGTATTGTTTCTGCAGGCACCAGTAATGAGGAAGTAGTGATGGGGAGTTAGTTGGTTAAATTAATTTAGTGCTTCAGGAGGAAAAAATCTTATCATTACCTGAAAAAATATTTCGTAAAACACATTAGATGTCTATAGCTGTTTAGCAGTTGCTCTGATTTAAAAATAAAAAGCAGAATTCAAATAGTGTATGATGTGTTTGTGGTCTTCTCTTAGGTTGTAAGTTTTCTATATGCATTTTTTAATTTAGTTGTAAATGCTGAAAGCTTTAAATTTCTCTTTCAGCCAAGCTAAACTTCTTCTGTCAATATATTCAATTAAGTCAAGCCAGAATATGTCTTGTCTGTAAACAAATAGTGAATCCACTGTAATGTAGAGAATTGAGCAGATTGCCACACTCCATCCTTTCCTTTGAGGTTATTGTGATAGTCGATTGTTTCCTATTTTCAGCTTTTTTTATAAGTTTGATGAAGAAAGAGGTAATTTCCCCCTCCATCAGTTCCCATACTGTCTCAACTTTGAATGAGCTGGACATTGACTTAAACTAGATCAATAAACCAGGGTGCAGAAGACTTATCTCTGCAGAAGCAGCTGATGTTGTCAAAAGCAGGACTAGTAGTTTGATTTCAGTTCTTCTTTGTGGATCAGTGGGCTGCTTTTCTGATAATACCACTTGCTACACGTATCTCTTACAGCTTCTGTTATTCCATTTGCAATGAATAATTTTGAAAATAACTTCCTTGGAAGGGTAAATTATCCTCATTTATTCAGCTCTGGTTTGGTACATGGCAGTTCTGGCATATACACTCATAATGTTTGTAGTAAAAGTAACTTCAATCTCTTGCCATGTGAATTTATTTATAGCCACAAACCTGAAAAGCAGGATCTCGACAAGGAAGTTTTTCTGACAACTGAAATCTCAAATACTTTCTTTTAATAGAGTTATTTGAGCTCAATTGTAAATTTAAATTAGGAATTTAAAATGTGGGCATTTAAGCTGGATTCTGTGTTATCTGTGCCACTGATGCAGAAAGGCCTCAGGCATGAGTCACTTCAGGCAGAGGGCACAGGGGAATGAATACAGGGGAAGCAGTATTTCTTCCAGGGCCAGGGGCCAACTAGGAGTAATCTACAAAGACCTGAGCTTTGGAAAAGCTTTGGATACTGAGTCTTGCTGAGCTAGAGGTGACTGCAGAGTGTCTCTGTGCCATGCTTCCCAGTCTGTCCCTGGTATTGTATTGAAGGGGGGTATCACAGCCTTTGCGTTATCCCAGATAATGGGATATAATGTAGCGTAGATGATGGGGATAACACTCCTCTATGATAAAGTGGAATTCAGGCTTCACAAGTGCTGGTGTTCAAAATGAGATTAATAAGTGTTGAACTTTCAAATGTTAAATATAGCTTCAGTTTTACAACAAGGAAATAATTAATTAAACAAGAGTGCGACCTTTGTCACTTTCCCTATTTCTTTAGAGGAGTGAAAGATGTACTGAAAAAGAGATTGAAAAACTATTATAAGAAACAGAAGCTGATGCAGAAGGAACACATTAGTGGAAACAGCTGCTATGACTACATCTGTGTTGTTGACTTTGAAGCAACATGTGAAGAAGGAAACCCACCTGAATTTGTACATGAAATAATTGAATTTCCTGTTGTCTTAGTAAATACACGTACCCTGGAAATAGTAAGTGCTCTAATTGCTGTGTTGGTATGCAACTCTTTGACATAACTTGTTTGCATCAGAAGGTCTAGATTAGTTTTTAAGTAGATGTTGAACTTCATTAAAAATAGCATACTTTTTTTTCGTAAGGGCTTATCCTCTCTGCCTCTTAGGTACAAACAAAACTTTCTATTCTGAAAGCATTTTCCAAATGATCATTCTCCTGCTGTTGACTCCCTGTATTGATACGAGTTTTCTCAGTTGTCTGTGTCTGTTCCCACCTGCCCTTTCTTTACCTGCTTTACGGTCCACAAATCTATTTCTAGGACTCAAGGGATTCATCATAATAAAAAATGATTAATTTCTGTGGTCCTGTTTGAGGCATTCTAGAAGACACTAATGCAGAGGTCTAGAAAGTGAGGTTGAGTGAACTCCACTTCTTGTCGGGCTCAACTGTTTCCACATTGTACCCAACAGATTGATAGCTGTGTAACCTGATTTTAAACAAACATACTTAGCAGGCATTTGGTAGCCTCAAGTGCTCTGTTCCAGTACAGCTTTCTTTTAGGATAAACTACCCGCTGCTTAACTGAAACCGAGTGACTCAGTGAACACACCTCTGACTAATGATTCATTTATGAAGAACTCTTAAGAGGAAGAGGATTTCCAGTAATCATTGTGATGCTAAACTAAAGTATAGCTGCATGTATGACTAACTGTAGAAAAAGGATTGTGCAGATTACCAGGATTGTTTTTATTGCTCTTAGAGTGGGTTTTTTTGTCTGCCTAAAAGGTTTTGTATAACAGCAGGGATTTGGGGCTTTCTTTTTTCTATGAAACTTGCCTTCAGTCTTCACTCTTGTATTGCTCAGTTTCCCAGAGTGAGGTTTTGTTTGTCTCTGCCTGGCTGGCATCCAGAGGTGTAGGACTTGCATGAAGCTTCTGAGGTGTGCGGCTGGTTGCTTTCCTTGAATTGCAGGTGAACCTTCAGAGAAACCACCTAAAATACATAAGGCTTTGTTCATGCCTCTCACTTCTTTTTTTTCTTACCCACAGTCTTCCCAAATCCTCTGCTTTTTTGCAGTCTGTCCTTTTCCCCTCTTAAATCCGCATTCCCACTCTTTGATGCCTACTGGCTGAGAGAAAGGACATGTTCTGGTTTGTCTTGGGGTGACTTTATGAAAAGCTGTCTGTCCCGTTGGGGATCTGATGATGGCCAGTCAGGAGGCTCATACTGGCTCAGGAGGTACACTCTCCTTTTTGCCTGCAGCAGGACAAGTAGCTGCTGTTGCCTTTGGGCTGCAGGCGAGCCAGAGGAGCTGCCTTGTGGGCTGCATAGTGTGCTGCAGCTGAGCGTTTAATTCTCCTGTTACAGGAGGATACCTTTCAGCAATACGTGAAGCCAGAGATTAATCCCAAGCTTTCAAACTTCTGCATCAGTCTGACAGGAATAACCCAGGTAATTTGCACTTTTGTTTGTTCAGGAAGAAATAGGAAAAAAAGAGATGTGGTGTTGATGTTTTCAGACTGGTAACCTTAAATGGTAGTATTTCATGGTTATTTTTCTGTAAGGCCTATTCTCTTAATCCTTGTTTTTTCCCTTTCCCAGTTATCACAGAGCTGATTTCACTAAATTGGTCATTTTGTGGGGAAGAGCATTCACTTTTTAATTCATGTGGAGAAATTTCATCTTTAGTAGAGCAAAGTACCTTATGAATTGCATCAGTTCCTCTTCTAAGGTTTTTATTCTAAAGAGTTTAGAGTCTTAGGATGGCAATGGCTTTTGATAAGTGACTTAAGAAGGAGCCTGGGAAACAACCTCAAAGGTTTTAATCCAAGTTCAACTGCTGACTGACCTTGTTACCTTTACAGAAGCTATTAGGAGGTTGGCTCTTGTAGCAGTGCTTTTGTGGTGCTATTTTTTCAGTTTAGTAAAACCTCTCCAGTCATCTGTTAATGTGTAATCTGGTTTTTTAAAGATTTTGATGAAGCTGACTTTGTAAGTGCCCATATACCAATACAATTTTTACACTTAATGCTGGGTTGTTTTTTTTCCTGAAAAACTGTTCCTTACTTTGTTTTGGGTTTTTTTGTTCTCTTAGGACATTGTTGATAAAGCTGATACTTTTCCTCAAGTTCTGCAGAATGTTGTAGAGTGGATGAGACAACGAGAACTGGGAACAAAGTATAGCTACTCCATGTTGACCGATGGGTATGTCCTTATGCAACCTTCAGCACAATCTAAAACTGCAAAACCGTGTTTAATATTTGTGTATTTGTGAGAGCATTGCTAAAGATGGATCAGGACACTGCCATTTTGCTGATTTTATTTTAATTGAAGCTTTTGGTAAAATTGGGAAAGCTGAACTGAACCATTGAAAATGAAGCTTAAATCCATCAGATGGCGCCGTTTCTTTCCTAGTGGTCTGTATGCAACAAAGTGATGCTGAACAGAGTTTATGCTTTGTTGCTGCTGTAATTCTCCATTTATATCTAGCACATAATACCTGAAAATAACACTGCAATTTTAGTTCTAGGTAACGTCTGTGCCCTTCTGCATCTGAGACTTCAGAAGTGTGTGGTGGGTGTGCTGTGGTATCCTGTGTCTGTTAGTGTTACTGTTAATACATACTGGATATTTTGCTGGAAAACAATGGATGGTGAGGTTTGTGGAACAAGGAGAAATGGCTAGCACAGAAACCTCTCTGCTTTGGCTTAGAGGACTGACTCTGGTGGGTCCCACCTCTGACACGCTTTGTGTGTTCCACTAGTCCCTGGAACTGCCACCTGAACTTGCTCTCTCACAAGGTCTATGTGGAAAATCAAGTCCCCAGATAACTGCATGGTGAAGAGGTCTTGAGATCTAGATACATTTGTGGTGCAATATTGTTCTTGGGATCTTAGTGTTGTTATATAGTGAAATACAGTGTTTGAGCTTTATCTTGTATAGCACTGGCCAGAGCTTTTTTTTTTTTTTTTTTGCAGATGGCAGTTGCCTTTTAGCTGTGAAACATTATTATTCTGTTAACATATCTGCTTTACTCCTTCTCTTGGAATGAAGGATTTAAGTAGGACAGGGAGTTTTTAACATTAGCTATGTTGAGGTAAATAATGAACATTTTCATACTTGCCTGCAGCAGGTCTTCTGTTGTGCTGGATTAAAAAGGCAGTTCTTTGCTGCTCTGATGCAATGGCTCTGTTGAACCAGAATGAGAGGAACCCTGAAACAAAAATGGAGCTTATGAAAAAACAGCCTGTGGAATCTGAGCATAATTTCCTAACACTTCTGTCAAGTAAAGCCCAGATAAATATTCTAGTCTATAAGTAGTTTGAAAATAATATATCAGAGTAGATTAGTAGATACATAATAGATATACAGGGTTTTTTTAACTAACCCAACTTAAATTAGTGAGAGTTGGTTTTGGCCATGAGACCTTTTTCCCAAAACTCCTGAAGTTTTAGACAATTACTATAGGTCACAGGTCTTTTCTGGTGAAGAACCCACATCACTGAAATATTGTTGTGTCCAGTGTGAACCATTTAAAAAGGTGTCACACAAGAGTTGAGGTGTACAGTATAGACCCATGTGCACCTTGAAAATAAGGAGTTAACATAATGCCGTTCCAATCTTAATTAATTTAAGGAGCTATGGTAAATATTTCTATTTAACTAATTTTTAACCTGTAATTACATTGCTATCTTTGGAAGCAACAGTGAATTCAAAACAGAAAATGCTAAAGCAAAACTGGTGCAAGACTGGTTATATTACTGGGCCTAAGTGTCTCTGGAATTCCCTTCCAGAGGAATCCCCTCAGTGAAATTCCTTGAGGAAAATAGTTGCATTGAAATCTCTGTTGTATAGGTGAGATTGCATAGACAGCTACAAGAGATGGGGAAAAAAACATTACTTTAGCTTGCAGCTTACAAACTTGTTGGGGTGGTTCCCTTCAGGAAGGCAGGCTGCTAAATAAATAGGATTATAATTTCTTCATATTTTCATAGAGATCTGGTTTCTCATAAAACTCGGTGCAATCTAGTTTCAATAGCCTGCCTGAAGTAGAGAGATGCATACCCAAATGATCAGGAAGATTTAAGGTGTTGCTTGCTTCCCTGAGGGCTGTGTAAGCATCTAATTTATTGGCAGTTTTCAGTGTTGATGTGGTAGGTGAAGTAGTTGGTGTGCTATTTTTTGCCTTAACTATTGCGGACCTGAAACCATCCTGGTGGAAGTCTTGCTCATGTCATTATTTTTTTCCCCATGATTAACAAATTCATACCAAAAAATTCTTTACCATGGCTATAGCAAAAGAGCTTATCCTGAAGTGTTTTTCTTCTACCAGAGACAAGACAGCTTTTAGTTCTACAAGTGTATAATATGTAGAACACAGGATTATATATGACTAATGTTTTCCTCTTTTGACTTTTTAAGATCTTGGGATATGAGTAAATTTTTGAACATCCAGTGCCGTATTAGCCGTATCAAATACCCTTCTTTTGCCAAAAAGTGGATCAATATTCGCAAATCCTATGGGAACTTCTACAAGGTTTGTACAAATTGCTGTTTCTCTTATGGGAAAATTTGGTTTAAAAGTCTAGAATGTCCTGTTGTGCTTGTCATCTCTACTTGTGTAGTATAAAATTATAGTACTTAAACTAGTTGACTGGTGCCTGATTTTCAAATGTGCTTCATATGCAGATCTCACTTCACTGATTGAAGATCATATAATCTACTGCATTTTGATTTTAATCTTGTTTTTAAGAGTCAGTTTGTGCTCCTTGAAGGATTGTCTAAAACTGTTATACCAGTCCTCTTAGATCAAGTGTGTTTCAGAGTAGTTCAGCTGAAAAGACTGTATTGATTTTTCAGGTTTTTTTCCTGTTTTCGTGCAGTACACTACAGAACTAATTTGCACCTCTATCCCCATATAATCTTGACTTTTGACAGTGTAATGGGGACAGAGAAAGATTAGGACCTCTAGATAAAAGAGACATTGACATTTAATAAGGGAAGAGCTTTACTTTGTGCTGGGCAAATATTACAGGGTTGCTGTAGATGTTGCTGATCAGATCCTGTGAAGGTTGAAGGTATTCAGGATCTTGATGTCAATGAGAATCAGGAGCCTGGTGCTTCTTTAATCACTTAGAATTTAGAAGCAAAACCAGAATCTGGTTCCCTCTGCAATGCCACTGTGGATGGTAATTTGTTTTTTATAAAGATTGTTAAATTTATCTAGGCCATGGCTTCCACCCTTGCTAGCACAGGTGTATCTTGAGCTGGTGCTGGTGAGAGGCCCTTGACATCATCTCAGGTCTAGACAAACTCCTGTTGACTGTGTCTCTGTAAAAATGGGAGTGTCTGTCTCACCAAGGTGCTTTGAAGCTAAATGGTTAGTGATCTGACAGAAGGCAACATGAAAGTAATGTGTGACTTAAGTAGACTTAAAATCTGCATGTGTTTCTACTGCCCAGTGTTAGATTAAAAAGATTTGGTACTGAACCTAATCCTCGAATGTTACTCCCTTTCTCCATCAGGTTCCTAGGAACCAGACCAAGCTGACAATCATGCTTGAAAATTTGGGCATGAATTATGATGGGAGACCTCACAGTGGACTTGATGACTCTAAAAACATTGCAAGGATAGCTATAAGGATGCTGCAGGATGGCTGTGACCTGCGGGTGAATGAGAGAATTCACGGTGGACAGCTGATGACAGTCTCTTCCTCAGTCCCCTTAGAGGGAGCCCCTGCTCCACAGATGCCCCGCTACAGAAACTAGCAGTTCAGGGTTCTGCCTCAGGAACTGCCCTCAGATACCCGCTAAAGACTCCAGAGCTTAGTAAATGGCCACCTCTGCCAGCTTGTCTGCCATGCAGAATCCTAAAGCACCTTAACTAATCATCTCCGTTGAAATAAAGTGGAGTGTGGAAGCTTTTTGCTCTTTGAAGCCTGTTACAGCAATTTTTTTTTTGTACTGATGACTTCTGTTGTTGTTTCCAGCTTTGCTAGCAGTGAGGTTGATATCTGGAATCCAGACAAAGTGTTAAGCTTTTAAGAACATGTAATTTAAACACCTACTAAGAGGGATTGGGCATGTGTGCCTACAGCCTGTGGGCAGTATTTGTTCACTGTGATGTACTCCAATCATATCTAGCATCATCTGCTTATTCATTGCACACAAGCCATTCCTGGAAGAACTGAAAGAGCAGTGGTTGGGTTGGCCCTTCCTGATAAGGCACTCTTCTAAGGGTTCCTGCCAATTTTTTTGTTTTTTACAAAGTCTACGAGAAATGGGTACACGTTCATCAGTTCTAAAGCAGTAGAGGAGTACTCTGTTGTTTGGGGTTTTTCTTTAAGGGGTATGTTTGTCTGCTTCCCCGTGAAGTGGAGGAGCTGGGTGTTGAATAAAAATTTCATTGATGTTGTATGATAGTATTTTTCTAACCTATGTTTCAAAATAGAACGTTCTTCATATTTTCACTTTGAGGATCACATCTCCTATTCCTGCATAGCTGCCCTTCATTTAATGTTTTTAGACACTATCAGCCATTTGGTCTTAACAATGAGTGAAGTAAAGTAAGTTCAAAACATGCCAGGTTGTCAAAATTTAATGCTGTGCGATTATTATATAAAACAGGAAGCTTCTCATTCATGGCTAAAGACATGCTCAGCTATTTTTGGTATCTTCTTGTGCTTCTGCCACCATGAAGCTATGCCTTTATTGCAAAACCTAACATTGGAAGATTAATGTAATTTTATTATTAAAGGCCACAGCTAATTACTAACAACTTCTGCTTTCTCCCCAGGCCTCAGATAAGATGATATTCAAAAGAGGCCAGAGTGTTAATTTGCTTTGTCTCCATGGACTGTTGCAAAGTGCACCATTAATGTGATCAACTTTGCATTAGAATGGCTTGTTCTGAAAAGTGGAGTAATGTATTTTGGTTGCTCTTAGTTAAAAAAAAAAAAAAGAAAAAGAAATTGGCTATCCCTGTGTTACAATTCACCAGTTGTACCACTTACATTCAGGACACAAAATAACCAATTAATAAACTTTGTTAAGAACACTGACTGTTTGAACTCCTCAAACTCCTCCCAGCCCTGCTTTGCTCTTCTGACTGTTAAACCATATCAAAGGAACTGTGAAAACTTCCATTTTAAATTCGTGTAAGAGGGAGAAGTGTTAGTCAGTTCTCAGTTGCTTCATATGTTTTCTTTCCTGAGTCACAGATTTGGATGGTCATAACTGCTTAGAATGATGTTTTTTAGTTTTGTTTTGTTGGGTTTTTTTCCCCTGAAAGCAGATACTTGTTCTCTTGTAGAGTTTTGTTGAACTTTACAGTTTCTTTTCCTTTTGTAGCCATACTTGATGGATTTTCAGAAGGTAAAATCCAAATCTCTGATATGCTTACTCCTAAAATACCATTTATCTGTCAGCCCATATTTTGTACAAATTCCTATATACATGCTTTTCACTGTAGTGACTGTAGTACCTCTTTTTCTGAAGTACCATGGTAATTTACTTCTTTTGTGTCTGACTTACAGTTGTGCAAGTTTCTGTGATGAAATTGAGTCTAGTTCAGCAGATCTCCCCTGGGCATGGTGGCAGCCAGAGACTTTATCACTAGTCTTTATTTACAGGTCTGTAACCGGGCTCACAGTCAAATGAGAAACTTTTATTTGATACAGGTTGCATAAGAGCTGTTGTAATTGTACATCATTTATTTTAAGTACAGAGTTGTTTATTTTTGCTAAGTAAAGTCAAAAAGATATTTTGAGATAAGGTTTAAATAATGATTGTTTTCTGTTTACTGCTTGAGTAGGTTGGGATGTTTTTTATCAGTGAGCTGCAGAATTCAGTAGAATCATTCCAGATACTATTTTATCTGTCGGGTTAATGTCAAACTGTAAGCTGGAAGTATTTTCACAGACTATTTGACTCTGTGATTTGAGATGAAGTGAATTTTAACAATGTTTGCTGATTTTTTTGAAATGTAAACAAACTTATTAAAATAATTTCATATTTTTAAACATGTCAGGTACTGAATTTGGTCTGTAAAGCATGAGATGTTTTCAACAGTCTTGGGGTTCTTGGCATCAGCTCAGCTCATGATTGGTCTTCTCTACTGGACCAGCAACATTGCCATGGCTGGGTGGCTTAAATCCCGTGCATGTGACTGGTTCACAACACTCGGTAATGAGATAAATTTTCCTGGATACTTCATACCACAGGGGAAGGAGGCACTTGAGGAAAAAAAAAAGTGGTTTGGTGATTTTACTTGTGACGCTCATGTTCAGCCAAACAGTGTTTTTTCAGTTTGATCTTATTTGTTCATCCAAAGAAGCTTGCTGAGTGCATCTGCTGTAATGAATATTTTAATTTGTTAGAGGAGTCTTCCCATGCAGGAAAAATTAATTGACAACTGTGTAAAAAACAATCCAATCTCTTTTTTATGCAGGAAAAAAAGCCTGCAGACATTGATTGCCTTGTTGATCAAGTTAGAGGCTTTGTTCTGTTGTTGCTTTTTATTTCACATTTCGGGAGCTGTACTTGAGCATTTCTACTGCTACTGCAGACAGCCTTTGTGGAACAGTAGCAGCTTTAAACAAAGGGATTGCAGACTAATTTCAACATGAGTGCTTTCAAGTAGATTTCTTAATATATATTTATATGAACGTGAGAGGGCTTCACACAATCTTGGGGTTATGTTAGGAAAAAGGTTTCTCAGGTTAAAGAGCAGTAGCCTCTCTGTCTCAGTGAGCAAATGGGAAGGAGAGGTCACAACAGTTCATAGCCTCCCATTAACTCTTGTGAGGTATGGCTGCAGAGGCTGCTCACAGCAGGTCAGCTGTCCACAGAAACTGCTTTTGTCTGGGCTTGTCTGATAGTGAAATAATTTAATAATTTGGTCTAACAAGGTAGTTGTCGTTTCCGTATTTTGTTGGAAATTAACATTGCAATGAGGAGGGGGCTGTTCTCAGCAGTGGAAATAAGTAAAAACCTCAGTTCACTTGACATTCTCATGCCCTTGGAGAGCTCTCAGCATTTCATTGCAGGCCTTGACTGCTCTTCAGTGACCTTGAGAAAGCAGTGTTTTTTCACTCATTTCTCTCAACCTACACTTCCCATGGCTGTTTTTAATTCCTCCCTTTTTTTTCTACTAAGGAATGTTTGCCTCCTCTGGAAAGAAGTTCATGCTAGGTAAGACCTTTGTATGTTCTTTCTAATAACAACCAACAGGCCCTTTATAAAGAAATTGGAAGTCTTGCCTGTGGAGCGTAGAGGAGACCCAGTTACTGACTGCGGGCTTTTGAAATGGGCTAAATGTATGGAACATCATTCTGCTGCAACCAAGTCCATTCCAGCCTTCTCTCAAGGACTTCGTGTTTGGCAGCCCCATGGGGTAGCAGTGACAGCTCACCAGGAGGATTCCCCAGGTGGAGATACATGAGGTAGCCAGGTGTGGTCAGTACACACTTCTGCTCTGCCTTGTACCGAGCTGTGGCCTCAGCTGAACAGCCATGGTGGGGAGCGGGCCAACACTTCGTTCTAGAACACCTTCCTCCAACGGAGAATGGGGTGCTGATCTGCAAGTAGGGATGCTGACAAGGCTTTGGAGGTTGAGCAGTTGCTTCTCTTTTGGGTTCCTTCAAGTTCAGTCCTTTCACATTCACAGCCTCCAATGCTGACTGGCTTTTGCCCTTTTTAAATTGGAGGATTTGGTGTTGTGGGAGGAGCAGCTTAAGGCATATGCTCTTTAAACTAAAGGAGTGAGACTGTTTTGCACTAAGTGGCCCCATATGGAAAAAAGTCTTTTTTGAGTGAATGATGAGCCCTGAACACCTCTTTATGGCAGAGGTGACTCTGGGTGTGTTCTGATTATGGATGTGATTCCATGGCTCAGGCATCTGTCTCCTCTGTGGCCACTCAGTTCAGGAGTGCCCATGGGTAGCACCATGTCCTGCTCCTGTAATCTTAACTTGGTGTGGTCATAACTGCACATCTTACTTGTAAATCTTGTGATGCTGCTTGCAGATACCTCATGGCAGGGTTTCTGCCTACTTTTCTGGCTAAATTAGTGCTAATTATGAGGCTTTGCTGTTTGAAGTGAATGGTAGTAGCGGTCTTGCATGGGTAAAGTACTTGCCGGTGATTCTGACCTCCTTTGTTTGTGTTCCCTGCTTCAGCAATGTTAATTTTTAAAGAGCACAAGTAGCCAAATGGATCTCTGTGAGCCAGAGATGTCCCAATAAGCAGGAATTGCTTCATTGTGGTTGTGTTCAGGTTTGGAGTGGTATGCAGGACCTGGGCTGCAGGCGGGCTGTGAAGCGTGACGCACCTTCCCAGAGAGTCCCATGCTGAGCAAAATTTATTTCATATTAATTCCTAGCTTGAATTGATAAGTAGTTGAATACTTATGCTCTGTGCAGCATGAAAGTGCTTTATATGCAGTTTAGAGGCAGGTGTAGCAGCCAGCTGTGAGACTCACTGTGCCTCCTTTTCTCGCTTGAAAACACTCCTATGTTTGTGATTCATTTCCACTTGTGCATATATGGACTAAGATGATAGGGAACTAAAAAGAAGGGAGAAATGACATTTTACTAGTTGATCTAGGCAGTCTAGGCCAGGTGTTACCTGTCCATATGGTCTGAGCGTTTGATACAGCTGAACTTTGACAAACAGGCTCTTTGGGATACCAAGCACCATGTCCAGAGAGGGTGACTGACTGCTACTGTGCTGAGCTTGGCTGGATTTAAGCACAATCTGGGTCACACCACTCTTGGCAGTCTTCAGTAAAAAGGCAGACCTGAAGATAAGGAGCATTTATTTGAGCTGAGAAGCCTGGGAGGGGCATAGCTGAAAAAGAAATCAGTCTTCCAGCATCAGAGGGAATTGTGGTGGTGCCTGCAAAGCCTGTCTGTTGGTGTGCTGGAGATCTCTGGGGGCAATTTATTTCAGCTATGCTGGTGCTTTGTTTTTCCCCTTCTTAACCTGCAGAGTCACATGGGCATGTTTCTTCTTCAGATCCTTTTCAAAAACTTCTCATTTGCTGTTTTTGGGGCTGGCTTCTCTGAAATGTACTGGTTCACTCCTTGTTTTTGCTTGTTTTGCATACATGAAATAGTCCTTTTCTGACCCTGCCTGTACTGATTTTCTAACAAGCCATGTCTGGAAGCAGCTGTACTCTCTGCTGTAATCCTGTCTGCACTGCTGGCCTCGCTGTTATGAACAGGTCTTACAGAAACCTTATCAGATCAGGGACTGCTGCCTTGTGTAGTGCGGTGTTGGGGTTCCTGAAAGCTTCTGCAGCCATTTAGCAGACACCAACAGTAGGGAAGACAGTATAAGTAAATGGAGAATCTATTGGCTTCCTTCACATGTCGTGGCAAACTGCTTGTGGCAAATTCTCATGGTTTAATGGTGCTTTCATTCATGCATGCTATCAAATGCACATCTCTGGAGGTGCCGCCACCGTTAGAGATTAAAAATCATGGGAAGGACAGGGTTTTTTGAAACTAAATGACAATTAAATTAGATGTGTGATGGGAATTTGTTTGTCTGATTGGTATTTGTTTCCACACTAGCGCTGCGTTGGTAAGTGTAGCATCATGTAGAGGAGGAAGAGTGACACTTTACTAGATTCTGCAAGTAAACCTGTTCAAATGCCTTTGATTTTTCTGATAGATTGTCATTAGACTTCGAGCATGGAAAACTTGAGAAAATATTTTTAAACTTATAAAAATATTTAAAATTTGTTTTTGAGGGATTGAGAAGATGAAGAGTTCTACATATGATTTCAGCATAGCAGGGGGAAGTTTTCTTCCACTCTACTCTGGGAGGTGGTGATGTCCCTGCAAGTGTTGGATCAAGACTTCCAAAATGAATGATCCCCAGACAATGCTCTTTCACTATGAAAACAGAATCACTGTAACAGCCTATGATTTAGCTTCCTTTCAGGCAGAAAAAAGAAATGCTGCCATGCTGTCCTCCAGCCAAGAGATCTGCTCACCTTGGTGGATACTGACTGACATAGACACGGGAGTTTTTGTTGTTTAGTGACATGGTTTGGCAGAGAGTGAATGAACTCCTCTGTGCTTGGCTCATTTCATGCGTGAAACATTTCCGTAGGCGTTGTAGTAGATGTGTCATACTGGATGAAACTTCTGTCTTGAACCAAGGTAGTCATGCTCAAGGCTGCAGGGCTGCTCTTCTGAGCCAGGAGACCATAGACCTAATTAAGGTCCCTCTTGGTAGCTGTGGTAGTGAGCAAAATACTCTGAGGTGGAAACATCAGCTTTTGTGTTCGAGAGATGGAGAGCATGGATCTTGGCTGTGTGCCGCTGGGTATAAAGGAAGCTTGTCCCACTGTGTTCATACTGCATATGAAATGGCTTCACAGCTTAACAACTGAGCTGGTGGCTGCAGCCACATGGCCATTGCTGTGGGGAGCTTTCCATCTGTTCCTCCTCTTCTGCCATCTGCAGAATATTTTTTAATTGTGTAAAATCTCCTTGAGCACAGCCTTCAGCTCAGCCAGTTCCTTGTGCTCTAGAGCCATATATGCAGTTGTAATTTTTAAAGTGCCCCCACCAACCCTAATCTTTGAGTTTTGGAGCATGTGTAGAATGGACTGAATTGTCTTCATGCACTCTAGCTGGCCTCTGTTCCTCTATCCACACCACCAAATTTTCAACCTGGCAGACAACCACTGCTCTGTTCACTTATGGTTTTTTTGGCAGGACAAAGTCTCTATAACATACCTTGAAGTACAACTGTCTGCTTTCTGTCCCCTTTTTGCTTTTCTATTTAAGCTTTCCACTCTGTTCTGCACCATCTGTGTTGTGCATGTCTGGGATACAGCTTCCCTTTTGTTTTACTTCTTTCTTCCTTTGCTTCCCTATGCTGTGGTCCTGACCATGGCATCCTACCACAGTTCAGCAGCTCCTCAGTGTCCAACATAGAACCTCCCAAGGCATGTTCAGTTGGGCTGAGCCCTGTGGTTGCTTTAAGGAAAGAGACAAGTGTAGTAACTTTTTGACACTGACTGTGGTTTACAGCAAAGTTACTAGCCCTGCTCTAAAGAGGAAATCCAGACGTAGAATTAAATTGCTGTTCAAGTTCATGCAATGACTAAGGGAAGTGCTAGAAATGGAAACCAGCTGCCTTGTCTCTCCAGCTGCTGTCTTCCCTAAACCTTCTACTGTTTCTTTTCAGTAGACAACATTTTAGTGTAGGTTGCCACCATAGGAAGAAGCTGTGCCACTGCTGTTATAATTTTGGCTGAGCTCTTGAAGACAGGGCCTTGCCTGAGGGAATTCCACACAAGCTCCTGGTCTCCAAAGCAGCTGGCTCTGCATGTCCTCTCTGGACAGGCAGGAGCTGTCTTCTGCAAATGTTTTCCTGAGTGATGGGACATTGCAGTCTGCCTGCCCTGGCTCTAGCACTGAGACTTCCAAGAGCTCTGAGTGCAGGCAGTCACTTGAGCTGACAGCATAAGACCCTCTAGACTGTGTTTGTGATGACTGCAAAGGAACATCAGCAATTGCTCTTCAACTCTCTTATGCTGCCAGGAGTTGTGAAGATTAGTGGAAGACACACTGACATGAATGGAGAAGGAATGTCTAGAAGCACCAGAAAGAAGGCATTAGAGGTGTCTGAGAATGATGGGTGCTGATGACACGTGTTAGCAGGTCATCAAAATTACAGCACACCTACAGCTCATAGAATCCTAGAATGGTTTGGATTGGAAGAGCCCTTAAAGATCACCTAGTTTCAGCCCCTCTGCCATGGGCAGGGACACTTTCCACTAGATCAGGTTGCTCAAAGACCCATCCAACCTGGCCTTGAACACTTCCAGGAATACCTACATGGAATGAACAATGGACAGCCTAAACCCTCACAAGACAAATCTGAAATCTCAAGGCATAAAAATATACTGGTTGGATAATAAAGGAATGGGATTGGGGCAATTAATTATTGAGATAAAGAGACAAAAGAGAGTGAGGATACCCTAATGATTCACAGAGTTAGGACAAGATAATCCTAGGATTATAGTTATGCCAGGTTCCTCTACTGATCCATGTTGTTTGATTTATTTTGGCTTGATGAGAGCATGAAAATTGGTCTTGGGAGAATATATGCAGACAAATCCTTGGGTTGCAGGGTGTCTGTGGACCATTTCAGATGCTGCAAAGGCACCAATGATTTACTGGATTGTAGGGATCCCACACAATATAGAGGGCAATCTGGCTGTGCTCGCAGCCATCCTTGCAGAATCTACCATCACGAGAGAGAACTCAAAGGATGGCAGGGGACTGTAGTGTCTTACTACAAAACAATTTTGTTGATCCACTCTGAAGGGTACAACCTCAAATGACAGGCTTTGAAATGGAAAAGGAGTCTGTGAGTCTTTCCAGATATAGTGTACAGAAGTATGATGGAGCATGCATTTTCAGCAGAGTTTAATGGTAAATGGAGACCAGCTAGACAGTTGTTTTCTCAAGAAGACAGAAGGATTAGAAGCCTGTTGATTAGAGATGGTTCTCACTTGCTGGATTTGCCATAGTTACAGCTTTCAATCTAGTCCTGTTCCAATTGCAGTTTATTTCTTCCTGTCTCAGAAGAGCTTGGCACAAACAACATGTAAGTCCCTCTATCCTAAGCTCTTCAAGAATTAGACCTGTAGGGCCTGCTAGGGGAAAGATTTAGTTATCTAAACATAGGTGTCTGGTGCCCTCTAGTATCTGAGCTGTCTGCACAAAGCATGTGGGACCTGCAGGACATCCCGTCTTCTGCAGCAGCAGCTAGAGGCCATCCTGGAGACCTGAGGCATCTCCAGTAGCGCTGCTGCTCATACCTGTGTGTGGGCACTGGAATGGTGCCCCTGGAGCAAGCCCACGGCCCAGTCAGCTTAACAGGAAGAGACAGGTACTGCCAGAGATTGAACTGTCCCATTGATCTTTGCTGCCTCTTTATGTGACTTAGCTGGGAGGTGGAAACAGCTACTGCTGCTGCTGCTGTGCAGCATCCAAGCTTCCACAGAACTTTCCCTAGAGAGATGGGGATTTCAGGCAGCCAGGAGAGGGACTGCAATTTTGAGGCCCAGACATGATCTCCCAGACATCAAAGGCTTTGGGAAATGGGGGGGATGTATTTCTCTTCAGTTCACTCATTCGCCTTCCCAAAAAGCATGGGAGGAAGACAGCTAGATCTGGATTTAGATGTTTTGTTTCTGCACTTCAGTGAAAACGAATAGTGACAACTGCTCTTCAATTGCTAAGGCTGGGATCACGTTCTGCTATACTTTGCACTTTGCACAAGGGTGGTGGAAGAGCTGATCTGGAAGTCAATTACATGCCAAAGTCCTCAATTGCAGATCAGGGTGCTTAGCCTTTGGCCTTTATAAAGTCTTGAACTGATTCAAAGTTGGGAAGAGTCTGAAGCACTTGCTGAAGTGAGGAAAGTGTGGTGCTTGTTTTTTGATAGTGGTTTGGTGCTAGTATTTAAGCTGGGATGAAGAGATTTCAGCTTTTCAGATTCTTAGAACAAAATGCCATTTGGAATGCTTGGTCTTAGCGCTTTTAGGGTTAGGTGTCACTCCCTCTCAGGGCAACTTTTGCCTGCCAAAGTACCTCTGTGGTTGTCTGCACAAACCACAAAGACTGAGACTGTTGTCTCTCCTGGTGGAACATGAAAAGGCACATCCTGCACAGGCAGGACAGAGCTAATTTATGTGCAACTGCATGAAAACAAGTGAAGCAAACCAGAGTGCTGAGCAGTGAACCCAGTCTTGCAAGACACAGAGACACAGCTGATAGTAGGTGAAAGGGGTTGTCAAAAGAACTGTCCCTTCCCTGCAAAAAGAATGCCCCCCAAAAAAGGGAAGGAAAAAAAAGAGTATTCTTGGACTTTATTTTTCCCTTTGTAATTTTGGAGCAGCCAGTCTTTCTGGGCTGCCTTCAGCTCCATCCTTCTTCTCAAAAAAAGTTTTTCTGTGCTAGAGACTGTTCCTGGTAATGGAGTTCTGCCTCTGGAAAAGGTAGTGCAAGGCCTCAAAGGGTTGTGCATGCAACACTGATAGCATGGCACTAGCCTCTTCCACAAGCATAGGAGTGCTTTGTGTTAATTATTTAGCCAGGAGAATTGGAAATGGCTGTGACACTGTTGAAGGCAGAAAGGACAGAGTGCTGGTTGCAGAGAGACAGCAGTAAGAGAAGGGCATCTAACGATGGACTCTCCACACTGTCTTCAGTCTGGTCCCTCAGACAGGCAAAAAAACCCCACTGGAGAAAGAGGATAGTCTCACAGAGGAGAACAAGAAAGAATGCAAAGTAGATGCAAGCAAATACATGCATAAGCATCTGCAAAAATGGTGGTGAAACCCAGCCATGTGCTTCGCAGGCAGAATCCTGCTCCTCCCTATGGGCTGTATCTCTCTTCTGCCCATAGGTAGGATTTACAGGTACTGGAGAGAGCAGGGATACCACCCTTGGCACAACCCATGGGGCAAGGAGTTACAGAAGTAAAGGACTGGCAGACAGCGCCCGGGCTGAAATGTGTTTTGCATGAACAGTTTGTACTGTTCTGCGTAACAGACATCTGCAAACAGACCTGTGAACAGGTAGCAAGCCTAAGGTTTGCCAGAGAGTTTGTTTGCAATGAATAATTCAACCAGTCCTGCTACCCTTAAATTTAGATAATAGTGCTGCAGTCAAAGGCTTTCCAAATTTGGCAGCTAATGCTATTATGGACTTGTCTCCATGTTTAGCCTGGGGCCTGCACTATTTCACAGGTGACTTTGACCTTGTGTGACAGCATCATTGCAAACTAGTTCCCTTTTTACCTGGGAAATCAGGCACAAATTCTTTCACCAGGTTGCTAATACCAAACTTGTAAAGCAGCTGATGTTGTTTCAGAGGAGACTGAAAACAGCTGGAGGTGGGGGGATGCTGGCTGCAGCTGGCCATCTGAAACACCTCCCTGGAGTTCAGCAATTTTTCTTCCCAATGCCATCTTGCCACTGGTGGTGGTATTCACTCAGGGTCCCCAGAGACCTTAGCTGGCACCTACTTCTTGGACTCTGAACCATCTCAAGGTTTCTGCAGGTGGCATCTCCTTTCTCTTTGCCTTTTCTGATGACTGTAGGACACCCTCTGTATACAACACTATAGGATTCATTCCAGTTCATCTTAACCCCAAAACTGGCAGGCTCAATACAAAAAGGAGTCTTCAGTGAATGCTAAGGAACTCAGAAAACAAAATTGCACAAGATGGAAAAGGACTTCTGGATAAATAGTATGCAAATGTAATTCTAGCATAAACCTTAAACCCAGATGCATATTTTTCAGTGACTAAGCCTTTCCTGCAGTCCATGTTACCATGGATTCGGTGTCCACAAGTGCACCTCTCTCCCAGTTGCTGCCCAGTTTTCTGCAGAGATTGTCAGACCTCTGAGGACAATTCCTGGTGGTGCTTATCTAGCTTCACTCTGGTTTTTGGATGGGACAGAAAGTATCCTTGATGTTCTAGAGTTTGCCCTCAGGGGTGATTTCTCCTGATGAGCTCCCACTCACTTGACAGGAGCAAAGGAAATGGTTGGTTTCCATCTGCTTGGTGTTCGTAGCTTTGTTTCAGAAGAACGGTGTCCAGTTTGAGGACCTCCAGAAAAAAGATGTCAACAAACTGGAGTGATCTGAGCAGTCATTATATGTAAACAGGCTCCAAAAATACAAGTTGGCAGAAAACCACAGTCCTTACTGGTAAGGCAGGAACAGTCCTTGGACAGGGTGGTTTCTCTTATAAATGGTGTATGTGTGATGGAGAGACATGCCTTTCTTCTGAGCCATGACTACGGGGAGAGGCAGGGTGTGGGGAAATAATGCTGCTCTCATCTTACTCAATGCGCTTCTGAGCTCTTGACACTGGGGGAAGTGTCCTGTCAGGCAGGAAGGGTCTGAATGTGCTCAGAGAGAGGCAGGACTGAGGAAAGTGTCAAGGCAGGACGTAGAACTTCATAGTTTTGCTCAGTGCCTTTATCTGGCCCTTTCTTACGTGTCCAAGATGTCTCCAAGTACATTTCCAAGGTCAACCAACAAAGACTCGGAGGTGAGAAGGACCAATGGCTTCCAAGTCATGGAAGTGCTAGTAGCCAATTCTCCAGAAAGAGCAGGAGGGTGCGTGTAGCCATAAGCATTACTCAAGATGCTCAGGCCAATTTCAAGTTTTAGCCTTTCCTGACACTCCTAAAAAAGCACCAGCATTTTTTTCCAAGTTGCTAGTGCTTTTTTTTCCCAGCCCTAGGTTCTTTTTTTAGATTTGCTAATGTTTGATACCACATGTTCTTGATTTGTCTGTGGACTACTGAAATAGAGAAGTCTTGTTTTATTAATATACAGAAAGTCTTTTGGTCTCTAGCAAGGAAAATATAAGAAAGTATTGAAGTGATGTTTACCTTCCACGTTATTTCAATTTTCAGATATCTGCAGTCCCCTGTGATGTAGCAATTTTGTAGTGGCATTGTGTTCTTGCTTGTTTACTTTGTAAGAGTAGGCTGAGGATAAATTTTTGATTTTGTATTGCTCAAGATGTCAAATAACTGGAAATGTCACTGGGGCAATGAGGGTCTCATATTGAGGAAAGTCATTGCTTATTCAGGTGTCCTTTTTTCCAGCTCTAACTGGAGCAAAATGTTGGCCAAGTAAGTTCAGGCAATCTTTTGCAGAGGCAAGCACAACTAGCAGTGGGAGATGAAAAGCACTGATATATCTGAGGTCAGTAGCCTCCAGAAAATAGGTCCCACTGGATGCTTGTGCCATTGTAGGCATTTTCACCATGGCTGGAAATCACTTAAGCAAGCTGCAGTAGTTTCTGCTTGTACTGCTGAAAACTCTCTGTTTAAGGATTGTGCATAACAGAAAACAACGTCTAAGAAGGAAGCTTTGAGTTTCAGGGTTGTTGAGAAATTCAGGGCCAGTCCCTTGTCTGTGTTTGTCCAGTACTAAATCTTCTCTTTGGAATTTCTTTTCTTGGTGTTGCCACACAAGG
This sequence comes from Lycocorax pyrrhopterus obiensis, assembly GCA_014706295.1. Taxonomy (NCBI): domain Eukaryota; kingdom Metazoa; phylum Chordata; class Aves; order Passeriformes; family Paradisaeidae; genus Lycocorax; species Lycocorax pyrrhopterus. Next base: position 45,235,167 of record JACSVZ010000006.1, on the reverse strand, counting down.
CTGTAGGGCTCTAGATATTTTTGAACACTTTTGAGAGCTTTTTTCTGCTTGAGAAGGCCTTCCAGTTGCTGGCAAGCTGTGCTCATACTGAATTCTGCTTTACATGGTCAGTTCATAGCCAAGTGTTTGATTGCAAGGTGGTCTGTCCTTAGCTCATCCTCAGAGCAACATAGAAAAGGTCTGTGAGTGGGGAAACACAGCGAGGTCTCCTTGCTCAGCAGCTCAGAGCTGAGAGTGGAGAACACTTATTCTGCCAGCAGCAAGTCATTGGTTTTACAGCTTGGACACACTGTCAGCTGCACAGTGACTCCTTCTCAGAGGTCTCCTGTGCAATCCTGGTGCCTTGTGGTGGACAAGGGCCCGACCAGAGCAGCGCAGCGGTGTCCCACCCTGCTATGCTTGCCTGTGGAGTTGACAGCCAGTTCCCACCTCTAGTCACTGTGGGGCTCTGGCACTTGGTCACGTCATCTCAGATTTGGCACTGGGACTTCCTCCCCTGCCCTCTTCCTGGGAAAGGGCTGAAAACTGCTGTGATGGGCCATCTCTTTGTCAAGTGTCAAGTGTTTGTGTTTGGAGCAACACAAACATCTCTGTACTTCCAGCCTGGCTTTTCTGGTCTCAGGAGCCAGCAGCAACAGGGAATCTCCCACCACCAGTGGTCCTGCACCAAGTCACATGGGGTGTGATGTCCTTGGAGGAGAATTCCCACTACTGGTATGCTCAGCCTTGATTTTTGCTTTGGAGGAGTTTCATAGGTGTTTCCTGCTGCAGCAGACTGACAGCCTGCTGCAGCAGTTCTCTCCTTCCTGCAGACTTCTGACCTTCCCAGGAGCAATGTTTGACCAAGGCAGATCTGACTGACAGAAAGACTGCAGATAGGTACAGGACAGTTGAACAAACTATCTCACAGCATTATGGGCTAAAAAACTACCCAGACCCGATGTCCCTGTGCTACTGGAGGGAGAAGGGAAGGAGAGCTCAGCACATGTGACCGTGCTGGGTGCTTTTCTCTTCTCTTGGTTGGTTGTGTAAGTATCAGTTCATGGGAGGCAGTGCTTCAGCGGAAGCAGTGACTGTGGGTTTTTTTCCTCATTAACTTTGCAAAAGCTGGCCCTGTTCCCATGTTTGCATACTTCTGTCAATCTCCTAAAGTGCACGCAAGCCAAACATAGAGGGACTCAATTAAACACAGACTGCTGGCTTTTGCTCTTTTGCACAGCAAAGATGTTTTTTGAAGGAAATGTAGTATGCTTATTTAAAAACACATTTAAAAAAAGCAAATATGTCAGACTTCAGCTAGCTTGGTACTAGTCTACTTAGCAACTCTGGTGAACGAATAATTAAAAAGCATTTGTCTCCTTTGGCAGGCAGTAGTAGAGAAGGCAACAGAAATGAAGAGGGAGTAGTTTTGCAGCCATTTTTACCACTCCTGAGGTGACTGGCTTTCTGCATTCCAGTTTCAGAATGCAGAAATGCATTTCCATTCTTTCAGTGTACACAATTCAGACAAACTGTTTTGGATAGCAACAGTTCATATGGCTTTCACTAAGGGAGTCTGAACTCAGAAACATCCTGTTTTTAAACAGGATTTAGAAACAAAGGGGCAGGGGGAGCAGAAAGTGACACAAGGTTTGATTCCCTGTATGGAAGACAGTGAGATTCTCACTCCAGAACGGGCTCATTAGATGACTTCATGGGGAAAATGCCAAATCTCAAAACGTTGCCAACAGGCTTAAAACCTGGTGATCATCACCAAAATGTCCACCATAGCCTTCGTGTCTTATGAATGCCTTTGCTTCGCAGCATTCCTCTGCGGTCACATTCAGGCCCATCAGCGTGGGCTGGGCTGGGCTGGGAGCCTGTCACACATCTCTTGCTGCAAGAGCAAACCCAGAGAAGCAATGCTGGGCCCTAGAGCTTTGTAGGGCTGATCTTTCCCAGTCAGACTGCGCCTCAGAGGTCTTGGGCAGTTGTCCAGGCTTCCCTCTTCTGTGTCTCCTGTCTGACCTTCGTTCTGTCTGCATTAAACCATTTGTGCAAAGGCTGCTGGAGCTGCACCGACCCCTCGATCCGCCTGCCACAAGTCACAGCAGGCAGGTAAAGTCCCGGGTGACTGGAAAAGGGGAACATTGCACCCATCTTTAGAAAGGGTAGAAAGGAGGACCTTGGGAACAACTGACCTGTCAGCCTCACTCCTGTGCCTGGGAAGATCATGGAACAGAATGTGAATCTGTGTTGATTACTTCCATGCAAGACAGTGTTTTCAGTGCTTTAACAGCATCACTGATCTGACACTGCTGGAGGCAGGAGAATGGTGGGATGGCTGGCTCAGGCATCCTGTGTCTGCAGTGGGCTCTGTCCATTTTATTTCAGAGAGAGGAATACTGGCACATGTTCTTGTTACCCTGTGCCGTGCAGGCAGTGAGAAGGAGGGCTGTCTTCACCCCATCTCCCTCTGGGGGATTCACACCGAGGGAGTGGACAGGTATCGTGTGAGTCCACAGCTGCCTCTGGTGTGAGGGTTAACTGAGGAAAGGAAACTTGCAGCAGCTGGGGAAAATATGACTGCTTTCACCAGGGAAAAGGTTTGGAGCCAAGAGGCTGTAATAACCCTGCCCTGGGTAAGAAGCAGCAGGCTCAGAGCCTGGCAGGGAGCCTTTCCAGACAGCGGGGCCTGAGTTCCAATGGGATTTTAAAGGCTCCAAAGCATGGGTCCAACTTTGAAGTCCAAGGTTTGCTCTGCCAACACTATGAGTCAAGGAAGCCCCGGACTCCAGTGCAGTACCCACAGAAACATTTTTTTCATGGTAATCCTTCTTTCTGGTTGAAAAACTCCCTGAAGAGCGAATGCAAGGCCTAAGCTGAGTGCCTGGGTTTGTTTCAGTGGGGAGAAAGCCATAGCTGTGCCATAGGCAGACACTGCTCCCTGCAAGCCTTCAGGCCTCTCTCATGGTGAATTCAAACACCCTTGTAGGAAGGGGTTTGCTTTTGCCATGAAAACCGCAATGTTTTTATTCTTTCCTCTCCCCAAACCAGGATAGAGGGTCAAAGAGAATGTGAATCAAAGCTCAGGGGATACTTTGGGTTGTATTTCTCCACGTTTCATCATGCAGTTTTCAAACACTTGATGTTTGGCCTTTTAAATATCTTAATTTTCCTCTTAACCAAGCCATTCCTTGGCCCAGACTTTTTTCATGAAAACCCTGGTCCTAAGAGACTTAACATTAGTTCATGGGGAGAATTTTTGCCTCCAAAGAGGCAAAAACTGGCTCCAGCAAAACCACAGCTGATTCTGCTACCCTGTGTTTAGATGGCTATTCATGGATGCCTAAGGAAAGGCTTCTTAACCCGCCCTACAAGCAACTTGGGGGAAACTTTATGTCTCTCATTGGGTGTTCCCCATGGGCCTTCTGACTTAGAGTTGCATATGCTTTACTAAAATAATTCTGGTGCAACAGGGTTTGGCTCAGCTGAGCCACAGGGTTACGTTGCAGTTCTATGACAGCTGGTGTGACTGAGAGCTGCTGGCTCTGGTCAGGGTGTGACACACATTTTTCTCCTTCTTTCCTTGGGGGAATTTGATGGACAGTGCTGCTTGCTGGTTGGGTGAGAAATGTGCAGCTTGCCTCACCTTGAGGCATCCTCGTCTGTGGCTGCTGCTGTGTCTTGGGGAGAGGAGTGACCTCCCACTAGTTCCTCACTCTCCTCTACTGTGGAGCACTGTGGTGGAGTAGGACAGCCTTGGTGAGCCTGGGGATCTCTACTGTCCTTCCTCAGGCTTGTGAAGGCACACAGTGGAAACAGAAAAGGCCTCTCACTGCCATTTCCTTCAGTCTTGGTCTCCCATAATTCCCATTCCATGGTGCTGAGGCATCTCTACCTGCCTTCCTGGCCTTGGGGCTCCTTCTCCAGGTCCCTCCCTCCTCCACCAGCCCACAAGACCACCCTCTCACCAACCCACCGCTGCCCTCCTGGTGGTTGTGTATTGGAAGTGGCAGGAGGGGAGAGCAAACCACGACAAGGGGTCAGGCAGGCAGGCTGCCAGCCTGACAACATCACAAAGCAGCGGGATACTCAGTGTAAAGGTTGAGTAGGTGCAAGTTGACAGGAGTGAGGGTTGGGTTTGCCTCTCCATGAAGGCACTTTGAGTTGCACATCCCACACGATGGCCTCACCATGCAGCCCTGTGACATGTGGCCTGCAGGTTATGTCTTGCCTGTTATTAATAACCCCATCCTGATGTCTCTCCATGATACTCTTGCAAACAATTTTTCCTCCTTCTTCAAGCCAATTATTGGGTGAGAAGCCAGGCCCTTGAGCAGCATGGCTGTCACGTTTCTCACGTCGGGGCATGGTTTGCTGCTCAGCCTGCATGGCAGCAGGAGCACCCAGGTGTTTGGGTACCACTGCAGACATCTCGGGAGCAACCTAGGGCATGGCTTGCCCTGATAGAAGTGAGGAGGGAATGATGTGCTCCTTTAGCAGCAGTGGGTTTCCAGAGAGAAACCAAGGCAGGGAGAGGAGACCAGGAGTGGAATGGAAGAGTTGAAATGGGGATTTCTGTCAGGGAGATTGCCACGGGAGTGCAGGGCAAGGAGGAGATAGTAGTACGAAGAAGAGTGGCCTGGGAGAGGCAGAGACAACCTGAGTTACTGCCTGGCCAGAAAAGGATTTGTCTTTACCTTGCAAACATGTCCCTGCCTGAGTGTCCTTTAAACATTCAATTTCTTTTTAGGTGTGTGCATTTTCAGTGCAAACGACACCAATAGAAAACAGAACTGCTGTCCCTGCCTCCCCTCCAGCCTGTTCCCTTCCAACGGGCAGGTAGCAGTGACCTTCTTCCCCTCACTCCTCTTTTCATGGAAGGGCAGTAAGCCACACCATGCTTGACAATTTAAAAGTATAAGTAAGGCTAAGATATTGAGGGGAATTATAAAATCTAGGTCAGGCAAAGGATACTGAACCTGCCCTTGGAAGTAAATTTTTCCAGCATCCCAATGATAAGGTCTTGGGTGGAACTCTGTTAATAATTCACACAGTAGACATTAAATAATGGTATCAGGTGACATTAGAAAGTCTGGTGCTGACGGCTCTTTGTTGCTAAACTAATGGACTTTGGCTCCAGTGCAAACTAAGCACTGCCCTGTCAAATGCCTTGGAACAGAAATGGTTGTGGCCATCCCTTCTTCCTGCCAGTCCAATTTGCCGAAAACCCATGGCTGTCTTTGCAGAGAGAGGCTCTGTCTCTGCTGGCTAAATTTTTGGCGGCTAATCAGCATGAGCTGGGTCAGAACCTGTGCTGGGCTCCAAAACTCGTGCTTGGAATTTCTTTTTCACCCCTCGCTTATCATAAAGTTTCTCAGGTCCAGCCAAGCCATGTTCTACCAATGATGACCTTGTGGCTAGACACTGTGGTTTGCACGTGCATAGCTGACATAGGTAATTAAAAAACCACCAGAACAAAACACCTGCTCCCTTTGCTGGACTGGTTCTTCCTGGGTTCAGAGGAGTAACAGGCAATAAACCCCTATGAGAGCCACTAACCTCAGCAGATCTGGCTTAGATCTCACACAGAGAACAAATTTAAAACGTAAGCAAATAGTTTCACAAAGTCATTTGTTAGAGCAGAGCTTTAACATTAAACTGCTTTAGCTTTAAACTGGTAGAAAAGCAATTTAAGACCAGGGAACAGAAAGAGAAGGGAAGGGGAGGCTATGGAATAAAGATAAACTTATTCCAAATGATTTGCATAGCTTTGAAGGATAAACAATAGATAAAATTCTTGTTGACATTGCAGAAAATAGCACGGTTAACTTGCACTGGGTGGGTCAGAGTTTGTACTGCTGCATGAAGGTATTGGGAAGAGGCAGGCACTCAGTATTTCTGGTTCAGGTTACACAACAGCATGAGGTCAGCAAGTCTCCGATGAGAAGGCAGGAAGACTAAAGTGGCTCATCTTCAAAACGTTTTGTCCTGGGTGAATTTCTGTCCTCACAGAGAGTGCCACTCAAAAATATGCTTTAATCACAGTCGGTTTGGCCTTGGGTGTTACGGAAAGTTCCCAGTCTGACCATTCAGGAGACTCTCTGGCAGCCACACTCCCAAGGCCAGACTGCTGGGTCCAAAGCCCCTTCACAGCAGGCAGCTCCAGTGACCCAACAGGTGCCCCACTTGACTCCCTGCACACCCCACTCACACAGTGTCAGACCAGGTTTCCTCAGTGGTTTGACCCCAGGTTTCCCAGAGCAGAGTCTCAGATGTCTCGTTCCATAACGCCATTTACTCATGGCACAGTAACACAGAAACACCTGGAGCTGGTGCCTCCAAAGAGGACCCCCAACAGTGGAACCCCTGGGCTCTTACACCCTCACAATCTACCCACACGCAAGTCTCACTCTTCCTCCTGAGTCCCTGCTCCTGGCCCCCTCTCTGTGTCCATCTACCTCGCTGGCATCACCCCTCTTCCTCTCCTTTGTTATCAAAAAGGTCAGCAATTCCCGGCTCCTGCCGTGTCTCTCAAGTGTCCCTACCTCGCTGGCATCACCCCTCTTCCTCTCCTTTGTTATCAAAAAGGTCAGCAATTCCCGGCTCCTGCCGTGTCTCTCAAGTGTCCGTTCACCTGGCTGGCACCACCCGTCTTTGTGCCCTTTGTTATCTCAAAGGTTGGCAGTTCGCAGCCTCTTGTCTCTCTGGGCTCCCACCCAGAGCTCAATCTGCATCTCAATCTGCAGTTTGCAAACCGAGCTACCTGGACCAGATGTATTGAGTTCAAAACCAGAGGTACAAACTTCCTTCCTCAGATACCCTCCTTCAGCACACAGCTCAGCCAAGATCTGGTGTGTGCATGTTTGCCTCTGGCTTCATAATCCCAGGTGGGCTGCCAGCACCTCTGCCCCTGCCTGCCAGCTGCTGAGTGGGCAGTGCAAGAGAAGATACAGGAATGGTCTGTGAATATGGCAAAGAAAGATGCCCACCACAGGGCTGTGCTTTATGGTTGTCTCCAACACACCAGCATTTGGAGGGGAAACCACAAGCAGAGACACCCTTGGGTCCCGTTTGCCATGTGGACTGTTGATATCTCAACTCCAGTCCTTCATGCTATGCATCTTTCCCTTGACTCTTCCTCCCCTGTTTTTCACAGAGTGGATGCTGAGGCTGTTTTCCAGCATTCCAAGAGAGGAGTAATAATTTCCATGTAGGCCACCATGCCCTGAGTACGTGCTTAGTGCTGGCTTAGTGCATCTATTTCTTCTGGGAATGCTCTAGGCTGGCTGCACAGAACATGCTAAGAAAGTGATTCCAGGAGAATCAGAGTCATCATTAGAGGAAGGTACTCACAAAACTACAGCTTGGCAAGCTAAGCGAAGCAGGGAGGACTGCTTGGCACGTTGGCCATGCAGTGCTAAGAAGAGAGCTGCAGTTGGGCCAACTCTACAACTCAAGGGACCAGGAGTGGTCAAACAATGGAGCTTTTGCTAATTCTGTGGTGTGGGGCTTGTGGCACCAAGTTGGGAGAGTTCTGTGAGCCGCAACGGAGAAAACAGAAACAGTCTCAAATCTGCTGAATAGGGAAATGCCATCCCAACCATTCAGAAAAGAAATTGGAAGTCCTTTCAAAGTAGCACAATGCCAGAGAAAGCCGGTCCAAAAAGGTCCCAGAGATCTAATTATAGCCTGCAATCAATGCTGCTCTTATCCATGCTGCTAATGAACATACATGAAGTGAACAGTTTTGCTGCTCCAGGGCTTCTTGCAGTAGAAATAGCAGCGTAGTAATAACAAGCTGCCTTGCCTGATTGGGGCTCACTTTGACTTCTCCCAGATTCCCAGCCATTGGTGCATGCCCTTTGGAAACGTGGGTGCTGTAGCCAAGGTTGTTCAGGGTGGGGTAACCAGGTCAAAGCATGTGACTGCATTAAGGGCACACAGAGAGTTGGATGATGAGGGACAGGCCTCCCAAGAGGGGCAAAATGCCACCTTTCAGAATGTGAAAGAACCCCAAATTCCCAGAAACTAATTGCACAGTGAAAAAAACCCTTTCAGGTGCCAGGTTTTGTCCAACAGCTTCCTCCTGGGAAGAAAAGGTAATGATCACCCTGCTCCTTCAGGGAACAAAGCACAGAGAACAGAGGCCAGCACCTCTGTGTTATCGGATCAGCTGTTGAAGCACACAAGGCTGTGCCAGGCAACCACCTCTCCTTTGCATGCTCAACAGAAAATAGATCCTGTACCTATGGCTCTGGTCCAGACAACACCTGCCAAGTGGAAGGAGAGGCTGCTGCTGCTGCTGTGGAGGAGTTGCCTTCACGCACAGATGGGAGAGGCCAGAGGCACTTCTCAGGCATCTGGTTTTTTCTGGCATTCATTTTTTTCCAAACAAACAAAACACAAGCTCTGTCTCAGCCTTGAAGGACTTGCAGCCTTTCACTAGGTAGTGCAGAAAAATATACACTGGCTGCAGTGAAAATAATGACCAGAGTTGAGAGAGTCCCTGGGACCAGTAAAGGAGGGACTGCTCTGCTGGGATCTGACGTGGGAACCAGCCTTGAAGTCACTCTAGCTTTGTCAAGCACACTCCTTTCAGAAAACATCCTAGAAGCATATGGTCTCAATTTTCACATGGCTGGTGACATTTCTTCCCTGTATTGCCTGAAGAAAGCTATTCGGATGATTCATCCCCACCGTTCAAAAACTGCACCAGTTTGGAGTGGTCTGGTTCCCTGGGGCTCTATTTACAGCTTGGGCTGCTGGGCTGCGGAGCTGCTCCATACCAAACAGAGAAGAGAGCATTCTCTCCAATTGATGGAAAAGTTTGAGTTATACAGATGTCTCCAGGATTCAAAATTTTCTTTTCTCAGGGTCTATACTGCAGCTGGGAACTCGCCTTGGTGACTCCTCACCCATTCCTCTTGCTGAGTCACCTGCACCTTGGAAAAATCTGGCTACTGATTCAACCTCAGATGAGTTTGATGATTCTAATTGTTCTCAGTGCTCCTTTGGTGCAAGATGCTATAAACTGCATCTGACCTTTTCTTGTAAGACCATATCCAAATTTCTGCCTTCTTTGTTAAGGAAACAAAGGCAACCCACCACTGGAATTTGGAAAGGAGGAAGCAGCCAAGCACAAACACAAGCAGCAGAGCTGAAAAGCAACATCAGAGCTGAAAATACAGCTCCAGGTTAGCTCATGACCTCCTGTATATTTCAGAAGAAAAGAGCCTTTGCTTCTGTTTGGCTGGAGGTAGAGCTAGGAGGACCCTTACTTAGACCAAGTTGTACAGAACAGGCTCACAAGTCTCTCTGTTTTCAGCTGATTCTAGGAGGGTATGCCCTCAAGCAGGCAGATTGTGTGTCAGAAATGCAGATTCCCTAAGGGTGGAGCTGCGAGATCCTGCCAGATGGGCGCTTTTTCCAGACTCTGGCAGATCTCTCATTTTGTTAATTGGACAGCTGAGCTGTGGCCGTCTTTCTCCCTTGTTCTTTCTACCCATGATGGGGGAAGATGCTTGTCATCACTGGGGGGCTTTGCTGTAGGGAGCTGGCTGATGGTGAGATGAATAAACGGCATGTGCTGTGCTAGAATTCCAGCTTGACTCCACTTAGCACCACTGAGACACACAAGACCAAGGGGATTGGTCAGGAGTGACCTGCAGCCATTTCCCAGCCCCTTGAAAATCATGGCTCAAGTTGACACGTGGCTTAGAGATGTTCAAAGGAGCTGCACCTTCTGCAGTGCGGCTGTGCAGCTGCAAAGTCTGGGGATCTGAGCAGTGCTTTAATGCTGAGCACGATCTTAGTTGTATAAAGACAGAAGAAACCTGAGAGTCTCTGCTGGCTCAGCTTGGCATGATGTGCAAGCATGCTGGCACTCTTTCATCCCAGACATTCATCTGTGATGTAGGATTTTCCCAAGCTGTCTCCAGCTGCAGCTTTGGTAGATTTAGCCCTTCCAGCATGCAGAAGGCAAGAGCAGTGAGTGTTTCTGATGCCAGGTTGTGTAACCCTGCATGAGGGGCTTGTCCCAGGCCCTACAGTGCAAGATCATATTCTCCACTCCAGGAGAGGCCTGCAGCCTGGATCATTCACCTGCGGATGTCTACCAGACCAGCATTATATATGGGTGTTTGTTGTAACTTGCCTTGCTGCTGCATTGCTGTCCTATAGGATATCTCTCAGAGAGCACGATGAACGGAGCAGGGTGCTTTCAGCACAAGCTGTAATTCTCACATGGTCCTCCTGGTCCAGCAGCAGCAGCTGGAACTGGCAAGACAGCCAATGTCCTGCTTCCCCATCTAGTCACCTTAAGACCAGGGGTGGACTTTTCGCAACACAGCTGAGTTGTTCCATGTTGCCAGTGAGCCAGGGAAGGACGGCCAATTCAAGTTCCTAGTCTCTCGCATGTTCCACAGGCATTACTGTGGCCAAGAGAAGGCCCTCAAAGATCTGTCCTTGCTAGCACATACTGCTCCAATTTCAGAGGGAGATAACTGCTTTCCCTCACTGGCTTCTCCAAAGTGATCCTGAGTTGCCAGCTGGAGCCATCTCACATGGTGCCAAGCCCCAAAGACAGCTTCAGGTTCCACAGGTCCTAAGCAGCCTGAGGCTGCTGTGGGTTTTCCAGGTCTGAGAGTGAGCTACCAAGTCCTGTGTGCAGTGCCTGTGTTTGATGAACTGAGTGGTTAAATATTAAATCCAGACTGATGCAGATAAGTATTACAAAAGTTTTTACTGAACTGGTAATAAATACTCAATTTCAGGCCAAATCAGGATACCTCTTAGCAGAAATAACACTCACAAGACAGCTTGACTGAACAAAAGGCATGTTTCCTTGCAGTAACACCAAAACTAAAAAAAGGAAAAATTACTAAAATGCTCAGTCATCCTGCTATTAACCCTCAGGAGTGCATCCCTGCTGGCTTTATGGCTCACTGTTTATCAGCACTGGGCTGTTATTGCAGGGCATTTAGAAGCACCGAAAGATTTGTGTGTAGATTCATTGGTTGTCTAAGAGATCTTGTTGACCACCAACTTAAAAGTTAGTGTGTGTCTGCTATGATTGCTTGCACGGCTATAAAGCATTCAAGAAATAATTGTTCTGGTCTCTGAAGTGAAGTTCTTCTCCTGCCGAAGCCACCGTGGAGGAGGTGAGGGTTTCGTAGATTTATTTGGTTTTAGTTTGCCTCCTATTGTGATTTGATGTGCTTGGAGACAGCTTCTTGGAGAAAGTAAAGCTGGACTCTGACAGTTCTCAGCCCAAGAGGGAGACCTGTTCCAATGTCTCCTAGCCCAGTGACCTAGCGTGCTGTTGAGCAACGGGTGGAAGGTGCCACATCACCTATAGCTACCCTGAACCCTGGCCTGCAGCACCATCAAGGACACATTCTGCCAAGCTCGTGGATGAAGAAACACTGCATTTCTGATGGCCACGCAGATGCCAATAAATCACAGCAAGTAGAGAAATGCAGGAGAAGCAACACCTGCCAGGTGTCCAAGGGAACACCATGTGAAAGGGGAATGGTCGTAAAACCCTCAGTGGACTGGAGAGGGCTATTATATTTTTTCCTATAAAAGTGACTGTCTCCACAGCACTGGAGTGTCACCACACAAACACTGAGTAATTACACTCCTGCTGATAATGCTCCAGTTTTGTTGTGGCAGGGGCCATAATGATGGAAAGCAGGTGCAGGAGATCATGAGTTCCCTATTGCTAAATATTGAGTGTTGGGAGGCAAACTGGGGTCTGTTTCGCTCAGATTGGAAGGTGGGCTGTAGGTCAATTTAGGCCTTTGACTCTTGACAGTGGGGTTTTCCAGAAACTGTATTGGGAATATGGCTCTACCCTTTACTGCAGCATGCCTTGGAGGATGGCAAGTACCTTGCTGTATGCATTTAGCAGCTGCTCCCTTGCCCCAAACTACACATATATTAGGACTTGCCAGCCCTGAAATATTTTTGTCCTGTGGCTGCTTACCTTGTACCCCCACATCCGTGTGTCCTGAATCTGGCCAGGAGCTGGAAGAAACCAGGTGCTTTGGCAAGACTACAACATTGCGCAGAGTCCTTTGATTCCTGAGGACCATGTCTTTGACCCTAGGAGAGCAGTGCAGCCCTGGGACAGGGCGCAGAGGTGTGGTGGCATCTCCATCGCTGAGTTCATCCACATGGATGAGGCTTTGAGTGACCTCAGTTAGCCGTGAGAGTGGTTTTGCTTGGAGCAGACATCTTAGAGACCTCCTCCCACTTGAGCCTGTCAAGGATTCATTAGGTAGAAGACAGCACTATGGTCTCAACAAGACTCCCACACAAGAAATAGTGGAAGCTATAAAAGCATTTATTCATTTTTCACACTCTTCTTATGCCTTCGAAACGTATTTCTCCTGAGTTGTGGAGTTTGAGCCTTCCCTCCCCCTGAGACTGCATAGCAGCAAAGTGGAGAGGAGATCTGTGACTAATGCATTGGCTGGAAGGGCTTGCCCATATCCCATTCCAGGAGCCAAAGTACTTAAACTGGTGACTGGTCTGACTTATCTGTACCAAAGGAACAAGCCAGCTGCAATTATTTTTCCACAAAGACACCCTTTTTCTTTTTTTAAGCCTTGTGTAAATGTCAATAACCAGTCTTTACAGACAGCTAACTGTTTGGCAGGGCACCCCTCCAAGGGGGAGGATAAAGATGGGCTAGGCAGCTTCTCTGGCTGCAGAGTGGCAGAACCTAGCTGGGCCAGAGCAGCTGGTTTAAAGCTTAGTTTAAAGCAGAAAAACCCCAAGGACATAAATATGGTTTATGGCAATAGTTTAGAGCCAGCTGAACTGCCCAATAGGAGCAAGTCTGTGGAAACACCAGGGGAGCTTGGGAGCATCACAACCCAGCCCCATGCTGCTGGCTTTTTGGCAAAGCTCTGTGCTGTTCCCAGGGGTACTCTTGGTGCTGCTGAGAGCTGTGTCCCCAGCACAGCCTCCTCCCACTACACACAAGTGCCCTTCCTGTCCCCTGTGACCACACACAAGCTTGTGGAAGACATTGTGAAATCAGGCTGATGCTTGAGTCTGGTGATGGTTACACTGGAAACAGCATCATGGTGCGTAAGAGAGAAAGGGGCAGTGCCCTGACAAGGGAAATACGACAGAGCAACAAGGAACTCTGTGGGATGTGCTGAAATGTAAGGCCCATTTATCCCTTGCCTTGTGGTCAAGAGACTTCCTCCCCAGTCTCTTAGAGGCTCGTTTGCTGGCGCTGGGTGGAAACAGAAGAACAGTTGACTGCTGTTGGGAAATGACAAGCTCTAGTTTCCTCCCCTCTTACGCTGCCCTCCATTAGCAAGGCAGACACATCTTCCACAGGTCACTCTCTGCTGCAGGTGCCTCTAAGAGCTACATTTAAAACCAAAGAAAAGTTTGGTCCAGCAGCAAAGTCCTATCTGGACACATTTACACTCCCGTGATTTAGAAGAGACATGTTTATTACCCTCTGCATATTATCCCATTCTGGGCAGTTTTTCCCAAGAGCATCCCCCCCACCCTGGCAAACATCTGAAGCAAGAATGTGGGGTGCTCATACAAAATTTCTGACCCTGCTCTGCCAGGATGCAGGTGCAGAGAGCCTACATCCTGCCTTTGTCACTGTATCCAGGACCTGCAATCCAGGGTGATCTAGAGGAGGCTGCTGTGACAGCAGTGGTTCAACAGAGCTGCTCCCCTGTAGGACAGCACCCCCAGGCCAATGGGAGATTGGCAAAGGGAGTTGGATGTGGAGCACAGGAATATTTGTCCTCCTCTCCTTTACCAAACTGTCCCTGGAACACAAACTTTGGAAACCTGGACCTCCAAACACCTCCAAGATCAACACGATAGCACAGCTTAGTTATCTCTACCCAGAGGTGGCACCGAAAACCCTCGGGATACAGAGGCTTGGGAACTTCAGAGAAACGTGGTTGGGGGGGGGGGGGGAGGAATGGCATGAGCATTCTAAGAAATCTTTGTATATTAACCAGCAAGTACACAATCACACCTGCCACCAAGGGCTTTATAAATCCAGCAATTGCAATGCTGGTATCATCTAGCATATAACACCTGGGCATTAGGTGAGAAAGCCCAGTGCCCTTCTAATGCTTGCACCATCTCCTCAGCTGCCCTAGATGGCTTGGACTTCCCTTACGTCCTAAACTGAAACTGTCCTCACATGGGGTTTTCAGCCACAAGGCTGTTACAGGAAATGCCTAGCTGCAGTTTTCTCATTCATGAGCTTGGGCCAGCATTCAGATGTGAAAACAGCCTTGGCCAAGCCACCCCAATCACCTGGCAATGTGTTGAGGCAAGGCCACAAATACCTTTTAAAAATACTTAATTTTTTTCATGCAGCCAGAAAAACAATCCAATTACCTTTTAAAAGAGACCTGTGTTGCATGTTTGATTAAAAGAACCACCGTGGTAAAAAAAGTCTGAAGCATTTTTAATAGTGCTTAACAACAGTTGTTTGGACATGGAGGTGACAAAGAAGTTGTGGAGAAAAGGGAATGGCAAAAGGCTGCCAAGAAGGTGAAGCCCTTTGCCTCATGCTGCTGTCAGGCAGGGGGTTACATGCAGGGCTTGTATCTTACCCACTGCATGAGAAAAATCACACACACGTAACTTTCCCCCTGCCCCCAGCACACTCTTCAGCCATTCCCCTGCCCCTTTTTCCAGGACCCAAGTGGTCTCAGCTGGAATAATCCCACCACAAAGACAGTGCCAGAAGGGCCTCTGGACACAAGCAGCAGTGGGTGACAGCCAAGGCAGACACCCCTGAGCCACAAGGCAGTAAATGATCACAGGCAAGGAGCACCATGCAATAACCTTGTCCCAGGTGCATGCAGGCCCCATATTTCTCTGTCAAGGGGAGCAGCTTCAGCCCACTGAAGTCAGCATGCTTGGTTTTGTGATGCAAATACTAGGGGAGGGACCAAGAAACCAAAAGCTTTACCTTACCCAGCTACTACAGAAAGCAAAACACCCTGTAAAGAGAGCTCATATTAAGACAGCAGGAGACTTGGAAAAAGCCACAGTCAGAAGGTGCTCGGTTTTATCTCTGTATGGAGCAAAGGCCAAGCTCACTCTCTGCAAGGCTTTGCAGTAAGATGGGAAGCACTGCCCACAGAGCTGCTCAAACCAGCACACACCAAAACAAACACATCTTCCTCCCCTTCCCCCATGGCTTTCCATCTTACCTTATCTGTAAGCGGCAAAACCCACCCAGCTCAGTAGTTGATTGTTTGAAATACAACACCTTCAGGGCATCACCAAGGCTCAATCTTTGTGACCTGGTGAAAGCCAGGTCAAATGCAGAAACTAGCCCTGGCTGGCATTTACACCAGTTGTTCCCTTTCTGCAAAAGGGCATGTTTCCTGCTAGTGCTTCTTATTGCAGTGACAACAGGGACAATTACTTGGACGTAAAGAGGGGTCTAGCTTTCATTTGATCCTGCTATTACAAAAGAGCCTGCCCCCACTTCTGCAACACCTCTCCCAGCATCCATCACACCTCAGTACACAGGCAGAGAGTAAAGCACTGATCCCATATCAAGCCGGGGTGGGGGAAGGGGAGAAGGGGGAGAACGGAGACTGACTCAAAACAAAAGCAGAAAAACCCGAAAAGGCTGTTCCTAGCACTGCAAGCAGGGGAAGAGTGAAGAGTAGTTCAGGAACACAGTTATTAGTGGGGAAACCTAAGAGCACAGAGAAAAGGGTCCAGGCTCCTCCCATCGCAGGGCTGCAGAGGCAACGGAAGCATTTGTGTTGGCAGGAAGGCAGCAGGAATAGGCAGCTCTTTCCTGTTTCGGGCAGCAGAATTCAATGTGGATGTGTGCTCCTCCCTGCCAATGGCCACTTGCAGGAAGCTGGACCCGTGTCCAAATCGCCTCCCCAGCCCCACGGGTGCTTAAATAAGATGATGGCAAGATACACAGCCAACATTTTGTTCCACCTTTATTTTAACAATCAGATAAAAACAGAACCATATTTTTAAAAGAGTCATTACATGGCAATTATAAAGTGCATTTTCCACTTGAATGTTGTGTACAAAAATATCTTTTAAAAACAAACATGCAAAACATCCTACAAGGCACTTCCAGGCATAGAGCAAGGAGAGCAATCCCCTCACTTCTGTGTTCACATTGGCAATGGAAAAAGGGAAAAGGGGAAAGGCCACAAGTAGTATTTTTAAACTGCAATTGGTCAAACAGTCAGTTCCCAACCTAGCTTTTACTTATGACACTGCTCTTCTAGCTTATCTTCCATGTTCCTCCCTAAGCACACCCAATGCACAGCCTGAAAACAAGCTCATAAGGAGATCCCACCATCCACAGCACCCCAGACTCACATGCCTTGTTTCGGCTCACAAACAGCTCTCCATAGGCACAAGAAGGTGCCAGGAGAACACGACTTTTCTACAGTCAGTGTCTTACAGCATTAACACCATACACTAAATAAATAAAAAAGTATCAGCGTCACTCAAACTTGCCTTAAGTTTAAAACCAAGCCAAGCTAGGCAACAGTCCCTTCCAGAGAGACCAGATGCAGGCTCTAAGGGCTGACTTGGGAAGCTGTTTGAACAGAGGAACCAAGCCTGATGAGCTCTTGGCTAGCAAGCAGATTTACCACCTCGATTAAGTGATCAGGCACAGTGAAGACACACACTGATTTTTGTATTTTGAAAAAGCAGCAGTTGAAGGCCAGCTATTCTTCCTGCAAGCTCTTGTCCCTTTTGATACCCAACAGTGATCCCAGTATCCCTTCTAGGTTAGAGTAAAACAGCTTGTAAGTATTTATACAGTAGTCTCCAGAATTAAAAGCTACGTTAACAAAGTTAAGTAGTCTAGCCTGTTGCTTCTCTCCAGCACATCCAAAGGCTACTACAGGCACCCAAAATTATATAAAGCTTATGCACTAGAAAAAGTAGTATTCCCTTGACCTCTATTTCTACAAACTGTTCAGCACTCTCCCTTTGAGCTGAGAGATTAAGTTATTCTGCTCGGTTAGCATCCAAGAAGCTTTGTGAAGCTGTTTGGCACTGCCGAGCTCACCACCTCAGCACACATCCAGAAGACAAGCCACCTCTTTAATCATAGGGATGGCTCACATCTGTGATTTGTCTCACATGCAGGGGTGCTGTCAGGATAACCCCACATCTCACTCTCCTCATGGCTAGTTCTTTGCATAGGCGGGGTGAGCCACTTTTTATGGTCAGAGATGCAAATCTGGGCATTTGCAGGTCAAACTGGCAGATACTGCTCCAACAGCGAGGGAAGCCCAGCACGCTCATCCAGGACAGCCATAGCACCCTCACATGTGAGCAGTGCCATGCCTTTAGCTGCCAAGCAGTCCATGGCACAGAGAAACAAACCATTACCAGATTTTAAAAGCAACATCAGTTCCAAAGCCTGTTCATCCCAAAGCATGGCTGGGATTGCACATACCACCCCTTTCGCAGTCAAGGCACTTCCACCACAGTGGGTACACAACAGCCACCTTCTTATACAGGACACGGCATAGACAGCCATGGGGTCTGTTTGTGTTTAGCTCCTGTAACACGCGAGCAGAGTCTTCCTGCACAGGACCCTGGGGCCCCAGCTGGGCAAAACTCTGGTTTACTGTCCACAGGAGGAAGAAATGCATTTTCAGGGTCCAGCACAGCCAACTTCAGATGTCCACCAAGGGGAAAAAGCATCATCAATCACTTGTGGTTAAAGAAACAGGAAGGTTTTGAAGAAGGCAGTCAAGGATGTCAACTCACAGCTGTGTTACAAGCACCACACAGCTATAGCTAACCTCTATTTTTGGTAACACCAATAGTATGAGAGATTTTCAAGATCATCTGATATAACAGCTGGTGACTAAGCATATCAGATCCTCTCCCACAGGCACATCTCCTAATACGGCCGGCTGTAGGGCCACACTTCCTGTCATCACATTGCGTTTTCACTTCCAAAACACGCTTTCTGCCTCCAGTAGGAAGGGCCTCACTACAAGGATATGTGCAAAGAGAGGACTCCATTCCCAGCAATCCAACCACACTATTTCCTGACAGGCACAGGCTGGCTTTGCAAGGAGAATCCTGCAGCTGTAGTACAGCCCACTAACAATATAATACTAGGACATATTTTGAAAGAGCCTTTTAACACTAGGCAGGCAATACAAAGCCACTACATAGCTTGGACAGGCAATATAAGCACTGTATTGTTTCCCTGGACACTGGCAACTTTACGGAAGAGGAAGAAGTGCTGAAGAGACATGAGCAGTCCCAGGTCCTCTGATTATCTGGAGAGCCAGAATTGCTTCTCTGAACTATAAGCCCCCTGCCAGCAGAGCACTGCACATCTGGTTTTGCTGGGAGGCTTATGCTAAGCTACACAGAGCCATACTTCTTCCACCTATTCATATACCTGTGTTCAGTCCAGCCCCAAGGCCTGCAGACACACCAGCAACAGTTCGTCAACCTGGGCTTTGTCCTTGGGTCAATAGTAGGGCCCGAGCTTCTCGTAGCCTGAATAACTGGGCCACTCAGGAAAGAGGCCATAGGAGCACCGGGGGCTCCCAAACCGGTCAAATGCACTGTCGAAGTCAGGAGCCTGTGGGGGACGGGCAGCTTCCTGGGCAGACTTCAGTTCTGACCGTATGATCCTGTAATTTGTGCCCCTGTTGTTGTCCCAGTACACCTTCCCATTGCACTCAAAGGAAATGGCAAACTCGACTCTTTCGTGTGATTGAATTCCCTCAGGCAAGCTGATGTCAAAGGAAAACGTGTCCTGATCTGACCCTCCATACGTATCCTTGACATACTGGCACGGGTGATCTACAAAGCTTTTCCAGGTGTCAAACGTCATCCGGATCTTCACAGTCTTTTCAAAAGCAAGGTTCTTCACCTTCACCGTTCCCACAATAGACTTCTCCTTTAGCACACAGTTTTCCAGACAGACACAGTCTGTCTGGAGGCGGTTTCTGAAGTCCAGGTAGTCTACAGAGGGCTGAACAAAATCCAGGACAAAGCTGTCCTTCTCCACTGTCGTCAGACCCACAATGTTGTCTATCAGCTCTGTGATGTTGAAAGGAATATCAAGTGGATCTTCAAACTCCGAGAACACCTTTACCATTGTCAGAGCGAAGCCTCTGCTATCTGCAAATGACACCCTCTTCTTCACTTTGTTGTGTGTGAAGGAGTTGGCTGCCTCTCCTGGTCCGTTCAGTGCAGTCTTGCTGCTCAGCTGGATGCAGGGCCGCAGTGGCTTGCTTGGCTTTGGAGCAATTTTGCAGGCACACTTCTCTCTTCGCAAGGGTGGAGAGCACAGGTACAGCTGCATTGCTACATCCACAGCCATTGCTTGCTTGTGAGGGAAATAGTCTAATACTCTGGAAGATGAGAAGAAGGGTCAGTTGGTGCTAGAAAACCATTTTAATATGAATTTTGTCAGAAAATTGATATATCACTTCCCCCAGCCATCCCAAATAAGCTTGCTTCTTAATTAAAGGCAGGTACTTGTATGGTGTGATTTACAGACACTGTGAGAAACACTGCAGCAGAAGTGGCAGGACCAGAGCCTGTTGTGCCCTTGAACATCTCTTCCCACTGCTACAAGGACAGAGTCACCCTTTGAAGGCACACACAGGCACTATCCTACTAGGCTAGCAATGGCAGGCTCCATCCAGGGCATTTCCAATCCAAAGCAAAGCCCATGGCTCAGTCCTGCCCATGCTCACAAAACCCACAGATTATCAAATTTCAATGCTACATAAAGCAGTATTCCTGCTGCGCTTTCCTCCCTCCAGGAGATATTCTCCCCAGGGCTTCACAAGCTTTTGTAGGAGTAGGAACTCAGTTTGTCACAAGCTGCTGTACACGACTGACTTCACTCCTCATAAAAGCCCAGATGTCAGCCAAAAAGCACTCGTTCAGTTGAACTACACACTTTGCTCATCACTGTCCCCCAGAACTGTTCCATCCAAAGTGCCTGCAAGTAGTATTGTAAGGATAGCAACAGTCTGATACAGCAGGAGGGCTTAGCCAGCACTGCTCTGGAGCTTTCTTCCCTCTACTCCACTTTAAAACAAGTGTCAGCTCAGGAGGCACATCAGCCAGTTTTACCTCCAGCACAGAGTCTGCACCTCAAGCCTCCACAGTGTTTGTGCTAAGCCCCTGGAAAACATCCATACAGCCACAGGTCTCTGCCAAACACAGCTCCCCTAGCCGAGGTTCATCGAGGCTTTGGAAGCAAGTCCATCTCCCAGAAGGCACAGGCCATGTGCCCCTCCACTACAGCCTCTCCTCCAGCACCCAGCCTGTTCCCTAAGGGATGCAGCACCATCTCTCTCTCTCCACATCCACTGTAGGGCACTTTGCCAGCTGGCACTTTGCCAGATGTAGCTCCCAGAACACTGCACCTATCACTCCTGCCCTTACACTGACATTCAGATGGATGCTTTTGGCAGACTCTCTTTGGCCTGGCTCTGGATAAACCACTGGATGGATTTATCACACACATCCCCCTTAAATCAACTGTATTGCAGGTGACTTTAAACACAGAGTATACCCTTAATAAGAATCCTGCTTGGCTGCAGGCCAGGCTCCAAAGCTGCTCCCACCACAGGGCAGAATGAGCCAGCAGCAGTAGCAGTGACCACTGGCCTTGTGATGCAGCAGAGTTCTGGCTGCCAAAGCCATGCACAGCCAGCTCTAGTACTTGATTGCTGCTCCCGTGCCAAGAAAAAGCAAGAGCCACACTCTCCAATTCAGTGCTTTAACTCCTCACCCTGTAACACCAACACAGCAGCTCTGAGCAGGCTTTCACAGCATCCACTCAGCAAGGGTATCTGTTTATTCAGAGCACACGTGCCACAGCTTGCATCCCAACACACCCACCAGCCAACTCCTTCTGCAGCGTCTCCTTTCAGCTCAAGGGCAGCTGCACAAGACAGAAACATCAGATCCACCTAACACTGTCCTGCTCATCTCTACCCGGTTTTACCAAGTTTTTGTTCATACACACTTTATATAGGTCATTTCCTCCTTTAAATTAATGCAGCCTCCAATGCGTCTACTCTTACTTGGGTCAGTTTCATCTGCATTGCATCTTTTCCCAGGGAAATTTATTCAGCTGAATTCCTGTAACTTCTGAGAAGTCAGGTTTCATAGTAAGCCTTAGTTATTCACAGTTTTAGAATAAAGAGGTCATAAAATACCCAGCCCAACTGCATTACTTGGGAGCTTTTTTCCAAGCTAAAAACTATAGCAAGAGCTTTTCATAACTGTGAGCATGGGCTCTGTGCTTTTATGAACTGTCTTTCCAGCTCATTTGATATCCCAGAGAACTACTTCTGCACTTGAGAATCTGCTGACGCTCAGCTCTCAGCCAGAGGCAGGTTTCCCCTTTTGGGGCTGATGAGGGTTGTCTTGAACTTCAGATGCTTTGAAGGTGGGAGCAGGGATATAGTTTTGAGAGCTCATGCAGGAAAGAAAGCTCCAGAAAGCAAAAAGTGCAAGGCAGAGAGCCCTATGCAGGTACAGGGGCCAATCCCTTTCCCTTGCCCCTCAAAAGGAGAACAAACTCGACTCTGCCTCCGGACTTCTTCCTGTAACTTCACCCTCTCCTGAAAAGGATGTCTGTCGCCACTCACTCCTCCCGCCTGTCATTCTACGAAGGAGAATTAAGACAGAGCCAAGGAATTACTTACACCTCCATGATCGAGCCCCTTCGGTTGCCTCCACTATGCTTCCCACGCTACCTGGGGACAGGTGACGCCTTGCACAGGGCTGGACGTGCAGCACCTGCCGAGCCAAAGTTCGTAGCCGTGACACGCAGCCGGGTGAAGCAGCGCTCGGACGCTCCGCACCCCCTCCTCCTCCCCGACCCAGGGAAGGCCGGGCCGCCCCGCGGGCACAGCCCGCTCCCCGCAGGCATCTGCCCGGGCGGTGTCACCTCGCTACAGCCCGCCCCCTCCGCAACACCAGCCAAGCCGCGCCGCCCAGACGCGGCAGAAGCAGCAGAAGACAGCCTCGCGGAGAGGCAGCCCCGCCGCCCCGGGGCTACCGCTCCCGGCTCCGCCGGGGGGCTGCAGGAGCCAAGCCGCAGGATCCCGTTTTTCCCCAGGAATGGCACTGCGGCGGGGAGCGCCAGAACCGCTCCCGCACACGCGAGGCAGCTGCGACCCCGAGCAGGAGGCAGGCGGGGAAGGCAAAGAGGAGGAGGAGGAGCAGGAGCAGCAGTATCAGCGCCGGGGGTCGCGGCGGGCGGGGGCGGCGCGCCCGTACCTGGTGCAGTGCATAGGGCCGGTCCGGCAGCACCACCGCACGCCGGGCGGGCTCCCGGGCCGGCCTCTTAAGGGCGCCCGGCCCCGCCCCAATGAGCGGCAGCCAATCAGCGCGCTCCGAGCGCAGGCGCCCGGCACGCGAGGGGGCGGGCCCGGCCCGGTGGGCGGGGCCGCGGTGTCCAGCGGGTCCTGAGGGGCTGCGCGGGGACGGGGGGTTCGCCTGGCGGGGGAGCTCCGTGAGCGGCGCCGCGGCTCCCGTGTGGGGGGAGCTCCGTGAGCAGCGCCGGGGCTCCCGTGTGGGGGGACCTCGCCGAGCAGCCCCGCCGCTCCCCGCCCGCGGAAGGGGAAGCTCGTTGTGGTAGAAGTGACAAGCTCTGTGTCAGGCTTCAGCTGGCCCCAGTCCCTCACTATCCGTCGGCCCCTGCGCCAGGTTGCTGTCCCTCTATGTCCAGAATCACAGAATCAATTTGGTTGGAAAAGACCTCTGAGATCATTGAGTCCAACCTATGACCGAACACCACCATGTCAACTAAACCAGAGCACTAGGTGCCACGTCCAGTCTTTCCTTGAACACCTCAGGGATGGTGACTCCACCAGCTCCCTGGGCAGCCCACCCCAATGTCTAACCACCCTTTCTGTGAAGAAGTTCCTTCTAATGTCCAACCTAAACCTCTCCTGGTGCAGCTTAAGACTATGTCCTCTTGTCCTGTCACTGACTACCTGGGAGAAGAGGGTCCTTTCAGGTACTTGTAGACAGTGATTAAGGTCTCCCCTGAGCCTTCTTTTCTCCGGACTAAACAGCCCCAACTCCCTCAGCTGCTCCTCAAAGAACTTGTGTTCCAGAACCATCACCTGCCTTGTTGCCCTTCTCTGGACCTGCTCCAGCACCTCAGTGTCCTTCCTGAATTGAGGGGCCAGAAATGAGAAGGGCAGAGGAGGCTTTCCAGGTGCCACAAGTAAGCAGCTAAACCCATGGGAATCTGCTCTTGAGACAGGAAAGCCTTTTTGGGGCACCAATCTTCCTGTCTGAGCTGGCCCAGGGTGTTTGGGTGCTCAGGGCTGGGTGGGGAGGAGGGTAACTCTCGCACTCATATCTTGTAGCCACAGCCCCAGGCCTGTGCTGGCCCTGGGTGGAAGTCTCCAGAGGATACTCAAAAATCTGCTTTCCAGACAATATTTACGATGTGCAGTGGAAAAAAAATGCTTTTTTTTGTAGAGGTGGCTTCCCTCCATGAGGAAAAAACACCAACAGGGCCTGTCTGGCAAAGACATCAGCTCCATGGGAATTCCTATTTGGCACATGTGCAGAACTGGAAAGGTGTTTCCAACATCCTGAAAACATCTGCCAGGTGAGTTGATGCTCTGTCATAGATCCCCACTGCTTTGCAGGGCCAGCTGGGCCAAGGGGTCTTCCCAGCTGTTCTCCTGCCTCCAGTTCCCATTTCTGCTCCTTTGGGCTGCTCCTGTGTCCATGTCAGCACAGAGCCCGATGTCCTCAACACTGTGGAAAGTGTGCATGGAGCTGGCCTCCCTGTCAGGGGAGTGGCTCTATGGACAAACGCCACCTCCATGAGCAAGCAGCAAAGGCTGTAAAGCCTGCTGGAAGGTAGGAAGTGGCATTTACCTTCTCCCCATGGTAGTAGTGGGAATACTTTTTGTGCCACATCTAGCCTCTAACTGCACAGCTGCGAGCAATGCTGCTTTCTCTCACCTTCCTTACAGAGCAGAAAAGCAGGATTGAAGTGTCAACATTTGTTTTCCATTAACTTGTGGAAACAGACAGCTATTGTTAAAGCTGGAGACTTCCTGCTAGAAGCTGACATTTAATAAACTTATTACTCTGCAAGGCAAAAGGATTCTGTTGGGGGGGGGAAAAAACCACACTTTTTTGTTTTATAAACTCATTTTTGGTAAAAGCAATGGTAATATTTAAAATTGGGGAGAGAGAGCTGAAAGATGTACCCTTTGAAGGAGTGTTGCAGACTTACAGTAATATTTCATGTGCTGAGGGTATGGTGGGATTTTAGCATGTGTTACTTAATGACAGGGTTTACAGCAGAAATGAGGACCCATGTTGATTTCCCCAGGAGCAACATACAGACATGGGAGAAGGTGGTCATGGCCCATGGACCCCCTCCAGTGCTGTCCCCCCTTCTCCAGACAGAGCCATTGCACCCTGGCTCAGGGTCACTGGTCAGGTGGAAGTGGTGGACTTAATGGGATGAGCCCCAAAACTGGTGGAAGCCCTGACCTGACTCACACTTGTCACTCTGGTCCACCACAAGTTTCTCCTGCGCCTTGCTGGCAGCTCAGCACCACGGAGGTGCTGAGGGAGATGCTGGTTCGCCTCTGTGCCGTGCGGGCCGTGCCTGGCCAGCCCCCAGCGCCAGGCATGGAATGCACACGAGGTGGCTCAGGGTGCATTTCTGCCCCTGTTTGCCATGAGTGGGGCAGGGTGTTTCACAACTGTGGCTCAGTGTTTGCCCTTGAAGCAAAGGTAGGTGGAAGTCTGGGCAGGGCGTTGTGGCGGACTGTGGACACAATCTGTTATCTCTGGGAAGCTGAAATAGTGGCTATATTTAGCTCCATGCTAGGCCCTTGCGCAGTGGTCTTTGTGATTTCCCCACAGCTTTCCACCCCTCCTGCCTTGCTGAGGGATGAGAAGAGCTTGTTCCCTGGCATGAGGAAGAGGCTGCATGTTGCTTCTCTTTTGGGGGAGTGTTGTAGAACTAGTCCCATCCACGACAGACAGCTCTGGAAGGAGGGTCCCACTCTCCCATCACGTCTCACCTGGGTTTCCTTCCTCATTCAATGAGTATTTACCCCAGCATGTCCTGGTACAGGACATGGTGGCTCCTGCACCTCTTGGATGCAGCCCTGCTGGTTTGCTGCAGAAAGGGAGGCTGAGCTTCTCCGCCCCTCCTGAGGGGCCGTCCTTCCCCTGCCATGCTCCCTTAAGAGGCACCTCTACCAGCAGGCTTGAGTGGGTCCTCAGGGACCCTTCCTGGTCCTGCCACCTCCTCAGTGCACTGCTGGAGATATGGGTGGATGGAGCATCTTCTCCTTCTTGTTGGGAGCCTGCAGGCTGCTGCGAGAGCTCAGCTTCCCAGCAGCTGGCCAGCGGGCAGCCCCGGCAGGAAAGGGGAGAGGGGCCAAGGGTGTTGTGCAATGTGTCCACACCATATCAGGCTGCAGGGCCAAGGCTCAAGGGCGAGGGCTGTAAACCAGTGGAGTGGCTGATGTAACAGGGAGCTGTGCAGGGGCTGCTGCCAAGGGGCATCCCATCCCATACCTCATGCCCTCTCCCAAATCAGCAGTCCCTTCCCACCCCTTTTAGGTTTCATGAGACTCAAGAGCTGATGGGGAGAGACCCAGTGAGCATCCTTGCTGAGCAAAAGCAGAGCAGGGCTTGGCCACTGGTCAATGTCTGTTCTTGCTGGCCAGCCAGCACTGAGAGCCCCTTGGCCAGCTATGGCCAATGTGACAGAAAGCTGTAGGAAACATGGATTCCCTCACCATCAACTTGGTAACTGCAGTCAACTTGGTAACTCTCACCATCATCTGTAACTGTGTGCTGAAGCCTGATGTGTTGCTTGGGAGCTCCTTGTGCTCCCAGGCCCCAGTCCCCCCAGGCTTCTCTAGTGTCACAGCAAACACAGCTTCACCAAAGGAAAGACTTGAGAAGACCTGTTGGTGATGGGATTCCCCTTTTTTTTCCATAGGTCTCAAACTCCTGTGTCTGTCCCAGGCAATTAAACAAAGGGTATTTGATGTGCCCCAGTATCAAAGGAAATCCCACTCTTGGCTAAGGCTCTTGACTGTGCTTTGGGGAGCTGTGCTCGAGGGCAGAGGCCCCACTGCTTCTCCTGTCCAGAAATGAGGAGTTGCTTCAATGTACTGGCTGCAGGCCCGAGGTGGGGTATTTATCTTGGCATGGCTTCCTTTGGATCTTGTGTGCACCCATGGTCAAACACCCCGAGGAATGTGTACTCTGCCCACTGAAGACCATGGCACCTTCCCTTCCAGCCCAACATGCACAGCGAAGATGGTGTGGGGCCAGATACAAAGCCTGGCCTGGTACGGTGTGCTATAGAGAAAGACTGGGTATTACAAAACTGTGCTTCTTAATATCAAAAATGCCCAACAAGAGAGACCTTGAAAATCCTTGCAAAAAAAAGGGAAATTATGGGGGAATGAATGAAGGTAAGTTAGCTACAACAAATGCTTTGAAAAAGGGGAATGGGCTTTCAGCAAAGGAAGAGCTCAAAGGTCAGCATAAGGAGACAAATGACAGTAGAGAAACCAAATGACAGACAGACAGGATCAGCAAAGAGAGAAGTCCTTGGCCTGGCGTACAACGTGCTTGTTAAAAATGTTGTATCAGTGCTAAGGTGAGGCTGGGTACCAAGCTGGGAAAATCTCTTCTCCAGAGACTGGGACCCAAGAGGGGGTGAGTCCCTGCAGGAAGAGAATGGTACCTCCTGCTTTTTCAACATATATAATGTTCTTTTCAGAGAGCTGCTCAAGGACCTTGCCTTCCTGCAGTCTACAGAATTCATTCCCATCAGTGAGGTTCTGGAAAAATCATAGCAGTAGAAAGGAGGTTGGTTGTCTGTCTCAAGATTGCATAAAGCGGTGCAACAACTGTGTACCCATCCTTACTTCTTTTTTCTTGAGAGCATCCCTTCCTCTACCGAACATGCACTGTGGGAATGTCTGGCTTGACCTCCCAGAGACTGTTCTTTGTTGTGCTTCAGCTGTTGCAGAGAAACATGGTGGTTTTCTACCCCTTCTGCTATTTGTTTGAACCCAGGAGTACCTGGTTGTGCAGATACTATGTGTAAAAAAAAAGTCTGTAAACAGGAAGGAAGAAAGGAGCATAAAGACACAGTTTGGGCTAAAACCTCAAATCCTCCAAATTCCCCATGTGCTCCTGCAGGAGAGAGACAGCAAGGGCTGGGCTGTAGTGGCAAGAGTATGAAAAGGAATTTGGGCTGTTTCAGTGGATACACTGGTGTGATTGCAAATCCAGAGGGATGCTCAGCTCCTCTCAGGCAGGCTGAATCAGCCCAGCTGCATTGACAGCTTGCCTTTTTTATACCATACAGGTATCCAACTGGCTGAACTTGAACCTGCCCTAGATGCATGAGTCATAGTGAAGCAAGGTATATTTTAACTTTGGTGCCCTACAAAGCCTGCAAACCTTATTTGGTGGGGCAGATATCTTGGGAACTTGTGTGTATCCAGGCTGGGGACTCCGAGGGCTTATCTTTGCTCAAGAGACTGTGCTTTGCCTGAAAGCCGCTTGTATGCTGATGAAGGCTGGGAGAGAAAAAGCCAGACTGAGGAGTGCATGTAGTTCTTGATGATAACTATGATCCTAAGCTCCTTTCAGGGGTTCATACCCTTCAGGTGAGCCTCTCTGAGTATCCAGGCTCTCTGCTGCAGCAGAGAATGGTCCATCCTTCCATGAAGCATTTTGTCTCATCTGAAGATTAGTGTCAATGAAAGATGAGATCTGTTGCTTTCTGGACCTGCCTATCTTTGTGCATTCACTGTAGAGAGAATCTGAAAATCAGCAGGAACAAGATGCCTGACTTTTAAACAGTATCTTGAGCAAGCGCCAAAGGCAAAAGCTCAGGGTGCTTGAGGAAGGAGGTCAGCTGAAGCCACTCCAGTCATCAGCCTTTGCATTTTTTGAAAATGTTTTTCAAGTGTAACCTGGCCTTTTTATTTGGAAATTTTAATTTAATCCCAGGTGGGCAGAAGTTGTATTCAAGGATTTTTGCCCAATTAACCAGAATCTTTAAGTTTCCTTCTTGCAGAAACTAACTGCTAGCAAAACTTACCCCTCTCTGGGCATCATATACTTCTGAAGTTGCACAATAAATGCTACTAAGTAGGTCACTTGAGATCCCAGCTTTGGAGCGTACAAATGCCTCCAATGTCTGCAGGTACCTTGGCATTGCCTTGTCTCCTGAGCGCTTAGAATCCTGCAGAGACAGCTCTCTCCCTGCCTGATCTTACAAGATCCAGCTAATCTCATTTCCTCACAGGATTATGCACAGCGTCTTTGCACCACAGCAAGGACTTCTAATCTTGGATTGGATGAAGCAGAATTTAGGAAATGTGCCTGCAGACAAGAGGCACACCCAGGGCAGGAATAACTCTAACGGGATCTGGAAAGCAGGCTAGCTATTCATAGGAAGGCTGCCTCTGTCTCTGGTTGGGGAGGAGGGAGTCAGGCCATCAAATGGTACGGTAAGCAGTGTTCCAGTGCTGACAGCTGGGAATAGCTCATGTCCCGAGCCCACAGAGCCTGCGAGCATTTTTGTCTGTCTCTTTCAGCTCTCCTCCTCCTCTAGTCTTTGCTCATCTCATATTACTGATCTGCCCAGCTTCCCTTCATCAGCAGCTACTGGGACCCTGCTGTGGCTGAAAACCAGAGTAAAGAAAATGCAACCTCCTCCCAAAAGTAAGACAAACTGCTTGGTGTCCCTCAAGTTTCCCTGAATGCTGCTGATTCCTGAGCAGAAGTTAAAGTGCTGGAAGGCAAGTCAAGATGGTGCAGACACAGCAGGTGGTGAAAGAGAGGGTCTTTGGCTTTGTAAATAAGAGACCAGCTTATAGTGATTTGAATCGAGTGGCACCAGCAAAACTGTAAAAAACAGCAATAGCCGGGGGCTGCAGGAAAATCACAAAGTTAAAATAAATATTATGGTTTTGAAAGTAACCACAAGTAGGCTGGGAACTGAATTTGCTGATTTATCTACTCCTTAAAAAGGAGAGACAAATCTAGAAGAGGTGAAATAGTGCATAGCAGCTAAACACCTTGGGGTTTGGTCTTTTTTCACCTCCAGGACTGCAGTGGTAACTCGTGTTTTTCTTGAAAGCCAAATGCCACAATAGGCCATCTTTCCTAATTTTTCAAAAATACTTTGACCCCCAGTGCATTAGTCCAATTTTGCACAGTACCACTCCATCAAAACTCATAGTGCAGTTTTACTGCTGAAAAACTGCAGACAGTACCAAATACTCTGCACTAATTATTTCCATTCATCTAAGGGTTACTTCAGAATACAAAGTCTTCAGGCTCCCAGTGAGGCAACAACCCGGAAAAGACCAAACACTGTTTTCTGAGGCTGGTTGCTGTAACCTTACCATCTGAGACTCTCAGAGCACTTTGGATCTCCTCAAGAGCATATCCCAGAGACAGGAAGTTGCTGTCACATCCTGGAGATGGGCTGTATATATGAGCTGGCTGCCCCACAGAGCAATGACCCACCTCAAACCCTGCCAACTTTCTCAGCTCCCTGTGATTGCTTAGTCTTGAAATTGCTCAAGTCCAAAGTTCTGACTTTGCCTTCCTTAAGGTCTGGTTGGTTCCCCTCCCTCTGCTGGGTGGATCCTCCTTGGTAGTCTTTACCATGCCTAATGCAGCTCAGGTTGTGGCTGATGTGAGCTGGTTATGAGCGGTTTGACAGCTTTGGGACAACCTTTAAAGCTCTTGGTCCCACAGCTTCTAGAGTTTTGCCTGTAGTGGGGTTGGCTCAAGTAAGGAATTTGCCTAGGTCCTCCAAGTGGTAGGCAGAGTTAGCTCAATCAAATTAAATAACCAAGTACTGTTTGATTAACAGCTTAACCCAAGCTGCTTGTGACTTCCCTGGCAGCCAAGGCTGATCCAGCCTGTGCAACAGCACGACTGGGGCTTTGCACCATTGCTGTCCAGGGAACCACATGTGGGACGGAGCTACCCTGCCACCCAACCTGCCTCCAAGATTTTTAAAGCCTCTGCTTAAACATGAGTTAGAGCAGCTATAAATAGCAGTCAGTGCCCCCTGGTTAACCCAAGGGCTTTGATCGTGGAACTGGCTCAGTGTGTGAATGATTGGCGGCTCACAACCTCAGCTCTCACAGCGACTGGGGGCCAAGTTCGTCAGTGCTCCTGGTTTATTACTGCCTTGTAGTCTGGGTAATGGAGGGGTGGGAATATGTTTCATTTGACACCTGCCAATATGAAAATACATATCTATCTATTATATGGCAATAAAAATGCTTGTACTTAATTACAACATACAATTAATAATCAAAAATAATAAAGCATAAATTTCAAATTAAGACTTAAGTGCAAAGCAATGTGTAATTTCTAAAACTGAATAATACAATTACAATAAATCTCTTGATAAAGGGTTGGAAGCAGCTGCCTCAGAGAGGGGAGGATGCTTGACATCAACATTGCAAAGCAGGCAATGTCCCCATCTGGTATGGATGCTGCAGTGCATAGCCTGTCACGGATTTGACCACTGCCTACCACAGTGCTGCTGGCCCCCAGCATTTCTTATCTGCATGAGCACACATCCTATTTATTGAGCAGACTTCCTTTGTTTTGCAGCTCACTCTCCCTTATGAGTGTGTTATTGTCTTATGATCAGGCATTGTGGTTGTAATGCACAGCACTCCAGGTTTAATTGCTTTCTCCATGTCATTCTGAAGTTTGAGTCTCTTAAATCATTGTCAGGGCTGTGTTCCCTGCTGCCAGGCACTGCCAAGGCTGTTCATGAAGCACTGTGCCCAGTCAGTGTCCCCAGTGTGAGACAAATGGTGACAGGCTTCAGCCCAGTGGCTGTCACCAGACTGGAGCATGTGGTGTGTAAGGAGAGACCAAGGGAGATGGGCTTCTTCAGCCCAGAGGAGAAATAACCAAAAGAGCCCCAGGAGCCTCTTCCACTGTGTGAGAGGTAGACAGTGAATGCAGAGCCAAACCTTCTCAGAGGTGCCCAGTGACAGGACAAGAGCCAACAGGCACTTCTGCAACACAGGGACCTCTGATGAGACAGGTGGGAGCCACTGCTCCAGAAAAATGGGATGGCAGTACTTGGCCCAGAGAGGTGGTGGCACCTCCATCCTTGGGGACCAATGAAGTCTTGCCTTGGCCCAAACATTCTGAGCTGACTGTGAGTGTCCCTCACACAAGGAGTGAGGATGGGACAGACACTTCCAGAGCACCATTCCACACATACGCATCCATGATTGTATGATTATATTTCCCCATTTGAAACTGCTGCCCCCTGAAATCATTGATGGCTATGGAGTCCCCTGATGTGGGAGTTCACAGACCCATCTCAGTGGACCAACGCTCTCACAGGAGCAGGCGAAAACCCACAGTGCTTAAAATTAAGAGTATGTGCTACAGTGAGCAAATACAGAATGATGAGAGGCAGACAAGACGTGGAGAACTAGTTATCAGTGTGGCATGGTGTGAATGCTAAAAGCCTGGCTGCAGAGATTTCTCAGTTTTCTGACAGTGCCTATGTGAAAGCCTTGCTTTCTCACGGACGCTATGGGAAAACAGTTGAGAGATTTTGTAAACTATGGTATTGTTATGATACTGAGGAGAAAATGTCTGAAGTAAGTGTTGTTGGGTTCAGCCAATCCCTCTGGGGGGTGGTTGGTCAGCGAACCAATAACCTTATGCCAGTCCAGCCTGCTAAGGTATATAAGCGAATTTGTAAATTAATAAAGGGTCAGTTTCTTCTCATCCTAAACCGTCCATGTCACTTTATTGCTCGGTCTCTGCTCGCTAGCGACAGCATGGAATCCAGCAAGCAATCCTAGTCTAAGGTAAACACACGTCCCTTACTAATACAGAGATATCTTATTCTGCATAAAGCAATTAAGCCTCTCTGCGGGCTGTGCACAAGTGGAGTGGCTCACAGACCTTTGCCCGCAGTGCACAATGTGACTCTTGCACCTCTAAAGATTCCTGCCTGCCTTAGCTCCTGTTGCAGACCAGATGGGCTCCTGCTGGGTACTGCTTTTCCCCACAACATGCTCAGCTGCCATCTGCACTGCTGTCTTAAGTAAGTCTGGCTGGTTTGTTTCACTACTCGCTCTGGTCTAAGACTTCCTACGTGAATGAAGATCATATCAGGGATTCTGTCAACTCATCAGCTGCTAGCAAGAGACCACTCTTATTTTTTCCACTTGTAAAGGAGGTGTATGTAAAATGTGCCACTCCCTGTCACAGGACCTTGTGGATACTAAAAACTGATGCGAGTTCAAAAAGGGACCAGATATATTCACAGAATCAAAAATGCCACTGTTGCCTGCAAAGACACTCCCACCTTTCCAGGAAATCCTTCATCTGCAAATCAACCTGCCTGGGAAAGTAATCAGAAGAGAAATCACTACAGGCTTGCCCAGTGTTTCTCTTCCTCAGGCATCTGCCATAGCTCTCTCCCAGGCAGGGTGAGAGGAAAGATGGACAATGCTTGAGTTTAAGGTTTCACAGAAAAGCTTATTCAGTGTCACAGGTGTATTGGAATTTCTCCCTAGAAATCTTCACAGAAGGCAAAATTCTATGGGGAGAGAGGGACAGATGCAGAGCAAAGAGCAAGACAGCCCAACTCCTCCTCCCTGCCTGGGGGCTTCTGTGTAGAATCACGGACTTGCTGAGGTTGGAAAAGATCTTTAAGATCATCAAGTCCAACCCTTAAGCCAGCATTACCAAGTTCACCACTACCCCATGTCCCTAAGCACCACATCTACATGTCTTTTAATATCATCTAGATGTTACACTCAGCAGGTGAAAGCCATATTCTCTGATTTTGGTGGTCAGACGATCACAAACAAGACCATTTGGTGTTAAAAGTACCGAGGCTGCCACAAAGCCAGTAAATTAACAGCACCATTCTATGGTAAGTTTGGCCATAAGCTGAACTGGCAGTCTTCCAGTGAACCCTTGAGGTTTTCAAATAGCTTGAAATCACCTGTGGAGACAAGTAGTGACAGCCATCCTCATGCTCCCCCACCTACATGCTTCATTTGGAGAATCCAGGAAGCACTGGTAACTCCAACCACCCTGTACTGGGAGAGCTGGGACCAGTAGCAAGGGCAGTGGTGAGCATCACTGGCGTAAAACTTGAAGATGCCTGCCCTGTGGCAGGTGAAATGAGTCTCTGCTTGATAATACACAGGGCCATGAGAAGTAACAGCCTAAGAGTCTGTGATTTCTGTGGTCCTCTGAGCAAAAAACCATTTTATCGTCCAAAAGCTGTCCTTTTGTCAACCCTGGCACCCCAACTTCTGTGCAGCTGGCTCAGTGCCTGGACAGGGAAGGGCCCAGATGTGGGCTAGTGGCATTTGAACTTGAGGGCTCACGTGTCTAGAAAAAGCCTGATAAGAGCCAGGAATGCAAGTGGTCCTGAAATAGGGATAAGGGCAGCTGGGGAATGCCTCATATGGATACATGGGCTGGGGCAGTGGGGCTTGGTATGCAAGGAGATGACACCTGCCCCACACACTCAGTGTCACATTTCACTCCCCAGGAGACTCACATGGGGCGAGTGACATGTGCTGTGTCTCAAAGGCACTGTGGAGACCGCCCTTGGCCTGCCCTACACAGAGCTGCAGGAGGAGGGGGGTCATTTTCCCCAGTAGTTCCCAGAGCTTGAGTAGGCCTCCATGGAACTTCGAGTGATGAAGAGTGGCTCTGACTGCCAAGCCATGCCCAACAGACAGCCCTTCGAATTGTGTGGCATGTGGCCCATGTGTCAAATGCAAAAACCTTGCTGTCAGTGTCATCTAAGAGGTCCCCAAGCTTGGCCACCATGGTAGCGCCCCAGAAGGTGCACAGCCCTCCCTGACCTCCCTCTGGGATGTCCCAGGACTGTGATGAGGCACAGCTCTCCCTGCTGCCCTTCCAAGTTTCCCAGCCTCAGTCTTTGCCTCCTTGGGTGAGGTTTTGGAGATACAGACAGCCATAGCATTCTCATCATGAGTTGCTATTCTGTTGGCCTAGTTTGGGGAACATCGTAGGGAGAGGGGAAAAGATGGTTTTCCTAAGTTTCCGTCTCTCACAGGACTCTGCTGTGGTGTTTATAATCATCCTGTCCACAGGCAATCTCGATTTTGGGCTGAAGCGTCTGACCCAAAGCCAGTCCAGACATTGCCATCAGAGCAAGGTGTAAATTCAGGGGCAGATCAAAGTCAGGTTTCAGCTCCAAAGAGTGGAGCAGTGCCTGGAGGCTCCCTCATGGTTTGCCTTTCCCATGCCAGATGGGTTTTGCTTTTACCACAGGCTGTGACCCAGTTTCTCTTTCAGTGACCAGGTCTGACAGTGACTGAAGATCATCCAAAAGAAGCTCCTGAGCTTTCCTGACCTCTTTTACTGGGTTGTCTGAGATATCTTGATCCATGGGTCCCAGCACAAGATAAGGCAAACTCCTTTCTGGGGCAAGCTGGAGACTGCAAGAGACAGGCATGGGCTGGCATCTGGGAGCAGCATGCTAGATAAGCCCAGCACCAAACAACGTGGCAGCCAGCTACTGTGTGCCATGTGAGTATTGGAGACTATTATTTAACCTGTAAGTAACCTCGTCCTATCTTGCTCTTCCTTTCATCTTGTGAAAAAGGATATTCAAGCTCTCTAATCTCAGCCTGGACTCAGCTTGGAGGAAAAAGCAAGTGGATGCTCATGTTGAGCAGTTGTAGCCAACAAAGATGTGTGCTCCATGGGCATTGTTGCCAAGTCTCCTGTGCTGGTTGTGGGTGCTCTTTGGGGTGCACAGGGCTAATGTCTGATTAGTTCAGTCTTAGCTCCAGGCTTCAAACAAACATGGTAAGCAAATGCCTTCCAGAAGACGCCTCCAGCAAGCAGCACTGTGGCTTCCCTGTCATCCCTCTGGGGACTGCAAGATTTCCTTTTCCCTGGCTGTCTGGACTTCCTGGGAGGTCACTGCTGATCCACCTCAGGCACAAGAAGGTGTACCTTAAGCAAGTGCCTCTGTGCAGCCCTTTCCTCAGGGTCTCTGTCACTGCAGAGTTTAGTCTAACTCAGACTTTCCCTCTAGGCAGGCCTGGAGGACGGCAGCAGAAACCCATAGTTCCCTTCTTGCAAATGCAAGAGGAACGTGGGATCCCCAGCTCGGCAGAGGCTGAAAGACTGGCAGAGTCCATTGAGTAAAGTGCCTGTTTCATATCCAGTGGAGATGCAATATAACATGCCAAAAGTTCTCTGCCAGAAATCCTATCCACAAACTCAAATTTTTGGGAAACCAACTGCAGACAGTATCCCAGCATTCACCTTCTTTCTGCTCCTAGCCCGCTTTGCTTCCATTCTCTCTTCCCTGTGTAGTGGTGTTCAAGAGCAAAGTGGAACAAGGGCTGAATGAAGCAGTAGAAAGCATTGCTACCTCCACAGAAGTGCAGGAAACTGAGTGTGGCCAAAAGCTGGAAATGGAGCATCAAGGAATTTCAGACTAAATCACCTTAACTCTGCCCAGTGCTGAGCCAATGGGAGAAATCCCTCTGCTTTGCCCAATGGCAGGATTGAGACGGTGAAACAGGGGATCTGCAGAGAGGTCTTGAAACTCCCCTGTGGTAGGCGGTACAGGACCCAGTGGGGCCTTTCCCTGCCTGGTTTGGAGCATCCCCTTCCCTCATTGCATGGGGAGCAGAAAGTCTGTGCTCGCTGCTGATCACATGGAGATGGTGAGTGTGTGACTGTGCTCTTTAGCATATCTGCCCCATGTGACTGGTATTTCTTTCCAGAATTTACTATTCTCTTGTATTCTATAATGTTCAATGATAATTTTCACTTGATTTTAAAGTATTGAATTGTTAGGCAGTACATTAAACATTCAATAATTGCCACTAATTCTAACACCCACAGAAATATCATGTATTGCAATGTTTTAATCCAATCTGTACTGCACCGATGACGGAAGTTATTTGCCAGTGTTTTGAAGTCAGGCAGAGTGATTGGGAAGAGCCTCTACAGCTTCCAAATTTATATGTAGGCCTCAGATGGAAACAAGTAGCAGGTTTATGCTGAGCAGGGCTGCTGAACAGTGTGGTGAGCTCTGTACCTGTGCCTGTGCAGCCCTGGAGCACAAAGTGAGCACAGACCCCTGCCTGACCTTCAGCTGCAGCTGGAGAGAGGAGCCACCAGGCTCCCGTGTCCCTCTCGGATGGCTGGGGTCAGACTCCCCTCTGTGAAGAAACTTTTCCCTGGCATCCTGCTGGGATGCGGCCAGGCCTTGGCAGGTGCTTGATTGTCTCTCAGGTACCCTTGGGATGAAATGTTTGTGCCCTGCCAGGCTGGTATGGCTGAGCAGCAGCTACATAATAGCAAACCCTGGGTGTCTGCGCTGAGACTGAGCATCTTACTTCGTTCCTTCCTCCAGAGATAGGCAGGTGCACTCGAGGAAACATCTGGCAGCTGGTTTCATGGTAGTCCTGCAGGACCAAAGTCTCACTCCGGCCGTTTTACTTTTTGCTGCCAGGCTGGGGCTGTTTTGATAAGCCACAGTTATTTACCATGGCCTCTGGAAGTCCTGCTGTGCTGTGCTGTGCTCTGTCCTGGAGGCTGCCTGGGTTTGGGGCTCTTACTGAGGCTGGGAGGTGCTGGCAGGCTCAGACAGACTGAGCTCCTGGGTGTGTAACCCCAGGGTTATCTCTGAAAGACCAAAGAGCCTGGCAGGGTGTATGCAAGTGCAGCTAATGGGGGGGAGGTTTCACAGCCCTTGAGCTTTTCCCAATTACTTTCTGCCTTCTTTATTGCTTTTATCGTCTCCCCAGAGGGCCTGACACTACCTTAATTGGAGCTGGGAGCCCTGGTGGTGGGTGCAAGGTTAAATATGTGCTTTTGCTTCATGAATGGGGCAATCTATATCCTGGCATAGAATCATAGAATCATAGAATATACTGAGTTGGAAGGCAATGACAAGGCTTATCCAGTCCATCTCCTTGCCCTGCACAGGACAGCCCCAAGAATCACACCATGTGCCTGAGAGCATTGTCCAAATGCTTCCTGAACTTCATCAGGCTTGGTGCTGTGACCACTTCTCTGGGGAGCCTGTTCTAGCGCCCAACCACGTTCTGAGTGAAGAACCTTTTCCTGATATCCAGCCTAAACCTCCCCTGACACAACGTCATGCTGTTCCCTCAGGTTCTGTCCACAGGTCACCACAGAGAGGAGATCAGTGCCAGCTCCTTCTCTTCCCCATGCAAGGAAGCTGTAGACTGTGGTGAGGCATGCATTAGATATGTGGACTGCTCACATATGCTGAAATTTTGGGCTGCCCTTCTTTACCCTGGTATCTCCAATACACACAGCCGGCTCAGGACAGATTCTCACCCCAACCATGAGGGATGCAATGACAATCACACCCAGCATCTCCTGTATGACAGCATCTCCATCTCCGTCTCAATGAGTTCAGGCAGTGCTGTTTGCTCGTGGTGGTGTCATCTGCCCCTTGGTACTTCCCACAAAGCCACAGGGAACATATTTGGCTGGACCAGCACAGATACACCCCTGTGAAGCTAGAGCCCAATAGTCATACTCCCAAGGCTCACACATCTTTGTTTCCCAGAAAAAAAATGTAGCTGGGCCATGTATTTGTGCTAGATGCTGCAATCTGTGGCTGCCCAGAGCTCTAGTTTGCTGTAGGTATATTGCTACAGCCAGCCACAGGGCTTTCCAAAGGGACTGGCAGCATCCACTCACGGCAGGAGAGGCGTGCTGAAGATCACAAGCCTACTGTTCCCTGCAAAGCTCTTCCTTTGCAATGGCAAGAGCACATCCCAAGGGTGCTCAGGGCAAGAGAAAAGCAAGTGGTCCCCTGGAAAGCAGAGCCAGCAACCCATTGCCTTGATGCTCCATGTCTTTGTTTGATAGCACTGCAGAGATGAGCTAAGGTCCTGCCAGGAGCTCTCCTGCCTCTACTAGGCTTGATCTTCCTGGAACCAGGATACTTTGGAGACCCTGTGGGTTTAAAAGGTTTTGAGAAAGGGACTCAAAGAGTGACTGATTAGTAGGCTTGTAGGAAAAGGGGTTAAACCAGAGTAAGCTGGGCAGAATGAAAGAGGGTGCCCCCCTGAAAGGAGAAAATTAGTGCAATTCTTTATGTCCCAGGATTTACTGGCACAGTCCCTCCAAGGAACAACCAAATGTTCAATGCTGACACTCCTACGTTGCTCTGAAGGAAAAATTCAGAGACAGACCACTTCCAGAAAGGTGGCTGTGCCCTGGAGGGCAGATGTCAGCATTTCCCCATGCATTGGGCACCTCCTGGGAGACTGCCAGTCTCTGAGAAAAGCCTGGCACACCTTAAAAATCAGGACCTTGGTAGCTTCTGGGCATCCCGCTGGAACAGACAGGCCAGATTACAGGAGATTTAAAAATATTCCCTCAGGTTTTCCAGGGAGAGCTTGTGGGGCATCTTACCAACAGCCACCTGAGACAAGGTTAAGTTACAATGAGCAGTAGTGTAGGCAAAATCTTTTGCATTTATTCATTTAAAGTTGATTAAATTAAAATTCTGGCAGTTAAATGAAAGAAAGACTGCATCTTGGAAATTAAAACCCTGCCCTGGGATGGGAAATTAGCTTCCAAAGCAGAAAGCCCATTTGAATACTTCTTATGAGAAAACTGAGGCAGTGTCAGAGTCATGGCTACAGGGCTCTCTCCTCCACTTGTTTTCCAGTCTCACCCCAGTGAGTTTGACATGGCAGCAGCAGAGTTGTCCCAGATGTTAAGCTCTGGAGACTTTAGGATTGTTTTAAATAATGTGGGCCGCTTGATTAGCTGAACCAGCCTCTCTGCCAACACACTTGCTATGTATGGCAAACACACTCCATTTTTGGCTTCAAGCACAATTTCCATGTCATCAATGCAAAAAATTAAGTGGGCACAGTATGTCATAAAGGTAAGAAGATAATCCAAACCTCCTACCTCACCAAAACACAAAAGATGTTCCTTATTTATTTAACATTACAGGAAAGAAACAATTTAATCTACCAGCCACAAAGATAACACTAATTTAACTTGGTTGCTGTGAGCACTAGGAACTTGATACAGCAAGCTCCTCTGTGAGAAGGCAATTGTTTCTATTTTTGTAGGGACTGGTATTCATGAGATTAAGCAAGATGCTCTGGATGCAGCCCCAGCTCCCTGGGTGCCTGGTTTTGAGCAGTACTGCAGCAGCAGTGTTTTTCATGGGGCTGAAAGCCCAGTCAGTGTGAAGCTGTGTGCGGTGCAGTTTGATCTGGCAGAGAGCAAAAGCCGCCATGAATCATGAAATAAAGCCAAAATGTCCATCCTGCATGAGACTTTTGCAATCTTGTTCAAAGGATTTAGACAGTGTTTTTCCAGGGAGGAATACAAACCCTGTCTATTTATGTCTCTCACTCCCATCAAATTTTCATGGAGTGCTCCTCCCCTTTGCTTGAGCATTGGGATTTCTCTGCTGGTTCCAGGCTCAAGGCAAACAGACAACAGTAAAGGCTAAATGCAGCACATACCAAAGCCCATCACAAAATGTTGACCCTACAATAGCAAATAGCTGCAGTTGCCTGAGCTGCTGCCCCTCTTGCTCCAACTGCCCACCTTCCTGGCATCTGCTAGGTAAGAGGAACAGCTGCTGGTGATTGACTTTGGAAGCAGGGGCTGCATGGTGATGCCAGACTGCCAGGGGCTGACCCCATCTTGCTGCTTTTCATCTCTTAATCCTAAAGTCCTGAGGCCTAGCAGGAGAGGGGAAAGTGACAAAAGTCCCCAAGTAAAACTGTGCTTGGCAAGTGACCAGATTTGTACCAAGTCCAGCCAGCATGATCACTACTGTTGGGCCTCCCAGGCTAATAAACTGAAGGTGATCTGTGGCCAGCCTGATGTCAGCATGACATTCCTGGAACCCCACACTCATCCTTGTCTTCTGAGCTCCTGTGGTATGAGAAGCAGACAGCAAGGCACGTTTTCCAATGCAGCTGATATAATTTCCAGCACTGCCAATCAAAAAGGAAGACCTGAATGGGCTGTGAAGAACAAAAGCATATGTCCATCTATCTTAAAGCAGTTTGGGTCTGCAGCACTTGCCATTCTCTCCCCTGGAGTGCACTGTGCCATGTGCTGCAGTATGTGCAAGTGTTGATGCAGAAGAGCAGCATCCTGCAAGGCAATGGGAGAGCTTTCATGTTCAGCACTAACGTGCTCTTGTCATCCTTCTCTGTGTCTGCCAGCTTGAGGTAACTTGGTTGTTTAGCACAATGTGTTCTTGGTTGCCCCAAAGAGCTTTTGGAGAAGAATTAGCCTGGAAATATGTGACAACTCACTGTGTGGTAGAGGTAGGGATGCAAGGAGTACTCCTATGCATGAAATCCTACATCTGGGATTTGCACTGGGCTTGGGCTCAGACCCGAGCTGATGGCGCAAGGTGAGAAGCACCGCTTCTGGCTGAAGAGTGAGGGTTGGCCACACCATGTCCCAGCAGGATGTCAACAGGAAGCTGTGCAAGTGCCAGCTGCAGCAGGGATGACCTATTTCACAGGCACCTGCCAGCTGCAGCTCTCGGGATGTCAATGCATGGATTAACCCCTATCCTGTCTGAGACAGGCCTTTGGAATGTCTAGGAAAGGAACAAAATGGAAATGCTGCAGTTTATCCGCAGCTAGGGTGTGCCCATGTCTCAGATGCTCTGCCCAGCAGTGGTCTCCCCAGTGCCAAAGAGCACCAAGGATTTTTAAAGGTCTGGGATGGTTTCTACACCATGGACAGGGTAGGTATATTCAACCTTAAGAGGGCAGATGTGAGCAGGCAAGGAGGAACTGTCTTTCACCCAGTTAAGTTCTTGGGTGGCCTGTTAGAAGGAAGCAAGTGGAGCTGGTTTCTTTCCACAGTACAGAACTGAGAGGAGGAAGTCTCCACTGTGCGATATTGAGGTTTGTAAGAGTTCAAAAAGGAATACCTTGAAGAAAAAGCCATCCAGGGCTATTAGATGGAGACACCATGTCTGGCTGAAGAAATGCTGATCACTGAAACCTGGATGAGGTTGCAGGGAGAAGTGCACATTTTCTCAGTTCTCTCTTCCTTAAGCATAATTTCTTCTTCATTGTGGTGTTTTTTTTTTTTTTCCTTAATTTTGTTCAAAGCTCCTCGGGGAACAAGCAAGGGGATAATATGTGGAGCACAGGCTGTCCCAGGGTTATAATGCTTTACTGCTCACTGGCAGTAAGATCAGCTGTGATAGCCTGAGAGGAGGGCAGATTGGCCTGTTTTATAGCCTCCTTTGTCTCCCTGCAGCTCTCAGTACTGCTCAGTCATTAAAGAAGTGACCCTGAAAAGCATTGGCAGAGGATGA
Organism: Lycocorax pyrrhopterus obiensis; assembly: GCA_014706295.1. Classification (NCBI taxonomy): domain Eukaryota; kingdom Metazoa; phylum Chordata; class Aves; order Passeriformes; family Paradisaeidae; genus Lycocorax; species Lycocorax pyrrhopterus. The sequence goes on along the minus strand of JACSVZ010000006.1, from coordinate 45,193,757 downwards.
GGTTTGCTGTTGCTTCCTGCATGAGTGGCTTCACCATGTGCTTCACATCACAGTGGGCTGCACTGTCACCCCAGGCGTGGAGCAATCAAAACAGGTGAGGCTTTAATGCAAACACTGAGAGCAGGAATCAGTGGCTCCAGGGCAACATCCTGAGACAAGGGGGACATCCTGGTCCAGGACACCAACTGTGCTCCTGGGAATGAGGACCAAGTGCACCTAGATCCCAACCTGCACCCTGGTGTTCACAGAGGGAACGTGCATGGGTGGGTTGGATGAGAAGCCATGATATACCTGCTACCTGCTCCTGCTGAGCCTCATGTCAGTAGCCAAGTGCAGATGCAGCCTTCAGTATGTAGAGAATGAGGAAAAATCTGCAGGCAGTTGGAAATCAGAAAGCCAAACTCCCTTCAAAAAAACCCAAAGAAATCTGGTCAAAGGTGGGTGGGGAGGTGCTGTTCTGGGGGCATGTTAAAACCAGGCTAGTTTTCCAAGCAATGATGAATCAAATGGTTTCTTGTGAAGTTATATGCATTTAGAGAGAGATGACAAAGACAATTATTTTTCTTGGTATGCCTTACTAAGCAGCTGAAAACAGTGATGTGAAGCTAACTGGGATCTGTGATGACAAAACAATGTTGGGTTTGCTGCTTCTGGTAGAGGAGGATGTTTTCTCATTATTTGAGTTTTTACTCTGTTAGGTAATGAGGTCAGCCAGGGAATACAGTGAGAAAGCATCTTTACCTGGGCTGTTCACTCTTGTGTTGAAGGGACGTGTGCAGAACCAGAGATGGGATATGGACAAGGAAGAACTTGGAGTTATTAAACAGAGGATGGAAAACAAAACAGAAAGGAAAAATGCTGTGTGGGGTGGGTTGGGGTTTTTTTTGTTTTGTTGGTTTGTTTTGTTTTGGGGGTCTTTTGGGTTTTTTGGTTTTTTGTTTTGTTTTGGGTTTTTTTGTTTTTGTTGTTTGTTGTTTTTTGTTTGTTTGTGTGTGGTTTTTTGTTTGTTTTTTGTTTTCTGGGGGTTTTTCTGTGAAGAGTTTTACTTTCTGTGGAGAAGAGCAAGTTGTGGCCAGATGGTTTTTTTCTGTGGTAAAGAATTTCCAAGTTTCCTTGGATAAAGGAAGAAACTGCCAGATCCCAGTCACAAAAGTTAGAAACACATCGGTGCAAGGTGGCATCTTGCCTGAAAGCAGGACTGGCTGGAGGGGTGAGCAAGAAGTGTGTGTGACAGTGTGGCTGCTTTGAAGAGTGGAGGCACTGTGCCAGAAAGCATGGTGGGACACAGAGATGAGGCCAGAGGAGACAGTGGAGGGTCAGCCACTGCTCATGACAGCTGACAAGGCGTCCGTAATGATGAATTCAATCCCAGTCATTATAAGCAGCAGTGAATTCTGCCCTTTTTTCCAGCTGCAGGCTCAAGCTTCACAGGCAATCTCCCCCATTTGTGTGGGGGACGCTCAACTGCTCAGGGATGGGCTGCTCACCTTCTCCCTCTCTTGGCCATGCCCTGCAGCAGTGGGGAACAGCAGCACTTCACACTGCTCTAAGTATCATGTCCAGGATACACTGACCTCATGGACCTGCCTGGCAGGAGACACCTCAGTGAAGCAGGGTACCAAAGGACTGGAAACAGTCCTTCAGCATCCATATAGGTGTGTGTGACTCTGTATATGCATCTGTCTATATATGTGTGTGTCACCAAGTGGCAGGCCCCTCGTGTCCTCCTAGCACAGCTACCTCAGAGAGCCCTGTATGCCTGCAGTCCTGGGGAGATGCTTCTGCCTTGTTGGTGTAGGCTGGCAGTGATTTTTCCTTCCTGCTCCCAGTGTGGAAGGCTCGGAACCCCAGAGCCAGGTCAGAGCTACCCAGGCGAGGAGACTTGCCCCCACCATCCTGTCCTGGGCTAAACCTGGGCTTGGCCTTCTTGCAGCAACTGTATCACCTTGTCCCACCTCCCAAGGTGAGACAAGGTGCAAGGGTGCAGGGAAGCTTTGAGCGGGGTGTGGTGACAAGCTGTGAGGCTGAAAGTTGGGGTGTGCGACAGGGCTGCTGTTAGGCTGAGCCTGGGCTATGGCAGCTGCAGGTGGACGTCCCGATTTCCTTCTCCGTTTCCTCCAGGACTCATGGATAACTCACAGAGCCTGGGAGAGCAGAACAAGGCAGGACCTTCCTGCAGCCTTCTGCTGCTCCCCAGTGGCGGCGTGGAGAGGCACCACAGGCGGATCCTGATGGGTGAAGCCCGGACGGGAGACGATGAGGGAACTGTAGCATCTCTAAGTGGAGGTCGTGATTCCTTTCTCCGTCTTCCCCAGATCTCACAGTTAATTCTCAGCGGGCTGGGGAACAGTAGGGTGACACGGATGGGGGGGGAAATATAATCACAAGCCTAGAGTTTTTTGAGAAGAAGCAAACATTTTTGGAACCTTTCAGGGCAGTAGACAGTATCTTTTGGGTTTATTTCCCTAAATCAATGAAAGCTCAAAACTGTCTCAATTTCCTTATCCTGACAATTCACTTGCTTCTTAAAAAGATCTTCCTCCCCGGTTGTGTTCTGAAATAAAAAGCATGAAGGCAAACACATCAAGTTTCCAACCTGCCTAGGATGTTGAAAGCAGTGTAGCTCTTGTTACTGCTGAGAACAAGGAATTGTTTCCTTAGTGTATTCATAAAATTAGTCCTCCAAATGGCCTGAATGTTGCTCCTTTCAAACCCGTTTTAATTAAAGGAAATAATAGTGTGGTAAACAATGCTGTTTCTTTAAGCATCTTGCCAGGCTGTATCACAGCAGGTCCTAATATCTCCTAGTTCTCCCCAGTAGTGCCATAGGTTTGTAAACTTGAATTTTTCAAGGCTGTTTGGCCTTTGGGATGTGGGAGGATTTCCCAACTAAAAGTCTCAGTGTTGGTGCTCTTCCTGCCTGTGCTGAGGCTCTTGGAGGCTGGAGGTGCCACTTGTGAGACCACTCTGTTGCTCATTAAAATACCCCCCGAGGCAGGTGCTGCCACCACCCCGTTTGCTTTTGCAGGGCACTGAGCTGGCCGCAAGGGTATAGGTTGGAGGGACATTTAACCAAAAGAAAGACAATGCTGCTAAGACAGCAAAGTAGAAAAATGGCAAATGAAAGACAATGTCTCCAGCCATTTCCTATCCCTCTGGCACAGCATCTGTCACCCACTTTGTCAGGCTGTCCCAGGACAGAGTTACTGAGATTACGTGGTATGTCAGGCAGTCTGGGCACCAGACCAGGGCACCACTCTGCAAGTCTCATGGGAGTGTTGCTGTCAGCGTGGCTGTGGGCCAGACCCTGACATAAGAGTTGTAGTTCTTGGGGGCACAGGATTGAAAAAGGGTTTTTGTCACCTGGAAAAAGCTTCAGTTTCTGAAAGATGGTTTGTAATGCTCTCTCTTTTTTTTTTTTTTTTTTTTTAATTTAAGCACTGAATAAGATTATTTCCTAGGAAGAAATAGGTATTTAGAAATCCAGTTTTCCCACTGGCATAAATTTTAGTCAACAGATTGCAGGCAGTTTAATTTTGAACACAGCCAGGCCACACAGCACAGAGGCAAGTAGAGCTGTCCTTTCTTTATGGAAACAAGATTGCAGAAGTTTGATAACCGATGGGAGGCTGAGTGTCCCACAGATTTTTTTTGTTTGTTTTTTTTAACAGCATGATGTCCCTTATCTTTAGGAAAAGGGTGCTTAAAAGTTACTGAAAATGAACAGGAATACACCAATAACAAGAAGAGAATGTGATCAATCATATAGCAGAAAGGATACATGTAATTTTCTATGAACAATATAAAATCAATCACACTATTTAATGTGAAACTGCCTTTGGATATTTGAAACAAAAGGTTTTCTGTACTTGGAATAGTTAAAGGTATTATTGGGACATGGTGCTGGACTCTTTTATAACATTTTTCATGCTGCTGTTCATGTGAGCACAGATTTGCTCCCTCTCATTTTGGTGCCAGCCTTCTCCTATCATTAAGCCCCCCTTAGATTTTGGAGGCAGAGAAGGGACAATCTAAATGTCAGTGAGAAAAGGAGACTTCCTTACTGATGGAACTGTAAAGAAAAAACAGAAAATATCAAAAAAAAATCTCTTCAGAAGTCCAGGAAAGAAACAACCAGTACCTCATAGAGCAGAAGTCACTGTAGGTACATATAAATATAGTTATGTACGTTAGGCTATTGTCTATACATACCTATACCTGTATGTTCTTTTATCTATACACATGTGTGTAAAATATTTTGACTTTAAATCATGCTCCAAAAAAAATCTCCTGCGTTTTAAGAGGCTGGACACACCAGGTGTCATCTCCCTCACTGCTGCCCAGCTTCCCAAGCTAATGCTCAAGTGCACTGGGCATTTCTACTACACCCACTGACTTCTGAACCCCTTTTCACAGTCCCTCTGCTGCCACTTGCCCTTCCCAGCCAACCAGTGTGAGGAGCTCCGGCTTTGGTGGTGTGGGTGCACTGTGGGGTGGCAGACCTGGGGTACAGGGCAGATCCCCAGGGACCTAACACAAATCTCAGCATTGGCCTACAGATGTGAGGAGGGCATGGGAGCTTTCTGGATAGTCTTGGGGTTGCCTGGATACTGCTCTGTCCTTTCTCCTCTCTTCCCCGACCACTAGGACCACTTTGCCTGATGTTCCTGCCACAAGGGTGCTCATCATCCCTGGGATCTGCACACTTGTGTTTCCTGGGGAGTGCCTGAGGAAGTCGACTGCCCAGAGCTACTGGGATGCTGCCCAGAGAGAGTGGACAGGTGCGTGTGGATACCACACCTCGGAACAAATGTCTCCTGACCCAGAGCTGTGCAACACCCTGGTCTTTCCATCTGCCTGAGGGTGTCTCTGCCCTGAGCTTCCAGCTGACTTGGCTGTGTCAGAGCCCGACCTGTGCCAGCCCTGTGACTGGTACCATCTTTTCTGTAGCATGCAGGAGATCATCCTGGAGCTTTCCCTTTCTGAGCAAGCCAGAAAACATGTACATGCCAGAATGTCTCACAGAAACACAGTGGTGCTAGTAAGTGTGTACCCACTGCAGCAACTTTCTAGACTCAGCTCTCATGCAGGGCGGTTTGATGGGAAGGCTGGAGAGGATGAGTGCCCAGCACCCACAGGCCATGGATGTGCTTGGAGTACAGAGCAGTCTTGGGGGTGGATAGACAATCACGACACCACACGCAGCTGGCCGGGAGACAAGCCAAAAGGGATGGAGGGGCAGCACACCGGCAGTTTCCCCCGGGTGTGTAGCGAGAGGTCTGCAAATTCCCGTGCCCCGGGGCCATCTCCGCGGCTTGGGCGATGGTGCTCCTTTCCCAGGCAGTGGCAGGTGCCTTATCCTCTCGCCGGGCTGTTTTCCTCCCTCGGCCGCTGCTTTCCCTCTCCTTGTTGTGCTCCAGTGGCTCTTTCACAGCGCTCAAGGTCGAGGCCGGCCGGCCGGGGGGTGCGCGCAGCCCCGTGTTTTCGGGGGGTGCCCCCGCGTTCAAGGCTGCCGCCGCCTTCCCACGCCCGGCGCAGGTGCTGCGGGCCCGGTTCTCACGGCCGGCTCTCACAACAACCCTCACCCAGCCGGACGAGGCGGGGCGGGGGCCGGGGGTCCCCCCGCGCCCCTCGGCTCTTGGCGGGCGGCGGGTCCCGAGAGCGCCCGGCCCGGGACCGCAGCTGCCCCGCCCGAGGCCGGCGACCCCCGCGTCCCGGCCGGGGGCTCTCCGGGACAGCGCGGCGCAGCCCCCGCGGCGGCGGGGCGGGCGGGGGTCTCCGCGGCGGGCGGTACCCGCGGTGCCCAATGGCCGCCTGCGCCCGGACATAAAGGCGGCGGCCGCGGCTCCGTGCTCCCTCCGCCGGCCGGGCCCCCCGGAGCCGCCCCTCCCCGCCGCCGCCGCCGCCATGGGCCGCCCCCCGCCGCCGCTCCGCCGGGTCCTCGTCTTACTCAGCATCCTCCTGCCGCCGCTGCTGCCGCTGGCCGGGAGCGCCGCTGGCGCCGGGACACGCCGCGCCCGTGAGCCAGGACCAAGGGGGGCGGGCCGGTGGGGGGGAGGGGGAGGGAATCGCTGCCTCATCCCGAGGAGCTGCGGTGGGCGCCCGCCGCATCAGGGCAGCTTCCTCATCCCCCCGCGATGGGCAGTGAGGGGGTCCCTGGCACCGAGGATGTCCCCGTTCTACTCATCCCCCGGTGATGTGTTCCTGCCCCCTGTGGCATACTTGTCACCCTGACAGCATGGGGACCCCTGCGCCTCGAGGGGCCCCGTACCGCTGCCTAGCGGGCTTGGGGGGTCCCTGCCTTCCCTGAGCGGGGACGAGAGGTGCAGTTCTCCCTGTAACCCCAGAGGAGAACCAGAGGTGCCCCTGGATGGGACCGGTCCCTCCCCGCGCTGCGCTGTGCTGGGACCCCCAGGCCGGGAGCTGCAGGGGGGCTGTGCAGGTGGATGCCCGGTGCGGCCGCCCCGCCTGATCCCGGGCCCGGCTCCCTCTTGCCCGCAGCGGCGGCCAGCCCCACGTGTGCAGCCTCACGCCAGGCCGCCTGCGCTGCCGGCTGCATCCCCGTTCCCTGGCTCTGCGATGGCGAGCAGCAGTGTCCTGACGGCACGGACGAGCAGTGCGGTGAGTAGGGGAACACTGGCACCCATCCGCTGCCGTGGGGTGGCCTGGGGGGCTGTGCTGCGTGGGCATCAAGGGGCCCTGGTGCTGTGGGGAGTAGTGGGGCAGGACAGGCCAGAGGCACCTCAGTCTTTGCTAGCTCTGCCTGTGAGGCATCCTGCAAGGACATATGTGCCCCAGAGATCCTTGGGAATATCTGTGGCATGAGAACACATCCTGGAACCTATGCTCCTTGGGCACTGCCAGCACCTGTCCCGTGCCAGGATGAAGTGGACCCTTGTTGTTCTGCCACGAGCAGTAGGTCCCAGTGACTGTGTGTTGTCCCTGCAGATGTTGCCTGTGGTGGGGACCCCCATGTCTGGCAGTGTGACGATGGCCGGTGTGTTTCTAGCAGCTGGCGTTGCGATGGTGCCGCTGACTGCCTGGATGGCTCTGATGAGCAGGACTGTGGTAGGTACTCTCTCCTGGGGGCTCTGACTGGGGGTGGCTGGGCATGCAGGGCAGGCTGGTGAGTACTGTGCTGTTTCCTCAGTGTGCGGGACAAAGAAGGTGCAGTGTCCTGGCACCCACCACTGCATCCCGCACTGGGAACTGTGTGATCGGCACCAAGACTGTGAGGATGGCTGGGACGAGGAGGGGTGTCCCCAGCAGCCCTGTCTGCCTGGGCAGTGGCAGTGCAGGAACAGGGTGTGCATCATGGCTGAGTGGAAGTGCAATGGGATTGATGACTGTGGTGATTCCTCAGATGAAGATGTCTGTGGTAAGCAAGAACACTGGATGCTCCTCAGTAGGGTGAGACCTGTCCGGGCCATGTGTGAATTAGGGAGTACTTTGTTTTCCTGGGCCCCAGCTTCCCTTGGGATGGTGACAAGCTTCCCAAGAAACTGTTGATGCTTTGCGGGGCCTCCCCAAGAGTCTGGGACCCATGGTTTCCCCTGTGCCCAGGGTATTGGCCTGCCCTGCTGACATGAGCTGTGTGTGCCATAGCCCCCTGTATGCCTGGCATGGTGCGATGCGATGAGGGCAAGTGTATCCTGGAGTCCCTGATGTGCGATGACAAGGATGACTGCCTGGATGGCACCGATGAGCCCAGCACATGCGGTGAGTTACATGCAGCTGCTGGCTGCTGCCCGTCTGGGTGGGGCCAGGGGGAGGGGAGCCACGGAGCTGTCCTGCCTCCTGTCACCCTTTGCTGTGTCCCCACAGGTCGGAGCTGCTTTGTACGCAACGGGGGCTGTGCAGAGACGTGTGCTGACACGCACTGGGGAGTGCAGTGCTCCTGCGGGGCTGGCTGGGTGCTGCAGGCAGATGGGCAAAGCTGTGCTGGTAAGGGGAGGTCAGGGTGCATGTGCTTCGGTCACGTGTGGCCTTGGCCACTGACAGCAGCGTCTCCACGGAGCCTGTGCTTCTGGGGGAACACCTGCCTCTGCCCTGCTCCTGCCTGTGCATCACACCTGGTCCCATAAAGATTGTGTCTAGATCATGTCCCAGCAGCAGCTGGTGCATTTTGGGGCTGAGGCCCATGTTCTGGTATCTAGAGAGCCTGCCTGTAGTCCCAGGGGAGCTAGTGGCAATACTGTCTCGGGCAGCTCCGTGGCAGGCTGCTGATCTCACCTATCCATGCAGATGTGGATGAGTGCTCCCTGGAGTACAGCCCCTGCAGCCAGCTGTGCAGCAACACTCTGGGCACTTTCAGCTGCGCCTGTCTCCAGGGCTACACCCTGCGGCATGGCACCGCCTGCGAAGTGGCAGGTAGGGAGAGGAGGGGAGCCCAGGCTGGCTGAGGGGCCGGGCAGTGCCCCCAGCTGGCCGTGTCCCTGGTCCATGAGTGACTTTCCTCTCACCCTGGCAGACAATGCAACACAGATCCTGGTGGCCGTGGGGCAGGACCTGGCCCTTCTGGATGTACGGACCCAAGCCTACCGGCCCCTGCTCTCCACTGAGACTGAACCCCGCGCCCTGGTGTATGACCTGCTCCGAGAAACCTACTACTGGCTGACAGAGGATGGAGAGCTCCGTGTTCATCACCCAGGGAAAGGCACAAAGCCTCTCTATGCAGGTGAGGAGAACCAGGTGTGCTGGGTGCTGTAGCAGGGCTGAAATAGGTGCTGAGAGCTGGCCTGCCACCCCAGTGCTGCTTTTCCTGTATAGAGGAAGGGGCAACCTGGGTTTGTCTCACAGCCTGGAGCAGGTGTGCCTTAAAACTGCTCTGTCTCTACAGATGCCAGAGAGGTGAACAGCATCTCCATGGACTGGTTCACAGGGCAGCTGTACTGGGCCAGCAGCCATCCTCCAGCCATCTGTGCTGGGCTGGGCGATGGCCGGGGTTATGTGACAGTGCTGGGGAAGGACATTGCACCAGAGCAGCTGACAGTACATCCAGCTGCAAGGTGAGCAGTGAATGAGCCAGGCTTGGCCCAGGCTCCTGGGATCGCGAAGCTGGTGCTGACCATGTCATGCCTACTGTGGGTCTATGGCAGCACTGGTATTATGCTGTGAAGTGAGTGCTTAGTGCCTGTCCCCAGGTCCCTGTACTGGGTCAACCGTGGACAGAGGGGCCGGACAGTCATTGCTGCAGCCGGCATGGATGGCTCAAACCGGCGGGAGCTCACAGTTGTGTCCATGGAGGAGCCTGTGGGGCTGAGCCTGGACCATGTGGCTGGCAGGCTGTACTGGATCAGCGAGTACAAGGAGGTAGGGATAAGAGGGAGCAGGGCTCTCTCCCACCCAGGGAGATGATGAGGTGGGAGTTGGGAGGGTGACCCTGGTTCCCCTGTGTCCATGGCCAAAGCATGGGAGGGAACAGGGAGTGGTGCCTAGGTCTGGCATACATTCCTGGGCTGGGAGGAGAAGCGTCAGGGTGTGGGGATGCCACATGGCCACTGTGCCTTGCTTGTCCCCAGTCCATCGAGACGCTGCGGGTGGATGGCAGCGGGCGCCACTCCTTCCACGCTGCTTTGCGGAGCCATACGGAGCCTCTGGGCCTGGCTGTGTTTGAGAGCCGGTTCTTCTGGACCGATGGCACAGAGCTGGTGTCAGCCACCTGGGCCTCTCCCCAGGAGCATGCAGTGCTGCTCCGTGCCTCTATCTCAGCTTTCACTGTGCTGCACGCACTGCAGCAGCCTCCCCGTGAGTACCCTGCAGGTGCTGCACTGCTGCAGGGCTGGCAGCATGGCAGCAACCCCCACTACATCCCTGGGTGCTAGGAAAGGCTCACTGGGTCCTGGAGCTCACCAGGTCCTGCCCAATGGTTTGCCTGGTCCTGTGACGAGGGGTTGTGAGGTTGGTACAGAGGGGAACTATAAAACTGTAGGAAAGCTGCCAAGGCCCGTGGCTTTGGGTAGACCTGAGCCTTCTTAACTCATGAGACATTGTTACCCTGCCTCCAGCCCCTGTCCAGACACAGGACAGTCTGTGGTTTTTGGGGATAAGGAGAGATATTGGGATCATGACTGCCTGAGCTTTTAACATCCTCTTGCTCCCAGGGGACACTGCTGCATGTGCTCCGGGCCTGTGCAGTCACCTTTGCCTTCTGTCCCCTGTGCACCCTCGGGGCTACAAGTGTGCATGTCCAGAGGGCCTCTTCCTCCTGCCCTCAGGGAAGTGTGCAGGTGAGCAGGGTCTGGCTCTCTGGGGTGGTATGCATCCGTGTGGGAGTTGGAGGAGGGCCATAAGGGGCTGTGGCTTTGGTGGGATGAGGTTCCCAGCACACACCAGTGCTGTGACATTTCTGTCTTGCTTCATGCTGGTGACCCCGTCCCGTGTTCCTGGGGCTGTGCTCACACACTGCCCTTATGCCCTGCAGAGCTGTCCATTGCGTATGCATCAGGAAAGGCCATCTCCCTGGTGCATGTGGGCCCTGGAGCACACACCAAACAGGTGCAGGAGTGGCAGGAGCCCCTCCATCTGCAGGATGTGGACTGGCAGAGGTCAGTACTCTATGGGACAGATGACCATGGGACTCTGCTGCGTGTTGTGGGCCACCCTGGCAGGAGAGAGGCCATTGTGACTGGGCTGCCAGGTGAGACCCTATGGGGTGATAGAGGGCACCCTCCCCATCCTGATGCTCCCTGAGGCCTGAGGATCTCCTGGGTGCAGAGCACAGTGGTCTGGTGGTGCCCACAGTGAGGCCATGTTGAGGCAGTGGGCAGCTGTGCCCTGGGTTTAGGGTCTAGGGGCACCCAGGCAGAGGCGCAGGGTCATGGGACAGCCTCATAACTGCTTGCCTGCCTGCTCTTGCCAAGTGTGCTCTGCCCGTGTGGACATCCGCTCGGGGAACCTGTACTGGCTCGCGTGTAACCGGAAGGACATCGGGGTCATCCAGACATCTGACATGTCCCCGCGCATCCTGCACCGTGCTCACAGCAGCATCCAACACCTCTTCTTGGACTGGCGGCATGGTGCTCTGTACTGGCTGGCCCGCGGGCAGCCCCTGCAGCAGCTGAGCCTGGCGGGGGGTGCTCCGTGGGATGCCTGGAATGAGACGTGGCCTGGAGACCTGCCTGCAGCCATGGATAGCAGAGCCTTCAGCGTGCTCTGGAGCTCAGCCCTGGGTGAGCCCTGGTGGTATCCGGAGCAGGGAGTGGAGGTGGTGGACATAGGCAGGAGTGATCAGCCATGCCCTACATGCAGTATGTCCCTGCCTGGGCAGTGGGATGCTCATGGGGCAGACTGTGTCCTGTGGCTGAGTCCCTGCCATAGCTGTGGGTTGTGGGGCACAGGGGGGGCCATGAGGGGTGTGGGCAGGCTCCAGTTCCTACCATGCCTCTGTCTCACAGGCCTGCGGGCGCTGAGTCTGACCAAGCGGCAAGCAGTCACCCTGGCACCCAGCTGGCCCCATGGCCTTGTGGCCGCCTTTGAGCCATACTTGGTGTCAGCAAATGGGACAGCTCTGCTGCTGTGGGACCGGAGGACACTGGCCCTCGTGCTGTCCATGCCAGCAGCAGGCGTGCAGGGAGTGGTGGCCTTCGTGGGCTCAGAGCTGCAGGCTGGTAAGAGTGGCCGTGGCTTTGTGCCTGGCACTGCTGCTGTACCTGATGGGGCTGGGTGGCCTGTGCTGCTCTGAGCTGGGGCAGGGTGCCTGGCTACTGGTGGCCATGTGGGGTGCTCTGGGAGGTGCCTGGAGTGTGGGGAGGGCACGGCCCCAACAAATCCCAAATCCTCTGCCAGTGCCACCAAGCAAAGGGTCTGCCGTGCCACTCCCTCCACCTGTGACAACCACTATGAGGACAACCACAAGCACTACCGCTGCTCAGCCTACCACCTCCACCACAACACCACTGCCAAGCCAGACCACCACGGCCCTCACCACTACTCCTGCACCAACCAGCAAGGCTACCACATCACAAACCACCACCAGACAGTCCACATCAAAGAAGACCACCCCTGCACCAACCACTGCCCGGACCACACTGACCAAGCCTACCACTGTACAGGCAGCCACCACCAGCCCCACCACCACCAGCACCACCACCACTCAGTCTTTTACAACTAAGATCACTGCCCCACAGCCAACCACTACCACCCCACACCCAAGCAGTTCTGCACGGGTAGTGACACCTACCCCAACCCTCCGGTCCAGCCCGGCACACCCCTTGACCCCAGTTCTCCATCTGTCCTGTTCTCGCACGCACGTGCTCTGCCGTGATGGCACTGGGTGCGTGGCCCAGGAGTACCTGTGTGATGGGGAGAAGGACTGTGCAGATGGCTCTGATGAGGATGGGTGCGCCCAGCTCTGCAACACCCCAGGTAGGAGCCATTCTTCTGTCCTCTGTGCAGCTGTGTCACCCTGTGCCAGGTCTTCTGGCTGCTTCCTAGTGGGGTTTTTGGGACAGGGTCTTGATAAAGTCTGTGTCCTGGGCTCTGATGCTTATGATGTGACATATTGGTTCCTTCTGAGCTTGGCACTGGGCTCAAGGTGCTGTTGGAAAAGGACAGAGTTGGTCTCTCTGTCCATAGTGACATAGATGTGGCTGAGTTGAGACTGCCACAATCGCCTTGCTCAGGACCTAGGCTGCTAGAGATGCACTGTCTAGGAGGGACCAAGCACTGTCACTTCTGGGGCCTTTCTAGGTCACTGGAGGGCTAGCACAGGGTCTGGGCACCCTGGCTGCCTTCTGCAGGCAGTGCAAAGCCCCTTGTCTCCTCAGGGGCCTTCCACTGTGCGAGCGGAGCTGTGTGCGTCGGGGCGGGAGAGCGCTGCGATGGGGTGCCACAGTGCCCCGATGGCTCAGATGAGACAGGCTGCTGGACCCCCACGCAGGAGTGTGCCCTGCGCTGCGACGCTGCCACCCGCTGCATCCCCAAGAGCTGGGTCTGCGATGGCCATGCCGACTGCCTGGACCACACTGATGAGCAGGGCTGCGGTGAGACCCTGGGGCTGGATGGGACAGGCTTCTGGGATTGCCTGCTGCACAGGTGGATGCACCAGGTTTCTTCTGGGTCCAGGAGCAGACACTGCCCAGGACAACCTGCTGAGAGGATGGGGACAGTGCCCCCCACTCAGCCCTGGCCTTTGCCCACAGTGCTGAAGGAGTGTGGTCCTGCTGAGTTTGCCTGTCGGAGTGGGCAGTGCGTGGCCCTGGCCCTGCGCTGTGATGGTGACCACGACTGCCAGGATGGCTCGGATGAGGAGGGCTGTGCTGTGCCCCGGCCGCTGCTCTGCCGTGAGGGTGAGGTGATGTGTTCCCACAGTGGGGAGTGTGTGCCGGAGGCCTGGCGCTGTGATGGTGCTGCTGACTGCAGGGATGGCTCAGACGAGCAGGTGAGTGGAGCAGTGGGGACACACCCTGTCCCCACTCATGCCCAGGAGGGCTGGTAGCCTGTTTCACCCTCTGCCTTGCAGGGCTGTCCTTGGGAGGAAGGGCTGTGTGGGGACCGGCAGTGGGGCTGCTCCCGTGGCCATGAGTGCATCCCTGATGTCTGGCGCTGTGATGGAGAGACTGACTGCACAGATGGCAGTGATGAGGCTGGCTGTGAGCAATACCCTGATTTTATCCCCTCTGTCTCACTCAGGGGTGGCTGGTGGGTGCCCAGCACAGAGGGAGATGGGTATGTGTCTGTGCTGAGGTGAAGGGCCCCGTATGCTGGCTGCCTACTCCCAGCATCTGTGGTGGTTCCAGGTCCTGAGTAGCTGTTCTCCCTGTAGGGGCCAGTGGCCTTTGGGTTAATACAGCCTGAAGCCAGGCTACTGGCCCTGGATGTGGCACAGCTCTGGATGTGGCTGCAGTGAGCTCTGGGCAGCCTCTGGGAGCAGCTAAATCTGCCCCAGATGAGCACAAGGAGCTGGTGGATGAGGCTCAGGGCAGCCTTCCCCACATGTCCCTGCAGGCCAGCCTGCTCCCTGCCAGAGTCACGAGTACCCGTGTGGGCTGGGGTCCTGCCTGAATGCATCCCTGGTGTGCAACGGCCGGCAGGACTGCGTGGATGGCTCAGACGAGGGGGGGAACTGCTCTGTGCCCTGCCACCGGTCCTGCACTCATCTCTGCTACCCCTCGCCCCAGGGCCCTGTGAGTGCCAGCAGCCCTGGGGCAGGGGCTTGCCATGCCATGATGCCCTGGTCCGGCTGCAGAAGGGAGCCTTATATCCCCAGGGTGGGCAGCTGATGGTCCCTTTCCCCACAGCGGTGCTGGTGTGGCCCAGGCTATCGGCTTGCTGAGGATGGTCTGTCCTGCATGGACATAGATGAGTGCACGGAGTGGGGCAAGGGAGCCTGCAGCCAGACATGCCTCAATACCCCAGGGTCCTACAGCTGTGGCTGTCTCCCTGGCTACCTGCTGGAGCCTGATGGCCACATCTGCAAACTCACTGGTAAGTCCCGGAGTGGCCTAGCAGCACTGAGGATCCCTGGCCCTCTAAGGTACACCAGGGACTGGTGGCTACTTGTCCCCCTGTGTCTGCTGCCCATGGGGAACCTTGTAGTCCTATGTAGCCCTGTCCCCTCTGCCATGTTGCCTCCCAGGCCCCACTCAGCTGTGAGCTGCTGTTTGCTAGCCCATGGCTGGTCAGAAAATTCATCTGCACTATCTGTGTGGTAGGGCTGAGTTCCAGCTCCAGTGTCTGCGAGTGCTATGTTCCTTGCCTGCATGTGCTGGGACCATGGGACCACTAGTGCTGAGCAGGGTCTGTGCTGCCCCAGGACCAGAGCCCAAGCTGCTGGTGGCCGTGCAGTCTGAGGTGTTGTCCTATGGCCTGCGGAGTGGGCATGAGGAGGTGGTGCTGGCCACTGACAAGGATCGTGTTGTCTTCTCACTCGACTATGACTTGGTGGAGAGGAAAGTCTTCTGGATGGACCTGGCCACAGAGAGCATACGCTGGCAGGACCTCAACTCGGGAAAGAAAGGCACACTGGTGAAAGGTGGGCTGTGACAACATGGGGTTATCAGGGCTGGCCTCTGTCCCTGTGCAGTCTCCAGGTTGCAGTGGGGTGCCAAGGTGCGATCCCTTATGTGGAGAAGTGCTAGTGGGAGCAAGGTTGGGAGGAGCCAGAGCTCCTGGGACAGAGGGGACCTGGGCTGGGAGCACTGTGGCAAAGGGCCATGCAGCTGTCACCCCACACAGGTGCTGCCTCTTGGATGCCTTTCAGGTGTGAGATCAGACTGTATAGCAGTGGACTGGCTTGGGAGGAACCTGTACTGGACAGATGGGGCAGCAGGGCAGGTGCTGGCCACTCGCTTGGGGGCTGCCTGGCAAGGGATACCAGAGTACACTGTGGTGATGGATGGAGACCTGGACCAGCCCCACTCTCTGGTACTCCAGCCTCTGGCAGGGTAAGTCTGGGACAAGGGGACATGGGGACCTCCTTGCCATCCCTGCCCCATTTTCCTCCATGGAGGCAGGTGAGAGGCTGGGAAAGAGGTGGGATGGCCTCACCTTGGTGCTGTCGGGATTATGTGACAGAAGAGCCCAGACACCTGCCCCTGACCTGCATGGAGCTCTCAATACATCCGTGATGGGATGGGAAGCTCAAGGCTGCTTTTCTGGGCTGCCTTGCTGCTGGGACAATGCTGTGTCAGGTCCATAGGCCTGCACCTCTCTTCCCACTAGGCTGATGTACTGGTCAGAGGTGGGGAGCCACGCACGGCTGATGGAGGCCAGTATGGATGGGAGTCGGCGGCACGTGCTGCTGGCCCAGGGACTGGGCTGGCCCACAGCACTGGCCCTTGACCTCCCCACCCGGAGGATCTTCTGGCTGGATGAGAAGCTGGGCAGTGTTGGTTCTGCACATCTGGATGGCAGCAGTGTGAAGGTGTGGTGGGGCACTGGTGACAGGGCCCTGATGGGGACCGGGGTGGGCACTGACAGCCTCTCTGACAGGTCCTGAAGCTGCGCTGGGTCCGGAGCCCCTTTGCGGCAGCTGTGTGCGAGGGGCAGCTCTACTGGTCGGAGAAGAAGACGTGGTCCGTGCAGCAGGTGGACAAGGCCAGCGGCAAGAACAGGACCGTGCTGCTCAAACGGCAGGGGCAGCCCCATGGCCTCCAGGTACCTACTTGGGGAGCCCCAAACCACGCTGTGCCAGCTCTGCTGATCTCCCATCCTGCGCAGCCCTGTTGTCCTCTGAATGCAGAGGCACTGGGAGCTGTACCCCCATCCCAGTGGTCCTTGGGCAGCAGTCTCTGTGGCCAGGTGTCTCTGGTCCTGTTGGAGCATCTCTGCCTCGCCATCCTGCCCCGAGCTGAGCCGTGTGTGAGCCTTGGGAGCATGGTGTGGTGTCAGTGGTGCTCAGTTCTGCCGGTGGGTGCTGACAGAGCTGAGGCTGAGCCTGCTGTCCCACAGGTGATGCATCCGGCCCTGCGCCCCACAGCCCCCAACCCGTGTGAGACGCACGGCTGCTCCCACCTGTGCCTGCTGAGTGCCAGGCACACTGGGCAGTGCCGCTGCCCTGCCAGGCTGATGCTGGCCGCCAACGAGACCACCTGCCTGCCCGTCCGCGATTCAGCCTTTGCCCTCCTGGTGTCACCGGCAGCTGTGGCACAGGTACCGTCCTCCGGAGCCAGCCCTGTGGGCTGCTGTTCTCACCGCTGTCAAGGAAGAGGGGTCCCCATCTTAGTGCTGCCTTCTTCCTCCAGGTCTACCTGAAGGACCTGCCTGCAACAGCTGGATCCCAAGGGCTTCCCCCACACCGTGCCCTGCCCTTGGCCAAGGTGAGCCGCCTGACAGCCGTCGACTATGCAGTGAAAGACAAGAGTTTGTACTTTGCAGAGGTGGGAAGCAATTCCATTGGACTGCTGCGCCTGAAGGACTGGGGACGGCTGTCCTGGAAGAAGGCAGTAGCTGTGGAGGGCACAGTGACATCCTTGGCCTTGGACTGGCTGAGTGGGAACCTTTACTGGATCGGGGGGCAGCCGCCCAGCATCCATGTGGCAGCTCCCAGGGGGCGGTGGGCCCTGGCACTACTCAGCGAGGGGCTGCAGGGCGCTGCCTGGCTGGCACTGTGCCCTCGTGCTTCCACCATGTGCTTTGTCACAGCAGCTGGCAGCCATGGGCATGGTGCCGTGGTGGAGTGTGCGGCCATGGACGGCACTGGCCGCAGAGCAGTCTGGAGGAGAGCCCGGGCTCCCACTGGCCTTGCCTTTGCGGGTGCTGGCTCCAGGCTGTACTGGGCAGACCATGGTGAGTGAGGGCTGAGCCGGGGCACCGTTGGGGGTAGCAGTGGTGCAGGCACTAGGTCCGCAAAGCACAGCCTGGCACACCCCTGAGGGGCAGCCTGGAGCCCTCTATGTGTCCACACTGAAGCCTCTCCATCTGTGCCCTGCAGAGAGAGGTACCATCAGCAGTGTTGAGCTGGATGGATCCCGCTTCCGGGTGGTGCGGGAAGGGCTGCATGGTCTCTCACTCTTTGCCATAGGAGAAGGCTTCCTGCTCTGGAGCACGACCTCAACCAATGGTAGGTCTGTTCGCTGTGCTTTAGGACACTAAAGCACTACTGCTGCACTAGGACACGGGGTTCTGCCAGTCCTCTGGGGTGCAGGCGTGCCCCTCTGTGGGGTGAAGGGCAAGCTAGGGGACCCCCACCTCCCATCTCAGGCACCCCTGTGGGAGGAGGTGGAGCAGTGCTGACCCCATGTGTCTCCAGGCTCTAGCAAGATCTGGCACAGCCGGCTGGAGCAGGCTGAGAACTGGTGGTTCCCGATGGAGCAGGAGTTGGTAGCCATGAGGATTTACAGCCAGTTCTCACAGGAAGGTGGGTCTGGGACTGCTCCAGCCCAGGACATCTGTGGGGTTCAGCTGTGCCTTGTGGTAGCCATGCTAACCAGCACTGTTTTGGCAGGCACCAATGGCTGTGCAAAGAGCAATGGGGGCTGTGCCCAGCTCTGCCTGCCCAACCCTGCTGGGCGGCAGTGCCGCTGCTCTCCCGGATACCACCTGGTGCATGGGGCAGCGTGTGCGCTGGCACCGCCTTGCCCGGCCCCGCTCCAGGCCTGCCCCGACCTCCAGAGCTGCATTTCCAGGGAGCAGGTCTGTGACGGGCGCTCCGACTGTGCCGACGGCTCCGATGAGTCTGACTGTGAGTGCCTGCCCACAGCCAGGGCGTGCTGGGGTCCTTGGCACAGGACAGCCTGCCCAGTCTGCCCCAGTTTGGGAACGGGGTCTTACCTGCGTCTCTGCTGATCTATGCCCATCCCTCCAGGTGCCTCAGTGAGGGTGGGGACGGAGGTGCCTGCAGTGGCACCATCAGGAATGTCCCACGTAGAAGAACAGAAACCAGTCTCATCCATAGCTGCACCCCAGCCTCGGCAGCCCAGCCCCAGCCTGTCGGCAGCCCCTGGCCCCCAGGAGCATGGAGAGCCCTTCGTGGTACCCCCCAGCACAGAGGAGGTGCTGGGGGCTGTGCCCTGCAGCAGCGAGACATGCAACCTGCGCGGGGACTGCGCCATCGAGGCTGGCCGAGTGACATGCCACTGTGCCCTGGGCTATCGTGGCGACTACTGCGAGGAGGCCGAGGTGCAGCCCCTCGCAGGACCCATTGCCCTGGGGGCGGCCGTGCTCCTGCTGCTCGCTGCTGCTGCTGTGGGGGCCCTGGCCTACATGCGGAGGCGGGACAGGCGGAGGAGGTGAGCTCTGGGGCTGGGCTGGGCCAGGTACAACTGGGAATAGAGAGGGACAGGGACACTGTGGAGTCCTGATGCACTCCTGGGCTATATGGAAAGCTCCAGTCACCCCAGCAGGCTATTACCAGGGGTTGTGGCAGGACTTTGGGACCTGCCACATCTCTCGGAGATGGCCATGCCATTCTCAGTGTACATTTTTCCCTCTTCAGGACCTCAAGCACTGCTTCAACTCGGGTGCTGACCTTGTACCACCGTGAAAGTGATCCCGAGGAAGAGGATGAGGAGGAGGAGGAGGAAGAGCTTCCCCCCAAGAGTGATACATTTGTGAATGAAGCTTATGAAGGGAAAGAGGTGAGTAGCATCTGGAGCAGGCCCTGCTAGGGACCCCTTTGCCACCCTGCAGTGCCTCAGGGCCCAGTGCTGGCATGGTGCCCACTCCTGAGGCAAACTCTGCCCTCCTGCTGAAGGAGAGGGGCAAGACCAGGGGTGCCTAGAGTCTGACAGGGCTGTCCCACTCTGCCTGTGGCTGGAGCCCCTGTGCTAAGGTGTGGGGTGGGCTTAGAGAGACTGGGTCAGAGTCGCCCAGATACACCCATCTGTGATTTCTGCAGGAGCTGCCAGCCCTGCTGAGGAAAGGACCATCTCACATCAACACCGTATGCTCATAAAGGAACGTTGTGCAGCATCTCTTGTGCCATTGTGGTTTGTGTGCGGGCCGGGGAGGGGAGGTTGGTTTGCTCTTTCTAGATGTCTAAGACCTAGGGAACATAAGAATGCAGACGAAAAACATTTTGGAGGTTTATCAGGAAGTCTCCAATCCCAACACACTCTCTGAGACTGTCCCTTGAGCTACTATCCTTCTGCAGCAAGGCTTAGCTTGCTGACCAGGGTGATTTGGGCTCGCCTGGTATAAGAATTTGGCCAAATAACTCTGCAAGGAAGCTGGCTTGGCTCTTACCTTGTTATGCAGGGGGCTGAGAAGGATTTTATAGTGCAGTTCTGACCTCCTGAGTGTCCCTTACAAACCAGTGAGACCAGTTTTACTACCTCACACCAAGCTAATTTTGAAAGGGTAAATATATGCTATTTTTTTCTCTGTGGTCTTCCTTCCCCCCCTGCTCTGCCCTGAAGTGGTTGTGCTCAAGGAAGGAGAAATCTCTTCTAGAGCTGATTTTGACCACGGGGGAGAAAAGGCCTTCGGGAAAGTGCTATAAAAGCTAGCTATGCCCTTTTACAGACCTTTCCTCCCTGCTTCAGGCAAAGCACAGGGAAGTTGGGTGAGCCATGCCCACTGGCTCTCAGCCCAACCTGCCTGGCAGAAAGCCCATAACCATCCCACAGCACAAACCCACTGCTTTGCATTTATTTTGCTGTTCGCACAGTCCTGAGCTGAGCAGAGACATGAGGCAGGTGCTCCCCTCCCCTATTGCCAGCTCTGAAGGTTACACACTTCTGATCTGTATGTTGCTTACATGGGAACACTGAATCTGCCTCTGCCCAAGCTGCTGTGCATGGTACAGGAAGATGAGGTAAAAGCGGCATTGGAGGGACTGGAGCCATCTCTCATCCTCAATCCAGCATGGCTTTGGCACAGTTGTAGATCCTGGAGAACAGCAGGCTTTTGAGGAAGTTGCAAATATTCAAATCAGGTCCTTGGTCTTGTTTTCAGCCTGCTCAGAGGTGCCCCAGGAGAAGGGCATGGCTTTAGGGGCAGGAGCCAGCACTGCTCTTGATGCCAGGGACATGACTGCTGTCCCAGTGCTGGGGCTACAAGTCAGAGTCACAAGGTGGGCTGCTCCTCCAGCGCTGTCCATCTCGCTCATCCTCCAGCACGTCCCAGGGATTGCTGTAAGCTCTACTGGAGCATGGCCCAGCCTCTGTCACAGGGGTGGGGGGCAATTTGGGGGCCCTACGCTCCTTGCAGCAGTGATGGAAGCTGAGGGCAAGGGCCAGCCCCCCCAAGATCTCCAGACAGCTTCCCAAGTAGCTCAGTACCAAGCTGTAGCCTACGCTCAGCGTGCTGCCAGGCGCTGCAGGCAGTGCCCACAGCTCCTGTGTGTACCAGGAGCTGGGCACGAGGCTCATCAGCCCAGAGAGGAGCAGCACCAGCCCTGCCACGCCGGCCACCAGGTGCCGGGGCTCCGGCTGCCAGCAGCGAACACCCAGGGCAGCCACCACCAAGCCCACCAGCATGAGCACCAGCGAGGAGGGCATCAGCCCTTGGGCCACCCGCACGGGCACCTGCTCAAAGTAGCCCAGCTCGTCAGCCTGCCCGCAGAGGCGGTCATGGGTGCTCTGCCGCTCCCTGCATATGTCCCAGATGCCCTGCTCCCAGACGACGTCCATGGGCTGGTCAGGTACGTGGCTCACCTGCCTCCAGTTGGGTGCCAGCGTGCCCGTGAGTGTCAGCAGGAGCCCGCAGGGGCACAGCACCAGCCCCACGATCATCGCCGCCGGCGTCCGCATGCTGGCGAGGCGGGTGAAGCGGGCTCCAGAGGGCTCCCGCTTGCCCGAGGTCCGCGGGAGCTCCGGGGCTCGCTGGACAGGAGCTGTGGCACCGGTGCAGGCAGGGTGGGCGGCCCCGCGGCCGTCCCGGACCCCTCACGGCGGGCACGGAGCCCCTCAGGCGCGCAGCCCGCGGAGCCGGCCCGGCCCTGCCCGGGCCGCGGGGAGGTGCGGGCAGGAGGCGGTGCTGGCAGGCGGAGCCCGGCCCGGGCAGGGCTGGCCGGCACTTGCCGCGGGGACAGCGCCTTCCAGGGGCGCGGGAGCCCGCGGGGAGCGCCGGAGCTCCGGCCCCCGCTGTCCCCTCGCAGGTGCCGGGATGGGGGCCGTGCCCGGGCTGCTGGGGTGGCACGGGACCCTGCTACAGCTCCCTTCATTAACAGCATGCGAGCTTATTTTGCTGTCAAATTAATTAACTAATTAATGAAAATAATTCAGATGAAATGCTGGCAGGTTTCACAGTTGGTAGCTGGCCCAAGAGACCTCTGCATCTCCCTGTCCTTCAGGGCCGGCTCCTGAGCTTGGCCCTGCTCCTCCCCTCCCAGGCTGCCCTCAGAGGGCACCAGCAGACGCAGCAGCCTGGCTCTCGGCGGGAAGAGTCCCTGGGATGTCCACTGAGATAGGTATGGGAAATCACCACATTTGAGAACCCCGATGGAGGATTTTGAGCCCCAAAAAGCACTCCTCTTGGGCCTCACCAAATTTCTCTGAATTTCTGCCAGCCGCACTGAGCCCAGGAGAGGGCAGCATTCTCTGTGGAGCAATTTGGGATGAGCAACGCCAGCTGAGCAGGAAGACTGGCTGCCCTTGTGCCCCACGGCATCTTTGCACTGCTGGTTTAGTGTCCTTGGCCGTCTGGAGGGCTGGGTGGATCTGTGCTGGACCAGCTGCTCCCGGCTCCCTTCCCCACTCCTCCGTCCCACAGCTATTCCCCGAAGCCCTGAAGCCCTTCAGTTCTGTGGATGCCAGATCATTTTGGGGACGGATTGTGACGCTGTTACACTGGATCTTAGTCCAGCTGGAAGGCAGGGGTGGGTTGGACTCAGCCAAAGGCTCATGTCCCCAGCCACGTCTGCAGAGCAGCCAGATGAGCGTAGCTCCACAACAGGAACACCTGGCTTTGTTGTACACAGCCAGTAGCTTGCTAAAACTTGGCACTCCTCATCTGGGAAACTAAGCTAGGGGTTGCTCATTCCTTTCCTGTCCAATTAACTTCTGTAACTTTTACCCCACTCCAGCCATTGACTCTGTGCCAACACACTCACTACTGCCCTGGGAGCTGTGGGTCCAACCAACACACCAAATGCTGCTGGCCTGATGTGTTGCTCGAGTCTGCCTTCTGCCATGGGATCCCCTCACAGGAACAGGTGCTGCAAGCCTGAAACCTTATAGTCCTGACTCTCTCATGAGGCTGTATCTGGACACCTTTCCATCTGGACACCAAGTGGTGGTTGGCTGTGAGATGTAGTATTCCTGAGGGAGAGGGGGGCAGAGGGAAAGGGATGGTAGCAAACTGTGTGGCACAGTGCCATGGATGAGGGCCTGTCAGTGCCATTTGCCTCCTCCCAGCTCAGGAGGCTTTTACTAAGGTGACAAATCACAGCTTGGTGGCAGTGCTGTCAGGTTTAGCAGTGGTCACCCATGGACCAGCCAAGCCAAGCTGTGAGCAGGTGACAGCAAGCCCTGAGTCCTGCATGGCTGGCCAGGACTTTTCTCTCCACCCCAGATGTGTGGGTGGGGCATGTGCCAACCCTGATGGAAAGGGAGAAATTCTGCATTTTGTTGGATATGCCCACATTTTACCCAGAAAGGCTAAGAAACCTAGAGGGTAACCCAGAGCCACCTTGGGCCTTGCAGTGCCTGTCCTAGGATCCCTCTCTCTGCAGCACCTTCCTTTTTCTCTCATCTCTTCCTCCAGCAGTGCTGTGCCCCTCTTGCCCTTGCTCACACAGGCTTGGCTCTGGGAGGTGGCCACTCCTTGGATCTGCAGCTGCAGTAGAAGCTTGGTGCCACGAGTATCACAATTATGCACTGGGGCAGATATAAAAATCTGGGCCTTTCCAATTGAATAATAATGCCCAGGAGGATGTATCTGCCCTTTGGGCTGGTGCCCAGGCTCCTGGCTGTGGGACAATGATAAGCAGATTAGGTGATGGGGCCCTGATGCTGGATGACCTGCCCTGAGTAAGCTTGGGGAAGGAAATGGGATTAACAGAGCTGTTTCCCGTTGCCTCAAAGTTATAGATTATTCATTTCTTCCCTTTTACTTTCTAATGAGGTGGTATGAAAAGCAATTCAAAGCAGTGCCTGGCCCTTTCCAAGCTCTGGGGAAGCATTTAAAGCCATCTGGCCTCAGAGATAAAATGGTCTGGCTGAAACTGCCTTCCTTCCCACATTGCCCTAGCTACTGAGTGGAGAAAGCCACCTTATTTGGTGTTTCCTACTTCTACAAGGCTGTGACTTAGTTTTTCCTACATTGTCATAGTCATCTCCTTAAGAATGTGAAGGAAACTTTATCCAGGCCTGGTCGAGTTGGCTTGCATTTTATTACTATTTTTTAACACCCCATTGTAAATTGGAGGAGCAGCAGAAGGCCTTGAGCTAATTGGATGTGGAAAAGATCCAGGGCAGGATAGTCAGAACTTGAGACTGATTCCAAGGAAGAAATTTAAAAAAAATCCATGATGAGCTATTTAGTGTTGAGTTGCTTCTTCCAGCCTCATACACCCTGCATCACTGAAGGCTGGGAATAGATTCAGGGCAATATTCCTGTGTTCAACCTGCCTCTCTAGCTGTCTGCTTCCAGCCACTGCTGGTGATGACACCCTAGACAGGACAAGTACTAGTGTCTCTTAGGTGACAGTGTGGGGTCAGTGTGGATAAGACCAGTAACTTTTGGGTTACTCCATTATCACACCAACTGAGCAGAGTTTGCCTGATGCCAGCAATGGCCACAGAACACGTGCACACGACAATCTCCACAGCTTCCTATGTGATCCATAGTCTGATCAGGCTCCCAGGCCCAGGTGAGCCTTCAAAATGTGGCTCTGGAGAGAAGAGCTTCCCTGCACAAACGTAGCTCTGCCCCTATGTTGTCGGCTGAGATCACAGCACTGAGACTTGGGAGCAGGGGGATCCTTTTCAAGGCTTTTCCCAGCTGTGGGAGCAGGATCCTCAGCAGCAGCAGGATCTCTCAGCATCCTGTTTGCCATGTGGGGAACAGCTGGGGCCAGGGCTGTTTAGCAGGAGCCTGCAGCTGGTAATTCCTGTTTACATCTCACTGACCCTGGGGCTTCGCCTGTGTCACATATGGCAAGATGCTTCCATACCACCACAGTGCCTGCATGTCCTGCAAGTTACACTGTACCTGATCCCTTCTCGGGTTCAATGTGGGCTCGGCCCGTGCTGGACACCAAGCCACAAGGCTGCCAGATCTCTGGACATGGCAAATGGCAGCACATGTGCTGTGCCACCCCGGGTTGCCCTATGACTGGCAGGTAGCCAGCAGGCACAACACTTGACCCAGGCTGTGTATCATTCATCCTCTCTCTCACCTGAGGAGAATTTGCTTTGCAGAGTGTGGCAGTCCCCTATGTCTTGCCTGATGTAGGAGATGGCAACTGGCTGGGAACAGTGCCCGTGTGGGCAGCACCTGCACTTAGGGGGCTGCAATTTCCTCAGGTCTAGACACTTATGTAGCTCCACTATCCATCTGTGTTTGCCTTTCAGTTGAAACCTAAATTCCTGCAGGCTGGGAGCAAAACATGATGGCTCAAACATCCCATGCTGGGCTTTTTAGCATTAGACCTGGTTGTCTAAGCCTCTCCTCAGTCTCCATCCCAAAGGAAAACTTTCTTAGCCAGGTGTCCAGGTTGAAGGATTTTGTTCTGGCCATTCCATTTTGCTGCTTTTTCTTCTAGCATTTTGCACGGGGCAATTTCTAAGAGTGCAAACTGAGAGTTCTCCTTGCTCTCAAGCCATGGCCCCCACAGTATGTGAGTACAACTGGAACATGCTCTGCATTGTGCAAACAGCTGCAGTTGCAATGGGCTTCTCCCAGTCCAGCTCCCAGCTTCCTCCCTGGACACACACTGCTGTCTTTGTGCCTGCCAGGAGGCCAAGGATGAGCCCCAGGCAGGACAGGGTCTATGATCCCCCTGGCTGGCTGAATGTGGAAGAGGGATCTGTGTGTCCTCCTCAGAGTGCAGACGGCAGTGGTCAGCACCCAGCAGGCAGCTCCATGCCCCAGGTATCCAGCCTTTGTGGTGGCTCTTCCACAAGCAGATTTATTAGCCTTCCACTTGCCCATTGACCTGCCCCCCTTCCAGGCTGACCATGGTGGCAACAGCAGCCCTGAGGATGCACTTTAGAGGAGTTATAAGAGAGCAGGGATGTGTTGGGCATCAAAGGGCTTACAAGCACCCATACTGACAGGTCTCACTCCATGGCTGTGACTCAGCAGTGGCTTAACATACCCAGGCCTGTGGCCATTAGAGTTTTGGCTGTTCCCAAATTCAGTGTGAGGGAGCTGAAATTTGGGGTCCGCATCTTGTAATGCCTGCAGGGAACAGTAAATCCATCAGTGAGCACTGAGGCTGTTCCTCCTCTCTTTCTGCAGCCCAGCTGTGAGTCTGAACACTATTCAGACTGGATCTGGGAATGAGTTGTTGAAAGCCTTATTAGATGCCCCCCAGGTATTCACTCATCCATTAAACTTCCTCACTTTCTAAACTGCTGCACTTGGACTTGCCAGATTGCCCAGTGCTGCTTTCAGTTCAGAGAATTATACAAAAAGCATTTTTGCAGCTATATCTATTTTTGTCTGACTCAGTCCTGACATGGTTGAGAGTAGTTTGGACATGAAGCTCGTGTTCTGGGTTTTGGAGGTGCAGCCCGTTTCAAATAGGAATAAGAGAGCAGTTAAAGCTGTGTCTGGCTGTGGAAACTGCATGTTTGTCCAGTTCCTGGGCCACAGATCTTGCAAGCTAAAGGGCAAAGCTAATGCTCGTGGGTGCACAGCATGTTGCAACTGGCCAGGCAAAAGCAGTGCTCCATGGTGGAGGTTCGTCTCGTTACACTGTAAATGTGACTCATCTGCATGGACTTTGATCTCCCATTGGGCTGAAACGCCTGAAACCAAAGCACAGATGGCTTATGAATGTGCCTTTATGTATTTACTGGGAGTTTGGTCAGCTTTGTGGGCCAAACCACTGGACGTATGGCTAAGGCCACAGTAGAAAAGACCTGCTTAAACCTTTCCCATTGAGAAAGCCCTGGGTGGGAGACAGCTGTGTCCCGTGCCTGTTCTGGAGGCTGAGAAATTGTGAAACTTCTAGTCTGTGGGAATTTATTCTAATAGTTGTGGATGGAAAGATAGCTGCATCTTGCTCCCATGTTGTTTCATTGAGTTACAGAATGTTTTGGGTTGGAAGAAACCTTAAAGATCATCTACTTTCAATCTCCCCCACCGTGGGCAGGGACCTTTTACACTAGACTTGGTTGCCCAAAACCCCATCCAATCTAGCCTTCAACATTTTCAGGGATGAGGCATTCACAAATTCTCTGGGCAAACTGCTCCAGTGACTCATCACCTCACAGTATAGAGTCACAGAATACCCTGAGCTGAAAGGCAACCACAAGGATTATCCAGTGCAGCTACTGCCCCTGCACAGAACAACCCCAAGAATCCCACCATGTGCCTGAGAGCATTGTCCCATCACTTCTTGAACTCTGGCAGGCTTGGTGCTGTGACCCTTTCCCTGTAAAGAATTTTTTCCTAATATCTAATCTAAACCTACACTCTTTCAGTGTAAAGTCATTAACCCTTGTTTTACCACTATATTCTCTTGTAAAGTGTTCCTCTCCACCTCTCTTGTAGGACCCTTTAGATACTGGAAGCTGCTGTAAGGTCTCCCCAGAGTCTTCTCTTCTCCAGGCTGAGCAACCCCAGCTCTCTCAACCTGTCTTCATAAGAGAGATACTCCAGCCCTCTGATCATCTTTGTGACCCTCCTCTGGACTCGCTCCAACAGGTCCATGTCCCTCTCATGCTGGAGGTCCCACAGCTGGATGCAGCACTTCAGGTAGAGTCTCACCAAAGCAGAGCAGAGGCACAGAATCCCCTCCCTCGCCCTGCTGCCTACACTTCTTTGGATGCAGCCTAGGACAAGTTGGCTTTCTGGGCTGCAAGGGCACATTGATGGGTCATGTTCAGCTTTTTGTCCACCAAAACCCCCAAGTCTTTCTCCTCAGGGCTCCTCTCAATCCATTCTCTGCCCAGCCTGTATTTGTGGTTGGGATTGCCCCCACCCAACTGCAGGATCTTGCACTTAGCCTTGTTGAACATCTCAGGCCTGTCCAGATCTCTCTGGATGGCATCCCTGCCCTCCAGCATGTTGACCACACCACACAGCTTGTTGTTATCAGTGGACTTGCTGAGAATGCACCTGATCCCACTGTCCCTGTCACTGACAAAGATATCAAACAGCTCCAGTCCCAGTAGTGACCCCTGAACACCACTCGTCACTGGTCTCCACCTGGACATTGAACTGTCGACCACAGCTCTTTTAGCGCCACCATCCAGCCAATTCCTTGTCCACTGAGTTGTCCATCTGCCAAATCCATGTGTCTCCAGTTTAGAGACAATGATGTCTTGTGGGACAGTGTCAAATGCTTTGCACAAGTCTGAGTAGACGATGCCAGTTACTCTTCCCTTAGCCACCAACACTGTAAGCCTCATAGAAGGTCACCAAATTTGTCAGGCACAATTTGCCCTTACTGAAGCCATGTTGACTGTCACCAATCACCTAATTATTTTACATGTGCCTTAGCATAGTTTCCAGGAGGATCCGCTTCATGAGCTTGCCAGGCACCAAGGTGACACTGAGAGGCTCGAGATTGCCTGCATCTTTCTTATTTCCGTTTTTAAGAAATGCTTCCCCATTCCCAGTCAGTGGGTGCTTCACCAGACTGCCATGACTTCTCAAATGCGATGGATAGAAGCTTAGCCACTTCTGCCAGTTCCTTCTGGACCTACAGGTGCATCTCATCAGGTCCCGTGGACTTGTGCAACTTCAGGTTTCTGAGATGGTCTCAAAGCATTTCCCCTACAGCATGTGGTTCCTCATTCTCCCAGTCCCTGCCTTGGCCTTTTGCAAGTTGGTTGGTGTGGCTGGAGCACTTGGCAGTGAAGAATGAGGCAAAAAAAGTCATTGAGTACCTCACTCTTCTTTATGTCCTGGGTAATCAAGTCTCCCATTCTGCCTTTTATTACTGATGTACTGTACAAGCTCTTCTTGTTGCCCTTGACGCCCTGGTCAGGTTTAATTCTGCCAGGGTGTGCAGTTCCTAACCTGATCCCTGGCTGCAATTTATTTGTATTCCTCCCAGGCTACCTGGCCTTGCTGCGACCCTCTGTAGCCTCCCTACAGGAGGGTTTGAGTTTGAGTTTGTCCAGGAGCCCCTTGTTCATTCATGTGGGCTTCCTGGCATTTTTGCCAGTCTTCCTCTTCATTGGGATGCATTGCTCTGGAGCTTGTAGGAGGTGATCCTTGAATCCAGCTTTCTGCCCCTCTTCCCTCCAGGCCTCTACAAAGCAGATCCCTGAAGAGGCCAAAGTCTGTTGTGGCTGATGTGTAGGACCAGTATTTGGCCTTGGCATACCTCAGCCCCTTGATCCAGAACCTTCCTACCAGCAGATCCCGTGTCCCAGTCTCTCCTTGGGGTGGATTGATACAATTTCAAAGTGTTTTATACCTGACTTGAATGGAATTTCATCTGGATGATGTCAAATCCTGTCTTTGCCAGGCCTTTAAGGTCATCTGATGAATCTACTTTCTGGCATTCCTCTGGTCTTGTTTTCTTTAACATTATCCACAATATTTCTAAGACAGTGTACCATGACTTCTAACCCACAGTATGGAAGCAATGAATAGTATGAAAGCCAGGACCATTTTCCTGCTGTTCCTTTCTGTATATGTCTTTCTAGTCTGAGTGTAGGGCATGAATAGCTCTTGTCACCAGATCAAGGTGCTTTATTTGCTCTAATTTTACATCCATCTTTCATCTAGATGGTATTTCCCTTTCTGACAAGAAGTCTGAATGGGATAACAAAAAGTCCTTTATGGAGGTCAAAATCTTCACATCTGCTGCTTCCCCTTTATCTGCCAGATCTTTGAGAGAGAAAATTTAAATGGTTTGGTATAAAATAGTTCTTAAGAAATAGGAGTTGTTTGCTTCGCAGTCCCCATATTAGCCGCTTGGTGCCTCTGAATTAATCCTTTGCGCAGGTCGATTTTCTAGACACTGCATTATGGATCTTTAACTTGACTTCAAGCCTTTTAAACAGGATGCTGTGCTCATTCTGTGCCATTTCCTTTGTTCCACTCCAGCAGTTCTTGGAGAGCGTGGCTTGGGAAGGGGAGACAGCTCCTCCTCTGATAATGAGTGTTGCTGTAGCTCATACACATTTCACCTGGCTGAAAGTTCATGAACCTTTTCTTTCACAATCCTGGCTCATTTCCTGACCCCTTTCTGTTCATCATTAAGGCTGAATTCTGGGGCAAGAGTTTGGTTGTAGGTGCCTAAGAGAGAGACTGCAGTCTCAGCTAGTTATCTTTCTATCTTGGTGGTTTGTGGAAGGTAATAGATCTCTTCAGTGAGATATTCACCTCTAGATTCAACTTTTATGTGGAAGCTAAATGCACAAAAGGCAGCAGAGCCATCAGTTTGTTCCATGTGCTTTCCTCAAATGAATAAGAGTGATGTTCTTACCCACCTCTTGGTCCTTCCTCTTCACTCTCCCAATGTTGCTTCTCATGTCCATCACTATCTTTCCAGCACATAAGCTGTCTCCTCACTGGAAGCCATCACTGGCAAGGCAAACACTGGGTACAGAGCTAACTGGTTCAGTCTAAGGCCACCTGCAAATGTTCGAGGTTTGC
The DNA here is from genome assembly GCA_014706295.1 of Lycocorax pyrrhopterus obiensis. NCBI lineage: Eukaryota > Metazoa > Chordata > Aves > Passeriformes > Paradisaeidae > Lycocorax > Lycocorax pyrrhopterus. The sequence goes on along the minus strand of JACSVZ010000006.1, from coordinate 45,163,646 downwards.
TAATTCTCAGATCTTTCCTCTGCTCTGATTTCCCCCTCTCCCTCCCTTTGATAAAAAGCTGGTTGCAAGGAATTACTGCTGCAGCACGGGGATTTTAGGAAAAAAATTCTCCCCTAAGAGGAGAGGCAGCCCTGGTACAGCTGCTCAGAGCAGGAGGGGCTTGTCACCCTTGGGGGTTGGGTAGTGTTGGATAGACAAAACCACCTGGCTTGCACCAGCGTTGGCAACAGTCTCGTTCCAAGAGGAATGTTGGACCAGAGACAGTGGAGGCTCTTCCAGACAATGCTGCCATGGATCTGCAAAAGAAAATATTCAGTACATACCAAAGCCAGGTTATTCTACCACATCAGGAGCACATCTGCACTGCACTTGGACACAGCAGCCCTCTCTTTCTGCAAGGTGGCCCCATGTTACTCATAGGTACAATGGCAATGCAGCGCATGGAGAGCTGACCTTGCATTGCTCCCTCAGGCCTGTCACTGCATTTGGAATAGCCTTACTGAAATGTCTGAACTTGCAAGCTTGTTGGTGAGCTTCCTGAGCACCAGAATTTGGGATTTAATAGTAAGGCTGGGATTGCTTCCATCTTTTCCCACGGCCTGGACTGCCTGCATGCCCTGGGAGCTGGTGCCTGTTTCATTGTTTTACTGTCTTTGCTACTGAAGCAGTAATTAGAATAAGGTATAATTACAAAGTTTGCTCTGGGACATATGCAAGGCCACTGAGCTGCATTGCGAAGTCCTCCATGTTTTCTGCTCCTTTTAGTTCTGTGACAAATGCAGATTCTTTGGTTTAAAGTGGGAAGCTAGTGGTGATGTAGGTATGAACTGGCACTAAGTTCCATGCTCCCTTCTTCATCCTACAGATCCTTCATCTGTCCTCTCCAAAGTAACCTGTGGGTACCCAAGATGTCAAACATGGCAATTGTAGATGCAAACAAATTATTGTAGTTTAGGGGCTTGGTGGAGAAATCATGGTCAAAAAATCTGGAGATGTGTCCTGGAGGTCAGCAGGAGATGAAAGAAAAGGTACTCCCATCTTTTGGAGACACCCAGGATCATCTAGGCAGCACCAGTGATACCTGGCACAGAGGACTCAGTGGACATGTTTTTGGAGAGTGGGCAGAAAGTATCATACAAAGATGGTTCAGCTTGGCTCTTCTAGCCTTTCAAACCAGTGCCTGCCTTTGGAGGATGGAGTAATGGGCTTGCTCCCAAGGCACACCCCAAATCTGGCAGCAAAGAAGACCCATTTTTTTTCCAGGAAGTTCACTGCAGACCGTGGAAAATATGGCAGTTTACAGCTTGGTCCCTGAATAAGCTTGTGCATGTTTCTGCTAACTACCACCAGTACTCTTCCCTCGGCCCTCTGATTCATCCAGACCTACCTTGTTTTCACATACCAGCAATGCCTCAGGAGCTGGGCAGTTATCAGAAGACAATGAATCACCTAAAACATCCGCTAACTCATTCTGTAGGAGCTCGTCTTACTCATAGCACAAATTCCAACTCTCAGCTGCTCTGAAAATTTTTTACCCACAACATATGCAGCCACTCCCGGTCATATTTTTGCCATCTCAGTGAGGGACACAGGCCCACATAGCTAGAAGACAAGGTCAGCAGCTGCAAACCTCACGGAGGGACCAAGGATTTTCCCTTCCACTCAGGAAGAGACCGATGCTTGTTTTTAGAAATTCTTTTTTTTGTTTTTCAATGGTAGAGGTTCCCTTTGGTTCCGAGTTTTTCTGCTATAACACCAGACAGAGAGTTCCACTTGGTGGCTGGTGCCTCTAGCCTAATAATGTGCCAGCAGGCTTGTATTAGCAGGGCTGACCTTTCAGAGAGATGTTCAACTTGATGTCAGCTACAGCTGCAAAGCCAAACAGGATCCAGTTCTGATCCTGCTTTTTTTTCTACCTTGGCTGGATTGGCTCCTAGACTGCTCCATAAATCATTGTCCAGTGATAAAATACCAAGGGGGGCTGGGTTTGTCTGATGCTAATCTTGAGAAATCAGATTTTATCTTAGTAGAAACAGCCCCTGGGACTTGATGATCTTAAAGGTCTCTTTCAACCTGAACAATTCTATGATTCTATGGCCTTTGTGCACCTTGGGTGTTCTTAGGTAGGAATGTTATTGTGGGCCCTGGATGAGGCACAACAGTACTATCAAATGGTTCTGTTCCAAGAAATAGGAAGATTTCATCATCTTGGGTTTGTGGCATAAACATTTAGGAATCCTGTGTGGATTTCAGGGGGAAGATCTGTTCAGTATTGCTGTACTTTCTTGTACCTCTATATTCCCTTGCACTGTATCCTTAGCCATCACACCCTCTGTGCCAGAAAGCCTGTAAGGTGTTAGAGACCTCAGGTCTCAAGTGGCTTTTTTGTAGGTGGACTACAACATTCAACCAGTTCACTCTGCCACCTCATGTGGGGTACTGCCCCTCCCCTTTGTGGCTGTCCAGCAGCATCAACTGGCTCAGCACAGTCCTGTGGCGTAAGTGTGTCTTCCTGCAAGGGGTTATTGCTTCTCTCCCTCACAGAATGGCTGGGGTTGGAAGGGACCTCTGGAGGCCATCTAGTCCAATTGCCCTTGTCAAGCACAGCCACCTAGAGTAGGCTGTCCAGGGCAGTGTCCAGTCAGCTTTGGAATATCTTCAAGGATGGAGATGCCACAGCCTCTCTGGACAATTGTGCCAGTGCTCAGTCGCCCTGTGACAAAGCTGCCTTCCACATGGTCAGCCTCCATCATGTATGAGAATTTAGATGGAGACTGTGCAACTTCTCTGGGCAATCTGCGCCGGTGATCAGTCATTCTCACATTAAAAAAGTATTTTCTGATGTTCAGACGGAACCTCCTCAGTTTGTGCCCATTTCCTCCAGTCCTGTCACTGGGCAGCACTGAAAGGAGCCTGGCTTCACCTTCTTTGCCCCCTCCCTTCAGGTACTTATATACATGAATAAGATCCCTTCTGAGTCTTCCCTTCTCCAGTCTGAACAACCCCATCTCTCACAACCTTTCCTCACAGGGAAGATGTTCCAGTCCCTTCATCATCTTCCTGCCCGTGTCTCTCTTGTACTGAGGAGCCCAGAGCAGACACAGTACACCCAGAGTGGCCTCACCAGTGCTGAGTAGAGGGAAGGATTACCTCCCTCTACCTGCTGGCAGCATTTCTCCCAGTGCAGCCCAGGACACTGTTAGCCTTTTCTGCAAGGGTGCACTGCTGGCTCATGTTCAACTTGGTGTCCACCAGGTCTCTGAGGTCCTTTTCTGACAAGCTGCTTTCCAAAGGGGTGGTCCACAGGGTGTACTGATGCCTGGCATTGTTTCCTTCCAGGTCCATTTGCTTTCCACTTCTCTTTGTTGAACTTCATGAAGTCACTGAAGTTCATTTGCTATCAGCCCACTTCCCCAGCCTGTCCCTCTGAACGGCAGCCACTCCTCCCAGCTCCGTGTCATCAGTAAACTTGCAGAGGACACAGTCTGCCCCATCATCCATATCATAGATGAAGATACTGGACAGGATCAGACCCAGTCTTGACACTGGGGTGCACCACTAGTCAGTGGCATCCAACAAGACTTCCTACCCTCAACTGACAGCTTCTGGGTCAGGCCATTCATCCTGTTTTCAGTCCACTTTGCCCTCTGGAGTTAGGAAAGCTAAAGTCCAACTGGAATTGAATTTGGACAGGAATGTTCAGACAATATTTCTGTATTCCCCCCCAGCTTTCCATCCTCTGTGGGCTCCCTTTCTGTGTCTGGATTTAGCCAGGAGCTCCTTATTCATCCACATAGGCCTCCTGGCAATTTTACCTGGCTATACATTTGTTGGAATGAAGGTCTCATGAACTTGGAATATTAACCAGATTTTTTGCCTGCCCTTCCCCTCACCTCCCCACCTCTTCCGTCCAGGGCCTTATCTCCTGGGACTCATGCAAGCAGATCTTGGAAGAGGCCAAAGTCCGCTCTCCTGAAGCTTGCTTCTCACCCTCCTCCCTCCCCTTGGGATCCTCAACTCCATCATCTCATGGTCACTGAAGCAAAGGCTGCTTTTGAACTTCACTTCTGAGCCCCTCCTTGTTGATGAGTATGAAGTCCAGCACTGCAACTCTCCTTGTTGGCTCCTTTGTCACTTGGAAGAGGAATTTGTGATAGGTGCATTCTGTGAACCTCCTGGATTGCTCATGTCCTGCTGTGTTGTCCCTGTAGCATATATCAGGGTGGTTGAAGTCCCCCATAAGGATACCAGGACCTGTGAACATGACACTGCCATTCTGTAGAGGGCCTCATCCAGTTGTTCCTCCTGGTCAGGTGGCCCCTAGCAGACACCCATTGTGATAACATCACCTGTGCCTGTTCTTCCTATAGTCCTAGTCCATAGGGATGGCTCCTTATCCATTCCCAGGCAGAGCTCCATGCATTCCAGCTGCTCACGCACATAAAGAGAAACTCCCCCTCCTCATCTGCCCATTCTGTCCTTCCTAAAAGCCTGTATCCCTTTGTTGCCGCACTCTAGTCATGGGATTTATCCTACCACAAGACTGCAGCCCTGCAGCTGCACACAGATCTCTGATTCCCCATACTGCATGCATTAGTGTACAGACATGTTAGAGAGTTCCTAGAGAGGCTTTGGGGGATTTCTCCACAGTGGTGCCACAGTTCCTTGCTTAAGCCAAATTGGAGCTTTTGCGATCCCCTCCTGTCACAGCACCCTTTGCTCAGCCATCCTGTATGCCACGCCCTCACAGGACTGCTGACTACTTTCTCTCCCCCTGTCGTTCCTAGTTCAGATGGTGGCTTTGAGCACACACAAGCTCTGATGTTTCCTTGCAGCCGTGCCCATGCTCATGGGTGTGTCAGGCGACACTCGGTGTGTCCATTAGCTAATTGAGCCAACTGAGTTTCCCTCAATTAGCTCAATAGTTTTCTTAAATTGCACTGAAGACAGTTTGCATTCCATTGTCTCCGTTCTCCTGTGAGGAACACTGACTGCAACCTTTAAGGAGCAGCAGACTTCCAGAAAGCTGATAGCTCTCTGTCTTGCATCTTCCTGCAGCTGTGAGAGCACAAACTGGGCACAAGAAGATTCATCCTCAGCCCAGGCACTTTGCTGATGTGTTTCTAGGGCTGGCCCAGTCCTGCTGAAGGCTAAGTGGTTGATGACTGCATTGATCTCACCTGCTGCAGGTGAGATGGTCCGCTCTCAGAGCAAACTCTGGTCAAAGGTTGATACACATGCCTTAGTCACTTCCCAGTTGACTTGGAGAGCTCTCGTTTTGGAAATGTCTTAGGAGGCATGGCTGACAAGTCTCTTGCAAATACAGTTTAGCTCCAAAATCCACTGATTTTCCTCTAAAAAAGCCACCTTTGGGGATTTCCCAGGCTAGGTACAGCCTAGGGTGGGATGTTCTCTGCACATGCTCCCTGACAGCCAGGCCAAGTGCTCCAGCTGCTCTTCTCTCAGTAACCACAAATACTCAGGATATGTCAGCACAGATGCTAGTTCTGCTAAGTGAAGACGTTTCTGCATGGAAACCTGATTCTGAATGTATCCCTAAGAAGGGGAACAGTCTCTTTTGGAGGGAGAAGTGATCCTGAGGTTGATGCCAGGTTGATCCCTCTCCATCAGTAGCTCCAGACTCCAAATGACCTTCAAAAATTGCACCACCTTCATGTAAAACTGGGGCTGAGGTGGTTGTGTTCCTTTCAACCCTGTGTAGGTCTGTGGCACCTCTCAGGCTTGTCTCTGCAGGGCTGTAGAGATCACCTGCCCTGAGCTACCCCAGACGTCCCCCTTGCAGCCATTACACCAATGTCAAAAGATTCCTTTCTTTCAAATTGTGAGGGCTGCTGTCCCTATTCCTCCACAGCATTCCTGCCCATACGCTTTCCAGCCCATGTGAGCACGTGTGCCTACAGCAGTGCTCCCCAGACCTTGGGTTTGGCTCTCCTCCTTTTTCCCCCCCCTCACCTGAGTCAGGCCACTCTGTTTTGGAGGCCAGGTCTTGGGCCTTGCTCCCTGCCAGCCTTTTGTGCTGACACTGCCCACGGTGACTACATCCATGCTAAGGAGAGGGACTGTTGCTGTCATTTGCTCTCAACTTTTAAAGAAAGACATTCCTGCCTTTCTTTACAGTGGACCAGGAGGTGCCCCCTTTGGTGCATCACAGTACTTGCAGAGAAAAGCCAGACAATGCCATACCCCCGGGGGTTTTACCAACTCAAACCACTCTACTCTCTTCTCCCTGGCTTCACCCTCCCTTTCCTGATGGCACAGGATATGCAAAGTTGCAGCCTGCACTTCACCAATGTCCTTCCAGCAGCCCTGGGTGACAGGTACTACTAGGGCTAGTTTGTCAGGAAAATGGGAATGGATGGTCTGGGAAGGAGCTGTGAGAGCTCTTCAGTACCAACACAGATCCCCCCTACTTGGGACAAGGTGGTTTTGGTTGATGTTCTGCTTGTGGTGTGGAGGCAGACAGAATGTCAGATCACCAGGAGCTGCCAGCTGCCCTCTGGCAGGACACCTGGAGGTGTGGAGCTCAGCCTCTGGCTTTGGCCTTGGTGTTCCTAGGCTGAGTATGACAGTCTACAGGGCCAGAGCATTTCCTTGCCGGAGGGCAGTACTTCGCTGTTTGCAGGTCTGGAGAGGCCCAGGGACCCAAGGAATACTGAAAAGCAGCAAAGCTAAGAGATGTTTGCTGGCTCATGGAAGTTTCCAAAGCCTCTCCTGGGAATTACTCTCCTCTGCCTCTCCTGTTGCCTTGTGTTCACTCACCTCCTATCCCCACTTTCTGGCACACTGGTTTTGTTTCCCTTTTGTTTATTGGCTGTAGGGAAGTCCTTGGGTATTATCAGCATCTCTTTCTGTTTGGACTAATTAAAAGTGTTTTGCCTTATTTTCATACTTTTTCCTATCATCACGTGTACCCAGGGGCATGGAGAAATCTCCTCTGCTTTCCAATCCTTGGAGTCACAGCTGGGGGCAGACCATTGGTCCCAGGGCTATTAGCATGCTATATAACCAATGGTCTGGGAAATTTCTCCCACAGCAGTCTGCAGAGATGGGGACACGGTCACAGCACTTGGTGGGTATCCTATAGGTACACGCAGCTCTGGTCCTCCCAGGCCTTCCCACATGGTCCAGCCGGCCCAACCCCCCAGCAGGGAGGGACAGTGAGAGCCTGCACTTTCTTCTGCTGGTGCTCATCCTTTAAGGGAACTGTGTTAGGAGGCTTCCTGCCTTCTCTGAGTCATGTCAAAATCAGTCCCAAATATTCTCTTTGAAGCTCTTCACACAGCGCTGAAGCGATCTTGCCTTCAAAGCAGCTGCTGGAAACAGGCAGGCTGCTCAAAAGGCACTTGAGCGCTCTCACATCATGTTCAGGCTGTATTAAAATTTTACCGTGCTGTTTCGCACCTCAGATGAATCACAGTTGCTCCTGAAAAGCATCGGGGGCTAGAGGGGGAGGGTGGGATGTGTGCAAGGATGGGGCTTTTGAAAGGGATTATTAATGCAGAGATGTTTTGGTGTCTGAGAAAGGCCCTGAATGGCAGCTCTGTGCTTTCTTTCTCTGTGCTCATTACCAGTGAAGGGTGTAGCTGCTGAAGAGCTGAACAGAGCGAGGGGAGGACATGGCTGCTGCTCAGGCGGGGATGAGCAGGGGAGAGGACGTGGGAACAGAGGGAGGTGGGTGCTGGCTGTCTCCCTGAGAGGCAGTTTCAGGTTACGAGTTCAATGCCTGCCTCCCTTTGGGAGGCTGCAATACGGCAAGTCGTTTCTTGATGTGCAAACAATTAAAAAGAGGGTGTGTGAGTGTGGAAGATGGAGAAAGCAAACACCTCCTCTGGGATCTGGCTGTCTCTGCAGCTGCTCACCTAAGGCACCTCTTGCGGAGGGAGTTTCACACAAGAAAAATGGCTGGGGGCATCAGGTTGCTTTCAGGATGGCGTTTGAAAGTGTAAGAGATCTGCCTCGAACCTCAGGGTATAAAGAGTATTCCTCACTCTTTTACACGGGCATAGAGTGTGTCTCTTGGGTCATATCAGGGTTTACAGTTGTCCTTTTGGTGTTCCCCGAGGCTGCCCTGTAATACTGGAGAGAGGGATGTGTGGAGAGGCAAGAGGGCGGGGTGCCTTTATTCCCCTCCCAGCAGCATCCTTGCGCACAGGGAGCACATTTCCTGCAGTGATGGCCTGCCCTGGGAGACCAATCAGGACTTTGTTTTCTTCAGGTTTGTCATGGTCTCATGAGTTCTGCAGACGCCTGCTGGGTCCTTCAGCCTTGTTTTCTGGAGAAGGAGTGTTCCAGTCTCCAAGGCAAGGAAGTGCATGTCTTTGCCTCTTCCTCTTGCTTGAAAATTCCCTGACTCCCTGCACCATCCAAGCTGTTGCAAATAGGCTGCCCAAAGCCACTTGCCCTCCTGCAGACTCACATAGCCAGGCCTCTTGGGCAGGTGGAGAGGCCAGGAGAGGAGTCAGACACTGAGTGGTGGGGTGGGAAGCACCTCCTTCCAGCTCAGGAGGCTGAGGTGCTGGCAAGGAGTGAGCAGCTGGACTAGGGTGTGTTTCCATCCCAGCCGTCTGGAGATTTCAGCACGCAGGGCTGACAGCACTTGATGCCTGTGTGTGTCAGGTGCTGGCACAGGGTCTGCTTTCACTGGGCAGATCCATCACACGGCAGCTGGATCAAGGATGGGAGAAACCCTGGTGCTGCTCCTGACAGGGGAGGATGCTTTTCCATTTCTGCTCACTACCTATTCATTCCAGAACCAGGAAGCAGAGGGGGAAACCTCTGTTATTTTTTTCAATGCTAATTTTCCATTCTTCTTCGCCTGCCTCAGTAAGCCAAGCATCAAACCAAGGGCTCTATATATCCTCTGGGAGTAAAATGCCCCTCAAAACAAGCCCTTATTTCTTTCTACTGAAGCTGAAATGTGCTATCTCCCTTATCTAAAAGCAGCTAGGGGAAGAAGATGCACACAGGCCTAGTTCAGCCTGCTGCCACTCCCTCTGTCCTGGTTGATTTGCCACTGCCCCTTGTCATACTGATGCCTGTCACTCTGCTGACAGCATAAGAGACAAACACCAGTTTGCCTTGGCCAGAAAACTTGCCTTGCAAAGAAAAAAAGCCAGCTCAGGGCTTTTCACTTGGAGAGAAAGAGAGTGAGAAGAATAGACTTGAAAGCAAATTCCCATGTTTTTTTGCTTCGGGTGAGAGCTTTTCCCACGCTCCATTGGAAGGAGTGCAAGGAGCAAATGTTTCCCAGTGCCTGTAAACACCGAACACTACTGAGGAGCAAGGAAAAAAGCCAGTCTATTGGAGAGAGGCAGAAATCAGCGGTGTGCGCTCCCACAGTGCCTCGTGCCTGTGTGTCTGCTCCTTCTGTGCCAATGGCTTTTCCAGGCCTAGCTATGTTTTCTGGTTGTGGCGGGAGCGTCAGACCCTGGAGTGCTCTGCCATGAGGACAGGTGGTATTTGCTGTCCCCCACAAAGCTGCTCCATGGTGCTGGAGGCTGCTGCTTCTTCTGTGAGAGTCCCAGCTACTGAACTGGCAAGAGGCTGGTGGGTTTGTTTCCCAAGCTGACACCTGGGGAACTGCTTGACATTTTTTTGTGTTTGCCTGGCACTGGCCAAAGACCATTATCTTGCTCTGCAAGACTTTTGCTAATCTATCCAAGGAAGGTTGGGAAAGCAAGTGTGGTTCGCTCCATCGCCCAGGTCAGTTGCTTTGCCTGGCTCAAGCCCTGTCCCTCACCACCCTTCTTTCGTCTGATTCCTGACTCCTGTCTTCAGAGTCAAGAATTGACTGAAAACTGATCTGAAAAATCAATTAACCTCTTGCCTTTTGCCAGTCATCAGCCCAGTCTTCAGGAGCAACCTCTTCCAGAGCACCAAGTGCTTTGGGGCCTCCCCTCATCTCTTCCAAGTCCATGTGCTTTCCACAGAACGCCAGTGTTTAGTAGCCAATCTCCAACAGGGCTGTGTGAAACCCATCTGTGCGTGGGAGAGCGTGCCCATGCAACTCGCACCCTGGGAACCGGTTCACCAGCTCTGCAAGCAGGGGCCTGCCTGGTGACGGAGTCTGTGTCTCGACTCTTGAGGAGCCATGTGTCTTCCAAACACCCCAAGAGACAAGAGATTTGAGGGCAGCTTTTGGAAATGAGGAACCAGCTGAAGCTGGGGATGCTCAGCAGGCATCTGTGAGGATTTGGTTCAGCTTTTCAAGGAGACTCATGTCAGGGGAAGTTTGGAAGCTGGTGCTTACTAAGCTGTTTAGAAATGTGGGCCCTGCTTCATCCCAAGGTGCTTGGGGGTGGTTGGAAATCTGTCCTGATAAATGTCCCAGCAGCCTGGGGAGCCTGCTGCTTTTTCCAGCTGGCCAAGTAAAGAGCATTTGTGACAACAAAAGCCCTGCCCAGGGGTCCCAGTTTTAAACACAGCGCTGGCATCCGATTGCTGGTGCATCTCGGCATCTTCTCATCAACGAGAAACATCTCCTTTGCCCCCCTCCCCTTGCCTTTGGTCTTGCTCATTGAAAGCCGTGACTGTATCCTGCAAGTGCCATATCTGCTCCTGCGATCTCCCTTTGTTTGGCTGCCAGCTCTCTGCACCTGCGTGCATGCCTGCTCTCCCTCCCCGCTGCGGTTAGTCCTTCCCTCTCCCAGCCCATGGGCAGGAAAGCGGGTTTTAGCCGGGTCCAAGGGGTAAGGTAAGGGAGTATTTGGCAATGGCAAGCATTCCCACTCCAATGGCAGCCCAGCCGTAGGTGGGATGGCACACACAGGCAGCTTGGTTATTTGTGAATGAAACACGAGTTGCTCTGTGATTAACCCTCTGGAGGGATCCTGCCCAGATCTGTCCCAATGGGAGCTGGAATCTCCATGTTTCTTTTGCTAATTGAGCCTGAATTGTATTAGCTAATCCCATCCCCAAATCCCCCAGCTGTCCAAAGCTTACTAAGAGCAACCACGCACACCGGCTGGGAGTTTGTGCTTGTCTCCTGTTGGGACAGGGATTACTGTAACAAAGTGTGTGTAGTTTTGAAGTGGGGTTTTTCTGTTTGTTTTTTTTTTTCTGGGTGAGGGGTGTTTTTCCTTTGTAATCTATAGCCAACTGCCATAATCACTATCTCCCATTCCATTGAGAGTATGCATCACAAGAAAAAAGACACTGTCATCAAGTGATGACAGGTGATGTAAAATCAGGGTTAATATCAGTTAGACGCTCTGTGCTCCCATGGTCCACTCTCTGCCATGGTGCCCACCCCCAGGTTTGTTCTTTTTCTTGCATTGATCACTGGGACAGGCTAATTTGGAGGCAATGACCTGCCCTGCCCTTTCCCAAGGGGGTGCTCCAGGTTACGACCAGACTACATCAGCATCACCAAGACCCTTGGAGTCATAGCAAGAAGAAGATGAGGACCTTGGCCAGCGTAGGCTCCAAGTATTCACCAGCTACACAGGGAAAGGAAACAAACTGGATGGACCCACTCGAGGGTATTCCCTGTCCAGGAGGAACCGCAGCAGACAGACCACCAGCCCAGAGAAGCCTCTCCTCTAGAGACCTTGCTTCAATGGAAAGAGGAGGTGCTCTGCTACAGTTTCATCTTTTAAAGAGAAGCAGGGACTGAGTCATTGAAATCTTATCTATGTCATGCTCGTTTGCTTGAGCTCTTGTAGCCTCTTCTCCCACCCAAACTACCTCAAGAGAGAGCAGGGACTGGAGCAGCTGTGGGAGCCCCTGGCCACAGCATACAAAGCCCACTTGTTATCAGCACTGTCATATGCCTCTCTGGCCCCTCCCCCTTCCCAGCTCCACCACAACCGCTGCATCCCAACAGCGCGAGCCGAGCATCCATCAAAAGGGCTATTATCCCACGATTTCTTAACAGTCACTGTTGCTCTTGGGTATGGAGAACCAAGCTCCCCCTTTGACACAGTGCCCCGAGCAAAGGAATAGCGGTGCCTGTCGCTGGTTGGCATACTGATCTGCAGATTGTCATGGCAGCCGGGCTGGGATGGGGGGATGCTGCCTGCACATGGGGTTGCATTAGCAATTTAGGCCTTCACTCCAGTCCTACGAGGTAGACAGGTCCTACAGAGTTCATACTTTTGGCTTCCAGATGTTAGCAGCAAGGGTAACTCCCATGAAGGGTCATCAAGAAACCACATCCTTCCTTCTCTATGGCTGATGCTTTTAATCTGCTCTTCCTGGACTGAAGGAGAAAAGGGGCACAGGAACAAAGCCACCAACCTCTGGAGCAGGCAAAGGGTCTGTAGTGCATGGAAGGGCAGTTTCCAGGTATGTGCACATTGATGCAAGCAATTTATGACTGGCACCAGGTGCTGGAGGATGCCCCTTTGCTTTTTCACCCCGCAGGCCCCAAAGCACTGGTTGCTCCTGGCTCCATCACAGGTGCATTTTTTTCTTACTATGTATGAACAGGCAAACTGCTGGCAGCATAGACAGTGCCACTCCACTTCCACACACAAGATCTACCAGCTGTGACACCGTGGGCAATGCTGGAGTCCTGGCAGGGATAGGCAGACACCCCAGCACATCAGGGACCATGGCCAGGAGGAGAGCTGTGCACCACAAGTGGAAACTCAGATTTGCTCAACCACACAGTGTAGACCATAACTGATAAAAGGTATCACATTTTTTCCTGTTGCTGGGTATTTTTAAGTCTCTTGGAGTAAAAAGCACTCTTGGCACCAACAATCTTGGTAACTGGGCAACTTTGCTGGTCATGAGTGATGCCGAACCCATCTCCAGAGAGCTTTGCTTCTTTTGTCTGCCAACAGTGACATTCACTGTGGGTTTATGCCTGTTTGTCTGCCTGTTCTCAAGGGGTTACTCTTCCAGATGACACTTTGAAAACAAGACTCGGCGATGGTCTCCCTTCTGCCAGTGAGGGATGGTGCTTGAAGCTCCAGACGTCCTAAAGTTTCCCTTTGTGCTGTCAGGGTTGCTCTGAGCCATGTGCCTTGTTGCTGTGACAGTGTTCTGAAAAACAATACCCTGGGAGACATATGGCTGGCTAGGATATGGAGTCATGTCTTAGTAGGTATTGTGTGCTGCTTTCCACTTGAGAGGGCTTCTTTTCTGCAAGTTTTCTTGGACATTGAGAAAATACTGAAAATGGACAATGATGAATACTGTACTGGAGAAACCATGGGACTTTACAGACACGTAAAATCCATCATGCTTGGTCTCAGACCTTACAGAACAATCGTTTTATAAAAACTGGAGGTTGTTCAATTTTCTACTGAAATCTCTGGGCATTAACAAGCCGACTTCATTAGAAAAAAGAAACTTTAATTATCCTGTAATCCCAAGGCCTCTGGCATGGGAAACGTTTTCCTACTTGGGGTAAATGTCTCAGAACAATTCACTCACTTCAGTGCTGTTCCAGTGTGAACATAGCATGAATTTTAAATCTGGTTTTTCTTCTCAAAGCTGTCCCTGATTCTTCACTAAGAAGGCTTACTGAGAAAATTATAGTGCTCTTATTGAAAAGAGTGGAGGCCCTTTTTAAGTTTCAGGTATGAAATTCAGATACTTGAATTTGGAGAAGTTTACCACCCTCCAGGATTAGCCAGCCATGCAGCCACAACCTCATTTGGGCTGGTTAGGGATGGGTTCTTTCATTCAAACCTCCTAAAATAGAGAAAATGTCAGAAATTTGGACCATTCATTTTCCCAGCTCATTTTTCCATCCCACAGATGAGCTGATCTGTGCTAAGAGAGAGGCTTCTGTCATGATGAAGGCATTTCTGAGAGATGATTTACTTGTACGACTGGGTGCACTGGCACTGCACTGGGATCCCGCATACAAAAAGACGCAGCAAATTGATTGTGAGTGGTTTGCTTGGAAGAAGAAGCAGGAGGTTGTTAAACAGATGTCTTCATGGCAATACGGCAAATTAAGTGGAGGAGTTCTGGGGTCTCTGGACTGCTTTAATAACTGATCAAAAAAGAAGAGAGAACATGAGCAGACAGCCACAACTGCAGAAGACCAGCCAGCCGGGATGTTTGCAAACTGTGCTACTGCCAAAATTCCCTGAAGGAGAAGAATTTACTGGGATGATTGGTTCCTGAGAAGGAATTTTTTTCTATAAGTGCTGTGCATATCTCCAGTTTCTGGTTTTTTTATTTGGGGCTTGGATTCTCCATTATGCAAGCCTATTTGCCTTTTTAATCCACTATTATGTATGAGACTAGGAATGCTTTGTTGCACTAAAGGAGCGGTGACTTAAGCAAGGAACTGAACTAAGGCCCTGACCAGGACAGGGGGAGAACTGTTTTGGTTTTTCCTAGTTTCGAAGAATTTAGATGCTCAAAACTACACACCACAGAACAAGTACCAGGGTAAGTGAAGATCACTCCTTTTCCAGCCTGCCCTAAAGCATAGCTCAGACACTACAGCAAACAAAATCTCATCCCGTTTCCTTTTAATGAAGCCCAGCCTCCCACACCAGCAGACATTTGAGATTTTCCTGAGATGCTGTCTGCAGTTTTTGCACAGTGGGGTCAAATCCTGATTTCAGTTGCGGCAAACTTCTCTCCCTTCCACAGCATCCCCTCGAGATGAACTTCGCCATGCCGTTGTCGGGTAAGCTCGACGAAGATGAGCGAACCCTCTGGATCCCAGTGCCTTCCAGCTGGATCACTACCGTCTTCAAGGCTGGCGTCGGGGTGCGGGGTGGGTGCGTGTGTAGGACCCTATGGGATCTGTGCGGGGCTGGAAGGTACGTGGGTGTCTGCATGCCCTGGGGCCGATACCCGCCGGGATGTCCCTGAGGCAGTGCCTGTCTGCGTGAGCGCTGCTGGGGCGGGGGTGCCCTGGGGATGTGGCTGCGAGCCGCGTACGCCTCGCAGGGCGCGGGCAGAGCGCTTTGTGCGGAGCGGGGACGCGCGGGGGGCGCCGCTCCCGCCCGGGCCGTGCCCACGCCGTGCCCGAGGGGCGGGACGGGGGCGGGACGAGGCGGGGCGGCCGCTGCCCCCCGGCCCACGCGGGGCCCCGCTCGCCACTCGCCCGGTGGCGGCGGCGGCCGTGGCGGGCGCAGCGCGGAGCCGAGCGGAGCCCGCCGCCGCCGCGGGAGCCTGGTGAGCGGGGAGCTGCTGCCGGGGCGGGCACCGGGCCTCCGCCTCCCGGGACAAAGCCGGGCTGGGAGGGACCCCGGCGCCGCCACTCGGGGCCGGGGCGGGGCTGCCCGGGGGCCGGGGCGGCGGGGCTGTGCCGCTGCCCACCGAGCATGCGGGCGGAGGGCTGGGGCGGGGGTCTGAAGCCGGTTCGGGGCGCGCTCCGGTCCGGACCGGCACCGCCGCCCGCCCCGGGAGCCCCGGCGGGCTCTGCCCGGTAAACTTTTTCCGGTCCTGGTGGGCGCCCGGCGTCCCGGAGGGACCGTCTGGCAGCCAGAGCTACTTGGGCTGGGGGTTTGGGGCTTTTTGTTGCGCCGGAGCATCCTTGTGCCGCAGCCTGGAATCTCTGTCCCAGGGAACAGGTAGCCGTTACATCGGGTCCTCGCCGGTGCCCCGGGACGCGCGGGGGCTCCGGGGATGCCTCAGGTCCAGGTCCTGGCTTTCGGCTTGCCCGGCGGCGGAGCCAGGTCCCGGCTTTCGGTCCCTTATCCCCCGCCGCTGCCGGCCTGTTTCCCCGCGCGGCGCCGCGTGGGATGGTGCGGGTGGGTCCCCGGTGCGCAGCCGGCGTGCGGACACGGGCCCGCCCCGGGATCTGGGCAGTGAGAAATGAGGGATGGAGACAGGGAAACCCTGGTCTTTAAGAGGCACTTGGCAGCGCTGAATATTAAACCAGAAGTGAAGAGTTTTTTCTGGCTCCGGTGCCTGCTTACCTCCCTTTGATTTTTCTTTTAAATTTGCTGTCTCTCATCAGGACCCTGGGTCAACTTTGGGTAATACTGGACACTGCGTGGTAGATCTAAAAGGAAACAAAGGCTAGAATATTTTTAAAGCTGTTTTTCCTGCAAATACTGTTAACCTCGTTGAAGGTGTTGGAATATGCCTGAGAGTGATTCACTGCTCTTTGGTTAATTCAGACTCCATGAAGTCCATGAAAAAGCCTGTCTAAAACAGTGTCTTCCCTAAAAAGAGACATACAGCAATCTGATTGGTGAATCTCACCGATATTCCCCTTTTTTCCTGCTTTTTCAAGAAACAGATCTTAATTTATTAGCCTGCCAGACAGAAGGAGTGTGCAGGTGCTAATGATTTAGCAGATCAAAGACACCTTTCCCGTAGGTGCCACTTGAATTCGGTGATGCTTGTGGGTCAGTGGCTCACTTCCCCTTCACTTTGTCCCACCCAGGCTCTTATTAGTTGTCTTTCTTTATGCCATGCAGTGTGGGTGGCTGTTGGAGAGGCTGGTCAGGGCATCTCTGAGCCCAGAGGCAAGAATCTTTACTGCAATGCAAGCTGGTTTAGGGGTGCATGCAACTGCAAAAGTGTCCATAGCTCTGGTGGCGTTCCAGTATGCCTGCGTGGAGGAAGTGCTTAAGGGTCAGGCTGGTAAATTTTGTTCATGTGCCTCCAGGATTGGAGTGTAAAAGTGCCTGTTCACTTGGAGACCCTCAGAGAAAGGGCCTCAGTTTGCCTGGGGATCAGCTGGCTAGGGGATGATGACCTAAAGTTGGTTAGATGAGGAAGGACTCTACGGAGCCTCGTGGGGGAATTGTGTGCCCTGACACCCATAGCAGCCAGCTGCATTCTCTGATCTTCTCTTTCCTAATCCCCTGAGCTTTGTGGGAGTCCTCCTCGGAAGTATCTCCAAAGTTTTTAGTTCCAGGTATCTAGCTACTGGCTAGAGTGCAATCAGACCTGGCCAGGAGGCAGGGGGGCGGGGGGTTGCACAGGAATGCAGGAATGTCTTGTTCCTGGGGCATTTCCCTCCTGGGGAAGGAAGATGGGAAGGAATCCTTGTCTGTAAGTAATCCAAGAGCAAAACGTTTCTCCCCTTGCAGACAATGAATCGTTTCAGCGAGCTGACACTGTTATTTGTGGCTCTTGGCAAACCAGATAAGAGCATTCTGCCAGACACTTGCTCAAATCAGTGCCAGCCCCAGCCTTGCTGATTGCCTTTCACTGGGTGGGAGAGAAGTCTTTGTGTACCACGGCAGTAATCACAGTGGTGCTTCTGGGTGAAGGAAGGTTGTTGCTGGTCCCCTTGGTTACACAGTCACTGATTCTGGTCCTTGTGTCTCCAGGCCTTTTAATTTTCCAGAGAGAGGATGCCACTTTGGAGAAGAAATTTTTCCTGCCTGGCTCTGCTTGTAGGGCTGTGAACAGCTATTTCCAAGACCCCTTTTCTTTACCCTTGATCTAAACCTTGCATGAGGCTGGTTATACATGCTCATTAAGCAGGGAATTAAATCACATAGGAATGCTGCTCGCTTGATGTCTTCTCTATTACAGAGCTATGCTTAGAAGTTGAGGCTTTTCAAGTGATTGTGTGGGCTTTAGCTAAGCTGTGAAAAAAGCCTTGTAAACAATATGCCTTTGTGATGAAGGCAGAGTAAGTGTAATTATCACCTGTCTTATTAAAAATCTTTCCCATTTGGGGGCATAATCAAACTAATCAGGCCGTGTTGTGCTTTTCCAGATGACTAGGTGATCCTTATGAGTGGCTCGGGAGCAAATGCAAAATGAGCGGTGGAGGGCAGTGCAGAAGACGCAGTGGGCTCTCAGTCTGACCCACGAGGATTTGAAGATGTCTGCGTGCAGTGACTTTGTGGAACACGTTTGGAAGCCCGGCTCCTGCAAAAACTGCTTCAACCCGAAGAGTTCCCACCGGCTGCAAACACCCCCAGACGTGGGAGCTCGTGGCGTGCTCCCGGATGGAGCTAGGACCAAGCCTGAGAGCCTTGTGTTGGAAGACGAAGGTGTAAATACTTCCCCCTTCTCAAAGCCAACAATTGCTGTGAAGCCAACAATGATAAACTCGGATGTTTCTGACGCGTGGGCGGATGTGAATATGAATGCAGATCTGTCACAGGTAATGATTAATCCAGTCAAAGCATGACTTCCCGTTACTTACCTATCCTCGGAGTGCTAGGAATATCTGTTACAACCATTTCCTTCCCTTTGTTTTTCCTTCTGGTCTTGACTCAGGTTTTTAAGCCATATATTGATTTCTCAATGTACCTTTGGGTGAAGCTGAATGAGCTGTTGCTCACAAGCCATGTGCAGAGGAGCTTAAAAATACGCTGTTTGTTTAGGGACTTCCGGTTTATAAATGAGGATGCGGGTTATTTTCCTGGGAAGTTTGACTGAAAAGATGTCTTGTCTGGTTGCAGTCAGTGCTGCCTGGATCCGTGGTCTTTGTGGGTGAGGAAGAAAGTGCCCTGCCTTCCTGCTTCTTCCTACCAATCTTTGCCAGAGCAGTAATGCCCTGTGGGTGTAGCTCCTCGCCCTGACCAGTTGATACCAGCAGTGCCTCAGCAGAGTGACGCACAGGCTGCTGCCCTGCTGCCGCCCTGCTCCCCACGGCATAGGTGTGCTCCTATTTCCCTGAGCCCCAGGGGAGAGCCAGGGCTCACCAGCTCCCTTAGCCTCCCACTGCTGTCCCTTTCTTCTCTTCTAAGGGGTGAAGGGCACACGGAGCACAAGCTGCCATCATTGGTGGCGTTTGATCTGTGCATGCAGATTTGGCATGCCTGCTCTCCAATCCCTGCTTCTGAGCATGGCCAGGCTGCTATCCCAGGATAACCCGTGATAGTCTGTGTCTGTGTTCTGGAGTCACACACTCTGGAGCAGTGTGAAATGAAATGAAAATAAGCAGAGAGAGGTGCAAATATTCCTTCGCTCTCTGGATCTTTAATTGCACAGTGATTCACAGACAGGATGACAGGTTGGACATGTTTCTGGCAGCAAACCCATAGGAAGAGAAAGGAGAATGTCTTATTCCAGTGCATTGCCATTGTTGGTAATGCAAGGATTACAAATGGTCCAGGAAATACGACAAGTGTAGTTTTAGCAGGAAAGGTTTGTGAGAATTAGTGGTGGGGTGAGCACAGCAAAATAGATGGTGAATTCCAGAGTACTGTTCTGCAGAGCTGGGCTTTTGTTTTTGCAGTTTGTAGGTTTGTTTAAATTTTATTTGTCTTTCATTTTGCATATGCACATTCTGACAGGGCACTTGTCTCTTTGACCCATTCAGGTCAGCTGGGGCATGATTTCTGGCAAGCAACTCCTCCTGAAATCAGGAGATGCACAGCGCATCTGCCTTGACAATTTTGGCAATGGTGGTGTGAGAAAGCCCTTCCTTCACAACCAGCCCAGCGACTGCTTGTCTTGCTGTCCTCCCAGCTACTCCATGGTGGGTCTGCGCAGCCTGGAGAGTCGAGTGGAGAGAAATGTCTCCATCCATAGCCTGGTACTTGTGGGTGAGGTGGGCAAGCAGGAAGACAGAGTTAAAGACAAGTTTGCCCTGCCTCATCAGGTCCCCTGCCCTAATCCATCTGCCTTGGGGGACAGAAGCACCACTAACTCCAGCAGAAACTCTTCCTCCCAAGCCAGAGAAGGAGCAGTGCTGCCTTCGGGGAGTGACTGTGGTCACGTCTCCTCCATCTTTGAAAGTGAAGGGGGCGAGTACTGTTCAATCACGAACTGCCACAAAGAGCACCCTGTCCCGTGGGAGCCGTGTTGCACAGAGGAAAAGGCTGCACAGTGCGAGAAGGAGAGTCACACTCCCAGCATATGGAGGCAGCGGGATGCTCCTGAGACTCCCAGGCCAAGTGGCCGGACAGTCAAGTTCAGCGAAGAGGAGCGCAGAGCTGTGAACGTGGCCTTCTGCATCACGAAAGACCAGAGTGATCCTCTTCCCTATGCCCTGTGTTCAGACAGGAAAAACCTGGCTCTCCACACTGAGCCTGCCAGCCTCCCTGAGAGCACAGGGAGCAGCAAGGTGGCTGCCCTTGCTTTGTCCTGGGAGGATGAGGACTTGCCTCTCCCTGGGGAGCCCTCTGTCACAGGAGGCCCCCGCACTGAGGGTTCAAGCACCCCTCATCAGGCTCTGGTGGAGCCGCAGCGCCCTCAACTCACCGAGCCAGCCCGTGGTGATCCCATCTATGCCGAGAGCACCAAGAGGAGGAAGGCACAGCTGAAGGCTGTTGGCAGCCAGGCAAAAGCAGAGAAGCTGGCCCACGGCACTGCCAAGGAGAAAGCTGATGGGTTGTGGAGGGATGGTGGCTGGGCTTTGGGAGGTGAGAAGGAATACCAGGACTCCACTGGCCAGGTGGCAGCAAAGATAACTATAATGACAGCACACACTGAGGATGATCACAAGACAATATTCCTCAGCAGCCCTGACTCAGCGGTAGGAGTTCAGTGGCCGTGTATCAGCCCTGCTTCCCACCCCGATTTTGGGACTTCATCACCTGCTATTGAGGCTGGACAGATTTTTCAAGCATCTGGAAGTGAAAACGGCACAAGATTTCATCTGGCAGCTCCTGTCAAGACCTCACTTACTGAGAGTCCAGCCATCCCCCCAAAGATGTCCAAAAGCAGCCAGCCAGGCAGCGAGGGGAGCCGTGTGCCCCCAGTCAGCTCCCATGTGGGAAGGTTTGGTGATGACAACAGCCATGATGGAGCTGGTGCTCAGCTGCTGCCGAGGAGCTGCACTGACACAGGTGCCTTTGGGGTGTCCCCTTCTCCCTGCAGTCATGTGAATGGGGTCTCTGTGGAGGAGTCCAGCAGAAGCCTGGCAGGCTCGTCCTATGACAGGAGGCAGAAATACTATAACCCAACGTGGACCAAGCAGTGCCGAATAGAGGAGGAGGAGGAGCAGGAGGAGGAGCAGGAGGTCTTAAACCACCCATGGACAGTAGGAGCTGAGAGTGGAAGAGCTGGTGCCGACTTTGTGGATGACGGCCCGATACTGGAGAGCCAGGCTGGAATCACGAAGTCTTCTTCTTTCTCCTTTGATTTCCCTAAAGACAAGGGCAATGGTATGGAGTTCGCACCACCACCGCCACCGCCGCCGAAAAAGCAGTCCAGGTACAGTCCCGTGAGTGTGTGCATGGTGGTCTGTTAACCCTTTGCAATTGGGATGCTTGCTGCGGGAGTTCATTGACTAGGAGGTACTTCCCATTCTTGTTTTCCTCCTTTACTGTCTAAAGGTGGGCTTTTAGGAGCATGGGAGGTGACTGCACAGCTGAAAAGCTATTTGTCTTTTTACTCTGAAAAGCTGTCTGATCTTTGCAAGTCTTGGTTTGAATGTCATGTGCACTTGTAAAAGCCCTTCAGGGCTGCAAGATATGGCCTTAAGTCCCAATATTCAAGTGAGAACAAGGTCCATGCCCGGGATGGCTGGTTTTTCCCAGGTCAGCTTCATTCTGTCTTGGCAGTTCCTTGGTGTTGAATAGCATAGAAAATCTGTGGTTGCAATCTTCTATTGTAGGTGGAACCGGGCAACTTTTCTTGATGCTAATAACAGGGGCCTCCAAAATCAACATTTTCAGTTTGGCTCTAATGACTTTTTGCTTTCGAGGTGAACTCTCAAAGCTGCAATTTCCCAGGGAGGGCTCCTTGCCTGCAAGCAGGTAATTGGAGCTTGCCCGACATGGGCTTGTTATGTGTGGGAGCCACCCGGCTTCAGGCAACCTTCTGCTCACCGCTTTCCTGGAAGTCAGGTTTGCAGGCAGGGCAACAGCAGGCCCCAGAAAACAAAAGTGAGTGAGGGAGAGCTGTCCATCTGGGAAGGAAATAGCTCTGCTAAGCAATTAAAAAAAACCCTCAGGCTTACAATATTTTGTGCACATTCAGTATCTGCAGCTGTGTGTATCACCAAAAAAAAAAGGGAAAAATAAATAAAAAAATAAGCTCAAATAGGGGAATAAAATTTGTGACAGGTCTAACAGTTGCTTTTGAGTCATCCTGGAAGCGTCTGTGTGCTAGAAAGCCTGTGTGAAAGCAGGCAGGCAAACTGAGGTCAGGGAACACATGGCATCCATGACTGGGATCTCTGGCAGAGCTGTAAACCCTGCCAGGTGGTTGAGGTAGGTGCTGGTTACCCTCTGTGGCTGTAGGGCAGGTTGTGCTACAGGTATTTGTCTCCCAAGGGCCTTGATACCTGTAGCAGAGCCGTGGGGCACCTTACTCAAAAAAGCTTAGTCCTGCCTCCAGCTACCGAAGCCCAGCCAGCTGAGGAGCAGTAAGGAGTGATCTGATCAGGCTCAGGTTTTGCAAGCCCTGCTTTGTTTGTTTGCTCTGAGGGTGCTTTTGTTTTTGTCTCAAGCAAAGCTGTGGCTGCTCCAAGCGTGTCAATGCAGGAACCAGGGTGGGAGGGATAGCTGCATGCACAGCCGGTAAAATCACCACAGTGGCATTGTGTTACCCTGGGCAGGTGTTGCAGCTTCGGGCCGTGGCCTGGTGCTGGAGGAACATCCCCTCTGTTCGTCCTGGGCTGCAGCCAAATACCTGAAGAAGAAGAATCACAAAGATGACTCTGAGGCACATCCATACTCTCCTTAGTGCTGGGCAGCCTGTGGACACGTGCTTATCCCTAGTGGAAGAACCATTGATCCTTCTCTTAGGCTTACGTAGCTCCTCACACAGACAGAGCGCTTCAGCCCAGGACATTCCCTGGTGGCACAGCTGCAAAGGCTCCTTTGGCAGATGGAGGTGAAGCCAGTGTAAACATGGTTGTGGCATAGGCTTGGGGCTGGGGGCTTAGCAGATCAGGGTTCATCTCAGCTGCAGGAAAGGCATGTAACCGTCCTTTTTCCTTCTAGATCTCAAGCTGCAGCAAGGCATTTGATTTCATGCTGGAAAATGAAGTCTGCCTGTTTGACTTCCCTAACGAAATTTAATTGCTTATTTTAAAGAAAACTTGCATGTGTGTTTGAGCTAGTTGTTATAAAGCAGAGAAAGAAGTGAGTCTGTAGATTTTTTGTTCATCTTGGCTTTAACAATTAAAAGGGAAAAAAATTTTTTACAGGGTAAATTCCTTCCAGACACTGAGGAAGCTCTGGTTTTGAAGTAAGCTGTCTCTTAGGATGGCGGAAGGAGCGATTTTAGGGGGGTTTAAAAGTTGTCACAAAAAAGGGAAGATAATGAATTTGTGCCTGTTTTGTCCTATATAAAGCTACGCTGGATCTCTTGCAACTGTTTCTTCATATAATCCTCTCTTTCTGCTTGTTTGAAAGATTATAGATATTTAATGTTTGCTTGGTCTGAAACAGAATGGCAAATAAGTATAATTACAAGGGGAAAGAGGCTGGAAAGGGAAGATGGTAGTTGGTCTTCTTCCAAAAGCTGGGAAGGTAGTTGGCTAAGGAAGGAGCTCACCAGGGAAACTAGGATCCCCAGGACATGTATGTGCAATGATGATTTAAAGGCTCTTTGGTGTAAAATGCTCTAGTATGGCCTTCAGTTTCTTGGCACGAGGAATGAATCTTTGCTGAAATTTATGTCTCTCTTATGCAGAGGATCAGGCTTAAATGATCCTCATTGTTTCTTCTAGCCTCCAAAACCTTGATGGCTAATTTATTTCGTGTGCCTCTTAAAGAAAGAAAACAGCGATGCTGTTTTGCATCTTGAGCTGTTTTCATCACAATTAGTGCCACCTTCAGAAAGCAGTGCCGAAAAAAGCTTCTGAAATTTGCTGAGTGTGCTGGCTTGGGGTAGCAAAGGTGCAGCACAGCACTTCCCCACACCTGTCATCGCTGAACGCAGCCAGGGAGAAAGAGCCTGAGGAGTGCCAGGATTGCCTGTTCCCGTGCTGCTGCCACCGCTTGCCACCGGAGGGAACAGAGCACAGGAGCGTTGCAGAAAAACTGCAATGCTGGGAATTGGATCACCAGGAGAAGAGCCAGGTGTTGGGAACTGGATCGCCAGGAAAAGAGCCAGGTTTGTTCCTCGCTGGGGAGGTGGTGCTGGCTGGTGGGGCTGTGCTGTGTGTTCCTTGAAAGGAATCAGGTCTGTGATGGAGCAGCACTGTACCTGAGGCAGAAAAGTCCTCTTTTCTTACCATTCATGGGGCAGCTGTTTCTCCTTGGAGCTCAGTGTCAGGGTGTACCCCAGTGACAAAACAGACTGGCTTAAAAGGTTGTGATTTATCAGCCGATCTTTTAGGAGAGTTTGTTTCTTTTAAATTTAAAGTCATTCACTCTTCTGTGTGTTTCCTGTCTTACCACTTAAAAAAAGCACAGAGTTGGAAACTGAAATGAGATATTTTACCTTCTTCACCACGTCAGAGTATGTAGTGATGTAATTTTTGACCCACCTACCATCTTAATTTTGTACCCTATCTGAATTTTCCTGTGCATCTCCAGACTTCAAACCCTTGTTTCAGCTTAACCTGTGCTACATAAAATCCCTCTGGTAGAGGGAGGAGCAGTGTGCTCCTCAGAACAGAGCTAGGAGTTCTTAAAAATCCTTTCTTTCCCTTACCTCAGTTTTGGTTTCTCCACATTTGCCAGCTGATAGCAGAAGGATCGGTACAAATCTAAGCTTCAAATGTTGTAAGCTTCTGTATGCTGGGTTTTAATTTCCCTCTGCAACCAGGGGAAGATGCTGGAAGAAACAGCAAGTGGCAAGAGGAGGAAGACATAATTATTCCCGTTTCATGATAGACAAGCATATGGTACAGTGGTGCTTCCTCTTGTGTAATAATTATGCCTAGCCATATGTTACGTTTGATGCTGTAATACAGTCTGGCTGTTCTCTCTTGTGTGCATTAGTTTCATTATTTTATTCTGGGAGGGGGTGTCTTGTTGACATTATTACCAAACACCTCCTGGAGTGCAGTTTGCTGTGTGGTGATTTGTGTGTGCTCTCTGTTCTCCTCTCCTTGCTCCTCTGCCACATGATTTATAAAGCTCAGCATCTCCGTTATCTGTTCAGTCCTGTCATCTGTGCTGGGAAGGAGTGTCCCCCTCCTGCCAGCACAGCAAGGCTGGGAGACCCCCATGACAGCACTGCAGAGTGACCAGGTCTCTGTGTGGGGCAGAGGTGCCTTGCACATCCTCCACTGCTGCCAGCAGGCTGCCCGTGGGATGGCTGCTGGAAAGGAGCAAGCGGGAGCCTGGCAGCTTTTTTGTCTGAGTGGCCTCCCGCTCTCAAAACCTGCCCCTTGCACTTGTGGAAAGTAACTAGATCTCCTTGTCAAATCTCAGACAGGAAATTCAAGCCGAAGGTATGTCCAAAGTTCAGGGATTCCTGGGGCAATATCCCAAGGCATGTGTGTCTGCTGCGGTTAGGGGAGCCAGGCTTTGGTGCCCATCTCCACTGTCTCTCTGAGAAGTGCAAGGCATGCAGTTGGCGGTGCTGGAGTCCTGCAGCAGCATTAGGTGGAACCCTGATCTGTGAAGAAGTGTGAAATTAAACACATGGCTACTGGTCAAATTGAGACACGGGAAAGATGAAGCAAGCCCTGGCCAGAGGTGCAACATGAGAGAAGGGAAATGAGCTGGCTCCCTTTTCAATGTTAAGAGAACTCCAAACTGGGTGGGGGGGTGGGTTTGTTATGTTTTGGTGTGCTTTTTTACAAAACCACTCTTTTCAGTCTTGACTTGTTTTAGGCAGGACTGTGAGAATCATGTGGAAAGTCAGCTGGATGAAATTGTTTATGATGGGAAGACTTTGAAATAGGGAACTGGAGGGGTTGCCTGAATATGCCAGGCTGTTGCGTGGAGGATGTTGAGTAACTGAAGTGTATTTAAAGCTACCAGAATAATTGGAGAGCTGAAAACTGTGAAATCCTGTGGGTTTAGGTTATTAGATTGGGAGAGCTGACTCTGGTGACCTGTTCTTTATGCACAGACACATGATGAAGGCTCTGGTGCTGCTCTTGAAGTTATTGGTTATGTTTTAGGTGCTGAGCAGGCATTTTTAAATTGATGTAAATTAACTACTGTTACATCTTTCTGAAGTGGAGTGTAGCCCACAGGTTTTTACAAGTCAGTGGTGCAACAAACCCAATGTTTTCTTCAGGTTTAAGATGGGTTGGTGCTCTTTATTTCCAACCTCCTTTGGTGATTTCCAATATCCTTTGGTGTAAAGGGCAAGATGGAGAATAGCCACCTGTGCCCTTGCACTCGGGTGAGGTGGAAGGAACACTAGAAAAGCAGGGGGTGTTTGGGTGAGCTGTTAATCAGGGTCCCACGGGCTGTCACAGCGATGAGCTGTTCAGCTCTTGGCATGGAATTTTACTGAAATGGGAGAGTTTGACCCTAGCAAGTTTTCAGTAGTAATTCTTTGGTAGAGTGGGCAGTATTTTGATCTGTGCAGGCTGCAGCCTGGGCTTCAAGCAGGTCGTAGGAAAGGAGGGAGATGTAAGGCAGAGGTATTTCCAGGAGGTATTAGCTGGCCAGGCTGTAACATCTGATACAAGAGCAGGATGTCGTTTAAGCGGCAAACAATTTCTATTTCGGTGCGCCTATTCAGGAACTGCACTTTACATCAGTCACGGCGGTGCGGGGAGGAAACGGGGCTCTCTCTGCATCTGACTTCACCGGCACTGAGGCAGCAGGGGCAGCAGCCAGCAGGGCCCTGGCCGGCGCCGCGCTGCGCCCAGGTTGCTTGGAGGAATAGGTGTGGCTGCGCACAGCGGACCTTGGACCGCGCCGAGCAAAGTCTCATCTCTCTCTGAGTGCGGGAATGGTAAGGCAGCTCCGTGAGTTTGTGTTTAGTGATGGGAAAGAAACAGAAATGCACCAGCTTTTCGGGGGGGCTGGGGGAAGGAATGTGTTTGAAAACATCTCATCTGTGTGAATCAAGACCGGATATCTTGCTAAATCTTCTTTTCTTATGGATTCAAATCCTTCTTTGATTCTTGCCAGGTCAGACAGTGTACCGGCATGGGTGTGCACCCTTGTGTTTTTTCCACCCAAATTACTAAAAGTTAAACATCTGAGAAAGTTACAGGATAAAGTTATATCTTTATAGTAAAAAAAAAAAAAAAAAATTAAGTGCAGTTGGTTACTTTCAACAGCATTGGTCATAACAGACCTAAACCCCTCAAACTCTTTCTCTGTCTTTCTCTCTCTCTCTCATTTTTTAAACTGTGGCTTGTGTGGTGAACTGTGAAGTTTTGTATATCATCCCCAAGAGGCTTGCTGTGATAAATTCATCACTGGTGCAAGACCAGTGTCTCTGCTGAAGTATACCTGAACTGGTTTTTAGAGCCTTATTTTCATCAGCGCTTGAGTATTTTTAGACCAAGGCTGCTCAGGCAAATGAGGAAGTCTGGCAGAAGTTTCTTCCGGGCTTCTCATACACTCTGCTCTCCATGTGGTGGTGTGGACATGAGAGTAAGTGCTTTGTCTGGATTGGGAATGAAGCATTTCTCAATCTTCAAATGAAAATCTCCTGTAGTGTCTTGCTGTGCTTGGGAGTTTTGGACGAGGAGGGGTCCCGTGCGTGTGACCAGGGTTGACACAAGCAAACGGTCGTGCATGTCTTTTGTTTGTCTTTCTCAGCAGCCATTCAGCCGTCTGATTAGGAAACGCCAGATACCTTCCAGCAAGATAGCTGGTGGAAGTCCTTTTACTTCTGTACAAGTCTGCCACTAACCGTTTTACATTCTTAATCAATGTGTTGAATTTTATCAGCAGATTGGCAGTTTAACTTAAAAAATGTGGACTGATAACTTTTGTTTTCTGGCTGACAGAGTCAGAACTGTACCAATGCTAGGAGTGTTTATGCTCTTCTGTGCTGCCTGATTTCAACATTTTCTGTTTTCCCAGGCAGAAAAATGAAGAAAATGTGGGAGAAATTCTTTATCTTAGCAAAAAGTCCAGCTTGTCTAAACTGGTCACTTAAACCATGACCTAGCAGGTTATAAGCCCAGTTTATGGTTGGTTTATTAATTTTTTTTTAATGTGGAAACTGCATGGAAAACTGTAGGTCTTACATTAAAAACTGCATGGTAGGTTCTGCGTTTGGCAGACTCACGTTTTCTGCAGAGCTGCTTCTTCTTTTGTAAGGTGTCAGTTGTTACTGTGATGCTCGGTTGGAGATGATGGACTCTTCTGCTACCTCTGCCTCTGTCATGAAGGAATGGGGTTCACACACCCAGCCTCGACCTGCCTTCTGTATAATGGGAGGAGTGATGCTACTCCTTTCCCTTGAGAACTTTGTTGAAGGCAAACACTGGTGGGTCCCCACTTCCCAGTGGCAGTGGCCAAAATAGGATGTGGTCTAGGACCTCACATGTTCTACGCAAAGATGGTGCAGACTGGGGCTGAATGCTCTTGGCTCACTGGCTTTCCCTCTCTGCTCAAGCACAGCGAGTTTGGCATGAGGACTGCAAGCCTATAACCTGCTCAGAGTCTGTGGGATGCAATTCCCCAGGTGCTGGAGAAAGAAGAAGAGTGCACAGGAATGAGGTGGTCTGGTGTGATAAAAGGCCGTGCAGTGTATGGATAGGCAGAGAGGAAGCTAAGGCTGCTCTCATGTCAAGTCTCCATGCAAAAGTATGTGCAGGGTATCCTTTTGCCATCTGTCTCCTGACTTCTCTTTCACTCTCTCTAGGCACGCTCTGAAAATGAACCCAAATAACACTGAGCTGGAGAGAGTCAGCAACAGCTCTGCAGAGAGCCTCAGCCCACCCTTCAGGAGTGCCCACGTCACCTTCACAGCTGGCTCCAGCGACAGCCTCGACTCGGACACACAGACCGGCAGCGATGGCAGTAAGTGACCACTGGGTACGGGAGAGGTAGCATTGTACCTGAGGCCCACTGCTGGGACAGCATCCTTGGAGCAGGGGTCACAAGGGTCCAATCCCCAGCTCCCCCAGTGACTCTTCATCTTTCCACTTCTACCCTTCTCCCTCTTGATGCACTTTAGATGAATGTGGCAGAGTCAGACCAGCATCATAGACTTTTTCCTCTTTCATTCAGTACATGCCAATATCATTCACCCTGTAGATCTCCTCTGGTCCGGATAAAATCTCCATATAGAAACAATCCTGTTTGTGCTTCACACATTTCACGATGTCACAAGTAGCCCTGCTATAGAAAGTCCTCCATAGATTTGAGGAGTACCAGAAGGAGTTTTGTCCTAGAGGTGATCCCTCCCTCTCATTGTGTTCCCAGTTATTTCTTAAGGGGGAAAAATCTGCCTGCACTCGTTTAACTGAGATTAAAAAATACTTACTATGAAGTCACTTTTTTTCATCAGCGCGTAACTTAGACATGCACTAACGTGTTCAGCAGCTCAGAAAGTATTTCCTTAGCAAGAGCAACCTTCATGTAGTGGAAGTTCTGTCTTTCCAAGAGCAACAATGTGCAGCAATAAAATTAAGAGCCAGAGCTCTGGAAACTCCATTTTTCCACCAGTAACTCGGAGCTTGAGAGTGAGACCTTGCCAGGAAATTGTACAGGAGTAAGAAAAACTCACATATGTTAGATTTTTACTTGCTAGGCACAGAAGCAATTTGCTGTCAAAAATGATAGGGACAAGAGGATTTCTCTGCCTCCACTAACAGAAGCAACTGTTTAAACTCATCGTGGGAAAGATGAGTTTTTAAATGAATACTCAGATGCAGTTTTTCTTGCTGATGCAAGCAAGAAGCTGTGCAGTCAGTCACCGAGTGAGGTGAGCTCAAATTAATTGGCTATGCTGTCATATGTTAAAATATGAAGTGGAGGGGAGCTTTTAAGCCCTTGACACGCAGAAGGACTCTATGCTGAAGGTGCAGAGCACTGTTAGGAGAGTTGTGAAAGAGTTTAATTCATTACCCTCTGCTTGGGGCAGAGCCCAGCAGCATATAAAAAAAAGTTAAGAGCAGTTTGGCATTTGTGGGCTAGGCATGTGGACCGGTTGCCAAAGATTCCAGTGCTGACGTTTGTTTCCTAAGACTCTCTCAAGTAAATCTTGTCTCCTGAAACAGGGATTCAGCTGCATGTCCTGGCAGAGATGCCTCTGGTGAGGTACTCATGGACTGCACACTGAAGAATTTCTCTGGGCTCTATCCTCTGTCAAAGCCCCTTGGATGGAAGTGGCAAGAGGTGCCATGCTGAATGATCCCTGCCTGTGGCTTTTGACAGGGTTTTAATGGAGAGAATCTTTCCTGTGGTCCCATTAGGGTATGATGCAGATGTCTGAGTTTTCATTAAAGCTTGGGGCATGAATCTCAGCTGTTAAGGCAGATGTTTCTCAGCTGAAACTGGAGAGCAGTCACTTGCTGGGCGACTGGGTGTACAGTGCAGGCACACACCTGGGGCAAGGGTCCAACAGGAGTCAGGTACCTCAGCACCCAAGCACTGGGGCAAAACATGTGCTGATTCACATTTCCTACAGAGCTGTTTCTGAGCAGATTGTCAGAAATGGGCTGCTGAAACAGCCTTGCATGGGAGACATACCTTCTGCAGAAGCTGAAATCAATGCTGCTCATTCCTGAGGTGTCTTTCAGTGATGTTGTTGTGATGAGGTACATTACAGGAGGTGCATACAGAGAGCTTTGGCAGTGGAGGAGACATGAAAATTGACCAGTGCTACCAAAATCTGGTGAGGAGGGATAGGTGCCAGCATCCACTCCAGTAGCTGAGAACCAGGGGTCCTGCCCTCACCTCATGTGGTCTCAGGTGGTGGAGCAGCTAACAGGGATTGCTGCTCTGGCTCAGCTGGTGCAAACCTGCAAGTGACACGCCAGGACAGGCTGGGAGCTCAGGGACCTGAGCCCCTGCATTTGGAGGTTGTACGTGATTGCTGGTGAGTCACTTGGGCTGTGACGGAGACAAGTGCCTGCTGCAGGATGACACGAAACTGCCCCAGGGCATTCCTCTGGAGCAGGCAGAAAGCCGCTGTGAGGAAGTGCCTGCTGGCAGCTGAACCCTCAGCAGCTGCTTTGTGAGGAGGAAGGATCGTTTTCTACCACTCTGCAGCTTTGGAAAATAGATTTAAAGAAAGCAATAGATCCTGCTATCTGCTAAACTATTTGCTATTTGCTTGGAGCAAAACCCCACCTTTCACCTTTCAAGGTTTACACTTGCATGCAATTTGTCAGCAGAGTCCCGTTTGTCATTCACGTGGCATGGATAAATTCCCTTAAATTATTGTCTCTCTTCTTTTAATTTCCCCTCCACTCCTTACTTGTTCTGTCTCTATGACCTGAAATTATTGCTCTTTATTTCAATGTTAGATCACCTTTTTGTCCTTTTTTTAAAGTCCCACTTCTTTCATGGCATGTTAACTGTATTACCTGTCTCCAGCCTGGCCCAGATAGGAAAGCAGCTGCTATGGCTGCCCAAAATGAGCCATCCAATCCATGTGCAGTTGGCATGTGGAGCTGCTTGGGGTTTAGTGGTAGGTAGTGGGGCCAGCCTGCCCCCTGAGCAAAGAAGTCTGACAATAAGCTGGGAAACAGGCAGTGGGGGGAAGGCCAGATTTTTCTTCAGCAAGATGGAAATTGCCAAAATTCCAGGCTTGCTCAGCGATCCTTTTCCAGTGTGAAGCAGAGAGAAAGGTTCAATATACCTTGGGGTGCTCCAGTACAGCCAGAGGGCTGGAGCCGCGGGCCGTGAGTCACTCTCCTTATCATGCCCTGCTGCTGAAGCACTGGGTGGCAGCTCCCAGGTGAGAGAGGCTGTATTTGAAGGACTGTCCTTGTATCAAGTGCTTCATTCTTACCTCCCTGTGGATGACATCACAGCTTAAATATTTACCCTCTACTACCTTTTTACTACTGTATATGCAGTTCATAGGGGAATGGTTTCGAGGGTGGGGAAGTGCATTTCTCTACATGGCTGGTTGCAACCTGCTTTGTAAACCTGCTCTATTAAACTGGATTAAATCCCTAACTCCTCCAGTGAAACTTTGCAGTTGTGAATAGCTGAAGACTGTGCGCTGGGTTCAGATGTTGTGTTCTTCCCAGCCAGGGCCCTGGGGGTGGCAGGGATATAGAGAAGGACCTGTGCTCTCAGCTTGCAAGGCCCACTCATGGCATCTTCTTGTGTGTTGCTATCCCCTAGGACACTCGTCTGAGCCGAACTACTCGCCCCCTCCAGCTGAGAGCCAATTGTTTCCCCCTGTCCCTTTCCTTCCTGTCTCCACTGAGGATGGCCCCTCCTCTGCCCCCAGCTGCCCGCCCCCTCTGCCCCAGAAGAAGACCGTGATCAGAACTGTGTCTTCTCCAGATGGCTTTTTTGGGGGACAGGCATCTTCAGGCAAAGCAGCCAGTGCTGCCAGCCCCAGGCTGAATGTCAGCCACTCTGAGAGCAATGTCTGCCTCCGAGAGGAGCCTCCCTTCATCCACCCAGCCAGCCTGGGGGGCCGCCCCGGTGCCTTCTCCTCCTCCGAGTCCCTGGAGAAAAGCTCCAAAGGAAACAGCTACTGGGGCTCGAGCACTGGTAAGAGCACAGGGGCTTGCGGCCCCAGCAGAAACCTCCAGTCCCTGTCCTCCTCGCAGCTCAGTGTGTCCAGCCAGGTGTCATCGGCCTCCAGCCTCCACAACCTCCTGAGCAACATCGACAGCAAGGAGGGGGTGTACAGCAAGCTGGGGGCCCTGTACGCCGAGTCCCTGCGCCGCCTGGTTGCCAAGTGCGAGGACTGCTTCATGCGGGAGCAGAAGAACGAGCTGCACTTCAGCGAGAACAACTGGTCGCTCTTCAAGCTGACGTGCAACAAGCCCTGCTGCGACTCGGGGGACGCCATCTATTACTGTGCCACTTGCTCCAAGGACCCTTCTACTACCTATGCTGTGAAGGTAAGTCCACAGCCAGGAGGAATCCAGGCTTACCTCCATCTTCTAGATGGAGATGTGTGCACTATCAGCACACGGTGTCCCATGCAATGTCTCGTTTTCTCTGCTTGTATTTCTCACTGGTGAAGTTTGGCAAGCAAAACCCCTTCCAAAAATTGCCACTTTTTCCCTACTTGCTTGCAAAGGTTAATTTGGAGAAGGAGTTTTCATTGTAACAAATGCCAGTCAGATTTAGCTTATTGCTAAAGGCGTCTGAAACCCAACCATTTTCTTTCTCTGAAAACATCTTTGTGCAAATACTCTGTTGCAAACTCAGAGGCATTCGCCTCTGATGACACAAGCTGATGAAAGGCTGCTCAAAAGACAGCGTTTTTGCCTCTGCCTGCCTTTTAAGTGGAAGGTCTGACCCAGATACTATGTGAATGCTTATATGATCTTGGAACTACAGACAGTAAGATATTGCAGATCCCAATTAAACAATGCGAGGCTGACCCAGACATGCTGTGTAAGGTCAGGTCTGAAATATTTTCCTGTAACTCCACGGAATACATGTTTTGAAATGGAAACTTGAGGTGCAATAGTTCAGCTCTTTGAAACCTGGATAAGTAAGCTTATCCAACCTGTTCCATGGACATCCTGTGGATTTTGGGTTCTTGATCCATGGTACTACTTGAATACAGAGATTTTAATTTCCATTCTGACTTAACACTAGGGACATCTCACTGCTGCTTATTCCTCAGGTTGTTTTCAAAGCCTAAAGTAATTCCCAAAAAAGCACTGTCAGAGATGCATTAAGGAAGGAAAAAAAGGAAAAAAAATCTCTGCTGAATTTTTTCCGCCATTATGAACTCTAAGGGTTGTTTTAGGATGTTTTAAAACATCCCTAAGGGATGTCCTAGTTAAGTGATAGTTTCAAAGCCAGTTCATATTCTAAAGGAAGTACAGTAAACCCAACAGGGGGGCTGTAAATAACCAGAATGGAATTAGATGAGATCTTGCACCAATAGCCTTAGTCCAGCACTCAGAGTTGCAGCTTTTCTTGTGCATTATACGTAAATCCATCACAACTTTCTTCCTGAACCCTAAGAACTGTGTAGTGAACTGTTGTGCTCCTTTTCAATCTGCAGTTCCCTGTGGCACACCCACACCTTTGCTTTTGCCTGCCGTGTTAGGTGGGGTTCAGTAGCTCAGCTCTGTGGCTGTAGAGCATGAATTCGTGCCAAGGCAGAAACAGCACATTTCAGCCTCTTGACAGGACTGCACTTGTGTCCCTGTGTGTGAAGTGGGCTTACTCTGTGCCCTTGGTACACTGCAGAGCGTCCTAACAAAGTCAAAACCACTGCAGCAAAGCCTAAATCTGTGCCAGCATGGTGATGTTGTGTATGTGTTTATCCATGTGCATGGATACGGTTCTTGAGTGCCACCATCCCTTTGGCAGCCAAAGTAGGGAATGAATAATTGTGAAACATTACAATTGGCTGATCCCTAGCTGCCCCTGCTGGCTTCTGGTATAGATTTTTTGAGATGAAAGAGATCACAGACCTGTAGTTAAAATTAGACTTGGAGAGCTCAAAATGGGCAGAGGATCTGACTTGAGCCAAGGAGCCTGTTGAGGAGCAGGAGCCAGAGTCTGAGCTGTGCACAGATAGACATGGCTATGAATAAAACAGTTGGAAGGAGCCAGGGTTACATGAAATGGCTTTAGAGGAATTAAGCCAAGATATGCTCCATGCCTTGGCTTCTTTCTCCTCCTAGAGGTGCGTGACTAAGCCAGCCCCAGGCTCCTACTTGGAGCTTTCAGCATGGAGGATGCCTCTGGTGCAGCCAAAGTCAAGAAGAATGGCTGGATGGGGAAGATTTCCCTGCATTCGTTTGGCTGTAGTTGTTCTTCCAGAGACTCCTCTCTTGCCAGGAATTCTCCCCCTTTTCCTATCCTTTGCATGTCTTTCCTTTGGGAGGAGGAACAAGCAGGTTTGTTAGCCAGAGGCCTGGAAGGGCTGCTCTGCATTTGGGGACCTCCTGGTTCATCCTGGGTCCCACTGCATTCATCTGCATTCTGCCAAAGCTTGTCTTTCCACAAATTAGCCATGGCAGGGTATTTTTGTTTAGAAAAGAGGACAATAGGGATTTGAAATGCCCCATCTGCTCAGTGTTGTCTCATCCAAGTGAATTACCTGCGAATGCCTAGATTCAAACCCTTTCTAGAGGAATACAAAAGCAGCCCTCTTCTTCAGCTCCTCGCTATTCTTGTGTGTATTTTAACTCGGAGGCAAAATTGATTTCTCTTATGATTTTGCATGCATGCTATGACTGGCAGTGGCACGCTCCAGGGTTTGAAACCTTTTATGCTGAGTTTCAGCCTGTTGCTTATTCCTGTGGATGGCATATAAACACATCGTTAAATAAAGGAAAAGTATAATAGAAATGCCAGAAGGCCCCATAAGCTAATGGATATTCCTATAATAATCCTGGGTTTGAGTCTCTAATGCAGTGTGAAGCTAAAATATGGAAGAAAATGAAGATAGAAGTCATGTGGGTTAAAGAGAATCCAGGTTGTAAAATGCTTTTTTCTCCCTAGAGTTTGCTGCACTCTCACTTCTTTCTAGGCCTGTTGTAAGCTCACATTTTCTCTTTGGTGTTTTTTTGCCTGTGCTGAGGAGTACAGCTTGTTGCTGGTTTCCCTTAGCCATTGATTAGGGGTTTGAGAGTAGTTGCTGACACAAGGAAGTGGAATGGTTGAGGAGGATGTGAGAGTGGCTCCAGGGCTTAGGACCAGAGAAGGATCAGGTGGGAAGAAAGTGCTGGAGGCCTATGTCCACCCCTCACCACGAACAGCACTATTGCTCACTGTCACCTCACATTGCATGGGGCCTCATCCAGGAGTGTTAACTATCTCCAGAGATGGAGACAGCATGTCTTCTGCCACAAGCTTTGCTTTTCTCCCTTCAGGAATGTCTCTTGGGTTGCAAGTGTTTATCTCAATGACATCTGTGATGTAAAAAATATGTTGCTTCTGTTGGCAATGAAACAACATCTTCAGAACTTATTTACGGTAGGACTACTGTCCTCCGTTCCTCCAATTACTGGGCATTGCCTGGCAAAGGAAGTCTGCCCAGAAATGCAACCCAGACATCTGGTTGCTAAGGTTGGGCTGTTGCAGGACAAAAACAATCCTCAAGCCAGGAGATAATTTAAAGCACTTAAGGCACCAGTGCTTATCCTGCTTCTACTGTTGTCTTCTGTAGCATCTGCAAATCGCAGCTTAGGATCCCACCTCAACTTCTGGTCTCTGCCCTGTCTCTGTCACTGGCTGATGGTCTGTTCTTTTGGTCTCTCCTCATAGATCTGTAAAACCCAGGAGTCCAAGGTAGCTGCTTCATACTGCAGCCCTGCAGTGCCAGTTCACTTCAACATCCAGCAGGACTGCGGGCATTTCGTGGCCTCCGTCCCCTCCAGCATGCTGCTGGCCTCAGATGTGGGGAAAAGCATGCCTGGAGATGGCTTCCATCCTTCCCGCACTGCCAGCGAGCACGACTGTGTGGTGGTCATCACCCGCGAGGTGCCGAGCCAGACCACTGCCGACTTCGTGAGGGACTCGGTGATACTGCACCAAGCCAAGCCGGAGCTGTATGAACGTCGTGTTTGCTTCCTGCTCCTCCAGCTCTGCAACGGCCTGGAGCATCTCAAAGAGCACGGCATCATCCATCGTGACCTGTGCCTGGAGAACCTCCTGCTTGTCCCCTGCAAGCCCCCCATGAGCTGTGTGAAAGCCAAAGATGACAAACACTTACCCCGCCTCATCATCAGCAATTTTTTGAAAGCTAAACAGAAGACTGGAACTGGAGACTCCAAGCTGAAGAAGAGTCAGGCCCGGCTGGCCCCGGAGATTGTGTCGGCTTCTCAGTACAAGAAGTTTGATGAGTTTCAGACTGGTATTCTCATCTATGAACTGCTGCACCAGCCCAACCCCTTCGAGGAGAAGGTGCACCTCAGGGAGCAGGAGTACAGCCCTGAGGACCTCCCTGCTCTACCCAGCCTGTCCATCTACTCCCGGGGACTCCAGCAGCTGGCACACCTACTACTGGAAGCAGATCCTATCAAGCGTGTGCGGATCACCGAGGCCAAGCGGATGCTGCAGTGTCTGCTTTGGGGGCCCCGAAAAGACCTCATGGAGCAGCCCCTCAGCCAGGAGGAAACCCTGCGCCAGGTGCTGCAGAACTGGGTGGACATGAAGCGTGCCCTGCTCATGATGAAGTTTGCAGAGAGGGCTGTGGACACGGAGCGGAGCGTTGAACTGGAGGACTGGCTGTGCTGCCAGTACTTAGCATCTGCTGAGCCAGCCTCCCTCTTGCACACATTAAAACTGCTGCAGCTGCTCTGACCTTGGATGTGTCTCGGAGGCAGCTGAGGGCTCCTGGTTGCCTTGTGGCTAAAGGTACACAGCCCTTTTATATGTGGGAGGTTTGAGTCTCAGCTGTGAATGCACGTTCAGCTCCTGCCCCACACTCCAGTCTGAGTGCACAAGGCATGTTTAGTATCCTCAGCACTGTTAATTTGTGAGCAGGCAAAACTGGGAACCTACCCCTGTTCTGGGGGATTTATGTTTTTTGGTATGGTAAATGTGGACTAATAAACTCCTGCCTGCGTGTGTGCATGTTTCTAATGAACTCACTGTACCAAGTTGATTTCTGCGCCTGTGGAACAGTGCTCTGATCCTCACCTCTCCCAAAGCATTGGAGCCTTTTTGCCTGGGAACACCACCACGCTCTAGAACCACTGTCCATCCCATGGATCATCCCTGGGCCACAGGGATGAACAGGTGGCTGCTTCTCCTCAGGAGCAAGGGCAGTTCACATAATGATCCTGTGCAAGGGAGAACCCAGGCCTTTCAAGTTCACATCTTTTGTGGGTTTTGGCATCCATTTTGCTTCTCACTTTCAAAACAAAAATCCCTGCTTGTTTCTGTGTATCAGTTCTATTTTTCTCTGTGGGCCGTTCAATATCAGCTGCCTGTTACCTTCATTAGATACCAATACAGCCTGGCTTTAATGTCTGGTGGTGCAGCCAAAGTGGAGCACCACTGTTGGATGTGAAGGTGTGAGAGAGAGCTCGGGATGGGTGTGTTCATGAGGATGATGCTGCACGCTGGGAATTACCCCTTGTAAAGCTAATGAAATGGAAAATCCCCAATTCACCTCCAAGGCCTTGGGGGGGAAGTCAGGGCCAGGTTGCTTTGCTTTCCCCATCCCTCCAGCTCCCTCCCTTTGCCTGGTAATTCACCTGTCCCTTGTGTCTAACATTTATTTAACTCCTTTATCGAGAGATGAGCTGGCACGTGAAAGGCTGGGGCCACTGCGGGCTGGCAGGGTCTTATTGCTGCTGGGGTTTGAATTAGAAATGCGTAGGGCTGGGTGCGCTGCAAACACGTTTCCCCAACAGATGGGATGCAGGAGCAGCACAATGACAGGTGGAGAAACTGGCCTGGCTCCCTTCAACCCCTTTCCCTCCATCCATAGAGCAGCCACTCAGATTGGGAGAGAGGTGATGCTGCTGAGAAAAAAAAGATTTTTCAAGAGGTTGTGGGCTTCTTTTGCTCTTCCACCCCAACATGAGGCAGAGATGAGCTGCCCTGCTCCTGACACCAGTTCTGCAGCCCTTGGAGAAGTGGTAAGTTTGGGACATTTGGAGAGAGCCCAGCATCAGCTTATCTCAGACAGGATGTCACTAGCTGAGTTACCCGCCTCCCAGCTCTAATGGAGAAATTCATGAGCACCTTCCTCCAGCCTTGATTCACCTCCAGACACAGCCTGCTCTTTTGGGGAATTTTAATTTCTCAGGTTTTCTTAACACTTTGTGTACTTACTGTGAATCTTTTCCAGGCTTCTCACCTGGATTTTTCTTTTATTTTATCTGTTTGGCTATGGTTGCTGCTGATGGGAGGGGATAGTTCCTTGGCTGGGCACCCATTTGCAATGAATTTCCCCTGATCCCCTTAGGGAGGAGGCTGTGCACGTCCCTGCCTGCTGGAAGAATGTGGGATGGCTCCAACTGCGACCGCTGGGAATTTTTTATACACTGGCTTTCTTGCATCTGACTTTTGGGTCCACTTCCCTCCAGTGAAGTTAGCAGGAGCTTTCTGGCTTGGGAACCACTGTCCATCCCATGGATCATCCTGGACACAACGCTCTGGAAGGTCTGGCTCTGACTTGCTGCATGTGGTCTCACATGGACCAGCAGAGTGATGAAAGAGCTGGAGAACCTGTCTGAAGGAGCCCAGCATGTTTTTCTGAGATAAGATGAAGAGATGACTCAGTTTCCAAGCATGAATGTAGGGAAGAGGTTGGTGGCAGCTCTGCAGGAGAGCTCTGAAGGAGACAGGGACTGGCCATGACATCCAAGTTGTGCTGAAAATGGGGAGATAATTTGCAAATCAAGTGGCTTGCAAAGCTTTAGCTGGGTACTCAGTGGGACTCAAGAGGTAGCCAAACATTCAACCAGCCCACATAACACAAGACTGGATCCATTTTGCATGGTGAGTTTCAATTTAGTGACAAACATTGTTAGAGGTATTGGCACAGGGCTGGCATGGCGTGGGATGTTAACTTGATCAAAACTCTCTTGAGTTTGGGTACTTGAGTCTGATTCTGGTGTTGATCTTGGCACCTTGCAGCAGCATTCCCACCAGACCAGAGGCCAACAGTAGTCTTTTTCACCTATATATTTTTTAGATTGGGTGGATGGCCTCTTGGTCTCATATAGACAGAAATTCTTAGCTCCAGGCTTTCCTGGTACTTTCCCCTATGATAGCTCATGCTTCTTCTCCACCCTGAACAGTCCTAGGTTTTGGGTCTTAGGGTCAATGCTTGAACTGGAGAAGTGCATTAGGATTTCTGATGTGTAGCTGTTGTGGGGAAAGTGACACCTAAGCCTCAGCTGAGTTTGAGGACTTTGCTGTCTTATGCCCCCCTTGTCTGTGCTGGCCACACCATGCCATGGGCAGCAGCTTCCCTTTTCCTAGCAGGCATTCTTGCCCCCATGCCCAGGAACCTCTGCAAGAATGGTGGAGGGGATGGATCATTCCCTGTGTGGCAGGGGTCACAGGTGACCCTGCACCCTGGGGGCCAAGTGTGTCACCCACTCAGGGGGAAGGAGGACTGCAGGACATGTCTGACTGGGAACAGAGCTTGAGGTCTCTATGCTGTAGGGACAGTGCTGAGGAGCAGTGACTGAAGGAGCACCACAGACCCCAGTATCTCACTGGTGCTGCTGGATGGGGAAGGGGGTGTTTTCTTGTCTTGTGCTGCCCCCAGGCAGCCTGGCAGCCCCTTTCCCAGTGGTCCAAGTGAACAAGAAAGGTGGATGTGCTGCACAGAAACTGTCTTATATTTTGCTGTATTTGTGCAGGGTGTATTTTAAGAGCAAGCGATACACTGGAAAGAAGCTTTTTCCATGTCAATTTTGGCATGCATGGCATGCAGCAACAGCCTGGTTTCACAGGACTCGTTCTGCCAAATCCATGGAGCTCGATATTTGACTTTGCTGAGTAAATATTTCTGAAGGCCTTTGCAGTGCCTGCTTAAGCAATTCTCTGCTATGGTTCTGAAAAAATGCCCTTGCTTTTCAAGGAGCAGGAACAAATTTCCACAGCAGCGCTGGAAATATTGACACACTGCTCATGCCTCTCATTTTATACCATCAAAGGCTGGGCGGTGGAAGCTTGTGAGCCATAATGAAGCATGTGAGTCAGCATTATTTGTTTCATTTCCCTGTGCTAAACAAGCAACAGCCAGTTCCTGGCGAAGGAATTAATTGTTTGACAATAGAGCAGGCGAGCAGAGCAGGCTGACCACTGTCAGAGCAAACTCTGGGCATGAAAGTCAAGCAGATATGACTCAGAGGCAAGCTTTAGGCATATAGTGCTGTTCTGGAAACATTTTTGGTTGCATCTTTTTCTCTCCTTCAGAAAAAGGAAGGACATAAATGGGAAGGGAGTCTATGAAATAAGGCTGAGGTCTGAACTGAGCTCCTGTCTCAGACTTTTCTGTGACCTTAGGAAAGCTGCTTAACTCCCACCCACAAAGCAGAGATGATCACTTTCTGTGTTACAAAGCAGAATCAACCACAAACCTCACAACTTCACATTTTACTGTGTTAGGCAGGACATGAAAGTATCTAAACGAGGAAGAAATTAAGAAATAAATGCAGTGATTTATTAAAACATAATATTGCAAAATTCCTTCCTTTATTTTCAGGCACCAGTCCCTCCCTGCCTTTTTGCTACTTGCTGCCATTACAAATTTGCTGAGCACTGACTGTAAATGGCCCACTGCTGCTTGTGGCAAAGGCCACAACACCCTCTGGATGATCCCGATTCCTTTGTGGCTGAGTTTTTTCCCTTTAGCCTTCACAAAGAATAGACACAAACATAGGCTGAAGAAATAGAGCTGCTTCTTAGGGGAAAACACAGCAGAGGAGTGAACCAACAGTGCAATCATGGGATGGGATGTGCTGAAGGGGTTGAGCTGCCCTGCCATCCAGTGGGAGCTGCCAGGAATCATCCAGACTTTCCAGCAGGCTCAGATAGCCGCAGCATGCTGGGCATCCCAGAAATGGCATTGCTGCTCTGGGACTGCAGCTCAGAGCTGTCTCCCCAGGATGGGTGCTACCTCTCCCATGCACTTCAGAGCCTGTAGTGCGAAGCTTGTGGGGTAAATCACAGTGATGATATTTTTCTCTGTCACTGCCAGGATGATCTCAGCTACCAGAGAACAAGTGGAGAAGTGGAATCCTCCTCCAAGTCCTGAAGAACCAAGGTAGCAAGAAGCAGAGATCAAACCCTTGTACTTGCAGAGACCCCAGGTATTCCCTCCTGAGCCAGTCAGCTCCTCCCATGGCCAGGAGTGAGCAGGGTGGAGAAGTGAGTCTGCTGTAAGTTGCTGGGCCAGGAATGCCCCAAATACCTTTGAAATACTCCAATTCCCCCCACAGTGCACAGAGAGTAGTGCTCTCCTCACTGGGAACTCACCAGTCCATGGATGGCTCTCAAAATGCCTTTCACATGAATTTCAGAAAAGGAGCACCTGAGTTACTTAAGGCACGTGAGCAAGAGGTATCTTGGAGAGGGAGGAAAAGGATCAGGAAGACCATTTTCTGCACTTCTTTTCCTCTCAGCTACAATTTCTGGGTGCATTTGGGCTGCCTTTTTGCAGCAGCACAGCACCAGGCTGTCAGCAGTCCCATGGGACTTCTCAGGGCTCCCACAGCAATAGGACCAGAGCAAAGGGGTCCCCCAGCCAGCTGGGCTGTGTTAGTCAGAGTGCTGCCAGCACGTGGAGGGAGGTGATCCTGCTCCTCTGCTCAGCACTGAGACACACCCGGTGTGCTGGGTCCAGTGGTGGACTCCCCAGTATGTGAGAGACATGGACATACTGGAGAGAGTCCAGCAAGGAGCTGATGATGGTGAAGGGACTGGAGCATGTCTGATCAGAGAAGCTGAGAGAGCAGGGACTATTCAGCCTGGAGAAGAGAAGGCTCAGACAGGGGGAGCTTATAAGTGTACTAGTAAGTACTGACAGGGAGAATGAAGGACAAGAGGTGATGAACACAACCTGAAATGTGTGAAATCCCATCGAGACTCAGGAATGTAACTTCTGTATGTGTGTGCATTTTGTGTGTACGTGCTTGTATATGTGTCCTGTGTGTGCTCATGCTGTGTGCTGTGCTAGGAGCAGGGCTGTGAGTGTTGTATGTTTTGTGTTGTGAGTGTGGCTACGTGTTCTGTGCATTGTTTGTGTGTGTGTTGTGCTCAGTGTGTGCAGGATGGTGGTTCAGGGCTCTGTACGGCCCCAGGCAGGGCTCGGTCCTTTGGGGGTCCCAAGGGGGAGCAGCTTCAGCCCCAGAGAGGTCACAGATGGGGTCAGAGGCATGTGGGAGATGGGGCGTCTGACAGTTTATGGGGCAGACATGGGGGAATTTGGGGGTACCCAGGGGGTTATGAGGCATGTGGGAGGTTGGGAAACCCTGTGGGAGTTACGGGGCATCCAGGAAAGCAATGTGACACCCAAAGGGTCAGGATACTGGGGAGAGGGCTGGGTGCACATCCGGGAGATCAGGGGCCCTTGGGTGGGAGGGTGGTGGTGGTTATGGGGCGCCCATGGGAGTTGTGGGACACCCAAGAAAGGGGAGAGGGCACAGGAGAGGTCAGAGACACCCTAGGGGGCTATGGAACACCCAGAAGGCTGGGAAAACCCACGGATTTATAAAGCACACGGGGGCCAAGTCCACCTTGAACAGATCACGGTGGATTTGGCTGGGGTCACCCAAGGGGCTCAGGGGCACCCGGAGAGGGGTATGATTGCAGGGTCCCCCCAGAAGCTGGTGCTGGAGCCCAGGCCTCTGCTGCCTCCTTTATTGCCAGCACTAACAGAGCCCCTGACGGGAGGGAGAACCCGCGCCGAGGGTCCGTGCCGCCGCCGTGCCAGGCCTCACTGCGGGGCCGCGTAGGTGCCCGCGAGGTGCACGGGCAGCCCGTCCTGGCAGGCCACGCGCACGTGGTGCTGCAGCTGCCGGGCCCGGTAGGCGCAGGGCGGCCGGGTGTCCCCGCCGCGCAGGCGGCAGGCCGTGAGGCTCACGGCCCTCGGGGTGCTCTGGAACCCCATGGCGTCGGGCTCCTGGGAGCAGGCGGCCACCAGGACCGCGGCCGGGGCGTGCACGAAGGTGTTGGAGGGCTTGCAGGGCCTGCCCGGGGCCGTCACGCGCCGCCGCGCCAGCATGGTCTCGCAGTAGCGATGCGCCGCCAGCGTGGACGTCCGGGGATTGTCCACGTGCTGCCGCAGGAACTTCTCGTAGCGGGTCTCGCCCACCGCCCCTGCCAGTGCTGCCAGCACCAGGGTCATGCACAGCACCCAGCCCGCCATGGACGCCTGGGGAAAGGTGGGGTTAGGGCCATCTGGACTTCTGGGCTCCCGACTGGAAATCCCACCGTGGATACTTGGTTATTCTACAAATTCCCCCTCCCAAACACCTGGGTCCCACACAAATCCCTTCCCAATGCGTGGGGACCCATCTCTGGACAACTGGGATGTCTGTGGATCTCGCCTGGATGCATGGGTCCCCTACAGTTATGCACTCCCCAGAAGCCTCAGTCCCCTATGGAA
The DNA here is from genome assembly GCA_014706295.1 of Lycocorax pyrrhopterus obiensis. Classification (NCBI taxonomy): domain Eukaryota; kingdom Metazoa; phylum Chordata; class Aves; order Passeriformes; family Paradisaeidae; genus Lycocorax; species Lycocorax pyrrhopterus. Next base: position 45,119,822 of record JACSVZ010000006.1, on the reverse strand, counting down.
CACCCCCTACCTGCTCCTCAGTCCCCTGGCTCCCATATATATCCACCCCGCACCCTGACACCCAGGTGCCATACACAGCCTCCCTTCCCCACTGGATGCTTGGGTTCCTCACAGACCCCTCCCACAAACATTCTGGTCCCCTGTGCACCCCTCACCTGCACCTGTGTGCGCGCCTCAGTTTCCCTTATGGCCGCAGGGTCTCCAGGATCCCTCCCACTCCTCTGCACCTCTTTTATACTGGCCCCAGCTGTGCCCAATGGGCAAGGATCCAGGAGGAGGGGCAGGGTAAAGAGCAAGGTCCAGTGGTTGTCTGGGGGAGCCAGGTGTCCAGGAGGCCCTGCTCACTTTCATAGCCCCCCAAGGTCATTAGGTAGTCATTAACGAACCACGTGACTGTCTGCGTGCGTCCCCTTGGGTGGCCCCTGCCCACTCTGGCCTTGGCCACCTGTCCCATGAAAGGCAGGATACTTGGGTCCCTTTGGGTGGCAGGGCAAGATACCTGGTTCCCTGGTGGGGGGCAGGATGTCACTGTCACCTCTGGGACAGCTGACAGATGTTCCTACAACTCTTGGAAGATGTGGCATATCCATGGCTGTTCTGCAGTGCTAAGGGACCTACGTGTTCCTTTTCCCTGTGTCCCCTTGCAGGCAAATTCATACCCCTGGGAAGTGCCAGGATGCATTTTTCCTCGCTGCTACCTCCCATGTTCCCAGCTACTCCATTAATGCAGAGACAAGCAAAGATCCAGGAGCCAGCCTGAGCCCATCAAATGCTCCTGTCTCTTGATCACCGTAATGGAGCCCCAAGGAAAGCGTGTCCCCTCCAGAGGGAGAGGCACGCAGTGCCCAGGAGAGGCTGTCACGCCTGGGTGCAAGTGGTCTCCATCCTCCTCTTCAAAGACATCAGAGAGACTGTGATGGGAAGTGGCAAACAGAGAATGAGGTCTTGGGCAGCACCTTTCCCGAAAGAGCTGTAACAATTCCAAGATTGGCCATGGTGAAGGTGCAGAAGGTCCTGCCCTGGGCTCTGGTGGCATTTCTACATCCTCTGAAGAAATCCTCCTCAAAGGTGCACAGCCCCTACAGTGGGAACAGCTCCGGCTCCTGGCCAAAACCTTGCAGACACGGAAGGCCAGCACAGCCCCCTTGCAGACCCCCTGCTCCTGCTGAGCATGGAAGGAGAATGGGGACTCTCATCATGGCCCCTTGGACACACTCTGCTTTCCACTGTCCTGGTGTGGGTGGAAACGGGATGGTGTCCACAGAAGGGAGAACAAGCACGGATGCTTGACAATGGGCTGTCTCTAGCTGGCATAGTACAGGTACCTGTGCTGGATCCCATCCTACCTGGCAGAGCCTCAGGCATATCCTTGCCAGAGGTTGCTGTGAGATTCATTGGTGAACCACAGCCTGTGGTCACCTCTTGTCCCTGGGGAGTCCCAGCTGCCTGCCGCTGTCCTGGGCACGGCTTCTCCATGCCCCATCCCTGCCCACGCAGGGGGGCCGAGCAGACCCTCCTCCTGCCCCATCGCCATTTGGGGCAGCCAAGACCAGCAACTTCTGGCTGTCCCCTCGGCACCCCATGGCCTGGGAAAGGTGCCGATTTTGGGAGCTCTCTAAACACAGAGTATAGTTTAGAAAGGAGACATTGTTTATTCTGCGCGGGATGCAAGGTGGAGGTTTGACAAATCAAACACACCACGGGGTAAAAAGTGACATCTTTTATTCAGTAAAATTTACATGAGCCCTCCTGTCTAATGCATATTCCCCGCCTACCGATGCATATTTATTTGTATGACGTACTCTTACGCGATGCTTGAAATACAAAGTTCTTTTCTTTATCAAGCAACTTCCATTGCAGAAGATACCAGACGACATCAGTTACGTTTACAAAAGGTGACAGGATTCAGCCTGGGGACAGATAATTCGGCTTGAAGACATCAGAAAGGGCAGGACGTGGAACCTGCCTTTCGCCCAGGCACAGTCGGTGCAGCGAACCCCGTCCCTGCGGCTCCGCCCGCCCGGACAGCGGCCCCACTCGGGCATCCCCATTCCCAGCGCTGCGCTGCGCTCGGGCCGGGAGTCCCGAGCCGGGCGCTCCCGGGGCCGGGCGCTCCGCAGGGATCGGTGTCCCTGGCCGGGCGCTCCCGGGGCCGGGCGCTCCGCAGGGATCGGGTGTCCCTGGCCGGGCGCTCCCGGGGCCGGGCGCTCCGCAGGGATCGGGTGTCCCGGGCCGGGCGCTCCGCAGGGCTCCAGGCGGGGGCGCTCACGGGCATAGGCTTGCAGAGCGCTCCCCCCGCGCCCCCCGTGCCGTTGGTTCCATCCAGCCGTGGTACGTCCCGGGCGGGCCGCCCCCGCTCCCCGCGCCGGGGGCGGCCCCGTTCTCGCAGGTCTCGCGCGAGCGCCGGTCTCGTATAATCTCGCGGGAGCGGGCGCGCCCCGCCCTTTCCGCGGCCCGGGCCGGACGATGGCGGTCGGGAAGAACAAGCGCCTCACCAAGGGCGGCAAGAAGGGCGCCAAGAAGAAAGTGTGAGGGCCGCCGGGGCACGGGCGGGCGGTGCCCGGGGGCGCCGGGCGGGGCGCCGCGGCGGCGGGATGCCGGGGATGCGGGGCGGATGGCGGCGGCGGCCCGGCCGGAGCAGGGCCGATGCTGTCATGGCGTCAGCCGTGCGGGCGTGGGCCTGACGGGGCGGGAGCAGCGGCGGGCATTGGGAGAGGAAGGTCTTTCTGCGGCCCGGTTTGGCCTGAGAAAGTCGGTAAAAAAATCTTCTTCATTTGATTTAAGGGTCGACCCTTTCTCCAAGAAGGACTGGTACGATGTCAAAGCTCCGGCGATGTTCAATATCCGAAACATCGGGAAGACGCTTGTCACCAGGACCCAAGGAACTAGTGAGTAGTTGGGGTTGGCGCAGTAGAGGGGGTTGTGTTTGCTCCATGTGCTAGCTCCAAGCAGTTAAAGAACTTCTTGGATAAAAAACTGCTGACAAATGGGTTTTCCTTGTACTGTTAGGAACCTGGAAACTAGAAAAATTGGATGATTTGAGTGGGTCTTTTTTGAGTTGACCCGCGTTGCTTAAATAAATGAACTGCAGGGAGGTTCATACACCGGGCCCTTGTTTGTACAAGAATGCCGAACCATGGAAGGAGGGGCCTGAAGTTTCTTTCTAATGAGCTCCCCTTGTGGTAACCTGGCGAGTTGAGAAAAGGTAAAGTATTAAGCAGTAGTTCTAATTGTCACAGGGAGAGATGTGGGACAGTGCCGCAGGAGACCTTAGTCCTAATAGGATCATAACAACCAGCACATCAAAACACTGAAATTTCTGAAATCTAAAGATTTTGGGTAAAGATTAGAGGCGGAATTGCTGATTTAATGTGAGCACTGATGTATCTCTGGAGGATAAATTTGGTTTAATATGATCTGGTACACCTTAGGAAGAGGAAACGTCTGTTAAGAATGCAGGGGTGTCTCGATAGAGGTAACCCTGTTTTTGGAAGCTTGGCCGTGCAGAATGGCTAAATACTTTTATGATACTCTGCTGGTTGCACTCAGAATTCGGACGATGATTGTTATTTTGAACTGTAACATGTGAAACAAATAAAATGAGGATCACCACAAAACAGTGAAGTGTGAATCAGCCAGCGTTGTTAAAATGGTTCCTTGTTGGAGGAGGAGCTGTGAAGTGATTGTACTGGGGTGTTCATTGCTGCTTCATCTCTGCTGAGCACTTGCAGCTTTTTACATTTAGTTTTTTCATTACTGCTCATAATTTCCAAATACTCTGTAACCTCTTTATGCTTGAAACAAACCAAATTATTACACGTGGTGGAATCTGCTGTATGCTGCTGTTCTATCTATCTATGCTGATACTATTACCTTAAAAAGTTTCCTCCCAAAGGGAGGCATTTCCAGCCTTGCTGGCTCTGTGATCACCATTAGAAAGCATCAGAAAATGGGATTCCAGCGGGAATTCAGGATCTGATTTGAAGAATGTGCTTCTAATGTTAATAAAAGGTGTTGTATTCCATTCCATCACACAGAAATTGCCTCTGACGGGCTGAAGGGCCGTGTGTTTGAAGTGAGCCTGGCTGATCTGCAGAATGATGAGGTTGCCTTCCGCAAATTTAAACTGATCACTGAGGACGTTCAGGGCAAAAATTGTCTGACCAACTTCCATGGGATGGACCTCACACGGGACAAAATGTGCTCCATGGTCAAAAAATGGCAGGTGTGTCAGGAGCAAGGTCTGCGTGCTGCCGGTGCCTTCAGGGAGGGAGGGAGGGAACCGCTGGCGCCTGGCAAAGCCGTGTTTGAAGCAGCATCAGGCGTTAACAGGGTCGGGTGCATGGGGCTGGGCAGCCTGTCTGCCGTGTGGGTGGTAAATGTTCAGTGCTTTCTCTTTCAGACAATGATTGAAGCCCACGTGGATGTCAAAACCACGGACGGGTACCTGCTGCGCCTCTTCTGCGTGGGCTTCACCAAGAAGCGCAATAACCAAATCCGCAAGACCTCCTATGCCCAGCACCAGCAGGTCCGGCAGATCCGCAAGAAAATGATGGAAATCATGACCCGGGAGGTGCAGACCAACGACCTGAAGGAAGTTGTCAATAAGCTGTAAGCTTTGGCCGCGTTCTCTTTTTCTCCCCTGCAGTTTAAATTGTTGTTTGGGGGTTGGTTGGTGCTGAGTGCTTGGGGAGTGCTGGTGCATCACGAGCTGTTTGTCAGAGACCAGGCAAGGAGCCCCTCGTGTGGAAAAGGCAATCGCTCTTTTCTGCAAATGGCTTCTCTTAGTCTCTGCATCCTGTCTGACCTGAATCCGCTGTCATGTTTGCATAAATGTAAACTCACTCTCCAGAGAATTTGTGGTTCACATTTCTACAGACTGAAGTTGTAGTTGTGATCAGTTGGGGCTGTGAATGCTCTGAGCTCTTCTCATAGAAGAGTTTTCCAAAGTGTGCTGATAGCTTCCAAAAGTTTGCAATTTGCTCTCAAAATGGGCACACTTGCGCTGTGTCCCTTCTGACATTGCAAGGGAAGTGGCTCAGAATCTAAATATACTTGAAAATTGTCAAAGTGATGATGTAAACTTTTGTAGAATATTTTGTATTCTTTAGGATTTTTTTAAGCTTGTGTTGCTGCTGAAGAAGCAGGCAGAGTTTCTAACATTGTGGTGCTCTGTGGTGTCTCAGGATCCCAGACAGCATTGGCAAGGACATCGAGAAGGCCTGTCAGTCCATTTACCCTCTGCACGATGTCTATGTCCGCAAGGTGAAGATGCTCAAGAAGCCCAAGTTTGAATGTAAGTCAGTTACTGCAGACACTTGGAGGAGGGTGTGGAAAGGAGTTACTTTAAATGTGTTTGCTTTTGGATAAAGATGTCACAGCAGCATCAATGATTTTAAGTATTTGTAGAAGGGAAACAGTGTCCTGCTGTGTGACTTCCAGGATAGAAACCCAAGCAGTGAGTGTTCAATTTGGAGCTTCTTGAATTCTCACCTGGAACTGCTGCTGAATGTTTAAAAGCTTTGCTTTGGGAATGAATGATGACAAAATGTTTCGGTCCCAGATGATGTGGAATGATTCCATTTCCCCTTTTTCTGACATTCCCATGCAGCAGTAGGTTCTTGAGTCCAGATCTTTTTAGAAAAAAGTGTAGTTTGCGGTTTCATTACGTAGCCTTATTTCACTGCTTGTTTCTGTCTGACTGTCACTGCAGCAGCATCTCTGTGCATGAGCTGTCTGCAATGGACTTGCTCCCACGTACAGAAAATGTTCTGGTGGTTTCATTTGTGTATGATGAGTAATTGAGTAATTTAAAACTGTTGAAACAGGTCCATCTCTCACTCTTTCTATCACTGCTTCTTTTTAGTGGGCAAGCTGATGGAGCTGCATGGTGAAGGTGGTGGTGCTGGAAAGCCCTCTGGGGACGAGGCAGGCACTAAGGTAGAGCGAGCTGATGGATATGAGCCGCCTGTGCAAGAGTCTGTGTGAAACTGAAAATTGGTGGAAAATAAAAGGTTTTAATATACAGAACTAATGCTTGGTTGCCTGTATTGCTACTGGACAATATTGGTACTGGATGTGTGGATGGGTTTTTAATAGGGTAAACCTATGGCCTTGGTTAAAAAAAAGAAAAATAATGAAAGAAGTACTTGTGTACTTCACTTGTGTTGTGGAGATGGGTGGAAGAAGAAGGTGGGTTGTCCTTTTTGTGGATTCTCTATATTGGTTTCTCCCAGTAATTCTAGTCCTTACCAAAAAAACCCTGAGTACGTGTGCAGAGGTTGTTTTGGTGAGAGGTGCCTCAGAGAGTACAGGGAAGGCAGAAATTGCATAGGGAAACCTGTGTCAGAATTTGGTATTATTGGGAAGTCTTAGGGATGTATCCAGACTACTTACTTGAATTATGTGTCTATGTTTAAATTTCTTGGTGGTCACGTAATACAACCTCTCATGGGACAGGTGTGGTCTCTGCTGGTCAGAAGGTGTTTAAAGGTGTTGAAGTTGTAATTACGGTGATGGAAGCAGCGTTGACTTTGAGCAGTGCAGAAATGCAGATTGTGCTCGAGCAGTGGAATTGTGTGTTGGATTTTAAGCTGTCAGAACTGAGGGGTGACCGTAATCATGGAGAACCTGTGGAATTCCAGGGGGAAAAAATTCTGTAAAAAGGCAATGGTCTGTGTTCTGAAAACAAAGCACACTTAAAAGTTTCACTGAGTAATTTTAAGACTTGTTTTCCATTAACTAACAGCATTTTTGCTTCTTGTTCTACTTATGTTGGCTTAAAAATGCAAAAGTGTTTTTTCTGGCTAAAATGAGTTTTCTGTGCTATCGATGTGTTTTGTTTAGAATATGGCAACAAACCTAAACTTAGTCCTATTAAATTGTTGGTAAGTTAGTGATTTAAAACCCGAGAGCAAAATGGGGAGTTCACTGAGAGTGGTGGCTCTTGCAGTTGGTTGTCACAGAGCTTAGGACAAGAAATAAAGGGAAATAGTGAAATGTTACTCTTCCAACAAAGCTACTGGAGAAAAGGAGAGGGGCCCTGCTACCCATGAGGGCTGTACTGTTCCCTGTCAGGGACTTTCACAATTTCCTAGTTGATAATTCTGTTTGGACCAAGTAATAGACAAAATGAGAAGAATGGTTTTGAACTTACTTCAGAACACTGCAGGTGATGTGATTTTGTGTTGTGATTCCAAGTTAAAGTTTTAATATGATCTGCTTTTTCCAGTTTGTGTAGTGAAGGAAGTGTAGTGAGTGCTCAACACTCAGAACCTTGGAAGAGGGGGAAGGAATCGTGTTGCTTTTCTCTTTCCATCTGTGCTGCTGAGGCAGGTGTCATCTGCCTCCAGGAATCCCACAGAGCCACAGTTTTGAAGGTCTAAGTTTTACTTTATTACTTACATGTCTGAGGACTGTATGTTGCAAAAAGGTTAGTCCAAGAGGATTTGGGGAAAGAACAAGAACTTGGGTTTTTTTCAGGCTTTTAAATGTATCATTTGGAACAGTGCATTGCCATGTGGGGGTTCTGGGTAAATGTAGGGTTTGTAATGTGATTGCAGATGGGAGAAAAGCAGGAAGGAAAATACTGTGCATCCTCTGTATTCTCTCAGCAAACACCAGCTGAAAAACCATGGTGTGTGAAAGCAGCAATCAGCAGAGCACACCTAAATAAGTGCAGGATCAGCCCATGTCTCTGTCACAGTGAGAACCTCAGTGTGTGTGACGCCCTGCAGTGACAGCTGGTTGCTGCAGGTAGCAAAGGCCACACATCCTCTGGTGGTGAGTGTGAAGCATACCCGCATCCGAAGGCTTGAATAAACCACATTAAAGTCATCCAGGTTCTCTGAGGGGTTTGGACTTACTTGTAAAGGGGTGCAATATTTATTTGATGATTATTTGTATTTGTCTGGGGGTAGGGGTGTTACTTTGCAGCTGGGTTAAATATATAAGCAGAATGAGATCCATAGAACTGTCAAATGGAAAGCTCAGCTTTCCACAGCACAAGACAATTAAAATGCCCTCATGACTTAATTATAAAAATTTTATTGGTTAAATACATTCTTAATTTACAGAGGTACCATAACAAACTTACTGGACTTAACAAAGGTTTATTTAGGACACTGTTAATTATATACAGAACAAAGACATCTTCCTGAAGATATTTCCAGAGGATGGGTCAAACAAAGTATTTCGGTAAGTGAGGCTTTTATTCTAATGCATGGAGATCTAGCTGGATTTCAGGGTTACAGCTGAAATTTGCTACTACATTGCAGTTCAGATTTGCACTCCACCTCATTCTCGGCTTTTTGTACACCTTAGGAATTTCATGCTGTGATCTGTATGCGGTCTCATGGTGGTATAGGGCATTGTCTCAGGAAAATCCTGTCCTGTAAAAGCCGAGCCGAGCATCTCCCCGGCTTCAGCGTTTCTACAGACGCCGTTGCAGCTGCCTGCAGCCATGCGAGCAGCCCTTAGATGGCACTCGGTGCTCTGAGTAAAAGGCCTTGCTGTTACTCCTGCCCTGCCGCACAGGGAGGAGGAGATTACATACAGCAGAGTGGTCTTGTCTATGGACAGGCACTGACTTTAAACATTCAGTGAAGTTACAAAAACAACTGGTCAGTACACAGTTATAAAAATGGGGAAGAGGAAATTGAAAAAAAATATAAAAAAATCAGTTCTACTTCTGAGACTTGTATCAAAACCTTAGAAAACTGCCAGACGAACAGGAAGTAAACATCATACACTTCAGCCTCATCTACCACCACACGTGTGTGGTATGTCTTTGAAGGACCTGGCTATTCCTTGGATTTCTCTAGGAGATGACTGGTTTTTTGGAAAAAAGAAGCTTTAGAATCTCCTAACAGGAAAACTTGGAGAGTGGGAAGGATTGTCCTTGGCTGTGGACTTCCACGTGATTCCACAGGAGTTCCGGACAGGCTTGCTGGGGATGCTAAAACTGAGTAACAGCTGTACACATTGTTGGATTTCCATCCTCCTAGAACAGCATGTAATTCAGAACTTTTTATGATGTTAATCCCTTAATATAAGTCCAGTTCTCAGCTCATTAAAACTTTGTGTGGTCTTCACCCCCAGCTGTGTGAACGGTACTGGTGTAGTTTAAACACACAACATAAAGTCAGGGGGCTGTGTCTGTCTTTGCAGGTTCTCCAGCCTAGCAGTGACTGCTGAGTGAATGGTGCTGAGGCCCTCATGTCTGCACTGCAGGTTCCTCACGCTTGCTTCAGGTGAGCTCCAGTCTGCCACTGGGACTGGATGCCCATTCCTTGCTGGGGAGAGGCCTGCAGTTCTGGCTATGCCTGTTTCTGCCTGCTGTGATGGTCACCAGAGCACAGTGCATGGGGAGGGCAGGGCCACCCTCCCCAGCCTGCTTAGGCCCCACTTCAGGTGCACCCCGATCCCTCATAGCAGCAGGTACTTGTTACTGTGGTGCTCAGAGCTCACACCAGTGACGTCGGCAGGGACATGACTAAGTCAAAACTATCTCAAGGTCCATCACAATGATTCTGGTTTCCAGTCTCCATCCACCTCCAACTGTTGGCCCTTCTGCAACCTGAACTGCCAAACCCATGAAGGAAAGTCTTCTTGAAGGTGTCTCAATACCCAATGACCTGCAGCTCTCTGGAGTAGTAACTCCTCAGCCTACTGGTTCTTTTTTGTGATACAGTGCAGAAGGGGTGGAATAGTGGCAGCAGTGAAAGAACCAACTGCAGCATAACTTTTTCTATTCCAGTCTGGTGGAATTAGCAGTTACTCAGGATGCTATTTAACTGTTTTGTCAGAAGCCAAGTGTTACAAAAAGGAATTGACTACTAGAAGTTCCTGTAATGTGAAACTACCTCAGTCACATCCATCTTAGTTTGTCAGTCAAGCTACACTGCTGCTTTTTACCAAGTGCCTTGGTTAGAGCTGTCTGGAGGAACCTCTTGCCAGGCATGTTTTCCTTAAGGCCTCGACAGACCATTTATGAGGGTGCTCAGTATATTTGGTATGTGGCAACAAACTGGAAACTAACCCCATGTCTGCTGAAAGCTAAACCCAAGGCTGTACAATATCCTTCATGTTAAGGATAGGAATAGTGTTACTGAAGTATGTTCCAGTGCTTGAGTGACAAATAAAACGCAGACTGAGGGAACACTGGCTTTCCACTTCCATGAGGGGAGTGGAGGGGCACATAGTTGGAATAGTACAGCTACTCCATGGCTGGGATCTGAGAAAGCTCAATAAGCACTGTCGCTAACTTCAGCTGGGAAAGAAGGGTATGATGGTGCTCGAAGAACAGTGGGCAGCAGGAAAGAACTAAACCTGTACTTGCAAAGTATTTTGGGGAAAGCAAGGAAGGTCTAAGATGATTCATATGAATTTAAACAGGATTCATTAAGAGGCAAAATACTTAAACATTTTACTTCTGTGATCTTGCTGTACGAGCAGTTTGGGCTAAGAATAGAAGACTACTACACAAGGATTTATTTCTCCATTTTCCCTCTTACCAGTATTAGATTTGATACCTTTCTACTATGAAATACCAGTTATTTTTCTTACCCTCTAAGTCATAAAACAAGTGGATTCTACTGCTAATGTGGAACTCAAGCAGTAATAAAACCTGGATATCAAACTTCATCTACATACTGAGTGCTGTAATTATATATTAAAACAATTTCTAAAGTTTGGATCTTAAGAAGTTTTCAAAGAAGGCCAAAGCAGCTTATGTTATGCAGACTTTGTGCATGATAAATGTAATACCAGAGAGTAAACATACTACAATGCTATATAAGTTAAAATGGTGTTGCACCACAGTATTTCCCTAGTTGGAAATGGCTAAAAAGCCTGCTTGTTTTGCTCTCTGAGCATTCATGAAACATGACTACATACACTGTCACCAAAGACTCAAATTTTCTTGACTTCAAGATACTACTATGACTGTCTAGAAAAAGTAGTGCAAAACATTGATAATCAACACACGTTGATGTCTTTGCTGTGCCTTTAGGGTAGAAAACATTCTCTCCCACACACAGGGAGTAGTACAAAGGCAACACTTCATGGTGTTTTTAAAATCTGAACAAAGTTCTTGGGAAATATCCCAGACTTTCCTAGTATCTCTCCACTCATCCAGTCCTCGTCTACAGATTCCAGCTCTGTTATCATGTCACCTGCCTGTAAGAGAAGGAGTAATGTGAGTCAGTACAGCTCACTGTGTAATGTTACTGAGCAATGTTAATGCATGCATAGCTCATCTTATTTAGAAGCAATTATTATCAATCAAAGAGAAGTAAGATGTGGCCAGTCTCTTCTGTTGGTTACACCTCTTGGAGATTGTTTGCCAAAACCAGCTGAAGCCTCTTTTAGGCTAAATACTTGTCTATGCTGAAAAATCACCACCTTTGGAGGGACAGAAGAGCATTGCTGGTTAACTTCTCACATTGCTTTGGCTCTCCAGGTATGTTAAGAGCTGGCTCATGGGCCCCCTGCTTTACTGCTTATTTGTGTGTGTTTTGAGGGTTTGTTTTCTTAAAACACTGGAAAGAATTATTTTCTTTTTTTTAATTTAGTCCCAGTATTATCTAGCACTTGGAAAGTTTCCCAAAAAAAGGAAAAGCAATGTAAGAGCTCAGTGTGGCCATTTAAACTGCAGCTCCTGTGTTTGGTTCTGGTTTTTGTTCTCACTGTCCCATGCCACACCCTTCATATGAAGTACTGGCCTTTCTTCCAGTACCTCTATTCCCCTTTTCTGCTTTAAAGAATCATCTGTGCTTTCAGCATTGCAAGCTGCTAATGCTGAAACTATTTTGCTAGTTTTAGAAGAGAAAATACTGTGTGTTTCAGCTCCTGTGAAAAGTCTACTGTTTCTCAGAAATTTGCTTTTGAGAACATAGTTACCTAAATCATGACTTTGAATATCAAGGGCACTCTGTTTCTTGTTCATGCTTAATATGATCTGGGCATCCAGCATGTATTTAATTTTTCCCCTTGTTCCCATGGCAACTCTGTATTGTGTTGCCCGTTCAAGATGTTGCTGTACCAGGTTTCCCTTAGAGGCCTGGCTGCTGTGGCACTGGCCCTCTCACTATTACCTCCTACTCAGTGCTGCCCTTCTAGTGCAAAAAGAGGCTCCCTTCACCATTATCAACCAATCAACAACTGAATGTACTGCAAAATGAGGTTTGCTTATCTTGCCATGTTTACTGGATCAGAGAAGTCAAGAATTCTGCAACTTCTGACCTCTTCTCAGTGTCTTTAATGACAATTTTTGCTGATAGGAAACAGGAGTGGTAAGGGCAAAAATGTTTTTTAGAGAGACCACTTATCAAATGTGTTAATATCTATGCATATTCTATGTGCTTCATTCTTCTTGTCTAAAGCCTGTTTTCACAGTGGATGAATCTTATTTTTTAGCACTCATTAGGAGCACAAGACCTCTTGGAAATTGGTCTAAGAGAGGCGTACTTACTTTGAAAGAAAGCTCATCTTCATTTTCTCCATGAAAATCATAAAGAGCTTTGGCTTTTCCTTTCTTCCCTCCTCCAGGCTGTGACAGCTCTACCCTGGCTACAGAACATGAACAAGAGAAGTTACTTGCACTGGAGTGAAATAAATCTCTGTTTCTGGAGAATTTTCCTGTCATTCTCATGTTTTCTCCCCACTATTGCACTACAGGTTGTCCAAACGTTATTGCTACTGCTGTAACAAATTCACCGTCCTGCTGGAATAAAAAACTCTACTGCCACCAGTTCATTTCATAGTATTAAACACAGTCTCACAGATCTGCTTGTAAGAGGACTAAATTTAAACCTCATTAACTTGAACTTTCCAATGGTGATAGGTAATAAAAGCTGACTTTTCCTCTTGCTGCTCTGAGATGAAGCAGCATCAGTACCCCTGAATTATTCCTAAAGGTGGCTCAATTGCCCTGTTTCACCTGTGCCCAAACCACCCTTGAAAACATCCCAGAGTCTGTCACCTCGCAGATTACTTACTGACTAGAATATTATATTGCCATTATTAGAAAAGTTGGTGTGTGACTTGTTGATTGCAGAATCGCAGAATCACCAGGTTGGAAGAGACCTTCAAGACCACCGAGTCCAACCCATGCCCTAACACCACCTCAACTAAACCATGGCACTGAGTGCCACAGCCAATCTTTTTTTAAACACATCCGGGGACAGTGACTCCACCACCTCCCCGGGCAGATGATTCCAAAACTTTATCGCTCTTTCAGTAAAAAACCTCTTCCTAACATCCAATCTAAATTTCCCTTGGCACAGCTTGAGACTGTGTCCTCTCGTTCTGTCAGTTGCTGCCTGGAGAAAGAGACCAAGTCCCACCTGACTACAACCACCTTTCAGGTAGTTGTAGAGGGTGATAAGGTCATCTCTGAGTCTTCTTTTCTCCAGAAGTGGAATAGTTGTGTTCTCCCACAACTCTGTCATGACTGGCACAACACAAGAAATAATGGAATTGCCATCTGGTAGGAGCACTGTACCTGAGCAGGTCTGAACAAAAACTGCTGGGAAAATCCCTTCCTTTCCATTCAGTCTTCCTCTATACCATTCCAAATCGACCTGTTCCAGTATTTGGATGTAGTCTCCCTTTTTGAAGGATAGATCATCTTTGGTTTCTGCTGTAAAATCATGAAGCGCTTCACACCACTCTACTGAGCGTCTGTTGTTCTATTCAAGTGAACAGAAGATGCATTAATTTTAGAAGTGTGAATGGAGCCCACAAACTGATGGGTGCTGCTGAAAGCAGCTGTACAGCACATGGGTGTCCTGACACTCTCCCATACAATAGTGCTGCTGCAGATGTAGACTAGAATGGCATTTCAGCAATTACCACCACAGCATTTCATCTACGCTCAGCCACATTCCTTTTTATCTCTGGTGGCAGGGGAAAGGATTAATAAATTCAAAATTAGATCACTGCAGCAATACTTAAAATAGAGCTTACAAGAATTTCCTTCAGCACAAAGGATAAAAATTTACTAATGTTAATTTGTCAGAAGCTCTGAATTCAATAAGCTTAGGCCAAGTATCAGAATTGAGGCTGTGACCGTGCAGCATTGTGTGCTGTGGGAGTTGTGTCACGTTCTGCAGTTACTCTCACATTGTAATAGTCTCTGTAAATCTACACATAAATTCTGGCCCTCACCTATAAAGTTTTATTACCTGAGGAAGGCAAGACGAAATCTCCACCTTGTTCTTCAGTGCTGTTTCTGTACCTACACAAGTAAAGCACAACTTAGAATAGGAGCAGTGTCTATTCAGAATGTTACTAATGACAGAGATTTTAGATATTTGAAGTCATTATTAAGAATATCTTTTAAGAAGTCCTACTGTTAATTTTGATTTTTTTTTTGATTGGTCTTCCCTCTCTTTTTACCTCCTTTCTGCATTCACTGTCCTTTTGGAATTTTCTCCTATAGGCTGCCTATTTACATTAAGTACATCACCATGCTCTTGAAGATTTTTGCAAACATATTCATACCTGTTCCAGGAAGATCTTCAATTACTTCCACAAAGTTCAAGGGGAAAATTCCAGACGTGCCTCTGAGCTCTCCTTTGGCCCACTCTTCATTTACATATTCTTTCAGGATAATAGTTTCACCTTCTGAAAAACTCAGCTCATCTTTCTGATCTCCAATGTATTCAAATCGTGCTACACATCTTGGACCTCTGCACAAACAAAAAATTACTTTGCTTCTTTATTACTGTCCACTTAATAATAAGACAGCATTGTGTGTAATACATGGATTGATATTTTAATTAAAATTATAAAAGGATGCACTGAAGATAGAACAGGTGGAAAACTGGGGGCCAGCCCTGGTTCTCCTCTCTGCTTTCTGAGGAGAATGAGTACAGAGTCTGGAGGAGCCAGATGCAGTTTCTGCATCCCAGTTCCTGGCTGTTAGAGTATTTTGCAAAAGACCCTATTTCCCTTCCAAGCAACAATAAAGCCCCCTTTTTTCTGGGTCACCTGTCCAATTTCATATCTTTGCCTATATCCAAGCAAGTGTCCTGATACACTTTTGTTAACAGTTTGATTGTTTTTCGAGCTAGCATCCCATTTAGATGCAAACAAACATGGGTGGGGGGTGGGTGTTATATGTTTGTCCCAAATACATGGAGGTTTCATGGGAAGAAGCTATTTTTTATCTACTTTAACATACTTTACTCTGTAAAATCCATCCCTATAAGATTATATATAGGGGAAATAGCTTATTTATCAAAGAAAGAAATAGCAATGCATCTGATAAATTTTATATACTTTGGTACAGTACTGAAAAAAACCTAATTATTTTTCCCCCAACTTAAAATAGATTTCATTATTTAGGAACCTAATAAATGAAATTTAAGAAATTACTCTATGAAAATTTTTTGTTTCTCAGAAATGCCATGCTGGTAGAAAGCAGTAATAGGCTTTAATTCTTTTTATATATTCACAGCACATGACCAAAGTAAGAAGTTTGATTCCCACCCCTGTCCCCCACTCAATATCTTTGCAAAGATGTGTCTTTCAGGACAGAGCTAGAACATTCTGTTTCTTTCTCAGCTGTGGAAGCAGCTTTTTAAAATAAAGTTTTGTTCCTGACAAACCAAGATTCATCTAAGAGAACTGAATGATCCCACTGACACTAGTTGCTCCTGCCTCTGCCTGAATTTACTTTAATTCCTGGAATAAATGATTACAAAATCCAATAAACATCATTGTGAAATAAATAGCATGAAAAATCATTTCTTGCCCACAAATATTAGTACAAGTTGTTTGAAAATCAGAAATGAAAGTGCTGGCAATTCATTTTGTAATTCAAACTGGGGAACTTTAGATTAATCCGTATAGCTGCACA
This sequence comes from Lycocorax pyrrhopterus obiensis, assembly GCA_014706295.1. Lineage (NCBI taxonomy): Eukaryota > Metazoa > Chordata > Aves > Passeriformes > Paradisaeidae > Lycocorax > Lycocorax pyrrhopterus. Next base: position 45,103,957 of record JACSVZ010000006.1, on the reverse strand, counting down.
CTTTCAGGGCAGACAGATTTCTTTTCTTAAAGTACCTCTACATTCTGTCCCACTGTATCTTGTTCTTTCAAATAAGTAGGAGCCCTACCGTGTTCCATCTTGTGAGGACACTGGAAGAAAGCAGCAAGGTCAGGAGCAAAGTGTACAATGCTGCTGAAGTTAATCAGATTGGTTCATGTTTCTGGAACCATTTTTCATAAAAGTGTGGTTTTAGGCTTTTTTTACCTAAATATGAGTCTTAATAAAACATCATAAACATTCATATTTTTAAAACATATATTTTAATCTTTACAATATATTTTGGTGAATAAATTGTTAACCCTATCAACCTCAGTGCAGAGAGCCCCTGCTTCAAAGTTAATCTTTCTTTTAAATTCCTTATAGATCAACATGAGAAAAAAAAAATACATTTATCTGACTCACTTAATACATCGTGATGAAGAGGGTATTTTTTTCCTGTTGGCTTCTTCTGGAACATCAATCTAATAAGACAATAAAATAAGTTAAATCTTCCATTTCAATCTCATGGCAACTAACCACAATAAACTTGAAACTGGTTAAAATAATCAGTTTTTCAGATGTGTCACACTCTGTAATTGTTGGCATGCTCTGATATATGACCACATTAATGTAAATTTATGCCTGTCTTCTCATTTTTTAATCTTATGCAAACAAGGAGCAAAATTTAATGTTTTGTTTTATGAAACTGGTTTATTGTTTCTACTTGAGGCATGACTGATCGACAGAATATGTGACTAGATGCTACTACATGTTGTTGCATTTAGATCCCAATTCTCCACTGGTAATTGCTCTCAATTATTTACTAGCACAGTATACCACAATAGATAAAACTACTGTTTACACTTATCCCTTCTGTGCTTTGGTAGGTAGCCAACTGCTCTCCAAACAAAAACACATCTCACAAATCTCACTTGAATTGGAGAAATACAACTTAGAAAATCAATACACAGATATATCAAGCAGACAACATTCAAGTCCTTTATCATAGGAGGATTTCAACTGGATTTTTGGTGTGACATGAAGGATGATCTGTGAGATGTACAGGACTACAAGCCTAGAGGCCCTGGTGAAGAGCTTTGGGTTACAGCTCACTATTATATCAGCCAGTTCCCATAAAATCAACAAGAATGTTTCATTAGCTTATGTGAAGCACTGGAGGAAATCACAATGCCTTTTAGGACAAATAATCTTTGCATTGCACTTGCTGAAGGAGCTGGTATCTGTGGTGCTCTGAAGGTCCTATGGGAAGTCATAACTATGTATTCTTCTTAGGTGTCCAGATCTAAGCTACTACCCGGCTCAATATTGTAAAACACATTGTAGTGTATTGTACAGAGACCTTTTATCAAGATGAAATCTGACATGAATTAACAGGAGAATTCACTCAAGTAAATTAGCCTCTTTTTCCTTTTCTTAAAAAAAAATATTTCTGAAACAAAGGATTTTTGCCCTCAAAGGGTAACCATCTTTTACAACTAAAATAGAAATGCATCTTCCCTAGCTTTTATGAAGTTGTATCTGTCTGCATCAATGCTGAATTTGACCCCAAATACTCACTCCACTGCTTTAACATAAAATTTTCTCTTCATTAGCTATGAGTAGAAGCAACAGCTTTTAAATGGAATTGTTGGTCTGTGTAGAAGCAGCCAATCAATTTAGCTAACAAATCTTTCTCATGAAAGTGAATCAAGCATGGTTCCACTACTACTCACTACGAGTTTAGTTTTTATTCTTCAGCACTTCTCAGATATTAAATTTTTCTCCCATACCACCATTACAAACTAAACAGACACCCCACCCTCTGATGTCTACCAAATCCTTGGTATTGCCCATGCAGCAGCAGTGCTCACTCTGCCAGCTGTCCCGGCCCAGGAAGTGTTGACACAGACACTTCCTGTCTTTAATGCCAAGCCATGCACCTTCCCCGCATCCTGGTGTCACTGTGGCATTCCTCCATGTCCATATGGCTGGTGTGGACAGCCCAACGCCCTTTCCACCATCACAAAATGGACTTCAGTCTCAGACTCAGGCTTGCAATAGGTTTGACCCAGCATTTGACTGCAGGGAACCACATTGTATCCCTTTCAAATTAATTATTCGTGGGCTCCAAAAGAGCACCTGTCTCTCGCCTTCCGCTTACTGTCAAGTGTCACATTCAGTAACAGGATTGCTTTAAGCTGCTCATTTGCAACAACACAATCCCCTTGCACTGTGCCAGCACAACCATTTGTGCAGCCACTTAGAAAGCCACTTAGGCAAATTGATCCTGTTGGAAAAACAATATTCTGGGAAGAAAAACCCAACAGGTTTCTTTGGGCCAAATTGCTACCCTGATCTAGTTCACTACACGGCTAAAAAAGTGGTGATTCCAGCAAAGCTCAAGGGACAAGAACATGACAGAAGGTGGGGAGCTGGGGGGAGGCAAAAAAATCAACCATCTTTTACCAAGTGTTGATTCTTACATGCAGCTGTCAAAAAATAATCTGCTCTGTAGACCTTGAGAAACTACCCACGTTTCCAAAGAGAATCTGGTAAGAGAGATGATTTTCTCACTTGGCTTCAAATTAACAGCAAATTATTCCCCATAACACAAGCTGGTTGTGCCAAACCAAGCATCTTTCTAGTACCACACAAACAAGTTGATACGTCTTCTGTGCTGCCAGTGGGATAAGAGATTATCTAAATACAGAATGGAGTTAAAAACATAGGAGCCTTAGTAAAATAGAACCAGAAAACAAATGCAATAGGATCTATGTAGCAAGGTATACAAAGCCTACATACAACTACTTTAACAAAGTTGGCAGGAAATATCCCTGTGCGATTCCCACATTTTCCTCGGTACCACTCAGTATCAATTTTCTCCAAAAGACAAACAGTGTCTCCAGAACGAAGGTCCAAGTCCTCAGCATGCTCTGTAAGAGAACATCATTTCACTTAACAGTACTTGTCACATTCACTGATTTTCTCTAAGTAAACCTTCTTAATACAAATACCATAGACAAAACCAGAATCAGTTTTTAAAAAGTCTTAATTTTACTTGATAAATCAACCAGCTTTAACTGAAAGACGGGCCCATCTATAGCTAAACCCATTGATTTGAACAACTCTATGTGCAGACCTCGCAGACAGAGCTTCCATGCCATTTTTAAGCTCTAATTTCTAAGAAAATTTCCATTTGAAAGTCTGGGAGTAAAACAAGCTTCCAGAATATTCACGTTTACTTACCTGCAGGAAAATCATGCAGGACTACAGCATGAGGTGCACTTGTGTCAGAAACTTTTGGAGGGTGGTTTGAATCCTGACAACAACAAATAAATCCAAATAGTTTATAAATCACGGAAGATACTAACAGAGATTCTCTGTTATGTACTCCTTAATTAATTTTCTGACTTTGGACACAGAGTTGTTATAGTATTGCAGAAGGAAATGGTTACTGGCCACACAACTATGGGTGTGAATTCTGTTTGCCTTTTGCCAGTGTAAACAAGAATACATTTCACCAAAATCTACTTTTGAGCCAGTGAAAGGAAGGGAAAGCATGCAACTTTTCCAAGTATAGAAGAAGCCTCGGCTATCTCTGTGCGCCAGAAATCTGTAGCACTGATAACAACACTCATTGCAAGGGCTGTGAACAAATTTCGCACTGGTGCTTGGCCCTGTGTGCCACCGGCCACTCTTTCTTGCTTGAGGGAACACCCAACCTAACTCTCCCCAGCACACTCAGGGACAGAACATCCGCTGACTAACAAACATTCCAAGAGGAGCAAGGAAGCCACTGTGCCTTTGCTTACACTGAGGAGAGCTGACAGTTTTGTTGTGGCATCCCCATAAAGGGAAATTATATTCAAAATGCTGAGCTTCTCTATTCCACCCACTAGGAATTCTTAGGCTGTACTGATGACAATCATGGTGAGTGAATTACATTCAAAGTAATTATGTACAAAAAAAAGAAACAACCAAAAAAGCCCAGCTTAGACCAGAGTAACATGAGTTACAACAGACAACAACATACTGCATAGAAATCTATTTCAGCTATGTAGGCTTCTGATAAATAGTCAAAAAGGCTGCTCGTTGCTATAATTTCCACTAGCTATTTAATATTAATAGAGTCATGCCCTAAAACCAAGTCAGGATCTGTAGAAGCAGAGAGAGGAAAATACTTTCAAGTCCGTATGTCAAAGCCAATTCACTGATGTATCATGTACAGCACTTCATAAAGTACTCGCTTATCTTTTGCTCAATTCTCACATACTCAGCCAAGGGAGTGATTATTTCCCTGTGAGATGGAGGAACTTAACCAGTTTCCTCTCCCTTCTGGCACTCCAAGTAATTACTCTTGCTCTGTTCTATACGCAGACAGTCCCTGTGCTATGAGGCAAATCACCGTTATTGGGTTTTGTTTTGGCAGTTGTTTTGTTTTGATTACAGAAACACAAGGATTTAATAAATCACTATTACATTTCTCAGTGTAACCTTTGAAGACTAAAACTTGATACTTTACTGCAACAGGAGTCTTGCTCACTGAATATTTAAGCCAGCAGAAAAAAACACCTTACCTTACAGGACAGTTCTGCACTGTTCCAGGGAAGACAATCTTCCTTGGCAACTCCATGAGGCACAGGTAGCTTGAACAGAAACAGAGGCAAATGGAAAAGTTTTTTTCATTTCTAAGCACCTCAAATTCTGACTACAAGTGAAAACGGTCAGATGATGAAACTATTCAAACCACCTACTACAGGTAAGTAATTTAGGAGTCCAGTGGAAGGGGACAGGTTCCTTTGGAAGGCATTCAGAACAGACTGCTGGTGATACGAACTACCACTTTGAGAAACTCAGGTGGTGTCACCCCCTTTAAAAGTGTCTTAGACACCTAACTGGTATCACACCATATAGTACAAGATACTCAGAAAGACACTCTGATGCAGAAATATAGTCATTTGTCATGGAGGGCACTAAAAAAAACAACTTGGGAGGAAATTTTCATTGTCAGTAAGGCTTTGGGGCAGGGAATTACTGATTGCAGAAAAAAATAACTACAGAAAAAAAATCTCATATAGAAAACTCTAAATGCAAAAGGGAAAGATCAAAAAGAAGGCAACAGAAAGTTTCCACTTCATGCTGATGGAATGTTGATGCTGTTCATGCTATGGCTGTGTGGCTGCTTTTTTTGACAACAGCACTGGTTCAAGCAGTCACCAGCTCTATCACTGACCAATTTCAAGTTTCTGGGGAAAGACCTCCTTGTTTTTATCTGTAATGTTGATCCATTAGTATTTAAAATTCCCTAATAACACATACAATACCAAAAACATTTTTATAATGAAAAGGGATAGCATCAATAGGATTAAAATGTAAGATTAGTAATGTTACATTCCTCACTCCTTGCAAGCTTGATTAAGTAAGGTCAACTACTTTATAAGTTCCAATGTTCCCCCAATTTTCCTAAACATTTTGATATGTATGGGTAAACTAATATACAAATGCAATTATTCAGCATCATTTTACTGAAAGAGAATTCAGAACCGGTAACTGGAAAAAGAACTCCCAAACCCCAAGAGCATTAAAGATATATATATATATATATATATATATATAAAATATAATTACATATATACACAAAAATACTCCACATAGCTCTATACTTTATGTGTATTTATTGCTTTCTCCAGTATTGCCTTACAGGACTTATTACTATTTATCTACTAGCATTTTCTAAGGAAGATTATGCTGATAGATGCACTTCGAAAGCCACATAATCCTAACCTACTTTAGTAGGTTTAACTACCTTTTTCTCTACTACTTTAACCAGCACTGTTTTATAAAAACAATATTCTCAGATTGAGTATCTCAACTCTCACCATGTATTTATTGTAGAGAGGATGACCTGGTTTAGGTCTAGGAGGTAATGCTGGATCTGGATTTTTAAAGACTGCACTTTTTGCTCTCTTGGGTCCCAACCCGAACTTGTTGTTTTTTTTATCAGAAGCGACGTCAGAACTAGATCGCGAAAGAACATCCTTCTGGGAGGAGGTCTTGGCCGCAGAGAGTTTTGGTGGAGGTGGCCTTCCAGGAACACTTTTAGGTGGGGGAGGTCGAGCAGGTACAATTTTTCCATCCACAGGCCTAAAAATTGTGCAAACCATCAGAGAAATATGCATATTAATCAGCATGCCACCTCATCCTAGCTAGTGTGCAGTGAGGAAACAAGATTTGTGATGACCTGGGCTGTACAGTGTGTAGCATCTGAAGCTTTCCAGGAATACATGAACTCTCCAGATAACTGGGACCAGATGATCAGTTCCTTAGACAGATCCTTTGACTACATATTTTCAAGTCTGCTCACCAACAGCCTGCCAGCTTTCTGAGGAGCCCACTAAATAAGCAGGATTTGTTTCAGCAATCCACCTCTAGAAAGAGCTTTCTCTGAAGCTTGCTGCAAGATGAAGTTCTGCTATTGGAGAGCTTTTGTGAAAGCTGGTCTTCAGGAATCAGCCTAGCTCATTCCTTGGGATGTCACTTACCTGAAGTGACAATGATGAAGCTCAGAACATATCACATCACTTTGCACACTGCCATCAATAGCAGAATTTACCATTTTTATGCAACAGATGTCTACTGCAGAAAGAAAACACTGGTGAAAATACTCAAGTTCTCCGGCAATGCTGGAGGTACCACACTCTCATTAGCGGACCAGCAGTTTCGAAACCAAAACCAGAGACTAGCAAGTGACAGTAGTAATGTTTACTAGTAATTAATATTAGTAGTAATATCCCAAAAATACAGTATTGTTTGATTTTATTGGGATATCTTCAACCAGTTACTGCAAGTTTCTGCTACAACTGTTTCTCTTTTTTTTTCATATAATGTAATTCAGCAAAATTATTTGCTCATGTGCATTCCTTATGGGTCTGCAAAAACTATCAACCCCAACAAATGTGCATTAGTGAATCTTTGAAGTATCATTCTAACACATTTTGTGAGTGTCATCCACCACTTGAGAAGATACTAGTGCACTACTAATGCTCCTGATAAGAGTCCTCTATTACTATTTGAGTATGGAATAATTTTTAAATTAAAAAAAAATTTTCCACTTCTGTTCAACATCCATCTCTCCCTTTTCTTGTCCTCATCTTGAACTAAGCATTTTTAATACTGACAAAAGGGGAAATTCCAAGTTAGACTGCCTTAAATCTGTAAACAGACCAACCCATACATTTTTAAAGCAACTCAACAAAACAAGAAGACCCTAAATAGCAATTCAGTGAATTATTACTGCTTACTTACCAAAAAAAAAATTAAAAATCCATTTGAGCAGAAGAGTGAAAGGACAAAATATTTACTGCGGTCCCAGAGACCCTCCCAAGAATCAGGAATGTTATGCTAAACTGAATGCAGGGAAGGAACAAGGACACAAGGAGCAATAATGAGGTGTTTCGTTGTGGTACATCCACATTCTTTCCTGTTAATTAATACTTATTATTATTGATAGACTCAGTTCAATAACAGAAAGATTCTCTTGTCCGGACACAACAGAGCAAACTCTTGTGTTTAAACTCACAGATTTAGAATGCAAATACTGAGATACCCACAGTGGGCTGGCTAGTCAATGCCAGATCTCCCTCCACTGTGTCTCTGGCATTGATGGACATGAATTTAAGGCTGGTCCAGCAACTTTTGTCCTTGGAGATGTTCTTTCTTTTTGGTTCACAAGAGTAAAAACCCCCAAGGTTATCACTGATCCTGCACCTGCATTTTAGGTCTGAAGTATATAAACTAGCCAGAGCTTCTGGGAAGCTGCAGGCCCAGCATCTGCCTTTTTCAGGGTGGGAGCATCTGCCACCTCCATTCCTTCACCACTCAAACCCCACCACAAGTGCAAGTGCTGTGGGTGAAAAGGTTAAAGATTCAGAAAGGAATGACTGTCAGCAGCCACTGCACATTAGCTGAAAAGTCAAACAGCTGCTCTCCTATAATCTCTCTGCTCATACCATAATGTACAAACAAGTATTAAACAGCTACCAACTTGGTCCTGCCTATTTATTAGTGAGCATATTGAGCCTATTGAGCTATGGCTGGAGTCAGTAGTGTCTACATTGAGACTAACTATGCAAATTAATTCAGAAACACCACTTTCAAGTGAGTCTGAAAAACTACACTCACCTTGGGGGTAGTAGAGGTTCTAGCTGAGGCACTCCACCCTGTTCTGAGTGATCCAACTCCTACAACCATTCAAAAGAAAAAAGACATTTCTTTAAGCCTAAGAAAAATAAAAGATCCTGTTTAACTTATATAATTCTTATATTAAATTATATCCTATGGACACGAAAAACGAGTTTCGGGAGGTCTGGGAGTAAAGTAATAAGTATTACAGTGTGATTCTGCGATTTTAAAGTGTTATTGAACATGGAGGGAAATATGGAGGGTAAATGACCCGATTTACTACCTGAAACACAGCTTAAAGTGTGCATTACATATGACCCAGCCCCTCTTTTCCTACTTTACGGCAGTAAGGACTTAAGAGCCAATTTCAGGAGAGTAATAGAAACGTACAATTACACTGCCCACAGGATTTCGCATTATCAACTTTGATTTAACTTTGACACATGGACCACTTTGAACAGGCTTAAAGCAGAAAACAGGACATTATTGCAACTCGCACAGGACAGCGACTCTTGCAAATAATATTAGCTCCCATTAAAGAAGGCGTCTAAATATGTTTTCTAGAGATCTAATGGACAAATCCCAGTGAATCTTGCTTTGGCAGATTAAGGCTTCACTCCTCCCAGCTGCCCATGCTGGGCCTGCCAGAGATTACCACCCTACAGCAGTCAGGAGAGGAGGACATGTGCCATGTCTGAAGGGCGTGGACCACAGTGATGGATTAACGAGTGACCATCCTTACTGCCTCCTGCTGCTCGTTTTCATCCCAGTGCCAGAAAGTTCTGCCAGCTCCGCTGAACAAGCACAGCTGCTTCTGGAACAGCGTGGTAAATCAGAGTGCTGAATCTGGGTTCAAAAGAATCCTTTCTGAACCAGTAGTTTTAAATAGGTCTGAACAGTCTTGTTTACTTAATTAGGTGCTTGAACGTGCTTGAAACTCATAAACGATTTCTGTGATTTTTCCTACCCAGAAAATACCTAGATATATTTTGTGACAAAATTTGACCCTTGATTGAGTCCCCAAATTAATGTTCTGATTAAATGACCCTATAAGAAAGAAAACAACCTGCCACTTTCAGATGAGGATGTCATCCTCATATCAAAAATTTTCCTCTTCTGTGTGAAAAGGAAGAACTCTGTGCCAACTGCTGCTTATGGTCAACAATTTTTGCTGTTGCTGTTTAATCACTTCCACTGACAAACAATACTAGTTTTAGAAGCACAGTTCTTACCTTTCCAGAGATAGGATTTAAATGTACCAGGGGATTCAATACAATCTTTTTTTAAAAAACATCCTCTGAAGCTTATATATGCCTGTCACAATAACCTAGATGACATTGTAAAAGTTCTGGAGTTCCACTGCATAAAATGTCATTTTTGTCTTGTTTCATAAATTATTTTTTCAGCCCTACCTAGAAAAGGTGGGACCTCTCTGAACAGCATTTTCAATCATGACCTTTTAATACCCTTTATCTTAATAGCAGAGGTAGCTACAAAGGCATTTGTTGGCAGCATCCATCTAGTGAGGGCTTTTAATTTGATTTGACCTTTTTACTGCCTGTGGCTTAAACAAGATTCTCTGCCATTCTTGCCATCAGAAAACTCAGTATTTGGAAATTTTACTGTCATTTTCTAGTTTATTTTAATTCCCTTTTGAAAATCGGTGTCAAATGTTGTATAGCTACAATGCCTACCGTAACTATGTACGTGCTCTGGAGCAAGGAGCAGAGCCTTACTTCCCAAAATAGGTGGTTCTACTCAGTAGAAACAACTAGAAGGAAAGAGTTGGAAAAAACAAGCTTCATTCTTCTACAGAAAAGTTTCCTCTGCCTGGAAATTAGCATAGACACTGAGAGGTATTGTACGCACGAAGGTAAAGAAAATACATTTCTAAAGCACTCTGACAACATTTCACCATGTAAATCCCACTGGACTTTGAGCCACTTTGCAATGCTTTTGCAAAGTCGTAGAATATCCTGATTCCAGATGATGAATACAGAAAATTGAAGACAGATGTGATCAAAGTTTAGTAAAATATCACCAGAGTGCTTTTCAAAACTGACAGCAGTCTAAATTACCTAATTAATTAGAGAACAGAATTAAAACAAAAAAGCCTTATATTTTTGAGTAGTCGTTTTCATCTTCTGGTCCTTCAAATAACTTACTTTACAAATGCCTGAGGATCACAAGAGATCTTTTAACCAAAACAGACAAAGCTGTAATACAGGAAAACAGTTCTAACTTACCCCTTTTTTCACTAGGCCACCACTGCTGGGTTTTCCCACTGTGATACTGGATGTGTTCCCAATAGGCTTTTCAGCAGGAAGTGGAGGAGGGCTATGTGGGGTGTCATTAAAAGCTGTAAAAAACAAAAAAAATTTCCTAAATTAAAGTCTAATTAATACCTTACATGGATCAACAATAGGTAAAGGAATCCACCTTGGTCTGGGGCATTTTTTGTGTGAATGCAACTTCATTCCTCAAAGCCAGAGCGGCCAAAGGGAACAACCACTTAAAGAACAGCGAAGAGAAAAGGGACATGAAGGGAACATTGTAACTCTGAGACTGAGTTCAGGAGTACTTCCCATCCTGCATAAGGAATCTTCACTTTTTACTCTCAGGACACCAGCAAGTCATTTCAGAGTTTCAGGGTTTCAGCTGCAATACTTGGTGATAAAATATTAGACGAGTAAAAGCCTTTCTCCCCCTGACAATGTCAGATTCATTACTGGCTACCCTGAAACACCATCACCACATTTCTAAACTGGCTCACATTTTTTTTCAGCTGCCAGCTCCTGGAATATCCTTCAGGCTGGAAAACAGCTGAGGGTTATTTCAAGTAACCCTGAAAGATCAGGAGACTTGGATGGAAGAATCTCCAGAAAGGTAAAGGCAAGAAAAAAAATTATTGCCAGCTACAAACTTCAGGATGACAGAAAACAGAGATGGAAGTTCCCAGGTAGTCTTTAAAGAGCTAAGCACATTTAGGATATGGAAGAGGAAACAGTACAGATCTTACTAGGGAAGAGTGATGATGTCCTCATGCTCAATAAGGACTAGAAAACCTTCATAAATACATGACATTTGCTTTCAGTATCTCTGCCTTTGAAACCTGGGAAGCACTTGGACAGGTTTTGCCAGCATATTTACCAAACACTTTGTCTTTATATATTGGAACCTTGTCATCTACTTTACAATCTGTTTGTATATCAAGAAAATTCATAGAAAGAACTGCAGACACTTAAGCTCTTCTGACTTCCATCTGAACTTGGAATTACATAAAAAATATGTGTAGACAGCCTGGACATTTATAGACTGATAACAAAAAAAGGGGGAGAGATGCTATCCAAAACAAAACTTTCAGTTTCTCATTTAATGAAAACTACTCTCAACAAAGAAACAACAGGAGAAGTGTTCATTTTAAACATAGGAAGGAGAAGTGTTGTTTATTTTAAACACCTTTGTTGCATTACTATTATGTAAAACACTGCTGTGATGTTTAAAAATGGATCAGTACAATGGATCATTTCAATTCTTAGGAGAAGATCACAGTTCTGTTTGCAGTGACCAGGCATGGGGGAAAAAAGTTAGGAAGTTCATCACATTTCTAAGCATCTGTGATGGATGAAAAGTAAAAACAATATCTGGCAGTAATTCCAAAAGAAATCTTCTCTTACCACGTCTTATAAAAAACATGAGACATTTATTTACCACCTTAAATCTTGCTACATAGATGGCCTAATTTCCTCTCCCTTAAGTCTTTTTAAGGTCAAAATAAAAGGAACTAGAGGAACAACAACAACAAAAAATCTCCAAAAACTAGAAGGCAGGTGTTATTTTCAGTGATTTCTAAGTGTAATAACTGAAGTGGAAGTTTAATGCTTCCTTTCTGTCACATCTCAACAAAAATACTAATCCTAATTGAAAACTTCACTGGAGTTCAAATTCTTAAGCATCCAGTTCTGTCCCCTTTCTGGTAGTGCTGGCTGGGCTGTTTTGGGGGTGGGGTTTGTGTGTTTGTGGTTTTTAAAATTTGTGTTATTTTGTTTTGTTCGTTTATTGCGGTTTTTCTTTTTAGTTTTTGCTGGTTCCTGACAGAATTTATCTCCCTCCATAAACAAGATGGTGAAAGACCTCCGGTACTGAGATTATGTGGCCCCTTTACAATGTAAATCCTACTATATCTATTTATACCTTGGCCCAGTTGTACTTCTCTCCTCTTTTAACTTTTAACAGGCTACATTTCTGCAGCAGCTCCTATTTGACAAAAGGCTACTCTGCTTTCTCGGAATCTGCTTCTGTTCCTCGCTGTCCCATTAATCTTCCAGCCACTGATTCCCATAAGGCAGGCAGTCCTTCACAACCTCCTGCTGTTTGTAGCTAAGTACAGGACGGGCAGTCCTTTGTGAAAAGTTCAATTACCACTAGAGAGCAGCAAGGGACCAGTTAGCTACAAGTTCAAAAGGGAATCCATCTCAGGGAAAAAAAAAAGAAAAGAAAAAAATGTCAGGTAGTTGGTTGGTTTTTTGTTTCATTTTATTTTTAACTGTAATTACAACTTCCTTTATAGAGAAGAATTATGTAATGGTTTCTTTACAGTAGTTCATAAACATATTCTTCCAATTGAAAAAACCTTTTATTTGTAATCAGGTATTAACAGAAACACCTTTTCTCACAGCTTTATCTTCAGTCTTCTCTGCATTTTTAATCATTTCCACTGCATTTCTGACATATGCAGGGGAAAAGAAAATGTAGTATTTTAACACTGGGTTGGTGACAGAGGGAGACTGGAAATAATGAGTGAAACTCCTAGGAGAAATGCCACCTGGACATATAGTTACTACAAGTTGACTATATACCCACTAAGTGTGGCAAAACACGATTTTGAAACATGAGTTTTAAGAGCTATCTTGTGACATTTTTCTCTAAGCTTTGAGGATCAAAGATAAGGCCAAAGAGAATTCCTCAAGTATGCACTCCAGCATACAAAGACCAACACAAAGACCTTGTGGCTTTCTGATAAATTTCCACTCTGAGACACTGTCAGTGTCATTTGTAAAGCTGTAAAGGATTAGAGGTGGAAGGCTGTAGGAATACAGTAACTCTCAGAAAACTATAGTCAAGACCTTGACATAAAACTGAACACATCACGTTTCTGCATCCCAGTTCTCACATGCCTTTTTTTATTCCCTCCAACTGCTACCTAAACATTCTTGCTTAAATGGCCACAGATTTCAAAACTAGAAAGGATCAAGGGAACTTCTTGATTTAAACTGTGAAAACTATGCTAAACATCTCAACCAAGCTGTGTTTGAAGGAAAGTTTAATGCACCAATGTTGCTCCTTTGACAAGGAAGCTTGGGAGCAGCACTAAAATAACCTCAGCTGAGGTCAGCACCAAATTTGGCCAAAGGTACAGCTCCAGGATATGGTTTAGCAGAAAAAACAAGCTTGCTTCTGCTGCAAGGGTCTCCTCCAAGTCTTCCTTTCCAGCCTTTAGATCTGCCCTATACATAGTTCACCTCTGCTATGCATCCCCTCCATCAGGTTTGAGAGACATCAAACTCAAGGGAGGGAGCCCGATGAGGCAGCTGGGTGGCAGGGAGAGTGGAATATCATGCTCATCTACCTCTCCCTCCCACTACAGCCCTTAGGTTGGCTCCTCTGTCTTGTCAAACCATACCACGGGATTCCTTTGGCAGCTAATACTAGCTAGTAAACAGCACATCAATTATTAAATATTAAGTCCCAATTGAAATGGTCTTCTAACACATTTTTCAGACATTTAGGAGAAGAGCTTACATTTCCCGGGTTTAGCTGGAATTCGGATCACAGTGGGTTTCCGAGCTAAAGCTGGTTGAGCCGTCTGTTCCTTGGCAGGTTCATTTTTGGTAAGGAACTGAAACGGATCTAAAAGGAGGAAAAAACCCAACATGTTTAATACTTATTTGTTGAACACAAATCTTACCAAGTATTGCTTTCATTGTTAAGGATATTTATATTTCACACCCAATATAGTAATAAAAAAAAGAGGGATCAGGCTGATGCAACTAGTATACCCAACTCTTTGTAAATAGCAGGTCTTCTTAGTACATCTGCATTCACAGCTGACTTAACATAAACATACTCCAGATACCTTCTGGGATTATATGAGCCACTGAACAAGAGGAACTGCATTGCTTGGTAATAGGGACCTGAAATCAGAATGGCTTTAGGGAAATGTTTACAAAGCAGTTGATCTAATGCACTGACATAGCTGTAAACACATTCACTGAAAAGTTTTAATCAATACAATCTTGCCGAAGCTAAACAATCAGCACTGCAGTAGATAAAACACCTACTGAAACATATAAAATATGTAAATACTACTGATTACAAAACATCTTTGCTGTAGAACAACTAATTCTCTTGAAGATTCTGCATCATTTTGTTATAAACCTGGTGACATGGAGGGAACTGGTTCAGACCAAGGTCTGGAAGTTGTGCCTGAGCTCTGCCCCTGCCTGTATCACTTATTCCTCTATAAACCTGCCCAATCATTCCACTGCTAAGACAGGAGCAATGTTTCCCATGCTTCATTACCTTAAACACTGGTCTCTTATTAACAGGCATGGGAACATAGGCGCATGTAGAAGGCAGCTGTAAAAATATTTGTACATAAATAAAAACCAAATTAATGTGTTCTTTCTCAAGTACACCTCCATGTCAAAGAGCAATACTTCTCTCTTGTTAAAAACTGCTACTTCTTTCTCTGACATTATCAAATTCTGCAGTAAAATGGCAATGCTTAACGGTATCATAAAAGCGTACAGTAGAAACTGGAGAAGGACTTTGGATGATAAATTCTCCATGACACATATTCATAGCCACAACAGCCGAGTCTGATCTCCTCTGCTGGCCTTTTCAGATACGTAGCTCAATGAGATGTTATTTATGGAGTGTCACAGTCTAAAGAGGAAGTATGCAGGGCATCTCTTTGAATTCCTCATGACTTTTATAAAAGCATACACTTTCCCAAAACTACTACCACACTTCCTGACAAAGTTGGAAAAATCTGTATTTGATAAAATTTTATCTTCAACACTTAGAAAAAACAGTTATGTCATATGAAGTCATGATTTCTTATGGACAGTTTTGAACAATCCAATCCAATCCAATCCAATCCAATCCAATCCAATCCAATCCAATCCAATCCAATCCAAGCAAGACAGTATATATCTGTGCCTGGCAATTCACATAAGATTTAAGAAAATCCAGAAATGCAGTATTTATTTATGAACAACCTCATGCTGTCCTGCATGCACATGACTCGGTGGCCACAGCTCCCCCTTGCCGGTGCTTCTGCCATCAGCCCCTTCTGGCAGTGCCCCCAGCTCCTGCTGCCAGCGTGCAGCTGTCACAACAGCAGGGACAACATGCCACAGGGCCCATGCATGTTCACCCTGCTCAGATGTCCACCTCCCACTAGCCCCTTGCTTAAGGCTTTCTTCACAGGCAGATCCATCCCATATGGGTGTGCTGTGTGGATTTGTGCCATGGCCTCTCTTAAAGCCAGCCTGCCTACAGGCTCCCCAGAAACCCACCCAGGTACCTTCAGATCACATTTTAATCAGGAATCAAGAAAATCAATTCCTTCTGTCAGGCTGCTTGTACAACAGCTGCGAGCCTACACTTCCAGTACAAAGGATCATGGCAGGTCAACAATTTATCTACAGATAAAGGTACACAGGCTACAGTTAAAAATAAACTCTGTTAGCATCTAGACAAAAGATGGCTCCATCGCATTGTGCTCAAAGATTTCCAGTGCATCTGGAAATTAGGTACAGGCAACTCACAATGCTTTAGAATGTAAGGGTTAAACTTAATATTTTGTTCAAGTTATGGATTAGCACTAGAGGCTAGAGGGTTTAGGTCTCTTCAATGAAAGCTGCATCACAGCAGGAGTTTTTGTAGAGGACTTGAAAACACAGACCACAAGTGGGGTGGAGGCATTCTGGAAGTACAGACATTACAAGAAACCAAAATCCCACCACTGGAGCAAGCCTGCAATATTCTTTTACTCTTTCATACGTCCGTCTGCTAGCTACAATGCTAACACTTGAATTGCATTAAAAAAACTTGAAGATTTATCAAACCTTAACTTTTGTGCTGGTATTCAGAGTGACTAAGTGCAGCTGAAAAAAAAACCCCTCAAACTGGGCTTTGTTCTCTCTTTTAGTTATCTGGCAACTCTCTGTCAGCTTTGAGGAGTGACCCTGGTGAGGCAGCAAGGCCTCAAAGCTTCATTGGCCTGTTGGGAAGCTGGAGACACAGGACGAGCAGAGGAAAGGTGAGCAGGACTAAGTCATGGGCTCCGTGACTCAGCATGACCATAAGGAACACTCTGGCACACAGAGCACCTCTCAGGGTAAGGTTCTGCAGAGGTGAAGGAAGTTCTGCATGAAAAATGAGGAAACAATTTTCCAAAGCCTCCATCTTATGAAAACATAGACATTGTGAGACCAAGTGGAAATGCTCTACACACCCAAAACAATCACAGTTCTGTACTCTTGTAAATTTAAAGGAGATTTAAAATTGTAAAAAATTGGTGTTTGTCAGCTGTTAATCACTGCTATGCATAGAAACAGTTTTCTTGACCATTCAGCAGCTGGCAGAGGTCTCTACATCAATACATCTGACAATTTTTAAGTCTGAGAAAAGCAATTTCTAAGGCTCAGAAAACCATTTGATGAACGTTAGTTTTCCACTCATTATCTTATGTTCAATTATACTGTTGTCACCTCATAATTAGTTTAAAACTCATTACCTTGTTTGTGTTATTCCATTCCCCACTGCTGTGCTTGCAGCAGAAATTGGCTGAGAAAACGACTGCGCTGCTTTGTGCAATGGGACTGACAACATATCAAATTTTTATGTTGTTTAACAACAATTGGGCATCGTTTGAGCATAATTCACAGAGGTGTGAAAACAGAATTGTTAATATACTCATTTAAAGCTTCTCAGCTCAAGGAAATTAATCTGCAAGTAATTTTTTATAACACATATCAACAGACTTCTATTGATTTTTTTTACTGAAGTTTTACAGTGACGCTTAAAGTCTGTGTCTTCCTTAGTCTCATTTTTCTAGAGCTTCTGTTTCAAAGGTTTATGTGATAACATATATTAGTGTGCTTGTTTGCAGGAAAGACAAACGAAAGCTGTATATTCAAATAAACCATACATAATCTCCTTTCTTTTAACAGTTTTGGAGAAACAACCTTTCAACACACTCCACCCCCCCCCCCCCCCGCCCGCCCATTCTCATACACCACCCTTGTTTAAAATTGAAAATGAGGAGGTTACAGAAGAAGCAGTAGGTTTTGCCCATGCAAGAAGGACAAATGGGTATCTTCCGGAAATATTTATTGGTAGTCTTTAGTGAGAGGTAGTAAGATGCTAACAGATACCTCAGCAGCAGTAAGGGGAATATCCAAACAAATAGTAAGTGGAAAGCTAAAAGCCCAGACTAGTACTATCTGTTGTGAAGATGCTCAGTCCTGCAAGAAGTACTCAGTACACATGAGAACAATGGAGTAGAAAGGTGTGGATGCTGATATTACAACACTTGTCACTACAGAAGTATGCAACTATGCCTACTTTCAAGGTATAATTTAAAAGCCTAAATCAGCTGTTAAAGGCAACATTCACACATTCTCTTCATACAGAACAGTATTGTTACCAGAGTCTGCCAGGAACACAGAACAGGAACAGACCTCATCAACAAACGGTTATATTAAAACCTAGCCCTATGAAAGCACTCTGGTGTTTATGGAAGCATAATCAACACATACTTGGGGGAAGATTCTCAACAACAGGCCCCTCCTAGTAATATAGCCAGAGATTCAATGGAAACCTGACAGATAACACCCCAAAGAATGAGGTTCACGATGAAGAAACACTGTGAAATGTCACAATCAAAAGTCTAATGTTCACTCAGACATTTTAAATCTCAACCTATTTACAACTATAAAGAGATGTATTAGACAGGTATTGTATCTAAATTCTAGCATCAGTGATTTTACCAATCTGCTTTCCACAGTATTTTTCATCAAGAAAATTAACAGTTCACTGTACTCAGAAATGGATTTCTGGCACAGAGAGAATAATATGGACTACACCACTTTTCACAAAAGAAGCAATTTGCAGCTCCCTCTGTACAGAACATTGTCATGATCTCATCATGATAAGAGACTGGAAAACAAAAAAATAAAAAAAAAATTTAAAAAGACAGAATGGGACGCAGGTTCTTTCAGCATCTGATCTGTGCATAACCTGAAAGTAAGTTCAGGTGACACTCAGGTTTCTCAGTATTCTCTTAATGCTAGGAGACGAGACCAGCTCATTCAAATAAAAGTAATGCAGTATTATTCGGGAGGAGACTTAGTACTGCTTCAGACTTAAAACTGGAGGAGAGGCAAGCAAATCTGCTTTGCAGAAAGAGCCTAGCCATCAGTGTGACAAAAGTGCACAAAGAATTATACAGAGTTTTTTATTCTCTGGAAAGTACAGAAAAAATTTGCCAAGACATGCCACAGAAGATTTGACTTAAATGTACTTGTTGAAAATGCAAGCTGTCCCTAACTGAGCAATGAAATATCATCCACATTGTCAGAAAGCTGGAGAACAGATAAAATAAAATCTACTACTAGAATAACAAAACTTCTTGGAGTTTTGTAAGACTTTATGGCAATAAAAGCATTAATGGGGTGGAAAACCACACACATACAACTGGTACATATAGAGAGATATAGATGGACCTTTTCTGAGCTTTCAGCACTTCTCTCTCAAAGTGTGGGAATGCCCACACTTTGCACCTATGTGTATCTAAAAGCATAACCATAGTTCATCTGTACTACTCAAGGTGATGGAAAATACAGTGCCTTTGCCACAAAAATACTGCACATACCAGCACGAGCTGTTATGGGAGAGTTTGGAGGCTACTCCTCTACCACCAACCTAGTTTCCTAGCTGAAGTAAGACTGGGATAGTCAAAATTGCAAGAGCCTTCAGGAGGTCTCTAATCAAACCTCCTGCTCTGACCAGGTCAGCTGTGAGGGCACATTGCTAGAAATTGGTTGCATAACCTGGTCTGACTTCAAATATTGGATGCCGGAGGGTATCTGGACATAGAATGGGTGACAAAGAAAATATACCCCCAAATTACCCTGAAGATTAAGAAACATGGCTTTGTCCATTCTTGCCAGGTGAATGAACGATTTTTTATTGCCAAGAGATTCAAGTGCCCCAAAACAGGCAAGCTGGAAATTTCCAAAGCAGGTAATGGAAAGCAGTTGAACATACAAAATCTTTTTTTTTTAATTGAAAATGTGAAGGACAAGGTAATTTATAATGTTGTTTAAAATACCTATCTACTCCCTTTCAAGAATCTCACATGCTCTCAGCAAAGGAAAAAAAAAGGTTTTTCTATAAAGATTTTCTTTTAAATAAGCATTTTGTCATTCTTTGACAAACTTTCTGAACAAAGGCTATCTGCATTTTAAGTATTGTAAAATAAACAGATTTAATTATCAGAGAAGACAGATCTTATTAAGAACATTATTACCTGTGTGTTACTTCACAGCATCTATTGATCTGGAATTCAAAACCAAATTAATTTGCATTTGACAACCTAAAAGGCTACTCATCTATTATGTAGCTACGATTTAAAAACCTTATTTGTTTCCTGAGCCTAGATATAAGGCCCTCTCCTGTGCCAACTTTCAAGGTCCTTGAAGGCTCCAATTCATATCCACTAAGCAAGTATCTGTAGTGACTGAAGAGTTAATGGATGCTTGTTATCATTTTGCTGGAGACTGCCGACCTTGCAGCAGAACCAACAGGACACGGCACAGCCCCCAACCTTCAATACTCCACAGCAGCATGTCTTCAGGTAAACTGTTTTTAAAGGGATTTATGCCAATGAGCAGATTAAAATGGATGAGACAGCTCATTCTTCTCTGGGGGTGATAATTTGTCAGTAAGTAAAAAAGGAGACAGGTGTCTTGAAAATAACCACAATAGGAGTCATCGGAAACACAGCTGAACCTTAAGAAAAGCTGCATTATTTTGAAGATATGTCTGGACTAATCTACCAGTTAGAAGTATTTCAGTTTTTTCTCTTTTTTTTTTTTTTTCTTTTCTTTTCCATCCTGAGGAAGCAATTAAAATCAAGCAGCTGGGCAACATCCCCACAGCAGACAAATCTGGAGTTACTCAAGCAGCAGTTTTTCTGAATTGTCTATAATGTCACACAAATGCCACCATTCATGCCACAAGAAGCAACAATACACATAAATGGATAGCAGCACTGGTTTGGTTGGGTTTTTTCCCAGCAGACAGACAGAAATGAACCTTTATACTATGATAAAGTAGTTAGACAGACAGACAGATAGATAAGACAATTAAGAAGTGCAGTAGTCGTACTACTGTTTGACCTGAACGTAATGAAGATATTGAAATGTGAGCTGTCTCCTGCTGGTAAGGTAAGGCAAGGCACTCTCTGAACTACCTTTCAAAGCATCTGGTTTAAATTGAGTTCTACTATGTCAGGCACAGAGCAATCAGTGAATTATATGCCGTTTCAGAGAGAAAGAAGAAGAGAGAAGGAAGAAGAGCTCCCCACACGTGAAAAGGAATAAAAACATTGTAGCAAGATCACCTCCACGTTTTAATTTAAATGTGTGCTGTGAATGCACCATTACCTGATTTTCTTTGTCCAAAACATACATTCTCACAACATTTAGCAAAGAGGCACACTGTATGCTTTGACACAGCAACTAATACAAGCTACAGGTAAAACCACGGGTCTCCTGAAGCTGTGAAATTTACACAGCTAAACATGCACTAGGATTTAACTTCCAAGCTGTTGTAAAAATGGATAAGTGAGAATTGAGCCCACCTGATAGATTACCAAAACTTTTAACCTTCAGGAACTGCATAAGTCTCTGTTATCAGCCATAAAAGAAATGCAGAAGTATCCCAGATGATCCAAAATATCACAACTATCATCAAAGCACTAGAACCTCAAGGTGTAGAGTCCCAAACAGATGCCTTCACGTTCTAAATGACTGACTTAAATAGAAGTAATTTCATTAGTATACAAATGGCTTTAAACATTAGCCTTTGAGTCCAAAATTACGGCACTCAAAACTGGCGTCAGTTTTGGCTGACGACATAGCAGCTCTACAAATTTGTCATTCCTGACTTCTCCTTCCTGGCAATTCCCTTGGGCTAGCAACATGAGCTGGCCGCAAGATTCTGTCACCGTTCACCTCTGAATTTTGCAGCTGTTGAGCTTCCAAAGCTCCCATAGACTTCAACTCTGACTGGACGTTGAAAGCTTTAAAAGAAATCTCAGTATCCAGAGTCTCTATTTGCACCAGAACCATTCCCCTCTCCATACAGGTTGGACAAGGATAAAATCATTGATGTTTGGATAAGGGTAAATTCACTCAGCTAACAGCTGTGCTGTTGGAGATGCTGTCAAACACTGACAAAACTCATGGGATTGCTTGAGGTAAACTTGAAAGAGAATCATTCAGCTAGTTTTGGTAGTTAAACTACCAGTGAAACACTGACATTTAAACTGGTGAAACCAAACTGGTTTGTTGCCAACACTGTTGATCTCAGCATATATACAGTATTCAAATATCTTTCACTACTGTGGAGGTGGTAGCCTTCTGTTAGAGGAAGCTGATGTCCTTCATCAGTCAACTAAATTGCTGTGGAGACTCTGAACTTCGTTTTGCCTGTTTCACCTTTTCATTCATATGCTCACTTCAACTTCTGCCTTCTGTGCCCTCCTCATCATCCACTGAACACTCCCCCTTCTTCCTTTCACAGCAGGAGTCAGCAGCAGCAGAGATTGACCCCAGTTCTGTTTACATTGGCCTAACACACCTGTGCTGTATCAGACAAAATGAAGCTCTGGCAATGCTGCAATATGCGATGTAACACTGCTCTCTGCAAACAAGATGTTGGTGCTTGGTTTCCAATGCCACTGCATAAAGCCATCTTCCTTTCCTAGGGTTGCCATAACAACAAGCAGAGCACTGTCATTTTGCTAAGTAATGACAATGACAAATATGTAAGAAATGCAAAGGTCTGGGGAACCAGGAGCAAGATTAGAGCTTCTCTTCCTGCCTTCACAAAACATTTTACCATGGATTCATCTTGTAAATCCTAAGATGTCCCTATGGGAACGTGAGAAATAGCTAGTGTTAGTGCTCTGTGTTGCCTCAGAGAGCCAGTGCTGTTCTCGTGGATGCTCCATCAAGACATTGCACAGTATTAGTTATCCAGGGTACAGGATATGATCTTGAGCTCAAAAATGCCAGCAAAAATCTGGAATTAATCCTAATTTTACAGTGTAATAAAAAGGTAATGCTGCCATACCTTTTTCTCCTTAGCAGGCAAGAAGTGATTGCAGCAAAGATGTCATTTTATTGAACGAATAAAATCACAGGCAAGTGACTTAAGAAGTCAGGAAGCTATTATCTGAATAATTCCTCTGTTAACCATGAGAATGGAAAGCATTTTCTTCTTAATTAAATGAAGAATAACACCAAGGGCACCAACCAGAAAGAGTAAGAATGACATTCTTCTCACTTCAGCATGGAAGTTGTTTTTCTCAGGTGATTTTTATTTGTTGTCACTCAACCTCTGATTTAATGCAAGAATTAATGTTATTTAATTTTTTCCAGGTTGGGGGCAAGTCTGTCTTATAGTGTACACAGCCAAAATATGATTTTCCTTTTTATGCATTTTCAAAATGTAAATATTCTCTTTTCTTGCCTACTACTTAGAACAGGTACATTTTCCTTCTATTTGTTACATCAATTAATCAAAATAAAATGACTGGAACTACAAAAGTTTTACTCTATATGGCTTTTCTTCTAAAACCATCCACATGTACAGTGTCTGTTCCATGACTCCATTCTCCAGACACAATGATCATGCCTCTGTTCCCACCTAGACACCATCAGCCATACACTTTCTTGACATAAGTACAAAACACCTCCCCAGTCACCCTGTACTCCTGCCTGCTTTCAGTCTTCGTAATATTTTTGCAGTGTTCCTGGAATCTGTCAGCCCAAGAAAAAGTGGACTTGTAGAGAAAATCACCTCTCCTGCAGGATATTTTGTTGCCTTATTTTCACTGCTTTTATAAGCTTCCCTGAGAACTGTATGTCTGTACGTACCAATCTTAACAATTTAAAACTTTAAGGGAACTTTCTACATCTGCCTTGGGGCTTTTATGACAACACAGAGGAGAAACAATAACAAATTGGAACTTCATCTAACAATATAATTCATGAACTGTGAAGAAATTGCATTTGTTGACAATCATGAATATTGATTTACCGTGACAACTACACAGCATCTACACTTCTCTTTTCTGAAAGTTAAGATGATGAATGATGTGTGGTGGGTTAACCCTGGCTGGATGTCAGGTGCCCCCCAAAGCTACTCTATCACTTCACTCCTCCAATGAGCAGGGAGAGAAAACGTAACAAAATGCTCTTGGATGGAGATAAGAGCAGGAAGAGATCACTCACCAGCTGCCGTCATGGCAAAACAGACTTGACTTGGCAAAACATTACTTGACTTTATTACCAATCAAATCAGAGAAGGGTAACGAGAAATAAACCCAAATCTTAAAAACGCCTATTCCCACCCCTCCCTTCTTTCCAGTCTCAACTTGCAATTTTCTCACCTCCTCGCTGAAGCGGCACAGGGGGATGAAAATGGGGGCTGTGGCCAGTTTATCACATGTTGTCTCTGCTGCTCCTTCCTCATCAGAAGAGGACTGATGCCTTAGGTTTTAACTTTCATATTTTTCAAATCCTGTACTGCTTAGTGCATAACTCTGAAGTTTCATGTGGCCTGTTAGCTGCTGTTCTCTCATGCTGGTTAGACATAACAAACCCTCTCTAGGTTTGCACTTCAAGGACACCAGGCCCCAAAATGTGTAAACTAAAGCCTAGAAGGGGTGACAAACTTGGGGTGTACACCCTGGGCAGTCAAAAGGCTACACCCAAGATGGATCCTGGGTCATGGGTTCTTCACATGTTTTTAAGTTTGGTCCATTTGCATATCAGGGTTAATTCTCCAATTATAACCTCAGTTAATGATGTAATTACCCCAAGTTTTTCCCTCATCTTCAGAGGCTTTTAGCTTACACATTTTGGGGCCTGGGACAATTGAGGTGTCCTTGAAGAGCAAACCTAGAGAATGTTTGTTATGTCTAACCAGCACGAGAGAACAGCAGCTAACAGGCCACACGAAACTTCAGAGTTACACACGAGGCAGTACAGGATTTGAAAAATATAAAAGTTAAAACCTAAGGCATCAGGACTTCTCACACTCTTCCCCTATTTCAGCATGGGATCCCTCCCACCTCTTGGACATGAGGGAAGCTTCTGGCAGCTTCTCAGAAAAGCCACCCCTGTAGCCCCCCCAACACCAAAAGCTGGCCATGCAAACCCAATAGATGAGGTCAAAAAAACCCATAAAAAGTCATAAAAATTGAAAATTAAAGCTAGTTCCTTAAACAAGCATTTTGCATGACACACCCTCTGCTTTAAAACAGAACACTCCCTGGATTGCAATGGGGCTGGTGAGCTAAACCAGGACATACTTGAATATTAAGAGGGCAAAACCTATTGCTATAAAATGTAACGACAGCCCAACACCCACCTGTGTCTTAAACTACCTAAAACAGCACTAAAACAAACTGACACCAAGTGCCTAATAGTATGAAGCAAGGCTTATGAAAGGAATGTAGCTCTAGTAATTGATCTATCCACATGAAATAGTTATTTTCATTTATTAAAAAAACTCTGAAGCTGAAGTTGTGTTACAAGAATGCAGTCACGTGACAAGACAAGACAGAAAGATGGGACAAAGAAAATATGTAGGCATCGGTGAGATGGACAGACTACTCCAGTATGTTTGATCAGGAGTGTTCCTACATGCCACAAACACTGCTCCTTCTTCAGATGACTAGGCTTCCACTACAGAACTTAAGGCATGCAAATAAATTACTCACAGAGGGTGAGAGATAAGCTGTCCCAAGCTCCCCAGAGAGAACTGTGACACATTCTGGAGGTGACATCTAGCATACAACATCAAGTCTTTTATCATTATTTTAGTTATCACGTAAATATATCCAGCAGACAAGGTCTGAAATTTATACAGCCTTGAAACCTCCTGAGTCTCAAAATCCATGTAATTTCATAGTGATCTTGACATAGTAGAAAACCAAAAGTTTCTTACACACACATAAACCCTGACAAGACAGGTAGACATAACTCACACAGGACACACCTGCAAAGAATAACCATAGTGACAGTTTAAAAAATTTTCTTCTTACCTGTTGCTGCTTCAGAACTGATGCTATCTTTAACTACACAAGCTGGACTTAGGGGCAAAACATCATCATCAAAACTGATCAGATCTCCTTCCACATCTAGTTTATTTTGCAAAGCAGGTGCTGATGAGTTGGTTGAAGGGGACAATTCCCCCAGAGACTTTAAAACTTTTTCTTGGGCAGGTACAGAAGGCCGTGGAGGAGCAGCAACCGGTTTTAGTGAGGCCAAAGAAAGGGCAGGATTTTCTGGGTAACATGACTTTTTAGGAACAAGAGGCCTTGGAGCAGGAACAGGAAATCTCTTTTGTCCATTGCTGTTTTCTGCAACTGATCCACTCCTTGCATCAAGAAAATCACTACTGCTACTTTTAACAAGGCCAGGTTTTGGCTTCTTTGGCAGTTCAGGTTTGGTTACAACATTGCTCCCAACTAATTCAGGCTGAGGCTGCAATTCCTTGGATGGTGGTGATTTGCTTTCGGTCCATGCATCCCAGTCTTCTGAAATTCTGCCTACCCCTGGCTTTGGAGCAACTACTGGCTTCTTTGTAGTAACAGACCTTGGGACGAATGAACGAGGGGCAATTTCTGGCTTTTTTGATAATCCTGAGGTATCATTAGTTCCTTGGGATTCAAAAACTTTGATCCTTGAAACAATACTATTTTGGCTCCTTTCTGTACTCATGCTGTCCATCACCAAGTGATTGTCTAGTAAGCTGTCATCTAGAAGAGGTGACTGCTGAATTGAAAGTTGCTGCTGTTTTGCAGTAGACTGGTTCACTTCTCCACTGTCTATCTTACTTTCAGTACTTTTGACCACAGGTCTGAGATTGCTTCTTGATCTTGGCTTTGGCACAGGACATATCACAGCATTGGGATTTTCTTGGCACCTCTGACCTTCAGGATTTTCAAAGACTATTAAAGGATTCTCATTTTCTGCAGGAGACTTACTCAGAAGAGATGCAGGAGGCCTAGGAGGTTTAAGAGGACTCTGCCCTGCTAACAGAAAATAAAAGGTTTTACTTATCTATTCCAGAACATTTAATTTGTGTTATTTTTTGACAGCCATCAGGATGGTAAACATGATGGCTTTCACTGAGAACTCTCCTGGTGGCTGTAAAAATACAGTTCTGTTCCTAAAAAGAACATCTAAAAAAATGAATGGAAAAATACACAAACTTTAGGAATAAACTGAAGATTGCTGAAATGCGTGGTATCTACAAGTTGAGTCCAAAACTTTCTGTTAACTTGCAGCATTGAGGGGCATGCAAACAAAATCCAGACCAAAGAAGAGTACAGTAGCATCCCCAGCTTTGTACACTTTTCAGTCTGAATGTATGAAATGCTGCTATTTTGATAAGATATCTGAACTCCTCTGGCCCCAAAGTTCTGATTATCATTATGGCTGAATTGAGCAAAACTTTCAAGTTTTAATTATAGTCTGAATGCAACGGGTAGCTTTTCAGAAGACAGGATTTTTACAGAAATTTACAGTAGGAATAATTCAGAAATTTAACTGTTATTCATATTAAATGCTGCACAGACCAACCATAAAGTACATC
This sequence comes from Lycocorax pyrrhopterus obiensis, assembly GCA_014706295.1. Classification (NCBI taxonomy): domain Eukaryota; kingdom Metazoa; phylum Chordata; class Aves; order Passeriformes; family Paradisaeidae; genus Lycocorax; species Lycocorax pyrrhopterus. The sequence continues at coordinate 45,076,807 of JACSVZ010000006.1, read as the reverse complement.
TTCAGGAGACAGAGTAAGGTTTTCATCAAGGAGAAATCAAAAACAGTCTCACCTCGACAGCCTGCAGCGTCCCGGTGTGTAGGCACACTAGTTTTTACATTACTTCCTGGCAAATGGTTAATTAGTTCCTCTGGAAAGTCAGTTTGTGTTGCAGAAGTAGTGGTATGTCTAGGAGCAGCAGCATTATTGTTATTTGTTGTATTGACTTGCACTTGATTGATTTCTTTTATCACCTGCTCGTACGATGGCGGAAGCTACAAAATAGAGAGATAAATATTCAGGTACATCCAGATATGATACTTTAAAAAAAAAAAGTGGCATATAAATTAAGAAATACTAAACTAACATATACAGAGGAAGAGAACACTGTCATAGTCTTCTATTCAATGTGATGAAAGTCTGAGCAAGCAAAAACTGTTCCTTTCTAACCTAATGAGCTTTTTACCTTTGTAGATCAAACATGCCTCATGTAAATTCACGCTCACCTCAGCTGGAAGATGCTCATTTCTCCTCCACTGAGCATGAGATGAAGCAGAAGGGAATCCTAATCCTTGAGGAGTGACAGGACTTGCACCTGGAAACCAGGAGGATGGCCGGAGGGGTTCAGCAGCAACTATTGTAATTTCAGGACGCCTGGAAATGAAGGCAAAGGGGAATAATTTCCTAAAACATTTAAAAATAGTTATTTTAAGTATAAGAGTTCAAGATTTTCCCAGAATGGGAAATCAAAATAGATCAGGTCTTTTTGATTTAACCAAAGGTGTCTTTCCATGATTTCAAAGGAACTTACCTGACCTTTCTAACAAACACTTAGGCTTCCAATCAAAGCACCTAATTAAATGCCTCAGCCAAAAAGTAGGTTTATTGGCTTCAGTGAAATAATTTACATGCCGAAAGTAGCTAAACACAAGTGTAACTCAATTAGATGGCAGAAGTCTTAGTCTTCATGGGATAATGAGAACTAATCATGTGTTTGCCCTTATCCTACTACAATCTGAAAGCAGTAGGGTAGTTAAAACTGCTTCTTGGCTGGATACCTAAAAATTTGTGTCTCCTCAGACCTCAAGAGAAACCTTCCAGGGCGCTAAAGTGGGGCAGAACAAGCCTCACAAAGCCTTTGGGACAGCACCTATTTGCTTCCATCATCCAGTACTACAGGGACTTCCGTGACAGTGAAGGACTCACAGGCAGCACCCCAGGTTTATTACTGTGCCAGCTGTTTCAGAGCATCAGCTGCAGGGCTGGCCCGTGCTCCCAGGCCACGGTCCCTGGAGCACCACAGATCCATCCAGAATCTCACACAACACTTTGAAAAGGGACCTTTGTGAGTAGATAAAGCATCTGCTTACAGAAGCTTCTGTCTGCTGACAGAAATAGAGCTGCAGAAGCATAACTTCTAAAACTATTTTAAAAACAATTTAAAAAAAGAGGGGTACAGTTCCTTCACATCTAAAATAATGGCAGACTCAGTTCACCAGCCATCCAGGTTGGTGACCTCCTTTCTCAATACCCTTTGAGAAACTGAAAGGAGGCTTGAAAGTGTGTTTATTTTCATTGTGAAGTGATCCCGTACATAGATGTCAGGAAAATAAAACAGTTCTGCAGAGGTTTGATGGTTGGTTGCACTCCCTTTTTGAGGACACATACAAAAGTTGATGAGAGAATTCCTCCAACTCTTAACCTATTGCACTTTAAAAATCAAAGTATTTCTATTTTTTTCCAAGTCTACTTTAAACATATGAAAGATAGAGGGAAGGAAAAAAATAAATTAGAGGAGAAAGACATAAAAAGTAATACTGTGAAACAATCCAACAAGTTTTACAGTAACATCTAATTGCAATATAAATAGCAGCATCATACCTTCTATCCCTCTGTTGATCACTATGGCTAGAGGTCCGAGAAGCTATTTAAAGAAAAGAAACAAAAGTTTTGAAGAGGTTAAAATATACTGTCACACCAATATGAGGATAATAGCAGAGCCCTTACCAATCCACTATCAATGAAATGGAGAACACAGAGCATCTGATCCTAAATCCCAGATTTTAAGACTGGCCAAGTTTAAAAAAAATTATTTGTATTAAATATGAGAAGTTTTAAAAATATTCAGAGTGCAGTTTCATAATCATTTTAAGTCTCTCTGTGTCCAAGTTACCACCAAGAGAGATGGTCCTGTCTCCTGTCTTCTTTGTTTCTACACCTTCCTATATTCTGCATTGTGGGGATCCTAGAGTTGAAACTTCTTTTCCTTTCATAAAAATGATACATGAATTAAACAAAAAGAGGTGTTAAACATATCTGGCTTTTCCTTTTGATGGATGATTTCCGAGATGTGCTCTTTAATCTTATTTAATGTCTCTTTCTGTTTGTTTTATAGAAGGGAAAGGTACTAAGGCACAGAACCTAAAAAGATATCTCACCCTCCTTCATGTAAAAAGAAAATATTAAATGTTCCCAGCTAGATATTTGCTAAAGTTTAAATCACTTGTGGATTAAGAGTCAGAAACATTTCTTTTTTTTTTTTCAAACCATGTGTTTCAAGTTACACAAAATAAGCAAATCCTGACCTCTTCATTTTTGTGATTTTGTCATATTTACATTCAAATAATTTTTTTCAATGGCCACATTGTATTTCCATTTGGATTTCTTTAGAGAGAAAAACAAATTATCCAAGGGAAAAATTTTTTGCATAGCAAGTGCAATTTAAGGAAGTGGTAGCATCTTATTCTGCAACATCACAGCATCATTAGCCGAAATCAGCAAAGCATACTTGATTGAAGAGTCGCAGAGTGTTGTGTCAGACATACCTCTTCGACAGGGCATTTTGGATGTGCACTATTCATGAGTGCTAGAGGAAAAAAAGAAGGGGTTACAGAAGACAAAGAGGAGGTGCAGGAGAACAAACCGAGGCTTCAGAGTGCCAGAAGCCATGATCAAATGGGTTAGTCATGCAAAGATAGTGCATGTGCCAGTGCTGTAAGGGGACAACCGTAATGTCTATTCACAATACAGTGTCTTAAAATATGAAAATAAAAGTACATTTTATTTCTAGTCGCATGCTGATTTTAACAGCGGCTGTTTAGAAGTTTTCCTTGCAATAAATTAACCATGAAGAATATAACTGAACATGGAAATGTCCACTGTATGGCTCAACAAGGAACCACCGTGAGAACGAGGAGAGGGAAATCAAATCTCTTTGAATGCTTTTTCTAGTTTAAAATTTGGGTTTATTTGGGTCTGCCTTTTCTCCCTTGCAAAAATAATGAGTTTCACTGAGAACTTGATATAGGTGCAAAGAAGTTGAGATCCCATAATTTCTACTCTCACCTACCACAGAGGTATGGGTGGGCAGGTTGATCCCAGTAAGAGGCACACCTCAAAGCTTTGGGCATCATTTCACATCTAAATCAGTTCTGTAAAAATTGTTTGACTAAGTAAACACCTCGCCTTTACTTTCTTCTCCAGAGATCTCAACACAGCACTGATCTAACACACACGTTAGAGGAAAAAAACCCCAAACTAACTCAAACCAATCAAAACCAAGTTTACTTTTGCAAAGATGATGGAAGAAAGTGTTCTTTTTGTAACTGTATTCAATACAACTGCTTGGGTTGTAGCCGAATGCCAATGATAAAGGCAGGAGAAATAAAAGCTAATTAATGAGGAATGTAAAACTGAATCAATAAACCTGTCACCTTACTTCACTATTTCTTTGTTTTTAGATAAATTCTACAAGCTATTTCCTCCTGTGAGACTCTAAATGTGCTTCTATTTATCAAAGTTATTAAAACAAACAGGAAAAACCCAAAAAAAGCCTGAAAGACCTTTTTCCTTTCTTAACATAGGCAAAAAAACCCCCAGCGAGGTATCTATGTAATCCATCAAGCTCCAAAGTTTATGTAAACAAATAAACTCTCTTGAAAACAACACATTTAAAAATTTATATAAAACCAACTTTACTAGTCGATATTTATATAAACATGTCTCTTTAAAAGGACTAATGTCCAAACCATCATATATATTTTCAGAATGTACTCATTTTTCTGGAAAAAAAAATCTCTCAGGCATTTATGGAATCAAGTTATTTCCATGTGTATAAACATTTAATATAAACATTTACTTTTTAATGACACTGACAAAGGTCTTCCCTTCTTCTGTCAACATCTCCTCTACTTTTGCTGTCACATTTTTTTACAACCACACTTTTAGAACATACTTTGTTTTGGAAGCTCTTAAGAGGATTCAAATCCAGAGTAGAAACAGAGGTGAAAGCTACTGCATCTTTTGCTCTCAGGTATTTCACAAATGCTAGGGAAAAGAGAATACATACTTCCTAAATAATCCTTGTCCCCAGACTTGCACAGTTTTTATTCCTTCACCATTTCAAATAAATGAGTTTAAATTTAAAAGTGCATGAAAAAATACATGATTTGTTAAAATATAGTACACACCTGACATAAAAAAAACACAAGAAAAAAGCCTGCAGCCATTTTTCTGGCCTTGTGGTGTTTTGATCCTTTAAGTCCATTCTTCATTCCCTTTGTGGATTGCCTTGAAAAAGCATACTATTAATTTTTCCCTCAGATTTCAAATTATGACAGTTTTAAGATTTAAAAAACCCCTCTTCCAACAGGGGAGTCAATGGAAATGTATTTCAGTGCTAGTTTATACACTGACAACTGAAAATAGTTGGTTTCTCAACTTCAACAACAAATGCTCAGGGTGAGAATCACTAACATTTCCAGAAGCTTATGCTTAGGGGTAGTTAAGTAAAACAAGCAAAGTAGCTTCAGAAGGGGTAGGAGAGGAAACTCAGTGCATAAAAACCTCACTTTTTCATCTTATAACTTTATTGGTCTTGTGTGGGGCGGGGGGGGAATCAAATCAACTCCTACGATTGTCGCTATTTATTTCTGTTAGTGTCAATGAGGCACTGTATTAGCTAGTGTCAATGAGGCATCTAAATGTGTTTAACCTAGTACAGCATGAAGGATTAATGGCAATACTGTAAATAGGGGGCACCTCAGTGACTTATAGATTCCTCTTCTGCACATATTTCTCAGAAGAACTATTTAGTGGGCTTTTTCCAATTATTTTTAAATGTGCAGAGGCACAGGGTACTCTATTTGTGCTGCATACTTATGTCTCAACTTTTTTCCACTACTGTTCCTTCTCTGGGTCCTGCTTTCCAAGTGTACTTAATACGTTACTTGTATTTGAAATGCATACAGATTATGGTGCAGGGGGCATTTTAAGCTATGGGATCAAAATGCCTGTGTAAGTACAACCACCATTATACCACAAACCCATAAACTTTGATGCTGCAGACAAGTTGGTGGCAACAGAAGTCTGATGTGCAGATTTGAGCCTTTGGAAGAGAGCTGGGCTAGAAATTACAGTCTTTCAGGCAACCTTTTAAGGCAATACAAAGACAACTGAAGATAATTCAAGGATCTGCTCAGAGATAAATAAGGTTCTGTTGTGAGCACTGAGGGCCTCCACAATGTATACGCTGCATAACAATATTTCCATGCTTCCATTAGCAAATCTGTAATAAATACTGAACAGTATTGTTGTTGCAGAGTGTTTAAAAAGCAAGTTTAATTTTGGATTCAAGATTGGAAAGATAGCCTGAAATAGGCCAAGCCTTTCTACAACAAGGACGTGTGCTAATATTTAAAAACACACCTTCTTTCAATGCTTTCTAAAACCAGGCTAGACACTTCTACCAAACCTATGAAATATGGAGACTATTAGACTGAGAAGTTATTTGTTTCACTACATAGATGCCTAGGAATAAAGGTTATTCATTATAGTTCTCAAGGAAAGCCTCAAGGGTGGGCAAACACTCCCTCCCTTACCTACAAAGTGATGCAGTTTGAAGAACTGGCAAAATGGTCCCATGAAAGAGGCCACGCTTGCAGTCTTTGCAATATCAAAGGTGTTACATGACTGAGGTCCTTCTTCAGGGAACACTACAACAATCAGATAATCCTCAAACCAATACCAGAAAAATGAGCCTTGATTTCACCCAACATCTGATTAGACTACTTCTGTAGATGTGGAGGTTCAAACTAACTCGAATTTTTCATGCATCTCTGAAGTAAGAGAGTTTTCTCCCAAACTGTTTCTTGGCACAAGGGGGAGGTCTTGCTCCTTTTCTGGTTCTGTTTCCAGGCACCTCAGGGAAATACTAGGTTGTCTGACATTACAGCTGGGCTGATTCAACGCTTGAACGTAGCTAAAGAGATAGTGATGCCCAATTTCCCTTCCAAACATGGATTTTTGATTCCCCTTGAATGAACATTAGCACTCATGTGACCCCACAGCGAGTTCACAGTGATAAAAAAATAACCACTGTCTGTACAGTTTTTGTCTCAGTTTACCTCCTTGAACCTGCTCACCTTGGGCCCAGACCACCAGCAGCACAGGGGAAGGAACATGCCACCCCCAACAGCAGAATCTTTCCTGCTTCTGTTTCCTGGCTCCAGTGCTTCTTTGTGCAACTTCAAGGAGGGAACTGATAAAAAAATAACCTAGGGCGGTAACAAGGATTCCTCTTCCCACCCCCAGGGTAGTCCTTTACACCCTTTTCACAGCTGATCTAACTGTTAGGCACCACAGAGGCTGGCATTGCTGCTGAATAAAATCTTCATAACTACACCCTTAGAGCAAGCCTGTAGTTTTAACCAAATTTGACAATCATGATTTATGAAGGCAGTTCACTCCTTCCTACACCTTTCCTTGGGCTGCATATTCCTGCCTCTGCACCATTCCCTGCATTATGCCAGCCCAAATGTTTGTGCAGATGGGGAAGAGAATGAGGTCACGGAATTGATCTGGTTGGGAAAAAGTGGGAGCCAAAAGAACCTAGGAAGCCCCCAAGCAAAACAAACAAAATGAAAAACAAACAAAACCCACAGTCAAAAATGGCTGCAAACCTGCCAAATGGAAAGCCACAGCCTCAGAGTGCATACAAGCTGTTACACATCCTTCATTCAGCCATGTATTTGCTTAGGACAGAAGGAGAAGAGAGCAAGCCACACATTCTTCCAACATTTTAGGATAAGAGACTTGCTTCTGTAGCCCTGCTCCGTAACAACACCCTGGTCTGGAAGAGGGGAGAAGCGAGTGAAAACATTGTTCCCTTTTGTCTCACTGCTGCAGCGTTTGGCTTGCCTCTCTCTACTTTCTTTGGCATTCTTGTGCATGTTGCTGTGCTTGCATCAGTGGAAATAGTTTCACTGATTTCAGTGGGAGCTGGCTAAGAGTGATGTGTCCAGGCCTGAGACCATCATTAAAGATCCTGGGGTAACTTTTTAAGAGTTGAGATCAAAAGATTACTCCTGAGCAGATCTCATGTTGACATGCTTGCTTCCTTCAAATTACATTGGGCTCACTTTTCTGAACCCTATGGAGCAGTCAAACAACTGAAAATGACACCGTCTTTCCATCCAGAGTTGTGGTCAGGGCGACAAAGGAAAATAAACCCTCTTTCTCCTTGGCCACAAGACAGGGTGAAACTTATCAAAACAAAGTGATACATAGCATTGTCCTCAGGTGGGGAAGTTGAAACCCTGTACATACTTATCATGTTTCTTGAAAATTTGAGAATAAGAGCCCAGAGAATCTGGGATTAAGAAAGACAGGTTTCTAACTCTGTTAGGGAAATAAACCTGTCCAGAGAATATCATACTTTTTCCAGATTAATGGCAAGGGGAGTTAGGAATATTCAGTGTCCATTTTAATACAGGTCGATTCTAGCAGCACTGGGTACCGGCATACAAAGAACTATAGTTCATATACAGTGCCTTGCTATGTACATGCATATTATTTTGCCAGCTTATTATCTGAATAATTCACATGGTACTTATATTTCATCATAGTTATTCACATGTTAATATTAATAAGTAAATAACGTAAGTCATAGCTTCTTGACTAGATTTTTACATGGTTATGCCTCAAAACAAAGAATCACTTGCTACTACATTTTCACAAACAGAGATTTCAAATGCTTAGTGATCACTTAGATGATTTCTCAGTTTGGCAAGGCACTGGGGCTTAGGCAGTGTGAATCAATTCTGGCTCCACCACAAAAGGCCCTCTGTGATCTGGTGCTCTCTGTTTTCCAGTTTCCATCTGTGGCAGCAACAGCACAAATGAAGTGTTGCATTTTAACTACAGTATCATGCAGACTTGCTCTGAGTAAAGCTTTCATGACGCCCTTTCACTACCTCCAATCTAATCCACACTAATGAGTCCCTGACTAATAGGTCCAGGAGAAACAAATCAGTACAACATACACTAATTTATTTTTTCCCCATAGCAGGATCCTGAGGGTTGTTTCATTAATATGAAATTAAAGTCATAGACAGAAAGGAAATAAAATTGAAAAATGGAAGAAAGTAACAGCATAAAATACTTTGAAAGATGCATCTAAAGAAATTCTCTGCCTGGAAACATCATGAGCAGGGAAAGGGGAAAAGGACTTGAAAGCTGAAATCAGGGAAGAAGAGTTTGGACTTTCATTCAAGATTAATAAACAATCTTTTATTTTCCAAAACAAGCCCAGTACATGAGTCTAATTCTGTCCCCAGTACAGTGAAAAAACAGTTGCTGCAGATTTCTACTAAAATAAAACAATCTTCTATTTTGTCAAATGAACTAAAAATTGGGCACATCCAACCCAAGCTCTTCAGAGATGGATCACATCTGTGCACAGATGCATTAATGCATAAATAAGAAAGTAACTGTTAGTAACTGGAAAGAAGGAACAAAAAGCTGGTCTAAAAAGAAAGAGAGAAATTACAGCCCCTCAGCTTACTGCTTACTTACAGCTACTTTGTTTTCACATACCAAGTTAAACAGTTACTAAAAATAAAGATGTAGCAATCTTACAATATTATAGTTCTCAAAAAGGAAAAGTAAACTTACATCTCTTGATTGCTGCTCTTATGGATGACAAGGGTCCTTGGCTTATTGAAGAAAAAAAAATTATTAAAACGTGGTTAATGTCTCAAAGAGAAAACAATAAAGTAACATAATGCAAAAATTCCCCATATATTGTAAACGGTTTGCCAAGCCCATTTTTTCCCCCTACGTTGTTATCTTACAGAAATTTGTGCAAAACTCCTGGAATATACAACCATACCCAACCCCTTTTAATGAAAACCAGGTTATAGCTTGGCTTCAAGACTCTGCAAAGATAGAAAGCCAATTATTAAATCCATTATTTCTCTCAATTCCGTCTTGAAGTTCATATTCGGTCTCATGTGGGCGTGCATATTCGCAGATTATAAGCATTTAATGACTTAACATTCTTGTAAATAAATAAAACTTACACAGTGAAGTAAAAACATACAACCCTTTTGCTAAATATTTTTAACAATTACTTAACAACTTGTCTTCCCTTCCAGTTGAGATAACATTTTTCAGTAATAACTTGGTGGGTGGGGTTAGGAAGACATGACCAAGTATTTGTTGATACACAAGGACAGAAAAATGTTTCCTTTTGCCAACTCATCTGTTTTCTTAGTAAGACTAAGGCTTCTGATGCCTCTCTTCTGAATGTCTTATTTAACAGATACAGCAGTTCCTACTATTTTTGCAGGTAAAAATTGAATCTAATTTGGGATTATCACTTTTAGAAATGTTGCAATTTGAAAAACATGGTATTAATAATCTTCCACTTCGTGCTAAGATACAGAGGAATTAAGACAACACAAACAAACAAAACAACCAACCAGTTCAGAAAAGAAGGAGTTTTTCTCTTTTTTCTCTTTTAAACGCCAGAGATAAAGAGTATCTATCGGTGAGAAGCCTCTGGAAATGCTGAATAGACATTTTAAAGGCTGAAATAAATAAACTGTATCTGGTTCAAATTAATACAGTATCTTAACAACAAGACAAAGGCATACTAATCAAGCCTTTTCCAGAAACCTTCCAGCACCAGACTTCATCAGCAGTAGAACAGCAGGAACGTTAGTACAGGGAGTGCATTAGCATTTTAAGTCTGCCCTCGCTCTGCTGGTGTGCAGCACACCAGCTCTGTCAGGGCTCAGTTTAGCTCCACATGCACATGACGGCTGCAATTACTCCAGTGCGATGAAGAGTAGGGGGATTTGGAGGAGAGAAGAAAGAGACAGTCAGAAAGGATGTGGATGAAAAACGTCCTCCCTCTACAATCATTCTGGAAACTAATTAAGACTAAAAATGAATGTTGCTCTGACGGAACTGTTTTCTCAAACAGTCTGGCTAGTCTAGGATAAACAATGCCTATTTGTCTGGTTTCAGAAACAGTTCAAACGTGGCTTGGCCCCAGTCCACACCGCTTGCAAAGCTGCTTTAGAAAACATTTCTATCAGTCATATTTCACTGTGCATTTTTAGCAGAAAAGGGTTTTAATTTTCCTTCAAAGTGTCCCATCATAATACAGCCTTATCTTTAAGAAACACTTTTAGTTGTGTGCTCCTCACACATGTGCCCCCAACTCTTTTCTTAGTTCCTTGTATCTCAAGTCTCTTTCTTCTGGATTTTCATTTTTGAAGCTTTATTCTTTTGCTTTCATTTCTGTGAATAACTACAATCTTTAGGGTTTTAATCGTATTTATTATCAGACAGGAAGGAGACTGAAGTCTGGTAACATGAATCTGAAATCTTCTGGAGCAGCAATAACTTTCTACACTAAGAATTCAGGATTTACTTAAGTTTTATAGGCAGAAATTAGGAAATCTATGAAGTATGCATATTCAAATATCAGTAAGAACAAAAAGGAACAAGTTCTTTCTTCCACTGGCAAAAGCCCTTTGACCCATTGCAATTTGCCTCAGAATCTGATAAGCACTTTCATGTAAAAGCAAGTATTTTTGGCTAGAAATCATATGAGTCATCATGTAAACACAAGTTCAAGCTTTCCATATGGTATGAGAACCAAAAGGATATATAGAAAACATTTTTAAAAGCAAAATGCAAAGAACAGAAAGTAAAACCTCTCATGAAACCATCCTAGTGAAGTTGAAGTATGGATATATCAAGGGCAGCAAGGCAGCTCAAATATGCAACTATCTGTAATCTAGAACTCAGGATAACACGGTTCTATCAGAAAACTTATGAGCTTGCAGGCAAAACAAGCTGTTAGAAGACAGTTTTTCTTTTCCACTTTCCATTAACAGGTCACTCATCAACAACCTTTTGGCAAAGCACTACATTTCCTACCCCCAGGAGAGTTTGATTCACATCTAGCTTACAAATATTTAAGCCCTTTAAAAACATGGAAATGAGAGTGGACATGTTGGTTTTTTTTCCGCATGAAGCCCTGTAAAGGAACTGCTAACTTCATAACTTTATAATTTACTAAACCCCAGTAATCTAAATAAGATGCTGTTCTTGGGGCAGCTGGTGATTTTACCCATACCTTATGCTGAGCCTACCCCTCCCTCTTCCATAGGAAGCAATTTCTGGTCTCTTATTCTGTCTTGCAAGGAGAGAAGTGATAAGGTTACTAATAACCTCCTCTGCTCCACAGTTAATGACATGTTTTCTCTCAAGCCATCCAAATAATTAACATAACCGAATCAAATTTAATTCTCCTATTTGATGAGGTAGGAGCTGCAGCAATTACTGTACCGCGTGGTCCTTGCCTCTTTCCCACCTCCTCCTCCTGTTCATAAGGCATAGCAATGAACCAGAAGGCAGAGAAAATCCTCACAAATGCACATGCCAAGGAAAAAGTAATCCATCCAAAATGCGACTCCTCCCACAGTTACATGAGAACACCCGAGGGGACAGTGTGACAATAAGTAGCTGTGGGGATGGGAAACAGCAGCTCCTGTGCCGCCCTGCAATGTAAACAAGCGAAGTCCAAACTCATACTGCTAGAAGAAAACAGTGCAGACAGCAGGAAGTTTCAAAGTATTAAAGAATCTTAAAAACATTAGCAACAACATCACAGTCGTATCTAATATGGAATAAGTAAAGATGCAAACTATTCATCCATCCCCTCTCAATTAGCATGCAGGAGTGGACAACCAGAGCAACTCCTCTGACATCTGCACATTTATCCTAGACCTTGCTAACTGTTAATTTAAAGTACAAACTTTGTTTCATTTCCAGCTAAGGCAATAGCTTTGATGAGCTTCCCCTACCAGCCCCTCAAAACCCACTTCTGTCTGGTCTTTTTTACACTCAGAAAAACCCACTCAAAAAGTTCAGAGGGGACCTGTAAGTTGCTGTGCCTGCTATGCTGAAAGCAGTTGGGTACTTCAAGCCGGCAGCAATATGAAAAGGGTCCCATGGGTCACCATTTCTGAAAGATAAAGAACCTGGAGTGGTGTGTTTGAAGTTGTTAAACACCTACTCACTCTTTCCGGCAGGCTCTACTCTGGGTTTCAAGGACAGGTTTTCTAAATATAAATACTTGAGGAAAACGCTTCAAAAGCATATTTCAGATCTGTGCACTAGGGAAATAAAACTGCCACAAGGTAGACCAGGCAAAGAGCTGTAAACTGTTTAGTGGAGTAAGTGCACTTGCTGTGCATAAACCATGGTTTCTCCCTCATTAGGGGCTCTGCTTTGACACTTCCTTGACTGAGCACTGCCTCTCTTCAAACACAACTTCAGCGTAGCTACCAGGTTTCTCAAAAGGCTGCTCCTGCAGGGTGACTCCTGACCCAACACAGCAACTGTGTGAGCGTCACTCACCTCGACAGTCCGCACAGAGCAGAGGAGGGAAGGTGCTGTTTAAGTGGAATAAAGCTCAAATCACACAGCCATCTCCGAACGAGCAGGCAGGGAGTTGTATCTGCACAGAGGAGGACAGCTACCTAACCCAAGAGGCCTGGAGGTTCTGGGCTAGCTTTTCACCCACCTGGTCCTTTAGCTGGTTCAGGAGCAGCAGAGCCTCCAGCCCGGGGGGGGCACCTCACGGACACGTTCCCGCAAGCCAGCTGATGGTGAGACGGCCTGGCCGCTGAGTGCAAACAGGCAGAGGATTGATGGATTTTTACCTGCCTCTGGAGATCACAGGCAGGACTGCCTTGTGACAGGCCCCCTCCTGCCTGTGAGCCTACCCACAGCCATCTGGGGACAGTCTCCCCCAGCTATCTACAGTCTTCTGCTCTACAGGTTGTGATACTGCTTGGGATACAAAAGACATCCCAAGCTACTAGCGTGTCTCAGCATCTCTTCTTCACCTACTTTCACACCCTCCTATTGGCTTGCATGGGATTCTCAGCAGGAATTGAGCAGCCCTCCACATTGCCTGGTCCCTTTATGAGAACCAGGACCTTTAGTTTATTTATCTAAACTGACATAACAATGAATATTCTACAGGAAAACTGATTGCACTTCTTTCACACATCACTCTAGACAAACAGAAAAGCCTAGAGGGAAAAAGGAACCAACAAAAATAATGAAAAAGAATGATCACTTGTTCTAAAAAATTAATATTCTGAAGCATCTATTCCAAGGTCTCAACATTTATCCTTTATGTCAAGTTGTATGAAGCTTTTCATAAAGTATCAGTCCTTAGGTTCACATACCCGTGTAAAAGTTAAATGTATGTCTAATTGTGATGGTTATTGACCCTGCCTTATACTTACACACAGAGTAAAAAGAATTAAAATGTTGCTATTTTTAATGTCTTGTGACTTCTTGGAATGTGAGCCAAGAATTTAAAAATAGCTCATGCTGAAATTACTGTAAGGCAAAACACTAGTTTAATAAAAAGCATCATATATTCCTCTCAGTTACTTTAGAAATCGTGCCTTCTTTATAACAGCCAGTGTACTACAGTGCAACATTCTAAAAACTTATTAGAAGACATTATTCCAAGCACTAAATGTTTTAAATATCACCTAAATTATTTCACTGCAGACTGAATTACAGAAAGATGTTAATAATTTTATAGCTAAATTAGAGGTGGTGCAAAAGATCAGATTTACCACCACCTGCAGGCCAAAGACAGACTTACTTGGTCTACCAAAAGAGCTCCTAAAGCTAAAAGAGAAGATTCACAACTACCCCAAATTCATGATGTGGGTGCAGTAGACAGAATTGTATTAGTCCTGTGGAAGTGAATTTACACAGAAAATGCACCCACAGTGGTCAGCCTCTTCAATGTCTTCACTGCTGAGGAGCCTCAGTCCTCCAGCTGATAGTGCAAATTAGCTGACATGGCGTGTGGGATCCAGGGGCACTCTCCCCATCAGTGTCGGAGAAGCAGACACTGCACAGCCAGTACTCCTGCCTTCCTCACACTCACCATTTCCACCAGCTCTCTTGTGTTGGTGCTGGCATGGTCACAAGTCTGCTGGATCAGCCATGTGATTTTGTTAACAACAAAGAATCCCATCCCAAATATCCTGATTAATTTTCAGCCAGACAGGCCAACTGCTCCAGCTGGCTGCAGAGCCACGCAGGCATCAGGATGGCACCAGAGAAGCAATGGGAGCGGACAGACAGGGAGGCCAGCAGCAGTCCTTGGGGTAAGCAGCTCAGCCTCCACACTCGAAAACAAACCTTAAGTCCATGACTCTGCCACTAATCTGACAGTAAATCACCAAATGCTGGCTATACCTCACATCAGCTGTTCTTCTCATCCTTGAGTATCAGCTGATCCACTCTTTTTTTTTTTCCTGTTAGTGCTGGTCATCCATATTGGCTCACTAGGAGATCAGACAAGCACCAGAAAAAATACAATTGGCAGCAGCCTGTCCCCACAGTCGTTCTGTAAAATGAACACTTGCATGTTCTCTGCCAGATCATGGGGTATTGTCCTGGCCCTGCGGGGACAGGAGGCTAAAAAAGATCTGATCACCTAAGAAATCACATGCTCAGTAGTATAGATCAGGTCATCTAGAAATTAAGACTTATCCCCACACAACTTTACTTCTCTCTTGGGTACAGCTCCAAAAGCAAGAAATCCTGAACCAGTAATTAAGTCCAGTGACAATTCAATCCTCATCAATATGCTGAGGATGTCTACTTCTGCATCACTTAATGAATGCCACAACCACGACTTCCCACTGTCTGGACAAGTGAGGATGTAGTTAAGCAGCAGCTAAAATCCAGCTGCTCCACTAATTAAAACAGCTCACGTTGATCAGCAAAGGGAAATCCTTTCAGGAATTGCTCTCTAGCTGTTTCTTCAACCACTTATTACATATTCATGCGCTTGTCACTGTCATACTTTGGGATTGTATTTTAGCAACCAAACCTTCAATTTTAAGGCAGAACACAGGCAGGAAGTCAAAGCAAATCATGGCAGCAGATGATAACATTTCACACTTCAATTCTCACAGCAGCCTACAAGTCATGAGGTTACAAAAGCTTCCACATCTAATAATGTCCAGCTTAGACCTTGAAGCTGAAACACTTCCCACATTTTTTGTGAATCTGAGTCACTTGGCTTGGGTGTACTCTGAACTAACTCTTTCCTGATCCTGAGCTACAGACATTCTAGCTAGATTTCCTACAGCATTTTTTTCAGTCAACAACCTGAGCTGAACTGCCCCTAACACCAAGATGACTATATAAACACAGCCATTCCATAAAGACAAATCCTTAGAGCATGATTCAAGTCATTCTCAAGTCTTCATTGTATATTGACTGATTTCAGCTCCCAATAAAATGTATGCTACAAGAAGACTTTGGCCCTCCTGTAACAGCTAAAAAGACTCCCCGGTATGCCACCTATCAACATATCACACTGTTATGATAAGCCTGCTAGTATGTTTTGATTAAAATCAGTAAATAGTATTTATGATTAATGGCAATTTAATCTTGGTGGTAAATAATTCTAGGAGTAGAAAACACCTATAATTTTAATAATAGCATAATAGCAATGTAGCACTGTAAATGTAAATGAAAGTATCACTGAATTGTTATAGTGATAAGGACAGGATATTTGGGCCCAGCCAGCATTATATTCAGACACAAAAGTAACAGTTAAAAAACAGAAGGGAAGAACCAGTGCTTTCACACAGAACAATTTAGCTGTAAAGTGCAGCTTCTGCTGATGGAAATACTTCACCATTAAAGTCTATAGAGTTTCTGCATTTGCACACGGGGAAAGATGGCAGTGCCCTACTTTTACAGTTAGAGAGTACAAAACAAAGCCTATTTCTGAAGAACGGTTTTTCAATTCAACTATTTGCAGTTGCATTTCAGTCAGTAAATCAAAGCCTTCTCTAGCCACTGACAGGACATTCTGCTTGCTTCATACATCTCTGTACATCAAATATAACCTGGCGGCTAAATGAGCTCCACAACCTTTGTAATTGACATCACAGATGAATAAAATCTGGTTTAATCATGAAGGATGAGCAGGACAAAGGCATAAAGAAAACCAGTAAATCTGGATCAACAGGATTCAAGATATCTTTACAAGGCTTTAACTATTATAAAGTATGAATATTAGATTTTCTTCAAATAGTTTCCATATTTCATAGAACATATGAGTAAAGTGGTAAGATTATATTTAAAATTTTGTAAAGGGAAAAAGTGGTATGTTCTCATCTGACTAGAAACATTAATAATGACTATAACAAAATAGATAACACTTCTTTTATAGCAGTGAGTATCTTAAATCCCTACTAAATCAGTTATCTGCAGATCAGCAAAGAGAAAACAACAGGGAATGGGTGGGGAAATCACCCAAAGCAAATAAAAGATGGGTATATTTCAGCCAGACTTTCGAAAATAGAGTAGCTTCAGAATAGAAACACAAAAGAGCACTGCTCCAGAGAAGAACAAGCAGGAACAAAAGGGTGTTGACTGCAAGGGCAAGAACTCAGCAGCACCCAGATGATGCATATGCTGGAGGTGAGAAATCCAGTGGAGAAAGCTCAGGGGCTTGCAAGTATACAGACTTCAAAGACATCACTGCAGTAATCAGACCAAGGGAACAAGGTATAGGTGTTTCTTATTTTGCCTAGATATGTTTGTTTCCTCTGTAAAAAAAATCTGTAAAATATATGCCCATTTGCTTCAATTACTGTGCATCCTTTGAGAGAAAACTAGAGTGTAAGGAAGGAGTTCCTGGGGAATCTTGAGGCAACTAAGGCCTCCGACAGGTGAAATATTGAATCTCATTGCCCAGGAACACTACCAAATAGGTTCTACACTCAGCAGTTGAAATAGTATCTGGATCCTGCCTAGACAAAGATCAGCAGCCCGATTCCAGCACTGTAATACAAAAGACAGATGTTTGGGATCTAAAATGTAAAGTTCAACCTAACCCACAGAACTGGGATTATGACAAGTGTTCAGTACTGGTGTGACCTCAGGGCCAAAAAATCACTTGAGCGCCTTTGAGAATTTCAAAGTATGACAATTGCCAATGCTAAGGTATTTGACAAGTCCCATGTCATAGTATTTCTGTGCTCCTTCAGCTGAATTCAACTTCTTCATAGGCCAGCTGAGTCAAATAAGCAGCATGAAATGTGCTGGAGTTTAACCTTTAGCTGAGTGAGGAAACAAAGGGAATTTCCTCATTGTTTTAATTATAGATGTGTGTTGAGAGCAAAGGTATTTGTCATGAAGGGACAGCCTACAAGACAGAAATATTAATACATATGCACCAAACATAGTGAAGCTTTAACCCAGCGCTTAAAAATGAGAAACAAAAAACCCAAAACCCCTTCTACAACACAAATGTGAACCAACAGCCAAAAGATGTGTTTAAGAATACTATAAGGTCGTCCATATAAACAAACATACTGGCTTCAAACAGGCCATTTGTACTTATAAACAAAATAAATCATTTAACAAGCAGCAGAAACACTAATTTTCAACACCCTTTCATTAAAATCTCACAAAAGTAAAACTATCTTCATGAATGATCACATCTTGTTGCAATGTACTGCTGACTCACTCAGTTACACCCTACAGTACGTGAGATCCATGAACTTGTAACAGTGGCCCTTACAGAATGCACAGTGCACAGAAATTGTCAAATAAAATCTCACAACCACACCCTTCACTGGACCTGTCTTTCCAGAAGGTGCCCTGCAAGCAGCTCAGTCAGAGAAATGGCACGTTTTCCTGAACACTTTTCCCTTGCCCTTACTGAAATGCTTCCTTTTCTTCTATGCCACAGATATTGACAGAGCTTTTGGTTACAAAATACAGAAAATGATTCACCAGAAATTTGCACTACACAACAACAAACCATACATTCACATGTCTGTAGGTCTGCAATGTTTACCTCTGAGTTTAAACATGATCTTAAACTTCAGTCCTTTTTATACATTCACAGTGATCCAGCAACTCTGAGATTAAGGTCAACCATTCCAGAAAGATACGCATCAAAGATTATTTTTCAAGTCTTTTAATTCTGATTCTACAAGAATGTTGGTAAGGTACAGTGTATAAGTAAAGTTAACACCTTTGCTAGCCCAAGCTGGGGAAAAGCATTCAAGTTTACACATACTCAAATTGTTTTCCAAGAGTGAAATAGAAGCATCGACCAACAGAGCCAAAGAAATTTTTTCGATTATTCCGATGCCTTCCAAACCTGCATCTATCCCACTGCAAAATCCTGATAGGCAGGAACAGCACGGAATTTGCTATAAGAACAAAATACCTACCTCAGCAACCGAGAGAAGGCCTTTAACCTCCGGGGACATTTCTCCAGAGATCTCATCTTTGAGCAAGTCACCATGCAAACATACTATAAGACAAAAAGAACTTCCTCCACCCTCAATCATATATCCTGGCTGTCTTACAACATCATGGACCTCAAATTATACGGCAAGCCAGTAAATACTGCAGTCTCTAATGGGTGATTACAACTTTGAAGAAATAATCACTATCATCACTTTTTGCCACTCAACTAAATTTAGCTTCAGAAACAAACACCTTGTAGAACAGATTGAACCGGACCTTGTCAGAGCAACAGCCATAAGAAATACCTCTCCAAAACATTTCACAGCCACAGATATCAATGCCCTTCCCTTGCCTGTAAGTATCCCCCAAACACATAGCTCTGTCACATGCTCCTCCATGCACTTCAATCAATGCACCATATGTCATCAGGTAAATTAGGCAGAGGAAATTAAAGAGCCACAAAGTATCAGCTTATTCCAGCAACTGAAAAAAACAGAAAAAACAGGGACCAGTGGGGTTACCCTTCTCTTGTAACAACCACTTCGTCTCTGACCTCTAACCCTTTAAGAGCTCAAATTCCACCTGAACATGATCCATAATCTTTACAAGGACAGCCACAGAAAATAAATAGTACTTTTTTTCAATCTCCAGTGCAACTTAAAGGCCCTGGATTCAGATAACATAAATAGGTAATTTATCTAATCTCCACTCTCAGTGATGCCCTTAATTCCAAAGGCAGTAAATAATTTCTGTCCTTTTTCTCATATCAGTCAACCTTCTCTCCCCTTGCTAACACGCCTCTGGGCCTCCAAAAGTAATAGTGACCTTTTCTTTAAGACTACCTAATTGATTGACATGATCTATTTAAAAGCAGAACAACAACATTTTAACTTTCTCAAGAAGCAGCAAAGCTATAGGGAACGACAGCTCAGTCTCTTACACTACAGAATGTAGAAGACATTATATAAAACTAGCAGACACCAAGCTGAAAAGAGCCAAAGAGACTTTTCAACATGCAATGTGAGGTTAAGCTTTGGCACCGCTTGCCACAACACACCGTAGGTGCTAAAACTGTATATGAAGTAAAAAAAAAAAAAAAAACTAATAAAAACCCACTGCTGGCTAACAAATACAAAGTATCACTTCTCTCAGAGAGCACTGCCAGCAGGGCAAGGGAGGTGATCCTACCCCTCTGCTCAGCCCTGGTGAGGCATACCTGGAGCGCTGTGTCCAGCTCTGGGCTCCTCAGCACAAGAGAGACACGGAGCTCCAGGAGCAGGTCCAGAGGAGGACAATGAAGATGATAAGTCTGGAGCATCTCCCTTAAAATAACAAGCTGAGAGAGTTGGGCCTGTTCAGCCTCAAGAAAACTGAGAGGGGACCTCATCAATGTCAGTAAATGTCTGAGCGGAGGCTGACAAGAGGATGGAGCCAGACTCTGCTCAGTGGTGCCAAGCAATAGGTCAGGAGGGAAGGGGCAGAAAGTGATGCACAGGATGTTCCACCTGAACATGCAAATGAACTTTTTTACTGTGCAGGTGACTGTGCCAAATTATCCAGAGAAGTTGTAGAGTCTCCCTCACTGGAGATACTCAAGAACCATCTGGACACAATCCATGCAATGTGCTCTAGGATGGCCCTGCTTGAGCAGGGTCCTCCACCTGGGTCACAACAACCCCAGGCATTGCTACAGGCTGAGGGAAGAGTGATTGGAAAACTGTCTGGTGGAAAAGGGCCTGGGGATGCTGGTTGATAGTGCCTGAACATGAGCCAGCATGGTCCAGGTGGCCAAAAAGGCCAATGGCATCCTGTCTTGTACCAGAAACAGTGGGGCCAGCAGGACCAGGGCAGCGATTGTTCCCCGTACGTGGCACTGGTAAGGCCACACCTCAAATCCTGTGTTTAGTTTTGGGCCTCTCACTATGGACACTGAGGTGCTGGAGAGTGTCAAGAGAAGGGCAACGAAACTGGTGAAGGGCCTGGAGCACAAGTCTTGTGACAAACAGCTGAGGGAGCTGGGGGTGTTTAGCCTGGAGAAAAAGAGGTTCATGAGAGACCTTATTGCTCTCTACAACCACATGAAAATAGGTTGTATAAAGGTGGGGGTCTGCCTCTTCTGCCAAGTAACAAGCAAAAGGACAAGAGGAAATGGCTTCAAGTTGCACCAGAGAACTGTGTTGTCATTTCAGATCTGTCTTTGACGGAAAAAATAAATGCTGTTATTAACAGAAAGCATTTCTAGTTCACACTGTAAAAAGTTCATTTAACAGAACTCATTTCCTTGTCAACAGCCTTAGAAGGAAGAACACAGATTGAACAGTAAAGCAAATAATCTTTTGTCCTATACACCAGTAAGGTGTGGTGAGAAAGCCCCTCCTGCAGCTGTCATTAATGTACTTGTCCCATGATACTGTTCTCTTTCTTCCCAGTTGTCCAGCCTTCAGCTGTCAGGAGCACTACATGCTTTTAGCTATTCATGGACCTATTATTCTAGAAGGGGCCATGGAAACAAGGCAATAAAACAACACAATAGTCTTAAAAACAGTTGACCAAAGAAACTGCGCTTTTGGGAGAGGAAAGAAAGTTCCTGACCTGGTCCAACCACAAAATTATATCAGGATTGTTTGAACTAATATTGTATTCATAGAACCATAAAATCATCAAGGTTGGAAGAGACCTTTAAGATCATCAAGTTCAACTGTCAACCCAGCACTACCACTGTAACCCCTGAACCACTAAACCATTAAACTGTATCACCCAGCACCAGATCCAGACGTCTCTTGACCACCTCCAGGGATGGTGACTCTACCAGCTCCTCGGGCAACCTATTCCAATGCCTGATCATCATAACAGCGGAATTTTCTTTTATAATATCTAATCTGAATCTCCCCTGTCTCAGCTTAAGGACACTTCCTCTAGTCCTCTCACTTCTACAACCTCCTTTCAGGTTCTAATACTAGATACCAGATACTGGTGTGTGAGGGGATGGGGAAGCAGAAATCCAATTACATGAAATAGAAGAATTATAATAGTAAAACTAAAGCTGTTTCTTTTTACTAAGCATTTATTCCAAGCAAAAGTATTGCCTAATAAAAACGTGACATCACTGAGGTACTTATTTTGCTTCAACCAGGTATCATACTATAGATCAAAAGAGAGATTTAACAACGTAATTATTGCTTGTGGTTGGAACACCCTGATTAGATTTGGACCTTCTCTTTAATTAGAAGTCAACCTTTGCCTCAAGCCTCACGAGATGGCAACGTTCACCATACTCAGATGACAAGCCTCTTGTAACAATGCTCCCAAGATTAAGATGCAGCTATGCATACTTACAAAGACCATACTTCTCTGAATCCTTTCCACATATAGGGGTGCATGGTCCAACTTCAGTCTTCTGTAGCAAGGGACTCTCCTATGGCATGAAGAGACCTGCTGGTGACCTGCCTTGGTTGTAGCCTCCAAGGGAACAGGCAACATGACTTTTTGTATCACTGAATCTTAGTTCTCTTCTTGAAGCTGAAGCAGCTGCAACAGATGAAAAAGCAGCTCATCCTTGTCTACACTAAGGGCTAATACTAGTTCATTTGAGCCTGTGATTTGTCACAGATGGCCAAAACTAGGACAAACTCAGTATGTAAACATGGCTTAAATTCAAATGGTGATGCCTGCACTGAGCAAAATACCACTTTTAAAAAGAGAAATTTTGTAGCAAAATCAGAAATGCAATCTTTCACAAATGACAGGATCAAAGTCAGAAGTACAGCTGTGCAAACATGACATTATACTGTACTTTATACTGAAATAAAGTAAAGAGGAAGAAATTTTCAATGTGACAGGCCTCACTAGGAATACCTTACCCCCATGATGTAGTAAGAATGCAGCTGTAACATGTTCTAAAAGAGTACTTGATCAATCATTTCAATGTTCAACCTGCCAAATCAGATGCTGCTACTTAAGGTAACTGATTCCCTATACTAGAATAAAGAACAAAGACACCAAAGAATAACTTACAATGAAATCATAAAGTATGTGAGCAGTACAGAAAAAGAGAACAAAAAAAAGAACAAAATAACAACCTCTTCTCTTTTGTGCACATCAGAGTAAGAGGCCATGGAAACGAACACAATGTAACTGCAAACTGAGCTCTCCCACTCAAATTCCAGAGGCAAAGGAAAATGTAGATACTGAGCCTAGACAGAAACCTACATAAGTCCTTAGGGAAATAAACCAAAGCTCCAACACTCTTAAAATATCAACATGAGATTCTTTCAGAGAGAACCTAACAATTACTACTTCTGCTTTGTAAGTTTACAACCTGCTGAGTCTGCCTCCTCAGCCCTGACACATATCCTATAGGCTTCTCTTAGCAGCTCCTCCTCCTTTTCTGTTTTCTTTGAGAATATTACAAATACCTTCGGAAAGAATTCTCTCCCAGCCCTCCTTCCCAGCTACCAAATGAATTTCATCTGCTGTTTGTCATAGAGATGTCTTGGGGAGAAAAAAAAATCATAAAGAAGCAGAATTATAACCATGACTGATTAATTTGACTTTAAAAAAGTGATGTGCAATTGTGTCCTTCCTGAAACCACCTTTTTAAGAACTAATGTCTATCATCGTTGTTCATGTCCCAGGAAATTCTCCTAATGCACAAGGAGTGTGGCCATGTGTCTGGATGGTTGTCAGTACTTTCCATAGGAGTCTATTCTGAAAGATGATGGGATGGTGAAACTTGCTCATGTACACAAAATGCCCAAAGAAGCAGTGAAATTCTTTCAGTGAAGACAGAGGGTGAGCCTTTTTCTCTTTATTCTTTCAACAACCATCTCATTTGCAGCGTTATTTTCCATTATGAATTAGAATAAGCACTGGAGAGCAGCCCAGACAACGGAAGGAGTTGTTCAGGGCACCAGAGCAAACAGTCCTTCAGAATTCCCTTTGCAGAAACCAGTAACAGAGAACTCTTTTACTAAAACAAATCCCTCTTCTCTGTTTAGGAATAAGGGATCTAGGAGGCTGGCTAGGATGCACCCTTCACAATAACTCTTTACTCCTATCTGTGAGATGAATAGCCAAAAATACCCAACACAAAAGTGATGAATTGGCAACATTAAAACAAACACCCCCAGGAACAGGCTCTAGATACTCCTGTGATCCCTAACTGCCAAAAATGATGCTGAACCCATCTGCCATTTATTTGTGTGCTCTAACTGTGATTCTTTTTTTCCTCATTTACAGATAAGTATAAACTGAGCAGGGTGAAAATTAACATTGCAAATTAAAAATTAAGCATAATGATTTATTGTGGCAAAGAAGCTACCAAAGAAACATGCTGCACAAAATTGCTCCAGCTTATTCTACTCCCAGAAGCAATAGCTCTGATGTGAAAGCACATGCTGATGAGAAAAAAGTGATAAACAAAGAAAGACACATAAGTAGATTCCAATCTCAAGTTTCACCAGTTTCAATCTATATTAAACCTATGGGATTGCACTGAGTGAATGAGGCCAAAATTTATCTCTCAGAATGAAAAAAATGGAGTCACATGACTCCACTTTAAGATAACAAGAAAAGCCACAACTCGGAGCCCCTGCTTCCAGTTCTGCCATTGATTGATTGTGGAACTTGCAAGAAATCACTCTGCTCCCCTATGCTGAACCTGCTTCACCTGTGAAGTGGAGACATAGCTATTTTTTTCCCTGGAGATCAGCCCTCTGATCCAACTAACCACATGAACGCTGACAGCAGCCCAAAGGAGAGAATGAGACCTTTCCTTCTTGGAGCAACACAGGCTTAGTTCAGCTCAGGGCAATTGTGAAACTGCACCCCAAGGATTTGGGAAGGAGAGTAGATACTTTCTAGAATTACCCCAACTTCTGACCTACTGGGAGTGCACAAAAGCAGGACATTTCTATTTTCACAGCCTAAAAGCATGCTTAGACCAAGAGTAACCTGAGTAACTCCCTAGCCGTAAAAATTACAAAAGCTAAATGTAACAAGTAAAACATCCCCCAACATTCATTCTTTCTTCTACACACAACCCTTCCCATTCAGATGGAATGCCAGCAAGGTTCAAAGTCTCAAACTTCAGATCTGTATTACAGTCTGTAACACTGGCTGCATGGGGAAAACCCTGAAATTTTCCTGTGTGAAACAGAAGCATTGACAAGGCTGTCCAGACATTGCTAGTAGACAACACAAGGGTTTTAAACAACAGCAATGAAAAACCGTATTTCAGGATGTTTGTGTGAATGAATTTAGTCCTTCTGGATATTAAGTAGTCCAGTGTTTAGACTGCTTCTTTTGGTAGTGTTTCCCACAGCACTATTATTCAGAAATAAAGTTAGTAAGTGACAGACAAGCAGCCTGTGAGTGGGCTGAAAGTAAGTAGGCTCAAGCTCTCACTCCTGGGAGATTTTCAAATCTTGGCTAGAAAAAACATCATGGGCCTGATCTAGCATCAGCATCTTCCCACTATGAGCACGATGCTTGATTACATGACCTGCATGACCTTCCCACCATTCTGTGACTTCTCAGTACAGAAGTAGCAGAAGTCTCTCCACACTGCCCATTTGACTAAGAGCAATCACCAATAGTATAAAGTTTAACAAAAACAAATGCCAGATTCTACATCTCAGACAGGGCAACCTCGGATGTATATATAGATTGGGGAATGAGAGGGTGGAGAGCAGCACTGCAGAAAGGGCCCGGGGGGTCCTGGTCCATGGCAAGCTGAACGTGAGCCAGCAGTGCCCTGGC
Organism: Lycocorax pyrrhopterus obiensis; assembly: GCA_014706295.1. Classification (NCBI taxonomy): domain Eukaryota; kingdom Metazoa; phylum Chordata; class Aves; order Passeriformes; family Paradisaeidae; genus Lycocorax; species Lycocorax pyrrhopterus. The sequence goes on along the minus strand of JACSVZ010000006.1, from coordinate 45,051,445 downwards.
AGCCAGGAGGGCCAAGCGTGTCCTGGGGGCATCAGGCACAGCATCGCCAGCTGGGCAAGGGAGGGGATTGTCCCCTCTGCTCTGCACTGGGGCGGCCTCACCTCGAGTGCTGGGGGCAGGTCTGGGTGCCACAGTATAAAAAAACACTGAGCTGTTAGAGAGTGTCCGGAGGAGGGCCATAAGGATGGTGAAGGGCCTGGAGGGGAAGCTGTGTGAGGAGCAGCTGAGGTCACTTGGTCTGTTCAGCCTGGAGGAGACTGCGGGGAGACCTCACTGCAGTTACAGCTTCCTCATGAGGGGAAGAGGAGGAGCAGGCACTGATGTCTCCTCTGTGGTGCCCAGTGACAGGACCTGAGGGAATGGCCTGAAGCTGTCAGGGGAGGTTTAGACTGGGTATCAGGAAAAGGATTTTCGCCCAGAGGGTGGCTGGGCACTGGAACAGGCTCCCCAGGGAATTGGTCAGAGCACCAAGCCTGACAGAGTTCAAGAAGTGTTTGGACAATGCTCTCAGGCACATGGTGTGACTCTTGGGGATGGTTTTGTGCAGGGCCAGGAGTTGGATTTCAATGATCCTTGTGGGTCCCTTCCAACTCAGGATATTCTATGACTCTGCGAAACTATTAAATGACTGACTGTAATGGTTACAACACAGAAAAACCTGTTACTGTCTGTTTTCTCAAGACCTCAGAAGCATATTGATTTGTAAAACCACCTCAGTTTAATTATAAAGTGGGGACAGCTCCACCACATTGTCAGGCCAGTGCCTTAAGATTCCCTTCATGCTCTGTTAAACGCTTAAGATCTTCATTAAAGGGTGTCTTTTCAGGCTTCACAGATGATCTGGGAAAACACATTCTTAAGATATAGTCAGACTGTTACTGCAATATTTATTAAACATAGTTTCACAAAATCAGCATTATATAGCAGAAGAAACAGAAATGAAGGGAAGCTTTCACTAATGGAATTCTGCTACATTAAAAAAAAACCCCAAACAACTAAAAGCAAAGTTGGATACAAAATACCATTCATAAAAATGATTGCTTGATTTACCAAAGCCTCACTAAAGGGATCAGTAGCCCCTTTGATCAGCCACTTCAAGTGCTTGTTTATAAAGGAACAAAAGACGACTTTTGTCTATTTGTATTGTTGACTTGATGCATTTTAAATTTAAAAAAGCTCAATTTAGTTCAATCAAATGAAGGCAACCAGCTGTAAAAGAACTTAAGCACCCTACAATCAGCAGGCAGACTATATGCCAGTGAAACCTAGGATCTGTTTCTAGAAATGAACTAATTATTTTAATCCCCCTCCCCATTTTTCACAGTAGACACTGATACGCTAAAAATCAAAATTTCTTACTTGACTTCAAGTGATTGATACCCTACTAAATCTCTCAATAAATTGCTGCAGTTGTTACCTACCTTCATCCTCTCATCTCCAAGGTCAAGGCAACTACAATGAATTATATCAAATTACAGGACTGTGTTTCAGGATTTTTTGATCCATAATCCTTAACCAAAAGAAGAAAAAAAAAAAATCCACTTCCTTCTACAAGCTTTACTCATGTTCAGGGATTAACTGCAAATATGTAGATGCCTGAAATCTTCTATTCTATTACTATAATATAATTTTCAGTTTGAAAACATTTAGAGGAATAAAGATCTACTTCTTTTGACCTAATTGACCTGTGTTATAGCAGTGCATGACCTCAAGCTATCAGAGACAACAGTACAAGTGTGACCTGACAGTAAAATCAAGAATTATAATTACAGACCACTGTTACCAGTAGAGATATATTTTAATACTTTCTGAAATGTAACAATTGAAGGATGGCTATTAGGTCATGCAACTAAATGTCTCTTGATAAAAATTTAACGTAGCAATAAGTATTATTTGGATTCAGCGAACATTTGTTTTGATCTTACTAATGCACTATATCTAACAAAAGAGTAAGTGCAGAGCAGTACATGAAATAGATACCCACAGGCCCTGTTCTGCTACTCCTTGCTTTATCTAAACTCTCCTGAGTGTCAGATGGTTGCTACTCACCAAAAGAGGCAAAAGATAATGTAATAATGCACATTTTGTAAACATTACCTAATATCTGTTTCCCTCCCTTTAAATCATTATCTATGGTCTTTGGTTCATCCACTCTCCACATTTCTTCCCCAAGCCATGCTAGAACCCTGTATCACCACTCAGAATGGTCCCCCTTTCTGTAGCATTTCTCCCATGCTAAACATTTGATAGGCTAATAACCAAACCAGAATATTTGTCAGAGGTCCTGATACTGCTGTAAAAATTCTTCTAAATGGCATCACCCTATAATAAAGTAACTATATTAATGACCATTTATATACAGTTCTACCTAGAACAGGTTTTTTTTATATGTCTTTCATTGCAAATGAATTATGTTCAAGTTATGTTTTAAAACTGTTCCCGTCTCACTGTATATAAACTCTTCATCCCTAATACTGCAAAGACTCAAGCACAAGCCTGAAATACATCTACAAATACACAGGCAGAGAAATATATAAGAATAGGAAGTTGGAAAGGGCAAGTTTTAGACCCTTGAAATCACAAGAAATACTGTTATGTGATATTTTAATACAATGATCATGTTCTAGACGAAAACCTAACCTTACAATGCATGAGGAAGAGTTGGTAGTGGATATCTGGGCCTTTTTTTTGGTCTCTTCTTATCCCAGTATTCCACATTTGTACTTAGACTTGACAGACTTCTGGGCAAGATCTCACCAGAGTTTTATATAAAACAATAAATGACTTCTCTGTCTCTCTCTTGGAAACATCTACATCTGCTATTTCATCTTAGGTTATCTACCTTTCTTAAGACTCACTGCTTATTCCTCCATCTTGTCAGATGGTCTCCTCATGTCCACCTCCAATATTTCATAGTAATTTCAGTGCAGAAATTCTTGTTTCTAGAACTTGAGTTCAAGTATCAAGACCTGCAGCATCATTTTTGTTCCACTTGAGATCATGAGAGAGATAGTATCTTGGGTTTTTAAGATATGCATCCCACAATAGGCAGCTTAAGGAATAAGTAGCCAAGGTGCCTCCGAATAATTGTATTTTCTTCTTCCCTTGTCACAAACTGCTCCCAGAGAGGACAGTGTCATAAGTGCAGTAGCTCATCATAAAATGGCATAAAAGTGTCCCCAGAGGAATTCAAAGAGCTCTGAAATGCTGCCCATGTTACAAGAGAAGTGTGCTTTGCACTTCAATTTTAGGCTTGCATACTTCGCTGCTCAGTTTTACCTCAGGTCTTCTATCAAGGGGCTCTGGCCTTGATGCAACTGCAGCTCTTTTCCTAAGCATGATACGGCCAGACTGAGGATAAGAATCTCGCCCAGCAATTTGTCACCACAGAATTATGCTTCCAATTATAATGAGAGATGAACCACTGAGTGTAGCAATATCCATTAGCAGAGTACATCATTTAAGTAAGGCAGGCTGCTCCTGTTCCAGTCTAGAAACAGCACTGAGACGTGCACAAAACAACATTGCCCTTTAAATGGTGGCTTTTCTTCCTCACAGCTCATGACACAATGGCCAGTGAGATTGAGAAGGGGGTAGAAGAGATGTAGATACGGTCAGAAAGCACATGCACCTCTGACAGGAATGAAAGAGTACCGAAAGGTGCATTTTTCTCAACATTATGAGCAATCTACATTATACTGTTAATTACTCTGTGCTTTCCACATGAGAATTTGGAGAGTGTAGCCCAGACAGTTTAGGGCAGAGTTTTATTGTCAAGGCTGGTCCACGTTTGACTTTCCAATTCCATGGAAAAATATCTGAAGTTTTACTTTGCTTTTGGTTCCAAATTCAAACTTCTAAAATACACTCCAGAGCAAAAAAACGTACTGGTGAGAATGACCAGACAAAAGAAAGAGGAAGAGATTGAAGCTCTTTCAACCCTAAAGTAAACATTTTGATAGAATTAGCTTTCCTTTTCATAATGATTTGGATTTATTCGACATTATTATAATACAACATGATCTAATAAAAGTTCTAACATGTAGACTGTAACTGCATCATTTTGAGAAAAAAAAAAGTTTAGTATTTTTAAGTATAAAAAGAAACCAGGACACGCAGTGATTGAGCTTTTAAGTAGATAAAAGTATTCAAAGACAAAGGCAATACTCGCCTGCAACTTAAACACACTGCTGGAATCAGCTACAGTGCTGTGGCAGATAGGGGAGAGAAGGGAAAAACATCCTTTCTTCCATCACATCACACAATAGATACAACACATCAAGTGTGCTGTAAGAAAATGCTACACTGTTCTTCCAGCTATAAAAGCTAGTCCACTGTACTGTAAAAATGTACCAAAAAGGAAAAAATGCAGACTGTAAAAATCAAATGAAAAGGTCAGGTCATGTCAAAAGACTGGACACCAGGGGCATTTTTTTTGGAAAGACTTTTCACAAAAGAATGGGAGAACTAGCGTTTGCTGGTCTGCTCTATCACTTTAGTTCATTAAAATCCCATTATCTACCACGTGATATGGACAAAATCCTATTCCCCAGTGGAGAATTGAAAGAGAGAGAGTCTGAAAACGAGGCAATAGAGAAAGAGATTATTTAAAAATCAGAGGACAAGAAGAACTACAAAATATTCAGAAGCTTAAGGGAAAATATGGCCTTGCAAATCAATAGCCTAGGAGTTCACGACAACTCTTGATGGAAATTCTAAATAAACACAAAGTGTGAGGGTGTGTGTGAGTGTGCTTTGTTTAACACACTTTCATTTGCTTCTTGTGAAACATTATGTATGATGGGATCAGAGTTAATGGAATAAACAATAAAGTGTTGCTATTTTTGACTGAACCAAGAATTATTTTCCTTGCTATAGAAGCAAACAGTTCAAAGCAGCAAAAGTCGTGAGGGGCTTCATGTTTTAAACCACAGTTTTACCAAACAATCCTGTGCATGATACATAAACAAGCCTTTGGAGTTTAAGTGTACACAGTTACAATGTAGCAAGTTCTATTAATTTATTGAAAAAAATTCTGCCCATAAGAAATATAAAACAATTATTTTTAAAACAAAATTATTTTGGTATTACATTACTGTTACTAAAAGAGAGAAGTAGAAGAACAGCATTTTTATTTTTCTGGCCAATTTCCTAGTTCACCCAATAAAAGGAAAAAATAAGGAGAAAAAAAAAAAAAAGAGAAGGGAAGAATAAATAGAGAAATACAATTCTTACCCTGAAGAGCGGCAGTCTGGTTTATTTCTTTCTGAGCGATCTGTGAGAAAGGAGGCATAGTATCAGCACAGAAGTTGGATGTTCTTTAGCAATACTAATACAGAAGTCTTAAGAGAACTGTGAAACCATATGACTAGCAAAACCAAAAGCTGATTCTCTTCTAAAACTGTTTTCCCACACTGGACTAGACTGCCTAAGACAAGTAAAATTATTGCAAGTTTAACAATTGTTACAATTCCTCCACTCAAAACACACTGTATTTAATATTTTGTATTAATGCTTTGGAACCTTCTCCTCCCTTTAGCTGAAATGAATAGGGCTTTAATTCACGTTAAAAATAAGGGACAGGGAAGAGGAAAAAAGAAAAACCACAGATTACTCAGCGCAAAAAAATCATTCCATGAATCATGGCTGGCAGACTTCCCTGACAGGATGGGAGAAAAATCAGCAGTTGGTTGCAGCAACATCTGCAAATACACTGAATCCAGTGCAGCCCCACCATTAACTCTTCAGCTTCTGGGGGTTCCAGATACTGAATCTTTCCTGTGTTTTTAGAAAGGGTTTTGTTTATCCTGTAAGTATTTCAAGTAGCTTATTGGGACTAATGAGATTGACCCACGAAAATCTACACATAAAGCGCCAGTATGCAAAGAAAGTATAAAATATTTCTCCCAAGAGTTACAATTATCATCCAAGCATTACAAAATAACCACAGTGCTATGATACTAGAATTCATGGATTATCATTCATATTTTAAGTCCAGAATATCTTTTACTGCATGACTTTTGAACTACCTGAAAAATTGAGACTGTTGTCCACCTAAAATACATATATTCTAAAATTAGAGGGGGGTTTAATTTTTTAATGCAGAAAGAACCACTATATAAGCAGAAGGTAATTCCTACAGCTACATATAATCTCCATTGACCATGATAATTTTGCTTCTAATTTGATCTGTGTGCATTTTAAACAGAAAGCTATTTTTCGTGTGTTAATAAACACTTTACTGAAAAGGTTGTCTATACAGAAGAGTCTTCCTAAAAAAATTTTCCCACTCACAGATTGTATTTTCAATTGTAAAGCTCTGCATTTGAAATAAAATTTGTTCTGTTGACAGCAGACATTTGTTTGTGCAGTTTTATCTCCTGCATAAAAGAAATATTTTCCTCTCCAAGCTTTATGTGCTCATTTGATTATGTTTTCATTAAAGTGGTAAAAAATTATCTCATGTCAACAGTGCTTAAAAGTATGCAATGCTTTTTCCATCCATAGGTGCTCCTACAGAGCTGTCATAGCTACACAGTTATAATTTATTGTCTCCCTGACTCACAGCAATCTCCATTTCATCACACTGTGTGCAACTCTGGTAGCAGAAGCAGCATGGTATAGCTCTGGAATAGCTCAGACCAGAGTTGCAGCAACAGTACTTCAAACACACACTCCTTCCATCCTTATCATGTATCTTCCTCCTTACCTGCGAGCACTGAAAAAAATGAGACCGGACTTCCTACTGAAATCTGCTTGCCATCTGTTGCTTGTTATCAGTGTCCCCTGCTCTGTATGCAGCCACAATCTAACAGTATTCAGACAAAGCCCTCCCACTGCTAAAATGATCATGTGAATAAACCAGTGAGAAAGAAGACACCAAGTCAGAGCCTATGTAAGCACAGCATCTGGGAGCTCTCCCACACAGCCCATGTCCAGTCGGCAGATCCACCACAGCCCGCCCACACTGATGCAACCTGCTCATTCAGGAAATCAATGCAATTCCCTTTTCCCTTTTATTTTCATTCCTGTTTCAACATTTCAATATCACATTTGGTTTTGCACATTTTATTTACCGATAAACTTAGTGAGAGCACACCATCCACACGCATACTGGTCTTCTTGAAAAGAACTAATTGTAATCCTACAAGCAAAGAGCCAGCATTTTAAAATAGAACTAAAACCTGCACCTCTTCAAGTTTGCTGTGAACTTAATCTTTTAAATTTGCTTTAGTATTAAATGTAATGAGAGACTCAAAGAGCTCAATCTTTCAGTTAGGTGCTTGGAGTCAATTAGGTGGTGAAGTCACCGTCCCTGGAGGTGTTTAAGGAAAGACTGGATGTGGTACTTGGTGCCATGGTCTGGTTGACAAGGTGGTGTTTGGTCATAGGGTGGGCTCAATCCTAGAAGTCTCAGAAGTCTTTTCCAACCTAATTGATCCTGTGATTCTGTAAATTTTGCAATTCTAAATCCTGTTTTGGCATTAGGTACAAGCACCAATTCAAGGAATGACACACCTCTATAAACACCAGAATATGAAAGCCTAGAAAAAACAGGCAATTTATTTTTTTTAAATACACACACACACACACTCGCATATGTTACATTTAAACACACACAGATCTTATCTCTCCATTCTGTAAGCAAATCCTTGGCTTGAAAAAGCTGAGTCTCAAAAGTGCATGCCCACAACTGATTCTCTTTTCTCTATTCATGTTACCTCAACAGCAGAGAGCTCTCTTTGAAATCTTTTCTAACAGAAATAAGCAAGAAGACTGTATAGTTGCAAAGATCTGAAAATTAAATCATGCACTACAGATTTTCCTCTATATCAAAGACATAAATTGCTATAAAACACTACAGGACATGATGTCTTTCTAGCAGAAAACTGTATATTCTTCAATTGTAAACTCTAGAAGCCAAAACTGTGCGTCAGATTAGAGCAAGCATTGAATGCTACTGGACTAGCACAATGAACAAACAGGCCAGCCTGCACTGTGGCATGGGAAATGCAGGAAAAAAATGCCACTTCTAGTGACAGATACTACCTTCCAGACATGAGACACCAGTACTGTCCTCCCTATCCTTCTGTTGGTAAAAGTAATAAAATTCCTTTAGCTGTAGTAAAATACGCTAGGAATTCATAAGCAGCTAGTACTTACAAGCTACAGAACTGGATTGTACCATTCTAAGTTTATTTTAGTTAAGGAAGTTCTTTCTGCCTGTCCTCCAATCCACAATTTGCATAGCCAGAGACCTGCAGTCTCTCAATCCTTAAGACTGACTATGCTCCAACCTCCTGCAGACCATACTTTAAGATTTTCTCCACTTCATACCCACATCTACTATTTACAAAACCTTTGCTGCCCTCATAAAATTACAGCCATGCAGGAGAAATACATTAGCCTTGTCCAGCAGGATATAGTGCAAGAAGCCAAGCAGCTAGCAGGAAGAGAAGAGGAGGTGGAAGAAGTCAGAGACTCCTGGCTGAAGTTGGAAAGACTGCTGGCCAGTTCTGAGCACAGCAGAAGAATCAAGGAAGACATCAGGGCACAAAGATCTGCTCTTCAAACCACAACTGTTTGGCAAATCTAGTGTTTATCTACAGACCGTGCTCTGTGTATTTCAGCAGTACTATGGGCACCTTATGCCTTTTTTCAGCATTCAAAGGTTGAGCGGCAGACAGAAATGCCACATTCCAGTTGCTTTCAGAAAGGGTCAGGTTTCTTTAACTGGTGATTCTCTTACACTTCAAGCATGGGAAAATTAGCGTCTTTTGTTGTTTGCTTTTAATATGATAGAACAGTTTTTCTTCTCAAGGAAAATACAAACATAACCGTCAGGAGAAAAATAACTGAGTCAACATCATTTCAGTTGCTCCACAAACCCTGAATAACTTAAGTTTTTCCCAAAAAGAACACCAATGCAGAAAACAGTATCTTTTAAGGCAATCACTCTTGTCTCTGGAAGACAAGCAGAGAAAGGAAAAACGCAACTCACACTAAGCAGAGCCATTATTTTCCTCTGTTTATTTTGCAAGCTTCTTCAAAGTATCTTGTTGCTAAGAGTGACTTCAACTGAAAAGTTTGCTCTCACTAGAAAAAAATTCAAGTATAAACATAAAATGTTGTTGAAAAATGAGTGGAAAGTTAACACACATTTTGCCGCATCAAAACTGCAAAGCTACTGAGGAACCTCCAATGGAATTACCTCCGGAGGCTGGTAACTTCCCACTTTTAACCCCATTCCACAGCTTGATCTCTTAAAAGTTTAACTGGCAGAAGGGAGGAAAGGGGGGCACATACCATTCCATTTCTGGGAAATATTGTATCTTCCAGCTTAACTATGCCTGTTGAATTGACCAGCCAGCAAAAGAGGCAGGACACCATAACACTCTTCAGGAACACACGTAGTTAGAGCAACCAGCAGTCTCCATCCCCATAGTTTTTAGCCCCTGATGGCCCAACAGTGGTTTCACAAGGAAAGCAAGCATGATACGCCACTGTAACAATGGCAAACCTCCAGATAAACCAAGCAATGGGAACCATGGGCTTTCAAGCAGTGATGGCAACACCAAAATATAGAGAGAAGTCATGTTTTCAGGATAGGCAAATTATTGAAAGAGGCTGTACAACTTGCCCTAATCTGAATGCATCAATCTCCAACGAGCTTTGAAGGCTGCCAGGCCTTAACAAACCCAGACTCTAAGACCAAAACAGCAGCTTTACAAGGCATCATGCAGAAATGTGATGGCACCTGCGACTATTTTAGTCACATGCATCTAGACCCAGGTGATCATAGCTAAATGATGCAGCAGTCTCTGTCAGCCAACTGCATCAAGAGCCCCAAATTTCCATTTCTAACTGCCAATGTAGACGGGGCCCTCACTCAAACTAAATGCACATTTTCTGCGAAAAAGATCTGCATTTGTGCAGGATTTTCAATGCTAGTTGCTTTATCTGCACTGAGACAAGCACTAACTGCCACTGATACTGCCAACTTTTTGCCTCTGTTAAGACAAATTGTGGCTCAAAGCAACTCTTCCTTCTTTCCAGCACTTCCCTCAGGTAAGGAATCAGAACAACGCAAATTGATTCCACTGTGTAGAATCTACTATAAATTTTGGTCAATTTTGTTAGGAACAGCTATACAACAAAACCTATAAAACTGAACATTTGTTTATGTATTTTAATATTTTAACAGCAGAGTCTCTTATCAGTTGTTTAAAAGGCAGAAGGCTCAAGGAGAGATTAATGAGAGGCTTGGAAGAAACTTCTTAAATTTACTTTATGTATAGCTTTCCCTTTACTACAAAAGGCCACAAAATCAGGAGACGCTCAGAGTTTTTAATTGTAAAGGCAGACAGTTTTTATACTTGCTTTAAATTCTACAGTATGCTGTTGAATTCCAGAGCAGTACATTGCCAGGAAAAAACCAACATTACAACACCCCCCACAATGAAATTATAGTAGTCTGTCAGTTTTAGTGCTAAACAGTAACTGAGTCTGTAAGCATAAAGCATTCCTTCAGTTTTTTATACTTGGAGTAATGCTTTTTTCCCCCACTCTTAAACACGACTTACAGATGGCTGGGGGTGGACCCCAACACATAGCTGAGAACACACTGAACCTTTGCAGTCAAGTATTTAACTTTGAAACCTACTGACCACCATAAAGTGTATTAATTATCCAAAGATTTTAGGTTACAGTACCTTTAACTTGCTAAAAAGATTAAAAATAAACTATAATCACCTTTAAAGCCTTTAGTGCACTTATAAGTGCACAACATATAAGTGAAAAAACTATTTTATTGGACAGCAGAGGCTGCATTTGCCAGTGCTACATTTGCTGTTGATTTGTTTTTGTGACTCGGAAGTTCCACCCCCTCATTCTTGCTCCTATATCTCTCCTGCACTGCAACAAAAGTGTGTGTGCATCAGTGTGAACATATGTGCCATCATAAGAGGGGGCTGACACAGAAAACAAAAGAGAAAGGAAACAGATGCTGTAAGCTCTCACCATTTCTCTAAAAGGTTCGTGCTGTAAGAACCTAGACCAAACTCAGCACTGGGAACTGGGCTTGTTCTTAAGCCATAAACTATAAACAAAGTATATAAGCAATCAAATACACCCACTACACACATATGTTACCACACTTTCGCCTTCTACCACAGTTGTTTATGAAGGAAATTTAGGATACAGCTGTTTCTAAAGCTCTTTTTTCAAGAAATTAGCAACTCCTGAAAGTACAAATCCCCACATCTTCATAAAAGACACCCCAGCTGATCAGTGCAATGTAATTCTTTGATTATGTACTTCAGGTACAACCAGACACAGGTATCACTACACCACCAGAATCACAGCGGGAGCAACTCTAGATGAGCCCTACTATTTCATTTTTTTTGATACTTTCATATGGAAAGTATCAATTGACTCAACATTTTGATGAACAGAAGACTTATAACCACAAAATACGTTCCTCTCCAGGCATTTCAGAAATGTTAAATCTACATTTATGAAAAATAATTCTCTGATGTTGCTAGCAATGCCATTAAAAGGAAATTCTCTTTCAAGAGCACCGTACTACATTTTTCTTCCCAAATCACAGGTTTAGTATGCCTGCAGAGATTCTGCATATTCCTCAGCTAGACCACAGAGCTCTCTCAGTCTTACCTGTCTGCCTGTCACAGGGTGCTGATACACAACATGCAATAAATGCAAGAGTTAGACGTATGAATAAACTTGTCCTTCTGACACTCTATTAACAGACCATCTTATAAACATTCATACACCACATGCAAGATCCAAATTCATTCAATTATTTTCCTCCTCAGGTGTTTGACCTGCTTGAGAACCAGAACTTCCAGCACCAAAAGAGCCTCCAGCTTTGAACACCTGTGTGTAGGTACACTCACCTGTCACAACATGCTCCTTACTACACAACTTAGGGGCACTTTCCGTGCCAGGAGACCTAAGATATGCACAGAGAAATATTGCTGTGGAATGACTAAGGCAATGATAAAAGTCTTTCTATAAATACTAAAAAGAACCATTTTCTTTAAGTTTTCCACAGGGCATTTAGCTTGTTTGTTTTGGTTATTTTTCTGTTGAACAACCATTTCCTAAATACGTGCATTTCTGGCCACTTTAAGTCTAGTACTGCAGGGGATATCACTTTGACCATTTAAACGATTTCCCTTTATCCACACAGTACAAAACTAGGTGTTGTAGAAAGAGCCTTTGTTGTATACATTTCAGATAATCATTTAGCCTTTTTGAGAAGCCACACTCTACCTTATTAGTTTCAAAAGCTGGACTCTCCATCTACTACGCTGTATAGTAAGATCATTTATTCTTGGATGTAAAAACCTGCAAATTTCGCCTTTCCCACCCCCTCACCAAACTAAGAATCCTGTCTCATTGCACAACTAAAAGTTTTCCAAATTTGCTAACCTGAAACAATATGCTTTTACTGTTGAGATGGCAAACCTCAGCAACAAAAGTCCCCAGCGTAACCTTATGCATTAAGCACTTGGAAGCTAAGTCATATTCAAAGTGGGTACCAAGACATGGATTCACAATAAAGTGCTGAATAGCAATTCAGAAGATATTCCCCCTTCTGTATATCAGGAAACTAATTTGGCTTTAAAACAAACAAGAAAATTTCTTTCTTGACTATTTCATCCTGTGAAGCCACTGACAGAATAAAGATGACATTGCTTCCAAGTTAGATATCAGACATGATAGTGAATGCAAGCAAGTGCATAGGTCTGCACTGTGGGAGGAATTTGGAGACTGGGAACATGAAAAGACACAGGGAGAAAGATAATAATGTATGAAGAGAAAGGACTGTAATACACTCAACCATTAAAAAAAAAAGCAGAATCTCAAAAAATAGAATAAATGTACCAGGCAAATGAAAGTACTTATTTCTCTTAAGATACCACTGAAATACTCAATACCTTGTTCTTGGAATATTTTGTGGTCCTTTGTCACTATTCATGATTAAAGAATCCCAAAGCTGTTTACCCAGCTCACCTAACGAGAACAATCTTAAATCTCAATGATTTTGTCACAAGTACTAATTTTCTAGGGAAGTGCATTTGAAGTTAGCCTATTAACAAAATATTTTCCCTCCAGTGACATTAGTAATTTTGCCCAACACAGAAATAAAAAATATCTGGGAAACTGAATGTAACAATTGCTTCTCACGTGTACTGGATTCTTCTGAAGTACCATAACATGGATTATTCCCAAAAAGGTCTCTTGCACTTTATCATTAAACAAAGATTACAAGACCTAGACACATCATAAAAGGGATTAATGTGAAGGTGCAAAAAATGCATTTGTTTAATGATGGTGGCATATATGAAAAAATTGTTGCACTTTGAGATAACCCTCATCCATCAGCTTTGAGCACATGCTTAAAAGTTGTGCAACTCTCTGCCAGAATTCCACAGAACAGGAAGCCCAGCACTTTGCTGTTATTGAAACAAGTAATGTTTTAACGCGTATCATTTAATAATGAAATGATCAGCATCCAATTTTTAAAGATGTGAGTCACCTGGCATTCTGAAGACATTTTACTGAGGTGTGCAATGAATTTACCCACATCTACTCCAAGGTAAGAGTTAAACATCTACTAAATCCCCTTTAAGGTACCTCAGAGTCCTTCATTACTGGCCTAACGTGTGCATGTAAATCTGCATACGTGTGCCCTTTGGTCCTGGAAGACCATCCTGACCAGTAATCGCTATGTACAGCTGGATTCTTTGCACCATGATGTCACCTTGTGCAGAAGGCCCATGCGTACAGATCCCTCTGTAGCCACGTCTTTTGTGTCCATGGGAAAATGAAGGCGTGTAAACTTATCTGAGCAACACTAAATTAGGATCTTACTACAACTTGAGACAGGAATTCGAAATGGAAGGTCAATTCCAACAGTGGGAGCACACTGGAAGTCCTAATCGGTAAGACTGCCAAAGAGGAGAGGATTACTGAAGAAGCCCACAGATGCTCACCGTATTCAACAGGGACAGAAAGATGCAGCTGCTGGACATTGCCATTACCTTAAGACACGCCCACTTGCCTAACCAATGTGAAACATACCCTCCCAAGCTCCAAAAGAGAGGAAGATAATGATGTTTTATAAAGACGGAAGACAGGAGACAGGGAAGGAAATAGCAACTCACAGAATAGAAAGACCACCTGCTGTGATGAAACAGAGGTAGGCAACCCTTCCTGGGGTTTTATAAAAGCACAGGGCTTTTATACCACTTGGTAGCAAGTTCAAGTATGCTCAACAAAAATAAGTATGGCTCACAACACAGAGTTTGGTGTATTATTTTTTATTTAAAAATTGAAAACATGGTTAAATTTACAAAACATACAAATAATAATAAAAATACTGGAGTTCTCTCCATGTACAACTGTAAGTCACAATTCTAAGAAATGCCTTCTGAACAACCACTCAGATACACATTCCTTTCATTTTCCACATGTGGCCTTTGTACTATAGACAAAGCTGACTGCTGTATTTATTTCTGAGAATATTACAGTATTTCACAAAGCCTCCTCACCTGTTTTTTCCAAATATTTGACAACCGTACTTCCTTCTCCTCCCAGTCCCTCAAAAATACACAGTAGAAAAAGCAGCTATTATAAAAGTAATTCTTTACCTGCTTCTACCCTTGACATGAGGCTACTGTATCTTGTTCTCAGTCTTCTAAATGCAAATTTCATCCATTCAGTTGCTACTCATGGTAACACAAAGGAGTTTCGTCTACAGTTCAATGAAAGGCTTCAAAAATCATATGGCAACTTAAAATGACCAAGCAAAAGGATGGCAAAGCTATTAAGCATTCAGAAACCCTCAAAACAAAGAATTGTGTGCTTACCACAGATAAACACAGCTTTTCTGGACACTCTGGTAATGCTGGCAGAAACAGTTCCAATTGTTTGGTACCTTGGAGGAAATAGCTAGCCTCCCATGTGCTCCTAGACCTCTCCCCAGTTCTGTGTGCTCACCAAAAAGGCCTACAGATCCTGTCAGAGGCATTCAACCTCTCTAAATACACTAATAAGTACCTCTACATTGCTATGGTGCCAGAATACCATGATGACACACTTCAAATTGTTCTTGATAATGGATCCACAAACATCAAGCTAGTGGGCAGCAATTAGAGAAATGAAATGTGCCTGATGTTATGGCAGCTACTACCATGCATTTCCCAGAGATGATATTGGTAATCTTCAGCAAGCTCTATACTCTAGAACAGAAAAAAACCTCAGTTTTTTCATAAAGTTAGGCTTATAAGTGCTGAATACAAGAGGTCTGCAGCATTAACCCATCTCATCATTCAGTGATACCTGTTGCACTCTGGCAGTGATGCTCTTCCAAGCATGGACTTGACCTGCTTAAACAACGGATGTGGTAGACTATCCAGGTAGGACATGGCAGGTGTCCAGCCTCAAGAACTCTATTTTCAGGTGAACTTCATCATCCCAGCTTGGAGTTCACTGGGTATTATGTCAGACATACTTGCAAGGAATGGCAAGCTTAAGACAAATGACAAAGTGCACAGCATTTGCCATCCGTTGAACTGTGGCACCTGACAATGCTGTTCTTCACGTGCTAGGTAGAAGCAGAGAGACTTCTTATAAAATTTCTATTTTGATCCCAAGTCCCACGTTTCTATTAGTTTTGTACCCTAAATTTACAGTGCAGACAGTTATAAAATGAATACAGCACACCAGTGGAGGAATTTATTACGAGAAACGTATTGAAGTGCTGAGCTTGTTTCCAGGCATTTACGTCCCATCTCTCCAACAGGATGAACCAACAGTATTTTAATAACAAATAAGATCACAGCACACTGTACACTCAAAAATTCTTGTAAATGATTTAGCACAGATGTGCACAACCTGAACCAATTTTCAGGTATAGATCTGTGATATTGAGCACTCAGGTTTTAATGCAAGAATGAATTAATGACGAATACAAAATTATCACCTTGAGAAAACAAATTATATTAATTTTTGCTTATATGTTATAAATAGAATCTAAAGAAAAAAGTCAAACAGCTTCTTTTATGCATACAATATTCTGTCTAGAAGGAGAAATCCTAGATCAGAAATCCTTTTGTAGGAAACAGTGCTTGAAAATTCACCAAAGTTTTTAAGAAAGTAAATCACCATGATCAAGACCACATTAAGAAGCAGAATATAGACAAGAAATTTATCATCAAAATTCAAGAACTAGTGAATACCCAGCAGAAATACCAACCAGTATATAACAGGCAGTAACTGATTTCATATAATAAATGATCGTGTTCCTCACTACCATGTAATATTTGAAGACTAAAAGTCTAAGTGGATTCAAAAAAGGAATTGAATTCATGAAAGATAAATCCATTGGCAGCAATTCAGCAGGGCCTTTCATATGCAGCCTCCCAGAAGTTGCTAAGAAATTGACTGCAGAGGGGAAGGCATCTCTCTTGGAAGTAAAAATTGAATCCTAGGAGGTGTTTCTTGCATACTTTCCTGAAGACATTTGTTTTTTCAGTTTGTGCACTGGGACACACGAGCTACTGGCACAGCTCTGAAAGGCTGACGGGGTGCCCACTATCAGTCACAGGAGTAACAATGTCAATCATTTGAAATCTTTAGCATGTTCTGATCCAAACACATTTTCTTCAAAAGCCTGAACAAGCTGACTGAGGTAGTAATACACACACAAAATAAATGCTACGACCTCTTTAAAAGCTTAGGGAAAAGAAAAAAAATTAACAGTAACATTTGTTGCATTCAGCTTCTACTTCAATGTGAACATTTTCAGCCTTGCTGTCATCCACCCCTTCAGGCTGGATCCAAATACAGCCATAGAAAGCAGGAAAACAGGGATAGATGTGTTTTATAACACATGCAAGAATTTCTAAACCAATTAGGTTCATCTTTGAAGCATCTTATTTAGCATTCCATTAACTTTTGTCAGAAGATTCTAAATTCTCAAGTCAGAATTGTCAAATTGATGCTTTTAGAAAAACACATGAAATCCATACAAATCTCTACAGATTTAAAACATCACCTGAAGCAATTAGTGTAACAGCACTACATCGTGGTCAATTAAAAAATATTGATACACATAAGATCTTGTGTCTGTCAAAATTTATACAACGTTGAGGGGAAAAATGGGAAGTTTTCTTGGTATGTGCCATCAACCACTTAATCTATGCTTTCCCACAAAACTTATTTTCGTCCTTCACTAAAGGGAAGGATGCTTGCCAAGCATAAACCACAGATCAACAGATGATATATTGTGTTCCCAAATCTGCTGCTGGAATGCCTCAGTGCCCTTTGTGCATACTCTTTTTCAAGAGCAGAGTAAAAAATCTTGGCCAGCAATGAAAACAACACTTCCACTACATTTTTTGTACAGTTTGAGAACCTGAATAAGCAAGGCTGGACTGTGCAATGAGAAGGCTGAAGGGGCCAGACTCCTTTACTCCAGATAAGAGAAGGCAAAGAAGCTATTTAACCACAGCACACAGCTACTTGTAGCGTAGCAAAAAAGATCACAAATGCAAACTCTTCCTGGTGTTAGGGGACAATATTGAATGGGGCAATGGTCACAAATGTAGCTTGGGAGGTTCAGGCTGTATGTGAGCAAAAGTTCTTCCATTAGGAATAAGTGAAGCACTGAAACAGGTTACCTGAACAGGCTGTAAATCGCTTTCTTTCAGGAGACTTTTCAAGACACAGCTAGACAAAGCCTTGGCTGGATGGATCTAGCCTCGGCAACAGGCCTGCTTCAAGAAGGAGGCCAGACCAGGTGACCCCAGAGCTCCCTTCCAGACAACACTTCCATGGACACAAACACAAAGTCGTGAAAGCAAAGAAACTAAACCATGCTAAAGCATTGCATTTAACTATAGATAATAAGCATAAAGAAAAGAAGTTCATGGCAAATTACTTTAGCACTATCAACATAAAATTTCATATGGCACATATTGTATGAGACGCTTATTGAAACAAAACACGCAGAACTACATCGACTTTTAATGGAGAGCGTCAACACCACTACTCCATAGCTTCCAGATTTTAAATCAAGGTGATGCATGGCTTCCAAATAGGTAAAGTATATTTAACAGCTCAGTAATTGCAGTTTAACATGCCTCAGTGACTGCAGCTATAGAGAAAGAAAAAAAAGGGAGAACTTCAAGAGTACAAAATTTGAGAAACAGAATCACAACGGAATGCTGAACTGATAGACTGCAAGGACATTGGGCAGAAAGTCCAAGATAAGGCCAGCAGGAACCAGATTAGGAGGAATAAACAAAGGCAACTCATCAAACTAATGTGCTAACTAGGTAAAAGGCAATTCTGGCAGGGGAAGACCACAACCACTGACTCACAGACACCAACTCAAGAAACCCACATACTCAAAGGAAGACTGAGCATGTGGGCTGATCAGCAGAAGAAGCAAGAGAGTCATTTAACTAACAGAAATAAAATGCTAATTAATAAGAGAATTATATAAACTATAGCCAATAAACATTAACGCCTTTGCTTATCAAAATGTATAAATAATGAAAAGTTTTGATAATTGGTGTATTGGCTTTGTGAATTTGCCAGCTAGAACTCCTTTCTGTGCTGAACTAAATAAATCAAATACCTTGACTCTGTGTGGATTGGCCTCTTGCACACCGGGTGAAAGAACCCATTTCAGGACAACAAAGGCTAGACTCTCAAAAGCAAATACTGACAAATTTATTCGCAAATATTACACTTTTTTCCATCTGTAAACAACAACCACTTTGGCAAAAGCTTCTTGCAAAGAGGTTATGACTCATTTTACCCTTTGCTGTCTATCCCCATTCTTTATGCAACAACTCGGACTTATCATTTGTTGCCCTGACAGGAAATGATTGCTTACAACACAGGTAACAGCAAGGTCTTTGGGCAATCATAGCTCTGTGGGTCATTCTCTGGCTACAAACTCACCTCTCCCTAAGCAATTATATACTTCTATGCCTTGCTTTGGCTCTAATCTAAATGAAGAAGGTCCATTTAATCACTTAATAATGATACTTATTATTATTCATCCTTCTACAGTTTCCTTGGCTAGGAAATCACCCCATTGACTATCAGAAGTTATTTAATTCTTTTCCTAAGACCAGCCTTCATTTTTAGAAGCATTGTTTCTTGAAAAGGCACAACATTCTTTGGGGTTCAGTCTACACTCCTGGCCAAGAAACTGCAAGCAGTTTTTTTTCTTGCCACTAACTTGAATTTCAAAATATGTTGGAGAATTTCCATGTGTAGGCTATGTTATTTAACTTCCGGAAAAACTTTCGTTAGTACTTATATTTACCTCAAGCAAGCTACAGTCAAAGACTATGAAATATAGTAGAAATGTGTGCAGTAACTTCAATGGGCTATGAAAAATGCCTAATCACCTCACCTTCTTAACATTTGCAAGACACAACATAGCAGCATCAGTCAGAGATTATTACAGGAAAAGTACACTATTTGTGCTCTTTGGATCTTAAGTGTTTTACTGTTGTGGTGCCTGAAGCAATTATTAAAACTGAAGCTCCTAAATCTGCATCGGGACTACCAAAACAAAACAGACTGAATCTCAGGGAAAAGAGGGAAGTGATGTTCAGCTGGCCATCAACTCCACTGCTTCTTGAATTCGTGAGCTAACTGACTAAACAAAGAAATAAATAAAATAGTGGCACCCATTCACCTACCCTGAATGCTCCTCTTAGTCCTCTTTTTAAGGGCTTCTTGTGTACACATGGACAGCCTAGTGGATCATAGGTACACTTTATGAATTTATTTAAAACAGGTGATCTACTTGATGGGGCCTTCTTTCCTCGTCTCTGAATAGAAGAGGATAAATGGTTACACTTGGTATGGACAAGCAGAACAATTTCCAGATCAGCACTGAAGGACACAGGCATGCAGACAAAGAAATTTCCAGCTGATCAGTGCTGACTTCTTCTGCAAGATGCCTATCTTTCCACTTCTTAAATATAAGAGTCAGTTAAGCAACTAAGTCTTCGAATTACCCTTTTCCTAATCACGCCTTCTCCCAGCTCCAGGGCCGCTGGCACCCCTTGGGGAGGACTAAGCTTGAGCTGTTCTTGTTATGATCCAGTGAACCCTAAAGGACATCACCACTGAAACAGTCTCAGACCCAAGAATCTAATGAAGAATTTCAGACCGTCTCATTCTTTACTTCTTAAGGACAAATACGTAGTTTTGCATTAACATGGGAACAACTGCTGAGCATTGTTGTATTAAATTCTTCATTTATCTGTAAAAAGTCCACGATGCCTGCAAATTAACGTTCACTGAACTTCATCAGACGCACTACAGAAATGTACCCCTATAACCTCTCAGCATGTTGAGCAGTGAAATATTCAACCTTAATTTGCTATACTGGACACAGCTCATTGTTCTCAGCTTCAAAAACAAGTCAGCGCCAGTTTGATGTGGGAGTCGTGGGAGTGTAAAGAATTGATCCAACTCTGAACTAAATCTTGTTTTGGCATAAAAACCCCCAAAGCACTCAGTCAATCAACCAACCAAAAATAGATGATTTCACCCATAATCTAAAACTGCTCACTAGAGTTGAAAAAGTTCCAGGAAACATCTGAACTACTATGGAGAAATAGGGGAAGGGGGGAAAAAAACCCAACAAAACTCAACCCAGAGATGTTTCAATCAGCATAGCAAAACTCATGTGCAAAATTTCCAGCTATTGTATGAAAATAAACCACAGGCAAGCACTTGTGATAAGTAAAACGGAGTAATATTAAATTAAACCAAAGTCTTCCCTTGTACTATTGACCACCTGTACTTTTAACCACACATTCAAGTACAAGTCACATAGGTCTTCATTATCAACTCAAATAAATTTAATTATCAGCTTCCATATTTGGTAATTTCATTTTATTTTTAACTAAGGAAAGTTCTACCATATCCATAACGGGCTATTCTTTCTCAAGGAACACTGGCCAGAACTCAAAGTGAAACAATGCAGATACCGAGTACGTTAAAAAGTGCTTATGCACTTTAGATAATATCAGAATACTGTGGTACTCAGACCTAATGTGACAGCAAGGACAGATAATCAAACAATGCAGTTCATAACTAAAATTCACTATATTACTATAAACTTTCCTGCAAGCCCACTTTAGTCAGCAGACACAGAATAAAAAGGTAGTGAAAATAGGAAAGCACACCAGATTAAGGCCCAGAGTCTGACTGGAGAGAGCCTGTGGAGAAATAGCATTTTAGTGAGGTTGCTCTGGTTTGTTTGGATTTTTTTTTGTTTCCACCTTATTAAAAACAAACTAAGTAAAAATACTAACATTCTAAACAAAAAAATCCAGTAAAGATCCTGTGGTCTCTATAACTTCCCAGAACAATAATGTATGTGACAGAAATATGCAACAAAGGAGGTAGAAATTAATCACATTACTGATCTTATTTATATTGCAGTAAAAAACCCTAAAAGTTTCCAACAAAAGTGTCTTCCTTTCCCAGAGCAGGTGACCAGACGATTCAGTTTTAATGAACCTATGCAGCTACTTTCATTGTTCTCAATTTTTAAAGAATGTATCGTAGTTCTCCTCCCTATAACCTAAAAAACCTATATATATATATATAATAAAAAAATTCAATCAGCATTTTCTCAAAGGGAAAATAATTTCTTTAGAAGAGTTTCAAATTGCTCTATTTAATGTCTTCTCACAGGTCTTCCAGAACATGCCAAACAAAAACTTTCTTGAATTCAGAGAAAATAATGCCATGACATGCAGTGTGGTAGACACAGGCAGTCAGACAAGCCACCTGAGCTATCTATAACTACCCCATGGACACAGATGGTTCTTCCTACCTCATTCCTCCAAGTTTCCCTGCTTCGATATCTGCTCTGGCAGTCCACTGCTTAAAGCAAGCACCTTCAGCTCATTAAACCGGCAAAAAAGCCCCCAACCCAACACAGCAAAAAACCAAACAGATCACCCTTCCAGTGAACCAAATAAAAAATCCCCCATGAGTAGGTCTAACAGCTCTCAGGCTGCAGTTTCACAGCAGTCTAAGCCAAACTAACTTCTGGTGGCATAGGCTCTTACCTCCCTCTGGCTGCATGTTCCTACTCTTTCCCTTGCGCCAGCTTCAACATTCACCCAAACCTGTGCAAAACCATTTCAGTGAGCTGAATCAAAAGACTCCCACCCACTGAAGAGAACTAGAAAAATATCCCTCTGCTTGGACAATGCACCAGAACAGGTTGGTGCAGGTTCTAGCAAGTACAAGGGCTCCGAGTGAGGCAGCCACCCAGTACATCAGCCCAGGCTACCACCAAACCACAACTCCAGTGACTTCACTCACCAACAGGCTGGACAAGCAGCAGAGCTGACACACAAGAGAGAGGAGAAGTGCACATCCACAAGGAGATCACACCTCTAGAGCAGCAGCAAGCTGTTAGTTTAGTTTAGCTGGCTTCATCCTGCAGTACGTGGCGCAGCACAACTGCGACTGGCTTCAAGGGAAAATAACTACTTCTTCATTCCAGAGCCTCCTGTGCTCTGCTTCTCCAATAAACCACTGCTAACTACATCTGAGTGTTTAGTGAGTCAGGAGCATTTGTGAACTTTCACCTTTCAGCTCCCACTTTGCATACATGCCTTGCACGAGCAGGACAAAGGTGATCAACTGCCCTTACGCACTTCCATGCACAAGCTGAACATATCAGAAATTTAAGTCGCTTGCATTCACAATTAGTTTAACACACTGAAATACTTAAATTGACAGTCTGCTAAGGTGCCACTACATTTCTTAAAACCTACACCAAAATATCTCGCAGGCTTATTTAACACCTATTTATATTACCATTCTGGCAGTGTAACCGCATATTACATGCAAAAAAACCCCACTCATTTTCAGTAGGTTTGTAAATAAAAGTATGTAAATAAAGGTCAAGTAAGGGAAGAACAGCAAACT
The DNA here is from genome assembly GCA_014706295.1 of Lycocorax pyrrhopterus obiensis. Lineage (NCBI taxonomy): Eukaryota > Metazoa > Chordata > Aves > Passeriformes > Paradisaeidae > Lycocorax > Lycocorax pyrrhopterus. The sequence continues at coordinate 45,028,426 of JACSVZ010000006.1, read as the reverse complement.
CATCTGCTTTGGATGACATTCTTCACTGATGCCTTAAGAATACTCCGCTGGGAGTCCTAGTGCTGTTTTCCACCATAGAGACACGCAAACAGATGGAAAGAAGGCGAGACGGCTAAAGCAGAATGCTATTCATTCACACATACTTTACACCAGTAAGGTAAACAAACAGTGCTGGGCCCATTTCAAAGGATGGCTGTCAGGAAAAAATACTAACAAAAATTGAAAAACACCTTTTATTACTGGTTAGTAACATTACACCAAAAACAAATTCTGGGAACAAGCTTTGTTCCACAAGAAGGCGGCAAAGGTTATATACATATATAAACTGTAGAACCAATTCTACGTTTTCCGCTAATAAAAACCTCCAGACGACACCTTTAGAAAACAGACATCATAACCAGCAGCACGAACATTTCGCTGTTGAGGAAACCGTACAGGAAGCAACACTGGTTTTTTACACTCTACCCCAGACAAGGCAAAACCCTGCACACATGCCAAACCACAGTGGTTTCAATAGGGTCCTGCTAAACCTGCACCTGCCCACATAGGCATTGACGTAACTTGAGTCACTGAAGGCCACAGGGCCTGTCTGTTGCAAGTTTTGCTCTAGGATCCCTTATGTTTCTTTGTTTTTGTCAACTACAAAGGGACACTCAATTTTTTGCTGCTGAAACGGATGCAAACTCACATGAATTGCAGAAAGTGCAATATTGTTACAATTGTATCATAATTGTTAAAAGTCAGAATATTTGGAATTCAACTTCAGCTATGTAGCATGGCTGAGATTTTACCTGGAAACAGACCTTAGGAAAATGATTCATTTTGGAAGGGATTTTACACTGACAGAAAAAGAAATGCTGCATTCACACCTCAGTGACTACAGGACAGTGACATGCACGTTGACCCTCAATTAACAATGATGTCTGAATTAAATCCTTTCAACTGCTGCCAGGGTCCACTTGAGTTCATAATTTCAAACAGAAGCTTGTTGTTACGTCCAGGTCTCTCTACAAAGACACATCAATCTGCTCACTCCCAAGCTCTGTTCCTTCTCACATGCACTGGTTCTTGCCTGTTCACCAGGGCCTGCTGTCCATACCTACATAGAAATGCCTAAATGTGGACAGCTTAGCTATCTGGATGTTCCTCCGCCTTGGTACTTTGACGAAAAACGGGCATTTAATATCCTGATAGGTCACCTTATGCACGTGGACATGTCTGTGGTGGTCAGCACATGCCCACGTTAGCATCAGGGTGGTGAAACACTGGAACAGGTTGCCCAGAGAAGTTGTGGATGCCCTGTCCCTGGAGGTGCTGAAGGACAGGTCGGATGGGACTCTGAGCAACCTGGTCTAGTTGAAGGTGTCCTTGTCCACGGCAGGGGGGCTGGAACCAGATGACCTTTAAGGCCCCTTCTAACTTAAACCACTGTATGACTATGATCAGCTAGGAGCAGGAGCAGGCTCTGGGGGCGGCCCGCGGGCACACACCTGCGGCTCGGATGCACCGGAGCTGAACCGAGCTGCCCTGGGGCGAGGCCGCCGGGGCCGGCACACCTCGGGGCGGCACCGCCAACGCCGCCCTGCCCCCGACAGGAATCCAGACACGGGGAGCGGGCCGGGGCCAGCCCAAAGGAAGCGACGCCACGGCCCGCCGCGCCCTAAACGCTCACCTGCCGCCGAGCTCAGCGCGACCCTCCGGTGCCTCCTGCCGAGCTCCCGCAGCTCCTCCTCGTCCTCCTCCAGCCTCCAGGCTTCGGCCATCGGCGGCGGAGGGGCGGCTGGCAGCATTCAAGAAGCGGGGGCTGCCATGGCCGGCGCCCTCTCCTCGGCGCGGCCGCCCGGCCCTCGCGGCCGCCGGGCCCGCCCCGCACCTGCGCCCTCTCCGCCGCGCTTCTCCCGGAGACCGCTCCGCGCTCCTGCCGGCGGGGCGAGGCGGGAGGAGAGGCGGCCTTTCCTGCCCATCCGCGGCTCTCCGGCGTCAGCAGGAAACCCGGCGGCCGCCTGGCACCGCCACAAAAGGGGGCGGAGGAGGCGGCGGTGGGGGGAGGTACCTGGCTGCTGCCGCTGGGCAGCCGCGCTCCATCGGGCAGCTCCGCCGGGCAGCAGCTCCGCGGCCGCGGGCGCCGCGCGGGGATGGGCCGGCGAGCGAGGCCCGGGGCGGCCACCGCCGGCAGCAAGCGGGGTGTGCGAGCTCGGGCGGCCTCCTGCTAAAGGGGAGAAGGGGCTTGCGGCGAGAGGGTGCGAGGTCTGCCTCGCCTCGTGGTGAGGGCAAGGAGATGCCAAGAGGAGGATGGTGCCAGAACTCTTTTTCATTGGTACCCAGCGACAGAGCAAGGAGCAGTGGCCATAAACGAAACCACAAGAAGTTCCACCTCCGCATGAGGAAGAACTTTATGTTGAAGGTGGCAGAGCACTGGAACAGGCTGCCCAGGGAGGCCGTGGAGTCTCCCTCTCTGGAGACACTCCAAACCCACCTGGACACGTTCCCGTGTCACCTGCTGTAGGTGACCCTGCCTTGGCAGGGGGGTTGGACCAATGACCTCCTAACAATTCTGTGATTCTGTGAGGTGAGAAGAGCAGTTACTGTGGGTGGTCGGAAAGTCGGGAGCCCCGGGAGCTGAGGGAATTGTGGGTGCAGCAGATTGGGGCCCCGATATTATATTGGCTGAGGGCTGGGGGCAGGCAGGCTTTTGACTGGCAGCCATTGTGGTTCACGGCTTGGAGGATGTGTGTCTTGGCCTGAGTTCATTGCTGTGGTTTGAACTACTTAAGAAGTCATCTTAGGACCTACTTGAAACCAGTGAGGTACACACTTAACACCGCTGAAGTGATATGAAAAATATGGCCATGTTTCAAGTCAGACACTTCTGTAGTTTTACCTCTAATTTTCTTTTTGTTTGTTTGTTTTTGTTCCCTGGGCGTCAGTTGCCTGTATCTAAATACGAAATATATTGCTTCTTCACTTCACATGGTAACTGTAAAACCAAATCATAAATGTTTTTACATATTATTCCATTGTAGGTACTACTAAAAAAGGATATAAGGAAGATAAATTCAGCTTCAGAGCAAGTGAATAAGGGACAGTAAATCAATAAAGTATATGACCACAAATTAGAGCAGGAAGATACAACTAAACAGTGAGTAATCCTAATGTTGAGCAATATCTGTGCTGACACACTGAGCACTTTCTATGCTCACAGTGAATAAAACATATTTTACAGGTTGAAAAAAAAGTCATCACAAAACTGAAAAATACAGAATACATGAATACAAATGATTGCTTGTGCATTTCTTAGTGTTTCAGTGCTTGATTTTACAATCATTGTTCCTTAAGAGAGGCTTTTTTCCACTGGAGCTCTTAGTGTTCAAGTGGTATAATAGTTATGCTTTGAAGGACATAAGGCTTTATACTGTAAAAAGATGTAAGGCCAGGAATAAAACTGAATGTACAGCAGGACTGTATAACAGACAAATGAAACCTTCCGCTACAGATATGTGTTCTCAAAGGCCTCATGCTTTGGATGACCTCTGCATGGACAGATTGCATGGTAGTCCAAGGAAATCGCCTTACAAATTTCAGTGCAAGATCAACATGCCTTGTATATGATGTAGAGCGGGTACAAAACTCTTCAGTGGAGCGCTGCTGTCACAGGTACATGCTGTTGGTATGTGCATGTGTGAGAGACAAAAGAGACTCTCCCGTGTAAAACAAACTATGTGCTGTTTGTATTCTGGTTCTCTACTCTGAAGCCAAAATGCAGCACCTGTATTCAGCTCTTAAACTCCACTAACCACAAAGAACGACAAGGACCATCCGTTTTCCACTTCCTGAATATCTCCTTTTTATGCTATGTGTTTCACTGCTGTTTGGAGGAAAGAAAGGAAACTTGGTATCATGTAAAATTACTAAGGAAGGAAAAAACAGAAATAAACCATAGAACATAACACAAATTCAAAGAGCCCTCAAAAACTGAATTAAACCTTCTTTTGTTGCTGTTGATGAAATTGACACAGAGGTTTCCAAGCATATAGAATTGAAAAATCCATTTGGACAGATCTTAGGCCTAACAAAATCATGCTGAACAGAATAGCTCCAGCTATGACTAAGAAAACATTCCCCAAAATATCACATAATACAGTATAGAGCGATCATGAGTGTTTATAATGTTGATGATCATCAAGAGTTCCTTAGTGATCACCGGAAAAGTCCAATTAATAATGGAAGTGCAATAACTGAATTACAGAAAGTGATGAAGTCCCTGAAGTAACCGCTTGACCATGTACCAAGCTCTGCCAGCTGGAAATGCACATGGGACAGTGACTGTATTTAGGGCTAGAGGAGCCATTCAAGAAATGCCTATAACTGCTTGAAGATGGATTTCACCATAAAGGAAGAGATCAAACTAAGATACAATTCATCTGTGGATACAACATTCAGGTAGCAATAACCAACATATTACTGTAAACAGTACTGGAAACAATTTCCAATCAATACTACTGGAAATGAGAAAACTTCACAACATTTAAACAAAATTAAAATGCAAGGCAGCATTCAATGAAATACTTGAATCATATTTCTGAATTTTTTATTGCAAAAAATATTCAATAATACTCAATCCCTCCAAAAGGAGGCTGCTTAGTAGTATATAGAATTCTTCAGGGTAGCCATGCTCACACTGCCAGTGTACTAGTAATAGAACCAAAGAACAGTTTGGGTTGGAAAGGACCTTAAAAATCATCCAGTTCCAAGACAGCTGCCATGGGCAAGGACACCTTCCTTCCACTGGACCAGGTCATTCAGAGGGCCATGCAGCCTGGCCTTGAACTCTTCCAGAGACGGAGCATTCACAACCTCTCTGGACAACCTGTTGCAGTGCCTCACCACCCCCACATAAAAGAATTTCTTTCTAGTATCTAATCTAAACCCACCCTCTTTCAGGTAAAAGCCATTTCCCCATGTCCTGTCACCATCTGCCCATGTAAAAAGTCGTTCTCCATCCTTTTTGTAATCCTCTTTAAAGTACTGGAAGGCCAGAGTGAGGTCTCCCCAAAGCCTGCTTTTTGTCAGGCTGAACAACCTCAGCTCTCTCAACGATCTTCATAGGAGAGGTCTTTCATCCTTCAGGTCATCTTCGTGGCCCTCCTCTGGACACTCCCTAACAGGTCCCTGCCTTTCTTGTGCTGAGGACCCCAGAGCCAGATGCAGCACTCTAGATGGGGTCTCACCAGAGTGAGGTACTGGGGTAGAATCACCTTCCTCGACCTGTTGGCCCTTTCTCTTTTGAGGCATCCCAGGATATGGTCAGGTTTCTGGGCTGCAAGCACACATTGCTGAGACATGTCAAGCTTCTCATCCAATAACACTCCCAAATCCTTCTCTCAAGGGGTAGTCTTGATCCATTATCTGCCCATCCTGTACTTGTGCTTGGGATTGTCCCGAATTAGGTGCGGGACCTCCCGCTTGGCCTTGTTTAACTTCACGAGGTTTGCACAGGCCCACCTCCCAAATCTGTCCAGGTGCCTCTGGATGGCATCCCTGCCCTCCAGCATGTCAACCACACCACAGAGCTTGGTGTCATTGGTAAACTCACTGGGTGCCTCAGTGCCACTGTCCATGTCAGTGGTGTTAAACAGCACCAGTCCCAATACAGACCCCTGAGGAATGGCACAAGCATTCAAGCTTAGAAGTGGTTTTTGGGCTTTAAATGCCTCCATTTCTTGCAAGTAATTATTTCCTAGTGAGTGCTTGCCAGACACATTCATCCATGCTGTCTGTGAGCTTTGACTCACTTCTAGTTTTATGTTGGTATTTTCAAGTGATAAACAGCCCTAGGGTTTTTTGTCAAATGCCACACATCACTGGGTTGATACCTGATAAAGGTGTGTAAATAATGGAGGTACCTAGGAAGGAGGTAGGCTTTAACAAGTCTGCAGGAGGTAGATTGAGCTCCGACAGAGAGCTCCTGAGCAGCAATGGCAGATACACTTCAGAAGTCTTGGAACAGACCCTGACACAGCCCTTTATCTGGGTAAGGAGTTTCTGCAGGGAGGAGAGAGCCATGCTTTTTCGTCTTTAGACAGGCAACAAAACCAGCTGTTGAAATAATCAAAAGAGCCACAGCTGCTGGCAAGTTTAATAATAGCCTAGGCCAGACAGAGTAATTCACAATCATTTGGCTCAGATCAGAACACACACACACACACACACACACACACAGAGGCACACGCACACAAAGACTTTCTGCTGCTTGGTTGATGGACCCAAGGGAAGAAGGAAACAAAGAGGAGGGGAGAATGAATTGGACCAAATAATTTAAAGTGCAGAAGCAATTAAAGCCATGTGGGAAATTGTCTTCAGAAAGTCAAGGAACCAAGCTCCTCTTTTACTTTTCAGTAAATAAACTGATAGAAATTATAAAAAGAAACAAAATGGGAAAAAAAGTACATATAGATGCAAGTTGCAGAAGTTGAATTATAAAAAAACAACTGGAAAAGAAGGAAAGCACTTGCTGTAGTCTAAGGTAGTTGAGAGGAAAGCATCAGCATGTGGCATATGTTGCTCTAAGGCATTTCATGAAGTACAATGTATTTGTGTCTTACAAGCAGGATGAAGGAAAAATAATTGCGTTCTTGTACTTCAGTGAGAATCTCTGCTGCATACATGTGCGTAGGAATAAAAGGCTTTTGTATATTTTCATAGCTACACTTCTCCAGGAAAAAGAACTTTACTGTCTCAAAAAGTCTGCAATTTGGTTAATAAAATCTGGACATTTCTCACTGAAATTTTACTTTATTGTATGCATCTTTGCTGTAATGTACATACTTGTACTTTCACAATGGTAGAGTAAAAGAAGGAAATAACTGGGTAAATGGGTCTTTGTACTCTCTGCCAAATGCTTACAATTAGTTGCCTTGGCAGTTATTATTTTATAAGTATTTTGTTCTGATTTGCATCTTTGGAATTACCACTTTGTTTGGCCCTGCAAAAAGACACTGTTTTTCAACAAAAAATGTCAGTTCTATAGAATTGCTTAATTGAAGTCGCCCATGTAGCCTCAATGTCTATTTAGGCTCTGCAAAGCAGCTGAAGCCTGCAAAGAATGTATCAGTGTTTGGCTGAGATACAGGAGCCTCAGACCACAAAAGAATGCAGACAAAAGATTTTTAAAAAATGCAAAGGATGAAAAAGAGTATTTTCAAAGGGGAAAATGTAGCCTTTGGACATGACAACATTATTTTTGTTCCGAGTAAAAATAGCAAGGGTCTCGTTCAATAGACGAATGACGTTAGCGATACAGCCAGTGTAGGAAGCTGACATGGTGAGGGCCAAGATCTGATAATTTGATCTCCATTTGTGTTCAGCTGATCCAATGAGTTTTAGTGTAGCTGGAGAATGCCATATCAGGAGCCTGCAGGCTTCCTGAAATATCTTCAGCTAAATGCAGGTTCTCCTTGCATTTTTACAACTACTTGTGGCTTCTAGCATACCAGCATGATGACAGTCTAAAGGTAAGTGGTTTTGTGATGAATGAAGATAATTAAAATAGAAGAGTATTGGTTTCCTTGAATAATGACCTTTCTTATTGAAACCCTGGAAAATCACCTTGACACAAAACTAGGAATTTTGAGACTGCTCTCAAAAAATTAGAGGGATTTCTCTGCATGAAAGCAGCAAATCAAATAATTTCAAAAGAGCGAAAACTGGCAGCTAAGGGGGGAAAACCTATTCAGAGAGAGATTCTTACAGTTTTTAGTTTTTAAAATTACTTTTACAAGTAATTTTTGTTACTTTTACTGTTTTCCAACTTTTGTGGGCTAAAAGCCCACAAAAAAATCCTTTCCTTTCCTGTTCTGTTAACAAACATCTTTCTAAAGTATTATTCTCCTTTATTAGTCTTATCATTTATGGGGTAATAAATAAATGAATTTGTTTCTTCTGCCTTCATGATTAGAGAGAATAAGAAAAAGAAGTAGAAAAAAGTGAGAAAATATGGAAGGGTAAAGAGCTGGTACAGAGCTAAATACTTCTTAGAATGAGAGGCTGTCAAAGCCAAATTGATTCATATTTTGAGTGCTGAAGTATGCTCATGTTTGCTCTGTAACCACGGAGTTATCAGAGGACAAAGTTGATGTAGTGCTAAGTGAGCTGGCAACGTCATGATATAAGAAGTATCATCAAATTGGACACACGTGAGTCTAATACCTAAGAATGTACACTGCTAGCCCCAGGAGAGAGTCCAGCAGCTTTCCTGCTGCAGTTTGCACTTCAGTGCAAAGAGCTGACAAAGGAAAAACTTATGGAAGAGAGAGAACAGAGTCCTAAAAAAAATTTCAAAAGGTGAAATGGGGTCATAAATTTGTCGATTGCAGTAAATTTAGGAGTTTGCAGTAAGTTTAGGAGTCACAGCAATTTGTCAATTGAGGTAAATTTAGTAGTTTCTCACAGTACTGAAATGTGCTAAAGGTATGAGTAGCTCTGATTTTGTTTTCCTTTGTTCCTCTGTCATTAAATGCATCTAAACTGCCTTTCACTGGAAATATATATGACATACAGGTAGAGAATCTTCACAGTTCAATACAAAAATTTACAGTCTCCTGGTTTTGGTTGTTTTTCTTTATTTGGAGGTGTGTGTGTTTAGTTAGTTGGGTTGGGGTTTTTTTCCCCTCCACAGTACCACCTGTGAGCACTCAGGCATTCTGTCATGTTCTTCTTGTGCTGAACACTGACAGAGTTCACACTTGACAGAAGTGTTCACAAAGCTACATTAATATACAGCAAAAGAATAATTTTTCAATTAGATATTTGTATGGTAATTACTAATTCAGTGCTCAGAAGTTTAATATTAATGAGGTTGTAACAGTTTAGCTGCATTAATGTGTGTTTACTAATGGAAAAACACTTTTCTAATGTGGAAGTTTAAAAAAAAAATTCAAAATACACAATGACAAATAGAATATTAAGAGTTTCCAACTTTAAAAATAAATTACTTTGATCTGTTCCAGACATTATATTTCAGTCATACATTCAACAACACACAACTTCCTAAAACAATTTTGTTTTATTAAAAGTGGAGTGAAAAAAAAGTTTGACGGTTTTGATTGAGTACTTGGCTAGGACCCCTGACGAATTGTGGGTGACACCTGCTTATTTCAAGCCAGACAGCCAAACATGATGCAAGATACAACAGTGTTTATTTTTCAATTTCTTTGATAAGAAGGGAGGACCTGCATACCTCAGTAGCAATTAAGGGGAAAAGAAAAATAATCCTACCAGATAGTGTCACTCCTGTCTTTTTCAATTTTACACCACAACCCTTACTGTAATCACCAAATGTCAGTAGAGGAATAGATGATGACAAGCATCCTCAGCATCAGGGCCTCCATAGTGGCTGCAAAGAGGCTTAAGACTTGACATCAGCTAAGGGGTTTATTCACATTCATGCTTGCAAGAATCTGTTTTGCTAGACTAGGCTTTTAGGGGTCCTTCACTTCAGTTAAAAACACTTGTTTAAATAACCATAGTTTCTGAGCTGACAACTCCCAGAGGCATATCTATACTATTTAGATAGATGAAAAAATGAACTCCAGAACTATTCCTTTTTCTGACTCCCAGAAACAGTTTCATGTTATTCATACATCGCTACTACAAAGCAATCTGGTGTTTTTGGTATCAATGACCTCTTGCTAAATTCTTCAATGTTGGGTTTTATTAGCAGTATAGCAAGAAAGGAGGCCTTATCCTATTTTTTTCTGCCTCCTAATTACTTTGCATACATATATACACATTCACCGGGTTCAGCGTTTTTTCCGTGTTCACCAAGTATGATCATAGGATTGCATCATTCAAAAGAAAAGGGTTCATATGATTAAAAAAATACAAAGCTAAAGTTTACAATGTGATAGTAGAACAGTAACCAAATTTCCCATTTTAGTTATGGAACTGGATGGTGCTAGACTATTTTCAGTGGTGTGCAGTGACAGGATGAGGAGCAACGGCCATAAACTAAACCACAAAAAGTTCCACCTCCACATGAGGAAGAACTTCTTTATGTTGAGGGTGGCAGAGCCCTGGAACAGGCTGCCCAGGGAGGCCGTGGAGTCTCCCTCTCTGCTCTAGGTGGCCTTGCCTTGGCAGGGGGGTTGGACTAGATGATCTCCAGAGGTTCCTTCCAACCCTTCTGCGATTCAGTGAAGTGAAATCCCAATCTGTGCCAAATGTCTGGAGCTCCCAGTGAGGTCTGGACTGATGAAGCAGCATTGTTGCAAGATGCTGTTGGCAAAATCCTGACAAGGATGGAAAATTTCTCACAGCAAGCTCGCACCTTGAATCAGAGCTTCAGAGTAGCTGGTTTCTGGGTGAGATCTGTATACAATAGTTCTCAACTGAAAACTGAAGCAACTTGGACTTTCCCTAAGGCATCATTTTCAAACCTTTTTAGACTTCCCTCACATCTTCTTTTCTGTGGCATTTTGTGTCTCTCCTGCTCTTCCCCAATGTGCATATATCATAACTCCTCTAGACTGTCCCAAAACTCTGTCTTCCTCAGGCTACAGCCACTCATACTCTTTATTCTTCACAATGTTTATTCCTTTACCCATAAAGAAAATGCACTCTTTCCTCACAGAAAAACAGCTCATACAGTCCAGATCTTACAGCTGCTTGTTGCAATTTTATTAGCTTAAAGGAAATGCCACGTTCTTCAAGGGGCTGCTGAGCAGAAAGCCGTAGGAGTGTGGAAAGCATGGAAGGCAGAGAAAAGCCTGTGTGGAATTTCCTGGGGCTTTACACCATGGAAGGAGGTACTGGCTATTCCTCTCTCCAAAAAAGGCCTCTCTCCTTTACATGGGTTTTTCTTGTTTCTAAGGACAGAAAGTGGTATCCAGGAATTAGCAGGGCAAAAAGAATTCCAGACACACTCACCTGTGCTTTCTACACTCTTCCTGGTTGTTCCCATTGACTAACTAAATTGTCTTTATTGACAAAATTCTCTAAATGCTTATCTCAGGATAACTTTATCAATTCAGGAACTGCTTCACAGAAAAAAATCTTTTATGTCTACTGTGAACTCCCCTCCTCCCAATGCTGTCTAAATGCCAGAAGTTGTTTAAAGTATCTCTACAGTGTTCAATTCCTGATCAGTAAGAGTTCAATGGTCTGGAAAATAAGGAAGAGAGTGTCAGAAGGAGTTTCTGGGATGCTTTTACAAAAGCCATGTGTTCAGCACTATGCTGGAGCCAGAAACAACCTATCAGTCCTGAAGCAGCTTTCTCAGACACAACTTTATTCCACAAAACCTTCAGGATTCTAACAAAGCCTTTGTATTCTGAAAGTCTATGATGTGGTCATGACCCAAATTTGTACCTGGACAAACAATGTCAGACTTCCTTCAAGATGAGAGAAAACAAGTGAGATGTTCTGATTTAACTGAACATATAATTAAAACACAGTTTTTGATCTAGAATTCAGCCATGAAATCTACATAGACCACCCTCTCTTTTTCTCAGGTTGGAGGGGTGCATATAAAGAAGGTAGGTTTGAATTACTCTATTGTCTGTATTTTATCTGTGCAGCAACACATGGAATTTTCTACTGTTGATAGTTCTGGCACACACAATTGCTATTGGCAAAGCAATGATTTAAAACTGAGAAAGGAATGCAGAAATTTGCAAAAGGGTAATATAAAATATGGAGATAAAACCTTGGTCCCATCTCAATTACAATTACAGTAAATACAACCTTCCAAGGGGATTAATATGGGTTTATCATTCAGTCCCAGGGCAAAACATAGCAAATGTTCAAAGCAAAAAGAAAAAATATATTGAGAACTTCTGGAGTAAACTGTGTCTTGTTTTACTCTGGTGCTTACACTGGCTGAATGTTGATATACTGCTGCAGCACTAGGGCTCATCCATCTTTGGATTAGCACTAAAGAAAATGCCTTAGTTTGACAGTTGTAAGTGAGCCTTGCGCTTTTTGTTTTTTATTCACAGCTGGTTAGGTGTACAGGTCACGTTCCAGCCTCATTAACGAATGGTGGCATCTGAAGTCTAGTTATTAATTCTCCAGCTTGCAAGTTGTTAGCAACTGAAGCCAAATAATATTGACATAATGTTGGCTCAGAGATTTCTGAATCTAGTAGGATCTTTATTTTTATTCCTTGATGGAAAATATCTTGTTGAAAAAAATAGTGACTGCTTAGTGCTAGACAGGTTCACATACGCCAACATTACACCTGGTATGTTAACAACTGGAAAAGTTATATGCCTAAATGTTTCTATTCTGATTCTTTTTTTGGAATTTGTTCAAGGCTTCTGAAAATTTACAGGCCTGATTACACTTCCTGTTCTCCCTGGGAAGTGAATTTTTTCATGAGTGCAAAGGTTCTTGTTAGCTTAAAATACAAAAATATCCTGCGTTTTCAAGATGTAATCTCCATCTTAGATACTCTGAAATACTTCAACATTCTTAGTCTTCTACCAGCAGATGTATTGTATTCATTCTCCTTCATTATTTGGTCAAGACTTTCAGGGAACAAGTACGAATTTTCATATTTTCCTAATGTATGACAAAATATATATTTGAAGAGGGCATGAGAGATGGAAAATCATCCCCGTTAAGATGTCTCTAATGTGTTCATGATCACAATACCCCGGCATGTTAATTAAATTAACTGAAGCCTAATTCAATTAATGAACTTTTTTCATCCTTCTAATTACAATAGCATGACTTTTATTTGTGTCTTTTGGATCTGTTTGTGTACACATAATCATTCCCGTTTCTGTCAGTAACGAAGACATAATTTATAGAAATAAGCTAAGATTGACTTTTGTCTCTAGTAATGCAATTAAAGCCCAGAACTAAATGAAGTAAAACATTATGTTGCATGACAGGACAGCATCTGTTTTCTCCTGTACTTATTACTAAAATGTAAAGGGAATTTTGTATGCCATTTTTCCAATCTCTTCATTATCTTATGAATACTATTCATATGTGGTTTTTTTTTATCCTAAAATTTGACCTCTCCTTTTCAAAAGTGTGTAAAATTAGCATTGTGGCTTACCTTTCAATTCTTGGAAAATCCAGTGAAATGAATCTCTGCCTATTCGTGGGTACACATGTTGCTTTTCTTGCTGTGACTGTACTCTGAACTGTTGAGTTGAAGGAATATTGCAATGTCAGCATGCTTCTTGCCTATAAATAAAGAACAGGCACGTAGAATGAGTGGTGTCAAGAAGGGAATGACAAATCATGTTCACATATAACCCTATATTTCTTGTGCATAGCCCCCCTACAGCTCTATCCAATATTGATATATAATTTCTGCAGTGTAATCCAAATCACATTCAAAGGATGGACAATTTTTATTACCATTCATCTTTGCCAGGATCACTCGAACAGCCCATGTAACTGAACTCTGCAAGAGGCAATCTTTTTCTGTGCAAGGTGATACCAGAATACAAATAGTGAGCCAAGAAGAAACAGGAAAACCAGAAGTTCACAGTACTCCTAAGAAAGAAAATCAAACAGATTCTATTGAACAAAGTAAAAACCTTTTAATATTATGCCTATTGGACTTAATTTTTGATTTGTCAAATGTCTTGTTTCCAGAGTCCTGTCAAACGAATCCTTTTATACTGAAAATATTCATTAAAAGGCCTCCCAGTTGTCATAGTTCTTCTGTCTTCACTCAGCCTGGCAAATACACATATGCTACTTGAAAGCTTATTTCAAGCAAGAAATTCTGAGGCTACCAGAAATATCACTTTTATTAAAGGCTAGTGAGAAATCAGGAGAAATGGTAGAATCAGAAATGAGGATTCAGGAGAAATGATAGAATCAGAAACCATCTAGAGGAACTGTCTTGTATAATCGGTGAAGGACTGTGACATGATCACAAGGAAAAGCAATTTTAAGGAACAATGAGTTGGAAGTGAGAGACAGAAAGCAAGGGGTGGGAATAGATAAGTGAGGATCAGAACAAACTGCTATATATTTTAGTTTATTTCTGGCTTCTAAATGCCCCAAGCATCCCCTGATCATTTGCATCTTAATCCAGGAAATGAAAATAATGAAGAAATAAACTGAGATATTACTTCACAGAAATTCTGGCCTTACATTTGGTATCATAGTTCTTCTGTTTGTGCTATCAACTATATATTTGATTAATTTCTTACTTTTCTCCTGGTTACATTACTCTTTTTGTTGGCTACAATAAAAAGTTGTGTTTATATATTTGTTCTTTGTATAATAAATATTCTTGCACATTTATGATGAGCCCACATGGCACACAATAACCCAGACCCTGATCACAAGAAGCTCTGTGTAGGTTTCACCACAGCCTCCAGTGTCATGTTTTCTCCATTTCTCTTGTTACTCTTGGGAGCAAGTTCAGTGATGCACAGGCACAGTGACAACAGAGATCTATCAACACAGTGCTTCCAGGTGAGTGAGCCTCATTGAAATACCTTAGGGCATTGCAATAGTATTGAAGTAGTTCTTCTGTACTTCAAATGTCTTCAACTGTGCTCTACTCACTTCATGCTCATTAAGATAGGTGGAGTGTTCTGCAAAAGGAGGAGTACTTCTTGGTGGTGGTATAAGGAATAGAAAGGCTGTCTATCCAAAGGCCTCTTGCAGAACATGCCGAACAAGAGCTGTCAGACCCAGAATCTCAGCACCAGTTGCAAGCCAATTCAGACTGCTGAGCAACCCAGAATCCAAGGAGTACAAAGATGGTTTAAGGGCAGTCTTGCTTATCCTCCCCTAAGGCTGTGAATTCGGTTCTCCTTCTTCTGCATATGCAGTGTAAAATTTCTCCTGTAGCCCTGCTGCATTGTTTACTTAATTTGGCAGGCTCCTTTCTACATCAGGATTGGGTTTCCTCACTTAAAAAAACAGTACAAATAGGAATGCTTTCCCTGTGTTGTAAACAGGCACAGGAGCCTGGCACATGTATTTCTGTACACCTATTTTAATCCCTGTCAGCAGATGAGGACACACACTTCAAAGAGTTACAATCAGTCTTTCTGCAAACTTCAGCTGGTTTTGGGTCAGGCATGTAAATCCTCACATTATCCACAAAACATGTACAATGTTGAAGTAACTCAATGGAAAACTACATATTTTCCAGGCCTGCAGATTGATTGGATGTGATCACAGTTGTGGGGCAATAGTGCCATTCCATTTCAGTCCTTTGCCTCTCTTCTAGCAAACAACAGGGCTGCCAATTTCTGCCAGCTGTGGGAAATTCTGAGATATGAATATTTATCCATTGGGATGTGAAATGAGAGTAATAAAGGGTGATGTTTCAAAAAACTGTATTTTGAAGGGAAAGAAAAGAACACTCGCATAATTTTGTGGCAATTTGTTAAATATAAGAATGAAGAGAAATCAAGCCAACTTCTTGAAGCTGGTACTGTGAAAGTGGCTAGCTTTTTGAGCCTTATATTTAATATACTGCTCACAGAATTTATCATATCCAATTCTTTTATGACAGTGAGTATAACTTCATGTTTGTGTGTGATTGAGAGCTATATCAAAATGTGTTCCTGAAGTGTTGCACTGTATTGAGCCATTTTTCTCTTTACACTTCAATAAATTTACTACAGTGTGTACAGTGTTCCCAAAATATCTTTTATAAATAACAGTATTGGAGATTCACCACTGCCTGAAGGTTGTGCTAGATTCCATGCATTTTCAGGATAAGACTTTTCCAGTCAAGCCAACAGGAAAAGAAATTGTAGCCTTATAGACAGAACATGAAAAGAAGTAGTACAAACAGTACAGATAATTAAACAAAGCAGGAGAATCAAGACAGAAGATTATTTCAATGCAAAACTTGATTTGAGGTGAGACAGAGCAGAGCACTGGGCAGCTCAAGGGGATACTACCTTCAGTATCTCTTAGGGTTGTGTTCTTAATTGGATTGGACCATGACTTCCACTGTTTTGCAAGGGTGGTAGCAGGTGTCCAGCATGCTCATTTTAATCTGCTCATCTCCACTAAAACAGAGTATTAGTAAGGAGGAAGTGCTGTGAAGAACTATGTCTAGTGAAATCAAGTGAGCTAGAGTAGCCGAGCTGAAGAATTTATTAGTGTGATTATACTGACACAAAGAGCTTCCAACTCGTATTGGACAGTTTAGATGCACTGTTCCTACATTGAATAGCTTACTGTCCAAACAAATATTTTAAAAAGACCAACAAAACCCAAAGCAACAACACCAAAGAGCAAGCAAACAAACAAACAAAAGACAAAAAAAGACAAGAGGAAGGACATATAAGGCATGAGGAAAGTGAAATACAGAAAAGAGAAACAGCATTTCACGAGGAATGAGAGAAGGAGGTAATTAACTCAGCCTCTCTAAGGCTCCACCCTTGCTAGTTCAATGATGCTACCCAATGTCTTTAGTGGCAAAGGTCAGGAAAACTACTTCTGGATCCTCTAGGCACTTTCTGTTTTGCCACAACAGGATTCTGGATATAACTAAATCACCAGGAAACTACGATAAGATAAATATACTGAATCTGTTTGACTCACTATTTCCTAGTAAACAGAACAAGAGAAAAGAAATGTAAGGTAAAAGCTGTTATTTCTATTTTCATATCTTGACAATAACGTTAATTTGGTTTTATAGGCCTTTTCTCCTTTTGATTAATTTAGATGCACAGGGAATAAAAGGTCTCTTTCTAAGACATTTTTACATTTCCAAAATATTGAGGGCATATTATTTTGTTTCAAAAAAAAAATCCCATTTTTGGCCACCTATGGTCTCAGAACCCAATCCAGACAGGTGAAAAGTATGCAATTAAATATTGGTTTGTTATGTGATGCCATTGTAAAACCAAAGAAACAGTGGCATTCTGACAATAGCCATGGCTCATATTTGGAGCTCAGCAGAATAGATAATCTCCTATACAGTCCTGTTGCAGCCCTATTGCAGCCATATCTAGAATGCACTGGTATTTCCAACCATTTAGGAATAATGCAGGAGAAAAATTATGGCAAATGGTGACAAAGTTTTCAAAAGTTTCAGGGGAAAAAATACAACACTTTGTACAAGATGGACGTTTTTAGGAGCTCCATGTGCAGGAAATAGTTCAGTTTATTACAGCAGCTCAAAACCAATGTTGACTGTTACAGGACCAGGTTTGGTTTGCAGTTCAATTCACCTTCATAAACCAACAGTTAAATTAATTCTTGCAAATGACAGCTAACCTGGCTTTTGCTAGCTCTGTGTCTCTGCATATATATTTTGATGTGCATCTACCTGACACAGTGCCACAGAAAATGTGTTGATATTTTTTCACTGTCTACTGCTCTAATTCTCACTCTTTAGCCTTGCTGGTAGATTTGAGTGTTTCAGCTGCATGTGTTAGGTGTCAAAGACTGCAGCACTGCAGCACTTGGTGGATTTGTACGTGGCACTGATGGTAGCTGGGGACCTTGGTGCTTCTGCTGCAACAAATAAACTACAGAGATCTTGCGCTGCCTGCATCGTGCTTCAGGCAAACTCACTTTCTTTTGCATTCCAGCCTCTAGCTATTTGGTCAGCATCCCTGTTCTTTGAAAATGCTTTAATTGTCTTTCAATATTGTCACTTGGAACTTCAACGTATGGTTTTAAGTCACAGCACTTATGTCGCTCTTGCTTGCCTGACTGCTGTAGAAATACTTTAGGAAATGAGGTAATCTTATATCTCCTTTTATACTGGTTTATTTCCTATACCCAAGATGTTTCTTGTCCAACTTCTTTCTGACATCTTTCATTATATTGTTTTATGATTTCCCCTTCTTTCTTAATCTCCTGTTCATAGTAAAATTTTCTTTTAATATTCCTAAATGAGGGGATATAACTGTGGCATTGAGAGCCTCTTAATATATGTAACAGTTTGGATTATTAGGACATGGGCACTATTACCTTCTTGGCAGAACTAATTAGCACTTTTAACAGCTGGCTCTGTTTAGAAACCAAAGTTACCTTATGGCTGAGCATCCTGGAAAATACTATTCTAAGAAGATTTGTCCCTTCTTATAATATTAACCTACATTAACAAAATATATTAAAATGCTGAAGAGAGTGTCTGGAACAATGTTACTAACATGGCCAAAGGTCAGCACCTGTTTTAGTTTAAATCAATGAAAACTGTACAATGGATTTTTATTTTAGTAAGGGCAAGCTGTTTAATTTTTAACAATCCTTCTTCCTCTCTGCCCTCTAGCAAATCTAGGAGTGCATACAGGAGAATATTCAAAGCAAAACACATATTAAAAGTTCTGAGCTTCTTTTCCATCTACTGGGCTTCTCTGGCCAATAAGACCTCTTTTATTCACTCAAATGAATGAATTTTCTTTGGACTCAATCTTTCAGATTGCTTTCAAACAGTAGGTATTATTTATACAGAAAATAGTAAAATTTTGAAGCCCTTAAAATATTTTAGGTAGTAACTGATGGTCACTGACAAGTCATAACCAGGGACTGTGTTCTTTAGAAGTCAACATCTACAAGAAATTAGATCTCCATCAGCCTTGGAGTTTTCCTCTTAACTTGGGTGTGCTAAAACTGAAGGCAGGAACACATCTCAAGTTTGCTTTTGTTCCACTTTCTGAAAGGAAACATGCAAAATTGCCCAAGGATGAGGAATAATAGTTCACACATATGGAGTGCCATTCTCACACTCTTGAACATTACTTTTGGCTATGAAAGGTCTTGAAACTGTAGGATTTAAGTAAAAGTGCTTACAGGCAGACAAATCTACAACTTGCTCACAGCACTGCAGAAGATCTGCTAAATTTCAATAGTCTCCATTTTCAGACGCAGATATGAAAACAGTGATTTCTATAATAACTTACTCAGCAGCATATTCTAACGTTGCATAAGTGAAAACATTCTTAACAAATGTTTAATGCCCCTTTAACCCATTTATACACCACTGTATATGGCTACATATAAACATCTACTCTTAAAACACTTCACTTCCTTGACTTAGTTATTGCACAGATTCAAAATCATCAAAACTTCATACTTATGAAGGATAGCAAGCATGGATCAATCTAAGTGTTTACTTGATTTCCTGGCCAGAGTATTTTGAAAGCATTATCCTTGTGCTTTCCTTTGAAAATCCAATTCAAATTAGCATTATTTTAAACAGCCAGGACAAGCAGGGTCTACGTTAGGGTACTACAGTATGCACATTATTAATGATCAAAAAAATTCTCGGTAACGTGTTTAAGATATCAGTCTGGTAGATGCCTACACACGATATGGTAGATTTTTCCTTCGTCCTCTTTTAAGGTATTCATACTTTCATTGTTGGACATGAAGCCCAGATGT
This sequence comes from Lycocorax pyrrhopterus obiensis, assembly GCA_014706295.1. Classification (NCBI taxonomy): domain Eukaryota; kingdom Metazoa; phylum Chordata; class Aves; order Passeriformes; family Paradisaeidae; genus Lycocorax; species Lycocorax pyrrhopterus. The sequence continues at coordinate 45,009,091 of JACSVZ010000006.1, read as the reverse complement.
TCTCTTACTCATTCCCAGAAACTCCTGCAGTACAACTTACTCCAGTGGAACTAAAGCTGTAGTTTATGCGCACGGCCATAGAGCGGCAGCCTAGTAACAAAAAAAAAAAGATGCACTTGGTGTTACAAGAAGTGGGTGTTTCCTAATGGTTTAACATTTCAGAGGGGTTTCTAAACAGTAGAGAGAAAAATGCAGGAGGCGTGACTACTCTCTGGTGGAGGGGAGGGGGAAATCATGGCTTGACGAAAGCTCAATACTAAGAGGAGGGAGGGGAAAGAGGTTGAAAATTGGATGGCAAAGGGGGTCAGATTACCTGCCTGTATAAGCAAAGCTGATCAAAGAGTAATAAACGAAGTACTTGACTTATGTCTTAAAAATCAAATGCTTTTTCTTCCCTTTGATACAGGCAGTTAAGCACTTCCATCATCTGTGGAAACTAGTGGACAAGCTAACATTAATGCAAGCTAATTTTTTAGCTAAGCAGTTTCACAGACTTTTCTTTGATAAAAATACAGCTCAAAAAGCCTCTGAATGTTCACCCAGCATTGCAAATCTAAAATGTGAAAGAACAGTATTTCATTGTTCCGTTGTTTGCCATAGAGTTTTATGTGTGAAATAAGAACAATTAGATCTCTCTGCATTAAGCTTTATTTTTATGTGGAATTAAGTGGGTTTAGCAGTTTCAAGCACCCTTGAAACAGTATGTAAAAAATCACTGAGGCTGAGCTTTCTTTGCATTTATGTAAATGAAAATTAGGATTAACTCCATTAATGCTGGTGGAGTTTCAATAGCATGAAATTAGTGTGAAAAAAGCATTAGCCACAGCAACTTTTAAAGAAGTTAGTTCCCAGTGCTACTAAATTATACAGCTCATTATCCTTAAAACCAAAATTATTTTATATTAACCATTCATAATTTTACTTCAAATGGCTGCAATTATCAAATTTAGTTATTATACAATAAACATCTTCATGCTGCAATTCTTGAGTTTTGTATCTGTGATGTCCACATATTACTTATGTCCTTTGGAAACCAGAAGTAATACACAATTGAGAAAAGTGGAGAGATAAATGCCAACCAATTAGTAATCAAATATTGGCTGCACTATACTTTAAAGTGAACAACTGACTTCAGCAAGCCTGAAGATTACCTATCAGATGGAGAAACAAATTGAAAACTAAAGAATACCCTCACAGAAAGTTGAGGAAACCTCTGCTGGCAAACTCGTGTTCCTTCAAATTACCACATATCCCTTTTACCCACACATACCCATCTGACTTACTTGGCTGACATTCAATGATTAAATTTCAGAGAACTGGTATATTCAATACTTCCCAGAACTGTAACAGTTACTTGCAATAAATTGATGTTTCTAAAGAATGAAAAAGATAGTGGGAACCTCTAACCTACTCAATATCTTCCTGGTTATCAAAACAAAGTCAACATCTTCTTTTCTTCAACTTCTACATCACTACCACTTAGCCCGTTGATACTTTGATGCTTTTAATGTGAAAAGAGATGAAAGTCAAGTACACAATAATGGCTCACAAAGTGAGCCATAGATGGGTCTGTCCAGCCTGATATCCTATCTTCTACAATAGCAAAAAGTCCATACTTCCAGGAAAAGTATGAAAATAGCTTGAGTAACCTCTGTCTCCAGCAGCAAGCTGTTCAGAAACTTTCTGAGCCAAGGAATTGCCAGAAGTACTTTTTTCCATATCAGTTACAATCAGTGAGACTAGTCCTCCACTTTATTTACTCCCCTTTGATCCTGAGACCTCCTCCTAGGCTTCAGTTACTATCCCTCACACTACTACTACCTGCTGCTTACTCACTTGCTTTAAACTTGCAACCAGATCTCTTCATTAGCAGCACTCTAGTGCTTATGTTATGAGAATAATGGTGCCACAGATTCTACTGACTGAAATTAAGGGAATAAACATCAAAAGACTTCAGGAAACTATCTAGGACCAAGGGTACAAAATCCAGCTAGCTGTCACTTATTAGCAGGGCCTTCAGATAGAGTCGCATACTAGGGTCAATACTGTGTAATATCTTTAATAAAGACCCAAAGGATGGGATGCAATTTTATGTATGGCATGTTTGTGAATGATACCAAACTGGAGAGCATGGCTAGAGAGCAGAGCTGCTACTCAGAAGGACCTCTGTATCCTGGATGAATGGGCTGATGGGGACCTCATAAAGTTTAAGTAGGGCAAATACAAAGTCCTGCATCAGGGATGGAATAACTTCATGCAATAGGACAGGCTAGAAGCCAGATGGGTAAAGAGCAGCTCTGCATAAAAGGATTGGGAGATACTGTTGGAGTTTGTTTGAGATTGAGTTGAATGTGAGCTGGCAGCATGCCCTTATCTTTTGTTGACGATGCAGAGCAATAGGGCAAGAGGCAATGGGAGTAAGTTAGAAAACAGAAATTCCCACTAGGTATCAGAAACAACTTTGTTACCATGTAGGCAGTCCAATACTGGAACAATGGCCCAGAGAGGTTGTGGAATCTCCATCCTTGGAAACTTTTGAAGCATTTAAATCTGGGCTGGAAAAAGCCCTGACCAACCTGATTTAATTGGCCCTGCTCTGAGCAGGGTCTTGACCAAGGTGGCCTCCAGAGATCTCTGCCAACATGAATGATTCTGTGTTTCTATGTGTCTCTGGTTGTTACAATTGAACCAGAAGAAGGTGAGGAATAAGGGGGGGAACAGAAGAAGGATGTGGACCTGTTGGAGTGAGTCCAGAGGAGTGCCATGGAATGATCAGATGGCTGGAGCACAGCTCCTGTGAAGAAAGGCTGAGAGAGAGTTTGGGTTCTTTGACCTGGAGAAGAAAAGGCTCCAAGGAGACTTTATAGCAGCCTTCCAGTACCTAAGGAAGGCCTGAAAGAAAGATGGATAGGAACTTTCTATGTGGGCATTTATTGGACAAGGGGAAAAAATTAAAATGAGAGAAGGTAGATTTAGATTAGATTAGATTAGATTAGATATTAGGAAGAAATTCTTTACTGTGAGGGTGGTGAGGCACTGGAACAGGTTGCCCCCTCCCTGGAAGTGTTCAAGACCATTGGATGGGGCTTTCAGCAACCTGGTCTAGTGGAAGGTGTCCCTGCCCATGGCAGAGGGGTTGGAACTGGATGATTTTTTAAGGTCCCTTCCAACATAAACCATTCTATGGTTCCATGATTACCAGAAGAGAGCAATTTCTATCAAAGAAGCCTGCTTGTGAGTTCCAGCTAGGAACAGATAAACTACCATAAATTATTTTCTGAAGTGCTTAGGATTCAGTACAGAATTAGTTTCAAAGAAAATCTGGTTTTGCCATTTGAAACAATCGTGCACTGTATAACTATAGCCCTTCAGCAGCACAGTCATCTTCAGAAGAAATCTATAAACTTCAATTCTGTTTTCCTTCCAATTTTAATATTTATTATTCTCATGTATTCCTGGATACAGTTGCAAACCCAGTAAGCAACTTCCATTTAACTTTCCACATTCCAATAAAAAAGTGAAACATTCTAGTTTATTCTGCCACTTTTTTCCTACAGCTATATACAACTTTCCCAGGCTATTTTCGTGAAATTGGCAAGTTACACGTGTCCAGCTGATGAAGAATTTATTTTGCGTATTTTTAAAAATTGTACCAGAGTTTTGATTAATTTATCATGAATACCAGCATAGGAATACTTGCAGAGGAATACCTATTTTGTCTGCTCTCTCAGGTTTATGGAGACACTCATGGAGTTGGAATCTTGAGGCATTATTAGGTTGCCTTTTCTTACTTTCTGTGCACCACAACTATCCAGTGTGTTTATTGCTTAGTTTCTCAAAACAAAACAGGGAGGTGCCTTGAGTACAGCAAGTATGGTCAAATGTGTGTTTTTCAGTTACACTCACACCCACATACACACAAAGCATTATGTGTATAGTCATACATATATCTATATACACACATGCATTTATACTCTTCATACACATATATGGAGTAAGGTGTCCTGGATCCAATAATAATAATGAACTAAAAGAAAAAATTTACAGGCTTAGGTTCTCAATCATGCCACAGATTTTCGTTTTAATAACATACAGACCGAGACTGTGCTAGCTCTTATAATATAATGGGATTTCTACTCCTATGAATAATGCAGAATAGATGCTAGAGGACTTCAAACTTTAACACGAGTTAGCATCATCATTTGGCAGGTGAGATATTTCCCACAGGTCACACAATTCTACGTATTTATTCCTACTGATTTCACTAATCTCTGCTCTGGAAAGCCAAGCTCCTCTACTAGAGCGTCTCATCCCATCTGATGCAGATAACTCCTGCAATAAGCCTCTAGTGACTGGAACAGATGTTGCTGTTTATTGAATTTATTTATTTTACTAATACACAGCTGCCGAGACCAACAAATAAAAACCATTGAATTCCATCAGAATTGTGGTTTCCAGTGACTACGTCTTAAAGGACAGAGTCCCTAAAATTTATATTTTTTTAAAACAAGGGTGTCAAGTTTGAACTTAAATAATTATTATGATAAGGAATCTAAAGTTGCTAGTATCTGGCAGCTTACATTCTAAATATACGAGATCTTCATTGTGAAACTGATTTTTCAGAGACAAGTGTATACAACTCATGCCCTACATTTAGGCCACATTTCTTGAATTGTAATGTCCAAGTTCAAAATTAATAACATTTTAATGCATCATCCAAATTATTTAGGATAGTAACTATGCATTGTTTTCTTTTCATTTGTATTGGTAAATGGCAACAATATGCAAGCTTCCCTTAGTGCAAGTAAAATACTACGGAATCTCATTTTGGGGAGAGAGATATAAGGAAAAATAGCAAAAGGGAAAAAAATCAACAGAAATACCAAAAAAAGGCAGTTGAAAGACAAATTCCCTTGAATTATAATTCTGACTATTTCTGGTTCTCTATTTTGCCTTCAGCAAGACAGTTAATGGCCAGATTTCCAACAGTGGTGGCAGTGCCTAACTTTCAGGTGCTGGAGTGAGATTCACACCAGAGTTACGTGTCCTTCACGGAGTGCATGGGAAGAACCAAGACCCTACACAGGCCATCCAACAAGTGCCCCTGAGCAGGGAGCTGCGCTGGGCCAGCTAAAGGGCTGTGTCATACAGAACAGTGTAACTGCAATGCTGTGCTCCCTGGAGACTAAGAGTTCGAATTAGGGCCGCAAATGAAGATTTTTTATTTAGAAAGCACCCAGAGCCTAGAAACTGCTCTTAGAAAGAACAGAAGGGAGCTTTCTTCAGAATATATCTGCTGAGGAGCTGCTGTTGGCTCTAGATATAGTACATTAATAGATCGTTTGCCTGCAATATAAAAGATCAGGTCTTAATTTTCACTCAGCCAAAAAAATTAAAATTCACCTTCCCTTCCTTACACCAATATTTCTTACCCATCAATTTATGCAAAGTGGGAAATTAGGGAGTCTTTTGGAGCTGGAGTACTATGCTGCAAAGAGCACAAGCCTGGAAGAGCAAGCAAAGGGAGGATGATTGTATCAGCTGGCAGCCAGGAACTAACTCTCAAAGGGTGAGAAAGAGACTTGGAGCTTGGTCTTTGAATTTTATCCAATGATTTTAAAATGCAAAGGGTTAGGAGTGTTTCTCACATGCTAGATGCTTTTGAAAAAATCCTAACAGGATTTTATTGCAAATAATTTAGGCACCTATCAATGCAGATATTTGACCCCAAATTTCCAACAGCCATTGACCTCTAATTCAGCAAATTTATGAGAATTTCAGTAAAACTTCCTATTGAATACCTTGCAAAACAAGGAGGGACCTTAAAACATGGGGCTTTACGTCTATGAATTGGCTGGTAGTCATATTGGATGTTTTGTCTCTCTCCAGCTGTCTACTCTGAAAGTTTGAAGTGTCTAATCGCACACAAAGATAGGTGCTCAGCTTTTCACTTGAACTAAGTATTTATTTGGCATAAATCAAATTATTGGCAAAAAGTTAAAACAATTTTTCAAAAGATTAAGTAAAAACTTCTATCAATTAAGTACTTTATACTTAAGACTCTTAACAGCCACCCACAAACTCTGAAGAGAAGTTAAGCTACAATGCAAAACACTAGAACCAACTCAGTTTCCAGGAAATAAACTTTTATTTTCTGTACATCCTATGCAAGAAATGCAAAGCAAAGCTTTCTTCCTTGGCAAGTCTTACTTCTGTCTCTTATTTTCTCTGTAGAAAGTAACAGCTACTGGCTATGCAAAGTATCTGAAAATGGCGAAGAATCACTTTATCCCAGACCAAAGCAAGGAACAAAAAAGTCCATGCAGAGAACCAAAACATTACTAACAATTACTCTCTGATTTTTAGATTTTTTTGCCTTGCAGCTGAATGGTTCATCTCCTGTCTAGCATTGGCCTATTCATAGAGAAAATCAGCATTCATATACTCACACAAGATTGCTACTTAATAATATTTCATTGTATTTCGAGTAATATAAGAGAGACATGCCAGCTTATATGAACTTCCATTGCCTGTTTGTCTCTGCATCTTCCCAGGCATGCAGCTGGACTGTCATCGTATTCAGAGAGCAGGGACTTGTACAGTATGACATTTTAGTTTTCCTTCCTTCAGTTTCCAGCAGACGAAAATTTGTATTAGCTCAGGAAAAAAAAAAATCCAAAGTTCCAGTATGTCTGATTTCACGTTTGGTAGATAGACTTTGTGTTAACTCGGACTGTGGGATTTTCTCATATCACAGGTAACCTATTCCCCATTGTCAGTAGCTCAGTGATGAGAGTCTACCAAAAGGGTAGTCTATCAGGAGGACAAAGTAGAAGGTTTTACGAAAGCAGATAGAGGTGTGACTTTGGAAGGGCAATATGATGGCGAAAACTAAGGGAGATGTTATGGAAACAGAGAATACTGTGTAGGTATCAATAAGCAAGTGCTTCTCCAGGGAATTTTCACAGACTCCATTGTAATTAGCTAGGAAGAGGCCTTGTATTTGACCCAGTGTGCAGCTCTGCTGTTGTGGTCTACTAAAATGTTCTCTGCTGGCGAACTGTCAACATTATTTTTTTTACAAACCTGAGACAATTAAATTATTAAATTCAGGTTTTCAGGGATGACTTTTGAGGGGGTAGCATTAGAACACATGGATGTTTTTCACTTTTGACTATGATGTGATACAGATGGTTATAGAAGAGTAGCTTTGGTTCTATTTGCTCAAATACCATGTTTGCTATAATCACAGTATTTATAACCAGAAGAGCAGAGTAATGCTGATAACCTAATTTTCACTAAGAAATGTGTTATGTACTTCTTGGCCAAATCTCCCACTGGACCTTGGAGTACAACTTGTAATTAGAAAAGGAGGACTGAGCCTTTATATGTCTACTGCTACTCAGCCTCCAGGGATATATTTTTGTTAAATATCCTCCAGCTGTATTCTTAAGGTAAGAGATTTGCTATGGTCCAGACATAAATCTTCCCTGGCAACGATGGTTTAGCAAATCTGAAAGAAATCTGTAAGAGACAGAAAAATTTTCTATCCTGCAAAACAAGCAGCCTGTGGAAAAGGAAGGAGGTCTTGTCTTGTTTCTGCCAGAAGGAAAGACTTTTTTCTAAGTTGTCAGTTGCTTTCCTCCTCCCCAAAGACACAGCTTGAAGGATTTAAAGCACAAGTCCAGGGTTCAGCTCTGTGACTTCAAAGCACAAAGAGAAAAGGCGAGCACCTAAAGAGAACATAAGCAAGTTCTCAGATAATGCAGTGGCAATATTATATTCCTGTGCTTTGGGCACATAATCTCAAACAAAAAAAAACCCTCACAAGCAATAGAATAGAGCACAATTGTTTCCAGATGCCTATCTGTTAAAAGCTGTTTTTTGAATCATACTTTCAGCTTCATATATTCTCTACGCTAATTTATGGTGCCCCAGTTCATTCTTGCCCTCATGCTGCTCCCTCTCTTGTGCCAGAGTAAGGATTTATGTAGTGGCAGGTGAAGCAGATCAAAAAACTGATCCATGTTAAATTTAAGCACAAAAAGGGGGGGTTAATTTTAATCTGGATTGTGGAATTGATCTCATTTATTAAACAGCTGCATAGATCAGGGAAGATGGAAATGTAGGGAGGAACAGAATGGGTGGAGGAAGGCAAGATTACTTCTTTTGATAGCAGTGCTGACCTGTGACATTTTACAGGGCATGAGAAATTACAGAGTGTGAGTGGACTGACTTTTGGAGCACAGTGAATTAACTTATTCTCAAAATTACTGTCAGGCCCTTACAATGTATCATAGATAACCAAATCTGGTTTTAAAGAGGAAAAATAATTTTATTAAAGGGGCAGTAAACTTATTTTGGTTTGTCTCATAAATCACTGACTTACAATAGTCACAGGTAAGTCCTTTCAACTAAATCCTGTTATATAACTTTTTAAACAATTTTTCTTTTATTTAAAGAGTTGTCTTGAAACAGGTAAATCAATACATACTAATTAAGATAGTTTATGAAATCTTTACTGTTTTTTCTGTTCATCAAGGTACAAACACTTAAAGATAATGGAGTAATTTCCAATCTATATACATATTTGTATTAGTTACCAGTCTAGCGAAGTGTCTGGATCCTATCCATGTAAATGCATTATCTTTCCTGTACTAATGATTTTAGAATGGTCCTACATTGCAAATTGTGTGTTGCAGCAAAATATTTACAAAACTATCTCAAAAAAAGCTTGGGGACATCTTTGAACATTAAGGGATGAATGTGGATCATACCATTCAGATGAAATATGATTTAGGCAGAAGTAACCAAAGGTTTTTCATAGGCATTTAGAGTGCTTTCCTTTCTTAGTATGAAGGTTTTAAGGTATGTGTAGAGAAAATTCTTAAGTACCTTTCTGAAGATTTGAAGCAAACTTTCTTTTTTTCCTGTTGCTCAGAGAAAATAAGGAAGAATGGCTGTAGCAAAGCATATAACAGGACTTGGAAAATGCCTGTATTTCTCTTCGTTCTTAAATGGGAAATGTTTATCTTCTAACACCTTTCCTGGAAATCAGATGTCTTGCTAAGAAGCAAATGTGGTATAGGTTTGTTTTATTGAAGTGGTATCTAGATCACATCTAACAAAAATCTGTGTTAAATGGGGCAGTTCAGGGGTCACTTAATTTACAGTGAGCATTCTGGTTTGTTGACAGTAACTTGGGTTTCTTTTAATGAAACTATTTCTATCTTGGGGATTTTCTCTTTGTAGTACACCTGTGACTAGTAATTGGAGAGTGTAATTCAATTCTTTGCATAAAGCACACTTCTTTATGGACAAATGGATAAAATATGTAACATGAAAAAATGGCAAAGAAATCTACAGTAAGAGAGCTCTTCTAAAAGCTGGCTGGTTTACCCATGTAGATACACTTGGTCATTTTTATCTGTAACAGTAAATATCTTTCTGATGCTGCAGGCATGCCCTGGGTCACAGAAAGCAGAAATTTTCTGGAATTTCATTAGAAAGCCTGAGCTTTCTGTGGAGTAAAACTGGTGATCAAAAGTATGAGCATACATGTTGTTGTGTTCTCTACTGTAAATACAAAGTTAGTTGTAATTATTAGTAACTTCACTAGAGGTACTGCACAATTGTACCAATGACACAACATTCAAGACCGGCAAGTGCTGGTCATGAAATCTCATGTTACCTTTACAACTTGCAATTAGGCTGTCAGTCAGTTGTGTTTGGGTTCAAGTGTTATGCCTCTAACTCTTACACCTGGGTGAAGTACTTCTCAGTAGCTAAGAATGCCTTCAGAACAAAGAGGGTGAGTAGGAGGATTAGTGTGAGTTTGTGATAAGCCATCTTTACACTTCCATCTCGTCTAACTCTGTGTGATAGAACAGCTTATCAAATGATTAAGAGATAGGGATGTAAAAGGACAGCTATCTTGGATTCAACCTAATTATCACAGCAAAAATAATTATGGAGTGCTTTTAAAATGCTTAGAGCAGCAATAGAAGTGAAATAGATTCTATCGGCATCTGTAGCAGGCACTGCTTCACAGGCTCACTCCTTAATGATCTGCTTATGATGAGAGGTTTCACACAAAGGGCATCTTTCATCTGTGTGCTGGCTGATGGTGCCTGTGCTTCTGAGACCAAACAATTTAAACAGAAGTGTCCTCTCACTTTCTCCTAAGTCCTCTAGACAATTTTACCAAATTCCTAAGCTGGGTCCTGCTCTGCTGTCCTAGACAGCAGCCAAATGTCATCCATCTCCGCACCCAGGCTCAATAGCAGCACTTGGAAGCCGCTTCCCGAATTTATGTAAAGAAATACCAGATGTAACGTTGGAAAACAGCTCTCCAAAGAGAGACATGCATGCTCAGACATCTAGGCAATAGATTCTGGATTCAGACTGTGAGGGGGATGATGTTAGTAGCTCTGCTGAGCACCGAGCACCTCTGCCATAGCATTTGCAATAAAGAATTATATAGCCTTAATACTTCATCTTGCAGTTCCAAAACCAACAAACAACAGCATGTGAGGGAGGAATTATAGTGTCTGGAAATGGCTGTACTCCCTGCTCTTTAAAGTTTAGATTTAGTTTCAATGTGTGCCAAGATATAGTACAAGAACCAGTGATTCTTCCAGTCTTCCTAAGTGGAGGAGTGGAGGAACCTCAGTTATGTTAGATCAGTTTTATTTCTTTGTGGGTTTTTGGAGGATGGTTTCATCCTGGGTTGGGAAATCTTAACTCTGGCATACCTAGGTGTGTGTTAGTTTGGGTGAGTCTAGTTAGTTAGAAATCTCAGTAAATTACCCTTTAATTACATAGAGCTTTGGAAAGAATGCTTCCTGACCTCAGACACAACACCGTTACACTTGGTAGATTATACTATACATTTCTTTAAATGAGCTGTTACCCTAATAGGCCAGCATCTATTCCTATTTTGAGTCTTTAGTGAAACCATAATCAGAACCCTAACAGTCTAATTAATTTATCTGAAGCCTTTAAAAAAAAAAAAGAAAACATAGTGGCATATTGAACTATGCTTAACTATTCACCACAGCAGTCTATCACAGTTACAGTGAGGTATTTAAAAATAAGAACTATATAGTATCACAGAATCACAGAAAGGTTTGGGTTGGAAGAGACCTTAAAGATTATCCAGTTCCAACTCCTTGTCATGGGTAGGGATGCCACCCACTAGACCAGGTTGATCAAAGCCACATCCAACCTAGCCTTGAACACTTCCAGAGATGGAACATCCAGAGCTTCTCAGAGCAGCCTATTGCGGTGCCTTACCACCCTCTGAATTTGGAATTTTCCCTAACACCTCATCTAAAGCTCTCTTCTTTTAGTTTAAAACCATTACCGCTTGTCCTATCACTATCTGCCCATACAAAAGGTCCCTCTCCCTCTTTTTTATGAGCCTCCTTCAAGTATCACAGAACTGTTGGGGTTGGAAGGGGTCTCTGGAGATCATCTAGTCTAACCCCCCTGCCAAGGCAGGTTCACCTCCAGCAGATGACACAGGAACTCCTCCCGACAGGTTTTGAAGGTCTTCAGAGATGGAGACTCCATGACCTCTGTCCAGTGCTCTGCCACCCTCAACATAAAGAAGTTCTTATGTTTTAGTTTATGGCCATTCCTCCTCGTCCTGTCACTGCATACCACTGAAAAGAGTCTGGCACCATCCCCTTGGCACCTGCCTTTGACACATTTATATGCATTAATGAGATTTCCTCCCAGTCTTCTCTTCTCTGGACTAAACAGGCCCAGCTCCTGCAGTCTCTCCTCTGAAAAGATACTCCCAAGTACTGGAAGGCCACAATAAGGTCTCCCCAGAGCCTTCTCTTCTCCAGGCTGAACAACTTCAGCTCTCTCAGCCTCTCTTCAGAGGAAAGATGCTCCAGCCCACTGATCACCTTGCAGCTTGTATCATTAGGGAACTACCTCTAATTTTCATTTGTAAGATCGGGATAGATTTAAAATGGTACTTCTGGCTTGCGGGTTTTCCGTGTAGGGAGGCAGATACGCCAGCAAGCTTTCTTAATTGCAGGGTCATCGTTTCTGAACTCGGGGTCTATTCCCCGCACTGTCTCTCGGCGGGCGCCCGCCCGGCAGGGGCCGCCTTGGGCCGGGCCTCACCCGGCAGGTCGCCGCTCCTCCCCGCCGCTCTGACTCACGGCCCGGCCCCACTTACACAAACTCAGCGGCCGGTGCCGGGCTGGGGCCGCCCGCTGTGAGGGAGCGCGGGGAGCGCGGGGCAAGATGCCCGTCCTAAGGGGACGGAGCCTTCGGGGCGGGCGGGCGTGAGGGTGCGCCCGTCCGAGGGATTAACGGCGGCCCCGCTGTCCTGTCGCGGACGGCGATTTACCTGGGTGGCCAGCTCCCTCCCTCCTTTCTTCCCTCCCTCTTTCCTTTCTTTCTTCCTTCCCGGAGCCGGTGGTTTCGGCGGAGAGGGAGTGGAACCCGCCTGGCCCCTCCCCGGAGAAACTTTCCGCCGCCGCCCGCGCCAGGTAGGGGCTGGTCCCCCCGGGGCGGGAGCTGTGAGGGGGCGGCGGTGGCTGGGACGGGCCCCGGGCCGAGTTTCGGGGGTGTCGCGCCGCCGCTCGGCCTCATCGGCAGGCGGGGCGGGCTGTCAGGCTGGTGTCCCCCCCGGCCGAGCAGCTGCCGTCTGCCGCAGGGCCGCCGTGGGCTGAGGGCAGTATATAGGTCAGTGGAAGTAATGCTCGCCTAATCCCCTTTATCTTTTTGGCTCGGCTTTTCCGCTGCTGGTTTGTAGGGCGACCCTTGGGCAGCGTTGGTCGCAAACTTCTGGGAGAGAGAGGAGCCGGGCTTCGCGCAGGGCTGTGTGAGCGGGCGAGTGCCGAGGTGAGAGCATGAGATACGCGCTTTTATTTTCCGGAAGGTTTTTTCCTCACAAGTGTGGCGCCTTACAGAGTGCCAGGTGTTCCTGCTTAGGGCTGTCGCTCGCGTGACCCTGTGCATGGGTGCTCAGTTTGGGTTCGGACTCCTGTTTTAACAGGTTAATTTATATTGATTATTTCTTTGTCGTTGCATCACTCACCGAATCACCGAAGGCTGTTTTGGTATTTGCTTTAGGTGCCAAGGGAAAGTAGAGGTCTCGGCAACTTCGAGGCCCTGGTAACTGGAGAAGGCAGTGTGCCCTGACAAAGTGATTGCTGTGTTGCTTTCTCTCGTTTTTGAGGAGCTGTTAGCAAGGTCATGTGAACCTTTCTGTCGCCCAAGGGTGTTGGTAGCAACTCGGCATGCTTGAACTGCTCCATATGGACAAATACGTAGGTGCTGGCAGATGCCCACTGTCTGCTGGGACATTGTGCATAGGGCCAGCCTGCCAGTATAGGAGTTTGCCAGGTTGGGGCATGTGGTCTCTTGTAACCGAGAAAGGCTAAGGCACACTTGACAGTATTTGGAGATTTTTATTTCAGTCTGATTTTTCTCTTTCCTGGCCTGTTTGATTGGTTTTCTGATTAGCATTAACATATCTCATACGATGGCGATAAGAAGAAAAAATGTGTAAAAATGATTGTGTAATTTTATATGCCACTCTATTACTTCTGATTGAACTGAATGTGACTTCAGAATCTGCCAGTGCCCTCTCTGCCTGGGTATTTTCTGTTGATCAGTGTGAAACTGATGCTGTGCAAGAGTTTATAGTTGCATTTTCCTTTAGTACAACAGTGCTTTTATTCTCTCTTATAGCAGTAAGAAGGATCTAGGGCCTCATGTTCTTAGCGGGAAAGCATGAGGTTTTAATTTTATTTTCATTTTCAGAGATAACAGGTAGTGATAATAAACCGTCCATTCAAAGAGATCTCTCATACACCAATAGGGTAGTAATGTTTGGTCATGCAGTATAGACCCGTTTCTGCCTTGTGCTAGTTTTATATCATAATTTCTAGAAGTAGACCTTTTAGAAAAAATATTGATTGGAAGGGTTTGTAATACCTGAAGGAGTGATGTCAAATTAGGGTTTTCACATTATTTGTGGTGCTTTACTTCTGCTGGGGTGTGTGTGTACAAGAGTCCTCCTGATCTGAAACTAATCTAAGAATTAGGACCTAATGCTGTAATTCGTTTCTTCCTCTCTGGCTCTGTTTAAATGAACATGGGAGGTCAAAGGGAGAAGAGAAAGACAGAAAAACTTGCAGTCTACAAGGTAAAGTATAAATAATTGTAGAGGGTGAGATTCTACCATTGAGATATTGATGTGATGATGGCACTTGGGAAACTTGTGGAACATCCAGATGCCTTTTCCTCTTATCTGTCTCAATCAAAACAAATGTTTTCAACTGACTTTTGCTAACAGCTGTTTTAGTCTGTTTATTGACCCATGTTGATGGACGATATGTACTTTGGAAAAGAAGTTAATCCTATCAGAATGATGAAAAATGTGTGAACAAAGCCCATGGAAGAAACTTAGCTTTATGTACATAGTTTCCTTTTTTTTTTCTTTAAACTTTACTGTGTCTAAACTATATGGTGATGCTGGTAAAAACTGGATTGTCCTCTGTAAAGGTTTTGGCTTTGAGTTGTTTTTCTTGTTTTGTTTTTGGGTTTTTATTCCCCTAAATGGGATACAAACATTCATAAAATCTGAAGCCAAGAGAACCAAAATTGGTGAAACTGCTACTAGTGTGGTTTTATTTGACCCTGGCATGAAACTGAGTATTAGAAATCTATAGCTATGTTTTCTCTTCAAAAAGACTATAATGATGCATTGATGCCTGTCAAGCTTAAGTCTTCAGATTTACAGACTCTCAGTACCATCTGAAGCATCAGTTTCTCTGTTAAACTGTACATTGAAGGATTATTAAGATTACTTTGATATACATCATTTTAAGACTTCTTTTTAACAAAGAATTTATTCACAAGTGCTGCTGTTCCTCCCTTGAATAACTTTATTTGTTATATATAAATGCTGCTTTTTGATGCCTGCAGAGGATTTCATTGCAAAGGACCTCCAAATTTTAATTAGTCTGATGGGAAATCTTTTTTAGTTCTATAATGTTTGAGTAGCATACTTGACTTTTTAAAGATGCAGTTCTCCACATCCTGATCTGATGTTACTGTGAGCAGTGGTTTCCCTCAAACATGAGAGAGATAGGTTCTCTCTCTCTTTCTCCCATGACATATTTAGTGTAGTTGGTATGTTTGTGGTGTTTGTTATATGCTGCTGAGGGCAAGGCTTTTTGGACCTCTTGTTCCAGTTACCATTTTTGGTAACAATTTTATAACTATATTTTGGTTTACAGACACTTAAACTCTCAGACTCTTCTACTCAGACATGCTGACTTGGCATTGTTACCTTACTTGTGATCTCTTCTCAGCCTAATGGGATAGGTGAGTTTTATACTAAATAGCTGCAACTCCAACAAAGTAGTCATATGCTGTATCCCCATCAGAATAATCACTAGGAAAGAGGGCAGTCAGGGAAGGCTGTTGACAAAATAGTGCTTTTTGTGACCTGCTTTTGGGTGTATTTCAGGTAATGCAGTACACAACAGCAGATGCCTATACTTTTGGTATGTTATGGTTGCACTTTTAATGCTCTGATAGTATTGAGTAAAGACAAACAATCTTGGGGTGCTTCCAGAAGAGGCTACAAAGGTCTGCACTGGTTAAAAGTTTGGGCATGAGTGACCTAGAAATCCTGAAATTGTTTTCAGTCCTTTTTGCAATACAGCGTAGTGGCCAAATGAAGACTTGTAAGTGGATGCTGGTATGGCTGTTCTGTAAGAATGTCTGTATCTTTAAAAACTCATGCAGTTTACAAGAAACAGTGCCTTTTCCTGATCTGATTAATTTATTTGGAAAGTAGAGCTAGGACTTCATTGTGTCATGGGTAGCAGGTCAGTTCGACCTGGATCAAGTTGGTGAGGCCGCACCTCAAGTCCTGGGTCCAGTTCTGGGCCCCTCACTGCAAGAAGGACGTTGAGGTTCTGGAGCTTGTCCAGAAAAGGACAATGAAGCTGGTGAAGGGTTTAGAGAGTGAGTCCTATGAGGAGTGGCTGAGGGATCTGGGGGTGTGTAGCCTGGAGAAGAGGCTCAGGGGAGACCTTATCACTCTGCAACTGCCTGAAAGGAGCTTGTAACCAGGTGGGTGTTGGTCTCTTCTCCGAGGCAACCAGCGACAGAATGAGAGGAAATAGCCTCAAGCTGTGCCAGGGGAGGTTCAGGCTGGACATCAGGAAGAATTTCTTCACTGAAGAGGTGGTTAAGCATTGGCAGGGGCTGCCTAGGGAAGAGGTGGAGTCACCGTCCCTGGAAGTGTTCAAGAAATGACTGGATGTGGCACTTGGTTCTATGGTTTAGTTGACATAGTGGTGTTCAGTCACAGACTGGACTCGATGATCTTGAAAGTCTTTTCCAACCTTAATGATTCTGTGAATCTAATGAATTAAAAGAACAGTTTTGAATGCACTTCTGAATGTGTACAACAATAAGTGCTTCTGGTTTAATATCACTCCATTGTAATACATTTATACACATGCCAGTACATTTAAAAGTGTCAACTTAACTGTGGAGGTGCTGTGATGGTAACAAAGCATTCACCAGCTGAAGTTAGTGTTACGAACACCGAGGAGCTTTGGGAATGCATCTTCCCTTACTTTCGGTTGTAGACATTGATCATAAGACTTCCTATTATTACAGGTAGGAATCTCTCAGTCAAGGACTCACTGATGGTGTGATAAGAATGCTTTGCATGTTAAACCATGTGGCCAAAAAATTCTTGTCAAAGGTGATCCTGAAGGACATATCCAGGTGAGGCAATTCCATGTGGAATTGAAACAGGGCAGGTAAGATAAGAGCTGATGAGAGTGGTGATACAGGCTCAAGATGTGTGAAGACATAATCTAAGAACGTGTTACCTGTGATATCAAGTGGGATTACCTTTAATTAACAGGGGAAAATCTGGAAACATGACACAAGCATAGCTATCTGCATGCAGAAGGCCCAACATGTAGTTGGGACTTTGACTCAGATTATCTCTGAACCAAACGTAGCACATTTTCCTAGCAGTTGGAAAATTTTCCCTGAAATTTATTCTGTTTCAAAGGCTGGTGGCTTCCCATGGGTGGTGAATTATTGGTGGCTTCTTTATCTTTTTTTTTTCCTTAAAAAAAAGGTCAAATTTTGATGCAATACTGAATTGCCTATGTGTACAGTAACTTTAGACCATGACAGTTAATTCTGGTCTAATAATAATGCGCATGGTGTTATCTACTTTTTGTGTGAGAACATACATAGCATAGCTAGATTCTAAAATTATGAGGCAAATTCTTATCATGTAGTTTTTGCCATTTAGCTTTAGAAGCACAGTCAAATGTCTTCTCCTCTTGTACCTCTACTGTACTCTCCAAGCATATGACAGACACAGTTTTTTTAATTTAAACATTTGCATGCCTTAGAAGAACTTGTCGGTTGTTTTTTTTTTGAAGACAGGAAAGCTGTGTGGTAATAAAAACGTGCTAGATTCTTTGCATAAATAACTATTACTGAAAGACAATTGTGCCCATTATCCTTCTGTTTCTAGCTCATTTTTGCAAGTTGCCTGTATTGTATATTGGTGAAGAGTAGGATTTTTCTGTGAAAATTTGTATATCGAAAGACTATTCTAGCAATAGTGGAGTTTGCCTGGGGAGCTGATCCAATGATGCCCTCTAACAAGCTCATAGTTGGAAGGATTTCCTAATGCATGTGAAAAAAATAAAACCTGTAAAGTATTGACAGTCCTTATACTCCAGTAAACCTTTAGATTGTAACTTAAATTTAGCTGTTGGCTAACAGTTGAAGAGTTAAACTGCTGAAGAATCAATCCCACTTGCATTCACAAAATCTTTTGTAAAACCTCAGATACCCCTGAGCAGGAGGGAAGAGAATATTATACTTTTAAGTTAGTTTTATTAACAATTAGCAGTTAATATAATTGTAATAATGAAATTATTTTCTGATGTTTAGATTTTTTACACATGAGTCAGCTGTGGTTAAAAAGTTGCTGTTGTGCAGCCAAGTCCAAAAAGTAGCATGGGTTTTTATTGAATTGTGTTAACTCATTTTGCTGTGGCAGGCTCCTGCCCTAACACAGCAAACCTGAGAGGGAGAAATAATTTGGCTTTCTGCTTCATCACTGTACTGGCATTACATTAAGAGTAGTGCTTCTGTAAGTATGTATACCTTAAACATATAGGGGAAGAAGGGAGCCTGAGTAGGGAGGCCTTTCATAATTGCAAGTTGAAGGTGAAACATCAGTACGTTGTTACGCTGGACCCATGGCTATTATTAAATAGAACTGTGCTGTTTCCTCCTTGCGCGTTTGCGGCATTTTTACACTTTACTTGTGCCATAAATATGTTTTAGTTCAGTGTTATAAATTCAGTATTCATGTAAGGAAACCTGTGGAGGTCAAAAGTTTATCTCCCCTTTTGAGGAACGCATTGATTTCCAATGCTAGGCTTTGCACGAAGTGCATGCCCCCAACCATAGCACGATGTGGATTTGTTTTGGAAGTGAGGGCTCTGTTCCTCTCTGTGAGTGGAATTAGAATTGTGGTGGTTTCTCTGCCTTGCGTGCCTGACCAAGGTACAGTGACAACAGGTGCTAAGCAGCCAAAAATTTTACAGCAAACCATAAAGATCTTCAGAAAAGTGTATGTTGCTCCTTTTTTTTTGCCTCTGGTGTTCTCAAATCACCCAAATGTCCTTGGAATGCCTTTGTTATGGATTGGGAATAGCAGTCATATTGGGACTCTGAGTTTCAAGGAAGTAGTGGATTTAGCTACTCCGTTACTTTGATATGGTCTTCTTTTTTCCTTTTACTTGGCCATTTTGCCATTCAGTACACAGAAGCAGAGAACACGTAAGAACACACAGTCAGCAATAGGTGTATGTAACAGGATAATTTCCTTTCTGAATTGCTGACTTGCATTAAGATTAATTATGCTTGCCTGCGTGGAGTGGTTTCAGGTAAACAATTAGAAAGTTCTTTATCAGCTTCTTGAAACATATTCATAGGATGAGAAGCCTGTGAAGTGAGAGTACATTTTGAATGGAGGAAAAACATGGAGGGCAGAAACTGATTTGCCTTCACAATGATTGTGTTCTTGGTATTTTGGTCCTAGCAGTGTGAACAACACTGAAAGATATTTCCATAAACTGGCTGCCACATAACACAGAGGTTTTTATGGCTGTCAGTGGTTGCATCTGCTTTCAGCATAGTTTGCTGGCATGATTTTTACAGGGGTGATGTTTGCCAGCAACAGCCCAGTGCTTATGGGTTCCTGACTTGCTAGTGTTGTTAAAGTGGAACATGCAGTAGTATTGAGATGCTTTTGCAAAATTTCCTTTGGCTGGATAGGGCTAGGTTTGTTTTGCTTGGATTCCTTGGATGAGCGGAATCCTTGGACTTGGAGAACATTTTTTCTTCCCACAAGTACCTTTATTGTTAGAAAAAATAAAATTAAATATTCAGAGAGCAACAACTAAGGCTGTTTAGCAAAGACTGCGTTTACAATGCATGCTTATTGGCAAGTTGTGTCTTTTGCTAGTAGTGCTTTTGGCAACTTACATGTTAGTGAAATAGAGTAAATCAGAAACATTAATCCAACATTAAGGATTTAGGGATAAAGGTCAAAGGAAGTGATAATGCTCTTTGTTAGATCAGCCTCTGTAGCTGAGGGACTAGACAAAGTTTGGGCACGCAGCCCTTGGTTCTCCTGACATTCAAGTCAGCTCAGTTCAGTTAAATCAACTGAATTATTTGACTTTTGGTGTCTGTAGAAGCTATCTGAACACTTTTCCAGGTATTAATGTTTCTTTTAGTCTTTGCTTATAAGGAAAAAAATTGTTAGCAGACTTTGGGGCTTGTGTTTGCATGAACTTTTCCCATTAGCCTTCAGTGAAATTCAGCAGCATTTGAATTATTTTGTGTGCAGATACATGTTAAAAAGTTAAATGAATTAAAGGTGAATGACATGTTACCTGATTCTTCCTCTTGACAATTTAAAATTCTAACGTGATAGCAATGCCTCCCATTTCACGGATGTTGTATTAGTTTAGCAAGTGATAAACTGTGCCTGGCCTAAATTCAGGACTTTGTGTGCATTGCATCAGTACCATAGCAGGTACGTGTGTCATGATTCAGTAGGTGAAACATTACTGTTTGATTTTAAAGTAGCAGCAAGTGAGGGGGCTAACATTTTGTTGTATTGGCAGCAAGGCATATTCTGTTACTATTGTACATTTGTTTTGCAGACATTTAAGGTAACAACAGTTCAGATTTAAAAGAGGCATCAAGTCAACAGCAACATTTCAGGAGCACTTGGCATTAGGCTCGGTGTCAGGAGACAATGTGATCTCATCAGTTATGATGTCAAAGTACATTCAAATATTCTGAGATAAAAACATTATTTATTCAGGAACAGGAATATTGGAGTCTATGGCATATGCTAATGGCAGAAATTGAAACTATTCTTCCACAGAGGAAAATATGAAAAGTAGTGAGAGTCTGGCTTGGCTACTAGTGAGCTCTTCAACATCAAACGCAAGGAGGGACAAGAATTCCCAGCTGGATTGCCAAGGACAGGTGTGAAAGTAAAGCACACACACATATAATTAGAATGCAATATTCAGAATGGCCGACTCAGAATAATGAGAAATCATTATAGAAATATAAAGTTAGTAAAAAGAAAGTCAGAGGAGATTTGCTCCTGTTTGATGAGTGGAACTGTGGACAGATAATAAAAAGCAGACCGAGGTCTTTTTTTGTTTGTTCACTTCAGCTCCAATAAAATATACTGGGACTTGGAGGTGAACATGATGTCCAAGGCAAGTGCTAAAATGTTAAGCTGGTGTGAGGAAAGACTGAGTTTTAGAGCAGTTAGGTAAGTTTTAAGTTTGAAGTGTTTAAAAAAACACTGTTGAAAGGGTAAGGGCTGGCTGATGTAATCCTTGAGCTGCTGCAGTTACTTAACTCATGGAGGGTATGTGTAACACTGTGCCACGGAGAAGAGGGATTGTAGTGTCTGTACAGGTGTCGGGGGCAAGGGGCAAGTGGAAATGAGCAACTGTAGACTCAGCTGTTTATCTTTATTTGTTCTCGTATTTTTCTTGGGAATTAAACCCTCCCAAAGTAGTAGAAGATGACAAAGAAATAAGCAGTAGCCCATATGATTTTATTTTTAAGATTAAACCATTAGACTAATAGAATTTCTTTTTCCAGAATGCTAACAGAAGAGGAGCAGTAGGTCTCTGGTAGAAACTCTATGATAGAAACTGTCAAAACTTGATTCTTCTTAAAGAATGTCATGATGAATTGACTGTGTGCAAGTGCTAAACTGCTTGAAAAACATTGTTTTGCCTAGAAATGGACTCATGAGGTAGTGTTCTTGTTTAGGGGTGAGAGGTTTTTTTTTGAGATATATATATATATGAAGGATTTATGTATTTGAGTGGACGACAAGAATAACAGGAGCCAGCATTGCTATAGAATTGTAAAATTAGAGAATATCATACCAAGATACTGTCACAAAATGATTGAATTCTGCTCTTAGAAAAGGTTTTGGGTTTTTTAAAATAGAGCTGGTTCTTAGGTTGGGACTGAAGTTTGTATTGCAAAACCCTATAGCACAGTTTCTTATTTCAAACACATCAAGGCTGCTTTAAAGTAATTTCTGCCTCCTGGTTGATGGGAACAATCGGAGAAGGCCACAAGGACCAAATGCTTCTCCCTGAGGCTTGCTTCAGTTAACCTTAAGGACCTTTCTAGTTCTTACTGTGGGATCCTGTGTCTGCGTCACATATGTGTAAGTAGAATTGTGTTCTGCAAGTTAAATGAAGTAATCTTTCCAGCCAATATTGATGTAGTGTCATGTTTTGAAGCTGCGATTAATTAAAAAGTAATTAAAAAAGAAAAAAAGGAAGGTAATTTGAGGTGATTTTTTTTATCCTTTGAGTGCACAACAGAGATGGTTACTGTGGTGCAGCATGATGTGTAAAATCCAGGGAGAGCACAGTACTGAGAATTCATTTTCTTGGTACCTCTGCTCTTGTATTTCAACTGACATATGAGGATCCAGAAGATACCAAAACATTATGCCTCTTTCTCTGTTTTTTTTTTCACTTTCCACATGCATGGAGTAGATGAGGGAGACTTGTAGCTTCACAGTGCTGTGGCTGTTGAAAAGTTCTCCCTGTTAGAGATAACAACAGGAAAAAATGACTGTGGGCATTCCTATACCTACACTGGCTCTGCAGGAGCAGATCCTAGAACAGGGAGCGTGAGGAAATGGGGTGTCAAGGTGCCTGGATTAGCTTTGAAAACAATTTTGTTATATTTGTGTGGTGTTGCATCCAAGGCACTGGGGTTTAAGTGCTTCCAGACCTGTGCTACCCTGCTCTTTGCCATGCAGACTTAATCAGCTTGTGCTCCTGAAAATTTGGAAAACTTTTCATGTAATCTGCTGTATGTTGTAAACAGCCCTCTATTGTGCTGCCCTTGTAGCCTGTGTTTATTTGAGTACACTAATTCTTTTTCTTTAATTAATTGTCCAGTAACAGCCCAGAACAGAAGGGGCTCTTCACTGCATGAGATTTCTTGTCCGAATGATAGGGATAACAACAGTGACATTAAACGAAGGTTTTAATTTCAGTTGCATGTTATTGGGCAAAACTGTGAGTAGCAGAAGGAAAACAAAGATTTGCGGAAGTCCTGCGGTGTCAACTGATCTTTAAATCAAAAGCAAATAGGCACATCTTTATGTAAAATTAGCAGTTTAGAAGATTTCTGGTTTGTTATTCACAGAGGGAAATTTCCCAGGAGGTATCACCTCTATGATGTGTTTGTTATCTTAATTCATGCATGTATGAAACTGGAACGTACTTCTCTCTTAATATTTTAGAGTCCATCTGCTGTTTTGAATGGCTTCTATTGCTACTGGGAGTGTTTGTATTGATTCATATATCTGTGGACTGTGGTTTCTAGGATTATTTTCTTGGGCTTTCACGTGAAGGGGAAAGATAAGGAAAGCAATTTGAATTTCCCAAACCACAAAGCTATGCATCTTTCATAATATCTAGCCTGGGTAGTGGTGTAGGTTAAGATGCGTGGGATGTGATACAGTCTCTAAGGACAACTTTCATCTCCAATAAAATGCAGTATAACCCTGAGCTCAAAATTAATTGTGTTTAAAAAAAAAAAAAAAAAGAGGGGGGGAGAGAGAGGGGGAATGTACAAATCCTTGAAAAGGGTTTTGCCATTCTGAGAATGTCCTGGTAACCTGCCTGTTAAAAGAAAGTTTGACAGTCTTCTCTGCGGTGTCGTGAAGAAACATTGAAAACGGTGGTGTGTTATGATTTGATGATCTCAAGATACAAAGTAGAGCATCTTAATTCATGAAGGGTACTGCTAAGAATTGATTATGTTCTAAAGCTTTTTAATATACATGCCTTACCACACCCATTTTAGGACAGAATTTCAGGCTATCCAAGCAATGTGTGCTGAGATATGTATTTTTTCTTATATTCCTATAATTATGAATCATATGATATATATGAATAGTATGATCCAGAACATATTATATAAAATTCATAACAATCACGAGACAGAGAATATTAGATAAAATATAACATTTTCATATCTGGTTCAGTTTTTGAGCAGTTCTTCTACCATTTCATATTTTCCTCACTTGTCTCAATTTTCAGAAATGAGAAGGCAGAACCTTTTTTTATCTTCTCTCTCCCCCTCTGTTCCCTTCCTTATCATCCAGGATACAGAATGCAGATGTGTATTATTTTTTACATGGTGCCTATGTTGCCTACTTTTAAAAAGCTGTGTATTTGATGCAAAAGCAGAATATTTGCTCTTCCAAGAATGTTACATAAGGCAAGACTGTGCTTGGCAATAATGGTTTGTCAGTGCCTAGAAAGAGATCCCAGTGTCAGTGCTCTCTGGAGATAAGGATGTATTATTTCCTATCTGGCAATACTGAACTGGTGATACTGTATGATTAATATGACTCTCCTGGGCCACAACTACAGGAAGTTCTCTGTTCAATTATCACTATGCTTCTTTAATTTAATTACAGCTTTAAAAATAATATTTAAAAAGATGATTCAAAATTGGAACTTGCTAAATTATTCAAATTTTTGTTCTTTCATATACTAGACTGATTCTTCTTTTGCACTCTAACCTAAGGGGTGTCTGTGTGGGATTGGTTTTATGTGGGTTTTTGGGGTTTTTTCCAAATTATATGGGAAGCTAAAGGCACTTAGGTTCTGGAAATTTTCCATAGCTTGGTGCTAAGGTTTCAGATTCAGATTTTTTTACATATGTTTGATCAGGGAATTGTTCCATGTTCTAAATGCCTTCCCTCTAAAACCTGCACATTAACTGCGTATCATGGAGAAATCTTTTGTAGACTGCAAAAGGACTTTTGTAGCCTACAAAAGAACAGACCTTTGTGATTTTCTTTACTGCCTCAGTAGTAGTAACAAAGATTCATTGAGTCAGTCTTGCAGGACTTTGAAGCTGAAACACTGAATAAGTTTGGATAATATGGCACCACCGTGTAATTTTTTATTAAGCATTTTTTTGAAAACATGCACTAGCCATGTCAGAAATGGGATTGTCTCTCATGTGACTGTTCTTCATTGGCTCTGGTTTCAGTCTCTTGTACCAGTTTTCAATTTCAGGCTTGTGGTTCTGGATAAAAGATTATTTTTAGATGGAAGCACACTGGAGTTTTTAAAACAAATGTGCTGAGAGGTTTTTCCCTCCCCCCAGGCCCCCTTAATTCTGTTCACTTGAAGCCCCTCTGTAGATGCTTATTGCATACTCCTTTCCCACATCTGCTGAAAAGAATGATTTCTAGAGAGGCTGTGGGTTACCTTTAGTGCTGGACTTTAGTTTTGACTCTGGGTAGGGGCAATTTCTCTTCTAAATTTTTTTTCCCCGTTCCTCTTTTCTGTTCCCTCTGATGGATTTTTTCATGTGTGGTAAAAGGAAATAAAAATACCAGGCTGATCAACTTGCAAACCTCAAACATGAGGGTGTCATTTAGACTCTACCTATTTTGTTATGCATATGACAATAGTTTTTAAGCTGTGCTGCAAATTAAAGAAGATAATCCAAGGGAGAAAATAATTGTTTAAGCTAAAGGACAGTCTGGTCAAGAACATAATTGTAGGCTCCACTTGAAAATTTACCCAGATAAATGGTACGGCAAAACAAAAATAGAGAGACAGTATTTAACAAATTAAACTTGGAACCTTATTTTTATGACCAGATGTGATGGATGTATGAAGCAGACAGGAGAGAAGTTAGTATTAATTACAAATTGTGGATAGATCTCCTTCCTTTAGGGCCCTCACTTGCAATTATTTTGAGTAATAAGAAAGTATATTAAAAATAGCATGGTTTAGTGAGGTGGAATTTTGTGAACAGTATTTTATTTTACTACAGGAAACATTTTAGAGATGATCTGGAGCATAGCTTGACCCTGTTATCATTTCACTTGGAAATTGGCTAAGTTTTAGGACTGCCTCTTTGTTTTAATCGAGAGGGAAAATTATGCTAAAAGTCTCATACAAAATTTCTAGTTGCATTTGTGGAGGAACCTGATATAATCATCCCTAAAATTCAGGACCATGAAATGGCAAGGGATCTCTGGGGTCATCTAGTCTGGCATATACTGCAACCATGTTATATTTGCAGTATAAAAACAGTGCCTTCCCGTAAGCCCTTAGTTTTCCTCTGTTTTGTTCATGCTCCCCTGATGGGAAAGCTGTTTAAGAACCTGTTTTAAACTATGAGTTCTTGGTCAAAAGCTATGTTTATATAAAAATGTATTTTTTCCCTTGATGTATATACTTTTTTAACTTTTGCAGGATTCCTTTCAGCATACTGAAAACTTTCAGAGTTTTACTTCCCTGCTTATAAGACGCAAAAAAATGACAGCCTCCTTATTTTGAATTAATTTGTGTAGTCTGGAGGAATTTCTGTCAGACAGGTTAGCAGGATGTCTGTGAAATCAATTTTGAATGCTAAGCACTGTGTAAATGAATAGACACCCTTTTCATACTTGCATTTTTTTGTATGTGTGCAGCCTTCTTACATGTCAAATATAAATTTAATATAAATTACTTCAGTGTTGACAGAGAGGTGTGGGTTTCTCTTTCTCCCTTGCATGTGTTTAGCTTAACAAGATGCTGTTATGATGCATTTCTTGTCTGAAAAGTGAATTTTGTAATCAGCTTTTTGGCAGCGTAGCCAGCTTTAGTATTCGGTGTAATACCACCTTTTTCTGCTTCTGTATTTTATTTGTGTTTCCGCGGTGGTTACTTTTTAGCCAGAACAGTTTCATAATTGCTCCAGACTTATTCAGTGTGTTATGCATGAGTGTTTTTGGGTTGCAGTGTGGATGCAAATGTTTTTGAGTTGCAGCAGAGAACAGAAGGCAGCAATGAAGGCAAATATGGATTGCTTCTGCTGTGGTGTGGGCTCTTAGCTGATGATGCTCTTGGTGTTTTCAAGGGCTTCTCAGTAAGGTATTGGTGAAAGGCCTGGAAGCTCTGAGCTTATCTGTGTGGATGTGTCTCGTGCTGTGAAATATGCTCTGTTACTGCTTCTCCTGAGTATTTGAGATTTTATCAGCTTGTTCTCTTTAAGATGGAGGTTTTTCTTTCTTGGTTTTTAAACTGCTAGATTTCTGTTAATAGAGAATGATAATTTTCTACTTTCTCTGCCTTTCGTAGTGGAAAGCTGAACGCTGCTGAAAGCTGAAGAAACTTTAAGTCTAGATTTTTGACCAAATGGAAGAGCTGCCAGAGCCAATTTTTCCTTGCTGACCTGTTGATATGCTTTGATTGCAGGTAAGGTAAGTGTGTGTGTGTCACAGGTAGTTCAGAACAGAAGTCTGTTTGCTGAGCCATGAGCTTTCTATTTGGAGTGCTGGGTGTCACAATCAGTTTTTGTGGTATGAACACCCATCCTATGAAAAGTGAGCTTGAGACTTCGGTCTTATTTCAGATGCCTGGTGGAGTCTCCGGTGGCACTCGGCTGATTTTAGACACCGTGGGCTCTGGAGCATCCTGTCAGTGTTTCGTGTTTCAATTCTGTTTGTGTTCACACCTGTACAGTGTAACTGTTGTGTAATACTCCTGTGGCAACCACAGTAATTGCTTACATGTGACATGAATATACAGCAATTATCAAAGGTGCTTTAGCTGTCTTTTAGTGCCCTGTAACTTCTGGAGAACAAAAAATATGTTGTGACCTATATACCCTTTTTATAAGTCAGAGGCAGGTTACCAGTAGCACATTGAGGGGAACCCAACAGCCTGTACGCCAGGATTTTCTCGAGTTGGCAAGACTCCTCTTCTTTTTTGTTTGTTGCAGAATATCTCCAAATTGTTTGGCTTATGGGATATGAAATAATGGAAATAATGAAATGAAATAATGAAATAATGGAACTGCTTGTCGTCTGAGGAATGTACATTTTATTTCTTTTCTCCTGACTCTAGGAGGTACAATGTAGGATACAAAAACAGTTGAAGTAGGAAACACTTGTATTCTCTGTCTGAGCTTAAAACTTGAGCACAGAAACTTTAGAAAACCTTTTACAACAAAAGCTGAATAAGGGCTAGAGGTCTTAGACTTTGGCTTGTCATTGAATCATCTTCCTTCATCTTATTCTGCATTGAAACTAGTTAGCTGACAGATGAAAATGCAGATAAGTCTTTTCCCCAACCTGATCTACAAGCATGAATATAATTTGGTTCTTGATGCAACGTTGTACATGTGCTTTGTTTTATTAGGTGTTTTACAACGTGAAAAGGGATGAACACTTATGAGTCACCTCCCCAAGAGATGCTTATTCTCAGTTTGTGAAAGGGGCTGATGAAAGAGCATGAAAGGGGGGTGTGGTTTTCATAGCCTGAATGTTTCATAGAAGAGTTGGCATCATTTGGGGAGGAGATGTGGGTGTTAATTGCAAGACTGTCATAAGGAAGTTGTGTGCAGAAGAGAAGCCCAAGCTAGCTAGGGAGGAAGCCTGATGTGTGGGTGTGAAATGAGACTGGGTTTAGTACAGACAGGCTTGAAATCACAGGAAACCTGACAGTGTGTTTGGTTTCCCAAGTTGTGTTTGTTGTATCAGGTAGAGCATTTATACCAATCAAACAACATTAGAAAGGGGAAGAAATATGAAATGATACTTCATAATAGCCACTAGTTCCTGGTTTTTATATACCCAGGTGTTCTTTCAAATCGATGAGAAAAAATGCACATAGCTGGTAGATTATAATTAAATATTAACTGTCTGGTAAACTCTTGTGCTTTGTTTGTTGTTTTTGAACCACCAAACTCTTGCTTTATGAAAATGAACACCATCTTTCAGCAGTTTGTTGCAATTCTCGATGCTGATGGGAGACTGTTTTGTCAAGTGGGAAGCAAGGATATTATTCTTCTCATAATAACCTGCACTGCTCTGTAAAGATTAGGGAGGCATCTGGTTTCTCTATCATAGCTTGTACAAGTTCCTGAAGTATCATACCCAAAGTATCTTTAGGAAAATGAGGGGCTATACATAGGCTGATGCTTGACAAGGTAAATATTCAGTATGTTATTGTTTCCACTATCTGAATGAATCAATTGGCAACTCTGACAGTGTTGCAAACCTGCTTTATTAAATCCAGATCATTCAAATGTTTCTGAATATCAAGCCTTGTCTAAAAACTCAGCTAGCATGGTGTTTGTCTGGAAGAACTACATATTCCCAAGACTAATGGCACCTTATCCAAAATTTGTTGAGTATAAGCTTTTACATGTACTGACCCTACAGCTAATCCGTGATTCTGTGGCTGTTTGGAAGCAGCTTTGGTTGCCAAAGTGACTATTTGTCAATCAGTTGCTGTAGGTAAGAGTTCTTCAGATGGTTTGTAGAATTAGAATTTAGTATCTTGCACAATAAAGAGAACTCTATTTCTTTCTCCAAAGAGAAAATGAAAGACCAATTGTTAATTTAAACTAGAGTTTGGTCTTACTCTATAACTTTATTTCTAGCAGTGTAAAGTTTTCAGTTGGCTGTTTCTTCTTTCCCTGACTTAAAATCAAGTTATGCTAATGGAAAGGCGATACAGTCACCGATGGCAGGACCTGACATGAACCAACACAATGATGTGAAGTCTTTCTCTAGTTCTCATTTCTTCCTGTTCCGTGTTCATGTAACTCCTCAATTTTACTAGTGTGTTTGAATTCCCATTGGTTTAGCTAACAGCAATAATGAAAAAAGACCCTAATTCCTTGACATAAAAGCTTTAGTATCTAGTCTAAGATTGTTAAGTCTCTGTGATTATCAACTCTAGTCCCAACTGTTATTAAATCCTTAGTGTTTTTTGTTGGAAAATATGAATGCATCGGGAACAAATGTGTTCCCATAAATTTTTGTTTTCAATTAAACTTTTCTGAGTAAGACTTTAATAGATTCAGGTTGGAATTTCAGAATGACAAAAGTCACAAAGTGAAAAAATTCCATTAGTTTATGTGCGGTATCTTAGGATCATGCTTCCTTTCAGCTGTATTCTTCCTGAGTTGTGGTGTTGGGGGTTTTTTGTTTGTTTGTGGTTTTTTGTTTTTGGTTTTTTTTTTTCCTGGTGTCAGTTTGTAGAGTTTTGAGTTTGTTCTCATTAAAAAAATTATAAAAAATTGTGAAGACTCAGACTTTTGAGGAGGAAAATGTCTTTTTTATTCAGCAGTGAGTTTGATCTTAGGAGCAAGCCAGTAAAAGCTTGGTTACTGACAGTTATCTGAAATGAATATTCTAGAGGAAGATCCTGTTTTACTGATGTAGGTAATTTTTAAACTGCCTTGAGTTTCACAAAATGTTAATAGAATATAGCTATTACATTATTTTACTCTTTCATAGGATTCCTTGGGCCAGTTGCAGGCTACTTTGCATGGCCTTCTTGAGGAACCAGTGATGTTCTATAAATAATTTAAATGGTTCTGATTTCTAATCTTTCATCACTATACACTAGCATACAAATTTGCTCTCCCTGTGATGCTGAGGGAGAGGTCTGTAAAGGACAAATCCACCTGTCAGTTCACAGAATATAAAGATGTATACATGGCTTTCATAATGCATAAGACATTTTTTCCTTCTCAGCTCAAGATAAACAAGGAAAAAACTTGTGTATGTATCACACAATGTGAGCTATTCATTGTAAAGTTTCAGGGTATGTCATAAAGAATGTTTTGTCCAACCATCTTGATTTACTTGTCATTGCTTGTGTCTTGAGTTTAATTAGGTAAGTGCATATTTTGCCCTGAAGAACTAAGCACAATGCATGGAAGTTAGCAGTATGTAATGGTGGATAGAGGCCACTGGCATGAGGAGATAGGAGAGTAGGACTGGTTTTCTGATCATAGTGACAACTGTTTTTCTTAACTTTGGTCTCATGGAAATAAACATGGTAAGTAGGTATTGTTTCAAAATTGGCTACACCTTAGTACTAAATCACCATAGTACTAAATAGTATAAATTGTCCTTGGCAGCAGCCCTATAAAACCTAAGGGAATTCGTAACCATTCTGAATAAAGGATATTTGGTTAATGTGATGTTAGAAGTTCAGAGATTTTATGATAGACATAAAGAAACCATGAAAAGCAAACCAAGAAAAAAATGATTATGTTTTTTGTAATAAAACTGATTATTATCAACATAGTGATTTTACATTTAATTTGGAGGAAAAGCCCACCATTGTGGTGACAGCTATCTTAGAAGGAAAAAGTCGGATTCATACCAAATAAGATTGTAGAACAAAATCTCGAAGGATCAAATTCTCAGTTGACACATGTTTTCCTATGCATCGTTGTTCTTTAGATCCTGATATTCTTTTAAAACAAAGAGGTTTTTCAGGTAAAGCTAGTGTTGATTAGTTAAATGGTTTTAGAGCGTGAATTATTATTTCAAAATATAAACTTAGAATAAATGAAAGAGAAGAAGAGTAAGATACACTGTTAATATATAGGCCTTCAAGAGCAGATTGAATTGGAAGGCTAAATGTTCATTAGATTTTGGTTTTGGTTTTGCAGTGCTAGAATCTGTTGGGTCGAATAGAAACATATCATAGAAGCCTCTCTGTAGCTGTTGTCAGACAAGCTTCTTGTTCATCAGACAAGCAATGGAGATGTTCGATGTGTTTGTTGTATATGGAGCAGTGGGGATCACTGAGGGTTTTGAGGTTGAGCTGTCTTCACAGTAGGAGTTGATGGGACAGAAGGGGGCAGGAGAATATGTGCATAGTCCAAGCATATAGTAGTGTCCCTGGCCACGTGCAGTCCATGGTCTTATTTAATAGTCTCTCCATTCTATAAATTCAGTGGATTTTGTCTTTTTCTTTCAAAATTGTTTTAAAAATCATCAGTGCTTTTGCTAACTCTTATGGCCTGTAACAATGAGTTCCGTAATTTGTCACTAATTGTCACTTGTGCAGGAACAGAGATGGGAAGAAGAGCTATCCAGAGAAAGGAGAATGCAAGATTCAAGTTCTGGGTGTCTAAATTGTGTATCACATACTAATTTTAATTTTTTTAAGGACTCTGTGTATTGTATGTTTCACAGCTATGAGGGTATATTGTCATTCAACTTTCTGGATTCATGGGAATTTTTTAAAACTCTGGTTTGCTACAAATAGAACTAGATTAATGAAAAATTAATTGTACCTACTGCAAGTGTACTGTTGGGCTTTTAAAAGCAGTGTTTGTGGCCTTTGTTTCATATAAAGTCCAGTGTTCTGAAATGCACATTGAGTATTTCTGTTTTAAGTCTTTTAAAACAAGGATTTGTACACTGTAAGTATAACATTATTGAAAAGGAATTTTGGATAAACCTTTTTGCTACCCAGATTAGATTAATGATATTTTCTGGCAATGCTTGAGGTTTAAAGTGAAGAAATGGGCTGAGAGTAAAGTAATTGATTCCATTGCCACATGCATGCTCAAATTTGCAAAATGCAAGCTAAGCAGAATACTTGTTTCATCCTACTTTGTGGCTCTATTAACTGAAATAAACTGTAGCTTATCTTAACCAACAAAAGGTGGAAGTGATTATTTAAATATAATGCGTTCCTGAAGGGCATTGCTTACTGAAACTAGCATGTAGTTTGCAATATGATTTATTGTAGTATTCTTATGTCCATTCACTTTGAAAGCTTCCCCTTTCTTCCAGTGAAGTGCTACAGTGCGTTTTATACACAAGCTGTTCTGTTGTAGGCTGTTTTCCATGTGTTGCAAAGGTGTGTAGCTAACTACTAGTCTCATTTGAAGATTTTTATTTTTGAAACTTGCAAGAAACTGCTTTATGAAACACATGGGATTTTTGCCTGTCTCCTAGTAGGAACATAATATTCAAGAGGAAGGGAAAATCTCTCACTGTATTCTAGGTGTGGCACAGAGTCAGTGTGTGACAATATGTGAATATCTTTGCTTGAATCTTTTGCTAAGGGGAAATCTTTGGTGACTACCCTACCACAGAAGGAGGCTAACCTGAAATGATATTGAAACTTTGACCAAAAGTTGGTGTTCTTCTAGATAAAATACCTGTAACTCATTGACTTGATTTGCACTACTCTGAGAGTTACTTTACCAACATCAATATTTTGTTTCAATGAAGAGCTGTTGGGTGTTAGTCAGTTTAATCACTGTATCAATTGAAATCTGAGAGCTTTCTGAAGCAGTTTGGGATCCTTCAGATATAAAAAGGAGTACTAGAAACTAACTTGGTGTAAGTACCGCTTAATACTGATTTTGTTCAAGAGCATTTTTTTCACTTTATAGTTGTTCACACTTAATAGCTACCCAGTTATACTGAGAAGACATGTAACATCATCATTAAAAAAAGCCCCTACCCCACAACTCTATCTCAGGATGTTGATATTGAATCAGTTTGGTTTTGCATCCTAATGGGCTTTGCTTGAGTTGAGAGTTTGTTCTCTCTGTGTTGAAATTACATTGATGATCTCTAAAATGTTGTGGATTATCAAGTGACCTATGCAAAATATACTTTCTACACACCAGCAGCTGAGTATCACTGTTGTAGGGTGTGCCAGAGAGAGGGACCTTCATTTCAGCCTCATGATATAATTGTTCAGGTACACCCTTGAGCAACCAGGCGCAACTGAAAAAATCAATCTTTTGAAGAGGCTTTGGTAATGAAATTTTTACTGTGAATTCAGTAACTTTAAGTTTCAGTACAGTCATTAAAGATCTAATTACTTATCTTCTAATTTCAAAAACAGACTTGTAAAACACTCTGACTATAATGTCATTCTATGGGTGATTCTAGTGAGTAAGTAGGCTACAATATGATACTGGGCAAAAAGTATGTGGACTAATAGTTCACTGCTTTGGAAATGTCATAGTATCTCCAGTGAATGCAAGAGAACATTAAAAAGCCAGAGCCTCATCAATTTATGAAGGATTATAAATTATGATAACAGATGAGGGCGACTTGATAACCAAGGAAATCTTTCAGTTCCAAGTCCTAATGAAGGTCATGACACGGAAAATCTTTCAAAAGCCAAAGTAATTGAAGTATTTATCTTCTGAAAACAGCTTAGAAACTTCAACGTAACTTTTTGCTATTTATGAATGGCAAGATAGAAACTTTATTTTGCTGGGATTAAGGAAGTAATGGTAAGCATTCTCCCAGGAGCAAGTCAGAAAAGTATTATGCCTTAGAGGAACAACTTACTTTCCTGTTCCTCTCCTTATTTTAAGGCTGCAACATTATCAGTCTGTTTTCCTTTTCAAAACTGTGTCACCTCTACGCCAAAGTGCATTTTAAGGTGGGAACCAGTCTATTTACTGGTGCCATAGTAGATGCATTTTGGAATCAGTTCCCTCTGTGCCAAGAATCTTTGAGGGTGGGATAGAATAGATGAGAAGTTGCTATCTCCATGGTTATTTTTCTTTTTGGCAAGGTAGGGACTGCACAGTCCTACTTTTAGCTGTGTGAGATGCAAGAAAACTGCTGGCCTCCAAGGGTCATGTTTAGCTTGGAATTGGCTAAATGCAGTTGAAGGTTTAATTTTGGAGAAATAGGAAAGCAATCTTTGAGAAACCAGATCACTTTCAATTCCAGAGGAAAGGATGTGAAAAGTTTACTCTAGAAAAATAATGATTTTTATTAATTTATTTGCAAAAAGAAATTAATCTCTGGGAACGTTTTCCCTAGTGGTCATATTCAGTATACCTAATGAATTTTTGTCCGGTTCTGCAAGTGTTTCATATAATGTTTCTTTACATCTCCTTTATTAGTTTGTGTCCCTTACCAGAGGTACAGTGGCTGCTAGGGCAGAGAATATTGCTCTTGTGTTAGTCAGTTCAGAATTAGATGAAACCTGGAATCTGGTGTTTCTGGTGATATTTTGAATGTGTTTGCTGCTAGTAAGTTTGAATTATTCTAACATTATTGCAGAAGAGCTAACACAGCATTAATTACTGTTTCTAGTTCTTCAGAATCTGGCTTGTTGACTCTAAATATGCAGTTATGGTAATAAAAATCAGGGAATAATTCTGGGAGCAGCAGAGCTGATGGAGTCTCTGTCCAGGGTGGACGCTGCCCAGCCTCCCCAGGCTCTGTTCCCAGTTTGCAGTGACGTGGGCTTACTCCCTTCTGTTTTACAGGAGCTGCTGCTGAACTGACTTGCTTGTGAACTGAGCAGTAAATACCGTGTAAGTGTGCCAGGGATGTGGGACATGGGATAGGACCTTGTTCCTGTGGGAGCCATGAACTGTTCTGCTCCTTCACCGCATCTTTTGGAGCAATGCTTTTAGTAAAAAACCTATCAGGGATTCTCTAGGTAACTGTTTTGCATTAGAAGGATACAACTGAAACTAAGATGAATTGCTAATCTTTGAGTATTAAAATTCATAGCCTAGAAAGCTTTGTTGCCTCTTAAACTTTAAAACCATGCAACTGCATTCTGTTTTCCTTTCGTTGGTGTAAATCTACCTTCATTTCACTGAAAGTCAGCCTAGCATGCAGCTGGAAAGAAAAATTCAGGCTATTTAATGAAATGCAGTTGAAGAAATCCAGTGAGACAAACTAAGATGAATGAACATATGGGAAGCAACTACAGTCAAAGTGAATAATATGCTGCATTTTGAGAAATACAAACTAGTAGGAGGGTAGGAATAAAGTGCTTGCACAGAGTAAGCCAATTGCCTAGAGCTGGGTATCCAACAATGGTTAATTTGGGAGGTGAAGTTATTGTCCCATTGCATTGCTTTCCTAAAAGAAATGAGGTAAAACTGGTCTGGCACTTTTGAAAGGCAACGCAGCAGCTGAATCAGTATCATGAATGACCCTGTTCGGAGCTTGTGGCTTTTCCTGAAACACTTCCTGAGTGTGGAGGGAGAACAAAACAAAAAAACCCCTCAACCAAACTGTAAAAAACCACCTCAAACAAACCAAAAGGAAAACCAAACCAAAACCAACAAATCTGGAGCAGAGTTACTTATTCTCTTTTATGAATGCTTTGGTTTTCCCTGTTATTATGGACATTTTTTTAGTGTTTGATTTAGTGCATGATTATCTTACAAATGTACTCCAGAAAAACATCTGAACTAGTATAGGGCAGTGTATCTTACATCTGTGTTTTCTAAAATGCAAAGTGGGGAGGTCATGTAGGTGCAGTTTTTAGAAGTATGTGTTCTTCTTTTTGTATTGCCTAGCATGTTACTAATAGTAAGACAATGTGCTCTGTCAGCTTGTTTCATTTACCATGTCACTATTAGCTGCCACAGAAGTTCTTAAATGTTCTGAAACAATATGGGCTTTGAATCAAATTGAGACAAGCCTGGTGCTGGATACTTTTGGAGGACATAGATCCTATTCCCCTTCTCCTATCAAGTTAGAGGATTTGTGTTGGGTGATACTTTTTTACATCTTACTTTTTAAACCTGTATGGTGTATCATCTTAGTTGAGCCTCTTAACAAAATGCTCTGTAGTAGCATTCAAAAGCAGTAAGCATCTCATGATGTAGAATAATTGTCTTTATCTATAAGGGAGTGGTTGGAACAACTGATCCATGCAAGTGGGATTCCCGCTTACGTTCATCAGGAGTGAGGAGATGCCACCATCTTCCCTCCCCTCAGCATGCTCATAGCCTGAGCAGAGAATGCAAAGATAGGGTCTTATTTGTGCAAGTGACCAGCTGACAGCCTCTGTGTCTCCAAATTGCTGCCTAGGCGGAGTAGCCCCATCTGTGATCTTCCAATCACATCTTTTTGAAAGGAGATCAGTGTGTGTATGTTTTCCATCTCCTAGACTGCTTAAGTGTTAAGAAGTTTTTAAAGACCTCTTTTGTGTGAGTCAGGAGAGCAGTGGTTAGGTAAATGCACATCTCTTGTGGTTTAGTTGCCACAAGTTGACTGCGCATCCTTTCCTGACTCCTGCACAGTTATTAGCATGAGGGTGTTCACAGAAGAGGAATCTATCCCCAGGGATGTGCTGTGTTTGTGGAATATAGGTAATTATTTTCTTGCTCATACACTTATGTTTATGCTCAAAGTACTCTTTAAGCTGCTTGTACTCCTAAGTGTGACTATTTTTCATCTATCACCATTCTGTTTCCATTCACTTATCACCATTTATCTTTGTGATGCATAGCATGGATAGATGACAAAAAGATTGAAAGTGTATCTCGGGTTTATAGAAAGAAGAAATTATTTTTTCATTTTGATAAAAATACCACTGACTTACTATGCTTATAGTAGTATCTCTGTATATTTCAATTTTTATTTTGGTTTCTTGCTTGTTAGCTTTGGTGAGAATCACTCACAGCTCATCCCATCTGTATCTGGTATTCAAGGACTTACGCACTTTTCATTAAACTGCATACATGATTTTGACTTGTGAATGATAGAAAATGAAAGGTGAAATGAAATGGCTACAGAGTTTTTAGAACTGAATAATTCCCCAACCAAGTTATGCAGTTACTTCAAGTGAAAAATTAACAACCTACTGTGCTTGGCATTTTAATAATGTATAGTAAGCTGGTCCTGTGTCTGGGGGTTTTGTTTGTTTATTTGCTTTTTATTCTATGGGGGATTTGTTTTATTTATTTTTTTAATGTTTTGGCACATAAAGAATCAAGGACATTTATGGCATAAGGTTTATTTAATGCATATGTAATTGTTCAATTTTTTTTTTTAATAGAAAGATGTCTGCATCTCAAACTCTAGTTTTTATGTTCAAGTTGTAGATATCAAGGACTTTATATACTTTAGGTGCGGCACTTACGGGATTTGAACATGAATTCAGAAATTCATGTTCAGTAAATCTGCCTCCATATTAAGTATGCAGCAGCTCAACTCCTGACAATGTATTGGCTTGGATGTGTATTGCTGTGTGTGTGCAGGGTGATGGTAGGGTTTTAACTCTCAGGTACAGTACAGAAGAGGCTGATTAGTGTTTTAAATACTGTAAATCATGTAAGTCTATCTTTTGGTTTCCATTTTTGTTTTTCTTTACTTCTTCCCATCACTTTTTGCATGTTAAAAAAAAAGTTGGTTTTGTTTTCTTCATTAATCCTGTTTGCTGAGTCTGGATGGGAAGTTTCTGCCAGAGGATGTGACTATGATACTTCTTTATTGTGGAGGCAGGAGGGAAGGGGAAAAGGACACAGTTCATTGCACTAGGGAGTTGTTTGAGTTGTTGTGGTGTGCAAAGTGGGAAAGACTGTATTCCTTTTAAAGTCCTGAGCTTGAGGCAGTAATACGAAGCTTTGCTCTACCTCTTCAGTCTCCCTGCTATGTATAAAAGTAGTTGCCAGGGTGAGAGAGGCCACTGGCTGAGCTAACCCTGGTGAAGGTTTTTATTCCCATCCTGGCTGAGAAGGAGAGGAGAATGTGGAAGCAGTTTTTTTGGGCTTCTCGTAAAAATAAAAGCAGGTCTCAGTCCCCAGCTATAGCTAGAGAGTCTTTGCTGCGGTCGTTTCCTGTGGATTTTGATGAGTCATTTGAACACATAGGATGTTCTTGCAAGTTTATTTACCCAAACACTGCAACACCTCAAAAACAAAACCTCAGTATCAGCTCTTAACTCTGATTGGTATGAAGTTACTTGGTTCTTTGACAAAGTGCTCTGCAGATCTAGGATTTTTGTACTGTGCTGGTTTTGGGCTCAGGTAGAGTTAGTTTTCTTCACAGTGACGAGTGTGAGGCTGTGTTTTGGATTTGTGCAGAACACACTGATGATAATAGTGATGTTTTTGTTATTGCCGAGCAGGACTTACACAGAGCCAGGGCCTTTTCTGCCTTTGTACTGCCATGTTGGTAAGGAGACATAATCTAGCAACATGCAGAAATGTAGACTTGGTTTGTGAATGGTACCACATCTGATACATGAAGGACTCCTGTGGAGATGAGTGCTTTGTGTTGCTGCTACTTGAATTGTTCTGTAGAAGGCAGTTTGGATTCAGTGGCAGTGATGCTGAGCCAAACCTAATGAAATTCAGTCACTGTGGGCTGCTGTTGCTTTTTGGGTTCATCTACTCACTGTTGGCTTGAAAACAAAACACAGGGTTTGTGTTTAGAATTGTGGTTTATGTACTGGGACTGACCTTCCTAGTGCTCTCAGTTATAAGCTTGAAAGATACAAGTTGCAAGAGAAAATTAAGCCTAAGTGGATTTAAAGGTTAGTGTTTGGATACGTCTATTAATTGCTTAGTGTTTCTTATCTAGAATTGTCAAGGCTTATCTCAGCAACTTTAGCTGGGTGCTCAATTGTCATAGAATCATTTTGAGTATTAGTGCACATTTTAAATAATTCCAACAACTAAGCAGATATCCCCCCTGGCTCCATTACACATGTGCCTTAAGGTGCTGAATACTTGAAGGTGACTTCCTATTTCCAGCTTGCACTTCATCAGCAAGGTGATTTGTAACATGGAAATGTAATTGATAGCTCTGCCTGGAATCTGGAGGCTTTGCATAATTCTATTCCTTACTGCTAATTAGTCCGCTAGTCAGTTGCTTCTTGTATGATCCTTTATATTTTGACAGTCCTAAGAGCAGTATTCATCTTTCACAGACATTTCTCTAAAACCAGCAGACATTCTGTTAAACTCACAATCTCAAGTGGGATACTGAGTGAAGGCTCCAGAGGTTCACAACCTAAATACTTTAGGGAGGTGACCTGACCTCTGTCAGCAGTAAACTTCTGGGTGTTCTTCACCGCACCTGTGCCCTCCAGCACCAATATTTGAGGTGCCCTCACTGGTCTGGCTATTGGGTTCCATGAGGCTGCTTTCTAAAACTGCTTTCAAAGCGAGGTGCTGTTCTCTATACTTTCCAGACATTCTGTGGAGGATCAAGTCAGTTCTTGAATAATTCTTAATTACAGTAACTTGCTTAAGAAAAGCAGACTCTTGTTATTTAAGCAGTATTCTCTCTGGAGAACAGCATGTTCCAAACACTTCATTATTTTGAAAATTCTGTCTCTGAAGATCAAATTCTACATGAGTCTCTGTTACAGTAATCTGTTGGTTTGATATTGGATTTGATTGTTGCTAGTGCCATGAAAATGTATTTAAGTAGGACTTTGTGGCATTTCAGTGCAAATGAATAATAAGAGATGGGTGTATGCCAGACTTATTTTCATAAAAATGTAGTAGAAGAAATTATTTAAAGCTTTCTCTTGCATTGACATACTGAAAATTAAGCCTATGAAGCACTAAAAAAATCAGAGAGAACAGGAGTTGGTTAGAGCTGGGCTGGATTAATTTTGTGCCTGGAACTTTGTGCTGTGCTTCTTAGGTGGTTTTTTTTCGTTATTTTGAATTCAAAGACCAATGTGAAAAAAACATTATTTGTGTCCAACAAAAGAAGGGGCTATAGCTGATAAAAATTACAAAGAAATCCATCTGGTTGCAAGAGTTGACCCGAGCTGTCCCTTTGTTTTCTCCACCTGTCATTGATTCTGCCACTGCATATGATGAGGATATGCGTACATATCCATAGTGCAGGAAGTGCTTGAAGTTTCCAAAAGCTTTAACTAAGGATGAGGATAGTGGCTTACACAAACCACTCAGATCCCTGCCATCATCTACTGCTTGGAGGAAGTGGCAGACCATCATCCAAAGTATTGCACCTCTTTCCCCACTATAAATCCGTCAGCTGTTGAAGAACAACCATGTTCTGAGGGTATGTCATAGTTATTTCTATTTTCTGTGCACTAGCTCTTGCAACCCCACAATGTAGAATAATATTTTGGCAATATAAGATGCAAATTAAACAAATTTAATGACTATCCCAAAAATGTAGTTTGGGAAGTAACTCAAATCTCAGTTTGTTCTGGTCACAGTGGGTCAGCCTTATGTCCCGTAAGTGAGATTGTTGTTTGTGCTGTTTTGCACAGGGATGCAGATGTGAACATGTTTTTTAGATTAAGATTTTCAAGGTGTGTTGTTCTGCTACAGGCTGGAACCTTCCTCTGTACCTCTTTGCTTTTTTTTTTTTTTTTCTGAATACTGGCACTGTTTGTTTTTTTTTTCCTGGCAATAAATATGGCTGTCTAACATTCAGTTTTTCAGCACATACTCTGCTCTTAATGAATGTGATCATTTACACAGTGTCACTGTAGTATTGGCATGCTAAATAATTTAGAGAGCTGTGGCAGGTAGATAGCTCTGTGGTGTCTATGTTACTATGGCAATACATTTGCTTAATGTAAATATTAGTCATTCTGACCGTATGAATCTCAGAGCTTCTGACATTATTAGCTGTGTCTGGGAGGTGGGAGTCTGCGCATCTGAAAGAAAAGTTGTTCTAGCAATATTAATAGTTTAAAGATTACTTTCTTTTTCATAATTCCTTCTGCTTTGTGATTGAGCTACATAATCTATTGATTGTAATGAACAGAGCAGAACATTTCTCGCATTTTTTTATCATGGTTGTAATGCAGCTCCATTATAAAGAAATAGATAACTGTATCCTGATCCTCTAAAAATTCATCTGACTGAAATGATAGGAAATAGGATCTTCAGGGCCATCAACTTTGCTCCTGAACACAGTCAAGGCAGTTTAAGTGCACAAGAAATAAAATCAAACTTGGAAGAAAAATTTCCGGGTATTAGACTGAGTTCCCTGACTTGAAGAGGAAGCTAAGCCTAAGGAGCTTTTCCATTCCCTCTATGGGTACCAGCAGGTATAGAATTACTTAAGAAACACCTAATTTGTCAGAAAATTAATGCATAAACAATGTGTTAACGAAGTTTGTTTCTTAAATAGTTTTTTAGATTTTTTTTAGTCCATTTTTATGAACCATTTTCAGGGAAAATAAACTACCTTCTGCAAAATCTCTTTATTGCAAACTTATTCATGATTGTATGAACTATTCTTTGTTATGATCTGCTAGCACCTTTGAGGCAACAAATAGAAGCTGGAAAAGAATTCGATCACAGTTGGTAGTGTGTATAAAAGTTCGGTCACTTCAAGGCATGAATACTGATTATACTCCAGTAGTATTTGTAACATTTTATGTACTTTTTGAAAACTTGATGTGTTAAACTGCTAAGCTTAAGATCGATTTTAAAAGGATGATTTGTCTGGAATGTTCTGCCCTTTCCCTGTATTTAGGATTATTCTCACCCTTCCTGCCAAACACCTGTAATACTGAAAAAGAAAGCATGATATGCAGTGAACGATGTCTTTAATTATTTGTAGGGTAGATTATACTGGAGGTTTCTGTATGCTGCAGTCTGACATCAGTGTTCAGCATCTCTGTGTTTGGCCCATTTTCTGTAGAAGAAGGAAATCATTCAAAAAACAGTAGTAGCCAAGCAAAGACTTCTGATTTCTTTGAATTTCACAAAGAGATTTTACTGGACTTGTTATAAGTGTTCTTTACTTTTTCTGTCTCTGAGATGATAAAACTTTTGCTGTCAGTGCTTGCATGTAAGGCAAAGCTCCTTACTGGATGAGAATACAAACTAGAGTTGTTGCCTTTCCATGGCACTGATGCTCACAGATGCTAGTCTGGAACTCAAGTTAACCTAGGAAAATTAATTATTTACCACATCTTTTCCTGACAAGGCTGCCTGTGGGAATACTGTGCTGTTGGCTGTCTCTTCTTTACAAATATAGTATGCTTTAGATGTACCCGTTGATTATAGATGCAGAGAAGTATTGAAACATTTAGATTCAGAATGCCTACCAAATATTAGCATAGTTGAAATAGTAATTGGAGGAGCTTCTCTGTTTATGCTTTTAGTAAACAAGCTATACTCATAAAATGGCTTGGGAAAAGCCACATCCAGCACAATGTATTGAAGGAAAAAGACTGCAGAGGCACTTTCTACTCTATGGGAAGAACCTGCGTAGAGAGACTCGCTCCTGTGGAATCAGGCTGGCAGGGCTTTTTCCCTTAGGGAAAGAGACTTGATGCTTCTGCTTTTCCAAAGTCACAAGTATCCATTTTCAAGACAGATTTCTGTGAGGGATACTTCGAGCTCTCAACAAGCACTCTTTTCTAGGTTTGGCTGCTGGAACTGCTGTGTGCCACAGGAGCATGGCAGAGCAGGAGGGAGGGGATAGGGTGTGTGTTCCCTTGGCATAACTCATACCAAAGGGGTCTGGTGGAGGCTCAGCTGGCTTGGTGAGCTTGTGGCACTAGAATCTACCACTGATGTAGACTGCTCTCTTTTTTTTTCCCCAGCTGCAGCACAGGCTTGGGGATGCCAGGCAGTGATGCCATGGCTTCCTACAAGCAGGGATGCAGTGGAATGCTCCACAGAAAGCTGTATACCAAGTCTTTTCTTTCTGACCTCCACAGCATTTCTTTGCTCCTACTGCTGAAATACGACATGCCCATATTTTAAAGCTGGGTTGAAGAAAGTGGAATGGATTGTGTTACAAGCTGAATGTTTAAATCGGGTGATAAATTGAAAGGAACAAAAGTGTGTTCAAAAAAGCAGTTGCATTTAATGTTTCACACATGATTTGCTCTGCTAGTTTCTTTTACTGTCATAGTCCAAGTGCCTTTTCACTTTTCCCCACAGAAGAAAAAAATCTAATTGTTCTGCAGTGCCTTTTTTACGTGTGTAATGAATGTCTGCTTTTGAGTATTACCTTACAAATAAAAAGTGGAGATTTTATCTGTAGTGTTTTTATGCTTTATGTTGTCATTCTTTATATTCTGCTTTGAAAAGGTAATGATGGCAGTTGTGCAGTCCTGTATATGACTCTCCTAGAGGAGGGAGAGCTGGCAGCCCTCTCGTGTTGGGACGGGGAGATCCCAGAGGAGCCGTGTTTCTCAAGCTTGTGCTGACTGTAAGTTGTTTTTGGACTGGCACACGTGAGTCCTCGTACTATGTACTGTTGATCCATGGATAGCTGGCACTTAATTATCCCATCTTGCCTTCTTTTCATTGCTGTCACAGGACAAATACATTGCGGAGATTAAAATGGAAAGAATATTATGGCCCTTGTCCTCTTACATTATCCTTAAAAATGATTATTGTCTGTTTAAGTGCTCACATAGATGTGGCATAAAAATATATATGCTAGTTTAAGGTCTAAAGTGTATTTCCAGTATCCTTTTTAGTAAATGGAGGTGCTTTTATAGTTATAGTTGTAGTTTTGACAGAAGATGGTGAAAAAGGTGATAAAAACCCAACAGCTATGGTTTCCAGGGTTTTGTTGTTAATTTTGTTAGTATCTCAGTGCTTTCTTTTTCTGTTAAGGATTAGAAAGTATATGTCAAGTGTAATTTAGTATATTGTAGATACAAAAATATTTGTCATGTAATCCTTATTGTTACCGCAGTAAGAGAGACACTGTTGAAATCATAGTAACAAGCAGTGTTTACCTTCCTGTTGCATTGTTAGAACTTGGCTTTGGGTTCTCAGAAGGATCAGGAGAAAGGCACAGAAGGCTTGTG
Source organism: Lycocorax pyrrhopterus obiensis (assembly GCA_014706295.1). NCBI lineage: Eukaryota > Metazoa > Chordata > Aves > Passeriformes > Paradisaeidae > Lycocorax > Lycocorax pyrrhopterus. The sequence goes on along the minus strand of JACSVZ010000006.1, from coordinate 44,965,130 downwards.
CTCTCTCACAGCATGCGCTCAACAGATGTTTATTTCCAGGTGCAGAAGACTTAACTTCAGAGCTACAGTAATACTAAAGGGTGTGATTCTAACATCCTGCTTGGTTATTATAGTTTAATGCCACTCAGCATTATAATTAGCTTTACTAGACATTAATAAGTGGGTTTGATATTCAAACCATGGTGTTGGAGTTAAGTGTGCCAATGAACCTTATCAGTGGAGCAAAATGTAAATTTTAACTCATTTATCTCATTAGTCTTTAATAAGGCTGTGCTTCGCGAATCATGGCTGCATCATCTGCTGATTATACCCTCTGATCTGCTAAGCAAAATAGCAATCTAATAATAGCCGTACATTGCATGAAATTCTCCCACTGGTGTTCTGAAACACTTCATGTATTTATTTTTTTTCATTTAGGGGGCTTTGATTGTGTCTTATCTCTTCTGCATAATGCCAAAATGTAGAAATGAAGGTAAGATGAGAATTCATTACTCGTAGGCTCTGGGTTTAGAAGTGTTTTGCCAAATAGGAGTTTGTGATGGGGGTTGTAAGTCTAAGTGTGTAGTCTGTAAGTCTAAGAGTGTGGTGCATACGGATTTTGAGAGTTCTTGGGACAGGTAAACGGCCAGACAGTCAACTGAACAATGTTGACTTGCTCCCTTAATAGTAATCAGATCTCTCCAAAAGTCTGTGGCCCTTGTATTAAGGGAGAAACGGAGCTGAGTGATTTGCCTCAGGCCCATGTACAAAGGAAGAGAACTGGAGGAGAAAGTACAGTCTAGTGGCTTGAGCTCTTGTATGCAAGCAGTTACCATTGCAGCTCATGATGATGATCACTGTATGCCCTGCATGTTATTCAGAGCAAGTAAGAGGCAATTGAACGCATTTGAATTCTTCTAGCAAGTCCAGTTTTGATGCTTTTTCCCAGCAAATTGCTCATACAGTGTTGTCTAGGTCTAAAGAAACTTGTTCAGTTCTTCTAAAAATTTTCAAGCTTTGAAAGTTTCCCAGTAAATATTGATAAGATTCACTGACTGGGAGTGAATAGGGTTGATTCTGGTGTCTGAGGCAACAAAACTCAGTCATTCCACTTGTAAGCTGATCTGGTTCAGGTTTGCTTCCATGTGGTCTTTTATTTTGAAAAATTTATTCATTCTCGTGTTGAATTTTTTAATGTTTGCATCTCTTTCTAGAGCAACATTAAAGCAGTATTTCAGACACATATGGTCTGTCATGAGAGAATCTGTTTAAATGGTTGCTAGAGGTGCAAGGGAAATCTCTTGTCTTACCATACTATGTTAAATTGATATTTAAATCCCTTTGTAATGTGCTGAGGAATGTGAGATGGGATAGCTGCTAGCTGTGTATTTTAATAGCAATAGCTACTGCCCCCACAGATGCGCAGAGCGTGTTGACTACTTTTGGGGGTAGATGGACTATGCTAGTAGTCATCCATCACAGTACTGTGTTAGATTTTCTGCGTTGATCTTAGTGATGGTCAAGTTTGTCGGTAGATACATTGTCACAGAGAAAACTCAGGTTTTTCCCTATTTAGAGAAAACTGTGGATTTGGCTCCCAGTCCTGCTGAGTTAGAGGATGGAGAGGCATTCCATCTGTACACATGGAATCCAGTGGTTTTCATTTTAAAGCGTTGGCAACTTTGGGCACTGATTCTTCCCAATAGGCTGATTGTTGTGGTATCCATAATTGCAGCTGTATGTGCCTTTGGTACTGGCACTCCTGAAGAGAGGCTTTCATAGTATCATAGAATGGCTTGGGTTGGAAGGAACCTGAAAGATTATCCAGTTTCAGTCCTGCCACCATGGGCAGGGACACCTTTCACTAGATGAGGTTGCTCAGGGCCCCATCTAACTTGGCCTTGAATACTTCAGGGATTGGGCATCCACAACTTCTCTGGGCAACCTGTTCCACTGTCTCACTACCCTCTGAGTAAAGAACTTCTTCCTATCGCCTAATCTAAACCCCTCCTCTTGTAGTTCAAAAACATTCCCCCTTGTCCTATCACTGTCTGTCCATGTAAAAAATTGCTCTCCCTTCTTTTTGTTAGCCCCCTTAAAGTACTGGAAGGCTGCAATGAGATCTCCCTGGAGCCTTCTCCATGCTGAACAGCCCCAGCTCTCTCTGCCTGTCTTTGTAGGAGAGGTGCTCCAGCCTTCAGGTCATCTTTGTGGCCCTCCTCTGGACCTGCCCTAACAGGTCCGCATCTTTCTTGTGCTGAGGACTGTAGACCTGGGTGCAGTATTCGAGGTGTGGTCTCACAAGGGCAGGGTTTTCTTCTTCATTAATTTGTCATTAGTCATATATATTTGGTTTTGTGCTGACTTACTAAAAACTCAATTTATTTTCAGTTAGTTTTTTCAGCACAGACACTTGGTTGTATGCAAATGCTTCATAAAGTCACTGAGGGGCTTCCTGAGACATTCTGTGACACTCAGGACTGAGGGTAATGTCCTTCAGAGTAAAAGTCTGCTTGAGAACAGCAGGGATGTCTGAACTGCCTAACAGTTCTAAAACAGCAGGGAAGGGCTTTATGATTGCAGTGGCTGTAACATGAATTACTGTGCAAGTATAATGTTACCTGTGGGGCAAGGTGAAGATAAAACAGAGAATGGAGGTGGCAGTATATGTGGTGACAGTAGAAACATCTTAAGTTTTGTTTTAGCAGAGGGATAGCTGGTGAACGATGTAACAGTTTTGCATATTCTAAAGTACTTTCATAACTGATGCATCAAAACAAAAAATTGGTTTGACATACGCTTTCTACAATTCAGAGGTCGGAAAAATAATCGTAAATTTTTCAATTCAGTGTCAGGAATCATGTCCTCAGGAATAAAGTTGGAGGTCTCACTTCCAAACAGGCTGTGGTTACAGCCGACAGCTGTTCAAAGCCTGTGCATACATAGACTTTCTCATGCTTCTTTGAACTGCTTCTGTCTTCAGCTTGTGCTTCTCCTGTGGAGCTCTCTGAGGACTGGTGTCAGATCTGACTGTGGGATACTGTAGCTTCTGCAGCTCTGGCAGCCTTACATGGGAGGACAGAAGTGGAGGTGAGAAGCAGCGGGTTTCCTTCCCCAAGACATACACAGACACTCCCCACTTTCAGAGCTGTGCAGGCAGGAATGAACAACCGGTTGATGGGTGGAACCTGTGCTTTCCCACGCCAGTGGAAGCCTCCATAGGTGTTACAAAATCAGATGGGAGAGGCTGTGGTTTGACTTTTGGTTATCTATGCCGAGAAGCATTCCTGCCAGGGCTGACAGCCAACTCTCTTATTTACTAGGCTTTCAGTATTGGTCATTCCAAGTGTTAAAGAGTTTAAATAGTAATTAGATTTTATTTTTACTTGAATCTGATATTTGCTCCACCGTTTAGTGGATATATTTGTGAGGCTCTATGTTTTTCAGAACACTCCCTTTATAAGATTAATAGTTTTCATTTGCAATTTGTTAGGTTATTTGCCTTCTTTTACTCTCCAGGGTGTGACAGTTGCTAGTTTATCTGCATTCCTTTCTGGACTAGAAAGACACCTGTATTTCTGTTCATGTTTTCTCAAAGGTTCAAAGGCAAGACTGAAAAAAAATTATGCAGAATTGTTGTCAAAGTGTCAGATTACCTCAACTTTTTTTTTTTTTAAATTGTTTCTTTGATTGTTTATTGCATGCCGGCAACGTCTGAGACAGGTGTTGTATAGACTATATATGTTTCATTTTTGGCCAATGCATTCATATATTTCGTTATCCAGGGAAAGGCATACACAGGAATGGGAGATGCCGTAATGATATTCAGTTTCCAGTTGCAGCAGACTAGGTGGTGTAAGAGTGTAAAATATTTCCATAGTAGACTAGCCTTGTGTTCTGAGATCAGAGATGAGTTAATTTACGCTCTGCATAATGGACAACTTAACACTGTTTGCGTGACACAAATAATTTTATTCCTAGGAAAGCTGGAGAAGCTTCAAGGGAAAAACATCTACCACCTGAATAAAATGCAATGTAACTAAATAGAAATGAAAATATAAATAACATGTAGATTTTTTCTTTGATCTGGCTTTTTATGCACTAAACATCATAAAAATGCCAATACTCAATTTTGGATTTTCTTGTTTATTACTACATGTATTAAAAGCAAAAAAATTTAACTTACATATAGAAAACTCTAGTCTGCCAAAGTCCACCCAACATGCAAATCTGTACTAATATTTTTAAAGAAGCGTGTCACTGCAGGGGGTGAGGTTGTCTTTTCATTGAACTGTGCTCACAGATGTGTTATTTTATTGAGGTTCTTGACTTTGTTACAGGAATTAATATAACATGAATCTTCAACTTCTGTTTGTCTGCTCTGAGTTGGAATAGAAAGGGAGAGGGAAAGCAGTGTTTCTGTGTAGTGTCCTATGAGACAAATACCTGGTGTTTTGTGCTTTAGGGATGGGGAGCTGGAGGGGTAGGATAGGATTTTGTAAGGAGCGTTCATTTTGCCTTTTTTCGCCCCTTTTTATTCTTCCACCCCTTTGTTCTTCAGTGTACAGTGAGATGTAATGATTTGTGTGTCTCATCTTAAACACTAATGTTTGTTCAGTGGTTTTGCCCAAATTTGACAATTGAAAATCATAAAAAGAATTTTGCAAGTGCTTTTCTCTTTGTCAGACTTGAACATAATTTAGGACAAAGGAAGTTCACTAGCTTCTGGAGCTTTCTCCAAGCTAAATTGGAAATGTCTGGTGCAAACAATATTGGTTCACAGTGTTCTGTTGTTTCTATCCTTCTTTTAATTCTTTTAAAGTAGGAAAGAAAGCCGACAAAAATACATTTATATTTAAAAGTATCAGTCCACTAAATATAACATTTTGCCACAAGGCCCTACTTAATATGAGGCAATAGATGTACATAGGGCAAGATAAGAAAATAACCTTTCAGATTTTAGTACCTCATTAAGTTGACTAGGTTTGAGGAGTAATTTTGATAGGCTTCTGCCGTCCTACAGTGCACTGAGACAGTTGTCCTGAAGATCTGTAACAATATGCTTTTGCTCATTCCCTTTGTTCATTAGTTCATCATGTCACTAACATGCTATCATTTCAGAGTGTAGGAAATAATGTTGACTTGGTGGATAAGTAGCTTGGGGTGATAATTCTCCCTAAAATGAGTAGTTTCAGTAACCATGTACAGAAGATAAATGACAGATTCAAGTTATCTAGTCAATTATTATAGTCCATGTACTATAATGAACATATTGAGAGGTATAAAAGGGTTTTACTGTGTGATAGCTACTTAAATTTAGATAGAGTTATAAACTGATTTTTTCCAGGAAAAAGAGAACTTTGTATTGTGAATGAAGTTTTGGAAGGAGAAATAAATATGCTTATAGATTAAGTATTATGTTAGCAACTATGCAATAACCATTCTATACATAACAGTTTTGATTTTATGGAATATTTTGTCTTTTTCTGGTGCTTTTAGTTTGAAAGAGAAAGATAAACAGAAGTATCATGTGCATGTGAACAAGACAATTCCATCTGCAGAGTGGAAGTTCTTTTCTCAGTGAAAACTTGGCAACAATCCTCTTGGGAAGCTTGTTGTTTGGTTTGTTTCTTTATTGATCAAATAATTGTGATAGTCTTAATGGTGTTTTACTGCTGATTCTTGTTTTTGAACTATATTTAGAACCTGCAGAATCAACTCAGAGTGTGGAAATTAAACAAAAAGTTTATGGCTTCTTTATCATGAAACATGGAATATTTAGAATATGTGTGTATTTGCATTTTATTGTGATTAGTGCTGAAAGCCCACACATCTTCTTTAATGTCACTTTGTAGGCTTGAGAACATTATTCTTGGACTTGTTATGCTTATTATAATGAGCAATTTGACATGTTGTACAAATCACTTGAAAAATCGTCTTACATATTATTATAAAATATATAGCTTAATCTTGTTTTCTGTAATCTAGATATGATAATTACAAGTATATTGGTAACATTTTTCTAGACAGTCTTTCTCTTGAGAAGGTAGTATTTCCTGTTCTCTATGCTACTGTTCTGAAAATAGTTTTAAATCTTCAGAGTATAGAGTCTTCTATTGCTTTGCTGGTCTCATTCATCTTCCTGTCAGGAAGGCTTTCTAGAAAGGCAACTTAATAATTTCCTATGAATTTATTTTATACTTTTAGCTTCAGAAACTGTTTTACCTTTCTCAGAAACAATCTAAACAAGAAAAAACACTCCATCACTCCAGCATCACAACTTTGGGAAACATGTGGTTTTTCTAAATTATGAGTATGTTTGGGCCAGGTTTGTGTGTCACAAAGGTGTCAGAAGTATCTTGGAAAGCAAAATTGATGCACAGAATGCATGGATCATTTTGATTTCTTTCTTCCACTAGCATAATCAGAACATAAAGTAGGTTTTGTCGAATGTCTGCTCTCTGATGTGTTGCTTCCTCCCATTCCTGGATAGTGATGAATTTGGAAATAAACCCTGTACAGATTCTCGGTAAAGATGAGGACTTTGGTAACAATGGTTTTTTAGCAATAATTCACTTCAATTATGACAAAAAATTACTAGTCTAGACATAGCGTGTGATATTTGTAATTCACCTATAAATGGAGTAATGAAAGGTAGCTTCTTTCGCTCAGTGACATGTGCTGTGCCTTTTGGGGTTGTTTTGTTTCTCTTTGAAATTTGGTATATAAACACACTTGCAGTACAAAATTTTAAACTGAGGTTTGTTGTGCTTGTAATGTCTGTCTCACACAGTGCAACACCAAGTGCTTTGATCTGTGGGCCCTGGACATTTTTATGACTTGGTTTTCCATGGAAGCAGTCTTTTCTGGGGTCATCAGTTTTGGTGGTGGTGTGGGAATGAACCAGCAAAGCTAAAGCCTTTGAACTGATTTCAGTTCAATGACATCTACAGTCTTTAGTCTGTAGGTAGAAAAGAACTTCTCTGAACTGCTATTTTTAAGGCATTTTTTAAAAGTTTAGTTTTAATATCCGTTTTGCACCAACTGTCTGCTAGTAGCAGGCTAGACACCTCAGTCATACTGTGCCCGAATGCTATTGGGAATAGAGAGGTATCTATCTTGGATTTTAAGAACCCTAGCTGCTATTTTATTATTAAGTTTTTAACCAGTGTAATCTGTGTTTCGAACCACTAATTGTTACTGTATTGTTGGCTTTCTGTAGTGGGTTAAATGGGAAGACATCAAATACAACAGAGAAACAGGGTTATTATGTTCCTTATCTCTCATAAAAAGGATCAAGTCATACCATTAGAATAACAACTATATTTTTTTGTCTCTCTAGCTTCAGAATTATGACCTAGGGATATGAATGTGTAGTTCATTCCTCCTGGGACTTTGCAAACATAGCTTCAATAAGTGTATGCTCTCAAGTTCCAGTGAAATTGCCTATGTGCAAATGTGTGTGGTAGATGAAAATACTCTGTGGTGTAACAGGTAAATCGGGCCTTTCCTGAGCAGGTCAAGGTCTCTGTCAAGTATTCTATGTTGTTTAATTCCTGTTTTCTTGAGCAATCAGTGCCATTTCTCTACTTTGGTAATGTGGCCTTTGATGAACTGTCTTTGCTGGGTAGCTGTTTACCTTCCTGCTATTACTTGTAATTCCTAAATTACTGTGCAATTTTAGCCTAACCCATCAATGCATTTTGGACCATACTACCTAACTGGCATCTCTATTCTTTCATTTTGTCTGGCCCATGCAGCAGGAGTCTGTGAGGGCTTGGGATGTGGCTTAGCCTGTGTCCCAGCAGGAGGTGATCCTGTTGTTTGCCCTTGAAGCAAGCCTGTTTATGCCAGTGTAGCACTGCTGGGCTGGGGCCGTCAGCTGGGCCTTGGGGTGTCACTGCTGCTTGCTTGCTGTGGGGGAATTACCTGTTCATGTGTCTGAAGAACCATGTAGTTATTTAATGCTGGAACCTGGACCTCCTAATGTATAATACCATAGGATTATACAGATCACATGAAGGGCTTAGTGGTAGCCCAAGTGAGTTAATGTGAATCTACAGTTAATATGTGAGTAGTGTAGCTCCCCAGACATTTGATAAAAGATGAATTGTGGTTTTTAACTGAAGCAGGCTGACTGTAGATGGGACAGGAAGATTTTTGTCTCATTATAAAACGTATGTGTGTAGTTGCTCTCATGAGAGAGATCGTTAGGCAGTCTCTGTGAGGACAAGGCACAAGACATTCTTACTTTCATGTTAGTGGGTTGGATTAAATTGTGCTTGATGAGAACAGATTGATACTTTGATTAACTACATTGCTTTACAATTTGTGGTGACTCGTTCTCTGTTAGGCTTTTAAGAAGATAGCTTTATCAGTGTAAAACATATCTTGTCCCACCTACACATGGAAGGCTTAGCATCTTTGCAAATACTGGGTAGAAAAGCTGGATTGAGGAAAGCTGTCTAAATGTGAAATGCTTGCTTGAGGTAGACAAAAGACGGGATAAATTGGGACTGCAGCACTGAAACATCAAAGGACAAATGAAGAAGGAAGATAATTGTTCATGTAGTTTAAATGATTCCTCTAGTAATCTGCTTCAGTTTTCTTTCTAGTAGATATTCTGAAGGATAGTAGGACTTAGTGAAAATGAGGATTCCTTGATGCAGTGACTTTTAACCACTGACAGTTTCTCAGTTGCTTACAACAGACCACCTGCTCTCCAGTGAACAACCTGTAAGCCTTCTGCACCCTTGTGGTGATTGTATAGGATCATTAAGGGTGGGGACGTGGCTGTTCTTCATAGGCTTTGCTTTTGCAGCAAAACTTTGCCACAAGCACTATGAATCCTTTTTTCTGAAAGGATGGATATCTTCCTTTGAAACAGTATTGTTAATACTGTTAATTTAAACCCTCTCCCTGATCATAGTCCCTAAAGAAAATCTGACAAATTCGTGCAGAAGGCTTTCTTTTCAATCAGAAGTAAACAAATCCTGAACAAGGTCCCTTTTAAGTTGAAACTAAGTTGAGGCATGCTAAAATTTGCCACTCCTTTTTCTCCTGCCTTCCCTCATCCACTTATCAGAGACTTGCATAGCTAAGAGCAAGACCATATAATTTCCCTCTGCTTCTTTGAAGTGGTCTAATTTCAAGCCCCTTTATGCTACACTGATCCATGAAAAAGTTTTGATATATGCTGTTTCTTTCATGGCCATCGAGGTTTCTCTATTGCCTCTTGTGTACCTGAACTGACAGGGCGGAAAGCTTTGGGTGTGTAGGATCTGGTAACAGAGGTTCACTTGTGTTTGCGAATTGTTGAGCATGGCATCTTAATGTCTCAACAGAAGACAACCTTGATAAATTGCACAGCCTTGCAGCATGTTTTATGCCTTCTTTAGTGTATTACTGTATTAGGCTGTGTCTCTTTTGTCTTTGTTGTACATTGCCTGGGAAATCCCAATCCTGCCAACTTCTGTTCTGGTTTGGTTTTTTTTTAATTCAAAAGTGAAACTTTTGAGAAGAGACACTCCAGTGTGAGAAGACTCCACAAGGGATTCTCTGCTAGGCTGTTCTTCCAGTGTACTTTGCAGTAAAATAAGTACTTCTTTTGATTGGAGTATTCAGACCTGTAATCAGCTGTGTAAAAAGAGCTGATGGCTTCTAGGCTTCTGAAGGAAAACTGAATGCAGATATCCTCCCGTGAGTCCAGTGACTGGGTCTCAGTCTCTTCTAAAGCTACCCCGTGCAGTTCTGGGCTGCTGCTTTTCTTCAACTGGAAATAGGCCGAGTTGTACTAAAGCTTTCTGAAATAGCTCTAGAAGGCATATGTAAGTGGACTTGACCTTGTGACAGGGTTAAGCAACTGATAGATAAGATATGGAAGATTTACCTGCTAAGAAGGTGCTGTTACTGTATGGCAGAGTCAAAGTATTAAACTGAGTAGTGACTTTTGGAAGTAGAATTTTGAATGGACTGCATGAGAGGTATATTCACACTTGTCAGGGTTATCAAATGGTGGGGTAATAACTTGATCAGAATTTAGCAGAGACAAAAGGCTAAATTATTGTAAAATTTTAATCATGAACTGATTAAAATAATGGTTACTTTTGTTCTTAGTGGCCCCTGAGTTCACTTCTACTTTTTCCTCCTTGAATTTGTGTTTTATTAATTAATTTACTTCATCACCTTTGGACTCATTATGGTCAGGTTATTTGTCTTGTTTAATTGGGGTGAAACTAATTCACAGGGAATGATGTGATGTTACAGTTAGTGTTGCACATTTAGTCTTGCAATAAAATCAAGAAAACCTAATCCAATAACAAAATCTGCTTACAATGAATGTAGTCTGTCTGCTACTGCTGTAACTACAGCATGCTGTTAGATTGAAATGTATCTTACAAGACAGTCTCTCTTCCAATTCAATTACCTTTTTTAAATAGGGATGCTGTTTTTAGGATCTACTCTGTGACCACTTAAGTTGTCAAAAGCTTTTTGAAACACTATTACAGAGTTTGAAGTCTTTGAAGCCTACACAGTCTATTAGTGTTTTGTATTAGTAAGGAAATCCCAGCATCCCAAGACACTTTTGAAACTGGAAATATTTGCTTCCTTAGGGGAATTGATTTGAACTTAGAAATATTATTGCACCTTGCAGTCTGCAATGCTGTCTTGTTACTTTTAAATTAGAGATGATTAAAAAGCCATAGTTGGGCTGCTGTGAGGATAATGTCTGTGTTCTTCAACTGCTCTCAGATTTCTGATCCAATAGCTGGGCCAGAGGCAAGTGAACTAAGCCCTTGTCAATGTTTGCTGCAGGCAAGTTGTTTTCCACTAGTAATTTAAATTTGCTATTTTTATTCTTCATTTGATTCTCTGTATAGTATGTTTATGATGACTTTTGTGAAGTAGGAGTAAACATTCAGAGTGAAACATTAGAGATGTTTTTGTTTGTCACCACAGGACAAATTGTCTTTTTGGTGATTATTTCTTATTAAAGAGGTAAGCAGCTTTAATGTTGGGATTGTATGTATCTGCAGTATTCTGCTAGGTGCAGGTTTTAGTTATAGAACATAAATTCTGGAGATGAATTTGCTATTTTACAGTTTGTTGGTTGCATATTCCTGAAGATCTTTACCAAGCAATGGGGTAGTGTGAATGCTAAAAGCCTGGCTGCAGAGAGATTTCTCAGTTTTCTGACAGTGCCTATGTGAAAGCCTTGCTTTCTCGTGGATGCTATGGGAAAACAGTTGGGAGATTTTGTAAACTATGATATTGTTATGATACCAAGGAGAAAATATCTGAAGTAAGTGTTGTTGGGTTCAGCCAATCCCTCTGGGGGGTGGTTGGTCAGAGAACCAATAACCTTGTCAGTCCAGCCTGCTAAGGTATATAAGCGAATTTGTAAATTAATAAAGGGTCGGTTTCTTCTCGTCTTAAACCGTCCATGTCGCTTTCTTCCTCGGTCTCTGCTCGCTAGTGACAGGGGTAGTGTTTGTGTCTGTAATAACAAACACTATCAGTGGACCAGGCAGGATGCATGAAACATCAGCCTGAGGGGACCTTCCTAAAAGGTTTCTGTGATTGGTAGCATAGGCATTTCTAGAGTTGGCAACACTGAAAGCCCTTGTTCTTCTGATCTAACTCTGACAAAGATGCAATTTGAATCAAAATGCTGGCAGTTTTTGGTGACTTGTGTATCTGAGAATTCACTGTGTTGCTATTTGAGTGTGCCCAAATTGAGACTTGGAAATAGCAAGAAGCTCTTAAATGTCTTGGATAAATAGGAGCTTAGGGGTTGTTACGCTGGAGATGAGGGGGCACCTGCTTGTCTCGAAGGTGTCTTTCACTGGGACTGTATCTGTTCTTTGTATGTGGCGGCTGGACTTAGAATATCCTTGTGTAGGAAAAGATGTCCATTCTCCGAGTGCACGATGTAGCAGTCATCTGCCTAGGCAGTAAGCTGTTAACAGGGGCAGGACTTGAATGTTCAGTGCCACAGTGATGGTTATAAATTCTTACACAAACATCAGTAACTAAATAGCACTGTTTTGGAAAGTGAGCTTTACTACTGGACACAGAAACATAACAGTGGCTCTGTCACTGGACCTCCTGGCGTCTTGGTGTATTTTGAATGGGTGGCAAAATATGTACCATTTCTGTTCACCTGAAGTCTTTTCCTAGCTGCAGAGAAGCAGGCAATATTTCAGAAATCTGAACTCCAGTATGGAACTTCTACCCCCAAGCAGTCTGTTTAGGGAGCTAAAAGATAGGGTAGGGCCTGTCTGGCGGTGAGGGAGAGAATCCTGTCTTGATGTTTGTGGAGTAGCATCTGGGGCTGGGATGGGAAAAATGCATGAAGAAAAAAAGAAAAAAGATGAAGAAGACAGAAAATTGCGAAGGCTAATAAGGAGGACAGAGAATTAAAACAGATTAGAGAAGGAGGGAGGGTAGTGGGTTAAATAGGTTTGGGTTGCCTGTGTGTGGTAACATCCTAGAGCTTTGCATGCATCTGGAGAGTCTTAACATCGCTGATTTTTATCAGAATTTGTGAAGAAAGCCATAGTCTGCCTTACTGTTGTTTATTATCTTAAGTACTGGAGACTGATCTGAAGTTTTTGATTCTGTGCTGCTAACAGAATTTGTCATAGGTGATAGGTATATGTGTATTATCAGTTTCTCTTATTTAAATTCTTTTATTTAAATTCTTAAACAAGATGCAAAATACATTGAAACAACCTCTAAGTTGTCAAGTGAAGGAACTCATAAATTCCAGAATGGAGCTTGCCTCTGCTTTGTTAATTAAGTTCTCTTGCTGCACCTTCTGATACCATCTTTAATTACATGATCATATTAGTTTTTCCAAAGCTGCTTGCTTCGTGCACAGGGCAGATCTGCTAAAATGGTGAATTAGGGCTGTAAAGTGAAGGACACTTTTGCCCAGAGGAGTCTGCTGGACTTCTACCGACATGGAAAGATTTTTGTTTGAAGAAGAGTGCTGGCAAAGAGGAAAGTGGCAGGAAGTGGGCAGGTGATCAGAAGTATATGTCAGTTAAATATTCCTTGGATTGTTAGCTATGGTATTGGACAAAGTGCTTAGAGCAGGCTTTTTTCTAAATGGTGTGTAAGCATGCATCGTGTTTTCCCAGTGTTTATTGGTAGAAATGTTGAGCGCACAGAGCTGCAAGCATGTTGCCAGGAGTTGTGCATTTGAGGTATAGTGGTATCTGCTTAAGTCAGTAATGATAAAAGCACCCAGATCCTGGCTCTCTCAAGTTGGGTTCTCAAATCTACTTGCTACTTTGATCTCTGATTATTTTGGTGTGTGGGTTGTGGGTTTTTGTTTTGTTTTTGTTTTGTTTTTTCTATGCAGGAACATCAGTAATGTAGAAATAGTACAATTCACTTTCACAGGACTGTTTGAGAAGTAGCAGTGTACTGGTAGGTGCCTTCAAGTAAATGAGCACATGAAACAAGCTGTTGGGAAGGAGAATGCTTGGAAGTGTAAGGCCTGTATAAGCATGGAGGAGATAGACGGGAGAAGTGTGGTTGGAGCAGGGGGACAAGGAGTATAGACTTTGATGATATTTTCTTAGTGATTCCCTCTATTTCCAGCATTGGCTGATGCTTGTGAGCTAATTCTTACTGGTTGTGCACAATCCTCTCCAGTGGATCTCGTTCCAGGTAGTTTATAATCCAGTTTATAATCTGGAGAGTATGGAGTGCCAGCTTCATTCTGGAAGTGGTGTTACCCAAACAGATAAAGTGTGCGGGATTTATGCTGGTTATGCTGGCTTCTCCACACATGGAATGTGTTATCTGCAAAAAGGATGGGGTAGATTGTGTTAATTGTGTTGCGTGAGCGTGCTTAGCAAATGCACAGGAAATGCATTGTAAATGCTGAAGGAAGCAGGAGTAGGATGGAGGGGGGAGGCTGATCGTGCAATTGAATCTTGAATATGTGAATATATGTGTATATATACACAGGGGAGTGCATAACCAGTTTTTGCTCTTTCCTTGCCTCAGAAATCTTAAAAGTTGTACCCTGTATATTTTTGAACTCTTTTAAAATGACAAAAGTTGCTGCTACTTTTGAGACAGGCTGGATGTTTTCTGTGGTAGAAGTTTCAAGAATATAAACAGAGCACATACACAGGGAGCAGAGATGTCCACTACAGAGAAAAGATTTTCATCTTTTAAGATATGCATAGAGAAATCCCTTCTGTACTGGCAAAGAATTGCTGTATGGGATTTGGCAGCTTATGGTACAAAAAAATTCTGTTTGTTGTTGGGTGCTTTTGGTTGGGCTTTTTTTGCTGTGGTCCCAAACTGAAATAAATGCATAGTTGGTTTGCAAAAAGGAGAATAAAAGTGTAGACTTTATAAAAATAAAGAAAGGGGGGGAGGGGAGAGCTCTGTGACTTAGATACTGGTGCGTGAGGGAATAATATGTTCTCCTAAACCTCTCAAAAATCTGCAAGATATCAATCTCTGTTTCATTTTAACTTTCCCCTGCAGGTCTGCAACTACTTTGATACTCAGATGTCTAGGATATTAAATAATGGATTAAAGGAATGTCTCAATATTTGATCCTATTCTCATAGTCCTTTAATATGACATCTCAATTTATTTGATTTTGGATATATGAAGGTTTTATCTTTTATGTTGTTTGGTTTTGTTTACTTTGGTATTGATACAGATGCACCCTTCTATGTGAATATGGTGCTCTACAGATGGTTTCAACTGTTTATGACATGGTTTCTGGCAGAACACTTCTAAGTATTTGTAATTATATCTATTATTGGAAGATACCTTTTAAAAAAAATAGAGAAATAACCTGCACTTTTTTTTTTACCTGTTCAGTCTATGCAACATCAGTTAATAAGCAACTCTGAAGAGACATGGTCAGATGGCAAAAATGTCATCATGAGAAACTAAAAATGCAGTGACATGCACAAAATGTTTATTGCATAAGCTACTGTTGTGCTTATTTCAGTAGCACCTTACTCTTACTTTCAGTCACTGATCTCAAAAGTTCGATCATTATAAGCCATTATCATGAGCAAAAGTCTGAGAAGATGGTCCCGTATAACATGCTTTAAAAAATTCTATCCTCAAACTGAATTAAAAGAAGAAAAGTTTGTATTCTCTATAAATATGTTCTTTTTTGTTAGACACTGTATTTTGATGTGCACTGGTATATGTGTGGGGTTTTTTGGTTTTGTTTTCTTTTTAACAGATTTCTGTGGGCACCAAAGCTCAGGACACAGTATCAATCTCATCATGATTCTTCAACATCTGTAGCTCACCGGATGATTTAAAAAAGAAATCCAGCATGGCCTAGTTGGCTTGACCTTTGGAAATTTTATAATGTCCTCTGGAACAAGTATCAGCAGAAATAGGCAGGCTCCCAGCCTGCAGGGTGTTGACCCAGAAACATGCATGATAGTGTTTAGAACACACTGGGCACAGGTAATGTTAATTAGTTTTATTGATTGAAGTAAGCTGCATTAATACAAATTTGCTTCGTTCTTTCTTTTGGGATAATCCTGAATTGCTCAGGAACAAATGTCTTTCATGCAGAATGTAGTAGATGACACTGAACTATTTTTAAAATGCAAAGGTAATTGACCTTTCAAGGTATGGTTAGCCTTTACTAATCACACTTTGAACTCCAGATTTGCATCTAAATGGGAAGTGGTAGGACATGGTGATATCTTATTGAAGGCCTAGATGTTCTTACTGGCTCTGCTATTGATTCACTGTGACTTGCACCCTGTTGCAAACTTCTGTGCTTCCTTTCCTTGTGCTGGGTAAGTCTTGCCTATCCTTTGTAAAGTAAATTAGATGCACAGTGCAAAGCTGTGTGCACTCTTTATGATGGATAAATGTAGATTATACACTTCAGCATATTCTAAAAATTGTTTGCATGTCGTCAGGATTGTAATTGCTTTTAGGCAAAGGTGTTTTGCTCTGAGCACCATAGTATAAGGTCTTATTTGCTCCAGTAACATGAATAACAATTTAGATAAAATTGATTTCTATGCTGCTGTATTTGTTCTTCTTTGGCTATCCCAAGAAACCAGCCAGACAAATGGTGGTATTTCTGAGATGTTTCCAGAGTCAGAGGAGCCGTTGTTCAAGAGTCATCTTTTCTCACCTAACTAGTGATGCTGTCATGGTAGGGGAGCCACTGTTCCTTTATGGTTAGTGGCAATTGTCCTCCACAAAAAGGCTAAAGACAGTGGTTTTTTTGCAGACAATGAGCTTTATTGTTTGCATGCACAACAGAATGTAATTCAGGGTTAGAAGTGCTGGGATGACTATCACTACTTTATTGAAAGTTGTAAGAGTATATGGGCATCAGTGGCCATTTGGTATCATATAAAAGGTGTCAAGCAAAGAGCAGCACTGTGGGCTGCTGCTACTCTTACAGCTGCAAATCATCCCATGATACTGATACTCCTGGGCACAGTTACTCTGGCTGGAGAGCAGGCTTTTTAATTTCAGTCCTCTGTGACAAACTTGTTTCAAACATCATTGAAATTCAATTTCTGAACACTTAAGGAAGCCTGGTTTATGCCTATTTCAGAGAACCCTTGGTTTTCAGGAATAGGGTAAATGACAAATTTAAGTGCTTATTAAAAAAAAGTGAACAAAAGCATTACAGTTTTGCCTTGTACATGCCAAATGTGAAACTTTCAGATTTTGTCTGTCAAACTTTCTAAGTCTGAAAACATAAAAAGACTTAATGCTTCTTGTGTTAAAGAATTTTGATTAGTTTTTTTCCTTATAGTGATAAGTGCATGTTTTTTATGATGTATTCAACTGCATTAAAACTGATCTGCCTTTGTTTCTCTTTAGGTTCTGAAAATCTTAGAGAAGCATGATCCTTTGAAAAACACTCAGGCAAAGTATGGGGCAATCTCACCTGATGAGGCCAGCACTGTCCAGAATTATGTGGAGCACATGCTTTTCTTATTAATTGAGGAGCAAGCAAAGGATGCCTCAATGGGCCCTATTCTGGAGTTTGTGGTCTCAGAGAACATAATGGAGAAGCTTTTCCTTTGGAGCCTACGGCGAGAGTTCACCGATGAGACAAAAATTGAGCAACTCAAAATGTATGAAATGCTCGTAACCCAGTCTCATCAGCCTTTGCTGCATCACAAGCCCATTTTGAAGCCTTTGATGATGTTGCTGAGTTCCTGCTCAGGAACAACCACTCCAACAGTGGAAACAGAATTGGTTGTCCTCTTGAACCAACTCTGCTCTATAATAGCCAAAGATCCCTCCATTTTAGAACTGTTTTTCCACACTAGTGAAGACCAAGGAGCTGCCAATTTCCTCATATTTTCCCTGCTGATCCCCTTCATCCATCGAGAAGGAACAGTAGGCCAACAGGCCCGGGATGCGCTGCTTTTCATAATGTCTCTGTCTGCAGAAAACAGCCTTGTTGCAAACCACATAGCAGAAAACACGTATTTTTGCCCAGTAAGTTGTTCAATTTTGCATGGTCTTCAGTGCTAAACTAACTGTCTTTCCTGCATTCTTTCATCCTTTTCTGTTGTTTTTGGTAAAGAAGTGTCGTAACACATTTGTTTCTGCTAACAGCTATTTCACAAATGGTAATGCTGTTTAAACCATCCCTAATGCCAAACACAGTCTTGCTTCTTGTTTCCATGCCAGGGTCTTGTGCTTTTGGGCCAGCACAAGTGTTTTTACAGTCACACAGTGAATTGGATCAGGAAACTGGTGGAAGTTATTGCAGGACTTAGTGGGAGGGAAATCTGTTCTGTGTCACCGTGAGGCCCCTTTGAGATTCTGGGGCTGAAGGGAGTGAGAAAGGGGAATGAGGTGTCCTGAGGTGCTTGTTTCTGGTGGCAGCACAAGCTTAAGCTGGCTGTGCTTCCCACACCAACATCAGTTCAACAGTTCAAAAAACAAGTGCGAGAACAGTGACAGTGTTATAGAAGTGTAATAATTTTTGCAAGATAAAAGGGAGATTTTCTTGTTGTCACAAAATTGGATGTTTCCATGGCTGTCTCAGGCTAACTAGCATCTTGCTATGTTGTTCTGTGTACATAACTTGGTAACACTGTTGCATTGTTACACCTGGCAAATTGATCTAACTACATGAATAGAAAACCTTTACTTACTCCGCTCTTAAGTAAGTAATCTGATTTAACTAACAAAGCTGTCCTACTGCAGTTTTAAAGCTAAAGCAGACTGGAATAACAACACCTGCTTCTTCAGGCCTTATCACAGTCTGAGATCTGCAATGGATGTGTTCAAACCCAAATATCATTGTGTACAAAAGTTGCTCTTTTCAGTCAGTTTTTGGATGAATTCTTTTATATTCTGCATAGCTTGTGTTTTAATTTAACGAATGCCAGAAAAACAAAGTGGAGGACAGTCTAACACAGCTATTAAGGCAGAGAGCTGTAGAAGAGAGAACTCTAGAATCCCTGCCACTGCTCGACAGCTGCTCCAGCCTTAGGTTTCCATTTATTCTGAGATTTCTTTGAGCAGTAGGACAGGCTAAGTGAGACCTACAAATTCCACAACAAAACTTATAAATGGTTTCTTTTGTCCATTGTAAATATTGCATCGATTTGAGACTCCAGTTGACCTTGTTTAATAGATACTGCCAAAGAATATGGTATTGATTCTCAAACTGTCCCCAAGACAGATACCATTACTGGATCCATGCTATAACTTCCATAATTGCATTTTCCAATTCATAAAAAAAAAAAAAGAACCAGCCTTATTACACTGAAGATGAAAGCCATCTTTCAACAGCAGGGAGCCATGATTGACAATCATTCCAATTAGGAAGGCTTCTTGTCAAAATGTGCTAAAATCAGACTTTCCTGAACAGTAATGAGGTTGGCCTAAGTCTATAATAAGACTTTAATGTAATGTCACAGATTTAGCTTATTAGCACAATATCTTTTTTGAATTTAAGTTGTGATGAGCTGAAAAACAGATTTTGTTCTGATGCAGGATTTTGTAGGTGTCAGTGACATTGCTGTGTATCACTGAAATCAGTGCAAATGTTGCCTCAGGTACTCTCCAAAACAGGTCATGTGGTCCTGTGTTGATAGCAGAGACGTTTGGGTGGCACTGTGTTGATGTTATCTCTGTTTCTGGGGGTGAGTTGGCACGTAGGGTTTTCTTTACCGTGCCTTATTGCATAATATAGGCATCCTCTGGGATGGGGTCTGGCCATAAATCTCTGCTGCCTTATGTACCCAGATCAGTGTTAGATCTGTGCCAAAGTGAACCTGAAGGTTTTCTTGATACTGTTATTTGACATAACTTTGGTTAAGAGCTTTTTAAAACCTGGATTGTCCATAGATCCACACTATTCAAAACTGTAGGTGCAGAAACTATAAAGAAGGAAGGAGACAGGTTGCAGTGGGATACATCACTAACAAATGTTTTTGACATGGAATGTGTGAGCAAACTGTTAGGTAAAGTTTTCTGATTTTACACCAAATAATTGTCATGTTTTGACCTGAAAGTTTTCTGTACATGATTGCAGATATTATCTATTCAGCATTATAATAAGAAAAAAAAATGTTTCCAAAGAATTTTGAGCAGGATAACATCTCAAAGTCCCTCACAAAACTTTGTAAATACCTTGCAGCTTAGGAAAGCAGCTATTAAAGCAGGAGGAGGGATGGCTCTGCAGTGCCCTTGAAAAGTCAAGGCTGTATATAGAAAGACTATGGATGTGGGAGGAAAGAGAATTATTAAAAGGAAATAATTGTCCAGGTAGCAATTGATTATGCATTAACAACACATTATGATCACATAATGTGCCTGGGATTACAAATCATGTAGTCAGTGTCTTCTGTGAGTCAAGAGAAAGTAAGTAAATCAAGGAAACTGGTTTCTAGAGAGACTCACGGCTCAATGGTGAGAAAGAAACTGCTGGAGATGCTTGTAAAAGTAGGGCATGTAGGGCTGAGATGACAAATGCTGGAAGAATTTTAAAAGGACTGTGCTTTGCATAAAACAAAAAATAAAACAATCTTGCTTTTTCAGGATGTGAATGCATTAATTTCCTTCCCTTTCAGATTATTTTTTTTCATTAATGTTTCATTACTGATTAAAACTCTGTTCTGTTGGTAATTTCAAATGGTAACCCTATTTATACCATATACTTCCGTGAACATTTAAAAATATTTTTTATCTAAAGAGATGAAATTGCTTCCAGTGGCTTCTCTCTGTCTCAGTGCTTAAGAAACATAATTTTATAGAGCCGTTTGTGTTGTACTTCATAGCAAAAACAAGAGCTTCCTAAACCTTACAGATTTAGCAGCTACATCTATCACTTCTTACTTCAGTAAGTCTGAAAAACGAAAGAATTCAAGACATTGACTGATTGAGCGTTCACTGCACCTTTTAGTGGAGAGTAGTATGTTTTGTTCAAGGTCAGCTTCTTGTGCTTAAGGGCTAATACCCATATGAAAGAGAAACATGGATGGGACACAGCTTTGAGAATCAGATTGCATACTGAGAAGGTGCATTTGTGTTTATGAATAGCAATTTAATTTTAAGCAGACAATGGAAAATCAAGTGTGCATTAATTAAAAGTTCACCAGACAAATGAATCTCAAATTCTCTCATTGTCTGAAGCCTGGGTTTGTGAGAGTAAATGCTTGTGTGGGTTATGTCTAGGTAGTTCTATAAGAGCTTTTTTCTGAGCTCTTCTACTGTGAGAAAGAAAAAACCCCAAAGAGTTTCTGGTTACAGAAGAATGGGATTGTACAAATAAAGCTTTGCTCAATAGCTTTAGCTTCTTAGTTTTTTAACGTATGTCCAGCTTTGTCCTTTGTCTGTCTGTGTATACAGAACTGTGTATATGTCACTGTACTAAAGCAGTGAATTTCCACAGTATTCTCCCCTCCCTTTTAATATTTGACTTCCTTACCTGTGCCAGAATAAATCCATCTTCAAAATTATGTGAATTAGGAATAAAAAGTATTTAGAAAGACAATCTTTGACTGTATGGATTAACAGTTACAGTTGCTTGTGCATGTGTATGATCAAAACCTGATCACCTTGTGTGAGCCCTTGGTCTTTGATCTGGACATTGTCAACTGTTTGTTTTCTAGTGTTTTCTAGCAGATAAGAGCTGTGTTTCATCTGAGCTTTGACGGTCTAGCCCTGTAGATGCCAAGTAGCCATTTGTAAGAGGAAGTATTCTTAGAAGAGTCTGTTGAATGAAAATTAAAAAGATTTCCATCAGGCCAAATTGTAATGTTCCCATTAGAATGAGAATCATCTTAAAAAATTATTGTGAAGAGGTATGAAATCATCTCAGAAGCATAGGAGTCCTAAGTAATATTTATAAAGTTTCCAGCTTCAAATAAGTTTGATAATTAAAAGCTGCATCTGAAAATACCATACTCCAGATACATTCAGCAAAATTTAAAAACTTTTTTGGAAATACACTTTTTAAATTGTAACTAAAAATGTTCCCTTGTTCTTAAGTGATACATTCTGCATAAATCACTTATAAGGCTTACTATTACTGGAAACATTGTTTAAATAATAACCAATTTCAGAATTTTTAATTATTTTGCTTCCCTCTTCCAAATAAGAAAGGAAAAAGAGAGATTATGAACGGTTAAATTTACTTTTTTTGAAGTGGATTCATCTGAGTCGAAGTGCCTCGCAGTCAAAGTCAACATGTATCTCTGGTCTAAGTGGGGCTGAACTTCATTTTTGTTGATGGGGCACTTTCCTCCTCCATTTCTGATGTTTCATGTTTATGAGTGAAATGACTTCATACATGTGTGAGCAGTAACATTTGAATCAACAACGAAAGACAAGCTGTAGATATGTGGCACCAATGGCTGTTTCTAAAAGGGACTGAAGGAAAGTGCAAAATAAGTTTAGAACAATTTAAAAAAATATATAATTTTGGATTAAAAAAAAAAAAGAAGACAAGACAACGTGATTTTCTCCGTCACTTTCTCTGAAATGCCAGATTTTGAAAGAAGCATATTATATGGAAGGCTCTTTAAAATATTTATGTCTTTCTGCCACAGGACTTCTTTGAAAGGAAATTAAATTAATCTTTACACTTTCTTATGTTACTAAAACTAATAGGAGAAACCATTTATGGTACTGCCATTCAAGCAGATGGAAAGGTGGAAAGTTAACTTATTTCCTCTTCTGTTTCTGAAATGCAGGTGCTAGCAACAGGACTAAGTGGCCTCTATTCATCTTTGCCTACAAAGCTGGAAGAAAAAGGAGAAGAATGGCACTGTCTGATGAAAGATGACTGGCTTTTGTCACCAGCCCTTGTACAATTCATGAATTCCCTTGAATTTTGCAATGCTGTGATACAGGTAACTGAACTGAGTTAGCCTATTCTTTAGAAGTAGTAGTAAGTTGTATATCCTGCAGAAGTTTGTAAGGTATAGAGTTTATTTACTTTTAATAATGGCATGAACTATTAGACTAAAACAACCTGCTTATAAAATGAGTGCCTTGTGCTGTCTCTCCTGGTTATAAGGATGAACTAATGTATTTGTGGTTTTCAGGTGCCAAATGTTTCAAATGGAAGCTTCATATTACATTATGTAATTGGAAGGATTTTCTGTTAAAAGAAAAACCAAATGTTTATTGCATTTTAATACCACTGTTGATCCTAGAAGTAAATTGAATGCCTTTACATGTGGGAAAATGTAGGGTTTATATCTGTGTTTGTTCAAGCTCTCATAACGGTGTGCAAAAGAAAATAGTGAAAATAGTCTGGTTTTCCTGTTGGTGAGTACAACATAAAGAAAGCCTTCCAAGCAGAATTATTTAGGTCTTCTCCTAGAAATATAAATTCATTTTAGATTGGCCTGTTTTGAATCTATTTTGTTCTTCCAGGGGTTTTTTTCGGTGCTTTGTTCCCTTACTATTTTTTTCCAATTTAAATGTAAAATGAAATTTTTGTCTTCACATACTGTTTTTAAGTCTTGAATGCTCTATAGAACCCAAATCCAGTATTTCATTAAAACATGATGAAAATTCTACAGAAACTGGGGATTTGTGTTATTTGAAGAAATGTGCTGGATAGGATTGAAAATTTAGTCACATTTACTGTTAAATAAAAGATATGTTTCAATTCAATGTATGCAAAGTACATTAAAGGAACTGACTGACTATTAAAGCATTGAACAAGCAAAAATAATAGTAGCTGTCATTGTTCAAATGCACTATACAAGATTTTTAGCATGCATGTTTAAACATGAAGAGGAGACAATATTCATTTTGGTGTCTAACCAGAGTTATTCTACAGATCTGCAGGAGATCATAATTGATACCTTTATTTTAAAAAATGATATAAAGGGCACTGCAGAAAAATTAAAGAATGAATTATTTTAAAACCCCTGTTCAAATAGATGCAAAATGGTTAATGATTTCAGCTGTCATGCAGAAAGAGCAGTTTCTGACTGCTGCCTGATTGTGTCTGTATAGTCTTCAGCTGACTTGAAAGCTCAGTTTCTGTAGCAATTTTTGCTCTGTGCATGGACTGGTCTGTGTTGACCCAAAAACTTTGGCCAGAGATTAAAAAGGAACTGTGTAGCCAAGACTTCTTGCCATTTACTACTTTTTCCCTGGACCACAGCATAGGAAGGGCCACCCTTTTTCTTCCTCTTACCAAATTAAGGGTTACAAGTTAGAGGAAGTCTGGTGAGAATTGCAAGTGGTAGACTCTATTTGAGGGCACGTGTAGGCTGTGACACTCCGGTCTCAGTGAACTTCAAACATAATATATTGACTTTGAAAGCTTCTGAATGGAATTCTATTTTGCTTTTATATACATGAATTGATATGTTTTCATTGCAAAGACAAAATGAATGCTTCATTATGAAAGTAAATGTTTGGTTTCTAGTAACAGTTTGGGGGTTTTTGTTTATTTGGTTGGGTTTTTTTTAAGCTCTTAACCATCCCATTGAGTGAATTATGCAGGTTTTGTTGTAATTTCTGTTTGTTTTACAGTGGCTGGGAGAAGGGCATGTGAACAGTATGTTCTTACCGCATAGGTAGAGAGTGCTTTGGTTTACCTGCTCTTGAAGTAAAGGAAAGCGGCTGTTCTGCTTTTCTTTATTGTAGGAGGACAAGTTAACAATGGCAAATCCACCTTCAAGTGACCCTGACAAGGTTGCGGGAGCTAAATTTAGAATTTCAGCTCTTGCTTTGATACATGGCTGTACACACTTTTCTGTCCATCCATTCGTCTTTGTCAGCATGCAGGAAGATGGAAAAGCCGTGTCTCTAAGTTTGGCAGACTTACTGTAATTAAAGACGGTGTGTGTATTTCTTTGTAGAAGGAACAGTTGTTAAGAACCTGAATCATATCAAATGCTGGTGAGAAGGACAAACGAATGTGTCTTATTAAATGGGAAAGGGTTTTGGTAGTGAATAATAGCATTCTGTGCCCTGTCTTGTTTTAAATCTCACTGGAACTGTTCTGTATCTTTCTCTTCTCCACCCTCTTAGGTGGCACATCCCTTGATACGTAATCAGCTTGTGAATTACATTTACAATGGATTTTTGGTGCCAGTAATGGCTCCTGCGCTCCATAAGGTCAGTGATGTATGCAAGCATGGCACAAAATAATAACGGGCAAAAGTATTATGGAAGATCTCTGTGTAAACATACTATCAAATGTACTGTCAGTAGTGACTTCCATGCAATTCAGTAAGTTTCTAGACTAACTTTCCATTTTTTCATTCTATATGCTTTCTTAAGCAACATACAGGTATTTCAGAAAATGTTTAAAATGCTTAAGTGTAATGAAGAACCAAAATATTTGTGTTGTTCTAGACTCACATATTGTCAAAAAAGCAGTGATGTTTTAGACATTTCATCATGACAGACATGTTTCCATGAGCATTTTTTTTCTAAATGAGTATTTTTCTAAAGGAAGATGCCCACAAGGAAAATGTTTAGTCAAGAAATATTATGCTAGTCTTAGCAAAGTTGCTATTGTTTTGTAGTTCCTTGCCATATTTGGTAGAGCTATTTTCCTAAAGTAGAGTTTGGTATCAGTTTTATAATATATTAGCGTGCAATTTATGTTACTTTGAATAAAAAAAATTCCATTTTTCTTTGAATTTTAGGGTGTATCCTTTGAAAAATATGTCACCAATGTTAATGAATTATTTATTTCCTTTTTTTTTGTTAAGCTACAAGAAGCTACATTTCCAGCTGTTGCAGAATATGTCAATTATGTCAATTCCCCATCCCTGAAACAAGGCCAGGTTAGATGGGACTTTGAGCAACCTGGTGTAGTGGAAAGTGTCCCTGCCATTGGCAGGGGAGTTGGAAATAGATGATCTTTAAGGTCCCTTCCAGCCCAGGTTATCATATGGTTCTGTGATTCTATGAATTAAAAGCCTTCATTGCCCCGTGAAAGAGCACCTCTTTTGAGGAGAAAATGTAGGGACTGCTGAGGGTAAAAATTCACAAAAAACTTCCAGAAGAGAACTAATAAATTACTTTTGTAAGGTCTCCTAATTTTCACTAAGCCTACCAAGCAGAAAACATTGCAGCTGTTCTGTTTTCTGAGAGGACAGTGAAACACCGTACCCTACTTTCTTGTTCACAACTTGTTTCGGTAGCACACGCAGTTCTTCATGGTAAATAGTCACCAAGAAAGTCATAAGCAATGTAAAGTCTTTTTTAATGATTTGGCAGACCTCAAACACTTGGGAATTGGGTGAGAGTTGAAGTAAAATTTGGCTGTGATCCAGATCAAGGCTGTAGTCTGTCCTGAGGTAGTTCACCTCCTTACCTGGCAGTAATTTTTTCTATTTCTGTATCTGGACTTAATCCCTTACCAAGACTGGGAATTAGAAGTGAAAAGCCTAACCAGTTTTAGGTCAAGGTTATGGACAACAAGGGAGGTATCGGAATGGATTCTAGTCTTAGTGAGTACTATTTTATCTCTGAAGTATTCAAAACTAATCTTAGATTGTTTTGAATACTACCATGCCTCTGAAAGCCATTCTTCTTGGTCAGTAAATCTGCTAACCTGCTGTTGGGTTGATTACTTCCCTTTTGATGTTACTTAATTTAAAGATTGCTGTTCTGATTCCTTTTTTCCTTTGATGAAAATTCTGTTTATATACTCTGAAATTGGGTGAAATCATATTTCTCTTGAAAATGGGGATGTCGGCTGCTACCATAGGTGACTTTCAAAGCCTAGATCATTCTCAAACTCTCATATTCTGTTTGGTGCCTTGTTCTTCCAACAATAAACCTTTCCTTGATTAGCATTAAAATTGGCTTCTTCCTCATTAAAAATTAACTTCTTGTGTATAAACTTCAAATGCTTTTACTGGAGAAGATGGATTGCACCATCTAGTGGATCTGATACAAGGCTCTCACATCTGTGAGACCAAAACTTCATAGCAAAAGGAATTACGTAAGTCGAGGCACATTTGACCTCTTCAGTCTTTCTGTCCTGTGCTCCATGTTAATTTAACAGAAAATAAATATTTTACCTTCTTGCTTTTGGGACAGATGTCTGTGCACTATGATAATTATGCTGTAACAGCTCTTTCATACATTAAAATAATTTCTAGTTGACATTGAAAACATTAATGCTATGTGGAGGAGTGGGCTTTGAAAACTTCATCTCCCATTTGGGAACTTAATGTTGTAATTAACCTTGAGGTTAATAAAAAATTGGAAGGGGCAAAAATGAGAGGCCAGACATATAATGACAGTTTTTAAAACAGAAGTTCTTTCATTTAACACAATACTAAATGGATTTTGATTTTTTCTTTTAAACTCACTGAAGTTGGTTTAGTGTCATAAAGTCTACTTGTGGCTGAAGATTTTAGTTTTAATTCAGTCATTCAGTTTGGATTGTTCTGATTCATTCTGGCTTGAGTTCAAATACAGTGTGTAATGGAGCATGCTATAAATACCTAATTAGGGAGACAGATCAGTGAAAGGTTAAAGGGTAGTAAGAAGAGATGATGATAATTACTGGTACATCTTCCTAAGGTGTTTCTATACATCTTATTTCTAGAATTTAATGGGTGTGGAACAGCTGCTTCTGATAATTCTTGGTGATAGGGAGGGAAACAAGGGAAGAAAGGAAAGAAGAAAGTGAGGAAGGATGGAAGTCAGTCTAGACCTTGTGGGGCATACAGGTCTTAACATCCCATATTCAATCTGGCACTCATGCTTCAATCTTGATGTAAAAATTGGAAGGGAGATGAGCTTCTGGCTCTGCTCTTGAATGGCTTGAGTAGGCAGACTACTACAAACCTGGTATTTCTGTACTATATTCTAGTTTTTCTTCAAGAAGTATGTTCTGAGGAAAAAAATTGCTCTGCAGCAAGACACAGACTCACATTAATTGTTTTTGCAAAGATAGTTCCAGTCAAGAATGGGATTGGGCTAGGTAACTCCACAGGTTCCTTCCAACCCTAGCTATTCTGTGATTGAGTACTGTGACATTTTTAATCTATTTTGTCACCAGCTCCCCATCCCCATTCAGCAGTGAGCATGCATTTTTCATGATCTTTCTTTTGCTGTTGAAGCTCTTCTTCAGCTCCAACTGGGCTTTGGCTTTCCTAATCCTTTCTCTGCATACTCAGGCACTTTTTCCTATTCCTCTTGGGTCACCTTCCCATGCTCCTGTCTCTTCATGTTTTGGACTTTTTAGGAGCTCCTAATTCATCCACACAGACCTCTTATCTCCTTTCCTTGATTTTCTTCTCTTCTCCCACCTTAAAACATCTGAATGTCAAACAAGACTTCAGGTAGAAGTAGCATGAAAAAGTAGCATAAAAATTTCAGTAAGTAGAATTTCATTAAAATAGTTCAGAGTTTCAGTATGTGGTTCAAAACTTTGAGATATGCTTATGTGTGATCTTGAAATGTGTGTAACATTTACGGAACCATGTAGTAAGCTCTGCCTTTTAAAAATTTTTGCAGATCGTCTCCCTATAAATACTTAATATGTACACAGTTCACTGTGTGAATGAAAAAGTACAAGACTGTTGAGGATGGAGATGTGTTTCTATGAAAAAGTCAGGGGGTGGGGAGACCAATATATTTTTCTTGGTGTGATTTTTCTGGTTTTATCTCAGGAAGCTAGTATGGAGTTGAAAATAAGAGTTCTCTAGTTCAGGTTTTTCCCAGTTAAGGAAGTTTCAAATTGATTGGGCAAGCTAGCTAGCTTGAAATAACCTGTTTTTCACAGTGAGCTCTGCGAAGGTTATTTATGTAGCAGATTAACTGTGATGTGCTTAAATAACCCAAACATTCTGAAGCTTATGACTCCCTAACTTCATTTCTCAAAGATAAGTATCCTAAATATAGCATGTTCTTGTAGCCTAATTTATGCCTTGTCTGTCCTAGTCTTGTCACTCTGTGTGGGTTATCCCACCTACACGTGTAATGAGCGATTGACAAGTATGTTCCTATCTCCAAAGCTGCACATTGCTGAATGGGTAGTCAGAGCCCAGATTTGTATTATGTAGCTGGGAGTATGCATTAACTGGCTGTGCTGGAGAACCCTGCCTTGTCCTTTGGTTGTCTGGATGTTACTGTATTTTTTACAGAAGAGTTACCTCCCTTACTTCTGACATACGAGTTGCTTGAGACATCAAAAAAAGTGATTCAATGAAATTGTTTGGGGGAGGGGGGGAGGGAAGGCATGTCTTTGTACAAGGTCACAAATTCATTTGAAAACAGAGGGTGTAAAATGGTTTGTCTGTAAAGATACAGAACTAAAGAAAATGTTAATTTGGTAGATTTTCTCCATTATTTAATTTTTGCCCTAACTGTCTTTTATTCTTTCTGGTGTAAGTGTCTGGGATTTATAAAAATTAAGACTATCTGACAGAAACTGTTCTTAAATTAAGACTGGTAACTTTTGATGGCATGTCAGTTACAATTTGAAATTATGCAGCTCTGTATGTTCTTCCCTATGTTTTGATACTTAGGAAAAAAATACTTGTGAGAAGGTATAATTCTGTTCAGAGAATGGTACCATTAAATTCTGTGACATATTTCATTGGCTATTTCCTGCTGCACTTTCAAAACTAACATTGAGCTCTATCAATAAAATACAAGGTCTTCTGGGGCCAGATTATACAAGGGTCTAAGTAATCGAATAAGGCTAATTTTCTCCTCAGTTGAAATCTAATTGAAATCCCAGAGTGAATCCAGAATAACCCTATTGAAGTCATTTTTACTGGTTCTGCTAGAGGCTGTATTGTCTTATTTTGGTCTTTATATATTTGTTAGTAGACTGTATTTATTTACCTTATTCTTTTAGGTGGCTACAGCAATTCTGTATAAATAGAAGTGAAATCCTTTTCAGAAGGTCTTGAATATGTATATATTTTGCAATCAAAGCCATGTACTAGATAATTAGGAGCCACACTGTCGTATTTATAAAAATTATGTTTTCTTTGATACAATTCAGATTGGTTATATACGTCCTTCCACTATCAAGGCATGTGATTTCATTTTAGTTTGGCATTCAGAGAATTTGGTTGACAAAGGCAGCTATTCAGAACATCTTGAATGTTTATGTAATTTGTGGCACTTCAATTTATTGAAGAAAGCACTAAAATTTGACAAATTATATGATAAAAGCAAATTTTTAATGTCAGCATTTACTGCTCTACTACATGGCATTTAATTGCGAGCTATGATCTAATTATTTTTATACTTGGAAGGCTTGTTTTAGTCTGAATAGGCTTGGTTTAGTCTGAATAATGGAAAATTGTACCAGCTTTTTAGTGTAAAACATTGCTGTTGGCCAAGTGAACAGAATTGCTCGGCGGAGGTGCTGGTGTGGTCCTGTCAAATAAGCTCTGTCAAATGGACCTCAAGTCTACTGCACACTAACCCATCCAAACAAAAGCCTCTGACATGGTGTGCTACTGTGATAATTCAATAATACTTGCTTGATGATTCCACAGCTCAGCTAGGGGGAAATGACCTGTAAATTACACTCTACAGATTAGAAGGAGCATCTTTATAAATATCCTACAAGACTGTCAGTTCCCATTTAGGATAATACCATCCTTCACCTTACTGAAAAGTGTTTGGACAGCTGCTGTAAAAACGTGTAAACCAAGTGTCACTGGAAAACTTTGAATAGTCTTGTGCTTTGCAGAAGCCCATTAATAGCTACAAAATTTAATTTTACCAGCTGTGGTGTGGATATAGGTAAAGATGCCTTTCCCTCCTTGCTTCAGACACACAGTTCAATTGAATTTTAACTTGGTATAAACTGAGGCAGTTTATAAATGTAAGCTGAAGGAAGCTGAAACAGTTTGGGTTTTCTGGTTCCCCCAGTGGGCAAACGTCCTCTGTCCCCAGTCCTGCTTGTCTCTCTCTTTTGCCAGGACAGCTGTTCATACTTGAAACTAATTGAGGTTAAAACTCACCTTTACTTCTGGATAGTTTTAATCTGAATCAATTTCCTGATCTAATTCATTGTGCACCACAGTGAGGCATGAACCCTTCTGCCTGTATAAGCAGGGGGCAAGAAGTTGAAAATTAATAGAAGAGACTGGAAATGGTTGGATTTTTTTTATCAGTGAGGTGAACTTATTCAGGTTAAAACTGCTTGTGGATAGATCTAGAGGATAAATTCAAATAAGAACATTTGTGGTCTTTTTGTGGGCAATACGAAGTCCTTGTAAGAAGGGATATGTGATGGAAAGGAGGAATCATGTAGGCATATTCCTGTAAGTGAGCATGAAGCTGTAAATTAGAAAATATATTGTGTGATTCCCGAGGGAAAATGGCCAGTAGTAAAGAATCCATGCAATTGGTCTAACACAGTGAGTGTAATATATTAAACTGAACTCACAATGACAGTAATTTCTAGCTCTTTGCTATTACTTGGCAGAGTAACTTGTGAAAGCTGGATCTCTTTACAGTGTTCTGCCTTACCATCTAATCACTCATCAGAGGAGGCGAGAAAAGACTTGCTAAAAATTATTACATAATTATAGAAGGGTATTACATAGCTAAAAGTGGCTTTCTCTTTTCCATAATCTCCAGTCAAGTATCTGTCTGGCTATGAAGACTCTCAGCTAGTTTTTTTGTTGCAGTTTATGTCTAAAAAGAGGTCTGTAACAGCTGATTTTGTATAGAAAAACATGTGGATGAGGCTTTTTTAATGGTATTTTTAGATAGACACTTCATATGCATATTGAAAAAGAAATCCAGCAGCTTTTAATTGTTACGTTTTTGGATAGTCAAAAATGGTAGAGTAGTGGTCTGATTATTGCAATGGACATGAAATTTTTGTTATTTTTTAAAGTTTTTAATCCTATAGTTTTATTTTAACAGCAGAGATAGGTCTGGTCTCTGCCATTAGCAGAAAGGTTCTAATGCAAGGGATGCTACTGGTGGGTTTCTATTTTTGCTCTTGGGGAAGTGGTGGATTTTCGTATTGCTGAAATACCTTTATCAAAAAGGTATTATCATAACATAGCTTGAAATTTAATTACTTAACAAAGGGCTTTTCTAGAAAACTACCATGATTTGATTTTATTAGTCTCCCTTTGTTTTGGTATTTTTCTTGACATCTGAATTATCAAAGGTGAAGAATTTTTAAATTAAATATCAGATTTGTGTAAGTTTTGGCTTACTATTTATCATCTTTTCAAAGATGTTCAGTTCTGAGGACTAGTAGCTAAAAGCTTCCTTGGACAAATGATACTGTAATCAATGTTTACAATAACAGTTTTTGTAAAACTGCCTCAGGATTTGACTGTAGTGGACATACGTGACGTGGGTAGTACCTGTTTAGTTCTCTGGGAACGTTTGTTCTTCTGTTGTTTATCTGAGTACTGATTTGAATGTATTAGAAATGATTTCCCTCTTCCCCCAAATCTGTCTCATGAGACATTTGTTTAAGAAGAGACAGCCAGCAGGTAGTCTGAATGAAGCTTAATAGCATGGCTTTGGTATCATAGAAAACAGAGATCTTCAATAATAACTGCACAAATTGAACCAGTCTCACTTTCAGCACTCCATGTTTTATGTATGATGCAGTCTGTAGAGAAGGTGTGCAGAGTTAAAAGGATTTTTGCCAGGGCTGGGTTTAACCTCATCTAACTGATTTCTCCAGCGTCCTTCTCTAGTTAATTGCAAAAAGAGTCAGTTCTCCAGAGGCTCAATCAGAGCAGACTAATGTATCCCATAGAGTAAAAAGAAGATTAGCCTCCTGGAGTTAAAATTGGCTTTCTTGAATACTTCTCTAGGTGCCTTGAATCTTCAGAAGTTACGCTCACCGTCAGGTATGCTAAAAGGGAAAAGTAAACCCAGAATGCAAGGTGGCAAAATAAGATATAATTGTAAAAGCACAGGCATCTGCTTGCCAGGTTAATCGATCTTTTTCCCTAAGCTGCATACCTGGCATTTAAATGCCCCAAAGCAATATTTTTGTTTGATTTGCCCTGGCAAGGAAACAGAAGGTTGGTCTCCTTGCTGGTTTGTAGGGACAAGTTGCACACAAAGGCACGCTGAGAGAACACTAGAACTTCTAGAACACTATAGCATTAAAGTTGCTTGTGCAACTTTAACTTACCTGCTTTGAGTGTTGCACAGTGACCCTGCAAAATAGATCCTAGCTCCATTTCTTGAGGAAATTTGAAGGAGTGTTGTGGATAAGGCAGTGCGTTTTCACTGAAAATTGAAAAAGATTCTGATAAATCCATTTAAATCTTGACAAAACGTAGTCATCTTCTCTCTTTCTTGGAAAATGGTTACTCAGATTCACCAGCTTTTTTCCCAAGAAGAAATAAAAATTAAGTATAATGTGATACCCTTCACAAAACCCCCTCATTTCAGAAAATTAAGATTTAACAAGATTATAAGTAACTCCTTTGTGAACTGTTAGGGCTTCATTAATCATTGGTTGGTTCTTCTAGCTCTGCTTAGTGGTATCAGTGAAGTGTTGGCTATTAAACATGATTTCGTTTTTGTCTAGTGCCCAAGCTGTTAGGAGCACTGAATACGCTCTCAAAATGTAACATTTCTTTTCCAAACTGCTCTCCAGCTGGCTTTCTTCTGCTGCTGCTCTTTGTTTCATTCATGATATGCACTTTGAAAAGCATGTGGGTTTCTCTCACTGATAGAAATGTAGGATGAGTTGTCCAAAGAGTGTGGGTTTTAGAAAAGGGTCACTGCCCTTGTGAATCTGCTGGCTTTTCTTTCTTTCATGTACAGCTGCAGTATTTGATACAAGTACATTCTGTCAGCAAACATTGGTGAAACTTGCAGCTAAGAATGTGCTTCCTTTACCCCATAAAGGATGAAGAAGTGACATGAAGACATAACGATGTATTACTTCTGTCTGGCCTTTCCTTGGCAGAGAGTTTAAACTTGTCCATGAACTGTATGGTGTCATAATGATGTCACATGATGGATTTCTTGGGCTTTGAGTTTTACCACTCACTGCTATAAAAAAAAAGAAAAAGAAAAAAAAAAGGAAAAAAAAGGCAAGAAAAGCCATCTCTTAGGACAACAGACACCAACTTTCACCAGAAAGCTATTCCTTTTTATAACACAAGTCCCCAAACCTATTGCAAGAAAAAAAAATTCTGATTGGAGCTGGGCTGCTTCTGTTTCCTGATGAAAAATTTGACTGTTGCTACTTTGCTGCTGCTTTGTTTCTAATGCCAAAATGAGCTAGTATCCCACTGTATTAATGATGGTGTAGCTGAGTATTAGAATAAAGCCTCAGACTGAGAGTGATTCAATGACCTGAGCTTTAGAGCTTCTCTCTCCATAAGGTCTGCAGGCTGCATACCCCATTCCTATGTTCTGTGTAACCACCCAGAAGCAGCTTGTGATCTTAAATGCTTTAAAGAGAATGTTTGCATCATGACATTGCTGTGTACATGGCTAACGTGCAGCATAATGGAACAGGGATTTTAATATTTACAGCGTGTTACGTAAATGTTGCCCTTCTGAGTATTTTCTAAATCCTCTTAGGTCTTAAGTGACAACATTGATTTTTTTTTTTTAAATAAAATCAGTCTTTTCATTTATCCAGCTAAGTTTGGTAAACAAAAAATGTTTAATACTTCCTTTCATATAGACAGATTCTTGTATTTAAGGGTTTATCTTTGTGCACCTAAGCTTATTAGATTCCTGGGTAACTATTTAAAAAATGCTGACTTTGCAAGAGCAATACATGGTGCAGAGGTGGGCTTTGGAATTTTCTGTGCTTTGCCAGTGTATTCTGTGAATAGATAATCTCCAAGGGATTGCAATAAGCAGAGCGGCGTGGGTTATGGTATGCAAATGTCACATGGATCAGGAATTCTATTTTGATCTACTAATAGTCAGTAGTGAAGATTCTGGGTTGGGCTTTATGTGTGAATATATTTGCATATATACACCTTTTAAAAATTGAGTAAAATGAGAAATTGTGCTGTGGCAAATTAAAAAGAAGGAAAATTATGACAAAATTCTGGACATCTATGGGAATTTTCTCTTTAAAGCTTCACAACCATGACTTCGTACTGTGCTTTGATTCTGCTCTGACATTTATTTTTAATTAAGTAGTAGGTGCAGACATTCACAACATCTGAAAATGCTTCTAAGGGACAACAGAAGTTTGATGCAAAGGAGATGACATGGGCAGAAAGGTGGTGGGGATCTTCTAGCATGATTTGGTCCTTTGATTTTCACTGTATGTGAGAGCTAGGGTGTCAGTTTGAGGGACGATGTTTTTTCCTGGGGTTGCAAGACAGGTAAGAAATGGGTTCAAAATGCTTGCAAGGCAAATTTAACAGTGAAGACTCAGTGTTTTTGTGGCAGTGTTATGGATGGAGAGCTTTGCCAGATATACAGTCACAGAGGATGGATGGATGGATGAATATTTTGTGTGTGCAGTATGTTTGCATTTCCATTACTTTTGCTTACAGGTGACCGTGGAGGAAGTGATGACTACTACTGCATACCTGGATCTCTTCTTGCGCAGCGTTTCGGAACCAGCCCTCCTCAAGATTTTCCTCCGCTTTATTTTGCTGCACCGACATGAGAATGTGCATATCCTGGATACACTTACCAGCAGGATCAACACACCATTCCGGGTAAGACAAGCAGAAAGGAAGTTCAGGTACTCAGCACGGATATAGGTTCAATATTTAAATGGGAGGTTTTGTATATTACAGTTGGGTACTTGTTTAGCTAGGAATTTTCTCCACTCTACCCAATGGTGTGATTTCTCCACCCTCGAAATTTTTTGTGTGTGTGTTATGACATTTAGCAACCACTTTACAAAGCTGATAAACCTGTGAGGTGGTTTCACACATTTAGGAAATGGGATAGAGGTAATGAGAGCCTCTGGAAGTCTGAATCCTGTTAGAAGATAACAGGTAAATTTGGAAGCACTTTTATTCTGAACAGTGCTGGATTGATGCTATCATAGATAACTCTCCCTGGGACTTACAAATATACTTGTGGTGAGGAGCATTTTTGATCTTTGGAGTTTTGCCAAGCAACAAGCATTTTCAAATAGTCCATCTGGGGAAACAATGGGAGCCCCTCTAAGGATGTCTCCAAATGGATCCCAGTTGTTAATTCTGATATCACTGATGTATTTCTCAGGAATCTATAGTCTGTATTATTGTAGTGTGCTTACTTACCTATGATGTTGCCTGCTTTATTTGATTAAAAGAGCACTCTTCCTTGCTCAAATGATGAGGCTGCTGCTTCCTTCTCTTTGCCCTCACTCCCTTGTGCAGTAGAGTTTATCCCAGATTTGTGCTGAGCCCCTTGTCAGCCTAGGCACAGTCCACCACCGTGGCTTGAGAGCTGCCAGCCAGAGACAGTAGTTACCTTTGTCAGCAGTTGGATCTTCTATATGAGAAAATGACTACTTGTTGCACTGGACTACCCTTCTGAGCCTTGACTGGCAGCCTTGGCTGACTCTTGGGTGATGCACAGCTTCATGGATGAAATTAAGAATACTGTTTTAGTATAAGTGAATGCTTAGAATGTGCAATAATGTTTTAGAGAAGCCAGAACACCAGCATATGCATTAAATTTGTGTATTAGGGACAGTAGCTTCACCTGAAAATTGTTTTGAAATGTAAGTGCGTGCAAATATCGATATATGCTGCTGTTAGTGCGTCTCTAAAATGGATTAACTCTGAAAACTGAAACAGTTCTGTCAACAAAAATGCAAATCCTGTTGTCTCTGCTAATCATTAATTACTGTTCCATAGGCAAACGAGATGGGAATTGTAAAGAATTCTGCAGCCCTGAGCAACTCAGGATCTCAGCCAAAATGGTTCTGTGATGCTAAAGGAGTTTTCTGCAGTATAGCTCAGCCAAGTGCAAACATAGCACAAAATCTGTGTACATTACTATTGATGAAAATACTGATTAATAATTCACAGAGTTAAACTTATTTACAGACAGGTGCCTGAAAGGACTTGTAGAAATTCTATCCTCTTTGTTTCTTGAGCGTATTTTAGATCTTATCTTTTTATGCAATACAAAAATAGACTTAGATTTATTTGTTCAGAAGATTGCAGATTTGCAAATGGTTGCAAAGACTAATGATTACTGTTTTCCAGTAAACTGAAATTTCTTAAATACAGGATAATTTGAGGCAGCGGCAGGTGTTTTTGAACTTTCATGGCATGAAGAAAAGTTGTACTTGACTCCCTGTAAATTTCACAGAGGAAAGGAGATTTCCTGTTTTTCTCATATGTCCCTCCCCCAGTTGAAACACACCTTTCATGCAAGAATCTGACTTCTTCCAAAGGCTTGTTGTGAAGCTCTTCAACCGTTCAGCTTCTTAAAGTGCTGAATAATTCCTTATCCCTAAAGCAATAATTCCTTATCCCTAAAGCAACAGAAACCTGAGGTGATTTATAACTTTTTTTCAGAAAAGACCTTTAGTTGGTTCAAATTCTGTGTCAGAGGTAAAAACTAAAACACTGTATTGGAAGTTACAAGGTTCAGTTCATGCTAAGTCAACTTAAATTAATAAATTTGAATAATATTTAAGACTGCTTCTTTTAATAGCTTATTTGAAGGAAAATTCTGGATTGTATTCTGTTACAATATAACATATTACATGTATAGCTCTAGACAACTTGAAAAAACGATCTCATGGGGTGCTGACAAAATGAAATATCATTCTAAGAGTGTCTTATAAATCATAATGTTCTGGCAGAGCCATTTTGTAATGTAGGATGCAGGGAAGATTGGAAAGATACAATTTCCAGATCAAAAGCTGACAGTGTTTATCATTTTCCAGCTCTGTGTGGTCTCCTTGGCGTTATTCAGAACGCTTATTGGCTTGCATTGTGAAGATGTGATGTTACAGCTAGTTTTAAGGTAAAGCCCAAACTCCTTTTCCCATTCTTCGTCTTAACTCTGGGATGTATGGTCTCTGTCTGTGGATGCAGAGCTGTGTGGGAGTTCTCCAAGAGAGCAGAAATCCAAGTAACTACAGAGATAAGAGTATTTACGGTCCTGACAACAGTCTACCAGACCTGACAAAGTTTGATTTACATCCTGAGATCTCCAGAGCAAGAGATTTTTCTTGTGATTTATTTCTATAAAAGTGAGAGAAGCTAAGAATGTATTTATCACCTCCAAACTCCTTATTCCCTGCTTCTAAATGCATGATTTTTCTCTCCTGCATGTTTTCTCTAGTGTATTATGCACTGTGATACAGACCTATATACTGTTTGCAGCTTCCACCCTTCTTGTTGTTTTCCACCTCTTTGATTCCTCTTTTGAAGAGAATGCTTCAGGTTCCTGAACTATTTTAGGTAGATTGTTAAGTGATGTACTAAATGCAGTGACTATTTTTGTTTTAACTTGTGATTCTAGACATTGCTTCAAAATACTTATAATTTTGGTGTGTTTATTAGATGAGAACTGGTTATTTATTTGGAAATATTGGTGTAACTGACTTGGGCGTTTAGCATTGAAGATCACATGAATGTTCCAGATACTGTCTGTCCCTCTACACACAAGCTTTAGGGTGGAATTTCCTATCGATCTGGCAGTTGTGCCTGGAAATACTGCTAGGATCTCTGTGAACACTCGTACATCACCACTCTAGCATTAGAGTGCTGTGGATGCTCTTTTTGTTTATTTAGGGAATCCTTTAGAATTTATTTGCATTTTAAATGGCAAATCATTGGTTCAGTTAACACTGGGGCTCTTACAAAAGTGCTTTTAAAAAGTAAAACAAAAGTGCTCTAAAGAAGTTCAACACGAGACTGTGCTTTCTCTGTTCCTTAGCTTCCTCTAGCTTCTTCCCTCCTCTGCCTAAGAGCTCAGTCTTGATCTACTGCAGTAAAACACTTGGATGACCCTTCCCTCTTTTTTTTTTTCTGGCTGCTTGCATGACAAACTGCCTGTCTCTGGATTTCCCAGGAAAACAAATAAATTGAGGATTCTGAGACAGAATGCATTCATAGTGGGACCAGACCTTTGACATCTGCCCATCCCACACTCCCTCCATACTTTCTTACAAAAGGTCTGCTCTGACCTGCAAAGGATTCCCTGTTCTGATGCAACTGGTCTCCTATTTCTACTCGTCTTGACAGCTCCTCATCAAACCAAGCATCACAATATAAAGAGTCATGGTTTCATGCTCTTTAGAGGTTTAGAAAATGTATCACTGTAAATATCATTATTGCTGTTTCTTTTCATTTGAGAAGGCAGGAAGGTGGGAAGGGAATTTTGTATGCTGTTGCTTTCTCTAACATGAAGGGATGATCAGTAATGCTGGGCACTGCTGTTTCAGGTATCTGATCCCGTGCAACCACATGATGCTGAGCCAGCGACGCGCTGTGAAAGAGAGAGACTGTTACTCTGTATCTGCTGCAAAACTGCTGGCCCTGACGCCTCTCTGCTGCTCCACTGGAATCACTTTGACACTTGAAAGCCAAGGAAAAGATTATATTCTCTGGACAAAAACAGCACAAACTAAAGGTAATTTGTGCTCAGGGGAAGACCAAATCATTAACTGAGTTTGATCTGGTAGCACCCTGTTGGAGGAACGGGGAAAGAATAGGAGGGGAAGGAAACATGGTGGGCAACAGTAAACTGGGCAAACCTGGACTAGAAAGTTTGTTTAGTTCCTTCCATATGTCCAGGTCAATCGAAACCTTATTTTAACAGCTATCCAGCTTGAATATGTATTCATGAAAATAGTGTACAGATACATGGCAGCAGCTCTGGCTGCTTCAGAGTGGTTGCTGCATTGAGGTTTGAACGCAGGGTGCTCTCTCAGAAATCTTAAGTTACAGCTCTGTCTTTGCAATAGGAAGAAGTTGTGTGTTTATGAGCAAATCTCAATCGTTATGCTTTGGTCTTCTTGCCTTATTGGCTGGTTAGGGTTAAAGACTCTACCTGCACTGTCTTAGTGGATTCCTTCCTGGAGAAAATTTGATATACTGCTCATGATACGAGTCATCTTCTTTACTTCCAGATCCTGGTAGGCGCTCTTCTGAATCTGCTTGCATTGTGGAATATGGAAGGGCTGTGGACATCAGCTACTTGCAGTACCTGGGGGAAGCTCAAGAAGCCATCATCCAGTGCTTGAAAGATTGTAAGGTTTGGTCTGCCTTGTATGATGGAGTAAATCCTGATCCAGACACCTTTATCCAGACACTTGCGGAGGAGAACAGTACAGATGTGGAACACCCCATGTTTCGGCTTCAGCAAAGGACACCTAGCACATGTAGCTCTGTTCAAGCAACTCCATTCAGTGAGAAGATGCAGCTGGAGCTAGAATGGGACGATAGCTATGACACAGGGATTTCTCCTGGTTCTAATGTGAGCTCACCACAGCCGTATGATGATCTGGGAAGCACAGAAATGCAGCCACCTGCAGAGCCACCAAAACACATTCAAGAAATGAAAAAAAATGCCATTATGCTCATCAAAGGCTCTTACATAGAGGAGTCAGACTTTCAGGATGATGTTATGGTTTACAGGTTATGTGCCCAGAAGGATACTCAAGATGATGACAGCTCCAAGGAGAAAGCTTTAAATGTAGCCAGAGAACACAAGGTCCCGAGCCAGACAGTAGTCAATGGGTCTCTTGCAAAGACCCAGCTGGAAATGGACTTGGATGAGCACAGTAAGAGAAATTCAAGCTCAACTAAAGGTGTAATGAGAGAACAAATAAATGAGAAAATGACTGAGGTTGATCCACAGCCAGACTTAGAGTTGAAGACTTCTTCTCAGGAGGCAGATTGTAACTTAAGTGTAAAACTACTGAGCACAGATGGTGAGGATTTCATTGCACAGTATGACAGAATTATTAAGGAACTGGATCCAAACAGTGCAAGCTTGGAGGAGCAGAAGTTGGATACTCCTGACCCTCTCTCTCCAGCAGAAGAAGAGGAGGACTTTGAGAATTTCTCAGCAGATACCCCTTCTGCAGAGAGCATATCATCTCCCTTTGGACCAAAGGAGGATGTCTCTCCCAAGCACTCTCCAAGGAGCCAGAGTGCTCCATTTACAGGTGGAATGTCCTCTTAATTACATATATAACAAATATAGGAAGGCATGGGGATTAAAAGTGGCCAAATGAGATCACGCTGTGTGGCACACAACACAAGCACAGAGCAAGGAAGAGTC
This sequence comes from Lycocorax pyrrhopterus obiensis, assembly GCA_014706295.1. Taxonomy (NCBI): domain Eukaryota; kingdom Metazoa; phylum Chordata; class Aves; order Passeriformes; family Paradisaeidae; genus Lycocorax; species Lycocorax pyrrhopterus. Next base: position 44,924,516 of record JACSVZ010000006.1, on the reverse strand, counting down.
ATAGCACTAAACAGGGTATAGCCCAAATAGCTGAAACCACTCCAAGGAGAGTGAGAGATCCAATGTGAAAATACAGTAGAGTCATCAGTGTGGTGAAAACAAATGGTAGTGTTTCAGGGGTTTATTTCTGGCTGCTTTTTCTTGGTAATTGTTTAAAACATTGAGCAGGGGTTACATTGTTTGTATGTGAGAGCTCTGTCACTCCAGAGGAAGCTTTTGCAGTTGAAAGGTGTTCAGAGTAGCTGTTTTAATATACAGAGCCCAGGTAAATAATTTGTTTTTCTGGCGACTTTCATCTCTGATGGGATGAATGCAACATCATGGTGCCATTTTTCCTCTCTCTGCTATTCCACATTGTAGCACGAGGTGTCAGCACTGGTGCCATGTCTGTACATGCCTGTCTCCATGCTCTCCCTGGCATCCTGTTCTCCAGTGTCAGGTCTGCCCTCGCTGTTGGCATGCTTTCTGTCTAGTGCCAGGCAGCAGTTTAAGATTGGTCTCTGCTGACTGTCCAAGCTATTCAGGAATGACATTACTACTGGAGGTCAGAGTGGGCTTTTGATCTGTATTTGTACAGCTCCTTGCACTGCAGGCTCCTGGTCTTTAATTACGTCTCCTAGATACCGGAGTAATGCAAATAATAAAAAATAATCGTGTACTAGGTCTCCTCACCCAACACAAAACCTCTGTAAGATGGCTTCTCATTTATTTGGAGGGGGAGAACATGTGTGTTCATTGAAAAGCAGCCCTTTCTGGTCAGCTGTGGCCAAAATGCTTGGCACTGTTCCTTAATTGAAAAATCTACTCTGTTTTTCAACTAATTTGCTATTTTTGCTGTGGTGGCAATTTCCTTGTACCAGAAGCTAATTGCATCCAAATCTCTGTTTCCCATTATTTGCTGTCAAATGTAGCTCAAAAATGTTTTCTCTGTCTCTTGTTCTTTGTCTGGTCCCTCTCTCCATTTGTTCCTTTTGAAATACCCACCCCTTGCCCAAACCCACAAAAACCCCAAAACTGAGGAAAATTAAAACAAAAAGCTAAATACAGTAAGCCTCGATGTTTGCTACCCATCTACAGTGTGTTTTACTCTTAGACTCCTTACGTTGCTTTAATGGAGATCTTAGTGATTGCATGTGAGGAGGTACTCGTAACAACACCTTGGAAATGTTGGAATCGCAGGCCCTTTCAAAGGCAGCGACCTGGTCTATTGGAAGGTGTTCCTGCCCAGAGCAGGGAGCTTGGAACTAGATGGTCTTTGAGGTCCCTTCCAACCCACACCATTCTATGATTCTTTATCTAATTTGCGATGCTGTATTATGTTTGTAGATGTGTTTGATAGCGGTTTTTGGTTGCTTTTACTGTTTTGGGATGGGCCTCTCTCTGCAGAATCAAATAACCTGACAGAAGTTTCCTACAGCCAGTAAGTGTCAGCAATGCAAAGGTGCTCTCTTCAGGCCTATGGATCTGTGAAGAAAATGTCCTCTCAGTGTCTTATATCCACTGTAAAAGCATTAAACACTCTCCTTCCTATTTTTACCTGTGGTGTTCAGGAACAGAAATTTATTTTACTCCCTCCCTCTTCATGTATCGGTGCTTGACTTCATAGCCATGAAAGGAGTAATTTTTTGACTTCTCGTCTAGTTACCCTGTTTCTTACAAGGCTTCTAAACTCTGCTTACATCCTCTGATTCTCATTTCAATAAATTCTTGGGGGTAGAAGTCATGCTGTCACTGAGAATTTTTTTAATGTATTTGGTAACCTCACTTGCAGTGGCAAGCAGCACTTGTTACAAGTACCTAGCTTCAGGTTTACCTACTTAGCTTTGAAATGTTACCTAGAGAAGAGAAACAGTGACATATCTCAGCTCCTTCTGCCGTCCCTTTTGATACAGTAGGGCTCCCCTCGGGAGCTGTGTGAAAATGTCACCATGAACAGAATAGGTTACGCTGGGACAGAAGAAACTGTATCTCAGCAGAAGGGTTTGGGGCTGCTCCACTGAATACCTGGGCTCTGATGGCTGTCGTGGTGGTTGAAAGGCAGCAGCCACATAAAGCCTTGTCAACACTGGCCCTCCCACCTTTCCTCTTGCGAGTGGAGCTGGTGCCAGCATTAGCCCTGAGAGATGAGTCTGGAAGGAGTGCTTGCTTTGTACTCACAGTTGCTGTAAAGCATGACAGATTCCAACCTTTAGTGGAGCTCTGTTAAGTGGAATGGCAACAGGGGCACTCCTCATTTGATCCTTCCTTTTGCACTGGCCCAGAACTGCCTTAGCCTCTGCTGCAGTTTCCAGCAGGTGCTGGGCTGCACTGTGCCCGGCCAGCTCAGATGGTAGCCATGTGCAAGCTGAGGGGAGCTGGAATGGGGTTGGATTATGGCCACCTACTTGACCCTAGAAATGCCTATGGCATGCATCTTTTGCCAGGTTCGAGGGTGGGATATTCTAAGTTAGCAGTGCTAATCATCCAGGGATTCTTCTGCATGCTTTTCCTAGCTCTTACAGAACTGGAATAATGTAGTGGGACTGTAGGTGGGGACAAGGGACATTTCTAAGACTTTACTTGTGATAGGTCGCTCATACTGGCTGCCTCAAGCATCTCCCCAGCTGTGTGGTCTAATAGCCTAGTATTTGGGTGAAGTTGTTCTCAGCCTTGCAAAGGTTTCTTGAGCTGGAGCACTAAGGGTTTATGTACTTCATGGTAAATGCTTGTGTATTTCAGTGGCTGTCCTTCAGCATGAATACACAAACTAAAGCTATTATTTATTGGTGACATTTATATGATAACGCCTATGTCTACCAGCAATTATGCTTATAAATCTATTTTAATGTCTTCCCTGCTTTGTGTGACTGTTGCTGTACTGAAAGTGCCTTTTCTTGTGATGGGAACTATCACAGCTTGGTTTTTATGTTTAGAATAGCATTTTCCTATTTTCTTTAAACCACCAGTCTTTTGATAAGACAAGAAAGCTAGCGGTAATTTACTTTGCGCAGTCCTTACATAGAAATAAGGCACAGGAAGAGTAAAAAGAGCAGATTCTATTTGCATTAGAACTAGTAGTACCATTCCAATTTATTCAAGGGGAATAGAGTGGTAGACTGTAATGTCCTAGGCTAAATCCTTATTGGCACATGCAAAGTGGAATAGTCACATGTGTTAAATATGCTGTTAATGTAAACTGATTGGCTAGGTAGCACGTGCTGCTAATCACAAAAGCTTTTAACACCTCTGTTAAGTCTGCTTTTCTGTTCAGCTACAGTTTGAGTTTTCTCCCTGTTGTCTTTAATTAGCGTGTGGGAGGGATAATTTGGTTGGTTGTGGTGGTCAAAATTCCTTTTAAATGCCTTTTTCCCAGATCTTAGGGTTTTTCTTCTGTGGAAACAAAAGCATTGGGTCCTTCTTATTTTCTTGCAGGACCATTCATCAGCGTGGTGTTGTCGAAGCTGGAGAACATGCTGGAGAATTCCTTGCATGTAAATTTGCTGCTTATTGGGATTATTACTCAGCTGGCAAGTTATCCACAGCCGCTTCTTCGCTCCTTTCTGCTCAACACCAACATGGTGTTTCAACCTAGCGTGCGCTCACTGTATCAGGTATTTACCATAGGTGTTAGCCATGCCTACTGGAGCAGTGTCTTTAGTGTCTCTTTAAACCTTACATTAGCTCCTTTTTGTTTCTCATGTAGCTTCCCTACCTGTCTAAGAGCTTCTTATTTCATTTCCATGTTTTAATTACATTTGTGCAAAGAACTGGAAACTCTGTATGACCGTAGCTTTTGTCAGAACTCTATTTTAATGCAGGTAGAGAAAGCCTGAATATTCAGTCTGTGGCTGTACTGGGAGCAAAGGAGGAAGAAGTAATTGTTACTGTTGTTTTGGCAGGTGCTGGCGTCTGTGAAAAATAAGATTGAACATTTTGCTTCTGTTGAAAAAGACTTTCCAGGTCTTCTCTTGGAGGCCCAACAGTACCTGCTTTTTCGTGTGGACATGTCTGATGCTGCGGAAGAATTGCTCACCAAAGGTAAGTGTTAGCCACGCTCAGAGGAGGGCTGGATGGAATGACTTACCAACTACCCCTCTCCTTTTCTTCAGATGATTAAAAGAAGGTGTGGTGCATTGTGAATATTATCAGCCAGATGTATCTTTTTGACTTTAAACTGATGATGCCCAGTAGACCACAGTGTATGGGTCTATTTGGATATTCTTTGCTTTTTAGAAGCTTTTACTTGTTATATAAAATGTCTGTTTAAAGAAGTAACAAAATCATTTCTTGGCTTGCTGTCAGTAAACAAACTCGCTTTCAAAGCATGAGGTGAGGTGGCATATGTGCAGGATTTCATTTTATTTTTAGCTTGACCTTCAGCTAGTCATTGGTTCTTTTTCGATAAATGTTAGAGAGGACAGAAGTCCAGGATGAATTGGTTTCTGCAACAATTGAATAAGGCTTGGTATCATGATTTGGGCTACCACTGAAAGAGATAAGACACTGAAAGTTTTCTGGCTAGTGTCTTTCTTGTATGACAAACAAAGCGAAGCAAACAGAAGAAACTAAAAGTTGTGTGTCTGTGGGGAATTAGACAGGTATCATCCCACCAAGCCAGCTTTGCAGGGGGCTCTGTAACATCTGCTGCTTCTCAAGCACAGTGCACACTGCATCTGTCTTTACAGTTACCCATATTTATTTATACCACTGTGGGGCAAGCTTGTAAAAATAAACAAAATGAAGTCTTAGCTTCTAACTAAGAACCTTTCAGACACAGCCAGGCAACGGGTAGAGTTGAAGCCCTGCTGTGAGGACGTGCTTGCTCTCAGCTTGCTGCTGAGTGGGCAGTGTTGGATGCAGGCTTCCCTTAAAAGCCAACTTCCCACATGATGGGAATGTGTCAAATTTGGTGAGTCATTAAGAGCTGACTCCGCAAGAGGGTTCAAGAGAGACTGCATTTACAGGTGTGTGCTTACTCATCATTGGGAGTCATTAATAATCACCCACTCTGCCCACACTTCTGTGAAGATGTTGATCCTTTTCTTGGATTTCCAGAGGTGTGGAAATCAGGATTCTTTATGTACCATTTTAATTGTGTTTTCATTTTTCAAGGCTCTGAAGAATAATCTATCTAGTTTCTAGTGAGCATAGTATGTGTTTCTAAGGTTTGCAGTACATCTGGTCTGTAAAATTATGATCTTGCTAAGGCTGCTTCTCGAAGAATTAGTCTGTGGAAGGTGCCTGCTGTAAAAAAGCTGTGTACTGCAAGTGTCAGTAGTGTTTTAGGCTCAGCATTCTGGTGCCATAGATTAGAAAGCCTCACAATTAGATGGTATTGTAGCTAGCATGTGGGAGAGGAGATTAGGAGGCAACATTCAGAATCCTTTTTTTTCTCAGGTGCTGGCAATAAGAACTTTTACATAATGCATTCCTGATGACATTTATTTATACTTCCTGTTTTACGTCAGTTTTCTTCTGTGGGCTTCAGAATTTGCCAGGTTGACTCATGCTGGTCATTATTTAGGAATTTGGAACAAGGCTGCTTAGTCACCCCGTTAGTACACTTTCTTCTGTATAGTGGCAACTCCTGCAAAGAAGGCTTCTCTTGACAAATAAGTGGAGGGTAAATTAATGTCAGGATAACTGCAGACTTGGTTCCCTACAGGACTGGTGATGCAAGTCATCAAACTGTAATCCTGGGGGAGAGTTGGCTCAGTAGCCCATCAACCAGTAGTTCATTATATTGATTAAGAAGCGCAAGGTAAGAACTGCTGCAGTAACAGTAAATGAAAAAAAAAACCCAAACCAAACAACAAATTAGGAGCTTCCCATGGATGTCTTTGCATTAGCTTGAGCACCACCTCTGACTGTCACACAAACTGGTTGCTCTCTGAGCAATTTTTCCCCTGAACAGAAGTGGTGAATAACCCCAGTGTTCTCTGCAGGTCTGAGCACAGCGGGCCTCCTACAGAATTCACATATGAAAACCTGAAGCCAGAGATAGTGGGGAAGACAAAAGTAAAACCATAACATTCTAGAGCATTTTCTTTCTCATTACGGGGATGGTCTGTGAAGGTGTTTGAGCAGAAATGGTACAATTTGTTCTTTTTTGCTTGCTGTAGCATGTGATTCTTCCACAGCAGCTTGGGCTCTGGTTACACACGTAGAGCTGTAGATCCCATGTACAAGATGCCCCTCTTTCAGTGTGTTGGTGACAATCTTCAGAGTACTCATTTGCTCAATTTTCAATTGTATGACTCAGATTGCATCCTGACCCTAGAAAGAAGTGAACAATCCTGATCAAAGGAAAAAGCCCAAATCTCTAGTTCCTATATCAGCTTTCTGTGCTGGTGTTTTGGGTTTTTTTTTTTAAACAAGCAGTTAAATCTAAACCAAAATTATTTTTAGAAATGTATCAATTTTGAGGCTTTTTAAAAGGAAGAGTAAAAACAAAAACAAAGCTTTGACAGTAGACTCGCATTCTGGTTATATTGCCTAAACTATTTAAAAAACTTAAAATTTTAATTATGAAATGTTTTGACATTAGAAAATGTGGAAAAAAAATCTTCAGGGGAAGCTTAAAACTTTGTCTTTTCATTGTAATCTATAATTTACGTTGTTTTTCCTCCCACAGTCAGATTTTCCCACAGAATTGAAATTCCTGTACTCTGTCTCTAGTAGATAGAAATTTGTAGAATAACAACATGAATGATTGATAAGTCTGGAGTTGGAAAGGTGTTTTAAACTCAAGAAAAGTATGAGTCTGTTAAATGATTAAGCTGAATTTTTTTTCAAGTGTTTGGAAGAGTAGAGAAATTCCACAGTGCCTTGGGTGAAGTGCAGGGAAGGAACAAAAGTGCACAGCTGTTGAACAGAGGTATTGCTGTGCAGCATGAGTGAGGCCTTCATCTACGGCTCTCCCTGTTCGCTGCTTGGAGAGGTTTCAGAGCGAGGCTGGCGTCACTTGAGGCTTACTTTAACATAAACTGTGTGCACTTTAAGGGAAAGCCCTTCTGAAGGCAGCAGTGCAGTGTTGGGCTTGTCTGCAGTATGTGAGTTAACATAACAGTCCTTTTATTTCTTTTTAATGATTTACTTATACATGTCAGGAGAACATCCACAGGATCTGTCTCCGCTGTTGGCCTCAATGATACCTTGTAGCAGTAAGTTCTACAGGTTATTTTTTCTTTGTAGAGTATTTATTTCCATCAGTGTTAAATTTTGTCGCCTTTTTAGTTTCAGTAAATTAATTATCATCTAATTAAAGGGCAGTTCTGCTTCAGGTTGAAACAAGGAGCAATTGATTGAAATTTAAGTGCTGCTGTCACTGTAATTCCATGAATTCTGATACTTGAGCTCTGATCCTTTGAACTCTGGCAGCAGAGATCATATAGCAGAGCACACAGTGGCTTTCACTTGCTCTCTTTTTAATGTTTAGTTGCTTTACAGGGAAGTAAGTGTAGTTAGTGGGGCCTATAGCTGCAGAAAAATCCAATATTTAAATGGTTTTTTTCCCTTAGTTTCTAGCTTGCTTCAGACTCATGTGGTGATGTGACAGCTCGGCCTCAAACCCATTGACATGGTGATTCACAGGGAGAGGATAGAGAAAGAGAAGTAAAATCAAAACAACAGTTTGATCTGGGGGAGGGATTGAGCACAGTATTGTTGAAATGGAGACAACCATGCTGGCTCTAGATGGGTAGATATTATCTGCTGTTTCAGAAGGTAAATCCATATTACTCCGTCCCTTGACTCCTCTTCTGCCCACATATTTCTCTCATCAGAGCTGGAACTGAATAATATATAACCTGGGGAAAGATAGGTAATAAAAAATGCAATAGAACCAAGGCACGTATAACTTTAAAATGCTGGGTTAGTGAAGTATCTCTCTGCACAATCTGGGTACTGTGAATCACAGCTCTGAACACAATCCTTGTAAACTGGGTTTGGACACTGTGCAGATACTCTGTGTGCTTAATATACAGAGTCTTTTTTCTTTCCTCTGCCTCTCCTCCTGTCTTTAGGTAATGTCCAGCACATCAGCAACACAGGGAAAGGAAGGAATCTTTCCGAAGCTTACCCGGCTGTACTGCAGCCTTTCCTGGGACAGAAAGGAAAGAAAGGCCTGGCTCATCCCAGCCTTCCTGCGCACGTGAGGAACGCCGTACTTGCAGCTGCCCTTTTCCCAGAGTTCCTGAAGGAGCTGGCAGCTCTAGCCCAGGAACATTCCATTTTATGTTACAAAATACTGGGGGATTTTGAAGATTATTATTAGTGGGGTTTTTAAATGTGTTTTAAAAAAGCTTTTGGAGTTTAAACAGATTTTTAATGCAAAGCTGCTTTCAAAAGAAGGTTGTACTTCAATATTTCCTGAAAATACTTGATTTGGAGGATGAAGAAGGAGGCAAAATATTATTTCAGTTAGGCCTTATAATTTCCCTTTGTGCTATATAACTTATTTGAGATTTCTGATACTGCTCTTACTGCAACTTCCTTCTTCATCCCTTCCTCTTTACAGAGCCACCCTTCTTTAGTGTCAGTAGTTCCTGTTGAATTTCTGCAGTAGACACTTGTAGGCTGGCTAAGAGACACAAACATGTTAGCTTTTTCTGTTCCAGAAATATTCTTCTGGATAACTTGTTAGGAGACAAATTTTCTTGAAAAAACATTGCCCCACGGGGAAAGTTCACAGTATGAAAAGACATGCAAAATCTGCACAAAACCCCTTTATGTGAAGGGCTGTGCATCTTGGTGTCATTGTCCTCTTTGCCTCTTCCCTTGCTTCACCCTGAAGCCGGGTTCTTATCAATACACATCCGAAACCCCCTTTTTAGCTACTGGCTCAGGTTTTCTGAATTCAAGTGATCTTATGTGTAGTAAACCCATGAGTAGCTGAAAGCAGGTGCTGGGCCCTACACATACCATATTGCCTTATGTTGCAGACAGATCTGCAGCTATCAGCTGTTGGGCTTTGAAGTCCAATGAACTGTGTAAGTGGATGTGGATTGCAGACTGCCTGGAATTTTCCTTGCGGTTTCTCGGCATTCCTTGATAACTCCTGCATTGCTACCTAAGCCTGCGAGCATGCCTTATTTAGTAAGATTTGCACAAAGTACAAAACAAAATGTTTCTATGCAAGCTGTTATTAGTGTCTAGTTTATTTGTATGCTTGTTTTAATAAGCTAAAAAAAGATACTCAGTATCTTTCTGTAGTGTTAAATAGACAGCAGGCTGTTTTTGTCTTTTTTTGGTCTTTTTTTATTAAATGAAAATTATTGCTTGCTCATGAAAGGTGTACTGTTTTATTGTTAATTTCTTTTGGTTAAGGGAAAGTTAAGTACTGTTTGTTTACTTTTAATTTAGGTGTTTTAGGTGACTTTTCCTAATATTGCACTTCTGAGATGGTGAGGGTAGGACCAGGCTATTCACCAGCTGCAGAAAAGGAAGGAGTAATGGGGAAAGCTGTCTGCTGGTGACTAACTGCTTGAGAAAATTCTCTTCTGTGAGTAATGGGCTTCATTAGGAGAACCCAAACATGATGAATTGGTGCATCACCACTGCATTTTGTCTTATCTTAGCCGCATAATTGTGCTTCCAGGGTCTTGTAGTTGGCTACATAAAGAGAGGCTTAGTTCAAGAAAGCCATAAACCCTTTTGTCCAGGATACAAACTAACAGTAACTCCAAAAATGTGAAGAAACAGAAATCAGAAATAAGACTTGCTTACATTAGTTCTCCTGCTCATTGTAATTCCATAATGTGGAATTCCAGTTAATCACATAATGGTTTTGAAACACAGTTTCTCAGAGATTTCAAGGAAAAAAACAGTTTAAAAACAAAGGCATTCCAGAAGAGTCTAATTAGTCGCAGGTCAAATTCCTCTGGAATGTGCTGTGCAGTTTAAGCTCCTAAATCCTTTAGATAGTTCTGAAAAGTTCTGCCTTTAATCTACAACGTATAGATTAAAGCATCTGCATTCATTGTGTCAGCCTGCTGTAGGCTAGTCCAAGGAAAAAAAAAATCTCAAAGTCTACCTCCAACAAAATCACCTCCAGAACTTCTCTGGGTCCATCTTTACTTTTTGCTGCACAGTCTTCACTTCCATGATGGCTGGGGGTCGTGTTGCTTCCTAGCTGACTCTCTCTGGTTTGCTTTCACTTTTAACTTGTTTAGTTTTTTTAGGTGCCACTGCATCACCATTCTGTAAACCACCTACTGATCTCCCCATGGCCCTCTTTCACCTCAAGCTTTCTTGGAAGCTGAAGCCAAAGCTGTGGGTTTTTTCTTAAGTTATAAGTTTTCCAGGTTGAAGAGAGCTTTCTTTTTCAGTTCCTCCCATCCCTGCATTGTTGTTGTAAATGGGTAATGAGATTGATTGATTTTTTGGTTTTTAATTATTATATTTTAAGCTTGTCCTAGGGCACTGTGGGTCCTTTCACCACTCCCCCATTACTGCTGCCTTCCATGCTGTACTCACAGGCCTGGCCTGAAGGGGTTCAGTGTGTGTGTTGGAAGTGTTTTAGCATTATGGATGTAGGGTCAGTCCTTGCTCTGCTTCTCACCTCTTCTGCAAGAACTGCATGTGAGCAAAAGGAAAGTGTGATCAGCTGACTTCTAGTCGTTCAGAAACAAGTGCTAAAATGCAGAAGCAATCTAATCCTTTTTTTGAAGGACTTCGTAAAAAGAAATTGTAAAGAATTATTTCACTTATTTAAAAATAAAGAACTCTGCAAACCAGTGCTTTAGGCTGTAAGTTCCTACCTGAACACTCCCTTCCTTTGTTTGTATTCTTAACTAAGAATCCTTATTTTCTGGGTAGAAGGGATTTTTTTTGAGATTTGGTGTTTTCAACAAATATCACTGCAGTTTCATCCCAGCAGGTCTGTTAAGCTACATGAGTATTTTAAAATGTGGACTGCTCAAAAAAGCATCTGTAAATTTGAGGAAGGAGAGGATTTTCCTCATAAATTGTAATAGAGCTTATGCCCTGCATCCAGTAGGGTAAAGTCAGCCTTTGAAATATGGAGTTGTGTGGAAGGCTTCTTGCTGAAAGGTCAGAGCTGTGTTGGTGCACAGTGTCCCCTCACAAAAAGGAAATGTTTGTCAGCTCCCCAAAAGGAAGAGGTGGATGAGTGCAGTGACCCTGGCCTAGAATGTAAAAATGGAGATCATACATGTACCTTTGCATTGCTTGGTTTCTGAGTGGAATCAGACTTGCAGCTGTGTCTCAGTTGTGATAGCAGCATGATGTCTGGCAGCCAGCACAAAAACTATTGGTGGGAATTGCCTCTTCCTGCCTTCAAAATGCAGAACCTGTGATTCAGCTTGAAAATGTTGATCTTTTGAGATGAATCACATCTGTGTGCATAAACTCTTCAGCCAAATGCTTGTTTAATAAGCTGCTTCCCTCCTGTTAGATAATGTGTTATCCTGTCTCTCACCAATGATACATCCTTTCCCCAAAAAAACCTGTGCCTGTGGTCCAAGCTGTGGTCCAGCCTGTAGGTCCCTGGAGGACAACAGCCTTATGCTGCTCTTTCCAAGAACAAGGAAGTGCTCTATGATTTGTTTTCCCCACACTCAGGTGGGTGTGTGACTGGAGCAGTCCCTCTGGCACATTGGCTCAGCATCAGTCCCAAATGAAGTGCCTTGGCAGATGTATTCCAAAGACTGCAGGTGGTGATTCCGTGATACCAAAGTGAATTTCCAGTCTCCTACTAAATGTTTCAAACCGTGAATGCCACATTTCCAATGGTGTCGCCTTGGAGTGTGTTTTTAAGCTACTCTGCTATAGCAAGGAATCTTTCCAGCAATTTCAACCTGCTTTTTTGTGCGTGTGTGTGTTTTTGGTTTGGTGTTTGTTTGTTTGGTTTGTTTGTGCAACCTACTTGTAAAGCGAGTACTTTGTCTTCAAAAAGTTGTAGTCATTCTCTTTTACCTTTGGCCATTTTTGGATGCTTTCTGGGTTAGTCTCAGTAAACATACACATGGTTTGTATTAATTGGACTAAAGCACTGAGCAATTTCATTCATGCTTGTGCTGATCTTTGGACATGTATAGTCAGGTGCAGTTCATGTGTTGTGTTGCTGACTGTGCTTACTACCTTTATTATTGTATTCTAGGCATTTTTCTTTAATTTGATCTTTTCCCTGTGTGCCCTAAAGAATATTATGATATTTTGAATGAGATCAAGTTGTTGGTGTTACAGTTCTGGGTGTGAAAAATGCATTGTCTTTTTTTGTCCTGGTAACTTCTGACCTTGGTTTCCAAGAACAGAAATGAGAACTTCTGTTTTCAGCTGTATTCTGTAGACATGAGAAAATTCCAATATCAAGCACGGACTGTCCCTCCCACCAGCACGCCCAGGTACATCCTTCCCAGCATCCAGTTTGTAAATTACTTCCTTCCTCTTTCTTTGGGGTTTGTCACTTTGTAAAAAGTCTGAATTCAGTGGTGTCATGCTGTGGTACAGAGCATTTGCCTTTCAGGTGTGATTTGGTATTTTTAGTAAGATTGGTAAATTTCCTAGAATGGGAGAAAACAAAGTGTGATGGGAGCAGGACTGGATAGACAATAAGCCTGAGCAGCATTCCTGCCACTGATGGCCGCTCTTTGGCCTGTGCACAAAGCCCAAGTGGTCTGTTCAGTCCTTCAGAGAAAAACATTTGCAAACAAACTCGCAGCATCCTGCAGAGTCCAAGGTTTTAAGTTCAACAGGTTAAGTTCTGTTTACCAAGAGAAGTTCACCATCCAGCACAGCATGTACACACTCACTACCCTTTTGTGCACTCTGCTTAAGCCTCTCAGAAGGTTTTGTGCTCCAGGAAGGTTTTTTAGGTCCCCTAAGACACTCTAAAATCTCAGGATTGGAAATTAAAGGATGGGAGCAGTGTGATTTGTTGCAGTTAAATTATGTCATTGTATCATTTGAATTTGTAGCCACAGCTCCTGTTTGAGGATGGCTTGATTTAATAAGCAATTTACTCCGCTGTATTTACTGAAATTGCTATGTCATGCCTGCAGTTCTTATGACAGCTCCCATTACATTTGTAACATTTAAATTGCATCTGTGTTTATGAGTAGAATACTGGGATTTTCCTCTTTCTTTTAACTCAGATAGCTCTGGCACTGTACAGTAACGATGCTGCTGTGTCCAGATCCGATTTAGATAATTAGAGTATGTTCCTCCTTGCACTCTTTGAGCACTATCAGCAGAAATGGAGGGTACATGGCACCTGGGCTGCTTACATTAATGAGCAAACCAAAGGTAAAACACCACAGATTAGTAAGGGGCACTTCCCTCTGTGTGAAATGCAGAATTTACATTTGTGTTGCTCTGATTTATCAGGGACTAGAAGGAAAAAGCTCAAACTTGAAAAGTGAATATGACCATGTCCTACAGTACCTGTCCAAGTGGATAGCACTGCTATGTGGTGTTTTGGGACAGAAATGTGCAAAGGAGGGTAAAAATTGCACCTTGTGAAGGTGTTGTCAGACTCGCATAAATAGGTACTTGGATAAGACCGCAGACAGCCACAGAATGCAACGCTATTTCTGTGACTTTGTTGGCGGTCAAGGCCCTGCTCTGAATAAATGTACTTTATTTTTTAGTGGCCCCCAGCTTTTCTAAACATGTTGTGGCCCAGCATCAATGTACTTCATTTGTTACATGCTCAGTTGGAAGCCTCTTATTTATGAAAAGGAGCATTACTTGGATTCTCAAATATGTAGGTGCTTAAAGTGGCGTTTTGTTGCTGACTGTGCAAATCTTCTTTTTGTTCATTGATTATAATGGGTCTTGTGTGGCAGCTGGATTAAATTAAGACTGAAGTCTCTGGGCTAAAAGCCCTGATGGAACTTTTGTGCAAAGGCTGCATTTCTCAACTTTGGCACTTCAGCAGACTGCCCGCATACAATTATGTACTGTGGACTAAATACCTGCAAACCTATGTCTCTGATGAAGCCAGTTCCACAGCAGCTGTGTCTTATTGCAGTCTACTTTAAAAATAACTAGCTTGGATTTAGACCAAAAAATAACATGGATGAGTCAAATCCAAGACAACTAAACTGTGTCCAGCTCAGTGCTGCTGTGTCAGTTTGGCCAGAGCTCAGACGAAATGCCAGCTTGTCCTCAAAGGAGAGGGAGTGGCCCTGGGTCTCAGTGTCCCTTGCTGCAGCTTGAGCCAACGACTTGTGTCTCGTGGTGTCCAAGCACAGCTTGGTGTTTAGAAACACTGATCAGTGTCTTTTGTAAATCTCCAGGGTCATAACACTGGTTCCTGAGCTTCAATGTGAAAAAATCTAGCACTCTAAGACCAGCCTCAAAGTGTGGCCTCTTGATCAGCTAAAATACAACTTACTGATGGTTATGCCTGCTTACTGGGTTAGACAATTACAGCTGTGGCTGATACAACCACATGTTGGGAGAGCTTTTGCTTTGTGCTTACACAAAATGGCTGTGCATGGAGGGAGCATTCCCTACAGTGAAGCTGTTGGCTCTTGTGAGGATCATGGCAGTACAACTCTGCAGCTCCAAGTACTGGACTCAGATGGAGGCCTTTCTCCAGTGGCTGCAATGACAAGGCAGGGAATGTTGCATGGATTGCTTTGCTGCCTGTGTATGAGGTGGGATAACATGGGGTCTGGCACAGCTGTCACCAGTCTTTTTCTCGGGCAAAGCCAGCAGGCAAGATGGGAATCGTTCACAGGGTCATGAATTGGACCTTCCCCCACACAGATAAAGGGGAGGAACCAAAGGTCAGGGTCCCTGACCACTTTTATCTGCAGCTGGTCAGCAAATGCTGCAGACAGTTGTGAAATGCCTGTATGCCCTACAGGAGATCTTAAGGATCTGGGACTAGGATGCTTTGCTCCCTCATGGTGGCACCTGAGCATTTCTGCAGTCTGCTTTATTGCAGTTAAGATTCAGGCTGTACAGCCTAATGTGGGATGTGTGCTGGAGTACAGTCAGGAGAGGAGGAGCATTCCTGGAGGTTTTGTGTTCCCACTGCAGTCATCCCTAGTTACTGATGTGGCTTGGCCCAGGGGCTCTTGAAGATGGGAGTCTAAATTTGCCATCACAACGGGCAGAAAAAGGCGCAGCAAATTACAGGTCATGACAACCTAGGAGTTTGTATTTTATTGCATTCCTCACACTGTTTAGCAATAGAATCCTCTCTGTCTGTGTATTACCTGCATGTTTGCAGCTTCTGAGGGGACAGGGGATAACTTGCACTTGAAGCCAACCCAATGCAGGGAAGCTTCTGAGCCTTTGGGTTGATAAATGTAGACCTCCTGTCTGCTGTAACTTGGTTTTAAGTGGCCACTGCCTGATTCAGAACCCAATGTGTTTGTGTATGACTATGTGTACATAGCATTTTAAGGAAGATGCCAGCAACAAGGGCAAACCAAACAGCAGTGTGCTATTCCTTCTTGTCCTTCGTGCAGTTTGAGAAAAGAGAGCTGCCTCTAAACCCAATTTGTTTTTCTTCATATGTGAAAAAACAAAGGCTCCATGTTGAGCATGCACCCAAGGCCATAAATCCCTGGGAAGGTGCTGCTGAGGTCAGTGGTTGTCAAAGTGTAGGTAGAGGGAGGGTGCTCAGAAGAGAAACAAGAGCATCCCAGAACCCCGACGCCACACCGCAAAGCAGGGTGGAAAGGGGCTGCACCGAAATCGCAGCTGAATGCTCTGCTATAATTTTTTAGTTAAGGTTCCTCTTGTATGCTTCTATTTTTAACACAGTTAAAATTAAACTCTGCAGCCAAGGCTGAGTGCTAGAAATTCTTTCTTCACTACTTACAGCATTGCCAGCATCTTTTTAGACAACTTTCGTCTCCTCTTCTGCAGCCTCAGATACAGGATACTTCAGCTATAGGGGATAGTAAGTATCAGCTCTCCACCCTCAGGCCTGACCTCCTAAAAGACTTCCAGCAATGAGTAGATGAGATGGTCGTGACAGTGTCTGGTGTCAGCTTTTAATTTGTGAGCATTTTCCTTGGTCCTCTGTTCGTGGATGGTTACTGCTGAAAATCTGCATGAAACTGTCCTTAAATCACCCTGCCTGATGCTGTTGCACAGATGGCATCTGCAATCATTAGATCAGAGAGCACTGGAGTAGCTAAATGAGACTTCCAAGTTGGGGTCAAAGCCTCAATCTTCATTCCGGAGTTCCAGCCTCGATACAATGACACTTGGAACAGCCTCCTGGGCTGCAGAATGTTCTACATCCAACACTTCACAGTCAGGCTCTGCCTTCTATCCTGCAGACCCACCTGTCCTGTAGGGTTGTTTTATTTGTCTTTACAGGAGCAGACACTAAATTCCTTGAGGCTGTTGCTTCTTCTTTTTTTATGTGCTCAGGAACTACTGCTAAGCAGATATAAACCAAAGCTGTTTGTTTTGCTCAGTACAGTGTTCACTTGTTGAGTATTTAGAATTTGCCTTGAGCTCCATTTAGGGGAATGGGAAGGTGGTGGTTGTATTTAGGCTGCTGTATCAGGTCCTTGGCAGCCAATAAGGATCCTATGTTTTGGTTGTATTGGTTCAGTCAAAAGGTTGTGAAGTGACTGATGAGCCCCTTAATGCAGGCTGGGATAGTGGGAGCAACATGAGCTGGCCCTACTGAGCCTTCCCATCGCTAGGTCTGAGCCTGGCCAGCTACCACTGCTTTGAAGTTGGTAGCTGATATCTCCACAAATGTTAAAAAGCTTCATTATCTTGATCTCAATTGACTCAAACCACTTCTTTTCCTATCAAAAGGAAATTTATGTTTTGTGTGTGTCTGTAAAAGAGCTCTTAAAAAATTTCAGAAGTGACTGTTTCATAATACAGGGCAAAATTTATAGACTATGGCTGCTCTTTCCCTTCCCTGGAAGGGAAGAATATTACGATTATCCCTTTTTCATCTTTCTTGTTATCCATTGTGTCTGGCAGGTGGAGGTGAAAACAGATTGAGACTTACAGTAAACCACAGAATGGTTTGGGTTGGAAGGGACCTTAATCTAGTTCTAACTGCCCCCCCCCCCCCCCCCCCCCCCCCCCCCGCCATGGGCAGGGACACCTCCCACTAGGCCAGGGTGCCCAAAGCCCCATCCAACCTGGACTTGAACACTTCTAATGATGAGGCATCTACAGCTTTTATGGGTAACCTGTTCCAGTGCTTCACAGTAGAGACTTTTTTCCTAATATCCAATCTAAACCTGCCCTCTCTCATCTTAAAGCCATTCCCGCTCATCTTATCACTACATGCCCTTGTCCTTCTCCAGCTCTCTTGTTGGCTCCCTTTAGGTACTGGAAGGTGCAGGTGGGGCTCTCTCCAGAGCCTTCTCCTCCCAATGCCAAACAGCCCCAACTGTCTGAGCCTCTCCTCACAGGTGAGATGTTCCAGCCCTCTGCTCACCTTCATGGCCTCCTCTGGACTCACTCCAACAGGTCTGTGTCCTTCCTGTGCTGGGACCCCAGAGCTGGATGCAGCACTGCTAGTGGGGTCCCAGCAGAGTGGAGCAGAGGGGCAGAATCCCCTCCCTCGCCCTGCTGCCCACAGGGCTTTGGATGCAGCCTAGGACACAACTGGCTTTCTGGGCTGCGAGCGCACATGGCCAGGTCACGTCGAGTTTGTCATCCCCCAGCGCCCCCAAGTCTCACTTCTTTGCACAGCCGCACTTCTCCAGCCTGTCCAGATCCCTTCTGGATGGTATCCCTGTCCTCCAGTGTGTCAACCACACCACACAGCTTGGTGTCATCAGAGAACTTGCTGATGAGGGAGCACTCAATCCCACTGTCCTTGTCACCAGCAAAGATGTTAAACATGGCCAGGCCCAGTGATGACCCCTGGATGACTCCACTCATCATTGGCCTCCACCTGGACATCAAGATATTGACTGCAGCTCTTTGAGTGCAACCAGACAGCCAGTTCCTTATCCCCTGAGTCGTCCACCCATCAAATCCATGTCTTTCCAGTTTAGAGATAAGGATGCCATGCAGGACAGTGTCAAGTGCTTTGCACATACCCACCTGCATGATGTACTGACACAGACTCTACTCAGAGAGAACATGGCTGGTGATTTTTAAGAGGTTTTGCACCATATTAGCAAAGTATAATTCTACAGTAAAAGAGTGGCTAAGAAGTAGCCCATAGAGAGAATTATCAGCAGTAGCTTTGCTACATTAGTTGAGATCCTTCCTTTTTTAAAATCAGTTTAACTGTTACTCTCCCAAATACATTGTTGTTTTGATTTTTCTTTTTTAAAAGGTACCCACTATAGCAGTGGGGAACTCACCACAGCAGCATCCAGCTGTGCCACAACAAGTACTAACCTTGGAGGACCACCTCTGGGAAACAGCTGTGTTTTTCTAAACTGAGGGAGTATCTCTAATATTCAAGATTTCATGCAGAAACTGTTGTGCCTTCTTTTTTCTTGCTGCCATGGCAAGAGTTGAACAGAATTCCAATACTTAGTTTCTTGTATAATCTAAACCTTTATTGACTGAACACTTACCTGAAAATTCACACCACTCAAGTAAAAATGGTACTTTTTGCTCATGATGTTAAAAGCGATAGTAGAAGTCTTAGTGTGAAGGCCAAATTACATGAAAATCCTGGGCGCGGTGTGATTTGGGGGGAGTTTTCAAACGTTTAGGCTTTCTGTTTGGTTGATTGGTTTTTGAAGGGTCACAGTTTTTGACTGCAGTCATGTTACTGCTTTTTGCAAGCTGTTATGTTGATGCTTGAATTGTAAAGGTGTATTTTGTGAATAATGGGTATACATTTTATTCATTAAATGTATTGAAAACCAAGGGGTTTTTTCCTTCTAGTGAAAGAGTTTGCACTTGAACCTCAGCCAGTTTGTGCGGCAATGTCCTCCTCAAGACATAACATCAGCACTGCCACTCAGGAGGAGGAACTGCCATCAACCTACTTTGAACCAGTGCTGCAAGCATCACATTTGCCAAAGGTGACTGAAGTCCCAGGGCCACACCTGCTGCACTCCTGTGACAATGTCTGCCCTGCAGGCACATCCTAAAGAACAATTCTGAAGAAGCAGCTCTGAGGCCTGAGGTAGATGTGATCTTTAAAAAAAGTATGGCTTAGCAGTCTCCAGGAGGGATTTAAGAACTTCAAGCATCTGGTACTAAATGGGATTTATCTCCCTACTACATGTAAATTTGACAGGCTCCTTCTTGTTGCATTTCCTGTTAATGGTTTGATCAGCTAAAGTTGGTTAGGATGGGAAAGTTTACTCACTGCATTTCAGTGAGTACCGAAAGCCAGGAACTGAAAAACAAAAGAGATAAAAAACCCAAAATAAAAACCACCAGTATAAAACACCTCTTCAGATTAAGTAGTGGACCAGGACTGGACCCCAGCTGAATCCAGCTCAGTTTTGGTAAGCCAGCTGCATGTTCCATTCCTTCCCCAAAGCAGTGCAGTTCCAGGTGACAGCAGAAAACCATGTGCCAGAGAAGCAGCAGCCCTGGGCATTTGTAACACAGGGCCAAGTTCTTGCCTGCAGAGGAAAAAAACCAACTGGAGCAAGTGGTCCCTTTACTGAGCTACTGCATTAGAAAAAGACACCACTTTCTCAGGCACATGGTGTGATTCCTGGGGCTGTTCTGTGCAAGGCCAGGAGCTGGACTCCAGTGATCCTTGTGGGTCCCTTCCAACTCCAGCTATTCCATGATTCTACTTGTTCTGCAGGGCTGGCAGAAGCACATCTGCTGTTCTGAACCTCTGAGGCCAAAATGGGATGTGACCCTCAGAAGGGCTTAGGCACACATCCCTCAGGCACTCCTCAGAACTGAGAGCAGGCAAAGCAGGTATGTGGGTGCATAACTGGGAGAAGGAGCAAACAATCTGACACGGCAAGATGCTGGCACTTCTGTCTATGGCACTACCCTCAGGCACACACTTAAGCAGCTCGTGACTTCATCCTTTCCCCTTTCCTCAGAAACCAGGAAGAATGATAGCAGTGAACTTTTTTCCTTCTGTTAGGCATTGAGGCACACGTGGTCGCATCAATTACTGCTGGGTGTTTTAGTCATTATTACTGTTGTGCTCACACTGACAGTGAGCTACAGGGTGCAGCCCCAGACTGAGTATTTGAGATTGTGAATCTCCCTTCTCACAAACACACAGCCAAGAAAAGCTGAATTTGTACCTGCTTTATTAGAAAACTAACCCATGCAGTTTCAGCTCTCTGCATACTCACAGACACCTCTGGGAGCTTGCTTCCCAGGGCTGTGTGGAAATCACATTTCCAAGTGCCACATCAAAGCGAGGGAGATGCAAATGGCTGTATCCTGCTTTTCTCTGGCCCATCTGCCTTTGGCTGACGCATCTAGGGAAGGCTGGGATGTCATGCTGCTTGAAGTACAACCAACAAGCCCGATGCTGCACGAGGAGACTCCAAAGTTCATTTGCAGACAGAACGAAGCACGTGTTTCTGTAGTTGCTTGTGTGATTTTCTCTTGTGGCTACTCTGATAGCTTCTTCTCTAATAACTGCTTCACCAGAACAGGATTGGACCGTCCTTGTGTCTTCCTTTGTACCAGACCAATTAACTTATTTAGAACTTTTTGATTTCCTGCCTTTATCGCCATAACCTTTAAAGAAAAAAAATGCAACAGATACCATTGTTACAGGAAAAGCAAACATCTTCACTCATTCCCAACCAAGGTATGAATATTTTTGTCTGTTAGACTATTGTGATAGAAGACTGCATTTTGGGCTAAGGTGTTATTTATAAAAACTGCCTTCAGCCTTGCAATAAGCTCCTGCTCTGCTCCCATGAGAGAACAGCAAGTCCCTACAGCAGCAGGGCCTTACAACTAATAGAAAGAGCTCTTCTTATTGAAAGAGTCACAAAACGCTTTTGGATTTTAACAGTGTTTGCAACTTGAATGGCAACTTCCTGGAAAAGAGCCAGAGATGGATTTTTCTTGCTAATAGGATCTACCATTTTACTGAATATAATGTCCTGTTATAACAAGTAATTTGCATCAAATCAAAATCTATTTGATAATATTGGTGAGGTCCTTCAAGCACAGATATAGGTGTTTTTTATTTCCTTCAAGCACGTAATCCTTTGCAACATGACGATTAATTAACTGGTCAAATATGACCTCCTGTCAGACAGCCTTTGATGCACAATCACCTGCTACATCGCAAAGGCTGTATTTAAAAGCTGAAAGGATCAGAAATTTCACCTTTGGGCCTTCCTAAAGGAGATGCTACTGCTCAAAGACAAGCATCTGGCCTTCCTACTGTTTGTGTGGCAGGGAAAGCATTCTTTATATTGTACGAGTTCCTGTGCAGAACATGATTGCTGCAAAGAAACAGGATGATATATTTGCAGGGATGGGTTGCAAACATAGGAACCATGCACTGTGCCAATATCAAATTCAGATACAAATATTGCTTTTCATTACAGTATCTGAATTATTGTCAGTCTAAAGTCTTCTCTGTTAAATTGCACTGTGGAAAGGACTCATTACTCTGGATCTGCTAGAAATTACCAATGTGGGGCAGAGTGCAGTACAGTCCCAATCCTTCACTGTCATAAAGTGCTCAGTATTGGTTTGAGCAGCTGTTTAGAAGCTATTTCGTTCTGAAAAAAGTTACTCTCAAAACACATTGAAATGGGAGTGTGATTATGGACCTTCAGCTCCTGCACTTCGCAGTCAGTTCTAATGTTCTCTCCCTCCCGGCCTATGCTTTCATACCAGCCTAGAAATACAGCAGCACTTTTATCAGGCTCTGCAAATGAGTCAAGTTGGATGGAGGTCATGCCGACCTACTGCAAGCTCATTTTATCAAAAGTTCTTGCAGAGCTGTTAGCGTCCCCCAGTGAGATCTGGAGTGGGTGGTATTGTTCTCAAAAGATATTAATGTTTTTTTCCAAATGGCAAATGTAGCTAGACATTGTTTATATTAGAAGTAAGCTATTCACTTCTGCTTTTACATTTTTGCTCCAGAGAACATATAAGCACTTGTTTTCTTTTTGCTTTTTATAAAGCAGATTATATAGACTCTGTCAAGATCCCTTCCCACTCCTCCCCTTCATGATCAACAAGGGTTTTTTCCCTTTTTTTCCAGCTCAGACCTTGTTAGACTGAGCCATGCTGGCTGCTGTGTGTCTTTCCAAGGAGATGGGGAAGAGCCAATCATCCCCCACGGGGGAGCACTTGTGTTGCTGCCACAGCGCAGCAGAACAGCAGTGGGCAGCAGCTCTGGAGCCACTGCTGCTGCTGCCACAGGGCTCTGGCTCCTCCCCACCCCAGAGCCGCTGTCAGGCAGGCGAGCCGGCCAGGCTCCTCTCTGGCAGTGGACAGAGACAGGGACATGGCAAAAAGTCAGATTCAAGTAAAATTTTTGCCTTGCCAGCTCTGATACGGTCTCTAATTCCATAACTAATATATGCCTTGCTGGCAGCTAACTTCAATCTCCAGCTTCAGAACAGTTTAACAGTGTTGCCCCAATATCACAACAGATTACATAAAAATCAGAGTTATGTGGCTGGGTGGCAGGGTCAGGTTAATGGCAGTACAGCTGGAGAGGGACAGGGCCCTGCAGTTTTGTTTCCTGCATTAAAGTTTTATGGGCTCTCAGAATGACTTAGCACATTAGCCAGACTGGTAATTTCTTTTGCTGATCATTTTGTGTAAGCTTCAGTTTCAAAAAACCCACTTAGTAAAATAAGAAAGGAGAAGAAAAGCCTGATAATATCTTGGCAGCAGCTTTACTGCTCTGGCTCTAGAGCTCAAATGCCATCAAAAGGGAAAAAAATAGAGGCTATTTTAACCCCCTTTCAGTGCCACAGACTGCCACTGTGCAGAAGGTTCCTGGCACCATCATAATCACCTCATTTTCTTGTCCATCAATCACTGCCTGGCAGATCTGTTCAAGCTCTTTTTGATCCTGTAACAGTTCAAGTTTCTGTTCTTTAACAATTTCAAGAGGAGTCTTCCCTTCTCCCTTCCACAATTCTGCAAGCACCTGAAAATCACAATAAAAGCAGCAAAGGTCAGTGGCTTGACTTACCAACATTGTTTACATGCAGTATTTTGGTTACGGATCCAAGAAGCCCTGTTTTTGCTAAGAGCAGATTGTCTAAACGTGAACAAGCCCAAGATTTAATCATGTGCCTCTCTGAAAGAGCCCTTGTACCTCCCTCCTTTTCTGCCCCCTGGACTGAGACAAAGCATTACCACTTCCTGCACGAGTCCAGCTTAATGGTTCACAGCTGGGGCTGTGCAGCCTCTGCAGCCTGGGCCCTGCCTGCTCCCCCAGGGCCGGGGTCTCTCCAGAGGGGTTTGTTGAGCACAGCCCCCTGTTCTTCATGCACGGAGAGGAGCCACCACAGCAGGGACGGCAGGGCTGCAAGGCTGCTCGCTGCCAGTATCCCTGCTCTTCTCACATCATTCACAGACCTGCCTGGGAACAGCAGGGAAATGCATCTCCATGAGCAATGGCTCTGCCCGGGAACTGACGATTAGCTGACTATTGTACCAAGTCCAATCCCAGGTAACTCATCCCATTACCAGTCCTCGCCAGCAGGCTGTAATGAGGATATGTATGACAAAGCAGAAGAAAAATGGTGCCAAGCAGAATGAATGCAGCAGCTCCAGCCCACCTATGCATCATCTCCAAGTACTGGACTGCTGGGCAAACCCAGGCCTGTGGAATAATCACTTGTTAATGCTAGTGTTTTCCTACACTGCAGCAGGGCTATTGCCCTGGAATACACTTGAGAGGAGAGAACATTTATAAAAAACCAATTTCCTTGGGCAGTCATTTTCTGAATTCCCTTTGCTTTTATTTCAGGGCTGTGGGAGGAGAGTACGAAAACCCTTATTAAAACAGCTCCTTGTGCTCCATCCTGAGCTGAAGATATAATTGTAGGTTTGGGCCATTGCTGTGTCCCAATATGGAAATGAATGTCATGTCAAAATTTCAGAATGGAATATTCCCTGTAGGATGAAGAAGAGGCCAAGATGGGGAGACAAGGAGGGGCATTCAAACTGCATGTTGAATAATTCGCAGGGCAGCAAGAGAACTCAGGTAAAATGAAGCACATGGGATGCTATCTTAACTACCCCAGCAGTTTTTTTCAGCATGACAAATTTTCGGGTACAAAAGACCTTTGGTTAAAGAGTTCTATATTCACAACAAGTATTTAAGAACCATGCATTCATACACTTGCTGCAAGAGGATATTTGTTTGCCAGTGGCACTCCAAAGCTTTTTATGGGATCTTATCACTCTTCTCGAGACCTTGTGAGAGGGTAATGATACACAGCTGTATTGTGGCAGCTACATCTTAATTTTTCCTTGTGAGAAGGCCAAAGGCAGATCACAATATTGAAGTTACTGATAAGCAGCCAGAGTTACAACAGCTATAGGTAAAGCTTTCAGATCTTTATACTGAATAAATCAGTGCTGTATATGATGTCTTCTACAAGATCTTCCTTCTAGTCTGAAATTTAAAAATCATCACGCCAGTGCTACCTGGAATACCTCTAGAAATAAATACATCATCCAACAGAGATTCAGCCTGTCTGCAGCTACTTGCCTTTTTCTGTGGTGGTGTTTTTTCGTTTTTTGGGGGTTTGTTGTTGTTGCACTCCATTGCTACCCCAGGCAGCCCTTCTGCTTCTTCCCTGAGGGATGAAGCAGGAAGGTTTCTGTCCTGGAGGCCTCCCAAGGCACCCATACTGTATAACACCTCTCAGAATGAGCCCTGTCCTCACTGCACAGCATGGCCTCCAGCAAAACACCCTGGAGAGTCTAAAGTGCTGCACAAATCAGGGTGGACAATGAATAAGCCCTTTCTCTCTCCTGGAAAAAGGCGGATGGGATTTTTAGGACTGGTATGCATTCAAGCAGGATGCCATGGGCTGCTGGAAGGGGAAATCTGCAACGAACAAAATCTACGCAGCCAATCATGGCAGAGTCACACAGGAGCAACTTGTACATCAGGCTGACTTAGATCAGGGGCAGGACAGCTTGACAGTCAGAGGTCCAGCTCTGATTCCCTGTTATGCCTGTGCCAAATATTTCCTGGCACTGAGGAAAGCTTGCCTATTAGAAACCTTGAAGGCACCAGATTTTCCCGGTGACAGCTGCATCATGTGTCCCTTCCCGTTTGGTAACAAGCATCTCCACTTAGTTAGTAGAGCAACAATGTTATCAAGGCCCTTGCTTGTTTACAGGTACTTAGGAAAGCAGAAAGAGATGTGGCCAAGACCTGTCAAAAGATGCACTTTTAAAAAATGTGTTTCTCCACTTGGCAAGGAGTACAAATCTAAAGAAAGCAGTTTAAAAAACGATTTCAACTCATTTACACAAACTGCCTGCACCAGCACAGGAGGATCAAATTATGAAGTCTCCAGAGCCAAAATGTGAATCTCAGGCCTCATTTCCATTACTGAAATCTCAGTAGCTTCTTCTATTGATTCTTGCCTGAGCGTGATTAGACTTTAATGATGTTCTGTGGTCTCCACCAATGCAGGCACAGCAGCTTTGGTCAAGATGAATTAATCAGGACTTACACGTCTGGCTGCCATGGGCATCATATCAAACATTTTGCAACTGGTGACCGTGCCAGCTGACTGCTGTGCCTAAGAATGCTCCAACTGGAAACCCTATCTGCAGTGATTTGCTGCCAAGGGTGGGAGGAAAGCAGCAGGCAGCACCATTCCAGCAAGTCCTGTGGGCACCTCTCCCTTCCAGTGACGGAAGCCTTCATGTCTGGCAGGTGTCCCTCAGCCTCTCAAGAGAAGCGGGGGGCAGGTTGGGTCCAGTCCTCCAGATGGTGTAGTCATAATTGTCAAAGCGGATGGTTCTGTTTAGATATGTGTACTGTACTCATTTCCCTGCTATCTACTTTAGGGGTGCCAAGCAGGTCTGTTGAAGTTACTCCTATGTGGGTGACCTATGCAACTGCAGAACCCAGCAAAACCCAAGGTCTGCTCTGCTCCATGGCCTGCTGGGCATGGATCCCCCATGAACCAGTGACAAGGGTGTCCACACGGAGTTGCTCCAGCATGGCTTTTGGCTGCAGGGACAAGTTTCCACTTCCCTGGCCCAGGAACCAGCCTCCTCCCACAATGCTGTAACTCACAGGCAGGTCTGTTATGCCAGACATGGACCTGCTGCCAGCCTGGCAACTTGAGGAGCAAGGCGCCATCGCAGGCACACTCCCCATCAGACTGGTTTCAGCCCTGTGGGAGCAGCGCTGACACCTCCCACTGTGGGCTTCAAAATGGTGCCTCTGGGCTGGGCCACAAGCAGTGTGTATCCATCCGATCCAGGACACACTCACCCCAGAGCCCCGCATGCCAGCGCAGCTGGAAGCTGCTCCCCCCTTTGCACAGGCACGCCAGCCTGGAACTGCTTCGGAGACCTCTGGATTGGGACGCTATATTTGATGGCACGTTGGGCATGAGCTCTGTAATTACCTACATGGTAATTACGTGAGCACACAGTGCCCTTAGCTTGGCACTGCATCCCACCACACAATGCTCTGTGTGTACAGCCATTGCTCACGGCTTTTATCTGCCTGTTTTACTGCCTTAGACAGCAGAGCCCGAACACAAAACCTTTTCAATAATTTAAGTGGTTAACAGCTTCCTGCAGCGAGCACGTATGTGTACACATGTCTGCATGCTCACCCCATCGAACCCTTCCATCCCTTCCCATTGGATCCGTGTCTGCCACTGCAGATCATGCTTCCCTCCCCAAGAGCTGCAATTCATCTGCTGGTGTTTATATATAGCCCTTTCTGCCCTCGGGCCATCCAGCATCTCTGCCTACTGCTGAGGATTGTTATAAACATTTGTTACTCTTCTGACATCCAGGCAACCAAAATACTTTTCTAAATGTGGCAATGTTTCTAAATGTTTCTGCAGTTTGATAGCATCATCACTCGGTGAGGGCAAACAGTACTGCGATTTGTGGGTCCAGTTTCAGAACACTGAGGACAACATGCACATTACAAGGAGTTGGTAATTAAACAACAAATGCATTTCTGAAATTCTTGACATTTCACAACCTGTCAGAAGTGCGTGGCACACAAATATATCACAAAGCAGAAAATCCCACAGATGAGCATTAGTACCCTGTCATACGTCCACAAGGAAGAGACTTAAGACTGGAGTTCTGAAGCTTCCCTTTCAAATGCAGACACCAAACTGATGGGTGTGCCACAACCCCGCAGGCACAGAACTGCTCTGCATTCCAGTGCTTTTCCTATTAATACTTTATCTCCTTTTTGAAGCTTTTACTTTTCCAACACAAAATTTCCAAACACACATGCCTGAAGCCAGGCATTTAAATCCCTATTTATGACGCCCATCTTATGCAGCTGGCTATCCACAGACACAGACCAACTTAATTAAGAACCACAAGCATCTCCAAAAAGAGAAAACAAACCAGAAAGTTCATTCACAGTTCATTAACGGTTTCAGTGATAAACACTGAAACAGTCACCTAATGCACTTATCTAGAGTATAATAATTAATCTGAAAAGACAAATCATTCCATATAAATGAGCTTGCAGCAATTTAAGGTGAATGACTGATTATGGCCCATCACAAAAAAACCTCTAAATTTTGTCTACAGACACAGCAGTACCGTACCCATCATAACCAGTTCACAATCTCAGATATAAATCATCAAGAGCTGATTTTTCAGACTGTCCTAAGGAAGATGATATTTTAAAAAACCCCAGCTTTACTTGCTTGAGAGCTTCATGACAGCACTTGCTCAAAGAAGCAAGGATAAAAGAAAGGCCAAACCTCTCCCACTTTTGACTCAGGTACACCAAAGCAGAACTCTTTTTGTGACTGCACTTGGATGAATTCTATCCTTTCCCATGTGCTAATGCTTGGGAACGTAGACCTTACTGTCCCTAAGAATCTAGTAACTGATACTCTCATCTTAACTGCAAGCCATGGATTAGCTCCCACTGACCTTTCAAGCAGGCCTGACTGGAATAGTGAAATTGAGATCGACTGTCTGCTCTGTTCAGAAGCAGGATTTATTTGAGTTCAGTTCACATTGTTTAAGTCTACTATTTGGCTTCTGCCCCCTTCTAACAGTGAATATGCAGATGTATTTCTAAGATTATATACACACATAAGGCATTTGCGTCTATTATATATATATAGTATAGATACAGAAGTTGTCCTTTATCAACACTCTGAAGTAATTTCCCTTTAAAGCAACCATTGTACTGGTGCACAATGATTATAAAATTGCTACACAACCAAAGTAAGCAGCCACGGATTCAGAGTACAGCAAAATCAAAAAGGTACTTACCTGCTTCGCTGCTGTAGAAGAAATTTCTTTCTTTTCTAGAAGGTTCAAGAGGTCAGCCAGGAGAAAAGAACTGACTGGGCTAGGGAAAAAGTGGGCAGAAGTTACCTCAGATAATAAGGTGATGTAACATCACTATGCTACTGCTGCTTGCCTAAAGATCACACAGTTTAGGATGACAAGCTGTTTTTCCTCATGTTTGGTACTAATGGCCTGACTATGCCTTACCATCATCACACTCTAAAGACTGAAGACTGGTTGCTACTCTTAACTATGATCCTCTTATCTGCCACATATTTATCTAATTCCATTCAGCACGACAGAGGCAAGGCCTGTGCAGGACTGCCTGGAGTAACAAACTTCACAGGTAGCAACTAAAGCAGGCATGAGCAATGGAGAGACACGGTACCATTCATGAGAAAGGGATCACTTTGTCTCAGCACTGTAGCAATGAAGAAGACTGACCTTTCCTTTACTGTAAGGGAATGTTGTTTCAAGTAACTGAGCAGGTCGTTTAGAATCCAGCCGATCACTTTCGTTGGCTTCATTTGGGTCTGTTTTACCACACTTTCAAAGAATTCTGCCAGTCCGTCTTCATTCTGTTTAAGAAAAGTTTAATGTGTCAAAGGGATACTGGAGTGCAAACATGATTACAGAATCACAGAGTCGTAAGGGTTGGAAGGGACCTCTGGAGATGATCCAGTCCAATCCCTCTGCCAAGGCAGGGTCACCTGGAGCAGGTGACAAAGGTTACAGGTTGCAATTAATTATACAATTACACTCAGCATATAAATGCTCAGTCCTAAAGCAAACTTCAGTTGTGAATTCACTGCAAAGTCACAAGACTTTGGAGTAATTTTATTAACATAACAGCGAACAATCTTATGCCTAGAACAGGAACATACAGTTTATCTGTCAGCCTGTCTGTTTCAGTGGAACTTCCAACAAATAAGCGATCATTTTTCTCTTAATGCCTCCCTAAAATTAGCATTTGGAGAGAGGCTTTCTCATCTTTGCAAGTGTTTTATGTATAATGCTAGAAAATACAATGCTGCCATCTCACAGGCTGTCTTGCTACCTTTTACCAAGAAGAGCCTTTTCCTGAAACTGTCTACAGATACTTCACTTGATCTTGCAATCACTTCTATTTATTTTGGATTGAATGAATAAGTTTAGCTTGCATTTACCCTTCAGTGATATGGAAAGGTCATATGTAAGAAGCAGGGTTTTATTTTTCCAGTTTTTTTCAGAGAAGCTATGGTAAGCTTTTACACAGCACACTAAATGCTCAGAAGATATCACAGTGGGGGATTCAATTTATAGCCTAAGTGAAATCTGAGATTGTTTTTAGAAGAACAGATACTGCACAGTCTGTTGAATGCTGTGGTGTTTGTCATCAAGGCATTGATGGACCTTTAAATGCACCACAGAACTCATTAGGTTTACTGAAGGCTGAAGAGGTATGAAGTGGCAGCTCCTACCTTTTCAAGGAGGAATTCAAATCCAGCATGCCACTGGACTTCTGCAGTATGTGGCATAAACACACAGGAGGACAAGCCCGCTCTCAGAAGTCAGGAGATAACAGCTTAGAGACAGCCAAGGAGCTATTCTAAGTATACAGTCATCACAGCAAAAAACATTTCTCAAACACATACTGACTGCAGCCAGATCTCTGAACAGTTATGAGCAAAAAGAGTGCAGGGTAACCAAAAAACAAAGCCTGCGTTCTCCACTCACATCCCATCAAAACAATCTCATTTGCCCTTGTTTCTAAAGGCAATTTACTGCCATAGCAATACAGAATTTTAGACTTTTCTTCTCCAAACTTTCACAATACAAACTTCCAAAAGCTCTGGATACCACATTTTTTGTTGGTAATGATGTATGGCTTTTGAGAAGACTGCAAACTACTGATCTTTGTTGTGTGAAACAGAACAAAATGTACCTAGATTAATGCCTGATGTGCTGTAAAACTGGTGTGACAAAAATCAGACCCATGCCCTTCACCTTGAGACCATGACCAAAGAAACCAAATTCTCAGCCTAGGAAACCACTGAGGTCTTTTGTGAACCAAGGTAAACCTTCTAACTCCCACTAGTTATCTATCTAATACACAGACGTAGTTCTCTTCTTCTCCAGTGTTCTAATTTAACTAGCAGTTACTCTCTAATCAAATTATGCAAAACTAAGGCTAAATAGACTAGAGGAACAAATTTAACTTAAAAAAAACCAGTAAAGGAATTACATGATTAC
Source organism: Lycocorax pyrrhopterus obiensis (assembly GCA_014706295.1). Lineage (NCBI taxonomy): Eukaryota > Metazoa > Chordata > Aves > Passeriformes > Paradisaeidae > Lycocorax > Lycocorax pyrrhopterus. The sequence goes on along the minus strand of JACSVZ010000006.1, from coordinate 44,893,967 downwards.
CAAAGCACAGTAAACGTGATTAAAAACTGTGTGTGTTAAGCACAATTCCTAGAACGATGCACTGCCAAATACTGTACTCTTTCTAATTCACCTCAGGATTCAGTAGCACAAACACTCATTATTTAAACAGTGGGCTCCTTTACACAGAAACAATTGCCCATTCTAGGTAGGGAAAAGCGAGCATGCCTGAATGCTGGTTTCTTTACACATGCTGCAGAAGGTTTTACGAACATTCCAGGCAGAGTAGGTCTAGCTACAACATTATGCACAGGCAAATAATGTCTGCAGATGCCACATGTCTGAATGCAGCTGCACAGCTCAGACGCAGCACGTCCAGCCCTTCCATCATGTATAGGCTACGTCCAGCCCTTCCATCATGTATAGGCTACGGAGTGTATCCCTAGCAGTGGGCACATCCAGATTCTGGATACTTACAGCCTGGCTGGAGTTAAAGTTCTGATCCTGCTGCCAGACCTTTGAAAAATCAAGGACAAACATACGCAGCCTTCGCATTTTAATCAGATGATTTCCAGGCAGCAAGTGCAGAAAAGCCCAGGAAAACCGAGGGAGACAGACTTACATATGCAAGTCTCTGAACCCCGTACTCACTACTTGCACACATGTAACCAGACACATTTCCCAAAATTCCCTTGCATTTTGTTTTGGGTTTTTTAAAGTGACTGTCATTTTTTGTAGCCAAAGAGAAGAAAACCCAGTAACGCTAGACTGAAATGAGTAAGGCAGAATGTCAAAACATCAGAATGACTGACAGAAATGAAACATTTTCCTTATTTTCTTGTCATATTAAAAAAAATGTAGGCATAACTTGATTAGCTTCAATTTCTAGATACTGCACTACTTGACTTTAATTTGGTTTACATTTTGGTAAACTTTCTTCCTGCCAAATTCACTCCAACTACCAACACACTCACAGACCTGTCCCTTGCGGCAAATCTGAGCTGAAAACCACGGCATGCTCCAACATGCTGGATATATAGGAATGCTGACTGCCTGCTCTCTCTTCATTCTGAATATTCTATTCTAAACTTCATTAACAGAAAACCAGAAATCTGGAATAGCAGCACCATGTTTGTGATCCAGGCCACTCAGTGCTCCCATTAGACACCAAATATGCTGTGATTTACTCATGTGAGTCTCACTGGCATGAAACCTGACATACCAATATTTCAATCAGATGCAAATTTCTTTCTTAAACATGGTTTAAAATGATCATTTCATAGCACTGAGATGTAAAAAACCCTAGTGGTGTAGTGATTTCAGGTACCTTTTAAACAAGTTTAAAACAATACTTTATTTTACAGAACACCATGGGCACAATCTTTAGGGACACTGGGACTGTAATGCAAACTTATTCTTTTAAAAACCAGTAATGTTTCCCAAAGAACTAAAGAAGAAAACTACTTCAATGTTCACAAATAAAATGTCATGTGCTGCTTTGTTATTCCCATTTTTGCCATCACAGTTCCTACAATAACCAACTGTGAGGTAACAACTGCTGCAAAAATGCACAAGACTATCAGGGGAAAAAAACCCAAAACATCCAGGAGACAAGCAGACCAGTCAAAGAAAATTCAAACTTTTTCCTAAAGCTTCTTATAAAATGATCTGAATTCTAAAAATAAGCATAAGCTCACCTGCACACTAACATGTATGAGAATGGCATGGCATAAAACAAAACGGTCAAAATCAATTTCTCCAGAGACCCACTTCTGACTGTTTGAAGGAGTCACCAATGTGATTGTTCCACCAGGGCAATCAGCCCAAGTGGAACAGCCACTTTTATCTGAGTAAGCAGAGGAACAGCAGATGCACGATGCACGGGAAGACTTGGAATTCACATGACAAAGGAAGTGATTAGACTGGTTTTCCCTCGTGCTGTACTGTGACAATTGATGTATTTTCTAGTTGGACCTCCCTGGACCTCAGCACACATATTAAAAACAAAACGTCACATTAGCACATTAATACATTAATGTCTATGCCAATATATCTTATTTTTTTACTCAATAGATAGCAAGATGAAAGTACTATAATACCATAACGGGCAAAGTTGTCAGAGATCCTTCCTGACTGATGTATTTGCCAGCTTATCAGTTTACAGAGCAAAGTAGAAATTGCATGCAGAAGTTGAGTACCCAAATACCGTGGAGTCTACATGGCTCAAAGAATTATATCCTTATGAGTAAGACTAGTTCTGCGTGAAGAAAAATCAGAAACATCATTTATTTCTGCAATTTATATAAAACTGCCAAAAATGTAGCTGCTTACACTTAAAGGAATTTCAGTTATGAAGATATTAATAGGGTACTCCTTCCCTTTCAGTACATCCTGTAATTAGGTACAGCAGGAGTCTCGGTTTCTCAGCACCACAGTATGTACAGGCAGGTCCTGTGTACGAGGACAAAGCTCTGGAAGCAAGCTCAGAATCTAGCCTGCAGGCTGGAGTATGTATGTTTTATTGTAACTTTGGCACAAAATGCTTTCTGTAACATGTTGGTGCAGAACAGACTTTGCATTTTAGAGCCATCCCTCTACAACTGCCATTTATTTAATGAGCACTCCTGGGCACTCTAACCTGAAAGAATGCTCATTAGATGTGTGCATCTGGCCCTCTCAGCAATCCTGTGCAGCTTCTGATGCAGGCTGAACGCAGCGACGGACACGGCGCTTCCCGAAGAATTAAGGTTAACGGGTCTCCCAGTGCACAGGCAGGCAGCTTCGGTGGGGAGCGCACACGCTGACATTCTAATGCACAATAAAGGGAGACCCGCAACGAAGAACGTGCTCACTTCATGCATTCAAATGGATGCATTAGCTTATTACAAGCTGAATCCCAAATTTCAGCTTGGAGCTCATTAATTGTCTTGCACATTGCAAAAAGGAAAAAAAGCAAAAAGGGGGAGAGCAAAGGCAATAAAGGATTTCAGAGAACAGCTGAAAGAAAGGGCAGTTGATGAGGCAAATATATAGGGCTAGTTGGCAGAGATGACAGAAGCCACCCATACCAGCAACTTGATATGCACAAAAGGTGGGCTGATGCCAAGTGAAAGGAGTGGGTGCCCTGGGTGTGGCTGCCATGGAGTTCATGTTCTAAAGAGGGTGCTGTGTTTTGGATCTGTGACCACAGCAACGCTGACAACACACAGGTGTTTTGGCTACTGCTGAGCAGCACTTTCTTTCTCTGCTTTGTCCCCCACAGCAAATAGGCCAAGGATGGGCACAAAGCTTGGCGGGGACCCAGTCGAACAGAAAACCCAATCTGGTTATATTCCACACCCTGCTCAACAAGGAAAACTGAGGGAAGGGGATTTTGGGGGATGTAGTCAGTGTCATTGGCTGCAGACTGGCAGCACATCAGTCTACTTGTGGGAGTGGTGAGTGATTGTATTTGCATCATTTTTTGGTTTTCCCCTACTCCATTCCTTCACTGAAGTGTTTCTCTCAAACTGCGAGTCTTACTTTTGCTTTTCCTAATCTCTTCCCTGTACTACTGACACGGAAAATGAGCAAGCAGTTGTGGTACTTAGCAGCTGGCAGGGTCAACCCACCACAGAGAGGAAGAAGTAGAAAAATTCAGAGAAAAAGGATGCAGGACCTATCTACCCTTTCTACTCCTATATTTATTTTGTGAGAAATGTTTTAATGTGAAAAAATGCATGCATGAACAAGAATACTGGCTGCAAAATCATATTTTGCAGCTTATACAAGGCAATAGGTAAGAACTGCTGACACCTCTCAATACTATGACTGCAGTCCTATGACTTTGATGAGACTTATGACTCACCTGCCCACCAAACAGTCTGCAACTTACTAAAATGGCACAGCAGCACAAAAGCAGTTTTCCTAATAGCTTTCCTAAGAACACAGAATCACTTTCTTCCTGTAGAATCAGCCTTTGTACAAGTGTATTAAATTACAGACATACAAAGAAGGAATATGAGGTAGTTATGTGCACTACTTTCCCTTCATTTATAGTCAAGGGAAAGGATCTCCTCCAGAGGACAATTTAAAGTACTTACAGTTCTGCTCTGAATCTCACTCTGAAAAAGTCCTTTTCCTTCTGTTTTCACTAATGACAACGGTAACCAAAGCAGACATTCTCCTAGATTAGCTGGGTACGTGAAATGTCTAATCTAGGGTGAGTACACTAACTCCCTCCCCAGAGTCACCACTGGCAAAGAGAGATGACAGTTTGCACTTAAGAAGCTCAAAGTCTTCTAGAATGATTTTGGGAGTTATGAGATTTTGCTGTCACTTCCTTATTTATAACTGTATTGGCCACATCTTTTCCCTTCTCATCTCCTCTTCTGAACCTACCCCTGGGAAACTGCACTGTGAGGTCAAAGTTGATACTGTGCAACCATGTGGTATATTTCCCTAAGAGTAAAGGGGGGCAGGGGGGGTTGCTTCCAATAATGTGGAAGGTAGGTGAGGGAGCACATGAAGCTGAAACATTTAGACTTTGGATTTTGATTCGTGTTGATTAAATACGGTCAATGTGCCCAGCCTTGCAGCAGGCCCAAAGCTGAAGAGCAGGCACTTGCAGACCAGGGTCTGTATCCAGAAGCTGTACATCTGTCACAGTCAGTCACGGGTGCATCAATGTGTAGACAGACAAGATCAATATTAAATAGCAGTTATTTGACTGCGCTTTGAGTGAGAAACACTTTTTGGCGCACTGAGGTCATTTTCCCCACCATTCTGCGTGTATGGCTCCATGGTACGAGGTCTGCATTGCACACACTTCCAAATAAGAATATTCATAAGGACTGACAGCTGGTTAATATGACATTTGTAAATCTTTTCAAGAACCATGCAACTTTGAAGTTTCTAGGCTTATTTTAGCACTTGATCAATAGACCTACCAATAAGGCGAAGCTGTGTTCAGGAAGAATCCCATACTGTTCAACAAGCTTTTCTCTCTTCACACTGGGGAGGTCAGGAAGTCTCTCATGAATCCAATCAATATTTATCACTTGCTGATGGTTCATATTAGCTGGCAAAGATTTTGCATCGTACAGAATCAATGGGGGAAGGTTTGGCTCTGGCATGAACCTAGTAAAAACAAAGAATAACTCCTTTATAATTATTTTCCCTCAGAAGCTAAACAACAAGGAATAAAATTTATATCACAATTTTATACTTCCTGAAAGTTGTATCATCCTTTCAACTAAACAAGATATTAAAAATTAATTACTTGGTATATCACTGCTAAGTAGAAAGAGACCAGGCCCTAAACTGTTGCAAAGCCTCTATTTTTTTTTCTTCGGGTATTTTCCACCAATTGTCAAAGAGTTCATAATACAAAAGGGGTAATTCAAACACTTCTGCACCAAAAATAGTAATAAAAAGTCCCATTAGCACCAGTAATAAAAGATATGGAAACAGGCCACTCTTTTTGGCATCAAGCATGAATTATAGACCTGGAGAAAAATGGGCGTGGGCTGGCAGGGAAGAACTCAGATTGACAGCCAACTGCCAGGAGTGATCTGGGCAGGTTGTAACCTTTTCCAGACAAACTTCAAAAATCTTGATGAAATCTCATGCTGTGCTAAAAGCAAAGTTACTGTGCTCAGCAGGATGCCATCACAGAACAAAAGGCTCCCTTAAAGAGAAGGCCAATTCAAACTACTCAAATAACTGCGACTGAAGCAGAAACTTCACTCTCACATGATCAAATGAGGGGTTCAAAACCACCAGAATAAAGGGCATTGGGCTATAATGATTTCTATTTAAAATCTGCCTAAACAGAGATTTTAAGTTTAATGTATAATGTGCAGCATTAAGTTACACAAAACCCTAAAAAACATAGTTTACAGTTCAATACTGTTCATAATCTTAGTACTAGTAATAATCTTTATGGTCTTTATTTGAAGTATCTTAGACTCATCAGTTTTGTCTAGCTGTTCATGAATTTTCTTTTGCATTTTTTCAAATTAGTCTGTTTAAATAAGCCTCATGCCTGCCCCTACCATAACAAGGAATTCACAAAATGATCACTGCTGCATTTCTACAAAAACATAATCTAAAAAGCAGATTTAAATTCAAAGTTTGTGGGATGTTTTCAAAATTGTTGCTCTGCTGTAGCAAGATCAGTGCTAGAATTTAAGATCTAACAGGAACACAGAGCTGACAAAGCTAAGAGGCTCTGTAAGTTCTCTGCAGAATTACAATTCTCCCACTGGAAAGTGAACTCTGGGAGTTACAGGAAGCTCTCTCTGGGATGCAAATCTAGGGAACTACCACGAGGATCAGCACTAAGATGGCCCTAAGCAGCTGTGCTGCTGCCTTGCAGTGTTGCCTCAGAACTCGTTCCCAGCAGCACTGCTTTCCAACAGGACTCGTGCCTTGTCCCCTCAGCCCCACAGCTAAATCCTTCCTGGGTGACTTTATGGTCCCGTGGTGTGTCATCTCACACTTATGGAAGGCAAAGTACTTAGCAAGGTAACACCTTCATTAGGTCTACAAAGAACTTCAAGGTAGAAACCTGCCCATGAATGCTGACACCTTTCAATAGCAGTTAGGATTTTCAAACAGTGTTTGTGATCTGTGATCAGAGAATCTAAGCATGGAGGGGCAGGGCCTGCTAGCTGAAAACCGTTTCCCTCTGTATTTACTTAAAGCAGGAGCAATGTTGAACTCAGAATATTCTGATGTTTTATGTCAGGCATTCTTAAGAATACACTTATACGGGCCATACAGTAAACCTTCAACTTTCCCACTTTGAGCTGAAATACTCCCAGCCTAGTCTCTGGGAAAGCTCCAGGGGTTTTACCAGAAATGAGACACAAATCCAGATCTGAACTGCTCAGACTAGCACTGATTTTGATAGGTCTCTGCCCCTTCCAGTGGAAGGTAAACTTCCAACACATACTCACTGCACTGACTAACTTTACATCCTTATTACACTGGCTACACTTCAGAAATTTAATAAATTCTCAGTTCGTGAAATGTTAAGTCTATTAAAAAAATACCGATAATCCTGTTTTCCTTCTTTGTCTCTCATTGGTACCGTGCACCTAAAATAAAAACAAAACAAGATGTGATAAGAGGTACACCACAGAATTAGTTTTATGGCAAAAACACAAACCAAAACCTCTGCCTCATGAAGATTAGGAAAGCCTCTTAAAACCACTTCAAAGAATAAGGGCATGTAAGAGGGCAGTCATTTTCACACAGACACTGCTTGATGCAGCATGCAATCTGCTGTGAAAAAGCCTCAGCCTTAAATTACTCCCTATGAGAAGACTACACTTGTGAACATTAGCTCTAGAAGACACAAGTTGAGCAGTACTGTATTACATCTCCTGATCATGTCACTAGGTATATGTGGGCACTCTAAAGTGGCTATTCTATGTTCCTCCAAAATAAAAACTCACCCAAGCTTGGAATCAAAGGCTCTTGTTTCATTCAAAATTGTCCCTCCATTTTCAAGTTCTTCAATTTGCCTCCGTATTTCATAGTCTGACAGTAATAAAAGAAAAAAGAGTGAGCTTGTTAGACTACACTATTAGCTTTAGTGCACTCCACTATTTCATTTTTCACTGCTACGCAATAATGGAAGACTTAGTTGTTTTAACCTTAATGAAATCAACAGCAGTAGTTATGGGCAGAATTATCAGTCACTGTCTCTCTCTCCAGCACTGTTTCTTTCTTTGTGTGTTTTCCTCATCTTCTTTCATTTCCTTTAAATGGAAACCATTTTCTCCCAGGCACTGCAGTCAAGTCATACGTTCCTGGTGACCTTGCAGTCACCCAGTTCAGTTTTCTTTGGGAAATGTAACAATCACCTTTTTTTGCTCATACCCAAGCTGCATCTGAACTTCACACACATCATGTACCATACTCAGTGGAAAGCAATCATCTCCACTGGAGGACACAAAACCATTGCTACCATATTTCAGTACATGCTAGGCACTTAATCACCTGCTTCATTCTTCTTGTAGGCAGAGATTTTACTACAAAAAAACTGCAGACTAACATGCCTGCTTTTCCCAGAGTATCCCATACTAAGATTTATTCTGTCAGGGAGCAGCAAGAGTGGGGCTGCTCCATAAAGAGGGATAAGCCAGGAGTGAAGGGTGACCAGAGCCCAGGCCATGCCCTCCTGCCCCACTAGTCTGGACAGCGCGAGCAGGGGCAAGTGCTACTAAGAGAGTCTGTTCAGGGAGCTCAGGGAGAAGCAGAAGGAGCTAAGTCCTGAGACAGGACTGGGAACAAGACTACAGAACAGGTCCAAGGTCCTTCAGGAGACAGGACTGAAAACTGGCACACCTGTGACACAGCCACTCAGGCAAGGCCCCAGTCTGAGCCTAACAGGACTCCTGTACCCACAGGCAAGGCACATGGAAGACACACCCAGGCAAAGCTAGTCAGGGCATTTAAAGCCAATTACTGCACTCAGAAGCCTGACATATTTCATCTCAGACCACATAAAATATCTACAATGCTCTTGTAATGAAGCAACCACCATTTACCTACTGCTTTTGCCAGAAATCGTATGCTATTGATATTCTTCACTTCAGTCCTCACTCCATAAGGTTCTCCAGGGTGATGCACAGAAACATTGGCATCCACTCTCAGCTGACCCTCTGGAAAAGGAAATTCTATTAACAGAACAGTCTGCCCTGAACAGTAGAGTTAAAAACCTTGGTATGCATTAATAAACTGCATGTTATGTGCAGAGCATTAATAGCAGATTTCTCTATGTTCAGAAAGGAGTTACAACTACTTCATCACAGTTTTCTGTTTGTCATTCCATCTCAAGGCACTGCCTTGTATCATTCAAAATAGTTTTAAATCATTGCTCATAATTCCTCTCAGAAAACTGCATGGTGCAGTGCAGCACAGATCCTCTAAGCCATACAGTGAAAAGAGCTTCTGATTCACAGCCCTTAAATAAAGGGCAGAATTAGACAAGCAAAGTGGTGGATTGTGAGCTTCCATTCCTCTAAAAGCAGCACAAAAATACCTTTTGGAATTACAATTTGATGGATATATACTATCCTAGCATGGAACACAAGAACTTAAGGTTATGGTGAACAGATTTACTAAGGTGTTCTTGGAAATTTACAGCTCAAGGACAAAATGTGAGAAGCAGTGGATTTTTTGGTAATTTTCTTCTTCTCCTTCAGGAAATTGCAATCCTGCCCCCTGAAATGTCCCTGGCTGCCAAAAACTGTACAAAGTTTTATATAAAAGCATCATGCACTCTCAGTCCAAAATGGACCAATGTCCTTAAAAATTTTTAATGACTCAACCACAAGGAAATCATAATTGTATCTTTCTAAGTATTGTCCCTCTAAAGACATCTCTTCTGAGAAGAAAAGGCTTGCCACAGTTATCAACTGCTGGGAATACACAAACAGGAGAGGTTGTATTACATCCTGGAATGTTAAGAAACATTATTTTCCCCATATTACACAGTGAACATCTGTAGCCTTTCCCTGTGTTTTTTTTTTTTAAATTCATTTTTAAATTTCAAATACAGATAAAAAGAAACAAATGCCTACTGATTGGATACAGCAGCATTATAAATGAGAGTGCAAAATGGCTCACAGTTACAACTGTGAAGACGCTACAGCTTCAGAACCCATTCCGGTCAATAGATTTAAATTGACCGGCAAGGCCTTGGTACAATTTGTAAACGCAGGCTGGATGACAGCACACTAATTTCCTCTGCCTTCACAGAGCCTTGCCAGACATGCAAATGAGACAAAGATGCTGGAATGACCCAACATCTCTTTCAACGGAAGTGTTTTGCATGTGCTCCCTCTTTGGGGTGAAAGTTGTATTTGTTCCAAAGGAGGAATAGTCTTGTCCTGCCCTTCCTTCATTTGAGATGTGACCTGTTTCTACTTGGATGTAGGTGTCAGTGTGACCACACAATGAACTTAATCAGGCATAAGCAAAAGGAGACCCAGGCTGAAAATGTTCTTAAAAAAAAAAAACCAACACGTTTTTTCTTTAAGACCAGCTTACTTTTCTTTCACTTTACAATGAAATCATCTTTTCATTTGTTTGTTGGTAATGAAATAACACCTGATAAAACTGGGCACTTGTCTTTACTGTACATGCAAAAGCCCCTAAAACCTTCACGTAGAAAGAAAAAAAAAATCCAAATACTTTTATAGCTAACTATCCTGGAAGAAAAATATTTCCAATACTGGGGTTCTCCTATAAAGTCAGAAATCCCCCTGTGATAAAAGGTATCATAACGTAATTCCAATGGCAATCTTTGGGCCAAATTCAGTAGTTAAAAATGATTGTATATATGTATCCCCACGAAGGCCCTTGAAGAAGCATCCAAACTGGCTGCTTAATACTGACAACTGTGCCTTATTTGACACGTGGGACATTTGTGTGAGAAAAGATTCAGAGAAATAGATAATGTCTAGCTATTATTATTTCCCACTACATTAAATTATATTGCATCAGTAGCCAACGTTTATTGGATCCCATTTATTGTGTGATGCATGGACCACTCTGACTCAGTTTTTCAGGAGACATCCACTTGTATAATGGACTGAATCTGTTGCCAGACAGTGAGGCCAACTGTCACAGGCAAAAATATAGCTTACACTGTGAACACTAATAGGCAGCTGCTAATTGTGGGTATGTGTGGAGGGGATGAATGCCTGAAACCACTTTTAAATTCTTAGGCAGATGTCTGCTATATGCTACCTGTAACTGTGGGCTGGTTGTAAATTTTGGTAACATTAAGACTGAGGAAAAATGGCATGACCTGAATCTTCCAATTAATGAGACAGAATCACCTGCCTGAATGCAGGCTATGCTTCTGCACATCACCTATTATGAAAATTGGGGCCTTAAAATTACAGAAAGAAGAGCTGGTGCCAGAAGCAATGTTTCCTACAAAAGGAAGTGGTCTTAGAAAGATAGGTAATCGTGGCTAAAATGAACCCCACCACCCATTTCTGTACATGCTGTTGTTTACTCCATCTCATCCACGACACCAGCACAAGTTTACTGCCTACATCAATTTTATGACTAGCTGAGACCTGACACTTAGAAGATGATCCTTGCTCACACTACTGTGTCCCTTTGTCCCTCCCATACTCTACAATTAATCCTTACTACAGATCTTCTGTGCTGCAGTGCTGTGGCAAACAAGATGGAGAGAGACAGGGAGAAGCACCACAAGAGCCCTGGGGACGTTTCTTCCTGCCTAGCTTTACCCCGTAAAATTACTGTGTGAGGAAACATAATATCTAGCATGGCAAAGCTCTGCAGACAAAGGCAGGCCTATAGGCATGGCAGACACTAGGACAGACTCTGAGGATTGTAAAAACAACAGCTAGTAAAGGCTATACATTATAAGCAACTGCTGAGAAAAATAACCAGAAGCTGCAAAACTCCTGCAAATGCAGAGAATTACTGGTGACAAGGGAACATGCCTTTCTCCCCTCAGTACCTGCCATGACTGCCTGGCTGCTCCCAAGTGTTTGCAGAATGAGCTGAAGCTCTCTGACTGCTGCAGCTGCTTCTTCCCCACAGCACATATCAGGCTCCATGACAACCTCCATGAGACCGACTCCTATCAGGGAAAGAGAGCAGATTTTCAACAATAGCTTTTGATCTTGGCATATGAGAGTGCAACTGGCTAAACACATGAAAGAACCTGAGCTTTTTTAAAAAAAGGAATAAAAATACATAAACCTCCATGTATTATTTAGTAACTGTCACAATGGGTCTAGCTGCGGACTGCTATAAAAACTTTTCCTTCTATTTTTTTTAAAGTAACAGACAAACTGCAGACAGCTCTCCACCCTTTGATGACATGCAGATCAGAAGGACCCATTCCTCTGAGAGCTCTAATTTAAAGCCAATCGGGTTCCACATAACTTTATTTATTTTAAACTAATTTTGGAGCAGGCAGAACTGTAAACAGATGTAGTCTAGTTTTTAGGTTCAGGACCTAGCTTTCAAGGAATCAGAGCAGCCACAGCCCTCAGCTTCAATGGACATCAGAGCACTTTGTCCCAGTTAGGCTAGGCCAGCCAGGTTGCTGCCCATGTTGTGTGCTCCTTTGGATCACTCCATTTACAATTTCCAAGTTAAAAGAGAAAATCTACATTTCTTCAAAGCTAATAATTAAAAGAAATGTCTGACTCATGCACCAACAAATTCCAACAGCTGCTCTTTCTATACACAAACGTGATTCACTAGATGAAATATAATATATATTCACTATAAAATAAAATATATTTTACTTTTTTAACAACACATACAGTGCAGAGCTTAAATAGCTGAGTGGCTCTATGTGACTGACACAGTTTTGAGCAAACTCGAGCCAAGAGATTTCTAACTTGCTACTGCCAATTGCCATCAACCAACAGCAAATGGGAAAGGTTTACTGGCCATTAAAAAAATCAAGTATTCATCTGTTTCAAGTGTTGCAGTCATTTTTATGAATTATTTTTTCAAGGAGAGAGACATAAAGCTGTTTCTATTTTTTGCCTGTCTCCTGTCACCCATTTACCTTTAAAGACTCATCTTACCCCAAAAGGAGGACAAAAATAGGAAAGTAATCCAAGCCTACCAGCCCTATTCAAGTCCACAAGAGTCTGGCTCCTTGTGTCATCATGGAGACTTTTTCCACTGTCTTGCTCCAACTGAATTTGTTTAATCCTCACAGTTTTGGTGACCATCTGGCTCATCTTGCTGTCTATGCAGAGACTGTACGACAGACTTCCATTCACTGCAATAGGAACTCTTTGCTGAGTGATTTGGTAGCCAGCCTGTCAACAAAATTAGCTTTATACTCAAATGAAACATTCACTTTTCAGAAAGCAGACCAAGTGCAAATATAATTGACTAAGAACAAAACTGAAAATGCAACATCTTTCATAGTGACCTATATAAGAGGAGAGAATACATGCACATGGTAAATTCAAAAGTTATTTTGCTTAGATGGAGAGGAAGCAAGCTAGAAGATGAGCTTAGAATTCAACATAACTGTAAGAAGCTGGAAGTCTGGAAAAAATACGAGGACTCCTCAATACAGACAAATATATGATACCATACTAATGCTGAAATTATCAATAATCAACGGCACAATCTCTTGCCAAGGATGACAAACTTCTCTGATGCTGCCCTGGTGCAGGATATGGACTGGAGGAGGTTCGTCCGTGCCTGTGGTTCCATGATCATGTTAGATCTTGTTTGAAGCCAGTTACTGTACTTCCATTCTCAAGCTGGGGCTATCCCTCATCCTCCCAACAGGCTGAATATCCCTCTCTGTCTGTTCCAAACTGTACTCATTAGAGGGGAGGAGAGGGAGGGGGTGGAGGAGTGGAAATCAAAAAAATGAGAATACTCCATTTCATTAATGTAGCAATTTAAAAGATAAGACACTGCAACCCCACATACGGCACACAGCTGATAAATGCCACCTCACGCCTGGGACTCCACTCAAAGGGGAAACTGCTGGCCAAAAAAGTGGCTGCCAGTGACAAGGTATTGGAATAACTGCAATGATGTAAAAATACAGAAGCGAATCAATGACAGCTGAGGTGGGGTCCCCTTTGTTTCCCCCTTCCTCACCTGCCTATGGCACTAGTGGTGAAAATTAAAAAAAACATCTGCCAGATGCAAATGATTTGGGAGGAGTATCTGCATATTTTGCAGGGACGATGACCTTACTCTAGAATGTAGAGATGGTGAGTTCCAGGGCACTGGAATGGAGAACAATGGTCTGGCCCTGTCAACACCCCAGTTTATATATGCAGTGAAGTGCATGACCTTCTAGACATAATCACTATAAGAAAAATAAAATAACTGACTCTCTGCAGCCCATGCTAATCACATGGCTCTTGTCATCTCCTAAAACTTCTCATTAAAATGATTTTTTTAAAGCCTGAAATATGGAGTGACAATAAATAATATGAATCCTATTTCCCATCCAAAGTCCCATTTTCAGGAGTAACAATAAACCTATTGTCAAATGACCCTAAGAGCTGGATTTATCCGTTCTATTCAGCTCATTAGCCTAAACTCTGCATCTTATTATAGGGTTCCTGACTAGACTGTTCACTATGAAATGCAGGTCGGGCAGTTTATTGTCAGTGCTTAAACTGCAGAAGTCAGTCAGTAAAAAACCAGAATTACATGTTTCAAGCTAATAAAATGTGTCAGCATCTCCCTGACCAAATTTCCACGTGACCAGAGGATCCTGTAAGTCATGTCTGCAGAGTCCCACAGTTTCTTCCACCTCAGCTGTTCTCCCGCACAGACGGATGTGGATTCTTTCCCATGACAACATTCATCCATACAGCTGCTATGCAGTAGACTGATAGCAGCAGACATCACAAGAATATGGGACTGATTTCAATTTAATAGAGTAAGCACTAAAGGTAATTTGCAAACAAGTCTGTGATGTTTTTGATGTTTCTTCATGAAAAGGAATTTCGAAAGTCATGTTTATTTCCTGTTATTTCACCTTTTCCCCTTCAGGTCTTGAAATGGGCTTTAAGATAGTTCTACAAGTTTAAGAAAAAGTACTGGCAATTCAAACTCCTAAGTTTGCTTTTCACATTCCCAGCAGGTCACTACAGAGCTCCCAATAAAAGGGCCTCTTAATGGCTTACAAATATTTGCAAAGTTATCCCCAGAAACCAAATCAAAATTATAGCAACTTCACAGAAGAGCCACAAGTTCCCAACCTAGAAGAAAATAAAACAGAAATCTCTTCTGAGATCCAGGTCTCCAGTGGACAACTATAATATAATTCTCTTTCTAAGATGGGAAGCAATTGTATTTGAAAATGTTTTGTGCAACTTCAAAATATTTTCAATGTCTGAACAAGAGTGGGAAAGAAAGTGATTTGGTTAATAATACAGCACCTCTATGGATTCATCTGGGATCTGAGAGGTCTCCCACTCTGCTTCTCTGGATGTCTAAGACTCCTCACCCACAGAGAGGATAAGCTAACATGCCTGATCTTTCCCAAATAAAATAAACCCACATATTTTTATTGTAATGTCATCAGATCTTCACCCCCAAAACCACAGAAACTAAAAATAGCTTCCTCCCTTTGACAGATTAGTGTTAAACTGAACATTCAGTACAAATAAGCTGATGCAAAAATAAGTTAAAAATTAGAAGCGTTTAATGTCATTAAAGAGAAAAAGCGGCTCTAATACTGCTGCATCCTGTTGCAAGGACAGAAGTCATGTTCTTAAATTATTTCAGTATTTCTACATCCATACCAAGTGCAGTAAAATGCATTTGACTTCCAGTGGCACCTTCTACCCAATATGAAATCCACCAATAAACCACATTGCAAAGACTCGATTTCTCAGTTGTTTTGGTTTTTTCATTTATTAGAACTATGACTGAGAAAGTTTAGAAAGGAAATGAAATACCTTTAGGTCCCTAAGCACACACAAAAAAGACACTACTGTGTTTATTCCACTGGAACCTGTGTTTGTTATACATTCACTTTAAATGAAGGACTATTATCAGACTGCTTTTACCCTAACAGACGATTGGTACAAAACACCAGGCACGGACAACTTAAGGGACAAAGCAGCTCCAGCTCCCAATTCAATTACATTAGGCTACTGGAATTGTGCAGCTAAGCAAGGAGTCAGCAATCAGAGCAATCATATTCAATCAGTGAGCACCAGGGTACAGCTGCCTATTCCATCAGGGCACAGTGCAGCATCCTGTTGGGGTGAGCAGAGCCCTGCGTGAAAACCGAAAAAGCATTTCTTCACTCCTCCCCTGCTGCCATCCGTACTCCAGACTTGTCCTTCCTACAGCCCAGGAGGGACCAGCCATACTGCATACTTACAGGCAGATCTGCATAGAAGTAGTGTTTTCTGTCAAACAAGGACTTCTTGTTTATGCTGCAGTTGAGTGCCAGGCCTGTCATCACTGCTGCTTCTACACATCTCCTGTTGAGAACCTAAGGAAACATGACACATGGTTTTGCTCAGATACTCAGTATGTCACAAATGTGTCTCCCACACACTGCCTTATAAGGAGCATATATTCAATTTCTCTTGTCTTCAGTCACCATTAGATCTCTTTCTTTGCGTGGGTAGCTCTTATTCATCATTAAAGTTGTGGTAGCTATAAATCTGCAAAGCTTTAAGATGAAAAAACAAGCTATTCAGTCATTTTGTCATACCACATATGGAGGTGTGCACTGTTCTGGCTTCCTACTTTTGCAAACATTCAGTGCTTTTGAATCTTTGAGGGTACAAGAGAGAAATCACAGCACATGATAACTGACTTGTAACCAGCTGTCAGCTCATACTGGGAATTTGAAGCACAGGGGATTTGCATGAGGGACTGCAGTGCTGTTGCAGTAGAACACTTCAGAACACCTGTAACCACAGAACCACAGTGAATTTATGAGTATCTACACATACCATAGATTTTAATGCTTTGCTTAACCAGGATGAAATGATGCACACTTACATCTTTGCTAAAACAGAACCCAAAAGACAGCAATTGATCCCATGGCTACAAGTATACACGTTTCCAGTACCCAAGAAACCCATGTGATTAAGGTTTTTGCAGAATGCCATGTGATCTGAAGACCCAGCAAGGCCTTCACAAAGAAATAAAGGAGTTCAATGCAGTTTTTCACCATGGACCCATCACTCTCAGCACTACACCGTTCCATCTCCCCAGAAGGGTCAGGATCCAGAGGAGAAAGAAAATTTCACTCCAAAAAGTACTGACAAAAGATGTTTTTTTTCAGATGTGCTCTCACTAATTTAACAGTTCGTTTAACTAACATCAAATGGATGAAACTGAAAAGGAAAAAAAGACTGAATTTGTCTTAGTACAATTCTGATATGCTCACACTTACAGCATTTTGAAACAGGAACAGAACTTTATCCATCTTGTTCTGCACTGTACAGCTGCCAAGAAGTCTATTTCCAGCAGGACCATTAAAGGAGCACATTATGTAAAAGAATGTACATGACTTCATCTGCATTGACCAGAACATAAAAGGCTTAAATAATGTTTTCTTCCATGTTTCTGACAGTATTTACTTTTTATATTCTCCAGCCTGATTTCTGAAAACATATTAAGCAGCTGTACATTTCCCATCATCCCACATCTTCAGCCAGAAAACAAATCTCTTTATTTTACTCATTTAGTTTTTAAAAATCAAAATAGTAAGAGAGGATATGGGCAACTCTTCATGTAACCGAAACTTAAAAATTGCTTATACAGAAAAGAAATTAAATATTTAAGACATTTAACAAGGGAACTTTCAGATCTTTAGTGTAGCTATATATGGCTAACTAGAACACATCATCTGTTCAGGCATATTTTACTTATTAAAAAATTTAAGAGATACATAAAGCAAATTCTAGACAAGAAAAAAGGAAGAACAATCTCCCTTTGAAATACTTATCCACAGCAAAACGAACACAATTAGTCCTGACTCTAATCTAAAGAAAATTGGTAACTACAAAATATTAATTTATTTTAGTAGCATAACTGCAGTTCATTATATAGTAGATGCTTCTGTTTTCAATAATTAAATGCTTCCAGACAGTACAGACACTTTTTTTTTTACTGTTTAAGGAATTCTGTAACAGTGCTAGTCAAACTGTTCAATGTTTAAAATATCATCATATTTCTAAATAAGCAGGCAAATTTCCTCCTAATAAAGCCTTATGGCATAATCCTGTTCAGCTTTACAAATTAGTGAGGACCATGCCAGTCAGTCCTTTACAAACTGGCCACCAGAAACCCATTAAGCCTCCATAAGGACTGGCAGACTCAAACCACCACTGCTTCAAAGCAGTGAACCAGTATCTTGCTACAATTCCTGATGGTGCAGGGGCTGTGACTGACTGCAACCAGTGAACAAGACAAAACCCAACTCCTGAGTCACAACCAGTGAAAGCTTCATAGCACTTCATTGCTCTTCAGATTTTACTTCAAACAGGGCAGTGTGTATCTTGCTCATTGTCCTAAGGGATAACACTGTTTTGAGGTAAAAAAAAAAAATCCCCATGTATATACTACTTATACCAGAGAGAATCTTTTGCTCTACTGCTGATGAAACATTTTGGTGGCTCAGGGGAAAAACTGGCATAAAAACATGAAGTATTGATTATTTTTTATGTAGTATTACTAAGCATTTAGATGACTCTGATGTGTATGTGTCCCCAGTGTACTGGATCATAGTAGCCAAATCATTGTACATGCACCATTACTCATTCAACTTCCCGTGCTATTCCTTCCCTGATCTCAGTGGGGAGAAAAGGCCTTGCAAAGCAGATCTTTCCTGCTATGGCATACTGAGATGGCTACCATGCCAATCTGCTTCCTCTGCCCTGTGTGCCTTTAAAAAAAACAACCCAAAACCAACCAGATGACCCTCTTCTTCTTCACCAATCAAAACTTACCTAATACAGCTTCATTTCTGAAGTGACTTTTACTACCCATTCCCATGACCAAGGCTGTAAGCACAAAGCAGAATTGTTTAAGCAAACTACTACCTTTCCTTCAAACAAGCCTTGCTTTTCAAATAATCTGCAGTAATAAACATCAATTCAGTATGTGAAACTTCCCATACTAATGACCTAGAGTAAGTCCTCCAGCTTGTTTATGCAGTAAGCTGTAATTAAGTTGACAGCTTTGACTAGCACTAAAGATTTAAATTACTGGCTTGAACTGACAAGCTGCCTGTCTGGTATGTTAGCAAAGTGCTGGCCTTGAAAGCAAGCTGTGTAGTTCCTGCAGTAGCTATGGACAAAACACAATAGTCTATAAAGACTTCTTCAATATTTCTGGTCTTCTAAATTGGAAGCATCCCTCCTAGTATTTAAAGAAAATCCTAGAGAGCTGTTACAAAAGGAAATGTAAATTGTTTGTATTGGAAACTCATGAAAAACCTTAACAATGGCATCACAACATCAGCACCATTTCCCTTGTAGCTACGGTCTCCCGCTACAGCACCATGGTAACTGAGCACTAAAGGAATGAAATAACAGTCCAACCAAGATCTCTCTTTTTCTGCTACTTGTCTATTCTTTACATCTAGTCCACAAGTGGAAAGACTCCTTTTAAAAATTTATCTCTATTTGCAAGTTCAGTTTAGTCAAGACCTTAGTTTCAAATACAATATTCAATAGCTATACAAAACTATATACAATACCTTCAATGGCACAAATTCCCACCAAAAGCAATTTTCTAACAGCTTTTTCTTTAACAACAGGTTTACTCCTTATATTAATATATTAAAGAAACTTGGCACCCTTTTAAGCAAAGATATATGCTTCTATATTTAGTAAATTACCATGTTTACATTTTAAAGAGGGTAGGTATGCAGCTTCTTGTTTTGCTAATGAGTATTATATAGGATAATTGGGGAGAAAAAAAGAAGAAACATCTAGATAACTCTACTGGAAAAAATCTATTTTTTCTACCTTTTACAAAAAAACAGTAATCTCTGCAATAAAATTTGTACCCAGGAAGCCTATCTTACAGAAGAAAATATTCTTTGTACTAAAACCAGTAAAATCAAAATAATTCCCCAGAAATTTTTAAAGTTTTTGATTCTAGGTCACACATTTCAATAAAGTAGATTTAATAGTCATTGGCTATCTTAAGACTTTCAGTCCTACTTACAATCGTGAAAAAATCAGCATTAATCAGATTAACTGCAGGACTGTTTATCTAAGAAACATTTAATTTTAGCTCCTTTTCATTCAAAATAATATTTGAAAGAAGGAAGTAGTACAATGTACTCAGCCAGCTCTCTGTAGACCAGATACTAATCTTCAGAAACCTCAACAGATATATCTAATCACATTTTCAAGTACTCCTATTTCATCTCACTCTGATTTTTATTTGCTTCTACTAATGGATATATACTCAGTCTTACTATTCTAGCTGTGTTAAAAGTACCAAATTGCTGCAATATATGGTTCTTTGAAGTGCAATCATAAGTTAAACTTCAAAATAAAATACCCTTGTATGTACTTCGTCCCAGTGTAATTGTGGCTGTTCAGTCTGACACTGTAGATGAGTACTTACTGCTCTGCAGCATTCTGCCTTGGCATCCTCCCACACACGGAGAAGGGACCAACTGTAGCTATGCGTGTACACAATGCACATACAATAAATCAACAGCTGACCATTCCCCAAATGAGCCACTTATTTCAATAGGTTACAGTCAGACTCCATCCCCCAAAGAATACAGTGAAAATTTAAAAAACAAGACAACTTAAGTCCTCTCATTTGTTAGGTGTTCAAAGAAGCCCCATTCCAAAACCTGAGGTCTCAAATTTCAGGGAAAATTTTAAAAGCTTCAGTTTAGTGTCCTCTGCACTTAGTCCAGTATCTACTTCACAGCATGTTTGCTGCCCCAGTATGAGCATTATGTTCTTATCCGTAAGGAAAGGGACAAGACAGACGGGGAAGAAGCACCAGACATTTTAAATTGAGATCTTAGCTTTATAGAAAGAGATTCCAGCTTAAGAGAACAAAATGGCAACTCAGAAGCTGAAACAGCAAAAGCGACGAGGGACATCAAACATACCTAATCCACTTTGTAACTTTACCTTTCCACAGTCTGGGACCAAAGCTATACATTGCTGTACAAAACATATTATTGCTAACCTTGTCTAATGGCAAAGCTGGCTTGTGGTGATGCAGCACGCATTGATTCCAGTCATATTTTAAAACCAGGCAGTTCTGACATCAAGAAGTACCCAGCTCCCAAACACACTACTTGAGGTGTACTCAAAACAGTAAGAGGGCACACTTTCTCAAAGCTGAAGAGCTAGCCTGAAAGCTTGTATCACAAGGCTTAGGATGGAGGAAGCATCTTCCAGTGTCAGTGATGATGAGAAAAATGCAGCAGCAGTAGGGAGAAATGCTGACCCTTGGGAGCAAGAAAAACAGAAGGTAACACCAGATGCAAAGATATTTCAATAATGACAGACTTTAAGGTTTCTCAGCCCAACAGGAGTTGCTAAAAGAAACGCAGAAGGAAAAATCCATTCAGACCACTGTGTGGGCAAAGTGCTCAATGGCCTCAACAGAATAAATCTGTTTTCTGGGAAGCAGCCAATCCAGATCATATCTCTGATCCCATCAGCAGCATCTAAAACCAAATAAAGTTCTACCCTGCAGAACCAGTTCCAAACACGAGAGCCCACAGAGAAGACAGGGCAATACAATGGTGATACAGTGGTTCATGATATCCATAACCAAATGCTGTGCTTATGTGGTGTTCCCATAAAGAAGTCCAGTACCTCTCTAACATCCATGCTCTCCTCGCTGACATCAGTCTTCTGCATCTGCCACATGGCGTTTTTTGACCTGTCATAAGGATGCTCCCTCTCTTATGCCAGCTGAAATTTAAATCACTGCTAATGCTCTCTGATCCAGGGCATGTTTAGTACAGGAAGATCCAGTGATAACATTTCACTGCTGTGGGAGGTAGGAGACTGAGCAATGGCTAAAACTTAAGTAACAGACTATGATCAAATCCAAAGGCAACAAGAGGTTTGAGGAGAACCCTCTCAGACCTTTCTTCCTACGCTGAGTTCCAGAAAAAAAAGGCTCTTGAACGTGAATATCATCTGCCTTCTTCAACATAACATAGATTGTTTAATTTCTTAAATGGAGACACTTCAGAGCATTTAGGACAAAATAGTTTGTAAACCAGCCCCTACCCTCTTTCTCCTTGCAGATGGTCCTTTGCTTGTAGCCTTGGTGAGAGCCAGCTCTGTGGTTTTCTGAGTTGTAACAAATTCTGACCTTTGACACCCACTTACTGTCATTTTCTATTATTTCCAAGTCTTGGCTATCTGCCCTCTGCTCCTTCTTGCAATCTTTGTGTGTCTGAGAGCCCACACTAAACACTCAGCCCTTTGTTCCTACTCCCTCATTCCTTTTCTCTCCAACTGCTGTCTCCCAAAACATGGTTATTTGTTCCTCAGCCATCTTTCCCTGCAGGCTGATCCAGCTCTCTTAAGAGAGCGCAGTATACAAATTGGGAGTAAACCAGAAGTGGTCTTTTACACATAGATAAAAGATGATACTAATTCAGGAAAACATTGGGTGACATAATGCAACAAGTCTTGCAAAGAGCTATTAAGAAATTAATTAAGAGAAATTAAAAGAGAGCAAACTAAAATTATTTGCTTTTAATAAAGCTGTTCTGGAACAGCAGAACCAACAGAGACTAATTTCCTTTAAATAATACCCCTAGTTTGTTTTACCTAAGCATTGACCCCAAAACTCTCTCCCTGTGACTCCCCCATCTTCTCCTCATTTCATCAAACATCCCAAATGAGTATAAAGTGCCACAAGTATCTGAAGAGCAGCAGCCCAAATAAAGCTGAGATCAGCGGGGAGACTAAATCGATAATTTCCTCTTCATATGCTTGCTAATACACTCATAAAAACCCTCTACAAGCCAAAAACTTTTTTGAGGAAAATTTGCTTGAAGTTGGCAGCAAGTTGCAAACCCAGCATTTCTGTATAGAAAACAACGGTCCTTGTGGCAAATCTGCTTATGTAACTAATAAACATCACTTGCAGAAGTTTACATAATCCTCTCAGAATCAGTCATATTTAAGGTGACAAGGTGACTGATAATCAGAGAGACCACAAAGAAATTAATTTTACCCCAGTAACCAATTACAGCCTAATTGCACCAAGATAAGTTTCAAACAAAATACATAAACCTGACAGTTATGCAACATTACACACCAGACAGCTAACCATGAAGAGAACAAAGATCCAGTCGACAATTATCTGTCAGTACTGTCGGACAATGCTTCCCTGAACACCTTTTAAAGAAAAACTCTTCAAAGAAACAATTGTTAAGAAGAATGGCAGCAAGATCTCCATTTGCAAAGTTAAATGCTAAGAAATTGGTAGAACCATGAAACTTTTGCTTAAGAGAGCACTGCTTATGTACACATATATACAACACACCACCTTGGATCTCCTCAAATGGAGTCACCTGGAACCAGACTGTCTACATACTGTGAGAAAACTAAATCAAATCAAACACTTAAGGATACCAGAGCACCTATAGTGACTGATAACAGAGGTAATAGAAATTTGCAACAATAAATCCCCTCTCAGGTCCAACTTAAAGAAATCCCCAGCCCACTGAGAAAAGCTACTGCAAAAAGCTAATGTGCATTTCAGCAGCAATTTCTACCTGAATTCAGAAAGGGGGGCCACCAACATGTCATGTAGTGGTTGTGCTGTCCAAAAGAGTCAACGATGGCACAATAACTGCAGTAACAGGACTGTGTGAAAGAAAGGAAACAAGATACTATCAATTCCTGCTCCCCCATTAAGAAGTAGAAAAATATCTATGTAAAGCAAAAGATAAAGTGATTAAAAAGAAACAACACAAAAGGAGGTAAGAGAAAATACATAGACAACATCATTGATACATTGAAGGATCTACTGAAATAAGTGATGTTTTATCCACTCAATGCCATTCTAAGTGGCAAGTTTGCATCAGCAAGAGGGACTTGTTAAGGATGAACAGTAAAGCCGACAAGAAAAGAGAGCTCAACAGTTACTGAGGTGCTAAGGAGACAGCCCTACCTGAATTGTTAGCCTTGACAAAAAGATTAAAACACCCAGAATGAGTGTCAGAAATACCCACACATATATGAGACATAGCAAAAAGTGCGAGAAAATGTTACAAGGGACTTCTTCAAAGCTTGAGAGAGGAGCAACAAATGTCACCAAATACTTCAATACACAAGAGCAGAGACGGCTCCAGAAGAAATGGCCTAAGTATGATACAAAGTTGACCTAAGCAACTGCAGTAATGGAGGAAGTATTATATTTCCCTGATCCCAGTGAAGGAGTTTGGTTGCACAGGTAACCCCGGGCTGTGAATGATCCTGTGGAACGCAAAGAAATAGAATGAGAAACAACCTGCACCATAACCCAGTCCTGAAAGTCACCTGAAGCCAGCATCACTCATCTTTCAAAGACCTCTTCTGACTAGTACAACAGCTTTGAACTGATTAATAGTTTGAAATTCTGTAGGCAGGCTTTAATTCACCATGAACTTGGACATTTAAGGGTCTATGAACCACAAAGGCATCCTCAGGGAGCAATGGTTTAAAGGCCTAATTCACTCCTCTACTCTTTTTCTAAATTATGCGTGATTTTCTTTATAGACGCTTTCTGGACTGCAAGCCCAGCAAGCTGGGACTGTGTGAGCAAGAAAAGACTCTTAAGCACTGACCATACAATGCATGTCACAAACCCAAATATAAGCAGGAAAGAAAGGACTGCAACAGAAAGGTACCATCAAATTCTAAAAAAAAGAAAAAAGTCTTCTTTTTTCTCCTAATTACTACAGTTTTAGTGAAATAAGTAATGAGGAGTTTAAGTGAACCTAGACATAGGCAAATGGTTTAAAACAAGCATGAACTCAATTTTTTCATCAGGCATTGCCACTGATTTTAGAGGAGAGCTCATGGATACAAAACCTAGCCATCATATAGTTTCAAAGAAAAGAAGAAAAATTATGTAATGGAAGCTAAAATAACATCCATACAATGATCAGAAGATTGTTCAGTTCCCCATGAAAAGTGCCTGCAATTAAAACTGTAGTTATCAAAAGCTAAGAAGCAGGCTTTTTTCCAAAACAAAGTAGTACAAGAAGGGAGTAAATTCACATGCATGCCGGCAGGAATGTCAAAACAAAACTGAAATCACAAGTTGGTAAAGCAGCTGTTGCAATCACCAGATTTAACAGGCACAGGATATCAAAAAATCTAGTTTCAAGCTGTAAAGTATAAATTCTGGTCTCAAGTGCTGTTTCTGTTCCAGTATGAATAGCTGACAGACAGATCCACCAAAATCTCACACAAACCTCTCAGAGCCTTTGAAACGAAACGCATCAGATAAATCCTTTATATTCTGATGAATTGTAGATGTTATTTAAGTCTGATAATCCATCACCCAAAACATCTGGAAGAACACTGGGTACCTGCCACTGCCAAGAACAGATGGAAACGCCCTCTATAATCCCAGACTAGGTATTAGCCCTGCCACATGCCTGGGCAGCCACCTCAGCAGCCCAGCACTGCAGGGCAATAGCCTGATAGACGTGCTCTCAGAGACCACGCAGTGCTGCGCCGGCATCTGCCAGCTCCGGACAAGCCCGAGCTTGGAGCTGAAGGTGCCAGAGCTGCAATGCCAGAAGGACAAGGGCTAAAGCTGCTCTAGCATTGCTCTCTTCCATGAAAAGGAGTGATCTGGTTGCCTGTCATTATACAAGTGAGAGAAGATAAAGCAGGACTAAAACGTGCCCCTCTATACTGTTTACAGATGGAAAAGGAAAAAATTATTTGTTCAAATAAAACCATGCATCTCACAGGACACTCTACAGGAGTGCTCAACACTCCTTACTCTGTTTCTTCTGAGGTCAGTGGTATTTACCTTTTCTTCATTGGAAAAAGAGCTTGATCATTACCAAGTGTTTCTGAAAAGTCTGTTGTAAAAAAAAGACAGAACAGACGCTGTTCACACTACAAGAAGAATGAAATTCAAATGCATGAGAAGATATCAAAAAATTCAAAATATTTAAGACTGTAGGGCTAATATCCATTCAAATCTTATTAATTTAAACCTTGGTTATGTAAATCCTAGATTATTTCTTTATATACTTGCCTACAAAGGACCGCCTACAATAGGATCATGGTTTCACTTCACTCATGCAGGAGACAAACGTAAAATGCGCGACAAAGACTAAGCACCGACAAAAAGGTTTCAGCCTTTAGCTGCTAGATCTACTATCTTATTTCTGTGGCTGAGCTATAATTAACTTTTAGTCAGCCACCTCCATCATGAAAATAGATAATCATGGATTCTTTTTCTGTGAGCATAGTTTTAGCTTTAAAAACCTTTATAAAGCCTCTCAGAATTTTCAGAGGCTAAATCGGATTGGGAGGGCAACCACCTTTATGGGTCCTCAGAAGAATTTTAGTCCAGTCTGCAGGTATAAGGCACTATTTGCTACCATGTATAGAATAATACTTCCTTTATAATAGGTCTTCTGAAGATACCAAGCCAAGATCATTACCAAGTCCATTCAGAAAGTAAAAACCCCAGGCTTTTGCAAATTGCATTACATGAAATGAAATGTATATAGTCAGATGCAGTCCCAAAGAAAGGAGAGCACTGTAGTAATTTGAGTAAGATGCTCAAGTAATCACGTCTAGTGGTGAGGGGCTTCATCACCACAGTGCACAAAAAGTGTGCCCATTAGCATGGGATGTGCCATCCAGTCCTGCTACTTCCAAACCTCCTTTATTAATCAAAGGTTTGACACATCAGTCAGTCTCAGCTGGCCAGTCTTACTTCAGTGCCTGGCAAGATCATGGAGCAGATGAAAACTATGCCAAGACACATGTAAAATAATTAGGTGGTTATTGACAGCCAACAAAACTTCCCTAAGGGCAAATCACGCCTGATGAATTTGGTGGCCTTCTATGAGGGTTACAGTGTTGGTGGCTAAGGGAAGAGTAACTGGCATCGTCTACTCAGACTTGTGCAAAGCATTTGACACTGTCCCACAAGACATCATTGTCTCTAAACTGGAGACACATGGATTTGGCAGATGGACAACTCAGTGGACAAGGAATTGGCTGGATGGTGGCACTAAAAGAGCTGTGGTCGACAGTTCAATGTCCAGGTGGAGACCAATGACGAGTGGTGTTCAGGGGTCACTACTGGGACTGGAGCTGTTTGATATCTTTGTCAGTGACAGGGACAGTGGGATCAGGTGCATTCTCAGCAAGTCCACTGATGACAACAAGCTGTGTGGTGTGGTCAACATGCTGGAGGGCAGGGATGCCATCCAGAGAGATCTGGACAGGCCTGAGAGGTGTGCAAACCTCATGAAGTTCAACAAGGTCAAGTGTAAAGTCCTGCACCTGGATCAGGGCAATCCCAAGCACCAATATAAGCTGGGCAGAGAATGGACGGAGAGCAGACCCAAGGAGAAGGAGTTGGGTGTGTTGGTTGAGGAGATGCTCAGCACGAGCCAGGAAAGCACACTTGTAGTCCAGAAAGCCAACCATGTTCTGGGCTACATCCAAAGCCCCACGGGCAGCAGGTCAAGGGAGGTGATTCTGCCTCTCTACTCCACTCTCGTGTGTTCCCACCTGGAGTGCTGCATCCAGCTCTGGGACCCCCAACATAAGAGGGACACCTATTGGAGAGGGTCCAAGGAGGGCCATGAAGATGACCAGAGGGCTGGAACACCTCTCCTATGAAGACAGGCTGAGAGAGTTGGGGCTGTTCAGCATTGAGAAAACTCTGGAGAGACCTTACAGCATTTTCCAGTACCTAAACAGGGCCTACAAGAGAGCCAGAGGAACATTTTACAAGGGCCTGTAATGACAGGACATGATTTTAAATTGACACAGGGCAGGTTTAGACTAGATGTTACGAAGAATTCTTTACTGTGAGGGTGGTGAGGCACTGGCACAGGCTGCCCAGAGAAGTTGTGGATGCCCCATACCTGGAAGTGTTCAAGGCCAGGCTGGATGCAGCTCTGAGCAACCTGGTCTAGTGGAAGGTGTCCCTGCCCATGGCAGCGGGGCTGGAACAAGATGCTCTTTAAGGTCCCTTGCACTCAAACCATCCCATAAGTCTATGACTCTATAATAATTTTTTTCCGTCTCATGCCAAATAGGAGAGCACCTGCATAGCTCTTCTTGCCTGTAGCTGTCTCTCAGTGGCACTTTATGAGAACAACACAGTGAAATGGCTACGCCACTTCCACTGTGATGACCCTCCCAAGGCCTACTTGCAGCAGAAGCATAAAATAAGCTGTATTAACCTTACAGGAAGCAAATATAAAGAGGAAAGATGGAGGAGGGCTTAAATACATTCTTCTAGTTTCACCTCTCCTGTGCAGAGCACTGCAAAGGCTCACACCAACACTTACTGGTGACCCAGAAATGCACAGCAACCTGAAAAGCTCCCTTTAGCACCATCATTTCTGGTCCCATTGTGAAGGAGCAAGTACTAGCACGGCTCTCTATCACAACCACCTCGCTGTCACACAGTAAATTTAAATCCCTGTGACACTGAAAACTGTCCCTATAGTTCTCAGTTTAAAACAGCAATCATTCTCTTCTAGAGACAGCACAACTACTGTATAAAAACTTTGCTGCTATTTTTTTCATTTCTCAACAAAACAGTGTCCAAAGGAAAGGCTGAATATTTACTTTCTAAGTAGTCTTAATAGGCAATAGCCTAATATTTGTTAAAATGGCTTTTTTTTTTTGTTTGGGTTTATTCTACAAATATTTCAAATTTTCAAAAATGACCTTCCATCTTTCAAAATTTACCAAAATCCAATTCTGCTTCAGATATTTATTGCCATGTACAAATTTACATATAGAAAACAAGCCCAACTGATTCCAGAACAAATGCTGGTCTCTCACATTAATTCCTGTGCAGCAAGTACAATGGGAAAATAAAGCTATGACTACTGACTGGATTTTGCATCACATTCTAACATGCAGGAACATGTATTTTGTAACATCTACTTTCAACTCTATTTTCACCACTACTACAGTATGAAAAATCTTTCTTCTCTTTGTATAGATAAAAGCAGATGGTAGAACCTAACATAGCATCACTACTTTAATATTAACCTAACCATTCTGGATTTTTTCTTCTCAGGTGCAGTTATATTCCCCATCAAAGCCCACATGTACTGGGGTCTTCTCACAAAGGTCATACCAAGCCTTGTTTTAAAGCCTCATTAATAAAGAAAAAAGACACACACACACACTGCACCTTTGATAAATAGTAACATACAGAAAAATTAAACTCCTCATAAATATTCTTTTTTGCTCACTCAAGAACAGCTTTTCTACTTGACTGAAGATAAGCAATAGACAATTTAAGAGAATTTCTGTGCATTAACAGAAGGTTAAATAGAAGGTCTAAAACCAGAATCTTGAACTCTTTTGGATTTTGTGACTACCTAACCTAGCCCTGCTCCCAAATGAAAGGAACTAATTTTCTGTCTTTAAGTCTAGCTAGACTCTTCTAAAACCAAATGATTGCATAAGATTCCCATTATCTCCATGAAGTTTTCAGAATTTCCATATAGTTAGATCTGAAACTCAGCTCTGAATTGCTGCTGCAACCAGAGTGAAGTCCCAATTTTATTAGCATCTAAACTTCACTTCCTTAGTTTTCAATACCTTTGCAAATATAGAAATAAAAATAAAATAATAATAATAAAAAAATTCTCTTTTTAAGGATCATGACATATATCAAGACCCTAGAAATCCAGCCACAAGTGAGTTCCCAATTTTAGAAGATTATTTGAGGCCGTTTTATGGTGATGAAAAGCTTCAACTATATTTAAAAATACATTTCTGTAACTGGAATTCAAACCTGCACTTTAATGAATATAGTCAGTGAAACACTTCTGAATTAAATAATTAGGCCCCATTACAGTCTCTGCACACTTGTTGCATGTGGCAATGCTAAGCCTATTCAATATTTATTTTCACTGTATTGTAAGAGCTTATGTTACAATTTTTTAACTTTTATGTTAAACTTGTTAGATTCTCAGAGAATTTTACAGCAGTACTGACATAGCCATCACAGTTATAATTAAGCTGTGAATTCAAACACTTATTATGTTTTCACTAATAAACCTTATTGCTAAGTGCTAGCTAGTTATTCTGACCTATTAATCCACAATGTCTCACACAGATTACTTTTTTTTTTAATAATTGCTTTGCTCTGGAAATAGGAATGGTTGACACTTTCCTAAATTGGAGACTTTCTACTCAGGAAGCAAAGTAACTCCACAGTGAGACATTCCAAATGGCAAATGACAGCTACATAAACAAACATATGGCAAAATAACATCAAATGGCCACTCAGAAATCTAAGATGTTCTTCTCTCACTGGGCTTTAAGCATCTCTCATATTTAAGGAATTTCCTGTGTGGCATACTAACCAAACACATCCACTCTGGCCTCAAAGAAATACCACAATCCATTCACTATGTTGAAGAGACACTCCTGATTTTTTTCCTTTGCAGGGGATATAAAGTATCTGAGGCAGTAACTAGGGAGTGAGGAAATTGAAAAGAAACAGTACTAGGCATCTCATGTTATGAAACAAACAGAAATCAGAACAGTAAGGAAAAGTAGTCATATATATGACTATAGTCAAATCCTGAGAAGAATAAAATATTAGAAACATACACAAAATTGTCTGACATTAATCCTGACATAAATGAAATTGTAGCTTAACTTACTGGTAAAGTTCCTGGTAAAGAGGCATCAAAGAAAGATACCAAAGAGTTAGGAGGTGCTGCAAACTGGACTTGGGAACCAGAGAAGAGTTTTGATTTGGAACTGATCTGTGCATGAATTTCCAGACCCACAACTGGTATCCACGGAGCAATGCTGAAAAGGACAGAGAAGGGAGAAACAATTTAAATATAGATGACGTTAAAAACCATTAACGGCCAGAAACAGAAGAATTATGAATGCTTAATTTGTTAACAAAAATTAAATTGTAATTGTAAAGACATTGTAATCATCTACAATGTTGCAAATACATCTACACTGTAATGGAAAAGGTTGTGCTGTGATACTGGAGAACAGAGGCTACAGGGACTATATGGCAGTGTTCATTATATGCAAAAAAGAATGTCATAAAAAAATGCAATGGTTTGAAACTTTTAACTTTTCCTTACATGAGAAATCTCTGAGAAATTAATGAGGCACACTTGCATGCTGGATGAACCCTAATTTGCTGCCTCGTGAAAATCCCCAAATCATCATAAATATGAATTACTTCTCAGGTAGTTTGATAAATCTCCAACAGACAGGTGGCATAATAAATTATGTATTCTTTGTCAGATAGACACTTGCATGCTGGGAAAGGTGGCTCTCCAGAGCAGCGTTAGTAGAATATTAGCATAAACATTAGTAATCTGGTAATAGAGAAATCATCATTTCAACTAGAGAGCTACTGTTCTCTGAATGTATTCCGCAGAATAAAGTTTCTCCATATCATCTAAAAAGTAATTTCAATTCTCACATCCATAACCTTTATATGGACAAGAGAAAAAGGTCACCTTTAAAGTATGAATTGCTTGACAGTTTCTGTAAGTAATTATCTGGCCTTGTACAAATGAAGTGGCACAAATAATATTTCGCTGATGGAATCACATTTCTATGGCAGAATACTTCAGCAGTGTGAGTACCCAGATAGCTATAGGAGATAAGCAAGCTGTAGAAAAACATCAAACAAATATATCAAGTACAGTGTTCCTTCCAAAGGTGAACTTTCTCCATTGCCAAGGTTTTAGTTCTCCATCTGCCCTCCAACAGCTGAGGACATCCCTATAAACACCAAACTAGTGGTGCGGATGCCACTTATATTGATGCTTTAGGAAGAATAATATTATCATAAAAGATTAAAGTTCAGATGTTTAAAGGAGCTAATATTTTTTCTTTTACTGAAATAGCATTATTCTTTGGTATTTTCAACTAATCATACAGATGCCTCAAGTTTTAAGAAATAATGGTGGGCTTTCTTCTACATTTTGGAAGCAAATTTATTCTATTGTTTCCTGTATTTTTCAGAAATGCTTTTCTGTCATATCATGGCATTAAAAATTATACCAGGCTTTGCTTAATCGGTGTCTTGGCTTACACTCAGAGAAAAAGGTACGTGCATCAGTCAGTCCTTCAATCCTGCTAGCAACACTGATGAGGCACCTGGAGCTCCTTGCCATGTTTGTTCAAGGACTGTGTTTATCTGTGTCTCTAAAGAATCAGCAGCACGCTTCTGCCGGTGTCTGCACAACTTTCTTGAAGTAATCAGCTGTGTAAAGAGAAACTCCCGGCACACCAGAGAACAGGAGAACTTGCTCAGGTCGTGACTTTCAGTTGCAGCAGAAATAAAATGCTCTGTTTCAGGCACACTGCCCAAATCTCACAATACCCCACTGGAAGAGAAAGCCTCTTTCGGACTAGAATAACCCTTGAAAACACGCTCATGAAAGCTGGTGCAGCCCTCGCTGTTCATTCTCGGCACACGCGAACGCCCAGGCTTCCTGAGCTGCAGGCTCTTATCGCAGCCAAGCGTGTCAGAGGGTCACGGCCGCACTGCCGCGGCAATTATCGTGTGCGCTTTGGGGAGGCTGCGAGATAAACGCGTGCTGAGCAGGCGCTGCCAGCTGCCAGTAAGCTGTGCATGCCTTCTGCCGCTCAGAACCCGGAATTCACACCGCACCCCGCTGCCGCCACCGCCGCTCCCGTGCCCAAGCCCGGAACCCCAGACGCGGCTCCGCCCCGAGGGCGGGATGCCCCAGGACGGAACCAGCTGCACCGACCCTTCTCCCGCGCCGTCCCGGCACCATACCCGCTCTTCCCCGCCGGCACCGCCCCGCCTCTCGCGTTACAGGCGACAGCCCCCTGCCCGCGGGGGGAAGGCCCGTGCCCGGGCCCCGGCCCCGGCCCCGCCGCGCCGCGCTGCCACGCCCGGCGCCAGACCCCTCCGCACCCCCGCGCCGCCATGCCCGCCATTGCCCTGCCGGCGGCTGCCAGGCGCCCGCAGCGCCCCCTGGGAAATGCAGTCCGGGATGGCTGCGCGGAGCGCGGGCTGGGCGGGCCGACTACAACTCCCGTCAGGCCGCTCGCGGTGGTACCGCCCCTGCCCCGCGGGCGAGAACTGGGTCAGCCGGTCCCCGGCTTGTCCCGGGAGCGAGGGATGGGGATTGCTTCGTGGCTGTTGTTTAAAACGCCTTCGGTGGTTCAGGCCCTCAAAATGGGTTGTGTGTGGTTTTCTTCTGGCTTAAAAGCAGCTGCTGTTTTATCGGCGGCCGTGTGCAAGCCTTGGGCATCGAATGATGCTGTACCACGCGGCTGAGGTCTTGGAGCTTAACTTCCCATACATGGAGCAGCCGGGTTCGGTCTCGGCAGGGCCTGGGGATGGTGTGTGGTAATAAAGAGTCTTGTCCAGCGCATACGCAAACATCTTTAATGTTTACCAGCTACATTGCACAGGTGATAGAACTAACGACCTTCCATCCCAAGCCGCAGGCCTGTGGAGCTGAAATGGGGACGAACATGAGCTGCTGCTTGTGTCATCTTTGCGCTATGTCAGCGACTGCCGACAGAAGCTGGTCTGTCACAAACACGTCGGTGAGACTGATTTCCTCCAGCAGGGGACAGTGGTGCACACAAGCACTTGAAAGTGTCTTGGAACCTTTATGACCTCTCGTCTCCCCAAACTCCAGTGTGAGATGCTGACTGGTTCTGAGTCATGCAGAAGATAATGTACCCAAGTAAGAAAATGTCTTATAACCAATGTTTCATAGCACTAATTCTCTGATGTGTTTATATTTTAAATAAGTTAAATTAACTGGAAGTGCTTTACAAGAAGAACCAGTTGAGAGATCCCTTCCGTAGACACTGTTCTATAGGTACTTGTACAATATATCTTGTTTTAATTAGTGTGTCATGTTCCTTTTCTTGGGAAATATCCTTCCCTTGTACAACAAAGAGTGACCAAGAAGAAGTTCCTTTCCAATAGAGAAGAACTGACCACACGTCATCTTTTACATGTTGTGGAGATGGAAAGAACATTGGAGTGGCCTTTTTCCTTCTCTCCTGTTGGAAACTTCTTCACATATGAGGTAAACTAATATAAAGCCAGTGTAACAGTCTTTAAACCAATGAAATATTTAAGAACTTCTGATCATTCTGATTTGAGTAAAACCCCATTTTCATTTGGACTTAGCAGGGGCCTTTGCAATGTATTGTGATGAAAAATGCATTTCACACTGAAGCTTCAGTATATGGTTTTTATTTCTGTGACAAATTCATTCTCTTTACAATTTTCCTCCATGAACTCTGGATTTAGTTATTATTTGATACTATGTAGGGATTGGCAGGTCATTTCAACCCAGCTATCAGAATAGATTCTAAATATAGTTCTGAAGTGTTTCTGCTGATGTAAAAGTGGTAAGTTTCAGATTATTTGACTATCTTTTAAGCCTGTTATCCTGATGTAATAGAAGATTTCATAAATAGTCACTAAGAAGTTAAAACCTAATGAATATTAAAATCATGTTACTTAAAGCCTTACTGTGCCTTGATTGCACAGACTTCTGCCCTTTGTTCATATTATTTAGAAGTGAGTAGACAACACAAAAGGGTTGAAATCCATCCCAAACAATTCCTCTGGAACTTTTAGCTGTATTAGGTGTTGTCTTACATAGAGAGGAAGACTGGGAAGTGCCATTGTTTGTGATTTAAATTGTCTCAATGTTATTTTAATTTCTTTCTCAGAAAAAAAAATCCCATTAGATGAACCTTTTCCTTTGCAGTCTTTTGCAACCACGTAGGTAATAAATGAAAGCTCACACATCCATATACAGGAAGCTGCTCAATCACAGGGAATAATTGCCTTTCCCAGCAGCTTACTTTGAGGTGGGAAAGGCTACATATTTGTTCCTTATTGCAGTGTGTTTATAGATCATGCTGTGGCTTGGAATAGGAAAACAGCACTGCATAAAGATTTGTGCTATGATAGTTCAGTACTATGTAGACTCATATCTTAGAGAGGGTAGACCCAGGGGACAGTTTGCTCTGAGTCTCTTGTTACTGTAGGAATTTAACCAATGTCTGAGATGAAATTAGAATTTTGTAGATAACAAAAACCCAACAGCATATCATTTAAGCCATAAACAAGCAGTCTATCCCATTTATTTGAAAGAAGATCCCTCTGAATTTTAGTTTCTAGGGTCTGAGCTCTAAAATCTCTTTTCTTGCAAGTCATACTTAGCATGCATACTTACTCCTTTTGTGGACTGTGAGGTCTCCTTTTGGTATAGCAGGGAATGGGATATTCAGACTGGGGTGTTTGTTAGATACTTCACAGGCTGCCTGCAGTGTCTTATTTCAGCCTGTGAAATGAGGAACAGACAGGAACCTCTGTTAGATTTTGTAGTAGACTTTGTGACTTTTGGAAGAGTAGATCCGTAGTCTATCAAAAAATCAGACATTGGCCTACAGGGAAGAGTAATGAAGCAGGTTGCTAAGTTTGGAAGCAAGCTGTGGTAAGGGATGTTTTCAAAATTTTAGGCTTCTAGGATCACCCCTATACCTTGAAAGCCTTTTTTTCCCCTCCTCTACAGGTATAAAGAGAGAAATTTTCTTTTTTTCCTACAACTTTGAGCTAATAGTGACAATGATTTTCAGTCTGAAATATGGAATCAACTTGTCTATCTACCAGTAATAGGACATGGCAAATACAAAAATGTGTACTTGATCCTGAGGATTGGGAAAGAATATTTCTATTGACCACAGGAAAGAGTATTTAGGCAGCTAATAGAGCTGCCTGTATGATCTGCTGACCATGTGTGTATGCGTGCATGCAGTGATAGATTGGGTAATATGAACAGTCTCATGATTTGAGGGGGTCTTGTATCAAAGTGTATTATTGTACAAAGTGTCATCAATTTCCTAATTGGGACGTAGTGCCATTTTATTTTATTTAACAAAATTTTATAACTCATGAGTTGAAAATAAGGGCCAGACTTGGCTAGGAAAAAAAACCACCACAAAAATTATGTATGCACAAGCAGTTTCTATAAACAGTAACGAAAACATGTAAGTTACATATGGGTCCTGATGTAGAGGGTGAATTCACTGTTCCTCAGAGGCTGTGTTGCTGAAGAGAACCGGTATCCTTGGCTCAGCCATGAGGAACCTGTGTATCACCACCTTTCTGTGCTGGTTTTCACCTGGTGTGTCTTGCCTGGGAGTACTGCACAGAATATTGGCTACACCTGTGATTTGAGTGGTGCTGGCAATGCTGAAAACTCTCACTTAGGTGCACAGTACACTCCTTTGTCTCGGGACCCTGAGCTGGAAGTGAAGCAGTTACTGGCCTTGTGGTAGCTGAGTTCCACGAAAACCCATTTGGCAGAGGCAGTGTTTGAGGAAGTCCAGTGCCTCTAACCTTGTCTGAGGGTGAGTACTATTCTAATCTTATTGTTTAATAAATTAAACTCTTATTTTTCCAGTGTGAAATTCCACTATTATAGGCATAAGAGGATTTCCTAGCGTATCACTGCAGTCTTGGTGTTGCATCTTGATTAAGTTGTTGAGCCTATGCTACCTTTGGTATGATTCCTCGTTGCCTACAGATTCATTTCTTTTAGTTGAAAATCAGTATGATTTACCTCCAGGGTGATCACTCCATTTGATTTGGACCTGCTATAATGCACAATGTTTTCTAAATGTTGGAGCTGTAATTCAGGAACCATGTCAGGTTTATACTTAGACATAGTTCAGTCTACAAGGAATATGTTGTAGTGGTTTGCTTTCATAGTATGTTTTTCAAGCAATGGAAACTGCATTTGGAAACAGCAGGGACTAGGCTGAAGCATCTATATTAAAGTCGAATAAACTTATTG
Organism: Lycocorax pyrrhopterus obiensis; assembly: GCA_014706295.1. Classification (NCBI taxonomy): domain Eukaryota; kingdom Metazoa; phylum Chordata; class Aves; order Passeriformes; family Paradisaeidae; genus Lycocorax; species Lycocorax pyrrhopterus. The sequence continues at coordinate 44,857,462 of JACSVZ010000006.1, read as the reverse complement.
GATGAATCTTATGTGTGGGCTGTCTGTGATGATTATGCAGAAGGAAGTGATGGCTAATATTTCAGCTGATCTAAAAATTCCTAGTATGTTCTCTCTAATTGTATTGGTATCTGCAAGAAAAATTTTAAAATGTCTTTCTAGCTTTTGGTTTTTTAGTTTGGTCCATTTAGAACAAGGGAGAATAGAGGAAAAAGCATGTAGAAGTGGGACTAATTTATTCTTGTGTTTCTTTTGCATTGAATTTTTGTATGGTGTTCTTCTGCTTATAATTTTTAACTGAAATTTTCAAAGAGCTGTGTTATATCTGAGACCTGTTACTTCTTAAATTAACAGCCGTAGCTCTTGTTGCAGGCAGTCTATGACTTTATATATATAAAAGTCATGGGTCTAACATTTCAGCAGCATATAGCTTCACATAACTGATACTCTAACCAGAACTTTCATATACTCAGTTGTAAGACTCCAGCTGACAGCCCAACCTAGGAAAAAATAGACACAAAGATCTATGCTAAATTTGTTAAAGAAGAAAAATTTTAGCTGAACAGTCAAATTGGGAATACACATCAAAGTGTTTTCCCTGACTAAGAGATGGTATTAAAAATCAACAAAGCCTTCAATTATTATTGATTTCTCTGTCATGAATAAAGTGAAGGAATAGTTTGAAGGAGTTGTCAAGCAACATAATTCTGGGAGTAAGCTGGTTATAATAATGTCATTAGTTTAGTCTAAAATTAATTTTTTTAATCAAAACCAATCTAAAGATAGCCTGAAATGTTAAATCCTGTCAAGCTGCTGCTTATAAGAGAGCGATTTCTTTATAACATGAGATTACTAGTAGGTTGAAGCCAATTTGAAAAGGTGATTATTTAGAAAAAATTTTATTCCACAACTTAGCACGGTGCTTCTAAGGACTGCCTTTATTGTTCTTAATGCTAAGGATTGATTTTAATTGTCTAAAGCAATAAGGATGTAAACTAAAACTGTTTTTCAGATGGAACTTTGTGATTTATTACTTCACTAAAAGAACAGCAGAAATGTAAATGAAGGGAAATACTGCAGATAAATGTTCAAAAGCTTTGAATAAAGTTGCAGATCCTGAAGTGAGACAGCCCTATCTTTTCCCTATGCAGCAACACAGACTTTTGTTTTACTTGTTTAAGATTGATTTAGGAGTTAGCTAGTTGTTTTCAAAACTTTTTGTATTCCTTGCCTTCAAGTGTATACATTTATACATTGTGTTATGTATGACCCAGATGGGCTTGAAGAAGACATATTGACACCTTTGTCCTGCTGGATGTAATGTTTTTATTCTGGAATATAATTTTTTCTTTTTTTAATTACATAGTTGCACTGCTGTCTTCATCTTCCCACAGTGCCTGTGGCATTCGAAGCAAAATCTGGTTTATGTTCTGCTTTTTAGTAATGAGTGACAAGAATGTTTATGATGTGTGTTTGGCTTTTTTCCCCTCTGTACTGTATTTATGCCATACCTATGTGCTTGGTACCTTTTCTTATAGTGAAATAAAACATGTAAACATTGCTTCTTCCTGAGAATGAAAAGAGAATGGTAGTGCCCTTGAAATCAAACATCCATCTCACAATGTGATGTCGTTTTGGGGTTTTTATGTTTTGGTTTGGTTTTTTTTTTTTCTTTCCTGGAGACTCATTGCTTTTGCATCCAGACTATGATTTCTCCGTGGACCTGGTAAAGATAGTGTTAGTCACAGGCATTTACTGAGAGCTTGTAAGTGGAGACAGATTGTGACAACCTGGAGAAATGAGAGCCTTTGGGTACAAAACAGGCCAGAACACACAGAAGCAGTACAAACATATTTCCTCTTTTGTTCCTCGTGTATCTAGTGTCCTAATGGAAAGTACTGCCAACAGATTTCAATCAAGGGTTTCCTCTCGAGTCGTTTATTCTGTCCTTGGGCTTTCTGTGGTGCCATCAGTTCATGGTGACTGGTGTGAACTGCTACCCACTGGTAGCCAGAGCTGATGTGAAATAGGCTGATAACTAACCAGAGCCTTTTTATTTTGTTAGGAGCTTCCCCTGGGAGTTATCCCTTCTGTTGAACTTGGCCTGAGTTACCCCTTGCTCATGGAATAACTTGGCCCATTGAAGGCTCTTGGAGTGATGTTTCACACATCTTATATCACAGAGTTTGTTTTCCAACTTATTATTTGAAAAAAGTATGAATAATTATGCAGTCTTGTGGACAACAGACCTTTTAAAGTCATATGCCAGTATACAAAATACATTGAGAGTAGAATACCTATTTTAATATTATTTTAAAGGTAAGGAAAATTATTAAGTGCTGATATTTGGTTTGGTTTTGTTGGTCAAGAGGTTTTTTTGGGGGGAGAAGTTGGGGCTTGGTGTCTTTTGATTTTGTCTGAAGTTTGTCCTGTATGTTGGGTTGTTTTTTTGTTGGGGGGGTGGGGGGGGCGGGGGGGCGGTAAGGTGAGGGGTTTTTTGTGGTTTTTTTTTTTTTGTTATATCACCTCAGATTAGATGAGATTAAATTCTTCCATTGCAGAAGTGAAATTTTCTCTCTAGAAACTTTTATTAACTGGTCAATCAGTAACTACTTTAGGACTGAAGTGCTTCAGCAAGTGATTTCTTCATCTCAGATTAGATGAAATTCTTCCATTACGGAAGTGAAATTCTCTCTGTAGAAATTTTTATTAACCAATCAGTCAGTAACTGCTTTGGGACCGAGGTGCTTCAGCTTCAGTAGCTGATTAGTAAATTGCAGTCTGAAGCCAGAATGTAAGAGGTGTTGTGTGCTGTGCACATATTGGGGCAATGACTCATTAAGTGCTAATACATTGGATAATCTTTGAAGTTTATATTTCCTCCTTGCCTTGTCCAGGATAGCAACATGTGCAGGGAATTCACAGCAGCACAGGATATTTAGACTGTGTCAAAGGGCTGCTTCTACAGGCCTTGTTCAAACAAAACTCTGGGGGATTTGAGTAAGAGTTTGGGTTTGACTCCCCAAACCATTGCTAAAGCAAACCCAAAGGAGGTAGCATGTGTTAGATAATTGCAATAACAACTTTGCCAAAGGGATTTTAGAGACCAACCTTTCCAGCTTTGCCATATGTCTGTCTCTTTCCTCTCTAGATGTTAGCCTTTATAGTATGGTAGCACAGCTTTCTCTCTGGAAGTATTTTCTTTCTGCTGGTGCTCACTGTAGTGGCCAAAAGTAGGGGTAATGGCATAAAAATACATTGCTGGCTTTTGTTCCAGCAATGCTTTTGATCTCTCTTCTGTCTTTTTCTGCTACTGTGTAGATTAAGGGAATCCATGAGTGCTGACATAGGAAGCCTTGTTCATCAGGGTAGTATGTGTATGAGGAGAAGGGATACTCTGCTAAGTCGCTGGACAGTTCTTGTGTTTTTACTGCGTGTACAGAAGAACCTTTCTGCTAGGCCAGGCCTGGAGTGGCAGCTGTGTATCTGAAGGTTACGTGACGTACCTGGCCTCAAAGACACACTTTGGATTACTGCTTCCTGTGTTACTGAGATGGAAATTCAATGGCAAAATGGTTATTTTGAATAGATATGCAGCTTCCTTATGCATGGCTGAAAGAAATGTCTCTGTGTATCAGCGCATTCTATTTTTCCAATTACGATCTCCTATCTCATGGTACTAGATGGGAACCGTGTAGTTCAGGAAGCATTTTATTACTTCTATATGGGTTATGCATAGCTTGCTGTTTCTTTTAGGTCCTGAGAGGGAGAGATTTTTACTTCCTCTTGGACTCTTCTTTCTCAAAGCATGTCTGGTTTTGTGGGTTTTTTTCCCTTACAGTCTTTTGAAATACGGACACTTGCTTGTGTATCTTAACTTGTCATTATGTTTACTTGGTCTTTCCCAATCTCCAGCTGTTTAATTTTAAACTCATTTTTATTGTTACACACGGAAGACAAACATATACCTTTAGCCAGGATGATTTTGCTCTAACAAGGAAAAGAAAGAACTAGAATTTTCATAAAAAATATAGTCAGTGTATCTGCTAACCTCTTTGGAACTGGACAAAAATGAATTTGTTGTCTCTTTTTACCAGAATGCTTGAAAGGTTTGCAAATGCGTGATAGTAGCTTAGTAAATAATCAGCATATTGTAAATGTATCTTTTAAAGGCCAAGGACTAGCACAAATACTCTTTCAAATTGTGTTTGATATAAAACATTTCCAGCTGGATCATGTATAGAGTAATTACTTTTGACAAGTTAATTTTGCAAGTGTCCAATTAAGCTATTCATTCATAGCTTATCTCTTCACAGTGTGGCTGTATTCACTTAGCTGTTCAGGCTTGAATTCCTATTGTACATTTAAATATGGATCCAAATTCATGGGATGTGAATTCATTGAAAGGGCAGTTCTTAGTGTTGAGAGCTTGAACACCCCCAGTTCACATCACAAGACTGACTTTAAATCAAGAGGGCTGTGAGACTATATTTTTTCTTTTTCTTTTCTTTTTTAAATAGTAGTAAATGTTTGTTAATTACTTGGCTTTTATTTTTTCAAAAGTGTTAATATTTATATTCTCAGTTTTTCTTTAAACTCACTTTAATTCACAATATAAAGTCACATTTAGGGGTGTGATTTCTCATGAAGCTACCAGACTCCCAAAGCCGAGACTTTAAAATGAAATACCAAATATCAAAAGGTAGCTGAGGATTACAAGATACTGAACTAACTCTTATGAATGTTGTAAAGTAAGTATAATGAGAGTATAGAGAATTGAATCTTTGAGATCCTAGGATGGCAGTAGGTATTTTCAGTTGATAATGGAAGCTGTTGATTTACTGCTCTTGATAGAAGTGGAAATAAACCAAGTCAGGAGCATAATGTGATTATTCAAAGGGTTCAAGGGCATCTGTAACCTGCTTCAATGGGTCAGGTGTTTGGATTTTAGGAATGAACTAATAAAGTGCATTAAAGATGGACTTGGGCCTCTAGAAGCTTTTAAATAAAGAACCTTTAAAAATTAGTATCTAGTGCTTATCCTCTGAGTGAACAGAGCAGGATTAGGGACCTGCCACATGATTAATTAAGCTAGTGTTTATACCAAACTGTAAACTCGAGGGACCAAATTTACTAGGCCCTGGGCAGGTAATTTACACGATCTGCTCTGCTATTAGTGAGGCAAATTCAACAAGATGTATGATAGTGGTGGTAGACGGTGTTTCTTCTCTGCCAGCCATCCTGTTTTTCACTTGCCCAGGAATGTATGTCTCTAGTAGTAATGGGATTAGGTCAGAACATAGCTGAACCTTTATAGTTCTTTGCTGCTACACAGAAGTTTGTAGGTTGCTATTCTAAATCCGTCTGAGGGGAGAGAGGGAGAAGCATGATCATCGTAGTAATGATGAAAACCTGGAATAATTGCACTGGACTTCCTGCCTCTTCCATCATTCTTGCAAGTCAACTGCCCCAAGCTGAAAGCATTGATCGAGCAATACACGCACACACATCCCCACAAGTTCCCTTGGCTTAAATTCACGCGGACGCTGAGTACCTACATGACTCTTTCCAGTCCATACTCTGGTGCTTCTGTGTTCTTCCGATTCCTGTGTCTGTTTTGACACTTAAGCTGTAAATGGATCTTGACAGTGGGTTTCACACGGGGCTCTATATATCGGGCTGTATCATCCCACACATATTTGGATTAATTACATATCTATTCTACACCTCTCACATTGACACCTGTTTGAACATGAAAAAGTCTAGCTTTCCCTTGCAAGGGCTGGAAGCCGCTAACATGAGATGGAGGGCAGGCCAAGCTAGGCCAGCAAAGTACATGCTGGGATAGACAATGGAAGGCTTTTAATATTACTTGGATTTTTAGGATTGATGGGTGAGCCCAGCAGATTGCAATCACCAAGCTTCATTACTGCCACCCAACAATGCGGTCTGCAAGAAGCAGCAATTCTTTTTCCTCAGGCTCTGTGTAGCTTCACTTTCTCAGAAGCTCTGCATTTTGGAGGGGACCCTCCACTATAACTTCCCAAATGGTTCAGGATGCCAAGAGATGCTGTCTCCTCTAAGACTTCCGAGTCCATCTATTCAACACACAGCTACTTAAGAACTGTTGGCTTAAGTTTCCTAAACAAAGCTTGTCTAATGCTATTTATCTACCTGCTTATTTAACAAAAAAATACTGACCTTCAGTGTTTGTCCATTGGCCTATTTCTCTGAGATTAATTCTGTAAGAGATAGGTGAAAATCACTTTATATATTGGCTTTTGTATCCCACTGTGGAATTATCTAGAGGACAATAGTAATGTAAATCTTCCACCCAGATGTTATGGAATTGTTTCTTTTTTTTTTTCAGCACAGTTACACTAGGTCTGGTTTCAGGCTCACTTTGTTTCCTCTTGCATCATTGCCTGTATGTGAGAAAATAGCTGCAAAAAACACAGTGTTGCAGGGTACACCTATGTTGGCCTCTGTTTTGGTGCAGATGATGTGATAACTGCTGACCAATAATGCAAACACATACCAGTTTTAGAGTCATTTTTCTTAGCTGAGGCAAGAAAGCTTCCCTAAGCTCCTTTCCAAGGATAGCAAAGCTTCAAACAAACAGAACTCCAGTGGCCTTAATTTCAGAGGCAGTAGCCTTAACAAAGCAAAAGGAATATATTGGGGGCCTAGACAGGGACCTTCAGAAAAACACTAAATCTGTGAGGATTTTCCAGTTGGGAAAACCTGTTCAGATACTGCAGTTGTAAGCAATTGTCACAAAGTTAGCATGAGAAAGCTGAAGAGGTGGTATGGTTTTGACTGAAGAAATAAAGCATTATTGTTGTTCCTTTGAGTGTTGATAATCCTGGACTTCAGAGAAACTGGTTAAGTACTATTGCATTAAAATGTAATTTAAAATGAAACTGATGCTGCTTCTCAAGTTCTTTGTGCTAGTGAAGTGGCTGAATGTTTTCTTCCCGTAATCGCCGGCAGTAAACAGAGCTGTGGTCCAGTTGAAGCCAGGTGAATGTAGTCGAAGTTGGAATTCAGACCAGAAAGTTTGTTCATTAGGTAGAGGATTTTATGAATGGACTGCATCTGCTCTGCTGCCTGGAAGTAAACTGGTGAATGCAGTGCCTGATGTCCTATGGCTTGGGCTGATCCTGCTTGGACTACTGACTTGCCTCAGCAATTACTACTGGTGTAGTACAGTAATTGTATATTACATGTTGCATATTTGGTTTTGATTTGATTTTTGCATATTTTGATTTTGGTCAAGATTGAAAGATGTTTTAACCTTCGGTTTCGCAGTTTGTCCATGTTTCCTAAATACATAGTTAGTAGACCTTAAAACTCTCACTCTGCTTCCTATCTCATGTCACTGCACTAGCACTAGTATTTAATTATCTTCATTTCATTGTTATATATTTATTAGCATAGGCAAATGCCCAGGTCTGGATTCATTGTCCATATAATAAGTAGAAAAAATATTTAAACACATGAAAAACACCACTCTAGGGAATTAAACTAAGGGGCGGGGGGGAAGTCTAATTTACATATTGGGACAAGTCAGGATTAGCCAAACAGTGACTGAAAACCATTCAACTAGGTTGGAATGGTAATAGAGAGAAAATACAGTCAGCAGAGAAAATGTAGTTTATTGAAATGCGTATACATACATATATATATATATATATATATATATATATATATATATATATATATGTACATGGGCCTTTAGGGGAATTCCTTATGGGAGGGGAAGTGAGTGCCCTGTCTGTTCTTCCCATTTTACACAAGAGGAAAATAAATAGTCAGACCCACAGTCTGACCCAATCTGAATATAGTCACCAAATGAGTCCCTGCTAGGTAACAGAAACATTGTCACCTCTGCTACCAGCTCCTGTGTGCCAGGTGGAGACACCACCTTTCCTGCAGCAGGAACGAGGCACGTGTCTGTGCTTTGCTGTATTGGCACAAGCCGTGACAGAGGGTGGGTTTGTGCTGGAGGGCTGGCTGAGATACAGTCGTGGTTTTGCCATCCTGCCTAGGATTCCACTTGTGCTGCTTCTACATTTGCTCCAGCAGTAGAATTAAGCTGTTCGCTTATTCTGTGCCTCACACTTGTCCTTTAAGTTGGTGAGACTGAGGTGTAAATTGCTCCTCTTTATGAATATGTTATTTGACCCTGTCCTTCACAAAAGTAGATGAAGTTTCATATGCCGATAACATTATTGGACTAGAATTGTTACCTCATTCTGCAATTTATCTCTAGAATGCAGGAAAAAATATTTTGGGATCAAACCTTCAGTCTTTTCTACCCTGGATAATATCTTGACTGCGCAAAGAGCCCCATAAGATTTCACACTCCTAGAGACTATTTAATCAAGTGGACACATGTATCTTGAAACACTAAACAAAACTATACTTAAAATGCAGCAAGATTTTAACATAAAATAAGTGTAAGTAGCAGTCCAGCTGTAATATTGATTCACTTGCCAGGTTTGTTGTGTGTAGTTGCCTGAAACTTTGTAATGTTCATACTCCTGGAGCCTGTAGGAATTCTGTTGTTTTTTAGTTCTTACTGAAAGGCAGAGAACATACTGGAAGTAAGAGGTTAATCAGTGCAGTGGTGCAACAGCTATTTTTATGGAGACCCCCAGAGACTTCTTGCCTGTGTGCAACACTTCAAATAATTATTATTTATTACCAAAGTATTTGCACCATCTGCCCCCATACTTATTAGTGCTACCATTGATAAACCTGTTCCTTAACTCCTGCTTCTCTGCCACCTCCCCCTTCCACAAATAAATGCTAGAGCTGCTATATTATGTGTAAGGGATGAACAAGTTCTTAAACACTTTGAGAAGGGAGTCAGATTATCTGTTTGACATAGTGATTCGTTCGACATATTAACCCAGAGAAGGATAGGGCATACAAATATTGCTGTGTTCTTGCTTTGTCACTTTTGAAATTTCTCTTTCTTAACTTCCTTTATTTCAGTCCGTAAGTACAATTAGTAAGTGCATGTAAGTGTCAGGTGCCAGATGCTGTGTATGCCTTTCTAGAATTTACATAGCTTTTCAAATTTTTTGCAAGAGAAATAAAGCACAGTATACTGCATAAGTTGACAAGTCTGATGTATTGCTTCTCAGCCGAAGTAATGCATAGGTTTGGTTTAGCAAGACTATTCTCAGGCCTTTACCAGCCCTCAAGAAATCTCATAGTGAATTGTACTTGCTAAGTTATTACTTCATTCTTTATATTACTTTTTTTCTCTCACAAATTCAGGTACTTTCTATAATTTTTTTTTTAATCCAATAGATTTTATTTCAGCTAAAACTAGACACTGTTCTTTAGTCCTTGCGGTTCTCCTTGCTACCGCTTTCAGTGAGTGAATGAACACTTGTACTACCCTACGCCAAAAAGTGGAGATGGGCTAAAATGTGTAACAGATACATTCTGCAAAACACTTTGAGTAGGAAAAAGAGTATGCAGAAAATCAGGAGATACTGTTGAATCACGTGAAGTTATCTGTGTCTGGGCCTGTACTCTGATGTTCCTGACAGGTGTTTGTCTAACCTGTTCTCAAGGGCCACTGGCAAAAGTATTTGCTACTTCTTTTAGTCCTTCACTGTCTTCACTAAGTGTGAAATTTTGTTTACCACAAATCTCTTTTTTTTTTTTTCCCTGTGATTAAGGCAACTTCTTGTTGTTCTGTCCATAGTGGGTAGGCAGAACAAATGAATCTCTTTCTCTTTGCAGCAGTCCTTTTTAATCCAGTAAGACTCTCACTAGTACATTTCCATTGATCTCTTAAAGCTAAATAGTCCTGTGTCTGTCTTTCTTCAAACTTGGTATTTTTTAGGTTCCTGATCTCTGTTCTTCTCTGAACTCTTTCCGTGTGGCCTAGATTTTTCTTGAAATGTACCTTGATGGGAACTCTGGCTTAACTGGTGCTGAATAGAGATACTTCACTTACCTTTCAGCTTATATTTATTCCTATAAATGGCACATATAAATTTTTTATTGTATGGTACTAAAACAAAGAAACAATTATTAAGTTAGTATTTGTGATCCAATGTAACAACCAGATTCTTCCAACAGAAGTGATATCTAGCAAAATGTCTTCCACTGTGTGCTTTGAGCAGTTAATTATTCCTGCCTAAGTGTATAAACCTGTGGTATTAACACTTTCCAACTGCTATTAGAAGTTTTGCACCTCTTCTGAATGAACTAATTGTTCTGCTTGAGAGAAGGCAAGTTCTGTTAATTTCCATGTAAGAGAAACATTTGCAATACAGATATAATTTTAATGATGGCAATTGAAAAAAAATTAGATGGGAAGTCAGCCTTCTCTAGGGAATTTTCCTGGTATTTAAGTCAAATGGACTTTTCAGTAGCACATCAGGATTTCTTTTTTGAGTAGTGTATTTTTTCTTTTTTTTTTTCCCCTATACTCTGAAATAGTTGAAAGAGGAGACTTGTTTTGAAAATCTGTGCAAGCTTACAGTGGGCTCGTAGGCAGTGGTGGTGACTGCAGAATTTCCTGGAGCAACCATAACATGGCTTGTCCTGTCAGGTCCAAAACTGTCTGTTAGAATTTAGAAGCAAATAGAATTTTAGGGATGTGATGACCTTTTCAACTCATTTTTTCTGCCATTTCATTTTCAGAATGTTCCCTTATAGGATTGAAATATAAGTGTAGATTTGAGTGTTAGAAAATGCATATATTTGAAGAACTGGTTTTAGAGAGAATAAATTCTTTTATGGAAAACAAGAGAGGGATGAAAATGATTAGCAAAGAGGATTGTAATGAACCCAAGTTTTTGTAGCTCACCTGGCTGGGGCACTTGAACTCCATATGATAAATAGATTGTAAGGCCTCCTGTGTCCAAGGGTTTGAGAAACCATTACAGTGCAACCTTGGTTGATTTGATAGAAAGAATATGACCTCCTCTCAGATCATAGCATACTTAGATTTTGTTCAGAGGCTTGACTTTAAAAAGAGCAGCAACAAGTTTTTAAATCCTCTAAGCAGGGAATTTTAAAAAAACCAGCAAAACTAAAGAGAAAAGACTGAAGTGGTCCCAGTTGTCACAGGAGTCTAGGAACTGTCCAAACCTTAAAGCACTTTCTCCTCTCTCAGTAACTTGGGTGTTTCCATTAGCATACTTCATCACTAAAAAGATGTTATTTTGAGCCCTCCATAGGGACCAAGATGTCTGACATCTTGACTTGCACTGTCCAGCTGATCCTCAGATCAGAGGAGGTGATGCAGGCGCAAGAGACAATGATGTGGATTATTAATCTTTTACTATTATGATTGTGATCCCCTGGATTTTGTGAAAAAGAACTATAGCTGTTGTAAAATTCGGTGACTGATTAGCATATATTATTGCATAATTGCAACAATAAAGATTGAGGTGAGATGCAACAAATTGCCCTAGTAATGATTTTTAAAGCACCATCTGTGGGCTGATACTTCTGGCTCTCTAAAAGTGGTGTTGTTCAGAAATCTGTTGTGTGGCATACAGGTGGCTCATTCTGTGCTTGCCTGCCATCAGCAGTAGCCTGTGTTGGTGGGGGATACCTCCACAATGAAAGACAATGGTATTTATCATATTTTTTGGAGCAGAAGCACTCCCCACAGGCTATAGCATGGTGTTCTATTTTGGTTGTCAATTTCCCACAAGACCAAGTTTCCTGAAAAGGACGAACAATAAGCCAAATGCTCATTATTTGGCTTCATGTATTTGAGCACAACACAGCATCTGATATAATTGATTCAATTCCACTAAGTAGCATATGATGGTGTTATTTTAGGTGCACTGTACAGGGAAAACAGCAGGAAGAAAAACACTCTAGTGTCATGTCCTTATCTAGTGACCTTCAAAGCTGACTGATCTGTGTTACTGAATCTTAACTCAAAAAAACCAACAACAGAATGATCAGACACAAAGAACACCCCTCTCCACTAAACTCCCCAAAACAAACAACCTTGAAGCCTCAATCCCTTAGGAGTAAGTCTTGAATCCCCTGAATACATTAGTGGAAGTTGATGTCAAGTAATCCATATTTAATTTGTATAGCTTTCTCCTCTCAGCTCATTCTGCTAGCTTTTGCTCCTTTATTGGGCCCAAATCAGCATAAATTATGTTGCCTACTCTGTGCCATTTTTACAAACAGAACCTTATAGGGTGGTAGCAGAGTAGAGGGGGAAATAAGTTCTATTCCAGGGAATTTGGAAGAATTGTTAGCATTTGGCCGCTTATCTTTAAAAGGCATGGTTTAGAATGAGTTTTGCAGTCAGTAGTTGTCCTTGCTGTGGTAGTGAGAAGTGTAAGCTTTGCCATCAGCTAAACCTTCCAGCACCTTGAATTATCACGTGCCCCCGCAGGAAGTCTATCACTGGGAAGACAGAGATTACCCCATGGGGAAAGCAAACTAAAAATGTTAATTTTACTGCATTGCTGTGCGGTGGCAGGACTTGTCAGTCAAGCTGGCATCCTGTTGTACTTCAATGCATTATTTTACATGCACTGAAGTGCCAGACTGGAAAGTGTGATTAGAAGACAGGGGCACAGCGTGGTCAGAGCAGAACCTGCAATTAGTGTGTGTTACAGTGTGGCACATGACTGTATTATCCCTGGTAATCCCAGATCTCAGTATTTTTCAGTTTTGCCATTTGCTGTGGCTTTCACTTAGAAAAGCAATGCTTGCTTCTATTGATATCTCATTTATTACTGCTGGGCACTAACTACTCTGCAGTATTAGTTATAACAGTATGTCTGTCATATGGTAATGAGGTGGAATTTTATAGCAGTTAAAAGAAGATGAGTATTGATATGAGCTTTGAAAAAGCTTCTTCCAGTTTGGATAGGTTTTTTTATTCACAAGGAATGCATTTAAAAAAAAATAAAAAAGCTCGTGTATTTGCCCAGATCCTATCACCCACCACTTGAAAACTACTTTCAAGATGCTTCATTAACACTAGTTAGAGTGCATGTTGTGTAGTGCTGGTCAGTTAGAACTTGGTCACTGAAGAACTAGATTCTCTCCCCTTCCCCCGGTAAATTCTGACAGTAAATTCTGAGACCTATAAAAAGAAGTATTTTAGTAGAAGGTATTTGTTCCCCTGTATAATTTGAACTGCATTATACTACTTGCAACACCTTTCCTTCAGCCACTAAAGCTAACCCTGTATCACTTTTATTTTGAAAATATTTCAGATTTCACTGCTTTCTGCCCTCAAGTTGCACTTTGACTTGTTTATGCTAAAGCTTGTTTCAGTGGTTTCTGAAATTAGTATGCTGTTAAAAAGAGTGGATGAGACTGAAGTCTATAACAAAATCTGATGGAAAAGATTAAGGATTTGCAAAAGCAGGGTGAAATGTCTTACAGAAATCTTTATTGCCAATAACCTTAGTTCACTGCAGAATAGAAACTGTAGAAAATAGCATTAAATCCTACGAGGATAAGCAGTAAGTGCTGGATATTCTTTATCATATAAAAATTTGTCTTTAATCTTAAGAATTGGTATCTTATTTCAAGTATTTTTGCATTGCTTCACTTCATGTCTTTTGCTATAGGCTTGAGTCAAAACCCTTTAAAGTCAATGAGAAGATAATATTTCACCTTGACATCAGTCGGCTTTGTATCCCATACTATGACTCATGAAGCTCTGTGGAGTTCTTATTATGCTTGACTGATAACACTGTGACCATTGAAGTAGCCAGGAATTTAAACAGATTTTAAAAAATAAAACTCTTCTCAGCTTGCACACAATAAAAAAAAAATCCCTATTGTTTTCTAAGTGTTTTGCATTTCTTTATAAAGATTTCTTTGGGCATGATTTGTACCGTGGTGGATAATAGAAATGTAGTATCGGGCAGCACTTCAGTACCTGCCTGTATTATTTTATGTGAAGATCAAATCCTTAGCTCACTTGCCCATGCTTGTTTTTGATTTTGGCTTTTTTTAGCTCTCTGTGAGTCAAGCAAAATAAAAAGTGGTTGAAAGAGAAAGAGAAGACTTGGAAATACTCAAATGTAAGAGGCCTCTTTTCAGACCGATTCTGTCATGTTCAGGAATGGCTACATCTTGTGAGTAGGTTCTTTCATGGACACATCCATAGTGCATGGCTCCTGTGCCTGAGAGTGGTCTGACATCCAACACATTCAAGCTTCAAGCTCCTATCAGCTGTGATTCAAGCACCAACATAATCTTGTTCTTCAGCAGCCAATTTGAAATACATTAGTGATTGCAGTGATGGATACAGTGGGTCACTGACCATCACTGCAGCTGGCACTTGAGTTACACCTGAAGAGAATGGAAAGTGAAAGCTCCTCTACTTTCTCATTTCTATTGGAGAGCTGATGTGAACTGCCTTCATGCAGTGTTTTGTATATACTCTAAAGCTATGCACCAATTCAGCTTTCAATCTATGGCCCTCAAGTTTAGTACAAATTACACTGGAAATACTGGTTTTTAGAATGCAAAAGGTTATGCTCCGTAAGGTTTTTTTAATGTTGGGATCTTCTGTGTACTTGTATCTATTTCAGTAGAAACCCACAAAGCTTGAGGAACACAGAAATCCCCCCACGATACAATCCAGCACCTGCACTGTGATTATAACCCTTGCAGGGTGTGCCTGCTCAGATATGCTGCACACCCTGCACGTGGCTACAGTCCTGGCTGTTCCCCTTCTAAGCCACTGTATAATGCTTGCACCGAGCTCTTCCTTGGTTCTTTGAGGAAAATATTAATTTCACCTTGCTTGCTCAAATGAGAAAGTGGTGTTTCAGTCTTACAAAGGAATTTTTCCCATGTGGGTTAATGGTTTAACTTGACCAGCTCTTCAGAAATAAGCAGAAGAGGTGTTTTGGACAGGTAGATATCAAGATGAGTTTACAATGCTGATCACAAAGCCATCTCTAGACTGCATCACACCAGCTGCCTAGAAGAACAGTGTTTCTTTTTATGAATACTGTAGTAATTTGAGGGAAACCATTGAATTTTCTTTGTTCCTTTGGCATAAAAAGGAACCTGTTGTTGTAAAAGTTGCTTTGTTTAACTAGGAGGAGAGTTGGACTGGAGAGATGCTGAAGTTCCTGCCTGCGTTAGAATTTCATGACAGTATTATGTAAGCAGTTATCTCTCTCCTGAGCTGTCAGTAGCTCAGAGTCTTCTACTTTGATTAGATCCGTGACTAAAAAAATTACCATAATCCACTGACAGGCATGAAGAAAGCCATAATAAGACTGATAACAATGTGTCAGTTAAGTGGCTATTATATTTTACTGCCTTACTACAGCAGACTAAAAAACCATTCAAACTTACTATTGATATAACTAAAGCCTTTTAAAAATCTGCTGTCTGCTCTAGTCTTAATAATACTTATTATGCCTGTAGGAGAAAGAATTAAAATATGTACCTGTTTACACGAGTGTTTAGATGTTGACAGTTTGACTGCAGGCATAGTGTGTAGCTACAAATAGAGGGCCTTGGGTTTTCCTTCTCTAAGTGGGAAACTTACAGATCTGGGCTAGAAGGGAATCACAGAAAGAAGACTGTGGCTTTGAAATGTTATGCAGTGACAGCTCAAGCCTGCAAATCCCTTTTTGTGGTAACTTCACAGGATATTATGTATGTAGAAAGGGTGACATGCTCCCTATTTCAATCTCTACTCCTTTTTTCTGTCATCCCCTGCACAAAAAAAATTTCGGAGTAAGTCAGTATAGGTTTTGGAGGCCTTATGCAGATTGAAATTTTGCTGTAATGCCTTTTTTAGAAAGGTATTTCAGTTGGAGATGTTTGGCCTGTTGAATCTAAGAGTCAGGTAGAAGCTCAGTGTTGACAAAAAGGTTGGTGGCATTATTGTCTGCACTTTGGGTGATTGACCTGGAAATGTGTTGATCCTCTAGCATAAATTTAGCAGCTCTAGGACACAAATTTGTAATGTGCCTTTCCTCGTGTCCAGTTGGAGTCTCCAAAGCTGCAGATTGTGGTCAAGACAGTTTGTTACTTCACAGCTAATGTCAAGGAGAATTTGACTCCATTGGCACTGTATTTCTTCTAGCGATCCTTAGCCTCTTCATTGAACTACAGAAGCTCCCTCAACTGATTCTTACGAATCATGTTCTCTAGGCCATGACCACCTTGGTGATCCTCCTCCGGGTGTTCTCACATTCTCCATATCTATCTGGAACTGGGCAGAGATTCCTGATGCTTTGCCAACACCATGTAGAGGAGGGTAATAACTCCCATTGTTTTGCTGGCCACGCTTCTGATACAGTCAAGTATTCAATTTGCCTTGGTCATTATGAGTGAGCATTTGTA
This sequence comes from Lycocorax pyrrhopterus obiensis, assembly GCA_014706295.1. Classification (NCBI taxonomy): domain Eukaryota; kingdom Metazoa; phylum Chordata; class Aves; order Passeriformes; family Paradisaeidae; genus Lycocorax; species Lycocorax pyrrhopterus. The sequence continues at coordinate 44,841,142 of JACSVZ010000006.1, read as the reverse complement.
GCTCGGGTTCAGGTTGGTGTCTGCTTTGTCTCACAGATTCTTTTCTCCTGGGCTGGAACTTATCCATCTGCTTCCCAGCATGGGTTTACTCTGCCCCAGGTGCAAAACTTTGCACTATTCTGGATGCTCATTGTTATTGCTCAGATGTTATTAAACAATACAGACGTCGGTATCAATCACTGGCAAACATTTCTCACTTTTGACTGCCAACCATTGAGCAGTTGGTGCCCAGCAGTATTCTTTGAGCCCAGCAGTCCAGCCTATATTCAGCCTACCTAGGAGTCTGTTCTTCCAGCCCATACTTGTTCAGCTTCCAAAAACTTTACTGAACTCTGGAGAGATTATTTTCACCATTCTCTCCAGGTAGTTAGTCTGTAGGTTGGCTAAGTGTGGCTTAAGCTCAATAATTCAATGCTGATTTTCCTGTTTGCCTTCTTGGGGGATGTGTGTGTTTGAAATTGTGTTCAAAGAGGTGCTCCATGATTTCCAGGACTTCAGGTGAGATTGTTCTTTGGATTCTACTCCTTACTTTTTATAACGATCAGCATAGCACACTTTTTTTAAAAAAAATGTCTTATCAGTGGCCTAATCACAATAAATTTTCATAAATTATATTAACAGTGTTGTTATCAGGTTGGCTGGCTCAGGTGCTTCAAGGCTCCAGGTTCTGTCTGACTGTATGGACTTGAAAAAATCCTGCTTCTCTAAGTAGTCAGCCTGTTACGGAGATATCATGTCTTCAGCAGCTCTTGCATTGTCCATTGCTACATTCTAAAGGATTTGTCATGCAAAACCCAAAAAATTGCCTGTGATTCTAAAATATGGTCAATTTAGATTAGATATAATGAAGCAGTTTTTTGCAATAATGGTGGTAAAACACGGAAATAGGTTGCGCAGAGGTGATGGATGGCCCATGCCCTTTCATGCAAAGCCATACTGTGATTCTATAAAGCCCGTATAAAAGATACAGGATATAGGAAACTGGCAAGTGACACTTGAGACTTTTTCTTTTTTTTTTTTAATTTTTAATATTTTTTTACTAATCTATTTAGAAAACAGTTTCAATATTGCCAAGCAGGTTACATCAGCTGTGGTCTGGTTTGTTAATATTCTTTTGCTTTCCCTGTGTTGTTTAGTAGGTTCCTTTTGTCAGTCAAGAGTTAGCAGTCTCTTAGTTGAGATTCTGCTTTCTGTCTGGTTTTTAATGCATGTACACACAAGCATGCAAAGTAATAGTGTGGCTCACACAGACTGAGAATTAATAAGGATCAACAACTGATACTTCCTTTAAATTTTTAACTGATATTTCCTTTAAGTGTATTGTCATGGCTCTTATGCAGAATGCACTGAATTATTTTCTTGTACTTCCCGAATCTTCATTTTGTCCTCCTCTCAAAACTATCATAATTCAAATCCATAATCTCCAAAAGCTTCCCTCCTATTAGTCCTCTGTCTTTTAGAATCTCACCTTTTGAAGCTGCGTTTTCAGAATAGAAATGGACACACTTCTGTGTCTTGTCAGCATCCAGGTTCTACACCTTCCATGATGAAACTAAAATCTTGTCCTGTCTGATCTTTGCTTGGGCCTGTACATGCACCTTTGAAGCTCAATATAGCTGAAACAGAGCCCTTCGCCTTCCCAGCCATCCTCACAGCTTTCTCTTGTGTACCTTGATTATGCCAACAGCACTTCTCCTGGCCTTGGCAATGCAGGTTTGATTCACTTCTGTCAGTGGTAATTGCTGCTCTAAATATAATTTCCTTAGCTCTCAGTTTGACCTCTGTCACTTCTTTCCTTGACTTCATCAGCTAGCTCCACCTAACCTGTCACATTAAATGTAGGATGTTTGTCTCTTGTTTTCAGGGCTCTTTATTCTCTCCTACATATGTCATCTCCTGCATTATTAAAACATTTATTTCTGCCTTCAGTTGCTAATCTCCATAAACCATTTAAGTTTTTAACATTTTTTTAGTGCTGTCATCCTGTGATTTCATAAACAGATGCAAAACTGCCTGCAAACTCTCATCCAAAGCCTTTCTAAAAAGTTTCTTTATTTTTGGTGCCTGCAAAAGTTACCTACCATGTAAGCAGCTGGGTTGTGCCAAGGCCACTGCTATTCCACTGTTTACTTGTGGTTTACCCTTTTCCCATCTGCTGTCTCTTATTCAGGTTGTGGTAGTGGACCTATATTTCCTTCTTCATCTTTGTTCATACAGTGCTTTAGAGAATGGCCTTGGTTGCACACGCACCGTGGTAACCATAGCTATAAGGGACAGTATTTATGACTATGGCTTTCTTTTCCATCCAAAAGCTGCCACTTTGTATACTGTGTTTGCAAACCTCCTAGAGGACAGAGTCTATGGAAGAGAAATTCACTTGACTGGTTTTTCTTTCTTAGTATTCCAGCAGTAAATGCATGGCTGTAGCAGAGAAGCATCCTGGGCACAAATTGGGCTCCCTCGTCCCATTAGGAACTCTGCTACAACACTGTCTTCAAACAGGTCAGATTGCTGGAAAAACTTAGAGATTGCTTTTCAAATGATTCTCACTGAAAGAAATACAATTCACTTGTACCTATTGCATTTTGGGCTTTGTCTTTTATTTGCAAGGCAGCACTTTAACATCTCTATTTCTCTATGAGCCCAAATGAGAACCAGCTAATGGTTTTGGTTGCTGTGTGTCAGTCAGCATTATCCCATTTTGCAGTCCTTAAGAGAAAGTGCAAGTGTGTGGCACATGTGCCACTCAGTGAAACGCTATGAGATGGGGCACTTCCAGAAAACATATTCCTTAGCTGTTGTCTTCTCATGCTCTTCTCAAAGCTCAGAATGTTAGATATGTCAGATGCCTTGGTTTCATGGCTATGCATGATAGGAGCTCAGACCTACTCAGTAGAGCCTTATTGGAAGCATAGAAAATTTGAGGCTGTTCTCATTTCCTCCATATGCAGTTCTTTAAAGGGGGGCACTTATGAATACATGATAGATTTTCACCAAGCCTGCGATAATGTGAGTTTTGTACCAGATAGGTGTTATTTTTTTGTCTAGATGGATTGCTGGTGGAAGAAGCCGACACTTGCTTGATATGCTTTAATATTTTCCCATTCCTCTTGTGTATGCTGCTTGCTATTTTAGATTCTGAATCCTCTGAAGCACTGATAGAATCTCTGGAAATTATCCCCTGGACAATGGGTGCAATTGTAATTCAAACGAAATAATGGAAATAATAAGAAGACTTGATATATTCTGACTGTATGTAATGCAGCAGACAATAGCTTGATATGTTTGTTACATTTGGATCTTTGTGCAAATTAAAGATTTCATTTTTTCTGTAGTGGGCTGGATTTTGCTTTAGCTGTGTTTGAAATTTCACATGTATCAAAGCCTAATGTGAACAAATTACAATGTTTCCAATAAAGTGCAATTTGCAATTCTCTTTATTTTTGTCTCCATGGTCTTTTCCTTTGTGCCTCTGAATGAAGGTGTTCTTTTCTTTCTCTCTCACTGATTACTTTTGGATACAAGCATGAAAATACTTTCTTTCTTTTCCTTTTTAAATGAAAGTACCTGAACTTACCTGAGTCTTTTGTACACAGTCTGTATCCTTCAGTGGACATTATTCATGAAAATAGAATTCAAAACAGAATTCTGTTTTGGCTGGAATGCACAATGTCATTATTACATTCTAGTTTTCATACTTACGAACTTGTGATTTTTAGGGGCTGTGACAAGCTGCATATTAGCTCCAAGAAATTTATGCTGCCATTATCGTAACTTTTCTCTGCTTTAAGCTACTACTTTGTTCTTCAGATTTTTTCTTGCACCATATGTGCTTCTGGAACAGCTTTTCTTTGTCCTTCTCTTTATCACAGTGACAAAAAGCCCCCCACATCTTAACATTCTTGGCTCTACCATTATCTCGATCTTGGAAAAGCGGTGGAAATATCTTAAACTGTCCCTAACCCCACCAAAATCACAAAGACTAAACTAATTCAAGTCTTGTTTTTTAACTGATCTATGCCATTTGAGATACATGGAGGGAAAGAAGAGATCCTGCAAGCAAAAAACAACCATGAGGAAAAATATTACTGTCTGCAAACAGATTAGGTTTTGTTTTCTTGAGGTAAATCACAGCCCAGGAGGAGCATATATACTGGCTGTAGAGCATGGGCATATTTTTCAGAACAAGATGGGAAATGTGAACCCTTTCTGTGCCATCATATGACCTCTGGGGTACCAGCTGGGCTCAGCAATCCGTGTGTTCTGCCACTGCACATCCTTTCTTGTTGAGTCCCGTAAGTTTTCCCCGTGTTCATTTCTTTGATAGATTCCTTGAGCCAGCCCTTTGGATTCTTGCAGCTGCCCAATAGCATGCTTGCCATGGCAGATGCTCCTGGCTTCATTCTTTAATACATACTCCACATGTTTTCATCTTCTGCTTTGGAGATAAAAGTTGTCAAACACCCTACTGAGCTTCAACCTTTGTTGACAGTTAATTCAGTTTGATTGAATACCTATGATGTTTGCAGTCTAGTCTATAGATAATGCCCAAATTAGGAACAGCTAACAGAGTTTAGCTGTCTGTTTCTGACTTCATTACATTATTTCCTCTGGTCATTTTCAGTGACTTCCTCTATACATTCACAGGGGTAACTGATCTTCTGTATTCCTTTGTTTCCTACTTTCTGAGAGACAGTAGGACACCTCAGTTTTTGGTGTTGGTTCCATGGTGTTACATGAGGAGAGTAACATGAGCTACATGAGAGAAGGGGTAGTGGTGGTGGTAGATTTGACTCTTTTTACTTAAGATTTTAATTTTTTTTTTTTTAATTTCCTTGTTTATTTTTGAGATGTTAAGAGGCAGGCATGGTACTAACCTGGGGCATTGAGTGTGATAAATAAGCTTCTGGAATGTGTTTCTGCTGCATTAAGTCAGCTGCCTTCGTGGTGGCCTGCCTGTCAGTATGCTGTCACTTTGCCATTGCGTGTGGCTTCCCTGGGTGTTTCAAGCAGACAAATCAAAACTTACTGGCATGTTTTAGTCTCGGAGCTGTGTCTGCAGTGCCCTTCTCTAATGGCTACTTCAGTGTCTGGTGAAGGGTGCGTGTTACTGCAAATGGGAATGACATTCCGTACATGTGTGGTAGCAGCTGGAGCATGCCACAGCTCTACAGAGGTAAGGCAGCCTGGCATGCACCCGGAGGGAAAAGAGTTTCAAATCCAAGTGCATTTTGAGGTCATTAACTTGTCCCTGGCAGCACTATAGTTAGGGGGGCTGTTTAATTAACACTAATTGCTCATTGCTTGTTGCGTGGCTCATAAAGGATTTGCTGAAAAGCACCCCATAAGACACACACAGCTTTGAGGGAAGCGCATCCTCTCATATGTACTCAAGCTCAATTTATGTGCATTTTTGCATACATGAGGAGGTGGTATCGATGTTATTTTTATTTGCATAATATTTATGGAATGTTTGAGGTATTTTAAGTACGTGGTGTGGCAGAATAAAGAAGAGTCATGGGCAAAAGCCCGGTCTAGCATGCATTGTGTGTTAGTGTTATGGGTTTATTTATTTATTAATTTTAAATGGCAGGAGAGTAGAATGTCCTTTGCAGAGAGGGTGAGCAGATTTATCAATCTCTTATCTCTTTCTTCCTTCATCCTCCCTTTTCTTTTGTTCAGGTGCTCCTTTCAGCTCATTGTTGTATGTGTGGTGTTATTCCCTGACAGAAACTGCATTTTTTCCCCTTCTTACAGCTTGTTGGCTACAAAGAGGAAGAACTGACAGGTTTGAAATAAAAGTAATGATAGGTAATGGTTCATATAACTCTGCCAGTGCAATCAGAGAAAAGCACTCAAAGCACTTTCATATGATAGCGCCAGCACAAAATAAAGTTAGCAGGTTCAGATGAAAAAGGAAATTAATGGTGTAAGGGAAGAACTTTGCCATTTTATTACAGGAAATAATGATATTTTGGGATTAGAAATGTGGGGTTTAATATTTATTGAGATCTTAATCCCACCTGTCTGCTTTTTACAGCCTTTCGCTGTTTTTCTATTTTGTTTCCTGTTCTGTAACTTCTAACTTTTGACTTGAATCCTGCTCCAGTTCTGTGGACCTGTGAATACGCCTGATGGCACAAGCAAGATTGACTTTTTTTTAATTACATATTTTTACCTTTTAGTAGTGTGAAAAAATAACAAACAGAAGGCAGCAGTTGTGACAAAATAGAGATTTTTTTCATATATCCATACCATCTTTTTCAGTGAAAATGGGCCATGACTGCCTGTACTTGACTGCATAAGTTTCATTGTCCTGAAATGTCAGTGATCATGCATAATAACATCCTTTAAGTGTAGCAGTGCCTATTTGTCAGTGTTCCACAAATCTTTCTTTTGAACTTAGCCTTTTGTTTTCACATTTGTATTATATCCATTTTTAAGAAGACCAGTTTGTACCAGAACTGGCAACCCTGCAATGCTTTTATGTTGCTGCAACCCAGATCTGACTACTTTCTGTTGCTGTAATGGTATGTCTTTTCAGGACAACACAGTGCTTATAACCACGGTTTTATTCTTGTGTGAATTGTTTTTGTACTGTTGTGATCCACAATGTTTATAGCTGGAGAAACTGGTTGTAAATTTTCCAGGTTTTATCGAAAATTAAGCTTACAACCTTTTAAATGAAATTTGTGTTAAGGAAAGGGACCTTTGCTTTAGAACGGAATTGGGAAACTCACTCTGGAACAACTGATAATATGGTCATTAGGTCTGTGTTTAGAGTCCTTGGTCTGCCTAGTTTAGATGAGGACCCAGCATTTTTGGTGTCACATACAAACACACTCCTAAGTTATTTCTTCATCGCGATATTGAATATTAATCAGGTAGGTTAGTATTTCTCATTTCATCTTGGCTTGTTTTTGTTTGCGGTTTCAAACTTCAAAAGGTCTTAGTTATATCCTAGTGCACTTGATCTTCAAAGAACTTTACTGACTTTAGATTTAATACTATGTGATGCCAAATATGTCCTGTTAGGTGTTGAATGCTTCTGCTTATACTTGCACTTTCACACTAGTTGGTTCTGTTTCCTAATTAAATAATTTCCTGACTGGATCACTTGATTCTAAAAACTGGTTCACATGCATTATACCTTGTCGTTTCTAATAAATTCCTTTTACCAAATCCTTTTAACTTTTTTTTTTTTTTAATTAGCTAATATGTTGATGTCCTGGTTTTGGCTGGGATAAAATTAATTTCTTCTTGGTAGCTGAAGCAGTGCTGTATTTTGGATTCAGTATGAGAATAAAGCTCATGACAAGCTGATGTTTTGGTTGTTGCTGAGTAGTGCTTATCCTAAGACAAGGACTTTTCAGTTTCTCATGCTGTGCTAGTGAGGAAGTGGAGGGGTAGCATGGCCAGGACATCTGATCCAAACTGGCCAAAGGGGTATTCCATATTGTTAAATGTCGTGCCTAAAATCCGGGAGGAGTTGGCTGACAGGGTCAAATTGCTACTGGGGATGAGCTGGGCGTTGGTCAGCAAGTGGTAAGCAATTGTATTGTGCATCACTTGTGGGGTTTTGTCACCTCAGTTTTTAGGTTTTTTGGGGGTGTGGGGTATTTTGCTTTGGGTTGTTTTTTGTTGGGTTTTTTTTTTTTCATTACTATTATTATTATTTATAGAACAGTTTGGGTTTGAAGTGACCTGTAAAGATCACCTAGTCCAACACCCCTGCAATGACCAGGGACATTTTCAACAATATCAGGTTGCTCAGAGCCCTGTCCAACCTAACCTTGGATGTTTTGAGGGATGGGGCATCCACCACCTCTCTCCGCAACCTGTTCCAGGGTTTCACCACCCTTGTTGTAAAAAAATTCCTTCCTTATATCTGATCTAAATTGACCCATTTTAGAATCATAAAGTTGTTAAGATTGGAAAAGACCTCTAAGATCACCAAGTTCAATTCTTAACCTAACAAATACTGGCATCTTGACCACTAAACAAGGTACCCAGTGCCACATTTATGCATTTTGTGAACACTTCCAGGGATCGTGTTTCCACCACTTCCCTGGGCAGCCTATCCTAATGCCTGACCACCCTTCACAGAAGAAATTTTTCCCAGTCTAGACCTGCCCTGATACAACTTGAGGCCATCTCCTCTTGCCCTGTCTCTTGTCACGTGGGAGAAGAGCCTGATCCCCATTTTGCTACAACCTCCTTTCATGTAGTTATAGAGAGTGATAAGGTCCCTCCTTAAGCCTTCTTTTCACCAGGCTAAACACCCCCAGGTCCTTCAGCTGCTCCTCATGTGATTTAGTCTCTTGAGCAGCTTCCTTGCCTTTCTTTGGACATGCTCCAGGACTATTACCCTTCCTCCCCAGACGGGTGAGGTGTGGAGTGAGCAAGCGAGTACATGGCACTGAGTTCCTGGGTGGGGCTAAACCACAACCATTCTCGTAGCCTCCTTCCCTCTTTCTCTGGTTTATTTTTCCCCCCCAAATAATGCTTGTTCTTACATGATTGTTCCTCTTAGCACATATTCCCAGACCAATTATTTTACATTTTTCTACACTCAACTGCATTTGCCATCTGCTGGCCTTATTACTAAAATGGTCCAAATCCTTTGAAATCTGATTGTATTACTCTTCATTATTTAATCTAACTCTAATTTTAGTATCATTTGAAAATCTGGAGATCTTACTGTGATTGCTGTTATGTAAAACCAGTGACATACATGATGATTTGACTAATATTAATAAGTGTATGTAACACTTCCCTTCTAATTTTTGAAGGTAAACTTTGCCTTCAAATAGATTCCATTTGGTCACTATGTATTTGATCTTCAAGGAGCTGTACAGATCCTGCAAGGTGCTAGCACGTATTGCGAGGTGCTGAATGTCTTCCATTTATATTGATACTCTCTAGATTATATGAGGCATAAATTGGTTCAGTTTCGCAGCGCTTTGTGAGGTGAGTAGATATTTCCCTTCTGGGGACACTGAGGCAGAGAGATGTGACGTATCACAGGATGTTGTGGAAAGTAGTAGAAAAACAAAGATCTCCTGTCTAGAACTTGCATTATCAGTCAAAATCATCTGTCATAGCAGTAACATAAAATCTTGTAACAGTGCTTTCCCTCTGACTTGTCAATATTAATGGAAAAAACACATGCCAGCTATCTGTTTAACGAATATAAATGTCAAGTAGGTTAACTTTCATATTGATGAATGTGTCATTTTATCTTTGGTTCATTATTGATTTGAGAATTAATTTTGTGATGGACCTAACTGCAGTTGGCAGTTTTGCAAGTTAAATTAACTGAAGATACCTCGCAAGTTGGAATCATAGAGTCGTAGAATATCCTTAGTTGGAAGGGACCCACAAGGACCGTGCCGGCTATATTGCAATTTTTCCTGTAATGGCACTATCAAGTTGAACAACAGAAAAATTAGCTGTTCTTACGAGTTGTTAGTTTCAAGAGGATGGCTTTTGCAGTCTGTAAACAGGATATCCAAACAAGTCCCATTTTTCTCACATAAACAGGAAGCAGTAATGCACAGTAGAAGGGCCGGGTATCCCTGTCAACGCAGCGTCTTGGCCACGGTGGGTTCCTTGTGATTAGCAATGCGTACGTGAAGTGGATTCTGGCTTCTGTGTTGATTGACTGCCAAAGGAGGTAGTTCTGGTCCCAAATTCAAGGAACACTCCACAGTTGCACTGCATACTGAAATACAAGGGAATACTTGCATATGGGAGAACTAGGGATCATGGCTCATGATCTGCATGTGCACCTCCTCTTAAAAGCAGTGTGGTATTTGGTACCCCTCCACATTTGTTTTGCTCTATAGAAGAGCAATTTGTAGTTTCTGGGGTGACCTGTAGGCACATAACTGCGGATTTATGGAACAAAGAATGAAAACACAGCTTAGATTGGGCTTTACAGGTGACTTTCTGTTGACTTTAAGAGCTAAAATGACTTAATTAAAGAAATACTTCAACTTTATTTGAAACTTGAGCATATTCAAATATGCCAATTAAAGAAAAATAATGAAAGTTTGCAGGGTGAAACACTCACCAGTTCTTCTCATCATTTTCTAAAATTCAATAATGTGATATACATCAGCAAATAAGAAATGAAAAAGAGATCGGGATGAAGAGAATTTACATTGTGTTTTCCTCATTCCTGGATATAAGTCATCAAGAAGACAAATGGCACTTATTAGATTGAAATTTAATTTAAGATTCTTCTGAATTAACATTTTTGTCATGTTTTATCTGTTGATATATAGTAGATTGAAGAACTCTTGAACTGATTTTTGTTTTTTAAAACAATTTTGCATATAGTTAGTCATTACTGGGCATTAAGTAATTTTTCATTGTTTTGGGTTGTGTTCTTTTTCTAAATCTTTCCTGCTGCATAGAATGGAAATAAAGGAAAGAAGACATTAAACATGCGTAGGAGTTTATTTTCAGAACCATTTCCCCATAAATAATAATGTTCCTGTTAAACAGTGTTTGTTAAGAATGCCAGCTCTGATGCATTGTAGGTTTTGTCGCAATCTTAAATTTCATTTAACTGCTTGAGTACAAACCCCTACTCAACCAAATGAGCCTTATTACAGTCATTAGGGAAAAAAAAAGAGTTAAAGGAAATGAAATGTGCTGTAACAGCGGTGTGACGGACAGTTTCAGGTGCTGTAGTGGCTGTACAAAATAAGGTGAGCTGAGGACACTACATGCTTGAATATTTAGTGGACTAAAGAAGTAAGACTCAGTTTACAAGATGCTCAACATCTGCCTCTGCATGATGCAGAGGTGATGTTTTTATTGTTTCCCAGGGGAAACTGAAAGCAGTGACTGTTTCACAGGAATAATTCCCTCCCCTTTTGAAATGCACACATTTCCTTGTCTCTCAACCATAACCCTTTAAAATGTGATTATGTGCTGTATGTATAAGAACCCTTGGCTCTAGGCAAATTGAAGCTGGCATTTTAGAAAGAGAACAAGGCATTATAAACTCTTGACCCTTTGCTGCCCATAGCTGTTGTAGCTGAGGTCATCAAGCCAGTCAAGCAGCAAGTGCACACCCCAGTTGAAGCTAACAGTCAAACAAATTCAGCAAACAGATGAAGCTGCTGATAAGAGACACCACTGAAGAAAATAATCAGTCTCCTGAAGGCTCTGCCACAATTTCATTAAGGAAGTAAACACTGTTCTTCATTTTTTTTTTACTATCTTCAAGCATTGCTTTTACAAAGAATTCATCCATTTAATGATTTCTCTAACAACACTGCTGAGATTATTTGGATACATTCAATGGATATTGTACCTGTAGTTTTATTTTACCAAAGGTCGATGAATGACATGGGCATAGCATGATTCTCTCTGAGCTTAAAGGAAAGGTCTTGGTCTTTTATACAGGAATTTGTTTAATAAAGAAATATGTTTGCCTGGATGACATGCTCATTCCTCTCAGAAAAGGAATCAAGTACGATTTGACTGTATAGGTACAGGACTATGAGGAAAAAACCCCACGTGTTTCTAGCTCTTGCAAGTCAACAAATTTCTACCTGCTAGTCTGCAGTAAATGCTAACCCAATTGCTTATTTCCCACCCTGATCCTAAGAGTCTTTTTCTTCCCCACAAGGCACCACAGTGTTCAGTTCTGTTGCATGCAATGCAGAGCTATGTCTGCATGACTGGACTCTCAAAAAGTTTCTTCCTGTGAGAGCCCAATTTTTGTCAGGACTCACTGAACTGTGTGTGGTTAAGACATGTGGCCTCACGAGGTGGGATTGATATCCAGATGTAGTATTGCCTGATCTTAGGAGTATTTTTGGTGAGGATTGATGCAAGTTTTTTAATAGGAGAAGAGGTTTCAGTTATGATGAGAATAAATGTTTCAATTTGTCCACCTGTCTCATTTGCATGGCCTGTAAAAGAGCCAATGATCAAAGTTGCTCTTGGGGAAAGATGGGGAAAGATGTCTCTTAACAATGTAGTAATGTTTCCTCAGGTGCAGGGAGGGGCAGGTATCTGAGCAGTCAGCTTTCTATCTTTGTTAATCTCACTGTTTTAATCTCACTTTGGAAGCAACAGGTTGGTTGTGTTGCTGCTCTGTGCTTCACTTGCTCAAGGAAACCTGCGTATCATGATCTGCAAGGGAGAAGAAATTCTGTAGTGTCTTCCCACCCTTTCAATCTTCCGGGATTGAGAGAGCAGCAAAGACCCAGGTGAAGGTTTCTCAACGATCAAAGAAACTAAGTTGCTATGGGGTCTGAGTGTAATAATAGTCATCACTTCTTGGGTTGAAAAGGAGGCCAAGAGAGGGATCTTCATGAATCACTATCAGTGAATCAGAGGAGATATATATTGAAGTCCCCAAGTTTGTCACTCAGTTTGTTTCAGAAGTCAGATGTGGTATGCTAAGGGTGAGGAACTCCAGCAGGACCTCAGGAAGTGCTGGGGTGGAGGGAGGGGCAGTGGGGGAGGAAGGCAGCAGATCAAGCTTCAGAACAGGTAAAGGTCATCTAATGGATCTAAGTAAAAGTCACCCAAACCATTCCCACACAATGCTAGCTCAGAACAAGCAATTGCAACACAAGAGGAATATCCCAGGGTCAGTTGATACAAATTGCTGAAATTGTTGGCTGAGTGTGCAGCAGCCAAAAGACCCAGCAAAATGGGGTCGTTGTAATAAGACAGAGGGCAGGATCTTGGCACTATACGAAGCCCTGGTATTTTACAAAGCAGGCAGTGAGCTTCTACAAGCTCCTTTCAGCATGTTCCAGAAGCAGACAATTTCAGCAGATTTGCAAGAGATTAGATTAAATAACATACAACAGGTCTATAAATGGATACTGAAGGGTTAGGCAGGGGTGTATCCTTTAGCCTCTCTTGTGCAGAGAAATGAGTTGCACACAGTGTTAGGCTTTCTTGTGTTTTTCAAATAGCATTCCCTAACATCACTCTCAGGGACAGGATTGTGGGTGAAATAGACAACTGAGTAGATGTTCCTCTGAGAGATGAAAAGGATGAGTACAGGATGCTGGGAAGCACAAATGTCATGGTGGGCACAGTGGTAGGGAATGAGAGTACTGTTTTGTGAGGTTGGAGGATGGAAGCAGCAAAAGAAGAGATAGGCCAAAGATGTGAATGTGTGCAGTGGAAAATGTGCTGTTAGCAAATTTACCATCCTCAATAAGCTCTGGCCTGTGAACAGTGCTGATTGTCCCTCTGACACATAGAAGGCATCCAACAAGGTCCAAAGTGAGAGAAAGAATAAAGATGCAATGTAATAAATCTCTAAGCTAATATACAGTTTTTGATACGTGGACATGATAATACTTTGGTTTCTCTAGAAATGAAAAAAAGTAATTTTTAAAGTTGCATTGTTACTGCTAAGATATTAGGACTCATAAATTATTCAGTCAGTTACTATAGCTTACAATGTACTTTTTATAAGTGTTAGTAAGTGACAGTTGTTGTGCCATCTGACTGATGCAAAGGTGAGGAAATAGATTATAGGCTTAAGCTTCCATATAAATGATATAAAAGCTACCATGACTGAAGATTTGTGAGAAACCTAAATGCTCCTAAGTGTAGGAAGAAATGAAACCAAAATGGTATTTTAATGAGCTTGATAGAGCTGACTTTTCCATATCTGGTCAACTTTAGGTGTGAGGGAAATATTGCAGCATTCAGAAAACAGGTCCATGAAGCAGAAGATCAGATTGTTCAGAAATGTGATGTAATAAATAAATCTCTCTGCTAGTGAACCGCCTAATAGCATTTGCCTGTGCTAAAGCACACCTGCAGTGTTACAGCTCCCAAGGTCAGTGATGTTCAGTACCACACCACTCAGAATGACTCACAAGTACCTGTCAATAGCAGGATTGTCAGTCCTCTACGTTCACAGGCACAACATTGACTGGCTTGGTGCTTAAGCTGGGTATGTGTGCTAACAATATAAAATGAAACTGCCTCCATTTTTGAACTCCCAGCTTCTCCTAAATTAGCTAATGTTATTGGCTCTCAGACTGATGCTATGAAGTGCTTTTGAGGCTTATAGCAGCCCTCTCTGGACACAGAGATAAGACACACATTCATATGTCCTTGCCATATGCATCTTGCAGCTTCACTGAATTTCTGATGTTGTAATTTTCTTTTTGTGCCTCTATTAACTAACTTTATTTTCACAGCCCCCCCCTCAATTTAACTGGTTTTCTTTGATCTTGCATGTTCCTTGCACTATTATAACTTGTATAGGCAACTATGGGCCACTGCTTCTCTTGGAGGCCAGAGAGAGAGAAGCAAGAACACCAGAGCATTCTATGTTCTGTGGGACAAAGGTGTTCTCAGTTCTTGTGGAAATAGTGTGAGCAGCTCCCCAGTCAACACCACCTTGTCTGGACAGGCAGAAAGGAGAACATCCTTAATAATTTTATCAGTTCTACCTTGCCCTGTAAACAGCTCTGACTGATTTCTCTACTTCCAGAGGAGAAGGAGCTGTCAGGAGAGGTTGTACAATCATCTGTACACAGTGTTTTCCACTAGGCCTTTAAATTCAAAAGAGCCTGCTGTAGATTTGTCCTTCTCTTCTGAGTCATACCAGAGCTCTACATGGTCAGCATAATATTTGCTAGGTTTTTCAGTCTGAATTCTCTGCTTACCATCAGCATTGGGGATGAAATTTGTTCTGAGACCTTGGACCAGATCCCCGATATGTGTTGGAGAATTTTGATGTTTGCTCTCATAGTTTTGAGGCCACCTGGAGCAGGGTCTATAATATCTAGAACACGAATTGAGCTTTGAATGTGTCTCCAGTATCAAATGTAGTATGCCATGACATGCCAGAGCCATGCCATGTCATGTCTTGGTAGTAGAAGTATTTTATTTTATTCTTCTCCAATGGATCTAAAACTCCTGTATGTTGTAGCAACTAGTGACTGCCAATCAAAGTAGTTGGTGTTATTCTAACTACTAGTATTGTTGAGCCAAGATTTGGTTGAATTTAAGTGATGCAGTAACTGAAGTCCTAAAACTCTGTCCTTCACTTCTGCCAATATTTCTGTTCAAGGAGCTTTTTTGGGGTTATGCTCAGTGGGAGATTAAAAAATGAAATTCTGAGATATTCTGTGAGTAAAACTACAAACTAAGGCTATACATGAAGAAGAGACTGTTCTCTACCTGTGTCTTATATATGGATTTCAATCATTGCAGAAGTATATGACATGCTAATAAATGTAAGTGGACTCTGTTTAAAAATGTAATAGCTAAAAATGTTGTTGTCGTGCTATAAGACAGTATTTTTCAGCTGTATTTTGAGGAAGCCTTGAAGAATTAAATGTTCTTATTTCCCCCTTGTCTAGATTCCTAAGCATGGTATGGAGAAGGTGGCATGCATTTCTCCTGTACAGCATGGGGTCCATACTCTCCTTTCAGAGCAGTGGACGGAAGAGGGAAAAGCTCCTGCAAGGACAGACAATTAAACCTGCTAAAAGTAGAAGGTTGTGTGCAAGGGATCCTTTTATTTCTTGGCCTTTTTTAACTGCTAATAGTAGATTCTGTGGGTGTTCAAGTACTGACAGCCACATATAAACAGTGCTGCAGAATTTCACTACCCCTGCTGCAAATTTTAGGCCTGTGCTGTAATTTCAGAGCTTCTGTTTTTGTAAATCCAATTATAGATCTTATTTTGGTGTTGAAATTTCAGCAGGTGGCTATAGTAAGCACAGATCTAGCTAATTTTTATATATGGAATCATAAAACCAAGTGACAGAGACAAAGCTTGGTTGTAAACATTGTGATTTAGTCTGTTTTCCTATTAAAAAGAAAAGGCATACAAATCCTTATAGATTTGGACCCCTCTGAACAAAGGTTAAAATTATATGCAAACAATCTGTGCTCCACATGTAGACAAACATTGCAGGTATGTAAGAAATGATAAACAAGTTAATTGTGTTGTAACTGTACATAATCTCATGAACTGTTCTCCTCTGAAGTCGTAATTAACTGACTGCATGCACGGAGCTGCCCAGTAGTGTTTCCTAGCAGCACTTATCATTAAGGACTTGGCATTAGGTGAGAATGGTTTACACAGAGCCGCTTAGAAATTGTAATTTTCATCAAACAGTACAGTACTTTTGTCTGTTCTGATTAAGAACCACACTGATTTTCTATCTTAAGATACAGTGACAAGTGTCAAAGCAATTTTTTCATTTAACAACATATTGAAGTATCAGTGTTACCCGGTACAAACAGGGAAATCATAATCCTAATGCAGCAAATGACAATTATATCCAGTCTTTATGTCCATAACCTGGGATTTTTGGACAGTAAATTTGAAAGCTATGTAAATTGAATAGCTGAATGATCTTTTTTTCTGCCTCTAATACCACTCCTATCTGAAAGGAAAATGATCCCCAGTTTTGTGTTGCATATTATTTTAGCTAACTAGTCAAGGGAAGTAAATGGTAAGAAATAATATTGAATTTTCCAATGCCACATGCTAATTCAGAGACAGAACAAAGACATTTAAACATTTTTGTAAGTAGTTCAAAGGTAATCTCTCTAGTGATCATGTAAAATTTAGACTTCAGCATGAGTATGCTTATGAAATGCCTTCAGATATCAGCCCACATTACAATCTGCTATTTTGTTTTGAATGAATGTGTCGTGACTAGAAGTTTAAGTGGTAACTACAGATAAGATTGAATTCAGTGCTTTAATGATATCCCTTTTCAAGTTAGCTGCTGGAAATATTTTCATTTAATTTGCTGAAGTCCATTGAGAATATAATTTTATTTTGCTTTACATAAAATTAACAAACTTGTGATGTTCAAAAGCCAGTGCCAAAATATTAATTAAAATAGGCTTTTTTTTTTTTAGTCTTAAGCATGTTGTCTGGAAAAGAAGCATCCTGTCTGAAATAATTTTATCTTTGATCTTTAAATACTGAGACAAATTCAGTTGGAATATTTTGCTTGTGTTTCAATTGTGTAGAGTATTTGGGTGTCTTGCTACTCTTCTAATATGTTGTACCATAACACCATTAATTTAGAAGAGTGCCCTTGCTAGGTTTTGTCCCAGAACATTCATTCTTATTTTCGCTGGTGGGATGGAACTGGGTTTCATTTGTTCTCAAAAAATTTAGTAAATCTGGTATGGAATACTGTATTTGTCTTGCTACTACTAAGATCAGTTCAGCTTCAGTATTTTAACCTTTATGAAATGCATGTCTAGCTTCTGGTCTGTAGGAGTGCAAAAGTCTTCTGAGTGGTATTGGCGTGGTTTCACCATGCAGCAATGGAGTGTGTGGGAGGACAGGAACTGAAAGTTAGAATCCAAAGAGATCAAAAGAAGGATATACATATCTTTTTGTCAAATCTGAAATAGCATCTTTTTGATCCTGTAAAGGACAGGAGGAAAGCAGTGAATTGAGATGGGGGGGAGCTGGCACAGCATTTCTTCTGATCCTTTCTTTACCATCCTCTGGGACAGATGTAAGGTACAAACAGACTCAGGTTTGCCCTGCTCATTGGCAGAGCTGGCCACACATGAGCTTGGTTTGGTTTTAAATTAAAGTATCCTATCTCTCAAACAGTCTATGTGGAAGAGTTTACATAGATCTATATGGATTTTTTTTGTAAACAGGTCCAAAAAATGGAACCTGCATGTTTGTTTTTTAACCATGAACAGAGCTGCCTATGTATGCTGGAGCAGTGAAGGGGAGCTGAAGCTAAGACACAAACCTTGTAGTTTTTTTTTCTCAGTGTAGATTTTTTAATATGATTTTTGTGTATGATTTTCAGATAAAACCCTTTCAAGAAATCTGTTAGATCTAGCTGCTACATTGGTCCAGGCCCATATAGCAGTGGTATTTCCCAAATTTTATTTCATTTGATACTTCATACAGTACTCCTAAGTATTTTTGAAATGAGGAATAAGGATCCACTAATTTGCAGTCCTCACTAGGACAGTTTCTTTGGACTGTTGCCTCCAAATAATCCGAGTAGCAGTTGACATATGAACCTAGTTGGCAAGGATGCCAGTGTAGCTATTTCTTGACTGTGGTGCTAAGTAAGACAGTGAAAGCATTTCCTTACTGTCAGCTTTTCATTGTTACTTGCTCTAGAGTCACATTCAAGTAGCTTTCAAAAAACGTGTAAAGTAAATCAATGAAGTTTGAAGATAACTGATTATTTCAAATGTAGATAGGATTTTATTATATATAATTAATGTATTTATTTGCTTTGAGTATTCTATATTAAATACGAAAGTTTTCTATTAGAAAAAAAAATGAAAAAAACCCCAAAAACCCCAAAAGCAAGCCCACCTCAGGAAAATCTCACCTCAAATCCCTAGATATTTTCCAAATTAAATTTCATCCCAAGATCACTTGCAGATAAAAATTTCACTCAATTCTATTGCAGTCAGAAGAGAACAGTTCTAGAGACTGGACACAATTTTCTGAGTTATTCAAGAGCATGTTCCAGATATGTTTTTATAACATGAAGATGTTTTGTGACTGAAGAGGACCCTCCATCCCTCCTTCCCTTTTTCTGCCTTGTTATACGTTTCTTCATGTGTTCAAGGCATCAGACACTGAATGCTGAACATTGCCTGGTGATAAATGGCAGAGCCTTTGTTTGTGACCTTGTCTCAGCAGGAGTCTGAGTTTGGAATAGCAAAGCCCAGCTCTTCAGTGTAGAGCAGCCCTTGTGCTGTTTGCATGCCTGCACACATCTCTTTCTGAATGAAGTGCTCAGTGTCAGATCTTCGCGGAAGCGCGTGGCCTCAGGAATAAAAAATCCTCAGGGAAAAAGCTGTCTTGGGTTAATCTGATAGGGATTTTGGAATTAAATTGACCCTTCTTGGGATACACCCTTGTAGTATATCATAAAAAGCTTAGATGTTCTTAAACTCATGCCTGTTAGGGCTTTACTGAGCAAGTTGGGTTGATCAGTCTTTATCATTTTGGATCCTAATTTGCTGAGCTGGCTGCCTATCTTCTTGCTTTCAAAGAAAGCTTGGTGAGGTGTCCCAGTTTATTCAAGTGATTACAGCCTTAAATGTACTATTTATGTAGGGACCTGAGGTTGTGGGAGACCCCATTCCCCACCTGTCTGCCCACTGGGAAAGAAAAGTCCTTCATCCAAGCAACTTAAGAAAACCAGCACTGTGCTTTGACTCTTTCATCTCTGAAATTTCCAGAACTTCTGTTGTACTACAACAGGAACACTTAAGCAAGTCTGAAAGCTTGAGTTTTTCTTTCCCCATCCTTACTGTGTAAAAAACAGGTCTGTCCCTCAGATGCTCGTTTTTTCCCAGACTTTTCTTCCAGATATGTAACAGTAACCTCTAAGAAAGGAAGTATGTTGATGAAGTTCCGCCCATGAAAATCCCATGAGAGTGTAAGACCCCCTGAAACTGCATTCTGCCAGACTTAGAAAAGTAAGATGAGGGTGTGACAATGGTATTAAAAGCCCATGTGGGGAACAATGCAAGGAGGGAAGCATGAGGTCACACCATGAGCAATGAAAGGCAGGGAAGTGGCAATGTTGGTGTTGCCTGACTGGAGATAATGGCTGTGGATACAAAACTTTATTGATGAGCGCAGAATTTATATGGGTTTGGCATATGCATGTTACTGTTGAACGGGGGCAAAGACGTGTATTATTTGAGTCCAGAGAGGCTGTAGTTAAGATTTTTGGGGAAAAAACTGTGAGGGAACATATACTCTTCATGGAAATACATGTGCTGTCATCTCCATTGAGATTCATGTCAAGATGGTTGCCGCAAGGGTCAAAAATTGCATTACTCAGGCTGTAACTGTGAGGGTTCCAGTACTGTATTTGTTACACATGCTGTGCATGAGGAGAAGACATTAAAAATAACTTTAGACAAACCACAAACAGAAGATAATTCTAAAGGCCTTTTATTTTGTAACAGTCTAGTAATTTTGGAGAGACGATAGCATATAATAAAACCAGTCTCTCCCCTTTGCACTGTCCTCTGTTAAGGTAGAAAAAACCTCTTAAACTACGTGCTGTGGAGTCAATATTGAGATGAGAGTTTTCCTCTTTGCTGCAGCCTGAAATGCTCTTATTCAGCACAGCATAGCAAGAGGTAGCTGCTGATGCTGGAGTTGTGGAAAGGGTGACAAAACCTTGCATCGCAGACTGGACGCGCCATGTGGGTGTGTTTTGTGGGTTCCCTGGTACATTGCTCACTGAATCTCAAGAGCAGAACACCACACTGATAATTTAGACTAAAGCAAAAAGTATCTTTTCTAAAGATAAATTAAAATCAGTAGCTTTACACCACTGTGATTCTCTTCTATCTGACAAACCCTTTCCTGCAGAAACAGTCTTTGAGCAATGCAGGCCTTATATATAATGTACATACTTCTATTTCTAGCTGTACTATCTTCCAGGAATATTTCTTCAACAACTACTATGTACAATACTGATTTTGGCTTTAAAATTATGAACATTCATGTTTTAAATTGTTGAACTGTGATTCATTTTATATAAGCTACAGTGTCTTTGCTAACTGATACTCAAGTGCATATTCAAGTTTCTCAAGAATATCTTGTTTGCTTCAGGGAAATTAAACTCTGTCTTTCTATCAAGTACATGCAATCAAATATCTGACTGAGTTGACATTTTAGCCTGCTTGTACAGCATGTTCTCTGCTGTGGCTGTAGGTGAGACATTCTCTGCTCGGGTAGGATATCTTTGTGTTAAGCTACATGCATGGGGTCAGGAGTAAAAGCAGCACTTGTCTTGCAAAATACGCTATTGAGCTGTATTGATTTCTCATTTAGCAGTATTGGGTTTTCACCCTGGAAATCCAGCTAGGTTTCTAGTTGCTCATGAGAAGGCTGATTGGTATTATGTTATCTAATGAGTACATATAGACACTAAGGGCTTATGCATGTTTTATGCGCTCTGAACAAACCAGAAAAGACATCTATATGAAATAATAAACTGTCTAGCAACTATAGAGGTTTTTAGACCATTCAATTAAGTTATTTTTCAGTTTTTGGAAGGCAGAAGTAAACAATGGATTAGTAGATTGATTCTTTGTCTGTTTGTGTTTTAAACCAGCTGTGTACTTTGAGATTCTGCAGCGTAATATGAAACAGCAGAAAGACACGATTTGGAAACCTGATAAATCAGGTTAAGCATACGTGGCTAGAACCCTCAGGTCCACTTGGTTTGGTGTCTGATTAGGGTTTTGGAATTACATAGCCACCCAGGAGTTCCACACGTCTGCTGAGGATTTTCTGCCTTTTCTCTTTCCAAGTATTTCTCAAAGGCAATGTTGGCACACCTTCTTAGGGACACACTGCTAGCTGTTGTTGCTAGCTGCCCTGGCTGTGGGACTGGGTCTGTAGGCCAGCACCCTTGCTTGTCTCCATTTCCCATGATGTCGATATCAATGGTAGGTGTGTGGTGGCTACCTTTTAAGTGAGGTCACACTGTTAGTGGTGAGTTCAAGTTGGACAAAGTGTTTTTTGAAAACCAAACCAACAATTAGTGTTCTGGACTATAGAAGGTCAAAGTGGTTTGTTCTGAGTGCCTAAGTAAAGTGCTTTCAGAAATATAGTGATGGAACACTCATATTTCTCACTGAAATCCCTGAAGAATTTTTTTCATTCCATCTCCTGCTTTTTTGTTCACATGGTTCCTTTGATCCTTGCTGCAAAGAGTGTTCCTGACTTTGAAAGTTGATGTCCAGTTGTGCATGTGCATGTGTGTGAAGAGGGGAGTGTTTCATTCACTGCCAAGGTATGCTTTTATGGGTGGGAGAGTTTCATTCTGTTCTGAAGGACAGATTGCATACCACATCAAACAGGACATGTACATTTTCAGGAGTTTATCTTAATTTTAATGTAAGAATTTTGACTCAGTCATTTGTCTTAAAAATTGTACCAAAGCAAGTAGGAAAACCGAGGCATATGCTATAATCATAACAGCATTGCCAAATGTTTTCACATTCTTTCTTCATGAAGCATGCCCAGGAAGAAGTTGACGAGGAATATCAGCATTCTAGGCTGGCTGTGCAGTATTAGTCATGTAATAGCTATAAAAGTAAATCCTTCAGTGGTGTTCTTGTCCAGATTGGACATATTATCCATATTTTAGGTTCAGATTTGTGTTAATATCTGGGAATTTATAATTTCTTGGTCATACTTTGCACTCCAGGAATGGGCTTGGACTTGAGCCTGTGTTACAATGAAAAATGTTACAATTTTCCGTTTATTTAATGAGAGCTTTGTTGATGTTTATTAAAGGAGAGCTGTGCTTCAGAATTCTTCATGTAAGTGCTGTATTGTAAAACCTTCATCTTCAAGCAATCCAGAGAGAAGGTAAACTACTGAAGCAGAGAAAGTGGTTAAGGGGGAGCTGAGGAAGTTATTTGCAGGGACAGGGAAGAGAGGGAGACAACAGCCATTGAGAGTGAGGGGTGCTGTGAAGAGAGAGATTCTTGGGGCAAACTTGCATGTAAATAACACTGCTACTACAGAAGGTTTACATTTGGTTTTATGTAGATTTGAAATACTATACTTACAACTTCTGCACGCTTTGTATTGATAGAACTTCACGAAATCCCGCTGACAACTGAGCATCCTCTTTAATATAGAGAAAATGGGTTAGAGTGCAAACAACGCAAGTTTGAATTTTACTTTTAAATGACAGCTGCTGTTGATGAACTACTGATTTTTACATGGAATTAAGTACATCTGAGTCAAAGACAATATGCAACGAAGTGCATACCTATACTGTCCAATAGGACAACTCTTCTATTGTTTTCATGGTACTTTGAATCCTTTATGAGAAACTTTGTACATTATAGCTGCCCCAGGCATCATGACAGCACAGGAAGCAGATTTTTATTCTATAAATAATTTATTCTATGAATAATAGCTTATAGAAATTATTATTCTATAATAATTTTCAATTATTACAGAAATAATTGCACAATGAAACTTAATATAAGCATGATGCCAATGTATAAAATAGTTGGTCTTGTAAAATGGGGCCTTTCTAAGTTGCTGCAATGGAAATAAAATGACAAGTATGAACATCCAAGCCTATCACTTACAAAGCAAATAAACTGCGGAAAGAAAACCAGTATCTTGAAGAAAAGAAGGATTTATAGGATACTATGGGGAATTTTAAACAGTCAGAATTGCTATCATGTAATCACTAAGTCCAGCAGTCAAGCCATTCCCAAGCATTGGTTGTTTTGATTTCATTTCACACAATCAAACTGAATTTTGCTAGCCACTAATGGTGGGGCTTCAATAGCTGGACAGATGACTCTTTGTCCTGCCAAATGTGTTTTCATCTATGCTATCACCATCTGCTACTCTAAATCGGAGAGGCATTGTTAGTGTCTTTTGCCAGATGTGATTTAGATCTCTCGCTTACTCTGTGGTAATAAATGTGCTTTTATAGGCAACTGAAGGTGTGTCAGGCTTGGTTTGTGTAGGTGAGATAAGGTTTGCAATGTTGCTACTGTTGAAGTGGAGCTGAAAAAGGTGACCCCTGGACATAGTGTGTACCATATACTCATAGTGGAGTGATGCCTGCCTGTCAGTACCATTAAATGTTTGCAAAAATTGAAGCTTTAATGGAGAAACTTTTTCAAATTATTAAATGGAGCTTATTGCACTTCAAAAATTAATTCTCAACTTTTTTTATTGTTTAATGCATGGAACACTGTTAAGCTAATACATATATTTCAAAGGAAAAAGGTAAATATCACTTCATTCATAACAACCTGTAAAAAATTAAATGAATTCTGCATTTTTTATGCTATTAGACGGAATAATTTTCAGACTGAAGAGCTCTTAGATTTGATTGGCAGTGCATTCAATCTCTAGAACAAATTGCTTTCTTCCTGGGTTGTTCTTTTTCTCCTTTCCTTTTTTTCTTTTCCCCTTTCATTCCACCTCTGAATTTCATGTTGACACAGAGTTGTATTGATTTTGCTCATTTTCACCACTGTAACTTGTAACTAACTGAAAAGCCCTAAAATGAGGAAGAAGTCCAAACTTCAGGCAGTTTGGGAATGTTATTTTAGCTATTTTTATGTTTATATGCTCATTACGGTGCATATCCGACCTGCAGTCTCTCCCTTCAGTTCCCCGAGAGGACCCCGGTGTGCTCTAGGTTGAACCAGCAGGCTGACATAAGTTGGATTTATTTTCAGTGTCTTAAATTTTTTCAAGACAGTAGTGTAACTCTATCTGGCTCAGGGAAAAACATCTCCTCAGCTGTTGGCCTAGCTCTTGTCATCTTCCTCCTGTACAGATTTCTGCTTCAAATAAATGCCTTATTTCTGATTCATTTTATTTAATTATCATTTGTCCCACACCATTCTAGACTAGCAATTTAATAGGAAAGTAAAACTGAAACACTTAGCATGCTGTACACTTAGAATACAGATAATACCCCAGTCTTCACTCTAGTGGGCAGGGCTTTCTGTCATTGCAGGAGTCTGTTAAAATAGTAAAGTTTGGCAAAAGAGTAGAAAATGTGACTGTACAGACTAAGCTTGGAATGGACACAAGTTTTGTGTTATCTATAGGAGAACCCAACAGTGAGTATCAGACAATAAATGGACAATAAATGTGGTCATTAATTAACAGATTGGTTTATTTACGTATTTAATTTGTCACCTTCTTGTTCCTTTTCTTAGAGGAAAAAAAGTCTGGTCCCATAAATTCTAAACAAATAATGTCCAGGCAAACAAAACCTATTCTATGGCTGTTGTTTATAAATCAAACTCCATATAGTCCCTTCTTGGCATCTCTGAAATCATGGGTGTTTTTCAAACATGCTGATGGTGAAGGTAGTTATTCAATAAACCAATTTCTATTTCATCTCTGTTCCATTGATCATGTGTGTAAATTATAGAATTGCTTGCCTTGGTCTATGCTGTCTGAATCCCAGCCACCCCTATATATGTTGGTTTCTGGTAGTCTTTTCTAGATTGTCTTAATTCTAGCTAGACTAAATTGTTTATTCTAGGTATAACTGGACATCACTTAGCAGCTTGTTTGTAGTACATGCGCTTAACTAGTATTTCTCACCAGGAGACATTTAGTTTCAGTTTGCAAATAAATGTCTGGCTCCTCAGGATAAAGATGAAATGTCTTATGCAAGGTGCTGAATGTCTTAAATTTTTAATTAAATGTATATGAATAAGCTGAGATTATTCAGTTCAAGCTTTCTGCAGATTTAATTTCCTTTGCACTAACAGATTTATTTCGGTCTAAGAGGAGTTTGGCCCACAGAGAACTACTATCCATGTTACAATTCTCAGTATTTTTTTCTGTACTTCTGAGCATAGGAATTTCTAAAATTGAAGAAATACAATTATAGCAAACTTGAAGGGTTGCTTTAAATGCTGTTTGCTCCATTAATATGTATTCCCTTACAACACGTACAGTAGACAACATAAATAAGCACACAAACCCAAAAAGAACAGATTGTAGGTGGAGGGGATTTTTTATACAAGCAATTATTAAAAAACATTGTTTTGCATTAGTCAGTGCAGTGTTAATGACAGAGCATCCTTTTTCTAGGACTAATATTTGATTATCATTGGAATTTAGCAGACAGAGCACTACACAGTAAAATGTTATGAGAGATAATAGTAGAGACCTGTCCCAGCATATCATATTGAACTTTTCTGAGATGATTTCTGGTATAAAAAGAAGAAGTTTATAATCTTGAAATGTACAAAATTACTTTGCTTTGAATAGAGCTGTGAGAAACATACCCATTAAGTGACTCAGAAAAAAGGAGGTTTATGGTCTGGGAGGAAAAAATAACCTCTAGGAAAATTAGTTTTCTGTGGTATTTGAAAAGCTAATAGCATATTGGGATATGCAGACAAATTATATGCACAGAAACCCAGCATTTTTCAGCAAGTGAAGTACCAGACTCGAGGGGGTTACGGCTGTATGTGGGAAAAATCTAACAGGTTTCTGTCACTTATGTCAGTTACAACAGGTACTACTTTCTCTAGCAAAACCAAAAAAAGTGGTAGGTTTGAGAGTTTAGGAATTAGGAAATTGAGTATGTCTGTCTTTCAGCTTCTCAATTAAATTCTGTCTTAGTAGTGGCTTTTAAACTCCAGGTGTTTGCTGTTCACAAAAGCTGAGTTAGATGTAAGAAAAAAGAGAATTAGAGATAGTCAGGTTGTAGCAGTGTTTGGCTTTGGAATAGTATGGCAGGGCAAGCAAAACTGTCCTCAATTGAAACCTGTTAGCACATCCACAAGCGTTCTGTGTTTTATAATTTTTTTTTCTCTTTTGTTTTCAGCAGGAATGGCATTTGAAAGGTTTCTGTTCTGACTGGTAAAGGAATTATTATGTCTGATGTCAAAACACTGGAAAAATGGTGTTGTGCAAAGTCTATTGCTTAGGCAGTTGATGGGACCTAGCATAACCAAGAGCTGTAGTAATGGAGTTGGAAAGTATTTTGGAGACTGCCCAATCCTTTAACCATGCCTTTCACTGCTGTGTATTGAGGGTAAATGTAGTTTTGAATTCTAGCCAGCTCACTTCTCCTCATGTGAAAGACTTATTCTGCTGTCTTTGCAAGGTGTGTGTTCATTCTTTTCGCTATTCATAAGACACATGGAAAGGCTTAATGTGATTTAAAAAGAAATAGGATTAGCCAAACTGTGAAAACTTAAAGGATTTGAACAGCACTGGAAAAGGGCACTATCAGCAATGGAAAATACTCTTAGTTTAACTGTCTGGAGAAACAAGTATACTCGAAGAGCTCAGAGTAAGTACAAAACATCCTGACTTTGTACAATACTGTTTTGCCTTTTAGCCCCTTTCACTCCTGATCAGTTAGAGAAGGCAGTCCAGAAGGCAGGCAGAAGTCCAGTTTGTGACCTGCCGTTATTTCTTTGCCATCTTGTGCCAAGATTCAGGAGAGATCTTTTAGCACCTGACTGACCGAATTCGTGTGTGAATTTTGTCTGTCATGGCTTTTCTTGGCGTAAAATGTGAAGGAGGGGAGAGATGCTCGTTTTGCTGACACTCCTTGGGGAATATGCTGAATATTAATATTTTTAAAAATTCTTGCATGCAACAGAAAAAGGGGTCCTGTATGTATCCTCTGTATGGTTTTATGGACTACACCCACCACATTAGTGTATCCCCGGTGCTTAGCAACCTTTCTAGTGAGGAGGAGGCTTCAGGCTGAATGCTCAGATTCACTTATTTTGCAGGTGTCCTTCTTAACTCCATCCATTGGTTCCTTTGTAATGTCACAGAATTATATAAAATGGTTTGGGCTGGAAGGGACCTTAAAGACCTTGGAGTTTGAACTACCCCCACCATTGGCAGGGAGCCTTCCACTGGACTTTGGGTTGCTCAAAGCCCGATCCAGCCTGGCCTTGAACACTTCCAAGGACGGGGCATCTACAATTTCTCTGGAGAACCTGTTCCAGTGCCTCACCATCCTCACAGTGAAGAATTTCTTCCCAATATTTCATCTAAACCTACCCTCTTTCAGTTTAAATCCATTCCCCTTGTCCTAGTCCTACAAGCCCTTATGAAAAGCCCCCTCTGGCTTTCCTGTAGGCCTTCTTTAAGAACTGGAAGGCTGTTGTGCGATCTCCCTGGAGCCTTCTCTTCTCCAGGCTGAACAACTTTAGTGTCTTCATAGCAGAGCTGCTCCAGTCCTCTGATCATCTTTGTGGCCCTCCTCTGGACTTGCTCCAGCAGGTCCATGGAGTCAGCCACTTCCAAGCAGCGTTTATCCTCACAGACACTGGAATAAGTTTAGTAAATTTTGGGTTTTATAGCATGGGAATATAGGTGCCTCAGATATTGCAGGCAGAGAGGATTCTTTTAACTTCAAGATTAAAAGGCTCAGGCTCAGAAACAGATGACAAACGTGGTCATAAACTCCATTGGTTGAGGCAGTATATTGTGGAGGGAACATGGAGTTCTTACGTGGAGGACCAGATCCCAAGAATTAACCTTGTCTTCTTTGCCCATTGGAGAATGACAAATATTAACCTCAGCATCTTCTGAACAGTAATGCTATTTGTGCTGACAAATTATTGGTCTGTAGGGAAAACTTCTGAGGACCATTGTCTTTATTTCAGCTAACCTTGTGTTTGCATTGTGATGAAGTGCTCAGATACTCAAGCACACCCTGCATGTAGTTTATTTTTCCAAATATTCTAGTTCACTATTTTTAGAGCATTCATTTCTGTCTTGTCTGTATTTATACACATATATACACTACTGTAAAAAATGTTCTGCAGGGAGAGCCTTTGTCACTATGCAGTTTTAAACCAAGTCAGTGAGACACTAGCCTTAAAGATTTTATTTTGTGAGCTGCTTATGCTTTTCCTTTAGCTAAAAAGCTTAGCTCTACAATATGAAGAATTGTTCAGAATTGCCTTTTAATGCCTGACTTGTCAGAGAAAGAGGGGGGAAGAGCTTCTCTCTATCGCACATACACAGGAAAAAGTACTGAGAAGGAACAAGCATCATGAAATTCAGACAGTTCTGTAGTCTTGAGGATTGGTTCTACTTTCTGAGAAAAGCAAGAAATTATCCTCTGAGGACGAGAGACACAACTCTGGAAAAGCAGAATTAGCTACATTTCTTAACTAAAGAGTAGCAGGGGGCCATAAATGTCTCCTTTCCTTCTGTCTGTCCTATTGCTGTGACCTCACAATATGTGTAGTGGTCGGAGTACAATATTTATAGCTGGTACAGCAAAATGAGCTTGGAGTACTGATTTGACAAGAAGTTCCAAATATTCCAGACTAGAAAAGCCACGTAAGTTAGGTAGTTTCTAATAAATAAATAAAAAGACAAAATCTGACCTATGTTTGAGCATAAATACATAAGGAAGAATTTAAAAGGATGTTTATAAGCAAGGATCTTTCATAAAATATTCTTAAACAAAATTGAACACTTCAATTCCTATTGATATTAGTGGCAATTGCTTTTGCCTAAATGGGATGTGGATCTGGCCTGCTACCAATTTTTGTAATAAAATCTAAGACAAAAAAAGAATTGCCTAAGATGCTGTGCAATAATAAGTCATGTTCACTCCCCCTCATTTGCTTTTACCTTTATAAAACTCTTGCAGAAATATCATGTACTACTATATAATCCTCAAGATGTATATAAAAATTCTGTACACACAGTAAGGAAAGTGTGTTAATATATTGTTTAGGTACAAAGAATCCTAATGGTGCTGATCTCTCTTTTTCCATTTGTGAGTGCTAGAAGGCAAGTCAACTGAAAAGAGCAAAAGTTTATCTGGGTTCAAAACAAGCAAATGAAAATGTTGGAAATTTAATTAATCACTTGCCAATTTGTCTGAAAAATACCTAAACTTGGTTACCTCTGACTCCAGAATTTTGAGATCATTCAACTGCTGATGCAATTGAATTTAAGCAATTGTATTTTAAACTACAATTTTTTGAAGTACGTGTAATTGGTAGAATTAAAAAATATAAACAGTAATGGGTAAAAAACAGGAACAGAGATGCAGTTTTTTGATGCAGTGATTCAGAAATTTGTAGAACAGCCTCTTTTTAATGCTGACAATAATTTCAGATGTTCCTTAATATGGTTCCTATCAAAGAATTCTGCTCCTAATGCAGCCTATGCAAAGGTAACAGCTGAGTGTTTATGTGGAGCTCAGTGTAGTAAAAGATGCACAACTGCAGTGATTTAAAAGGAGGAGTGAAATAACTATGCTCTGAGGGCACAGTACTCTTGCACTGGAAGAAATGCCAACAAAGATTAGAGGAAGAAGGAAGTGCCTCATAGATCATTCTTATGTTTTTGTCACAGCCGAAGTTCTGGTCTCAGGATGGAGAACACCTGCAACTACTATTTGGTTTATAACTTTTGTTTATATTGGTCATTCAAGAATTAGCTTGTATGCAAGACCTTCTTTCCTCTTTATCCTTAATTCTGTGCGAAATAGAATGAATTGTAGCTGAAGGATTGTCATCTTGGGATGTACGCTCTGAAAAAATGATTATACATACAAACCTCAGGTAAAAGGAAGAAAAGATATAAGGAAGAAATTCTGCAGTGTCAGAATGGTCAGACATTGGCACAGGTTGCCCAGAGAAGTTGTGGATGTCCCATCCCTCGAAATGTTCAAGGCCAGGTTGGATGGGCTTTGAGCAGCCTGACCCAGTGGATGGCATCCCTGCCCATGGGAGCGGGGTTGAAACTCGATGATCTTTAATGTCCCTTTCAACCCAAACCTTTGTGTGATTCTCTGAAGCCTTCAGCTGTGTAATGGCTGAAATGGGGCCATGGTGTAGGACTTCCATGTTAGTTCCACACAGCTCTCCCAGCCTGATTTTGTAGGGCTTCAGTGAAGGACAGTTTTGAATACTGACACATAAGTTGATTGTGACTTTGTCTATAGGGTTGAGCAGATGTTTTTCGATTTCGAAGCATGGGAAGGTAAGATATGAGAGAGTTATACTTTTAAAATCAAAAGACTAGAACTATCATTTTACTACAAAGATAAATTTATTAGATTATGTGAAGTTTGGAATTCATTGTATGACTGTTGTTTGGTTTTGGGTTTGCTTTTTTTTTTTAATTTATTCTATTTTGGTGGTCCTAAACTTTGGCCTTAATTATACCAATGAAAATTTAGAGAAACTCTAGTGGAGTTAATATTGTTCTGAAACTATGCACCTGGCACTGAGGCCAGAAGATGTGGTTACATTATTCTTGTCATTTTGCTTGTGTTATGCATATACAATATGCTGTCTAAAAGAAAAAGAAAAAAAAAAGAAACAAACATACAAACCCCTCCTCCTCAAAACAAAACAAAACCCTCCACAGAAGCCAACGCAGAAACTCAAACATCAGCTTTCAGTAAAAAAACCCCAAACCCATCCAAACCTGTATATACCCCAAAAATCCTACTGAAAATATAAATAATCTGGCATTTGGATCGAAGAGAACAAACCCAGTAAGTAATAGGATGTAGAGGTGCAGTCTGTTTTAATCTGAGATACAGAATGATGGTACATTCCAGTGTCTGTAGCCAAGTTGAGGAGCATTACAATTCACTTCCAGTGTCAGGACAGTGTAGACATGTTCTCACACTGGAAATTTTGCCTACATGAGGCAGGTCTGAGGAGCTACTCCTGCTGAACTGTCAATGAGAGAGATTTTAGCATTAATATGTAATTTTATAAATTAAGAAAAGGTAAAATTAATATTTACAAATCTCAAGGGTGGACACTATCCAATCAAGAGTTTTAAGAGATCTCTCAGTCATGAAATTACTGAGTGAAGAGGTGAAATCTGTTACTTAAAGTGGCCTCAGAATATGGAAATGAAAGTTTATGCAAATTTTTAAAGACATGTGGCAAAAATCCCCCAGAAGGTCTGACTTCTCCTCTGATCATATTAGTAGAAAAGAAATTAAATTTTGTTTTATAAACATAGCTTAAAGATGCTTTTAAAAGGAATTTGTTTTATCCCACGTACACCTTGAAGAAAAATTATACCTCACTAATCAAGTAGATTTTGTTTTTCTAGAGTTTTAGAATTGTCAATGAGCATGAATGTGTGTGCTCTGCTTAGTGCAGTATGCTGAGATTCTTCAAAGGTCTTCTGAAAAGAGCCTTCGTAAACAGCTCTTGAAGAAATTAAGCTTGATGAAGTAAGTGGAAAGGTCTTCCTGTGGATGAATAGTTACTTGACAGAAAATGAAGTTGATGTAAAAATAGCCAGCTTTCACAATGGAGAGAGGTAACTGAGAATCTTCCTTCTAGCATTTTGAGTCTGAGGGTTTGCCATTTAACATATTTATGAATGAGCTGGAAATGGGATGAAGTAAAAGTGTATTTAACTATGCTTGACTCTGAAAAACATGCAGTAAAACTGGAGTAGATGAAGAGGTATATGGGACAGTTTTTACACGAGCAGAGACTAAAGCTGCTCTTGCTAGAAAAGACTCAGCCTCAGAGAATATGACACAGACCTGTAAAATTGTAAAAAGAAGATAAAAAGTTGCCAGGGAAAGATCACTCACTATTTTCCACAGCACACAAATTTGAAAATAGTTGATTTGAACACTTAAGACAAACAAAAGGAATTGGGTTTTATTTGCTTTTTTTTTACACTACGGCTACTTGCATTTTTAGATTTCATCAATTGTCAGAGGATTTTCTAACATTCAGAAAAGCGATAGAACAGTTAAAAAAAAGGTAGAGATAATTTTAGGAAAGACTGTCTGTTGAGTGCTATTAAACATGATGATCTGGAGAAGATAAACTACTCAGAGAAGTCCCATAACTAACTCCTAATTACAATAAATATTCCAGGGGAGCTGTTCTTATATCGTGCTTCTGTTCTTTTCATACTCTGACTCTGCATGTCTTTCTCTCTCTGAGAGAAGTTCAGAGTCTCAGCACTGCTGCAGTCTATGGAAGTTGTCAAGTTACCTGAACTTTCCTCTGTTTGGAACTGCTGCACAATGTAAACAGGCTTTTAAAAAATTGTTTAAGCCTATGTAAGCAGTTGTTACTGTCATTATTGCTGTATAATATTGTTGATACTTTCTGTTGTGTAGTACTTGGGTAGTCCCTGCTTATTACATGGATGCCAGACTCCACTAATGGAACGTATATTTAAGGAACTAACAAAATCACAGATGGCAGTAGTATGACCTACTACACATTGATGTTAATATGGTTGACTTTTCCAGACCCTGAAATAATTAACATTTTTCAGAAGGATTAAAATGGCAGTGTGAAGTACCACAGATTAAACTCATATTGGCTAAGCTGACTCCTTTAACTTCTTTTCCTGTGTCTTTTAGATACAGGCTTAAATGCCTGAACAAATATACTAGACTTGGAGTAACATGCCTACGGTCATGAACGTTTTAGGGTTGAGTCTAGCCTTAGTGGGGGACAAAAGCAGAAGCTACTGCATTGAACAAAATGTGCATTTGGGGTAGAGCAATTAAGAAAACTAATTTCCTTTCCTTTTGCCTTAGAGTAATCTCAATGCAAGAAAACATAAAGAATTACTCTTCTTGACCACGAGTGACCTAAAAGAATACATTCCACTGTGCCAGTCTTCACACAGTGCAAGGTGTTCTCTCCTGCTCTGTGTTTTGCACAGTGGCCCATAAAGGAGATGGTGCTGGGATTGCATCTCAGAGGTGTTTGTTAAAAACAAACAAACAAAAAAACCCCAAACCATTAGGTTGTATTGAAATATAATCTATGTCTGATATGGCTCAGGGGCTGTAAGAGAAATGGTGTGGCAACCCAAGCTCTTCTTTTTGCAGTTGTAGGGGTGTTATGAGCTCTTATCAGGTAAGAGCAGTTGCAAGAAGGGGAGCTTCACAAAATTTTATTTTTATGGTGCAATCTTGTGACTAGAAATCTTATAGAATGCTTGTATGTCCAAGGCTTGAGATGACTGACTACTAATCTGGATGGATAAATACTAATCTGGAAGTTAATTTTGTTAGATTCAGGTTATGTTCTGAGGCATGGTAATGGACCAGTGCTGCAAGTCTATTCATGAGGTTCAACAAATGAAACTTGATTGTTATATTTTATTTTCCTTGCCCAGGCAAAAGGTGAGGGCAGTCTTTCATGTTGGAAAACGTGAGAGTTGGCCACAAAAACAAAAAATGAAAACAACAAAACAAACGAACAAAAGCTCAATCCACAAAAAAATCCCCATCTGAATCAAAATCCTAAGAGAATGTGCTCCACACAAGAAGCACTAGCCATGAAATACTCCTCCCTGTGCATCTTTACAAAAGTATAATGCTGCCTAGGCTGCTCATGACATTTTTGCACTCATGCCTGCAGTTTCTGGACATGAGCGTAGCTGCTGCTTTTAAAGAAAATAGGCAGCTATGGCTTTCTTACGATAGATGCTGGGTGCTGGAATACTTCCTTAGAAAGCTACTGGAATTTATGGCATGAGCTGGGGTAGTGGTTGTTCAGATGCCAAGCTGTGACAGTCAGGTCAGAGGCATCTTAAACACATACCCACCAGGCTGTCCCAACAGCTCTCATGCTTCCAGAATGTCCACAGTTCAGAATAAGTCACATTTGCAAAACTTCCCTAATGCAGAAGAGTAAGATAGGATAGATGAATACTATGGAAAACATTCATTTCCTTGGTATGAAGGATACAAATGAAAGGGAGATATTGGGTGTAGTTTGTTTGGTTTTTCTCCCCTCAAATATTCCAGGTTTTATTTCTGAAATAGAAATAAAAGGTCAATTTTGTGTGCCATTAGAATTAAGGATTATAAAGTTTGGGATTGTTTTATGTGGCTGGTTGCAAAAATATTTGGAATTAAATCCTGTTTTTTGCTGTCCTATTGTCTCTCATTTTTCTAAGTAAAAGAAAGTAAAAGCTGTAAAACCTTCATTCAGTCAAGGCTGAATAGAGAAAGGGAACAGGTTGCAGTGCACAGAAGTAATAGCTTCTTATTAAATCACTTGATTTTGAGGGTGGAATCACTGTTTAAAATAAGGAAGACTGTGTTCCTAGTTTAACAGGGTTCATTGGTTTGTAAATGATTACTGTAGTCTGAAACATCTCTAATGAATTGAAACTTAAACCTGTCATATCTTTTTTTTTTTTAAATATATTACTAAGTTGGTATTATATTTGTGTTAAAACATCTGTCATCTTGTGTATGAATGGTTTTCCCTAACGGTCAGCTTGTCACAGTTAATTAATCTTTAGACAAATGAACAGTCGTAAAGCAATGTGACTTTGAAAATTATGTTTCTAAACACTCATAGCTTTGAACCCTAAACAGACAATGTACTCACTAGATATTTGTGCTCCAAAGCAGACTGTAAACTACCCTCAGTTCACAAGGGCTAAGGGAACGTGCAGTTTTCTGTGTGAAACACTTCTTGCATGTGCTTTTAAATTTGCTGCATGCATGTGTTCAGTTTTGACTTCTTCACAGGTTCTTAATAATGATGTAGAATTGCACAACTGATTTTCTGTACTTTTGAAATTTGTTCCTGAGTTTTACATGTCCTATTTGCCAGCAGAAAGCTCTGACTGCACTCTGAAAACAAAAAGAGCATTATACGAACATGAGGTTGCCCCCTCAATCACTGACCATCTGTAACAATTTTGAATTACCATCAATTTACTGTAGGATTTATTTTGATTAATTGGAAAGGTATGACAAGTTTAAAAATTTGAACATATATTCAGACTTGAGAGAAACCTGACATTAGGTTTTTCATTCAGACTTTCGTTCAGATTTGTTTTTAACTTCCTGGTGTTCCTGGCATGATGCTGAAAATATGCATGGGATTCATCTTGGAAGAATGCAAATGAGCACCACAATGCGCTGGGCCATTAATCCTTGTTTGCTTTAAGCTGAAGGAAAGCCGAAGGAATTTTGGAAACCTGCAGGATATATGTCATTTTCCAATTGGATTGGGTTCTATGCTATGAAAGAGACTGGGGAAAAGAAAATGAAACCAACAGAATAAGTCCATTCATAAAAAATTACAGCAGACGCTACATCAGGCATCTTAGTTGCCTGATGCTTTTGCAAGAGGCTTTTTCTGCCAAAGGTAATTCATTATGTCCTACACTCTATTCCTTCTTTTGGATAAGGTGATTTCCATTTCACAAGAATTAATGCTTTAGCATATAGGAACCTGTTTTTATTAAAACCCTCATTATAGTTTTCTGAAGAAGAGGTAATTGCAGGAAGATCAGAAGCTAGTGGTTAATGTATGTCTCTAATGAATTCTATTTGGTTTCCAAAAACATAGCAACTTATATGTCTTAAACTATAAGATGACTCTTCTTTTTTCAGTATAATAGTCTTAGTAGACTTTAAAAAATATTAATAGGGATGGAAGAATTATGCAAGGGGAGATGGCACAAACAGCCAATGTAAGAAACTGACAAAATGGGCTATGGGTACGTAGGTTGCATTTTCCTTTTTTAAGAGTATTCTAAATTCCAGGAGACAGTGACTCATCTTCCCTTATGCTTGGGAAGAATGAGGAGCTAGTGCCTTTCATGCCCCCTTCCCTCACTTTACAACCTAGTAGTTAGCTGTCTTCTAAGTTTGGGATTCTGTATGGGCACCTGACAAAAAGTAGGGGTTACAGATGCCATTTCACAATTTCACATTTCACATGCTGGGAAGTGCCTAGGAAAAGCAAGATATTCGTTATTATCGTCCCCTGGAGGTGGAGACTATGCTTCCAAAGGTAGTCACAAACTACAGAAGTTACTAGGAGAATAAGTGAAGTATGTATGTATGCCACTGGGAGGTGGACATCTGAAGTGGTGTGGAATCAAGGACCCTCCAAGCTGATGGACCTTTGTCTAGCAGGTTTTGCAATTAGAGGACTTGGGAAAGTTGTGGCATAAAGGGCTGGCCTTTGAAAGGGCCTCTTGTGAAAGACCCAACCTTAAAAAATCTCGAGAAAAATCAATTAGATCTTTAGAGGAAAAAGAGAGAATCAGAGACCATTAAATCTATCAGGGGTGTTTTCCCAAGGCCATAACACTGAGTGGAGCTGCAGTTTCTCAGCACCTGTCCAGCATTCTACAGTATTTTCATGTTATACAGTTATTCCTTTCTTTGAATCAAGCTTACGGACTGCAGCTTGATAAGATTACAGAACACACCTAACTAGTTTTAGCAAACCCTGAGCTCTCTTACAGCTCCATATACATACACCCTAACGAGCAATAACACTAAATGTCTTGTACGTGAAAATAGTTTTCTAAATGCTGTGGTAACAGAATAAACAAACATTAGCAAAATGGAGTCCTGCTCTGGTAAATATACAGTACATTACATTCTGAAAGCGAGACTCTCGGGACCAGATTCTACTCATCTGATTTAGACCAGCTCAGCCTCATTAACTGACATGAATTTACACAAGTTCTGTAAAAATATGAATCAAAGTTATTGATTTCTTCCCTCCTTAGGGATGATTTTTAAACTATGTTTCTTTTATGCCATATAGAGTTTTGAGATTATGGTGCAGAATTCAGGCTTGGCCTTGAGAAGAGCAAAGAATCTGCAATTTGCCCAGACCAGATTTTGTCCACAGTCAGGGAAGCTCTGCTGCAACAACATGATGAATCAGGAAAAGGTAGCTAGCTAGTAAATAGCTAGGAGAGCCTCAGATGTCTTCTGAATGCTAATTTTGCATGGATACATCAATGCAGATTTTCCTGTAGCCAGTGAAGGTCCTTCTCTGAAATCAGGGTTGACAATAAGCATTCTAAGTTGTTCTGACTGCAGAGATAAGATATTAGTAATGTTCATATAATTACTATTAGGTGTAGCTATAGGTTATCCTGTAGCTTCTCTAAACTCACAAAAATATTCTTTGTACATTGTGGTCTGTTGTGAGCTGTCAACTATAGAGTACCTGGCAAGGCTCTTAACACACAAAACCTTGACAGAGAATAGAACTAGTGAGTATGTGAATGCATCTATAGTCATCCAGCACCATTCAGGTTTGCATTTATATTTAATGGAGGTTCGTGCATTGAGAAAATGTATCTTAAAAATATTCAGATTGGGAGGCACTTCTGGAGGTCAAATGGACAAACCTCCTGGTCAGTCCAGAGCCAATGCAAAGGCTAGATCAGGTTGGTAAGGGCTTTGTTCGGTCAAGTGTTGAGTATTGTCCAAGAAGGGAGGCTCCTTATGTCCCTGTGGAAACATGATCTGGTCATAACTACTGTCTGTGAGTGTGCCTTCTTCAGCTGGGGATAGTTGTCAGCTTCAGCTTCAGCCTAAATGTTGTAGGACGTCTTGCTGCTTGTCTCTGTGCTGACATTAACCGATCTCTTGCTTCAGAGGTTTTAGGTCTTCTCTTACAACAACGTATTGTGGGATTCAGTGAGGAATGGCAAGACTCAAATTGTGAGGGGTTTTTTTTTTGGTGTTTTTAGTTGACGTGTTGACATGCAGAGGTTGAGGAAAAAGCCAATTATTTGGCAGAAATTTCAAACTAGATGAATCAGAGATGTCTTCAGGACAAATATCCTTCTTCTGAATCTTCTTGAACTTTAGAAAACTGAGGAACAAGACTTAGAAACTTTGCTCAAACCTACCTCTGCAAGAAATAAGGAAGGGGTGAAGTAAATCTTGTATGGTATATGCTATTTCAGCTTGTGGGTGGTTAAACACTTTTGTGCTGCAAATGCATTGTGCAGTATGTAGTGTACTGCAATATAATGTGAGATTTTAAAGGAAAGTGACATAGAGCTAAGAGAAAAAAACAAACTGCAGTCTTCATGTTTTTGTCTTTGCATCTGATTTAGAGGAAACAGACCTATGAGTTAATCAGTTGCTGGTCTGAACAGTGGGAAAGGATAAATCCATACAAAAGTAACAATCTCTGTTGCTAAAATGATGTTTACCTGTTATAGTGCAGGCTATGGATATAACTCAATATCTTGAATATTTCTCACCAAGGACAGTGGAGAAGTGCTTGTGTTGCACCGTTTTTATTTTTTCTCAGGGGTTTTGAGGCTATCAGCTTAGGCTTGCAGTGTAATTCAGAGGCTCTTCTTGATTTCATTAAGTGACCGCAGTCTCCTGAGTGCGCTCTGCAGTTTATTCTTGCTTTTGATTATGGAAATTCCTTTGAGGTATTTAAATGATGATGTACTCTGACCTGTTCTGTTTTGGAGCTATGTATACTACAACTGGCATCATGCTTTCTCATAGTAGCTAACAGTTGCCTTTTGTACAAGTAAATCTTCCTTATATTGGTTGCAGTTCAGCACAAATCCAATTTCTGACAGAATTTTCCATGCTTGCTGCTGAAGAACATCATTATGTCCTGTGAAGAAGTAAAAGACCTTTACCAGTTGTCTTTAGCATAAAAATACTTACACACAGAGGCCATACACCCCTTTCTTCAGAAAGATATAGAAATGTGCTCCCTGAAAATGATCTCCTGAGGTCTATGTGAATCTACATGGAAGAGGATGATGTGGAAGAAGTACTACAGTGGCTATAGCTCTTCTTCTGCTCTTCTCTCTAGCTGTCCAGATGGTACATCTGGACACAGACAACATACATTGTGATATTTTTGTAATACATTCAAATAATACAATATTTCAGAGATTTCACTAGAGGACATTCCCCAAAATGCAGCATTTGAATATACCACAAGTTGCTGATTTTGCTTCTAGATTCCTGTTATGAATTCTCTGGCATTTTTGAATAATTTATAGATTTTTTTCGAATCACATACATAGAATTTGGAGTTGAACTCTAGCTTTATTAAAACAAACAAACAAAACTAAACAAACCTCCCTCTCCTCCCTCCCCCACAAAAAAACTCCCAACATCCAACTCCCACCCCCAAAAATAAAAAAAACAGCCTAGGTTTTAACATAACATAGATCCTCTCAGAACTGGGTTAAAAGGATTTTGACAGCCCAGGCTAGTATTCAAGGTTACTGTAAAATCTGAAATTGTGCAAGTTTTGACAAGGTTTGGTATTTTGAAAAGCATTTCTGAAGATGTACACGCTTCATATATTTGACATAAAGAACTGTGTAAGCTGTATTTTCCAAGACTCAACGGTGTGTTGAGAGATTAATGAGAATTTTCACCCTTGTTGCTGTCATATTTGTTTGCTAGAAGCAAATTGATTTTCCTTATTGGCTGAACATTACTGATACTCTTACTAAAACAAAACAAACAAAAAACCCACTAGGTGAAAATACAGGAGAGTAACTGTTGGGAACAGTAGGCTATCCATCTGTCTTCATCCTGATTGTATATGGAGGGAATTTTTCCTGTTATTTCCCCTGAAAGAGCTGCCTCTCTCTGCAGTCTTTTCCTGGTATGTGTGGAGAAAGAAGAATATTGTTACTACAGTGGAAACCATAGAACATGTGCCCATTCTCTGTAGTGGAGGCGATTTCTGGGTGTCACATGTGACCAAAAACTAAGCAGCCTCTTCAGTTCACCCTGTGTCCAGATTCTGCTTTCCAGGCAGGAGAGATTATGAACAACTTCTGTTCTGAGACTGGAACTTCAGAGAACGTTTTAAGTGTTACTTTGCCAGTTCATTCAGGGGAGTTGTAGTTACACACCCTCACCCAGCAAACCATCTGTGAGATCTGCTGGTTGTTGGGCAGGCTTGGATGGTCTGGCAGTTCTGGCCATAACCTTAGCCCTTGGCTAACAGTGCTGGATCCAGAGCTTTGAGGGTTGCTCTAGCCTCATTGAGGAGTCTTAGTGTAATTTATCTACCAATAAAACTTTTACAATATGTCTTTCAGAGTCTTGTAAATAGTCCTGATCTCTATAACATCATTAAATCTCTCAAGAAAACTTTACTTGGGCTTTGATGGAGAGGTCGTTTTTGAGATAAAATGGAAAATACTTGTTTTAACAAACCTCAGTAAAAGAAATTTTTCCTCCCAACTCCCTATTTTAAAAACTCATGCAATAATCACTTACAGTTTGAATAGAAAAAAGTCTCCAGTATGACCAGAGTCTGTTATAACATCCAAAATCTTTGTAGCAATGAAAGATAGTCTATGGAAAATATTTTTAGTTTTCCTGTTTTGTTCTTCTGTTTAAGCTAGTTTGACTACTTTGGGTAATGTTTTTATTAGTCCATTCATGTTTTGCTGTCAGGATCTTTCTGATAGCATTACAAGAAGGAAATTATTTTGAGGAAGAATTAAGGTGGGTAGTACCCACTGAATTTGAAAGGGAAAATATTCTGACTACAGAAGTCATACAAATTAGCTGAAGGACTCTGGGAGCCATCATAATACTTCCAAAGCATGTTTTGACTAGGTAGAAAATTTGTTTGTTATTCTTCCTAACTCTGAAGGCATTAGAAATTCCCTGTAGTAAGCCCTAAGGGAAGTTTGTCTTGGAGTGTGCTTCTCCCCTGTAACACTTCCCTGATGCAAATTACAGATGCATGATTGCAGTCTCCAATTGTGACAGCATTTCTATGTTTTAGCTTTAATGAAGCTACATGATAGTTATCTGGCAACATTAAGGCTCATTTAAAGCACTGTATTGATGATTAAGTGGCAAATACCACTATATCATTGGGAAATCTGTCAGCAATAGTTACTTGTTTCCGTGCCTTCAGCACATTCATCAAAGGGATAACAAACACATACTTTTTTGAATTTTAATGAAAATATTGTAGTGCAGACATGAGGCTTTAAAATTCAAAGGTCTATAAATAATGAATTTTTTCAGCAATGGTTACTGTTTCCTTATCTTTAGGAAAAATAACAGCTGTATGTTGTACTTCTGTTGCTAACAGCATACTTTAATATTTATGAACTGCCAGTTTTCTATAGACAGGGAAATTTGGTAGTTGTCACTATAATGGTTTGTTATTTATATGTGTCTAAATTTTACAGAAGCAGAATACTATTAGTTTATTAAATTTGCACTAACCAGAAACATCCTCTTTTACTGTTACATTTGACTTAGAGT
This sequence comes from Lycocorax pyrrhopterus obiensis, assembly GCA_014706295.1. Taxonomy (NCBI): domain Eukaryota; kingdom Metazoa; phylum Chordata; class Aves; order Passeriformes; family Paradisaeidae; genus Lycocorax; species Lycocorax pyrrhopterus. The sequence goes on along the minus strand of JACSVZ010000006.1, from coordinate 44,799,602 downwards.
AACTTGAAAGCTACAGAAGTGCTGTCTTATGGCCTGTCACCAGAAGGCAGCCCACAAGCCTTGGCTCAAGAGAGGTCACTGGTACTCTGCGTGTGTCTGTGTGCAGGACCTCAGCCCGCAGGCAGGAAGCAAATTAAAGAAGCAAGGCTTTCTGTTCGGTATAATTTCATATCTTGGGATGAATGGAGTCATTGTGGCAATAACTAGATTATCTGATTAGGAGATGGATTTTGCTGCAGTTGTATAGCCTCATTTTCTAAGAGGAGTTAATGTCTTTTGAGTTTTATGGATACTGCTGGTGTTTTGAGAGGCCTCTGAACATGTTACAAAAGGACTGTGATTCACTTCCTCTTGAGCTCAGTTTGGACACTGCAGCAGTATTACACACAAGCACTTCTGATTTTCTAAATTACTTTAAAACCTTTTAAATCTAAGGGTGTCCCACGCACCTGCACTTATTCCGAAGTTTTAATTTGCCTCTGAGACTTAGGATTTATTTGATTCGACAAAATGACATCTCAGAGGTATAACATGAACCTTCAATATTTATTGAGACAGTATTTTAGCTGTCTCAAGGTGGTTTTGTTTTGTTTTGTTGAATTACCAAAGGAATTGTAGAAGTTTATCATTGCTTGACAGTGGTAGCTGTGCACATGCCCTTTGTGAAACTTGACTGAGTCATTACAAACATATATGCTCACTACGTGAAATGTTACTTCACTTAAGCAGTGTCCAGATTTTTTTAATCATTTTTGCCTCTGGATAAAGAGCTAAATCATTTACTCTGGTTTTTTGGTAGATGAAGAAAGATGTATTGTCACTTCTAATGTACAAAATGTTGACCTATACTGTCTGCTTTATTACTAAATAGCTTTCTTCTCTTCCTCTCCATCTTTCTAAATGTAGCTCCTCTGCTGCCACTTAAAAGGGTGTTTTTACAAAATATGGATTGTTTGAATAAGAGCTTCTGAATTATCTTCTGAGGGGCCTAATTTTTAGACATCTGGCACAGGAAACAGAATTTAGAAGAAGGTGCTTAAGCCACCTAAAAAAGGTTGTAGAAAACAGGGAGGAAGAGAGCATCTCTGAAAGGCAATGTAAAGAAACTTGCATGCAGTGTAAGGAGCAGTCTAGAGAAAACTGAAGCTGCTGTGGTGTCTTCTGTCTTTATTTCCACTTTATCTTAATCTCTGCTCTCCTCTAGAGAATAGCTGCCTCAGCAGCTCCAAGAAAGGTGGTTTGCTGTCTGTTATCTAAAAAATAGAATAATTTTTTATGAAAAACTTCCTGCCAGTTAGTTTTGTTTTATTTCAAAGAGTTTAGAAAAAGTAGCATTTCTTGGTTTTAAGATAGGAATTGGAAATCTGCAGATTCTATTTTTGATTTTAAAAATTTTTATTTTAGTTGGATGATTATATTTTTAGGTACCTAAAAAGCTTTTGTAGTTCTGACACAAAATGAAACATTAAAAAAGAAAACAAACAAAAACCCGAACAAAAAAGTGAAAAAAACCCAGTATCTCCCCCACACATTTCTGAACATTATGATATTGGCTTAACTAAGATAAATGAGGGTACACAAGGTCTGAAAGGCTAATTTTAACAAGAATTCATTTAAAGATTTTAATTTTTACTGTATTTACTTGTTTGATATAAATATATTTACCTTAAAAATCTCTGAAGAACAATCCATATAATGAAAACAGTTTTATTCTCTTTGAGAATGAATGAAATGTGCATTTACTTCTATTTCTTTCCACAGTTGCAAGACCTTTATCTGTTCTGTAAATTAGTTTTCATACTAGTGCACAATATGTTACAATATGAATAATGTGAATTATGATGCACATGGTCTACTCCAATGTACTTTGGTATTCTATAAGTCATGCCAAAATTTAATTTCCACGCCTGTGTCCACAAAGACACTGTCACTGCAGATTTTGCAGAACAATGTTTTTAAAGGTTGGTTCCCATGCGTGTTCAGCGATTCTTCCTGTGAATACTACTCAAAACGAGAGGTAAAAAGAAAACAAGGAGTGGGACAGATGAAAAAAATCCAAAAACAGAGGAAAAAGAGATTCAAACAAATACAGAGCCACTCCATAGTAAATATATTTGAGGTGCTGATTCAGATCATCACTAGCTGAACCAGTGAAGATCGCATCTGTGTAAAGCAGAACCTCACTACTTGATTTTGGCACAGTTCTGCTCTTTATTTGTGTGCAAACTCCTACTTGGATGTGAGTACCTCATCTACAGTTCCCACTACATTCAGTCTGAAACTGTCATTTAGTGGCTTTTTGGGAATTTTGAACAAGGTTCATTGGGTCAAATACAAAGACAATTGTTGTTCCGATGCCCAAGTTTCTTGCAACATATGGTCACGCCTATGATAGATTTCCAAAAAAGAAGTTGTGGTGAATGACAACATTCAAGAGCACAGCTCCCATGAAGGGATTCTAAACTAGAGGAAATGTCTGAAGTGAGAGGCAATGGCAGATGTTTTGGTAATAGTAGCAGTAAACACTACCATCCGTTTTAATGGAATTAATTAAAGGAACTAAATTTTCTCCTCCTCTAGCACGGAATAACCAGCACTTTGTTGTGCTGAGGAGTGCTGCTGCTCATGACTTTGGTACAGACTTGTTAACTGGGTGGTTCTTTATCTTTTTGTTAAGCAGCGGTGACTATAATGCCTTCAAATGAAGGAGACTTTCCTCTAGAGGAATGAAGAATTGTCTAAATGTAGTTATATGGAGATGTCCTGGTTTTTGTGCTTGACTCAGTATAAAGAAATTAGATTTGGCTGAAATTGCGCTCCATATCATTCAGTAGAAGTAAGTGGTGAAGTAAGATATTTCAGAGAAAAGGTCTGGATACTGATGGATTTTTTTTTTCCCCACTTAAAGATGTGCCACGAAGTATTGCAATCTTAAATCTGAGGTGCACTTCTTGGTGTCTTATCAGGATCGGAAGTTCTTGTGCTTCCACCGTCCTCAGTGGACCACAGCTACAGCTCTTAAGAGGCAGCGAATCCTAGAATTCCCACAAGCATCCCCTAAGAGATCTATCTTCTAAAAAGTCAGAAACAAAACCCTGTTCCCTGTTTGTTTTGATATTTTCTCTTAGAAAAAAAGTGTCAGTTACAACCTATTTCACTTTTCACTGATCACATTTTCTGACAGCGAAGTGTTCAACTGGGTAACTTCTAATCAGTCTAATTGTCATCTGTTAAAGCATCCCAGGCTATAATGAAGGGTCCCCAAACTGCAGTCTCCAGAGACATTTCTCTGGTGTTTATCTTCTAGTGTAATCCAAGTGTTCAGTAAAAACTAAAGTTGATGGGCTTTATGTTTGTTTCCCTTTGATCGACTCTTTATGATCAGCTTTTACTTACCCATGTCCACAGAGATGGATTCATCATTTCTTAAACACCTTCCAAGTATGAATTTGAGTTTGGATCAGGTTGCAAACATAAGGATGCAGGCAGAAGTGTAAATTATTTCATTCAGGGATTTTTTTGTTGGCTTTTTGCTTGTTTGTTTTGTTTTAATAACAAGAACACAACATTTCAGAGTAGCAATACTGTAATTAATGTCAGCCTATGACTGATCAGCCATTACAGACACTTTAATTCATATGTTACAGGAGATCAGAGAAAAGAAAAAGCAAAAATTACCATAGGCATGAAGAACAGGTACTGAACTTCATGGATCTTGAAGGGAATGACTTCAAACTTCCAAAAAATTCCCGTTTGTAATAGCAGCAAGGGCCTCTGTATCAATGCTTTTTAAAGCTGGATGGGGACACTCTGCACCATCAGCTTTGTCAGAGGCCCTTAACGATCCTTGATCTTTATTTGCCAGAGGCTCTTAATCATCCTTGATCTTTATTTGACAGATAAACGGCTCATACCTTGGTTCTTAATGCTTTGTTTCAAGCTCTGAGAGAAGAGAGGAAAGTACAGCATGCTCTCTACTTTGCCTAACATACATATAGAATACTTTGATCTGGTAAAAATATATTGTGTCAAACAAATCTCTGTGAGGACCTTAGTAAAGAGGAGCTGACACGACTCTAAGCGTTGTCCTAAATTTCTCCAATAAAAAAGGTCTCTGCAGCAGCACCGAGCAACGCTGTCAGCTGGGCTGAGCTCAGCCTCCCTGCAGTGGCAGCACTCTGAACCTGTGGAAAATGGCTCTTCTCTCTTTATTTCTGCATCTGCAGGATGTCCGAATTTTCGTTAGATCTAATTAGCTGACTTTTATGCGATTTATGTCAAGCAAGTAGTTAAAATTACTGATTGTCTTATCTCAGCTTGGGCACTGGGATCAAAGATGGGCTCCTGTTCTTTTCCAGGCAGGTTCTTATCGTGCCTTTCCATGTTTAAGGTTCTGACTGGAGAGGTGTAGCCAGCACTCATCCTGACATTTGCTTGTTTCTGTGTACCTGTAACCTGTTCTTCTGTGTGCAGGTGTGTGTTTGCTGTTTAAAAGGCATATAATCACTATATTTTGATTGCCATAATTAGGTCTTTTAGAATATGGAAATTTCTTTCAGCTCAGCATGAGGCAGTGTCTTGCTGAGAAAGCTGGAGCTGGCTGTGAGGCTCCCACCATGAACAATGACTTCTCTGAGTTTACTGGGTTTACTGGTACTGTGATTCTTGCAGGTTGTTACTGTCCTTTGTATACTCTAACAGTGTTTAAATAATAGTCACAGAAACAATGCTGTCTAGCTTGTAGTTTGTCTTCTGCCAGCTCTAGCTTCTTTTTCTTGTTTTTTCTTACTGTGTCTTAGTTGATCTCTTTCTGTAATGCCCAGCTTCATCTGAAAGCTGCTGATGATGAGAGATTATTTTTCCACTTCAGAACATAGCAGAAAAAAAAGGAGTGTGTGTGTGTGTGTGTGTGTGTAGAAAATACATAGCTTAATGACTGCAGGGCTTCAAAAATGCCAAAACTTAAGATCTCCTACTTGGAACAAGTGAGTCTGAGTCATGGCTGACATTCTTCAGTAAAGCATCTATTAGCACTAGTAAAAAGGCTGCAGTATTTCCCTTGAGTTTTATTCCTGTAGGTTAGTGCCTAGGAATAAATTCTGAAGGCCAGTTAAAAATTGTATCTGTTTGAAAATAGAGGTTTAATAATAATTTTCAACCCAAAGTTAGGTATTGCACCAATGCACAGTGCTACTGTTGATTTAGAGGAGGTGGTGCCTTACTAAAGGGTAAGGTTACTATTGAGAAACCTTTTCACTGTGTATGAAATAGCATCTGTTTCTGTGAAGTTGATTTATTGCAAAAATTTGGTTGAATAAGCTTTGTTTCTCAATTGTAGTGTAGTGGTACAGAAAGGGTATTGTATTTTAGGCATTTGTGTATTTTTAATGTTACTTCAAGGAGTCATAAAATGTGAACTTCTGCTGATGTAGTGATGTAGGTTGGGCATGAAAATGGCTGGGTTTGTGTGTTTTGCACAGTGGTGAGAGAGGCTGCTCTTCTGAATGTGCAGGAGTCAGCCAAGGATTGTGAGACATTATTGAATAATTGTCCTTTTCATGTTAAGTTTTGCTCTGTTGTCTTCTCCTTTCTCGGAGCAGTGTTACCATTATTTCTGTTCAGTAGAGACAGACCTCTTTTTCTCTGAGAAAGAAGCCACAAAACCTCTGGATCTGAAGACCAAGGATTTTATTTTTCCATAAATGTCCCTGTAGATGATATCTAGCAACTGAAGTAGGAAAAAAAGCCAAGGCATCTGTGTAGTGTGTTCAACCTACACATAGCAGCTGTACATAGGTGAGAATGGTCACAGTTCTGCTGTGATGTTTGGCAAGAGCCGAACTACACAAAGCCTGGGTGGGTGTGGGAACTTTTACCCACACATTTGGAAAGAGATTTCTGGATACGCTCGTGCAAACTGAATTAGACTTTTTTTTTTTTTTTTTTTTGCCTACTGTTATGACACATTAATCAGATAAGAAAACACTTTTTCTGGAGAGAAGTGTTATAAGAGATTCTTGCACATGCTCTCAGTATTTCCTGATGCAAACTCAATGGCAAGACTTTCAGTTCCTCTGTGGTAAGTCAGAACAAATTTCATCTGTGGCTTTTGGAAAAAAATTATATAAACTGAAATCTGCTATTCATGGCCTTTCCATCTGATACTCTCCACAATCTGCCAGAAAAGATAAAAGTATTTAAGAATTTTCGGGGGTTTATTCTGCGTGCTAATTATTTTTTTCTGTGAGTATTCAGTTTTACACACTGTATGGTTAAGTTATAAGAAATATAGGACTAGGTTATATATAAAAATTTCCTTGTCTTTGCTGAGAAGATACTTAGCCTCTGGTTTGATTATGTAACCAAATCTGGATTTTTTTTTTTTTTTAATTTTAGACATAGTGGTATTGAAAAGTATTCCTAAATGAGTGTTTTATGCTTGAGGTGAAACTTAATTCTCTAGGGAAAAAAACCCCAGGTTTCCAAGAATTGGTTTTCTTCTCTGAAGTCTCTTCACCTTTTCCCTGTGAAGCTGTGTCAAACCTTTGAAAATCAGGTCTTAAAGATTCTTAGATGTGATATAAGTAGGAATGCCTGAAAAGCCTTTGATTAACAGAGAAAACAGATTTCAGTTGAAGTTTAGGTGTATATGTTGAACATGAGTTTACTTGGGTGTGTTATTTGGTATAGCTGTACTAATATGAAGCCACTGGTAAGATATACTGCTGCAAACCTTTAAGGTAGGCAAGAAGAACATCTGTTTGTCCTAGTTATGGTTATTTCAGCCTTACAGTGGAGTAAATTCAACTAATTTAATACAAAGTGGCAAACTTGCTACTGCTGAGTTCTTACTAATTCACACCCAAAACAGCTTGAAGAATGAAGAGGTAATTGCAGACTAAGCAGTTCAAACTGGTGCAAAACTCTTTAAACTGCACAAGTAGGTCTCAAATCTCTTGAGAATAATCAGTTTTTAAGGGGTTTGGTTGTTTGCTTTTTGCAGGTTTTGGGGTTTTTTTTATTTTTTTGAGGGAGGTGAGGAGTTTTGGAGGGGGTTGTAGGTTTTTTTTTTTTGGAGTGGGGTTTTTATTTGGGTTTCTTAGGGCAACTCTTGGTTCTTGGCTTCTCAGACCTTAAAAGTTGACATAAACTGGCACTGATCTTGAAAAACATGAGCCCTTTCTCTATGCATAAACGAATATTTGTGGGGCTAGAGAACGGATGAGATCTGGGGGTTGATGGGGATTTAAAAACTTGACAAATATCCTAAGTTGTTTACATTACTTTAGGACAGCTCCCACATCCTGCTCCCTAAATGTGTGTGCCAGAAGGGAGGTAGCTGTGCAGGAAGGTGACACAAAAGGCTGTGCATGTTCCTTCTGCTGATAGTGTTGACTTAGGCTCATGTAAGCTTTAAAGTGCCTAAAATGTGCGTTGAACTGGAAATTACCTTCCTGGAAGAAAATGGAAGAATTATAGTTATCTGTAATCAGAAGGGTCTAGAATCCCTGAAGATCAAATCATTCAGTCTAAAGGTTTTCTTCAGCCAAGAAAGCTGAAAAGGTCATGGGGAAGAGCAAGTTGAGATTTAAAAACCTGCTTTTTGTGAATCTGAGATGTTTAGAATGTTATAGTCACACTTAGCTTTGGATCCTAGGTTTTTCTGAGTCCTTATCCTATAGAAAATATTTCCTTTTGAGATGGATTCAGTGTCAATATTTTGAGACCGGTGCTGTTGTATGTGACAGGTCTGCTGCTAAGCATATAATTGGTAATCCATTTCCTCTCCCTCATCATAAGCAGCTCTCTTTTTATGAAATGTGATAAACATTAGCTTATAAAAAAGCTTTCCAAAACTTCCTGTATAACAAAGCTTACACATTTTCTGGAGAAGACTTCATGCACTGAGAATTATAAGAGGACTACTGTATGTAGAGTAGGTAATTTTTTGTTTCTGCTAAGCAGTAGATTTGCTACAAATATGGTTTGAAATTGTTGTAACATGGTGAATTTGACCCAGATTTGTCAATTTTACAAATATTCCCTGTAAGAGAGGAAAAGGTGAGGTGTTTCTGTGCTGATATTAGGTAGAGTGCTCCAAGAATTCCCTCAGTGATGCCAAAGAAAATACGTGTGTTTTCTTGAGCCTGCAAGTAAATCAGAGGCAGGCATGATGGAAGCAGTGATTTTATTGACCTGTGCAAACTGTGGTGATCAAGAACATGACTGCTTGACAGGTACTGTGGTCAATTACCTGTGGACAGGTACTGTGGATGATTTTGCTCTCTTAGTCATATTCCCCCTCTTGCCAATTCTCTCTCTACCACTTTTGTCTCCTCCAAGATAAATATTTACTCTTTTCCCATTGGTCCTGTTTTTTCTGGGTTTTACACCTTTGGTATTTCAGATATCATTGCCCAGGTAATTTCTGCTAGGGTTAACAATTCCCATGAGCTGGTACCCCTGTTTTGTTGTTATATCATGTTTATTTCTGCCATTTCTCATGGTGTTATCACGTTAGTGCATCCTCAGGGTTACCTTTGCATGCAGAGTACTACTGCTTTGATATGAGGATGCTATGGCAGTGTCATGTCCTTAACTTGTTGGTACAGCTGTGCATTCAGGGTGGGCTTATTTATTTGCATCCCTCAACAGTTTCAGTGGCCGGTCTTTGGAGAAAGTGCCCAACAGCAATACTGTCTTTCGTGAATGCAGTGGATAAAACATGGAGCAAGATAACAACCTTGGTTTTTTAATCTATCTTGAGGGAGTTTGTATCTCTAAATGCTGTGGAAAATGCGCTATCTCAATGCAGTAAGGTATTTGGAGTCACCCACATTGTTTTGCTTCTCAGAAACAAGTGCTCAGTGTGATCCAGATGGAATCTAGACGAATGAAATATGTAGATAGGTATTTGGTGGGTTTTTCCACAGTGGTTGTGAAAGGGAAAATCCGCTACAAGCACAATCCTAGGTGTCTCTTGCCAACAGTAATCTGCTACAAAAGAGGAAATTCCAGGGGGCCAGATACCAGGACTTACAAGTTATAAAAACTACAAAGCAGCTGGAATGTGTCTAATAATTTGGACCAAAAGTGTTTGGTGGTTTGTAGTAATTTAGTAATTTGTATCTACATATCTGTCCAGACCCGAAAATGGAGACAACAAAGAGATTTGAATCTCATAGCATGCATTTCAGAACAGCACAGAAGTGGCAAAAAACTGTGCAAAGAAACACCTAAAGATGAACATGCTGAACATTTATCTTCATCTCGAGTGATAGAAGAAAAGGTGTCAACAAAGCACAAGTCAATCTCTGTGTTTAGTTCTGGTTTATTACGTGTGTTTGAAGATAATCAGTTCCAGCAAAGATAGAAAGTGAATTTAGACTCTCTCATTAAATTAAAATGATTTTATTTATAGAAGCATATCTTCACTATAGAAATAGGGAAATGTGAATGTCAGCCTCAAAATGCCTATGGCTTGGGAATTACCTATGGAAGAATAGGTGCAGTGGATATTATTCACCTGTCCCACTTTGTAGCCATCTGTAATCAGTGTTAAGGGAAGGGGGTTGTTCCAGAGTGGTTTAGTGCTTTCTCAGATGTTTGGGATTATTCTTTAAACATGTAATGAGCATTTTAACTAGCTATGGACCCTGGACGGTAGATAATTCCCCAAAGATTTATTTCTCCATTTTGGTCTTTTCATTTCCACTTGTTACACTTAGAAAACGGCTACTGATCAGCACAGCAAAACTGAATAAACATTTGTTTTGTGGGTTAATAATTGCACATTTGTTTAAACCTATATTTTTTTAAAGTTTCAAACTATTTTGGTGGGGTGCTTTTTTTTTTTAGTTGGTTCAGGTTTTTTGAGGGTTTTTGAGTCCTTCTCCTTTTGGAAAGTTTGGAGTAAAATGAAAATAATACACACATATACACACAGAGATCCAGCCATTAAGTGACTCAAGAGTTTGGGACTGCAGTAAAGAGAAATGAAGTTTATAATACATTTTAAAATTAAATTAGTCCTTTCCTATTTATCAATAACAGTGATTGATCAGTCGTGTCTAGTCCTGCCCATCTGTGCCGAGGAAATTCTGGCAAACTTTTAGGAACAGTAAGCTTCCAGATCTGTTCTCAGCTTTGAAGCAAAGCAATTAAGACTCCAGCATAGGTGCTTTCACATTGGTCCCATTAACAAACAGTGGAAAACAAGAAACATTAATACATAAGAAGGGTACTGCTGTGGGGGCTTCCTTGAGAGCTGATAAGCAAGAGAGAATATTGTGACCACTGGTTTTCACCAGGCTGGCAGTACTGAAACTCATGCTACCCCTTAATTCACTCTGTATACTTGAGGGATAATTAATTCCTTGGAAATATATTTTGTCATTAAATCTTTTGGCATTAATATAAAGAATGTTCTACTGATAAACAAAAAAGTGTGTGAATTACTGTTATTCCCATCTGGAGGCATTGCTGCTAGACTATTTTCTAAGGGTAGTAAAATAAGTTTTCTAAAGAAAAATAAGACCCAAACAAAATAGATTATTTCTGCTAATCCTTTGAAAGTTCTTAAATAATTGGTGTAATTCTTGGGAGGAAACCTCAGAGGTAATCTCATCAATACATCCTTTTGCAGGTGTTGGGTGCAGAGCATTAGTGGCAGGGTTTTCAGCTTTCAAATATCCTTCCTCAGACATTATTTCGCGGGAAGGGGGCGCACACTGCCATGACCCGTGGTGTGTTTGCAGATACATTTAATGCCTGCTTCCTATTCATTTGGATAAGGATTCTGTCTGCTCTTGGTACCTTGAGTCTTGCATCAGTTCCACTGATCTTGAAGAAAACAAAGTATAAAACCAGCAATGGCAACTAAATAAAATAATAATTTCAATAAATTTAAAATTATAGAAAACCCCCAACAACCAAAAACCAAACATACAAACAAAACCCAAGCAAAAAACCAGCAACCAAAAGACCCCAAAAATCTCTAAAACCACAAAAACCCAATCCCAAACTTTCCCCAAGACATATCTAAGCCAATTGATTACTGAAGTGCGATTACTTGGTATATTGGAAGGTTTGGTGTGTTAGATACTGTCCCACTGTAGGTTTAGATTGTAACTTAGTTGGAATATGGATAAGATATTAATAGGTAAAATCTTATTGCAATTATTTTGTAAGGAGGTCTTTGCATCCTTACAACTCAACACAGTTGAGTTCTGCTGTAACATGTTGTTCTTGTTGCAGTAGATGTGAAACAGGTGTGAAAGTGATGGTTGTTGTTGTTGTCTATGCTTTCAGCCATAACAGAACTTTAGAGAATTGTCTTGCTAAGCTTTCTCACTTTTTTTTTTTTTTAAACTCCATATCTTGTCAAACCAGGTGATTGTGGAAGTGCATTTTGGAGGCTGCAGCAACTTGAGCTGTTCTAAAGACCTAACTGCTGTCATTAGAGGCAGGAGAGAATTCTTTACTTTTTGCCTTCTTCCATTTATCTGTCTTTTAAATCATAAAGATTTGAGTCCAATAAAGAAAGTGAGTGACTCGTGGCTATCTCTCTTTTCTAAGCCTCTTAAAGAAGAGAGATGTGTGGAAAGAAAAAGCTATGTGACACTCTTGCGGAATTTTGTACAGCTGAAGTGGTAATTCCCTGAAAAATAACACCTTACTTTCTTGGTAGAACCAACTTAGAGAACAATTTTCTGGCTTGTTCCTGAAAGTTGTTGCTTTCAAGACCTTCAGGGCTATCCACTTCCCTATCTACTGTATTTAATTTGGCTTTTGAGGCACCGGCTGTCTGGTGCTGCTGGTCTGCCTTGTCCCTCGTTCATTTCTACGCAAGCACCTTTCTGCTTTCTCTGAGTGTTCCTCGTGATTAGAAGGTACTTCATATAATTATCCATAAAGCTACCTTCTAATCATATTTCAAACCCTGTCTTAAGTTCTCTGTCAGGATGCCTGTAAAAAAAAGAGGTAACATTTTCTCACAGAACCAAGAGCACTGCTGACTAAACTGGTGTCCTACTGATCTTATAACTCCCTGATTATCTGCTTCTTGTCTTATAGATTGTAATTCTTAAACATGAAAGCTTTGTGCAATATGCAGCATATTTGGTTCTTTGTTTATTAGCAGTGATTTATAGCAGTATGAGAGTACAACTGACTAAAAACCGTCCAAATTTCTACAGTGTTACTTGATTTGTCTTGTATGCTAAATGCACAAGTCCTTTGGAAGCTACAATGTATCGTGATTTCAAACTCCTCCCATGCAGAGTGACGAGCCACACAGCTAGTTAGTTAAGAAAGGGGCTTGGTTCATCATTTCAGCCTGATGCTTTTGTAAAGAACAAAGCAATTTGGTATAACTAAGGCTTGAATCAAATAGGTGTTGCATTCATGGTTACTTTGTGGGCAACAGTATGGCTCCTGTGTCTTTACATGTCTGACTATTTCTGATTTTCTTGCGTAAATATTGCAAATTCCTTATATTGATTAATTCTGACATGTATAGATGAATTCAGCTCTGCCTTTAGAAATTATGATTCAAAATATGACATTGTTACTTTTCACAATAAATGTATGTTACATTCACAGCTGAGGCTTGGTTTCTTCTGGGTAAGACTTTGTTCTAGAATTAAGTAACCGCGTGCGCAATTACAGAATATAGACAATTTAAATCTCATGAAACTGCAGTTTTGCTGACATGGCGTGTTCTAGATCGGCTTGACCCACAGGGTGAAGTATGCACCCAGTTTGCATTTCTCTGTTGTTGGCCTCAATATTAATACCCACACAGCATGTATGAAATACTTCTGAAAGATCACAGACCACAGCTGATCCATAATAAAAGCACATGAAGCAGAAAAATATTATAGAAATTCTCTCTTCTTCCACTGCTAAGGCTAATTCTTTATTTCACTGTTTATGAAGGAGAGTTGATACTAATCTGTCTGAAGTGTCTCAGAACATGATTTTCCCTCCTGCTATAATGTGTAACTTTCAGCAAAACATTTAATGTATTTGCGTATAAGTTTGTGAGAACTTGAAGAATAACATATCTGGCAAGTGATAGAAGAACACAGTGATAGATAGAATCTTCAGTCTCAACTACATTAATTTGCTCAGGGCTGCTGAGCAATTACCCAAGTGTGAGGGTTCTGTTGTTATATCAGGCTTCTAGTAAAATAATGTGGTCATTCTCCTCAGAATTTGCCCAAAATTTGGCCATGGAGATACTTTAAGTTTTTGTGCCAAAGTTGTAGACTTGGCATAGTTACGTCCAGAGTAATGTATGGCCAACTTGCTGAAGACTGTCTTTTAAACCTCTCTGTATTAGAAACAGCCATGGGAAAATTCCTGAGCACAGGGATACCAGATAACTGAAATACCAGGACCTGTAATTTTGTCTTTGGGCTGTAGTAAACAGGATACATGATACAATTCTGTGCTACAGTATCCTCAACTATTTAGCCAAAACATCCACCACAGCAGCATTCGATGTTTGGATAATATTTCATCAGGTTACAAATGGATAGGACAGCTAAATATATGGTAAGGTGAAAGATCAGTTGTAACAGATTAATTCAATTTCCATGTTACTAAATAACATAGTAAATTAATCTTGTATGTGTTTATCTGTCACCACAAAAATGTTACTAATCCCTAGAAAATGCTCTCTCAAAAGTTACTATTTAAAAAAAAAAAAATTGGTAAACAATTTTCTTTCTTAGATTTAAACTAAGAAAAGGAAATCTCTCTACTTCACCTTTTAGACCATGTCAACTGAAATAGGAAGGCTCCATTTTTTTGCTAATTAATGCTATTAACAGCTTTAGAAACTCTTAGTTGGTACGGTCAAATGAAATAATTATTACAATACTAATGAAATAATTATTACAATACTGGAATGTTGTGGTCTGGTATATGTTAGGGTGCTGACTGACATGATCATGTGTTTGTGTAGATACCATTCCCAAGAGCACAGTAAATTCTTCAGGTGCAGAGTTCATTAAATGATAGGGTAACTGAGTCTCAGCAGTATTTAGACAGTGCGTAGAAGTAAATGTAAAATTTGCATGGCTGTTCACTAGGGCTTTTCTGGAGTGTGTTCAGTGTCCTGTGTCCTGATAATCAGCTGAATATTTATGAGGCTCACCAGGGTTTCTACTGAATGCAGACAGGTTTCCAGGTGATAGCTTCCCCCTACTTAAAGCACCTTCTTATTACAATTGACGTGCTTTTAGCATGACTTTCAAATCCTAAGCTAAATGTGTAGGTCTATCAGAAAGCAAAGACTTTTAGTATATTTTGAGCTATAATGCACCTAGAAACCCCTGAAAGTATATTCAGAATGGGGTATGGCTTTCTGTGTCAGCAAAGGTAATTTTATGACATGAGCCCTTTGCTAGGACTGCCACTGCAGAGACAGCAGAGCCCACACCTCCTGTATGATGCTGGAGTTGCTTTGTGAGTAGTGGAATGTAAGACCCACCAGTGATATGTGTGCAGAGGAGTCTGTGCTCAGCAACTGCAGCCCTCTGGTTGCAACTCTTCATTCTCATTGGGTCTCTTCAATATATCCTGCTCTTTCCTGTTACTAGCCTTTTTTTCTTATTCACAGCCTTCAGGGAACAGAGGGAAGGAATAGATTATTTTGTGTATCTGTGACTAAGAAAGGGAGACACCTTTCATTTCCCTACATTTTAACACCTCTAAAAGGTAAACATTCCAGGGTGGGAGAATACCATGAAAACCACACTTTTTGCTCAGGAGAGGAGATCACTTATAAGATCTAGGTTTTGGGGTTTTTTTTTTGCATTCTTCTAGTATTTTAGGTCTCAGATGTAATACAGAATGCTGTGCCACAGAATACTGGGTGAACGTCAAAGATTTTTCTAAGCATAAGACTGAGGTCTCTTCTCTGAAAGTCTCTTTTTTGTTAGAGCACTTCACAGAGGTGGCTACATGCAGCATTCAAAATGTGAAAAGAAATCCTGATGTCATCCCTCTTGAGATCAGCTTGATGAAACTCAAAACATATAGCTACATTAAATTTAAAGAAAGCAACAGTAAAACTGTCAAAGATGTTTCGTCTTCTTGAAAAGGACATGGGAGGGGGTAGTAACCTTGGACTTGGGGTTTTATGACAATATTTTAGATTTGGATTTGAGTTTTGGTTTTCTTTTTTTTTGTTTGGTGTTTTGGGGGTGTGTGTGTCTTGCTTTCCTCTTGACATTCAAATGGAAAAATATTAGGTAAATTTGGGACTGGCAAACTTGGAATATCTCATTCTGGAATATTCATGAAAGGCTTTCTTTCATATAATACAGCTGGCAGGGCTGCTTCCAAAAAAATAAAGGGCCTTCAATGTCTTCCATTGTGTATGTCAAATAACGGTAATGAACTCTGTACTAGCAAAACAGGCTACCAAAATTTATGTAATTAGACTTAATGCCAGGTGACATAAAAATTATATCTCTTAATCTTATTCTGTGCAGGGAGGACAGACTTGGCATTAAGTCAAATGATATTGTTTGGCCATCTCTCCGCATTTCTTTTTGCTCTTCCCCTCCATCCCTCTTGTACCAGTACATGCCAGGGAAACATTGCTGGTCCATTGGATTAGTTTGGTTTTAAAGCAACATAACTGAGAGTAGAATACCTATTTATTATGTAACAGGCAAACCTCACGTTTTGTTTTCTTTGCACTTGCCATTGCAGCAGAAACTTTTAAATCTAATTTTTTTTAATATGAATTCCTTACTGAAAAGGGTTTCATGCCTCAGAGTAGGTCTTAGTCATACTGCTCACTTTTAAGTTTTTGGCTTCTTTGACCAGAACAGAAGTGAACCTTAAGATTTTTACGGAAGTAAATTCCCATCAAATGTGAATTTTCAAAAGTGCTTCCCAATGAGACGGGGTTCATGATGCTATCCAAACAAACATTCCCACTAAAGAGCAAGCTCTGAATTCTGCCATGTGAAACAATAGATCTGCAGTACAGTTGTAATGAAAAATATTGTTTATACTCCTTAATACTTTGGAATGCATATAGTCAAGGTTAAGCTCTATGGCCAGTGTTTTGTTTTGTTAGTATGAATTACAAATTCTGGTATCATCATCATCATCATGTTTTCCGTCCCAGTCTTGGTTCAGTGCCAGGTTGCCTTAACCAGCTGCCCACTCAAATACTCTCTGTCCCCATTCTCAGCAGCAGGATGAAAATACTCAAGGTTTTGAGATAAAGACAGAGCACCTCGCTGTGTATGTACACCCAGTATGCCACCAGCTGCTCTCTTCATCTTAAGTTTAAAGGTGAAATCATGCTACAGCTAAAACAGATCTGTTATGGTGAGTACTCATACTAAGTCTAGATATGCAAATCAGATGCTGAAGTTAGGCTCATTATACAGAGAATGAGCTTTTAAGGGGAATGCAGAAGTTAAATGCCCATTATCCATCACACAAAAGTACTCGCTAGAAAAGTCCTTTTTTCATTTTGTCTAGCAGATGGCAAGGATGAGTTAATGTAGAAGGTTGCAATCTCACTGCTAGTGAGATTGCAGTTAGACATAATGTTCTTAGTGAATTCAGGGCAGGTTAATAGGATTCAGTCCTGTCTGATCAGCTTCCATGACTGAACAGGTAAAAGTTCTGTAGTGTTTTTCACTCAAAATTATTCCAAATAGAAAAACTAATTTAGAGTGTATTCAAACTAAGCCAAATACTTCTGGAACAGACTTCCTAGGAAGCAACTCAAGGTACAACGGTGCCAACAGATCTTAAGAAGATATACCTTGTGCCAAGGGAGATGGTGGGAAGGAGGTAGGGACAATGATGAGCAGCCTGGGGAAAGCCTGAAGGTGATCAGTGTTCAATTAACATATCTTGGTAGATAGTGTTAAGCATTCAATTATTAGTCATTTCTGGTAATAGTTTAGAGGCAGATGGACTTCTGTGATGGGAGACAGTGCTCCAGACTACTGGCTTGACTGGCAACAACAGCAGTAAAACTATGGGCTATTTTAACCCTGATTACAATACAAAGAACCAAATTAGATCATAATGGATGTTAGTACACTGTAGCTGATGAAAAACTTCCAGTTGAAGATTGTATATTCTCCGCAGTCAGGAATGGGATCCCACTTTTCCAAAGGCGTTTGTGCTCTGGAACCCTGAGGGCATCTCTAGTAGTCCAAACAGAACGGAAAAATGAGAAGGAATGAGGAGTATTTTGAGGGCTTTTTGGTGTAGATGTTGTCTTAGCAGTACTCTGTAGCTGTCATAATTGAGCTATAAAAGAAATAGCTGTAACAAACAGACTTTGGAAAGTAAGTAAGCTGTAAGACCTTAGCAGATCACAGCCAGAAGACAGTCTGTGCTGATGGTGAATTGTCCTTGTTCCTTTCTCATGCTGGTGACATGCTCATTCTTCCATCTTCCACCACAGTTTTTTCTCATTTCGTTTCCTCTTTGCGTTCTCTTCATAATGTTTTTCCTCAGTACTTCTTTTTCCTAAATAGAGCTGTTGCCCAGCAATGAGTCAGTGTAGTATAATCTCCTAATTGTTTCTTTCACTCTATGTTTCCTTCCCTTCTGTTGTAGTGACATGCATAAAGCTTTGCAAGGATTCAGGTAAATATTATGGAACAAGCACACTCTTCCTTAGAATGCATTCTGAGGCCTGTGAAAGGAAATAAAGTTAACCTGAGTGTCTATGTATTCTCCATAGATTGTTTCTCAATGACTTTTATGTTGTAGCTTTTTCAAGATATGTAAGTTTGCCATTCAGCTTCTGACAATTGTTTGTATAGTTTCTGTTTTCACCAGCAGATATACAGAGAGATGCATCACCAGTATCCTGTCTGTGGATGTTCAGGAGTATGGGAAAGTGCATTGCAGTTCCAAGTATTCTCATTTGCTGCATCAATGAACAAGTACAATTCCTAAAAGAAACACTTGTCTTGATGTTGATATCCCCCAAACAAGTTGGTTTCACTGTTGCAAAAAGAGCTTAGTAGTGATAACTTGAATAATACTGCAGCATTAGGCTCAAACTGAGGCTCTCTTTCATGGATTCCTGGAGCTGGTAGAATCACTTGTACAAACCTTGTCATCAGTGTGCCATGGTAATGTAGCAGCATTATCCACTTGCTTGCACAGTATCATAATTAATGCACTGTAAAATGTTGGTTACTCATCTCTCTTCTTAACTCCAGAGGCACAACTGGTTGTACCTTCACTAATTATGTTCATGAAACTACTAGACATGCTTTTTAAAGCACCATCAAGCCTTGGGAATGATGGTGGGTGAGAGATTTCTGAGCAAATAAATCCCAGGTAGTTGTCCAGTGCTATAAGGTCTCTCCTGAGCCTCCTTTTCTCCAGGCTAAACACCCCCGGCTCCCTCAGCCACTCATATGATTTACTCTCCAGGCCCTTCTCCCACTCTGTTGCCCTTGTCTTACCTTTAGTGAGGTTTTGGACTGTTTCCTCCAACTTTCTTGTGGAAAAGTGGACAAAGTACAGGTTAGATAAATGGGCAGTGAAGTCGAAAACAGGTTGAACAGAGGATTGCAATCAGCAGCATAAGGGACCCTAGGACATGTATGGGGGTCAATGCTGTTTAACATCTTGGTTAATGACCTGGGTGATAGGACAAATTTGCACCCTTTCCAAATTAGCAGGTTACACAAAGTTGGGAGGAGAGGTTGATACACCAGATGATGGTGCTGTCATTCAGATGAACCTCAGTAGGCTGGTGAAATGGGCTGTGATCAGCAAAGGGAAGTGCCAAGTCCGACATCTGAGAAGGAGCAGCCTTTGGCACATGCAGGGGCTGACTGGCTGAAAAACAGCTCGGCAGTGGAGTGGACTGTGGGGTCTTGATAGATGGGAGGCTGACAGCCAGCACTGCACCCTTGGGGCAAAGAAGGCCAACAGAATCCTGGGCTGTGTTAGGAAGACTCTTGCCAGCAAGCCAAGGGTTGTGATGCTTCCCCTCTACAGAGCTGGAGTGCTGTGTCCAGTTCTGGGCTTGCCCATACAAGAAAGATACAGACTTCCAGGAGCAAGTCTAGCAAGAGCTGTGAAGATGATTAAGGGACTGGAGCATACCTACTGTGAGGAGAGCCTGAGAAAGCCAGGACTGTTTAGCCTGGGGAACAGAAGGCTTGGAGGGGATCTCATAAACCTATATAAATACCTTTATGGGAGGGAATACAGATGACGGAGTCAATCTTCTCAGTGGCACCCAGTGATACAACAAGTGGCAATGGGCACAAGAAAACACCTTTCATTGTACATATGGTCCAACATTGGAATAGGTTGTCTAGAGGGATTGTGGAGTCTCTGGCCTTGTTGATACTCAAAATGTGGCTGGGCACCTCTCTGAGCAACCTGCTCCAGATAACCCTGCTTGAGCAATGGGTTGGACTAGATACCCTCAAGAGCTCCCTTCCAACCTAAATGATTCTGTGAACACAAATAGAAGCAATAATTAGGCTGAGCTTTGGGAGAGAATCTTTGGATTTAAATTATGAGATCCATGATAGAGTAGGTCGGAATATATCTCTGAACAATGAGCTTAGTGTCTCTTTCACTCTGTATACAGTTAATTTAGTGTAAGTCTTATTTCTTTTATCCTTCATCCCTTATGTCTTTGCTGCATTCTGATTTTTGTGCCAGGAGGGAAAAAACCTAGTATGAAAAAACAGTGCTAGAACTGAACTCCTGCAGTTAAAGAAGGGAAAAAATAGTGGATGGGGGAAGGGAAAGAATGTCTGGCACAGCTGTTCCCAAGAGCTTTTGCTCACCTTGAGCAGAGCTAATAAATATGACAGGAGCATTAAAGGATTATTCATCTTTTGGTTTTAATGTAAGGTTAAATGTATCTAAATGCAAATGTTTTTATCCAAAGACTTTTATGTTTCAGGATAATTCACTGAACTGTGAATTAAAGAAGGTTTTAAGACTCTGGATCTTAGGCAAAATGCAGAAAATCTTCTAGTATTTGTTACAGAGTTTTTAATCTATATGTCTTGAATTGTTTTGTCAAGGAATGATCATATTTTTTTTAAAAATGGAGGTAAATCAAAGCAGGCAGAAATTCAAAGAACTTGCCCATATTCCCAGGGTGCATGAAGGTAGAGCCAAAACCAGAAAACTGATTTCTGAGCTCTGGTGTGGCTCATTCTATTTGATGAAAAGGTTTTCCTTTCCTCTTTACATGCTTTGTTCTGAAGTAAACATGAATTGTCTCTGCCCTCACATGCTATGCTCTTAGAGCCAATATTTCTCCTAGGATTCAGCCTCTCAAATGTAAAGGACAATTTGTTTCTGTGCCTTTGAGGTTGGGGACCAAGCACCTTCTTGCTAATACAATTCAGGGATTAATGTTCCTAGCTTTTCTATGGTAAAAGGAAAGAAAGAAAAAAGTTGTGTTAGCCTGTCAGTGCTGGAGCTGGAATGATGACAAATATTTAATCTCTTTGCAATTTTGAAATCTATCTCGCTTATTTAGGGGGTTAAATGAGCCTTTAATAAATAGTTTTATTTCTCATTTGATTGGTTTTTAATATTTGAAGGTCTTCTTTAATATAAATGGAAGGAAAATTCAAAATAAGTCAATCAGAATAATAATTAAAAATATATGTAGAAAATGCTGTTCAAACAGTTGAGCTTTTATGATTTTTTTTAAGATCCTTTTTTCCCCTTAAGCCATTTGATGAAATTAAATTGAAAAATGCCGCAGTATTGCTAAATATCACCTGGAGTGTACAATTTCACACAGTTCTGCTTAACTTACTGTCAAGATACTTGGAGGACTGAGTACTTCAGAGAACATCAATTCTGCTGCTTTGCTTGTTCCCTCATAAGTTTTTGGCTTTTGTGGAGTGATTGTGACAACAAGCACTGTGAAGGTGGAATCAGTGGCTCGTTTTTTAATTTTTTTTTTTTTTAATTCCCTTTTGCCTTTTGGAGGAGGACATCCTTTGGGCTTCTCCCTTGCTCCTTAAGTGGTCTACTTCTTTCTACAACCTGTCTTTTTCTCTGAAGAACAGGAAATTTGATGCCAGTCTATGAAAGTTACATGCTACAAACACAATCAATTTCTGTGGAGAGGGGAAGTGTCAGTAGAAGCAGCACTTTTTAACTTTTTTTTTTATTTCTGCCAAGTGAGGAAACTTGCAGGGACTGTGAATCTGATGCTTGGGAGTCCTGTTCAGGGCAGGCTGGCAGGTTTCCCCTTTTGCTCTGCAGGTTATGTAAGCCTCCTGTTCTTCTTGCAGAGGGCAAGAACAGTATTGGTTTACTGCTTCAAGTATCCGTGTGTGATTTATGACAAGAAGCACCACACGGTGTTCAGGATGGGTTTTGATATCGTAGGCCAGACAAAAGAAGTGGAATCCATGCAGGGGTAGAACATTCCGTTGAATACTCTAGGTATTCATCCAAAATCTGATCCTAGCACTCATTCAGAATTGGAAGACTGGAAACAGATATGAAAATCCAGCTTAATATCAGACTGCTGCCTTTATTAAAAACCCCACAACACAGAAAATGAAGTTTTATGCCTTTTTCTGCTCCGTTCTTTTGCTCACTCTGTCTTTGGTGCAGTTTTGTGCATGTTCCTATGACAGGTTGTGGTCCCTGCTTTTGCTTTCACCTTGGCAGTGTTCCCAGCTTTTTTCCTTTAATTGGTACATCTCTGACTATAAGGGGCTGAACATCCTTATTTGTCCTTAGAACCAGCCCCCCCCCAAACACACATCCACACATGCACCACCCCTGCCCAGCGTATTTTGGTTCGGATCCTGAAAGGCTGGCCAAAAGGAAGGGGCAGAGTGGAGGCTGCAACAAGAAGGTGAACCTGGACGAGATGGAAGGAGATACTTTTTTCCTTTGCTTCCTGACAAAAATCCCATTTTATGTTGCATAGCTACGTAGAACTAAAGCCCAAGGTCCCAGTCCTTTGCCAAGGAAAGCTACACTATGGAAGAGTGGTAACATATTACTGTTGTAGTGTAAGATTGAGGTGTACAAAGCCTGATTCTGGGACTCACACGTCGTTATCTAATGTGGAGCTGGGGAATCTGGAACTCCCTGTGTGTGATACATATAAACCCTTTCTCTCCAGATGACCCAAAGATGAAATGATGGTTAAGGAAATGTCTTGCGATTTTGAGAACAGGAAGAGGGAGAAAAAGTGTTTCAAGCTGGCTTTAGCTGATCTGTCTAGGAAGGCAAATCATACTAAAACTGCTACCTGAACTTCCAGATTTCTTCTCTTTTTCTCTCCCATATTTCTATGCTCCTGGTATTGAATTATTATTCAAAACCTTATTAATCATTAGTCTTCATGTGCAAAGACAGTAAAGCAGAATTTGTGGGATAATGTTTTGTCTCATCATTTTTCTTTTTGAGGCTGGTGCTGACAGGATAGAGGTATGGGATTAAAAAAGTAAAAAAGGGAATGTGGCATGTGTATATTTAAGACTAAACATATGTTTTGCATTATATCACATTGTCTTGGAACATGCCCAAACTCTCCCATTATTTTAAGTAGAGCATGAATGAAATTACCAACTAGCCCTTCCAAAATTGTGGAGGAAGAAATTTGCATAAACCCCTCAAAAATACTTGCGTATCTTTTTCTTTTTTTTTTCATTTGAGCTAGCTGAAGTGTTAGAACCTATTTTTTCTCTCTAACAATTTGTGAGAGGTAGTTGAAAAGCAAAAAAATTGGTGGATTTTTTTAAAATGGGTTTTTCAGCTGGTGTTACTATTTACTCAGTGATTGTCTTCCTACTGACAGCCTACTGGCAGCGTTTTCTTTTCCCAGCTGCCTTTCCGAGTCAGGGCTCTTTGCTTGATGCAACTTTTGGTCTACCTGATGCCTAAAACTCGCTTCTAAAGGTACTATCAATGCTTTCTAATGTACACACAACTTGACCTAGAATAGTAATACTGAAATTGCATTTCATGTGTGGCAGGAATCATAAAGTGAAATGTATTATGGTCTAATGAGAAAACTTAAGAAAGTCTGTGTTGACGACTTTAATGTCAAATCTGTGGTCTTACATCCTTACAGTAAATGTTAGATCTGTTTTTGGTACCAATTCAAGATGATAGGTCCTAGGACATAGGACAAACGAGATTCCTAAAGAAATACCATGTCATGGCAGCACAATAAAAATCTGATATTAAAGAGTTTAATGTGTATGAGTATAGGGACAACATTATGTACCCCATCATCTCATACATTAAAAAAATCCCAAGATTAAAACCTTCCAGATGGCATGAGAAGTGTTTTCATAGCATGGCTATATGTTTGAGAAAACATGTAGTTCATTTAACTCCAGTACTGAGTTACTGACAATCTCAAGCAACACTAAAAATCATGCCATGGTGGCAGAAAATAAAAAATAAAAAGAATGTCACACAGACCAAAGAGGACTATTTATTATTGATCATCAAAGAGGTATGAACAGGTTTTTCATGTGGAAGCTAACCAAAGAGAGCCAAACAGAGGGAGTAGTTATGTAAGAATATTTAACAGCACTTTCAGTTTCCAGAGATAAAATTAGAAGTGCCAGACTGTTCAAAATTTGCCTCTGCTTGTCAGCTTTCTATTAGGACCACATTTCAGAGGGTCATTTTAATCAAAATGAAAGACACATCCTATTAGGACAGCTTTGCTGACAGATTATTAAGATGAATTACTAGCATACACTTGTCCCAGATGCCTTGTTGATGTCAGTAGGAGGCATTGGGAGGACTTACAGTATATGCTTTGCTCTTTACAAGCAATTTACAATCAAAGTTAGCAATTCTAACTAAGTGAGAAGAGCTTAATCCTAGAGCTGTCACTAGGCATTATTTTCAGATTCCTGACACATCTACATTTAAACAGTTTATATGTAAAAGTTGATAGGGTCTAGGATATTTCATTATGTAAAACAATCAACTGTTTTTATTACAACAACCACATTTTCTCTGTGTGGAAGAGGCAGTGTCATAATAAGAGAGAACCTCTAGGTTGGGTCTATTTACAACGTTTTATAGTATCTATCAAAATAGTTCTGAGTGACTATTTTTATCCTGGACAACAGCTGGTGGACCTTTGGTGTGTAGGCTTCAAAGGTTAGTGGCTGTGCCTACTGTCTTGCTCCCTCTCACCCCCCAATTCAAATTTATGTTGACATTTTTTTCTCTGAAGGCAGTGAATATTATATTGTAATTAACTGTGGAAGCTGGAATATTTGACAGGTATTTAATGACAAGTTGCCACTTTCAAATATGATCAGTATGCTGCCATGCTTGAGAAAAGATCTCATTTCTGCGTCTCCATTTAGAAACAAGAAAAAAAAGGCTGTTGAATCTGCCTTACGAGAGCTTCAGGTGTTTTACCCATTTCATTTTCCCCAAATACAGACCTTCAGGCTTATTCACTAGAATAGCTATGAGTCAATATTAGAAACTCCTAAGTTAGGGGAACACTTCTGACTGGTATGTATGTCTCTCTAAATAATACAAAACAAGAGCAGATATTTAATTCAGAACACATCAATTCTCTTCCATTTTAAAACTGGCCATGTGAAACTTTTTCTCGTAGAGAACTAGGGAAAAGTACATATTATGCTAAAAGTACATATGATGATAAGAGAGTAAGTGCTTTTAAAAAAAAAAACAAACCCGAAATGAAACAAATTAGTTTTTAGGCATATGTGAAGGAAAGAGGTTCTGGGTAGGAGGCATGCTAATGCAATACCATCGTCTTTATCCTGCGTTTTTCATAAGATGTCTTTTTGCAGTGGTATCCCTAGGTTTGCCTGTTAACTTGTTGGAAATACTGCTGCATCCCATAGTATTAATAACTAGCTTTTTCCTTTCAAAGCAGGGCATGAAGGCAGGCTGTAGGATCACAACTCCCAGGGAAATTGTGGTGCTGCTAGGTCTGGAATGTGAGTTCTCACCATGGTTCTTACCGGTTCCATGGAGGTCTGTCTGCACGTCAGGAACCAAGGGAAGCGTTTGGCAGGTAGGACCCTCCCTCGGACCATCCTGCTTGCATCTTTCACCCTTTTGCAATGAAGTTGCAGTATGTGTCTTTCTGATTTCTCTTCTAAATAAGAAAAGTGGTCTGTCAGGAACTGCTCAGTTGTTTCTGATGACTTCAACCCTATGCTAATCATAACTCTGGCACCGTGTTTCTCCATCTGTGAGGAAGAAAAGAGCATGGGAGGAGGGGGTGGCGGCGGTGGTGAGGATACACTAATGCTGCAACATTCACCGTAAGCAAGATTTCGTTGGCATACCGTAACGCATTGTTATTGTGATTAATTATTCCCCTCCGTGTGCTTTGTGTATCCTGATGCAAGAAATGAAATGAATGACAGGCAGTGTTTACCCTGCCTTTCCCTACCATGGTACCTGAGAATTCTTTGCCCTTGTTGTGGCTGCGCTGTCTGTATCTTTGCTAGATGTGTAGCATATCTATTTTCTACAGGCGGCAAACCTCTGTCTTCTCTAGAGATGTACTGGGGATCATGCTTCTTCATACAAAAGCTTTTAGCTTCTGTTTTGTTGCCTGTTTCCTTCACAGTGGAGGCTCTAATTTTTGTTGCTGCACTGATGATCATCTTTGGAGAAACCGAAGTCTAATAGCACATAGTAGAAAGAAACAAAAAGGGTAATAAATTCTGTTATATTGTCTTACTTCATGGCAAACAGAACTTGACTCTTTGATCCCTTCTTCACTGAGGCTCAACACAGGACCTTTCTAAAGTTAGAGTGAAAAGAAAGTGTACTTTGCACAAAGGAAATTGTGGAGAAAGCAATCAGTGTGGTAGGAGAGTGATGCTTTTACTGCATTTGTGATGGAATGGAACACAGAGACCAAACATTCGATGATGTGAAAGGCTATGTATGAAGTGCTATTACTGTCACAATGATGACTGAATGCATGTTGAAATTACCTTTACAGGAATAGCAACAAATGATCTCTGTATCTTCCCCTCCTACTCATCCAAAGCTCTCAAGGCTGCATTCCTAATCAACGAAAAGCAGGCATCCCACACCCGTGCCAAGAGGAATAACCTGAGCATGCAAGCTCTGCTTTGGATTAAATGTTAAAGCCATGTACCCTATATTGTCAGGTAATAAGAATTGAAAAAACAATAAGTTCAGTTATAATTCTCTACATCTACCCTGATGTCCTGTTACGCAAATTTCAGTGCTGCAAACAAAATTCTCATTAAGTGCTAATGATTATAACCATACAACTCTTTATAGCATATCGTGGTCAGTAATTACATACACAGATTCTTAAGTTGAAATCTTTCTTTATTAAAAATACATTTCCTTTTAGGGGCTTCAGTCACTTGAATGTGGAGTGAAAGTAAATTAGGCTGTAGCAGGCGTTGCAGCTATAGTTACTACTTCTTCCATTATTGCAAGTTATTATAAGCTTGTATGATTGAAACTGCTATAGATAAGCATGCAATAATATTTTCACTGTCACCATGATCACTGACTGAGATAAGAACTTGATGTTCTATTTTTGTTCTGGATAGAGAAAAACAAGGAGGGGGAAATGGGGGGGAAAGGGCTTCAAGTCTTGCAACGATATGCAAGGAAAAAAATTTCCAAGCCTAAAGGAGGCCCACACATACGTCAATGATGACACGCAGCTCTCAGAGGATTTAGTGTTAAAGGGACGTCTGCTAATTTTATTTGCAGGAGAGAAGAGAAAGCATGCACATTCAAGATACTTGTTGTATCATTTTTAAATCAAGGCCATCTTTTTCTCAGTGGTAAACGTGAAATGTTTTTAAAGGCCAGACTTAGCATAAAATCTATTGGTTGCTATGGAGACCACTTACCACACAGGACTGCACTCTGTGTTCGACTCTGTGATTTTCTCTATTCAAAGGTTCGGCATTGTCAAAAAACAAATTAGTTTTTCACTTGTTTATTACAAAGTTCATTATGAGAAAGGTAGTAAATAATATGGTATTTTATTCATGTGTGGATAGGTGCCATGCGTGAATTAACCAGGGCACTATTCCTTAAATTTGCCATTTTAAAATAATTATAGCAAAATTTGCTATTGTTAGGAAATAAAACGGATTTTGATCATTCTGTGTAAGTGAACATGAAGCAAAGCAGGTAGTTGGAAGTCTGATCCCAACAAAATTACATGGTAATAAGGCTTTTCACACCTACACAGCACTTAGTAACGAAGCACTGAAAGAGAAAGAAAGATTAAGCCCTGTTAGAGTAAAACTTTATACCTGAGGTGCATTACTTCCCTCTTTATGAAAGGAAAGGTGGGTTCAGGACCCCGTGCTCACTGAATTATTCATGCCATCTTTTGCATCTCAGATCTTTAGGGTTGAAGCTGGTAGAGGTTGTTATTAGCAGAAGCACAAATCTAACTAGGTACAGCAGTTCCTTGAAAACTTATTCAGCTGTTTCTCCTGAAGTGTTTGTCTAATTACAGCAAATGCTTTCTGCCAAACTGCCCAGCACACCCACTCCAAAAAGAACACATTCAGGGAGGATGTGCAAAGTCTTTCATTTGGAATATATTTGAAACTGAGGCTAGTTGATACTCAGGATCTGGGTGAGAGAGACAATTCATAGAAGTATCATGGGAAGCCTTTTATGTTACCTAAAGATATTTCAAGGACAAATTGATGTCAGCAAGTTCTTTCTCACTTCTTTTTTTAAATAACATTTTAGTCTAATTTCTGATTACTTGAGGAATGCATGAATATGTTACTTTCAGCACTTGAGATTTGCTCCTGTCACCTCCTTGGTGCATTCTGTACCTAAGAGAGCCAAACTCAGAGCTTCAGTAAGGTGCAGCTACACTGACTTCAGAGAAATGCTGGTGCTGCTTTTGGGATGGGTCTCACTCTCATTGACTGGCCAATGATAGGATTACACACAGTAAGAGGTCTCAGCTCAGCTCGGAGGTTTCTCTGTGGATTTTTTACGTTTAACTGTTCATTTGGCTTTTATGTAATGGGTAGATTTTTGTGCAGTGTAGGTTGTCTCTAGTGATTTTGTGGGACCACTAGACAAATGAAAGGATATCTGAGACATGGTGGTTTATGATGGTCATTTTTAGAAATTCTGAGTTTGTAGGTAATGCAGTAAAGATTGCTTAATTACAAATCTGATTTTTTGCCAAGCACTTGTGTGCATATAAGTTATTTAGAAGATTTCACTTTCCTAGTTAAATCACTCTTCTACTAAATACCAACTGTACAGTGTCAAGTCCTGATAATTAACATGTTGCAAACTTGCTATTAAGACAAATCAGATTGAAACACATAAGAAAAATGAAAGCATAATTTAATTCCAGCTATTGTCAGTCTCTTCAAGAATTATTATGCAGTTGGCCTCCTCCTGTGGAGCTCTGTTTTAGCAGAGCCATGCACTGTTTCGCACTGCATGCAAAGTAACTAAAAAAGAAATGAGTCTTTAAAAAGGAATGCTCCAGTTTAAACAAGCCAGTGGGGGCTACTTAGGCAAAACTAACTGGTGACACTATGTTTATAGTAATAGACAAGGGAATCTGACTCACAAATGGTGCAGAAAAAACATGTTTAATAAGCCTTCACTGAAAGGGTCCTATTATTATTTATAATAGAAAGCTTCTCCCCCTTAGAATAAGCTTTTCATTTTTCTTTGTAGTCAGGTTTGTGTCTGAGCTCTCCTGCTTAACATCTTGCCCATGTTTTTCCTTTGGTCGACTGGGGCTCCTTCAGAGAACTCAGTAGGGACCTGGTTTTCCTTCTGTGTTCTGCCAGAGTTCATTAAGGTGCTATAGACTGTTAATAGAGCAGAATTTTTTTGCCTACCACATAGAATGGAATAATATTGTCTTTAATCAGAAGGAAATGTACTAGGAAGTTATCCTTGTCTGAATCAGCTCTCCTCCTCTACTTCTAAAGCAACATGACAAGAGGCAGAGTACGAGACAAGACATTGTTTCTAGAACTATGTTTTCAAGTGAATGAGGCATTCCTCAAAGGCACTGTATGTACAACATGAAAGAAGCAATCCCGACACGCACAAAGACCATTCAAGATTCCCATAAAAATTACTAACCTAATAACATGACCTGAATCAGACATAAAGCAGATTTTTTTTCATGTTTTTTGAATGCTATCAAAACTTTTACAGGAATACTCACAAATAGGAATCTTCTTCTTGCCACGTTTTGCAGTTCTCAGTCTCTCTGCTTAAACTGGTAGCTCACAGAAAAAAAATGTGGACTTGGTTTAATATCACTGACTGTACTCTAGGTTCTGCAGAGCATCGATGTTGACTGACATCTTAGAGAGAGGCAAGGTTGATATTTTCAGTCCTCATCAAAATGAAAATCAGTGCATAGTTCAATTTGGAAGTTTCATTTAGGTTTTTCCATGTTTATGCTTGTTCATAAATCTTACTGAAGCTCAACATTTTTCCTTAAGAGAAATTTAGCAAGAATTTCATGGCTTGCCATCATGTTTATAGTGCATTCTATTTATAATTAATCTCTTCTTCTGACAAAGCATTAATGAAAACTGTGATTCCATTTTTAGGCTGGAACTTACCTGTTACTAGTAGTTAGTTCAATGCAGAGCTCAGCCATGGATTATGTTTCCAACAGATATCAAGAGCAATGTAACTCTTTATGTTATGCAATGTCTTTATTCAAGAAGAAGTGATGGTTTTTCAGTTAAAGCTAAACTGTCCCAGATCACAGTCCTCATTTTAAAGTTCAGTAATTTGAGTGAGTTGAAATCAGGGGAGATGCTATGTGCATGAGTTAAACGTATTTATAGAAAACAGCCATCAAATGATGAGCTAAAATGCAATGATAAAGAATGAGTCTGCCAAGGTTTGTTCTGTTATTATGGACTTTAATACTTTTATATAGAAAAAAAATAGTAATGAGAGAAAGGAGAATGTTGAGAAATGTGAGCTGGAAATTTAATGATGGGGGAAATTCCTTAAGAATTTATTTGAAGGACAAGTGATATACGAACCCAAATAGTTGAATTGTCCAGCCCAGGATCAAAATGGCAAATTACAAAAACTATTCTTCAGTCCTTTACCAACTACTGAGTAATCAACTTATTTGATCCAATTGTTGTCTTCTATATTTTTTTTTGATAGTTAAAAAGTAAACTGGTCTATTAGGATAAACTACATAATTTTCTGAGTCTGTAAGACTGTAACACTAAACTATTTGTTTAATAATTTTGATATGTAGCTTTGGACAGTTACTTTAATAACAGAGAGTAACGTATTCTTATATGACAATCCTTCCTTAATCTACTCATTGTACTTGGTTAGTAAGGCAGAATAAACTGTAATGTGTCTCTGTACTCAGCCTTGTGTCTTTGTGCTGCCATGCAAACATTTTAGTTACATGAGATTTTCAATAAAAACTCCACACAGGCACATTTGTTTGACCCAATATTGGGCAAACAAAACATTGGCATTGCTTGTATGGTGCATCATTCTCCTAGAATAGACGAATCAAAGAAAATGTGCACATAACAAAAACACCCAAAGCTACTGCAAGAAAACTCCTTACATTTTTTCCTGCCTGGGGAGGGTCTTTCTTAGGAGTGATTCCGTTTCTCTTTCTCAGCCCTGTACTAGTTTGAAAACAAACCAGTGGGAGATTGCAAGTCAGAATTATAATTTAATAGGAAAATTAAAATAAATGGAATATCACAAGAGCACTGACAGAGTCAGGATACGACCTGACACACTGTCAGGGTGGTGGTAGCAGTCCAGATGAAGTGGTCCTGTTGAAGCAGTGATCCTGTAGAAGGGTCTGGTCTTCATCTGAAGATCCAGTGGTAGCTCTTGTCCTCTGGCAATCAGGTAAGTAAGGGCTTGAGTGTGGTGTTCCAAACCTCAGATTATATCCAGGATGGAATGCTTGGTTCCTCCCGCTGGGCGGAGCATCTCACTATGTCAATTATGAGTCATGCAATGAGGCTTGAGAGCCCATTAATAGAAAAATATCTCTCCAGAGGGAGTTACCAGGGATGTGTCATGGAAGAGATAAAGAACACTGCCCCACCTGGTTTTAACATATGGTGATAGAATACATACTTTTGGTTGCATCTTACATTGTAACCTAACACAAGTCCTTTGTACTATCCTTTGTCTATCATATTTGGAAGAACAGTGTTTGTAGTCAGATTCTTAAGGACTTCATGACTCTGGGTCTTAGAATACAAGTCTAGGTCGCAACTTTATAACTAAATAATGAGAAATTTTCGCCTGTTTTTGTCCTGTGTATAATGTTTATGAATATCCTTAATGTCAGGTCCTTTCTGTCTCTAAAATCTCAAAGTAATATTCGTTTTACTTGCTACTCACATGTTGTATAGAAAATACTGACTGATGCTTTTCTGTGAGGAACCTGGGTTGTGTGGGACTTCAACAAAAGATGATGTTAATAGTGGAGTAGCGGTAAACATAAATGAATCTACCAGACAGTGACAAGAGTAGTGTTAGAAGGGAAAGACATAGAAATAACCAGAGTTATTTCTGTGAGACTTCATAAAGATTTTTATTGTTTTGGGTTGGACTTTGGATCTGAATTTATATCCAGACTGCCCTTGGGAACGGCAATTCAGCTATCAAATATCACTGGCATTTAGCCTTAGTTTGGGGAGTAGATAGGAAAAGAGCCAAAGCTGCAAAGCTGAGAGAGGATAAAAAAGGAACTGAGCAAAGCAGACAAAGTGGCCAGCCCTAATTTATTAAAAACACAAACCCAGCTGTATGTATTTGTCATGCTTCTTGCAGTGTTCAGTGTTTTCTACTTGGTTACAATTTTGCTGCCTTTTTCACTCCATCCTTTGGGATTTTCTGGAGGAATTCTTTCCCCAGACTACAGCCCAGTAGTGAGTTCTGGGATACAGAAGTCCCTGAGAGCGCAATGTAAGTAAAAATTGGGTAACTTCACTTTATGGAGACCAAATGGGATTTTGTTTTGTCCAGATTAAAAGTGGGAAGCTGTTTTTCCTGCTTTTGTTGTTGTATACACTTCTCATCCACAATATTTTACGGTTAAATGTACATATTTATAAAAAGTTACTTTTCATCCCAGACCTCCTGGGCGAGGAAATCTTTTGAAATGCTTTAGGTATCAAACAACTTGCATAAACAAAAAAGTTTCTTTCTATCCAGTGGCCTCTATTCCTGTGGACTGAAGTGCTAATTTAATATATTGAACATCGAAATCAAAACAGAAGTAATTTTTAATTTTTCTGAAGAGCAATGGGATACTGAGGTAGGGATCCATTGTTTTGTGTTTTTCCAGGTTCAAGACACAGTGATTTCTAGATAGCTACAATTCACTTAATAAAGGGAAAAAAACCCCAAATGTATACAATCAAAAGAATTTATTTTAACATGGAAACAGAAGTAAAACTTGATCAACTGCACTGAAAAGGGACACGGCAAATTTACTGAATTCTGTAAGCTATAATTATTGGAATTGATTTGCTTCACTTCAAGAATAATTGTTAATCATTGATTTGAGTTCATACAGTCTCTGACCTCACAATGCCAAAAAAATGAAGATGAGTTTAGTTAGGTTTACTTGTACTACAAGGGGCACAGAAAGTACAGAAGAAGGAAGTATTGAATGTATATTAAAAGATTTACATTAAAATTTACATAAATCTGCATTTAAATCATGACTGCTTGAGAAAGAGACTATGTTGAACTGGCTGGTGTTCAGATGCACCATCCTGAACTTTGTGCACTGGGCCCTCTAAGACAGAGGAGTGTGTGCATGTTGTGCAGATCCCAGAACACTGTACAGTTCAAGCATATCTTCTGTCTATTTAAGGTAGAAGATTTTTTCATTTGTATGTCTTGGATTCCTTTTTCTGTCAAATGACAGTACTTATTTTAGTTGTTATCAGATTTCTAAGTAGCTCACAGATAAGAATAACTTCTCCCTAACTGAGAAACATGTAGGTTTATAGGCTCTGTTTTGTGTCATGACACATTTAAAAGTCATTTGAATTTTCTAATGAATATGAAAATTAAAAGATGGATTATTTCAGGAAGATATGTCAGTATTGTTGACAACATCTATTACCTTCTTTGTGCCAATGTGTTTGCAAGTTTAATACTGCATGACCTGGAAACTTGCAGGCTAAAGAGTACTGCTGTTTGCATGGGAAGAGACCTGACTCTAGCAAGCACTGTTTGGCACCAAAGTAAACAGGATTTAATTGCTTGAAATACTTCTAAAGGAATAAAAATAACATTAATTTTCCTTCATGACCAACAAGAGAGACATTAGTCTACAGAGGTTCTCCCTTCCCTTCCTCTTACGTCCTTTTGTTTTGGGGCAGTTCTCTGTCCACTGAAGTAAGTGCTACTTTCCAGAAATCACAACACACTGATTAATTC
This sequence comes from Lycocorax pyrrhopterus obiensis, assembly GCA_014706295.1. NCBI lineage: Eukaryota > Metazoa > Chordata > Aves > Passeriformes > Paradisaeidae > Lycocorax > Lycocorax pyrrhopterus. The sequence goes on along the minus strand of JACSVZ010000006.1, from coordinate 44,766,134 downwards.
CTCAGTTGAGGCACAGCCTGCTGATTTGTAATGCTGTCTGTTCATACTCATTTCAAATGACTGTTAAATCAGAGCACTGAACACCCACATCTCTGCCGTGTTCCTCCAGCGATGTTTAACAAATCGGTTCCCCGGAATTTGCTGTTCCCTTCACTGAAGAACTGCTTCTACAGTGAGCACAAAGTCAGTCCTGTGCCACTGCAACAGTGACATTCACCTCAGCAAAGTCTGTTCATAACTGAGTGTGGTAGTATCCCCGGATTTGAGATTAGCCACCTCTGCTTGTAAAAGTTGTCATCGCTTTTTTCTACAACTGAGCAAGGCTCTGCTTATGAACATGCACGTGTCTATGGTACTGCGCTTGTCTCCATTTACAAATGAATTTGACAGTGGAGGGATATTTCCTCCCATTGGTATTGTTGCTCTCTTAGAAACTGTATCTAAACTACCATGCCAAAAATCCTCAATAATTACACAAATGAAGCCTAGCCATACTTACTGTACCTTCCTGTAATGCGTATGCCTAAAAGAACCCAGTGGTGATGATTTCATTGTGTCAGAAGATGTAATCATACAACTAGACCTTAAAATAGCAGCAAATCTAGCTCTAGAAGGAGATGGTAACAGTAACTGTAATCAGTGTACTGCTACATAAAAATGCATATTTGAGTGCTGAGAAGTTTGAGCTAATTCCCGTGTAACAACTTGTTAGGTACAACTTGTAGCCCATGGTCATTTTGTTTACTGCCCAGAGCATGTGTCTGGATGTAGATTCCATATTCTTTCACAGAATAATCACCCTCTCTTAAAGCCGATGGGGCTGGAGAAGGGGAAAGCAGGCTCAATATGTGACAAGAAAAAGTTAACCTCTGCCAAAAATGCTGGATTCTACTAGACAGTGTAATTAATGAAAGGATTTAGAAGAAAGAGCCTGTGGAACTCTTTAAAGCACAAAGAAGGGACATTTATCTGCATTATGTCTCTTGCTGCAGTTCACATTTTCAACTGGCTCCGTGTCAATAGCAGCTTATGATTCTGTTAGCTTTACACAGAGAGAAATCATAGCTATATGATAGATGTCACTTGTGGATTTTTCTTTGTTGTTTTTTTCCCATGCACTCAGTCTGCAGTGTATTAGCAGGTTATTCTCCTGTAACATTGCGAGATGCCGGGCAAATGTAACAAAAGTAGTTGGTAAATAGGTATATATTCAATTTACAAACAGTTTTGAGTAGTTCATTATTCTTAGGGCTTCTGCTTATGGTAAAAAATTGAGGTGAACAAGTGAATGGCATGAACTCTGAAAAAAAACCTGCCTGATTTTAATGACTGAGGCACAGTGGGATATGTAAGACTGGTAATTCCAAGAGTAGCAGATCATACTCTTGTGTCATGGAATGTTGTTAATTCAAGAAATGGGTTTTAAAGGGGAGGTATTTGGTATTTTATGCTTCAATGAGTTGGTGTTTGATAGAGATACCTGAACTAAGGAGATAAACTTTGTAAACATTTGATACAAATGGACTTTTCTCTGTTCACCTTTCCACATAATGTCCTTCTGCCAGAGTTTTGTTGAACAGAGAAACCTGAAATTAAATTATGCTAAAGCACACACTTGCTGTGTCAGTCATGTTTCAGTATTGTAAATTCAGACAGGTAACTTGTGAAAGATCAGATGGAGAAGAGTTTGTGTACTGTAGGTGTTGCACCAACCAACATGGTGGTGTTCACCTAGCTGGGCCTGCTTGGCCTCTTGGGTTGATAGAATTATGGATTCTTCAGTTGCTGATTATCACAGAAAAGAGAATATTTGTAGACCAGTGACATGAAGGGAGAGTGTGCTGGTTTGTAAAGTGCTTGGAAAATGCCTCCAAACTTAAGTCTCTAGCTCTGATTGCATGTTCTTGTTTAGTGTGATTTTTAAGAGTCTCTCTTTTCATGTTTCAGCAGAACTGTGAGAATATTCTAGTTGCAGGGACTTCTGCAAAGGATTAAACAAAAATAAAAATCTTTGCTGTGTCTTAGGGGCTTGTTTCAAAGTACAAATCATTTTTTGTCCATTTGTGGGCATGTCTGTTATGTTCCTTGTCTGAAGTCTGGGTACTTGAACTTATTCCTGTAAGTATTAGTTTGTGCTGTTTTCTACTGAATTTTCTTCTCATGGAGTGAGTTGATCAACTAAAAAGGAAGGCCTTTTTATCTAATTTTTGCATTGTCTTTATGGAAATAACCTGTACAGAACACAGCTGGGCAACTATTGTACTTTGACAGAATGCACTGAGAATGTTGGAGCCTCTCTTCAGTTTTGATGCTGTTTCTCAGATTTTACCTTCTTGCAGCAGTGATTGGCTTCATTGCTGATTCATATGGAGATGTAGTAGTCTGTTTTGCAATGCTGACTTGAAATTGTAACTGTAATACAGACTGCACACAGTTTCCTGTAAGAAAAATTAATAAAATATCTGTCTTCATTTCCAGGCACTATTTAAAAAAATAATACATCAGTGTAATTCTCTGTAAAGTTATAAGATTTATTAAAGACAGCAGCTTTGTTGGAAATAGCAAAAGTGCATCTCCATTAGTTCTGCTATATGTTGTTCTCAGGTATGACTTTGTTTTCCATCTGAGAGGAGTCCTAAACTTAATCATGTTTATTATGGTTTGTTAGTATTTGAGGTGTTTATATTCATATCGCAGAACTCAAAACTGAATGTGAATTAACTGTAAATTTTGACGTTGTCTTAAGTATAGAGCAACATAGACTCTGAGGATAAAGGTGTATTAAGCCTCTGAAAAGTGGTTGAAGCTCAGATGACTTCCTATTTAACTTGCTTAGGCCTTGAGAATGTTAAAATCTTAAAAATTTCTGGAGCCCTGGAATCAGTTCAACCAGTCTGTCAATTCACGTGATAGAAACTGGTTTACTTATTTATTGAACTTTCCCTGTGCCCTTTTCAACATGTCATAGGAAAGGAACTGAACTGTCACCTCGTGTGCATATATGCAGAATCTCAAAATCACAGAATATGCTGAGTTGGAAGGGACGCATCAGGATCATTGAGTCCAACCCCTGGCCTTGCACAGGACACCCCAAGAGTCACACCATGTGCCTGAGAGCATTGTCCGAACGCTTCTTGAACTCTGTCAGGCTTGGTGCTGTGACCACTTCCCTGCGGAGCCTGTTCCAGTGCCCAACCACCCTCTGGGTGAAAAACTTTTTCCTAATATCAAACCTAAACCTCCCCTGACACAGCTTCAGGCCATTCCCTTGGATCCTGTCACTACAGAGGAGAGATCAGTGCCTGCCCCTCCTCTTCCCCTCATGAGGAAGCTGTAACTGCAGTGAGGTCTCTCCTCAGTCTCCTCTTCTCCAGGCTGAACGACCAAGTGACCTCAGCTGCTCCTCACACAGCTTCCCCTCCAGGCCCTTCACCATCCTTATGGCCCTCCTCCAGACACTCTCTAACAGCTCAATGGTTTTTTTATACTGTGGCACCCAGACCTGCCCCCAGCACTCGAGGTGAGGCCGCCCCAGTGCAGAGCAGACGGGACAATCCCCTCCCTTGCCCGGCTGGCGATGCTGTGCCTGATGGCCCCCAGGACACGCTTGGCCCTCCTGGCTGCCAGGGCACTGCTGGCTCACGTTCAGCTTGCCATGGACCAGGACCCCCAGGTCCCTTTCTATAGCACAGCTCTCTAGCCTCTCGTTCCCCAGTCTGTATGTACATTCAGGGTTGCCCCATTCCAGTTCAGTATGAGGGAGCTTTAACATTTTCCAATTGTTTCTTCTTACTAATATTGTTTTCCCCCTCTTTTTCAGTGAAAATCCTTAGTTTCTAATGTACCCACTGCATAGAGTTGCAGGTAAGTTTGTGGATTTACTTTAGTTTTCATGCTGAATTAGATCGAATCTTCTGGATTGTAGCCAAAAGACACCTGCAAACATTTTTACTATCTGATCTTCTTAGTCCCTCTGTTGTTGTGACAGTTTGTCTCCTATGGTATCCAGATTTTTTCACTTGTGATGATAAAGAGCTTCAGCTCCAGCTCAGTTTCCAGCTGGTTCCTCTTGTCAGGTTCATAACATAGGCAATGCACTTAACCCAGTTATTCAACTATCACATTTGAAAACAGTTTTGCTGAACGAAATAACAGCAATGCTTCAAGCCTCAATTAGGCTGCTGTGTTGTATTGTTCCTGCTAATCAGGCTGGTTCCTAGCAGGCTCTCTTGGGCCAGCCTCACCATATCTTTTATCTTTTATATTAAATCTAGGACACGGTGTGGTGTCAAGGACAGCTTGTCATAGCTGGACTTTACTGGGTTTAAGATGCCTATGCATTGGTGGTTACAGAGAAATGTGACCAGGGAGAAGCATGTGGATTTTGGTAGCAATCCTTATTGTTAAATAAGGCAGACAGCAGCTGCTGGTCTAGGGTTTTGTGACATGGCTGATGGGTTTTTTTGGCATCTGCTATCAAGTCTGGCTTAATCATTGGACCAGGTCATTTGTTTGAAATGGTAAACTGTAGCTTTCAGCAACTTGATCCATGTAAACGATAAAGTTCATGCCTGGGTTTTGTTGTGAAACTTGCCCCTTCATTGTCTGGCTTTCTTCTTGGATATTGCGAACTGGAAAAATTGTTTCTGTCAACTATTACCTTGGCATTTATGAGATATAAGGATAGGGCCTCGGTGAAAGAGGAGAAGCTATTTATTATTGTACCAAGTCTGATATTCTGCTAAATTCTTCTTGAACAGACTAATTGTATCCATGTTCATTTTCTCAAAGGGAATGAGAATTATATGTGGGATTAGAAGGATTCAGGGAAATTTTCTAAAGTCAGCCATTGTCAACCAAGGCTGTACAGGGAGAAACTCTGTATGTTCTTGTAAAATGTTATGCTGTTGAAGTAACTGGGGCTTGTTTAATCTCCTGGCCTTGCCAGTGTAAATGTTGTAGTATTTCATGTGTTCTTGTGATTTCTGGGATTCAAAAAGAACTGTCTATTGGACCCTTTTTTGGCTATCAGCAAGAAGCAGAAGCTAAGGACTTGCCCCTGCATCTTTACTGCTCTAAAATTTCTACTGGAAGGTCCTAGAAGATTGATAAGCCTCTGATAAGGCTTCCTTTTCTTCATTCTACCTGAAACCTTATCTCTGCTATCAACAGGTTTAGAAGCTTGTCCCTGGCTTCTGGCCTATTATGACTGAAGTGTTTTTTTCTTGTGTTTATAAGCATCCACAGGATTAATGTCAGATGGGATTGGGGAAAATATTGCATTGGGAGAGACCTCTGAAAGTTTCTAGTCATGGGACCACTCTGCAAATAATTATACTAAATACAGAAGCCTGAGAAGGACATGTGGATAGACCTTATGATAACAGTAAATATTAAAAGGCAAAATAAAATAGTCCCTGTGTGTATGCAGACACATCTGCATGTGTAATCATCTAAACTCCTCCTCTCCAAAGCGAGCAATTTTGATGATCAAACAGGTTTTCCCTTACCCACATCTTTGCTGCTTGCACAGCCCTGGTTATAATTAGTCCCTTATGCAAATGGCATAGGAAGCCTTGGAAACAGGAAGGAAGTTCCTTGAGAAAATAGCAAGAGATAAAGAGAGGTGTCCAGACTCTTGGACATAACAGGTATTTGCACTGCTGGCAGAGCTTACAGACCTCCTCTGTCATGTGGATCCATTGGCTCATGCCTGTGCCTGCACCTGTCACAGACACCTCTCATTCAGAGCAAAAACGTTCCCCTGTCAATTCCCCACCCCCCATATTTGCTCACCCTCTTAAAGGCAAACAAACCAACCCAGTGCAGACTCAAGGAGGAATGCAGATTGGTAGGGACCCCTGAAAGTCTCTGCTCAGCCCCCTGCTCAAAGCAGGGCTACCTCGAAAGCTCAATCAAGTGGCACGGGACCTTTTCCCATGAAATTTTGAGGGTCTCCAGAGATGGATTTTCTGCAGCCTCGGTTGCAACAGCCTGACTCAAGGCTTATCTTCTCTGAGAAACTTGTTTTTCCCAATTCCCAGACAACTCTGCCCTTGCTCCAGCTTGTTGGCTCCTGTCCTTTCCTCTCTGCACCTCTGAGAAGAGTCTGTCTTCTCTGTGGCTCCTGGCAGATATTTGAAGGGAAAAATTCCCTCCCCTCAGCCTGCTCTTTCCTATGCTGCACCACCCTTGGGCCCTGCTCTGGATTTTCTCCTGGCTGTCAAGACTGGTCTTGTCCCAGGAGGTCCCAGATCTGGACCCAGGGTGTTCCAGATGAAGCCTCACGAGCTGCTGAGCCGAGGGCACAGCCCCTTCCCTGTACTTGGCAGCCACACTCGTGCTCAGGATGTGGTTGGCCTCCAGCAGGGCAAGGATCCACTCCTGACTCGTGCTCTCCCTCTCACCTGCCGGGCTCCAGCCCCGTCCCTGCAGGGCTGCCCCGGCCTGCAGCCCCAGCCTGTGCCTTGAGCTTCCTGGGCGTCCTGGCGGGTCACCCCTGCAGCCGGCAGTGACAGGGAGGGACCAGTGCCAGGAGTGCCTCTGCAGGGCTGGGGCCTTCCAGCAGCCATCAGCTCCCTCCGAGTTGGTGTCACCTGAGAAGCTCCTGAGGGCAGGTCCCTTTGTCCTGTTGATCAGGTTGTTGCTGCAGATGTGAAGCATTGGCAGCCCAAGAAGCGACTCATGAGGAATGGCACTTCTATTTGCCAGTCAGTAGGACTTTGAACTATTGGCCAATAGCCTTTGAGCCCACTGGTCCAGACAGCTTTTCAGACACCTTGGGCACTTTTTGGCTCTCATCAGCAAAGATGACGGCTGTCATCATCAGAATTCCCTACAGTGTTTTCTCTAAGATCTTTAGTGGGTACCATGTTTTTCTCTGTAGTGTTTAGATTTAGTACTATGTTCACAGGGATTTCTGGGAAGAGCTTTCTGATACACTGGATTCTACTTAGACCAGAATCGTGATTATGGGTTCTCCTTGCCAATAAGATGATTATGATCAATTGCTGTCCTTTACTTTGCATTTCCGATGGTAGATGAAAGAAAATAATGTTTATTTAGGAAACTCAGCACAGTTGTAAAGCTTGGAGAGATGACTAAACAGAGAAGAAATGAAAATTATGCCTCTATTTGACTCACATTAGCACCCCAATTTCTTTTTATAGCACAGAGCTATTTATGAGAGCCACTTGGACTAATTATTTCTTAATCAAAGAGCAGTTTTTACCATTCTGCTAGGTTACGTTCCCTAGTTTTGGAAAACCATGTGTCCTTTTGGCATGGCCAGATACAGCTGTTACTTATCTGAAGGTAAACAGGATCAGTTTACTGTTATACTAGCTCAAGGCTAACCCCTGATGCAGGAGTGAGGTATAATGGATGAGGTATCATACCTTGCACTGTTATAGTACCTTGCACTGTGTCCCTGACCTCAGGTCCAATCATGAATTGGTGCAGGTCTCTGAGTTCATTTTATGGGAAGCTGCTTGAGCAGGATCCAGTTGTTTCTGAGGAGCAGCTGCTGCTGCTTACTTTGGATAATGCCTCCCTCCATTCTGACCCTGCTGTCTCCTCTGTGGGAGAAGCTGGCTGGGCCAGTGCCCATGGACCTTTCATGGGACCTTATTTTTCCTGTACAGATTCTGGGATGTCCCCTGCCTCAGTAGTCCTGTTGGTGTTTTGCAGTTTGAGAGGCTTTGAATGATTTGTTTGCTCAGTGACAGCTCCCAGTACAGTCCATTGGGTGTATACATCATTTTTTATAAAGTATTTCAGCTGAGGAAAATTGTTTCATCTCTGCAACTGTTGCAGACTTCTGCTTGTTGCTTTTTGTTTGTTTCTTTGTAGGTTTTGTTTGGGTTTTTTGTTTCTGTTTTTTGGGGTTTTTTTGTTACTGTTGTTGGTTGTTTGACCTGTTTTAACAAGACAATCTGCAGGGAAAATCTTGCTTGATGGCTAATTATTTGTTTGCTAATAATCTTTTAATTTTCTTTCATCTGTTAATTCCCTCCTGGTTGAAATTTCAAAGCATCATCTATTAGGATCTTCTAGAAACCCCACTATCTCTTAATTACAGTCTATCTTCAAATCCCTACAAAACAGCTGTAATCAAACTTCTATTGAATGTCCTGGTGTTTTGGGGCTTTTTATGAGTTAAGGTAGATGTATTGATAGTTATTCCTAGATCTACTTATGATTTGAAAAGTGGGCTTCAAAACCTATGTGAAATTTACCCTCACAGTTAACTGCAGAGACAAAATAACTTACTGTAACTTCACTAGGATATAATTTAAGGTCTTTTGAGGTGAATATAACAATTTCACTTGCATTCTTTTTTAGAGTCAGCAATCAAGTAATTTATTTCTGTTAGATTTGATGTTTTATTGGGAGTGGAACCTTTCATACTGGTGTGACTTTGCTAACATGGTGTTCTCTCTGTTTTTTCCTCATTTACATCTTTATTAAACAGCGTATGAATTTACTTAACTGCACTTCATGAATTCCAGTAGTTGCATATCATGCATGCTCATCACTTGTAGGCAGAGCCTTTCTCTAGGGAAGTCTAAAGAGGCTGTCGAAGAAACCCAACCAAAACTGGGGCTTTTTTTGTGTGCTAGGTTAGTTTAGGTTGATGTTGCTGTCTCAAGCTGCCGTACCCAGACACACATTCATGTTGCGGAAAGCTTTCTTGGTACCAAACAGTTTCTTGCTGTATATGGACTTCATTTTCTGCAAACAATCACTGTCTCATCAATCCTATACAGATCTGTAACGAGTCAAGAGTAATGCATCTCTTTCAGGAGCTTAGGGGTTAATACAGGCAATTCCATCAGAAATTGCTCTTTATTAAAGAGTGACATGGCTAGGTCGAGGAGAATCAGAAAAAAACAGCTTTCCTTCTTAGAAAATGATAGTTTCATTTAAATCTGATTTGGCTTTATCTTTTTTTGTTTCTGTTCTGGACTAAACCTGTCTGGAAATAAACCACCATAAAGTTCCCTTCAAGCAAGGTTTTGCTATGACTTTCTTTGCAATTTTCAAAAAAGTTTATATAGGGTTTTATACCTTACTCATCACCATAGTTTCTCTGAATGCTTTCCAGAGGATGCCAAGTGATGTGCATAATATCTGACATACGTGGTTTGTTATCTTTCTGATTGTCTTCCCAGAAGGAAAATTGTCAGTGCAGTAGTTTGTTTACTTTTGAAGGACTTTGGGGATAAGACATAGTTTGTCTAGCCTTTGACTGAAATTCCTGCTACCTTTCTGACCCTTTAGCAATTCTTCCTGAACTACTGGGCAGTTGGTGGCTGCTACCTTTTGCTGTTAATTCTAGCAACAGGCAGAAGGCAATAAAATTTCAATATTTATTCATGTTCCTTTAAGGAGCCTTAAATGACAACTGACTGTTAACAGAGGACCAGTAAAGGAAACAGTGAGATGACAAAAATCCAGCTTTCTGGTATTAAATAGTTCACCTTAAGGTACTTACTGTTTATATGAACTCCTAGTTTCTACTATACTTTCAGTCACGGTGTATGACTGATGCAAGACCTGGCTTGTTTCCACTGTATGAGGAGGGTGTATAGTCCCAGGGGAGAAGAACCATGGCTCAGGTGAGCCACTGGCAGGACAAATTCCACATGCAGACATGTTTCACTTGCACTGCTCACACTTTTTGGTAACAAGACTGTTTAACTTACCAGTATCAACCCATGCATTCTAAATTTTTTTTTTTTTGCCATTTTAAGATTAAGTAATTGTTTTCTGTAATGGTCTGTCTAGATGCAGGGAGCTGTATCTTTTAGCATGATTAATACTCAGCTATACCTGTTCTGGCATGGCAGTGGCATTTCTTGTTGATGATAATAATCTCTCTCTACCTTCCCACAAAAAACTGTCACCAATAGCATGGACTCCACCTTTCAGAAAAGTAGGAACAAAAGTAAGAACCAGACAGAGCAAAAGTTAGCAAGTAACTTCTTATTCCCTTTTTATATTTTCTTTGGTGTTCATGTACATGCTAACTTTAAAACCTGTTAATATTCTTACATGGAATCTTTTTGTCTTTCTCGGTTTTACTTTTTTTACTTTAAGCCTCTGGTATTCATTACACTATGGTTTGGTGCAGAGCCAGGCTTTGGAGTCTAAGAAGGCCGTTTTGCAAACTATTAAACTAAGAATTAATCTAGTTTTTGTAAAAGCACATGTATTTCCCCACTTTCCCTTTTGTTTCCAAAATTAGCCTTGCAAATGGAGCATTGGGACTGTAATTGCTGAGATTTCTTCCTCCTCACCTACTCCAAAGGTTGAAGATGAATCATTGTCTTTCCTGGAGAAGCTTGGGGTCTGGCAAAGCCTAGTGATTCAAAGTGAAGCCTTCATAGACATTACCAGTATTTTTCAAGCCCTGCTGTCTGACACAGCTCTGGGTTGTTTTCTAGAAGGTTAAGCTGCTTGTCTCTGAATTGTGACAGCTTGCTTGCTTTGGATAATGCCTCACTCACTTAGCCCTAACTCACCAGGAGTTATGGCCTAACTAGAAGTACTTATTATGGGGTGGTTTGGTGGTGAAAAGGGGAGGAAGAGAGAAGATTAACCCGATGAACAAGAAGAGATTGCACTTTCTGTAGGTGGAGATGCTGCATGAGAATCAGGGATTAGAGAGCACAGAGGAGGCATGGAGTTCAAAAGTCAGGTGGAAGAAGGTATTTATGGAGAGTAAGGGGGTGGTCATAGAATGGCAGTATTGGCCAGAAAAGGGAAGAAGAAATAGCACAGTAAGGAGAAGGAAAATAGAGATGATAGTCTCAGGTACAGGTAGCATGTCATGCTGCAATGTGAAAATAAGTTAAATGCCAAATCTGCCTTCCAGTTGTTAATTTATTAGAGAAAGAGAATGGTGATTAATTCCTGCTATAAGCATGGAAGTGTTTTTGTAATTGTAGCAGTGTATATATGGTTCTGGATTTATTTTGTTGGTGGGTTTCTTTGTTTAATCTCATGAATATTCTAGGAAGGTCGTTCTGGTGAGGTACTGCTTCTGTATGAAACTCCCTTCAGTCTTTACAGGTGTCTTCTACCATGACATTCTCTGGAAGGACCTAAAGGAATTAAATAGATAATCTATTAATTCAGGTAAATATTTATTATGTTTTTCTTTTCAAGAATGAGAGAGCTGTTTTGGCCCCAACACATCCTCACCGGATTTATTTCACACACACTCTATTGTGAAATGTCCTAATTTATTCATCTCATGATTGAATTTTATGTCCTTTCTATTAAAGCTATTCTGCAAGTGATGCAGTCCACTGGATTAAGGGATTGAGAGTGCTGAACAGGATTTGTCACAACATACTGTCAGAAAAGAAGAATTTCTTGATTTAAAGCTGATAATCAGATAAGCCCTAACAAAATAGTCCTAGGTGCCTCTTTTTAGTACTGTATGCTTATCCCTTACCTGGCTGTGTGTATGTAGAGCTCTTCCCAAAACAGGCACTTTTTTCTTTAAGGGTTTCATCTGACACTGATTTGTACCAGGTAGTACCCTACTGACAATTGATATCATACAGAAGGTTGACAGACTGGGTTTTAAATTAAGATGAGAACAAGCAGGGATCGCAGAAAAGAAAGAAGAACTATTAAAAAAAAAAAAAAGGCAAGAACTAGAAGTTACGATCACACAGTCATTTGGGACTTCAGTCACCTTGAGTTACAAAATGTTCTTTTATTCATACTGTTTTAACTGGAGTGTTAAACGGTTTAACAAGAACAGTTCATGCATAAGTCTTTTTAAAGAAATTAATTTTGAAAGGACATATAATGAAAGAGCTTGTAGTGAGAATGCAAAAGAAACTTTATGAATATGGGACTATGGGAAGCATTATGAGACATGTAAGTTACCACCACAGTGTCTAGGCAGTGGATTTTCCTTTTTCTTTTTTTTTTCTTTTAAGCTTCTTGTATTGTGTGTTCTTCTTAGACATCACCTTTCAGCTTTCTATGTGCAATTTCAGACTATGGTTCCTGGATCCTGTGCTTATTTTCTACCACCAACAAATGTTTTCAGATCAGTTAATTCATTTCTGGTATTTGTATCCTAATGGGTATGAGTATGCAACTTGTGTATATTATCGTCACTTAGCATTGAAAGGACTTAACACATCAGCCCTGAGGCTAGAAATTCTTCTATATGCCAGCAGTCGTGGGAATCACTGCTCATTTTTTCACTGTGCTATATGCCAGCAATACTAACATAATTCACCTGGGTGGGTTTTTTTATAGGAATGCTGTTTCTTGCATGTCAACACAATTTACAAGTTAAAATCTATGTTTCAAACAAACAGAAATAAATCTTGTGCACATTATATCCACTTTTTATTACTTTGTCCTTCCTTTCTGGATTCTGGTTCCATGTTTATGAATTCCAGGTCTTCCTAATGCTTCCATAGACAGCTCTCCGCCTGAAAAGCTCTGTTCTCTATCTGTCTCTTATATTTTCACAGTTGGCATACTTGGATCATTGCTTCCTTCTTGTTTGCTTAATTATTTGAGGTTCTGAAATATTTCTGATTGTTTATCTTGGGGGAGTTGGTGCCAACCCATGATATAACGTCACTGCAGAAGAGCTTTTGCAAAGGGAAGGTCTTGTGTTTGAGGGAGCTCCCCATCAGAGCTTGGTGAATGAGCTCTGATTTCTGCAGCCAAGGGAGTTCTGCAGCTGAAGACTACATCGAGCGTCCTACCCCTAAACCTAAGCTCTACCTTACATTTGGATGGTTACAGCTGCCTGTGGACCTTGACACCTAAGTGCACATGCTGTTTCACCCAAAAAGCCCAAACACAAAGCAACTCCGCAAAAGTTTATCTGAGCAGACCAGAGAACTCTGTTCAGAACATGGTTAGACACAGGCAAATTAATGCCTAGTGTAATTTGACTGACTCAGCTGCAGTTGCAACAGAGGTTAATTTAAGTATATTTTGCTTCCTTTAAAAAGCAACATGAGGAGAGAAAAGAGCCCACAAAGAGCTTTGCAAATAGTTAGTTTCAAAAATTGGCCAGGATCTACACAACTGAAGTAGTAGGGAGATGAGGGAATGGGGCATTAGGTAAGAATATTAACTGCACATTCTCTTTGCACTGGGATCATTTTACAAGTATGACCTTAAAAAATCTGACTCTTATTAACATTTGTATAATTTTCCTTCCTTCTGGCCAAAACACAGGATCTTTGACCATTTGTAATTTTGCCCTACCATGTACAGTTAACATTTAAAAAAAGCTAGTTGTTTAATGCTGACTAGTGCGTATGCTCAGCTACCATGCTTTTAGCAAGAACAAGATATGCAAGTGCAAAACATATAAAACATTTTACAAGAGCTTGGATTAATGGGCATTTCATAGAGGACCTTTTTTGGTTTTTTAAATGCTTTACTGCAATAATCTGAAAATAAGAATACAAGTGCAGCTTCTACTACCCTGAGCCATCAATGTAGCAGTTTTTTCTTAAGATGCTGACCCTGATACTAGTGAAGAAAGGAACTTAAATAATGCAAGACCCTGATGTTAATAAGGCTTTTTCTTTTTCCTTGTATAAGTTTCATCAAACATGTTACATATTCTTATGCTGGATAAATTGGTGGAGGACTTGGGTTCTGTAACAGTGTTATAAATTGTCCAGCTTACACTGACAACCATTTTCATTCCACACACCAGAGTAAGCATGATTTCTGTGATCTGTTTAGGGTATTCCAAGTTCACACAGGCATGGAGAGATGGTGGTCTTCTGCTCCCCTACCTGTCCTGGTAATAGCACCTAGGGTTAGGGACCTCGTTTCATCAAAAGCTGATGGATTTGTTATTGGTTGAGCTTGGATTTATTTTACTTTTCCCCCCTTCAGAACTGTTTTTTTTGTCAGTTCAGCTTTTGAATCTAGATGATGGCATGCCCAAATAAACATACTGTTGCCAGTGATAAGGAGGCAGTGGGATCATGCAGGCAGGAAAGGTAAAGGCTTATCTTTTCAGCAGCAGCAGCAGCATTACTGTGGTTAATTTTTCACCCGTTTCGATGCTGTACAGATATTTCACATATCTGCCTAATGCAACATACAAAGGCAGGAGTACCATTATTTCAATATTTGTCACAAACTTTACTGCACACAGATCAGATCTTAGCTGACATTACATTAATTTGTAAAGCTGTTACATATCGTGCATGTCTGTGATGTATAGTTAGAAAAAATCCATTTATTTTACATATTTCAAGACATTAAAATCAATACACCATATTCTGTGCTAAAATGACTATATGAAGTGACATTTATACTTCTTGTTCTGTCTAAAAGTACGTAACCAATTTTTAGAAACTTGGGGGTTTTTTACAGAGAATAATATATGTGTGTAGGGAGCTATAATGACAGTTTCATCAGAAGACTTGGTAATCTCAGGGTTATTTTGCCACCAAAGCCCTAGGAAGGAATTAATTTTGTCTAACTTTCAGTAGTCCATTTTGTTGTTTCCCTGCACCTTTGTAAATGGATTTGAGACATGTTTCAAGTTCCAAGACATTTGATAAAGTATTTGCTAGTGCATGATAAAAATTATTATAATGATACTGGACAAAATCCTGCAAACTATTGAAAAAGCAAAACTTGGAGACACTTGAGCCTTCTGAATAATAGAATTCTTAAGTTTGGAAAAGACCTCTAAGATCATCAAGTCCAACCATTAACCTGGCACCGCTGTGTTCACCAACAAACTGTGTCCCCAAGTGCCACATCCACACACTTTTTGTAACACTTGCAGGGAGGATGATTCCACCACTTCCCTGGGCAGCCTGTCTCAAAGCCTGACTACCCTTTCAGTGAAGAAATTCTTGCTAATGTCCAACATAAATCTCCCCTGGCACAGCTTGAGGCCATTTCCTCTGATCCTGTCACTGGTTACCTGGGAGAAGAGGCCGATCCTGACCTGGTTACAAGCTCCTTTCAGGTGGTTGTAGAGAGCAATAAGGTCACTCCTGAGCCTCCTTTTCTCCAGGCTAAACAGCCCCAGATCCCTCAGCCAGTCCTCACCGGACTTGTGCTCCAGACCCTTCACCAATCTCACTGCCCTTCTCTGGACTTGCTCCAGCACCTCAATGTTCTTTTTAAAGTGAGGGGCCCAGAAATGAACACAGAATTTGAGATGCAGCCTCACCAGTGCTGAGTACAGAGGAACAATCATTGTCCTGGTCCAGTTGGCCATGCTATTCCTGATAAAAGCCAGGATGCTTGGGGTTGTTGTGACCCAAGGGCAGGACCTGGCACTTTGCCTTATTGAACCGCATACAATTGGCCTTGGGTCATCGATCCAGTCTGTCTAGACCCATTTGCAGAACCTTCCTACCCTCCAGCAAATCAACACTTGCACCCAAGTACTGTGAAGGCAAATGTCTTAAATGAGTCTTGATCATCTTATGGAAATATAAGTGTATAACCAAAAGAGAAATTTCTGACACAAGAAATTTGTTGTGGGTCTCTGCTTATCTGACTGTGTTTGTTTTCCCTTGGAAAAGAGAGGTTATCTTCCTGGATCAAAAGGTTATCTTCCTTGAAAGGAATCTGAATAACTGCAGTTTTGGAGGATTTATGTTTTATTAGCCCTATGCATCAAGGGACCAGTGGTTCTTGTTGTTCTTCTGTGGGTCAGGAGGGATTTCTCCTGCCCCTTTCCCAGTGAGGCACAGGGCTGTTGCAGTGAGTGCCTGTCTTCAGGCTTGTTTGCCTTCTGTTGTCCCCTGAGTCAACTAGGATGGTTTCAGCTAGAGAGGAGTTGAAATCAGGGTATATGGCTGCTCCTTGTGCCACCGAATTGTTACCTGGTTGGCGTGGTTTTGTTTAGACTGTCATTGTCTTATTTAGGCTCAGCAGGAAATTTGCTCTGAGGATGGTACGGCTGTTTGTTGTTTGATTTTTGTGGATTTTTTTTGTTTGGGTTTTTTAGCTGTTTGGTTTGGGTTTTGTGGTGCTCTGTAATAAAAGTCATGAGCTTTTCTAGATTTATTCAAAGCATTATCTAAATAATCCAGTGCCATTTCATGGACCTTAGTCTCTTCTACTCTGATCCTTTCGCACATTAAATTTCTGTGGGGTTTTTTTTGTGTGTGTGAAATACATGATTTATGGTGTTGTGTGGAACAGATGTTGTGAATAAGATATCTGTAGTACTCTTGCCCATGATTGTGGGGGTCTAGTCTCAGTGGGGTAAGGGATCATTTCCACCCTTATGGGAGATTTGTCCGGCTAAAATTTACCAGACATTGAACTCTACCACCTCTCCTTAGACTTGTACAAGGAAAAAAGATGAGCCTCTTCTGCATGGAGTATGGAGATAAAAAGCTATTTCCTTTTATCACCTGCCCTCCTCCCCATCCTTTGTTAGTCCCTCCAACAGGAGTACTGTGTTTCTGGAATCTATGGAGGAGCAAAGGGTAGTAATTTAGAGGCAAATACAGGATCACACTTAACCTGCTTCACATCTTTGACCTGTATGTGCAGAGAATCCTTGCAGAAACAAGTACAAAGTTATGCTGTATGAATTGTTCAGGGGGTCCCCATCATAGCCATAAGAGTTGGAGGTTGTGGGGCAGCCTTGGCCTGAGCTCCCTTCTGGGTTGGGAGTTACCTTGGCATCCTTCACGGCATTTTGAAGAAGGCACAGGGAATGCAAGATACATGAGGATTTTTCCGAACAGCTTCCAGCAGTTTTAACTGTGATAGGGGATAATCAGTGGCTGTTAAAGTCTGAATGCAAAAAAACTCTGGCTGAGATTTGACATCATCTTTCTGAATGGGGGATAAACAGAGAAATATTAGCTTTGATCTTATAAAAATAGGGAGGCTGGAGGCTGGCTTTTAACTGAAGGCATTCAAACTGTATAATTCCCCAAATATTGTGTAGCAGACACTTGTCACTTTATAAAAGTGGTAAATAATCCTATTATGTGCTACAGTTAAATTTATAAAGGCTGAGTTACGGACCTAATTCAAACCTGTTTATTCAGAAAAGCACAAACTGTATTTGGAAATGAAGTCTGCACAAACTGGAATCTGAATCCATAGAAACAGATACTGCGTCTTGCAGTGAGCAAAGCTTCTGTTGAATCATACTGCATCACGTACTGAACATAATGCACTGGATAAGGAGGTGTGTATTCAGTGGTCACCACTCAGCTTATAGCCCCGCCAGGGGCTTCCTAGAGTAGGTAAACTTTCTTTGAGATGCCTGTCTTTTTCTTAGAAACAAAGTACAGCAAGAATCTTAGAATAAATTGTGGCATAAAATACATGAAAGGTTGGAAAATATTCTAGTCACTTTTAAAATGTCTGCGCCAGCCTTGCTCTGTAAACTGTTTTCCGGTGATTGATGGCAGGTGGCGTGGGGCTGTTAGCTGATGGAGTCCTTAAATAGAACACCAGACAACTTCAGATATACCTGACATTGGAAGGCAGGGCTTATCAGCAGCTCTGTCTTGTTTTCTGAGGAAAGGCGTAAGTAGTATAGTATAGGAAGTACAGATTTTAGGAAATGTAACGGTCAGATCTGAGCAAACTTTGAACACAGATGGGAATCCAGTCTTAATTGCTTAAACAGAGGCGAATGATAGTCTAAAATTTTGTGTATAGTTAAAAATGTCCTGATAATCAAAGGCATGGAGTGCATACAGTATTAATGTACTCAGTTCATCAGTACTCGAAATTACTTCTGATTCAGGAATTCAAATATGAAATTAAACCACTTTTGTTTTGCTAGAATTTATTTTGGGCCATTCTTAGTGCCTCTTTGATTCATCACACTTTTCTTTTTTCTCTTTTTCATTAAGTTTTCATGCTTTGAGGGTTTTTTTTGTTTCTTTTTTTTATTTGGGTGGACCTTCATGTCTTGTGGCATTTAATGTCTTGGTAGGGTAACACAGCTCTGTTCTTTTCTCTCAGTTGTCACCCGCTGTCAGCCTTCACTGCTACCATCATCCATCTCTTCTCTCTTCTCTCTTCTCTCCTGGTTCTTTGCCGCACCAGGAGCAACAGTTTTGATGCAATGTGGACTAAAATGGCAATGATGGGCAAAAGCTAACTTGTTTTTATATCCAGAGCAAGCAGCAGGCATGGCAAGTTATCCATCGTACTTGAGATCAGCACTTGGCTGAAGATGTACTAAGTGCAAAATGCTGTGCACTTTTTCTATGAAGTAAACTTTAAAACACCCAGTCTGGATTAGTTTCTTTCTGAATGCCCCATCTATTTAGTTATAGGTTGAATTCAAGTTTTTGGCCCTGCACTTAATTTAAAATTAAATGGATTCATAAGTAATGTCTTGAAGAGTATAATGATGTCAATGGTATTCCACCCGAACAATGGAACTGGTAAGTGTTGAAGTGGAAATCGTGTTTGCAGGAGATGGATGAAGTCCTCTAGGGTGTGATAAGAGTACTAATAAACCTTCGGGTTTAAACCTGCATCTCTGTCTGCCTTTCCTGTGATATTAGCAAGTGACATTAGCAAGTGACAATGCTTCACTTACTCCTTTGCCTTGTCCATGCCAGTCCAGTCTCTGACCATGATCAGTTCTTTTTACACATTATAGCTATCCATGGAGGGTCATTCTATTAATAAGCACATTTCCAGTTGGGTTAGATTTTGACTAAAAACTACTGTGAAGTCTTCTGCTGTGCTTTATAAAGGTGAACAGGTTTCAGTGGTAGAACAACCCCTAAGGAAGAGCCAATTTCTGCATTGTTGTAGCAGAACAGAGCAGTTATTCCTGGGGAGGATACTTTTTGTCTGCTTTCTGCAGTCAGTTGAACAGAGGTCAGATTTGTTGGAAGCTGCTTAATTGTGCAGGCAGCACTGCTCAGACCATGGAGCACAGCTTCATGCTGTTCTCTCAGCTGTCTGTCCCTTCTGCAATGATTGGCTCTGCTTCTTTTCAACTGCGAACATCTCGCTACAGGCCTTCCTTGATCGTGCTGCCTTATGGCTCGAGACCAGTGTGTGGGCACTAATCACCATCTGGAGGGAGAGTGAGATTCAGGGCCAGCTGAACTTGGCTGTAAGTAGTGTTTGAAATGGGGCATGGGAGGCTCTACACCAGGCCACCGTTCTTCTATCCTGAAAAGCTTCATTCTACCCCTGTTTCCTGGCAGGCGGTGGCTCTGCAAGTACCTACAGGAGCTGTGGGAGCCACTGCTGCTGGAGCAGGAGCAGCTTGTACTGATCAGCCACTCCAAGCAGGGCAGCCTTTCCTGCTTCAGCCAGTTCCTGACGGTGCTGGAAGCAAACTGATGTGGAGTAGGAACAGCCCCCGCACAGAGGAGCAAGGTAACTTTAAGTAAGCAGGAAGCTTTTGCCTCTGTTGGGGGCCTGGTGGGCTGTATTTTGTCTCTGCAAGAGACAGTGCCCCTGCTGAGTTTGGGATTGTGTCCCCATCTAAAATACACACATATCTGCAGACTGCAGGTTTCAGGGAACATAGTAATGCATGTCAGAGTATCTTAGTGCCTTTAAGTGGAATGGTGAATTTCCCCATTGCTGTTAGTTGGGATGAGGGCTAGTTTCACATTCTTGTGATTTTTTTTGTAATCCTACTTTGGATGCTTCCATAACTTAGAAAGGAAAATAAAGTTGTATCGAGTATCATACCACTATTTTCCATTTGTTAAAGACATACTTCTACATCAGAAATAACTTACTGCCCCATGGCTTGTCTTACAACCTGCCTGTTTTCCTTTGCTTATCTGGGTTCAAGAGTATTTGCAGGGGAGAGGCAGGAAAGGAATGCAACTGCTAAGCTCCCTACGGCCCACATCCCTGCCTGGCAGCATTCTCCAGCTGTTAAGATGGATGTTTTATGTACGTGGAAGTAGAGGTAGATGGTTTTCTGTGTGAGATGTATGGTTTTATTAGAAAATGCATGTGTCTCATTGCGTAGAGTTCTATGCTTTTCTGAACAGAAGCATTTGAATTATGTTCTAACAACCCCTCATATATCCTGTTTGTTCTGATTTCAGTTAAGTTGTGATAATCTAATATGATGTTTTTCTGAGTACCAGAGTTAAAATACGGCACCATCCATATTGTTCATTCAGCATAGATATGTACCTGAAAAGTCATTTTTTTGCAAGAGTTAAGAATGCCTATACTCTTGATAAATCTATCCTGAACAGCAATGAATAAATTGCAGAAATTTTGAATTAATTCTGATATGTTTTATCAGAAGTATGCCCTAGCCTTGCTTGCTTTTGCTTTCTTTCTCTCGTTCTCTCTCTCTCTCTCTCTCTCAAAGAAATTCTTCTGCACGGTGCTTTGTTATTGCTGTCTAGGTTTTCTTCCAAGATCTAAGATGTAGTGCTACTTCAGAAATGGAATTAAATCACTTGGATTAAAGCAAAGGTACCTCATGTCATCTCTGATGAAATCCCAAAGTAAGTAAGTCTGGGTACACCAAAACATGCCTCTCTGTTTTCCTACATTTGGTTTCTTAATTTTTTTAGATTAAGTGGAATGTTTGATCCTTTATAGGTAGTACTGCTGGCAAAACCTGTGATTCTGTTTTCTGTTGGAAGATCTGATATTTTTAATTTTGTGAGAGATGCACTACTCAAGCTGCAATTAACATAAATGAATTCTGCCCCAATGTCCTTGAATATGGGCAGTCCCAAGATTACACTGATTGATCAGAACTTCTCCTCCAATTGCTCCTTGCACATATCATGCATTATGCCAAGTATGAAAGAAAGACTAAAAGTACAGAAGGAAGCAATAAATTAGAGCATATTCCCCCTGAAACCTGAGACATTTGAAAAATGCTGGACAGTTCTTAATTTTAGCATCCTCTACTAGTAGTAAATGGTTATGAAATCTACTTTAAAGGTCTGTCTTCCAAACACACTTACTACTTGGTCTCCTGAGAAGTAATGGCCTGCTACCTCTGTAGCATCATTAATTCAAGCAGCAGAAACTTGTAGTAAACTCTATCTATAGCTCTCACTATTAAGTATTGTTCTGCATAAAGAAATTTATATTAATAGCCTAGGCACTTTTACTGTGATTTCATACATTAAACCAATGCTAATGTTGTAAAACTTAGGAAGCCGAAAGTTAAGAAATACTGCTGTTGGTATTCTCTGCAATCTTAAATTGATATTCATGTGCATAAATACCATAATGCACTATTTTATTACATGCTTCTCTCCTCCAAAAGGCTCTAGCCTCATTAAATACATATAATAAAAATGGTATCATTCATTGTTGCAGAAATGAGGTATGTGGTGAAAGAATGAAGGGTTTGTTAGGAGAATGATGTCACGGATAAAGCAAATAAATGCCATTCTTATCCATTGTAGTCTTTTCCTGCATCTGCCACAAAATAATTTGGGGAAGTTTCTTAAATTTTTATAAGTTGTCACTTATTATAGATCTTGCTTTCTACAAACCTAACTCGGTGCTATAAAAGTGTTGATCTCTCACAACCACAGCTGATGTCTAGTGGAGTTTTGCTTTGAAATACGAAGTGCTTTAAAAGGCTATATAAGCAGATAAATAAAAGTTTGTGCTATCAATTTAGGATACAAATCCTTATGGTTTTCACTTCTGCTATACCTTGGTTCCTTTGTCTGAAAAATGGGGACAGTAACCAAATTGATTGGAGTAGCTGAGATGTTTAGGGGAGAATACCGTAGAGACAACCAGGAGAAAGTTAGCAACTCTATAGTCAGCATAGGAAAGACTGTTGTGTAAGTACTAAGGCCAGTGGCCAAAATTAGGGTAAAAGTAACCAAGGGGTTATAACAACTCACTCCCTGAGCTCTGTCTATCCTGAGTACAAATGAGACAGGAGTCCAATTGAAAAATTCCATGCATATAATTGATAACAATATCATAACCTCTATGTATAGTGGAATTGAATTAAGACTTCTGTTATTGCCTGTTCTGAACCCTTGACTCTTCATCTTGATGGCCTTTTTCACCTTGCATACTTTTTTTTTCCTGTAATGAAAACTGCGTACATATAAAATATGAGAATATATGAGCTGGTATGCATCTGGATATAATGCTTCTAAATTTTTATGGATACCTCTTACATGTAAAGAGTATGCAGTGTGGACATCTAGATAGTCTTTCTTCCAAAGGAAGTCCCCATTTGTTAGTGTTAATAACCAGCTTGCATCCATGCTGAATGAGCAGCTGCAGAGAATCAGGATATTGGAGATGATGCTTCCCTCTGGGTTGCTACAATAAACTCTTGTTTTGGTGCTTTGATTTAAAGCACTGAAAATCTCCAAAGGAATGTGTCAGGACACCGAAGGATTCTTTTCCATTTGCAGTACAATGGAGAAAATATTCTTAGGCTCTCCAGAGAGATAAATATGAGATTGCAATACATTAATTGTATTTAAAATGAAAGTGTGTTGAAAGCACTGTATTGAATATTGAGTAGATCCTATTATAATATACCTCAGATCAGAGTCTAGGATTTTCCCTTAATACTTTGCAAGCTACTGCTTATCTTAACTACAGAAGACATTCTATACTAAGGCTTATTTTGCCTATAGATTCAAGGGTCCTGAGTCTAATACGGCCTGTAGGATGACTGAGCTGCAGTAGTACTTGCTGAATGATTCATTGAACAGTGTTCACATCATCTTCAAAGAAAAATACTTTTCCTTTCTGCTCAGTGAACAGAAGCAGCTGCTGTGAATATGGGTATTGACATGAGGCTCACAGAATCAAGTGAGTAATATGCAAAGGGAAAACACACCTATCACGTTCATGCAGGAGGTAATAAGTAATATTACTGTAATACTTACTTTTCCAAATGAAAATGGTTTACGTCAATATACACCTCATATCCAGATTGAGCCCAAGGTATTTTTTTAAATTCATAGACAGTATAGGATCTGTATGTGGAAGCAGGAAAAACATATACAGCCAAATCAGGAAACCCAAATGCCAGAAATTGACTCCGCAAATTTGTGTATCGTGTAGCAATCAAATGAAGCACATTTTGAATATATTAAGTACATACAATTTCAGTAAACCATTACACCGCATGGCATGCTATGTAGGGTTTGAATCCAAAGCTTCAGGGTGAGATTTACAACCTTTGTTATTTTGTGTTGATGCAGTTGCTATCAGATTGCAACTAGTATTGCTTTTGCTGACAGTAGCAGCAGTAAATCATCACTCTGTGTGAAGAGTCATAATGGAGAGCTGCGCAGCACCACAGCAGGGACACCTATTCCCCAGGCAGGGTAGAGAAGCTTCTGGATTTGGGAACTGGAAAATCAAGCAACTGAGATTTGAACCTGCCATGGTATCATCAGTGGAGGGGGAGATGTACAATGTAAATGGAATGTAGAAAAACATGAATTCCTTAATAAGAGCTTCAGCATATCTAAAACAGGATGTTTCATGTGTTTAAACTGGGCCAAATTTGGGCATATTTTAATGGGAGCAGAAAATGCACATATTCTTTTTTGGGATTGCTAAATGTTAAGGTCCTCTTCTGCCTACATTTCCAGAAAGACCAAGTTACTAACATATGACCGAGGCTGCAGACTTGAACGTCTCCAGGGCAGTTTCATTAAGCCAGGTGCTCCTGCCTGCCATATAGAAGACAGCTGGTATCATTAAATCAATTGCAAATTATCTTAACCAATATCAATTTTACAATAATGTTTGTGTTGAATTTTGATTCATCTCCATAGTAGTTCTTTTTCTTCTTCTGAGTGGAGATGGGAAATCTGCAACTTGTGTGACACCCAGGACTACCACCAGCACTCAGCTGTAAAAGTGCCAGGCCTTTATCCAGGAATTGGAGCAGTTCAGTGTTTCAAGGCTCTCTAAGTTTTTTTTTCTAGACTGGACTTTCGCAGCATTGCTGGCTGTTATTCATTAGCCTTCTCTCAGACACACTAATTTTCACCCTTTATATCAAGCCTTAGTGACCCACTCTGTAGAAGCCCATCCCCTTTATACAGTCTTCCAGTTATTATGCCTGAAGCTAGCAAAGTCAAATGATGTGTGTTTCAGACAGGCATCTCATCAGAGTGATTTGTAGGCACTCTGAGAGGAACCAAAGTCCAACCGGTGCCCCAGTGATAAAAGCCCACTGATTAATCCCAAGGCTACACTTTGCTGTGATTTGCCATTTGTGCAGAATAAATAAAACATGATCCATTTCACGGTCAACTGCTGGAAAACAGTTGCTTGTTAAATTCTCTCTCTCACAGAAATGAGAGAAAGAGTACTTGTCTGGGATTCTACCTCAGCCTTTTTTCCCCCAACTAAGATTGTTAATGGATGGGTTTGATGTTCCAGAAATGTTTCCTAATGAGTACATGATTTAATATAGTAGATGCTGGTGGATTGATTTAATTTTTTCTAATCGGTTTAGACAGGATTATATATCCATCCATAAATAGCTTTAAATGCATGATAAGTATATCAAAGGCCTGGCTGGCAAAGAGAAAGCAATCTTTCAGAGATGCCCTAAAACTAAGAAACTCAGAATGTGACCTGCTGCACAAGCTACTGCTTTGTGTCTATGAATGTTCTTTTTTTTCTTGAGAGACCTTTTGCCAAAGGAGAAGCAAAATATTTATTCAAATATAATTTAAATTCCTGGGGTTTTCTTGCTGGTTTATTTATAACCTCATTGTTTTATTAATAGGGCTAAAAAATTGTCTCTTAGGAATAGAGGCTCTTTCTTACCTGATCTCCCTTGCACTGTGCAATTGATTGTATTCTGTAGTTTTAGAATTAGAAGTGATTTTCTCTACCATAACCAGTAAAGAAAGAAGACAATTTGATTAGGTAATTGGAAAAAGAGACCAGTTTGCCTTACTTTGTCTATTTATTGGGCCTGAACTGTACATAAAACTTTTTATATAGATAGAAAGGAATGGGACAGTACTTACTGCATCCTGAGAGAGAAATATATTGTTGAGGAAAAGCAGTCCATTGATTTTTGGGGGGTTTTTATATGCAAACAGTATTTTGAAGAATCTTGTTTGCTGTTAAGCTGCCTTCATGGTTCAGTGAGAGCTGACATCCTGAATCCAGGATGCTGGTGAGAGATTACAGAGCTCTCTCAGAATACAGCCAAATGTGAGATCTTTCATTGCAAAGATATTTGGCTTTTCGTGAACAGTAGAAGAAGACAAAAGAGTAAAAAGAACTTCCGTGCTTGACAACCACAGGACTGGATGATATGAAAGGCAATGTTATGTTTAAAGGAAAGAGTGCAGAAATGGCATGTTATTTTATGGCTTGAAGCTAGAATGAGACTCTTTTGCAGAAGACAGGTACTTATTTCCTCTATCAAGTAAAGCTGCTGTTGGGTACCACTGGCCAGTGGAACTTTTTTAGTGATGACAGCAAGCCATGACTGGATATGTCACAAAGAAAGAAATGAGAAATAGAAAATTGTGGTTTTCCACTAAGTGATTTAGTAGAAAGGTAGGTGGAAAAAGAAATCAAAACACTATTATTCTAAGAACTGTAAGAAAATGGGCTGGCTTTGCTTTTATGTGTACTCTGAATTTTCTGTTTCTTTTATCGTAAGTAGTGCTGTGTTTGAGAATTAAAGGTCTGTAACAATCGGTTTAATTTGACACTCCAGGTTAGTGTTGTAGCATGAGAGAGTCATTTATTTAAATGCCCAGAGCAGGTGAGTTTTTTCCTCTTGGATTTCTGGTATGTATTTAAACTAGTTTTATTTTGTATCTTTATGAAGGGCCCCTAGGTTTTGAATCAGTCCTTTGCTCCTGCCAACAGCACTCTCTGGAAAGACACACAGCTTAATCTGGAAGGAGTCATTCTTAATTCTGAAGAGACACTTACTAATGCAACCATGTCCAGAAGACATGAGCACCTCAGCCTCTAAATCAGCCCACGGGAGTTCCAGATGCTCTGGTTCAAACTGAAGACTAAAAGACCTGAATCAATTTTCATGTCTGAAAAGATTTCCCTTCTGTATGCCAGGGCAGACTATAGGATCAATTCAGAACTGCAGGGAACCTTTTCTCGCTCCCATTTTTCTCTCTGCTCAGTAGCTAGAGCAGTAGGTAACACATCATTCAGAGCTAGCAGCATGGATGCTAATGATGGCAGGTCATTTTAGAGGAAAAGAATGCTTTGTTGACAATATAACTATTTGACAAAGCAAAAAGTTATGTTTCGTGCAGCAAGATGTATTTAGTGATGTCAGCTATGAAGGCATTATGAGAGCTTTACCTAGGTTTGTGACAGCTGCCAAAATTTGTTGTCAGACTCATACCCACATTTTATTTTCCCTAAGAGTGGTTCAATCCAGTCTTTTAGAGGTCTTTACATGCTTTTTAACACCATGTTAATACTTCTCAGCTAGGAATTTTGGAAAATTAAAACTCTTTCCCCTCTTCACACATCTATACATTCAGCAGTTCTTTGTTCCATACAAATGCAGAATATTATGAGACTAAGTTTTTCATTTTTTTAATTTGGTTGTTAAAAAGACAAATCTGATTTTTCAGTTGATTCTTGGGATTGCTTGGACACCTGTACACCAAATTGCTGTTGTTAAAACAAATCTTATTGAAGATAAATTCTTTGCTGTGTTCTGCAACACCTGTTAGTCATACATAGCCTCACTGGAAAAAAAAAAGCCTGCCAGTGTGAGTCTGATAAGCTTTAGCATCTTCTTTATGCTTTTCCAGTTGACTACCAGCATGAATTTCTTGTGATGGAAGTTGTTCCTCTTCTAATGAGCACAATTGTTGCAGTCATTCCAGAATTTCCTTCTAGGGAGCTTTATGCCACTGTCCAAGAGTAACAGGGCACTGCAGCACCCATCTCCCATTATAGAAGTAGCAAACATCATTCATTAAGAAAGAAAAAAGCATTTTACCTTTTCCTAAGGTCCTTCCTAATGACACACACAAATGAAACTCCATAGAGAGGATGGAGAGAATGTGTGCCTTAGCCATGGTATTGAGCTTGACATTAATGTTGTTAGTGGAAAGAAGCTTTAAATCTGTAGAAATATTTTCGTTTTTTAGTTTGGCCTCATGGGTTTTTAATTTCCCTATGTAGATGTTTCTTGACTCGTGCTAGAATATGTTAGGGTTTTTTAAGGTTTAGTGAACTGTTATCAGCAGTTAACAAATGATTAGAAAGACTAAGCAATGGGGCTAAGCAATTGATCTTCACAGAATGTTACTTTTAATCCATGGTGATTTTGAATTAATAATTTAATTTGAAAAAATTAGGTGTCTGTAAAAATTTAGTAACTATTTGACAACTATTTCCGTCCAGCATTCCCAGATACATTTAAAAAAAATTATTTCTACCTACTACTGACAGAATTTTGAATGCTTAACTTAACTTTCCCTTTCCCCTCATCTCATATGCTTCTGAACTAATAGTGACCTTGGCGTTAATGTTGCTAATGGGAAGAACCTTTGGATCTGTAGAAACATTTTCCTATTATGTTGGCCTGTGAAAACCTCTTTCTGGATAGGTATTAGCAGGGAAAGTGAACCTAATTGAGGCACTAATCACACATTCTCTTAAATCTTTTGTAAGGACAAAATCAGACCCAGAAATAATTCTGATTTCTTACTAAATGTAATTTCTCCTAAGCAAAACTACTGATTTGCCTGTGTTTTCATTTGTTTTCTGAGCTGCACATCTCCATCCATGAGGGCTTTGCATGCTCAAAACATGAGATTTGCCTTGTCTGGTTCGTACTAGCAGTGCAAGATGCTTTAGGAAGACTTGTATTTTTCAGTTCATTACCAACTGATTAAGGAACCATCTGTTCCAATATGGAGGGTTTCTCCCTGGATGACCAATTGTGTGAAAAGACATTGTGAGGTAGCTGGGAAGGAGCATCCTGCTCACTCAGCCGGAACTGAAACATCACTGATGACATCCTTGAAGAGTGCACCCATAGCTGCCATGCGAGCTCTGCTCACACTTCTATTGCGTGCAGTGCTCTTGCTGAAACATGAAGTGATGCTGCTTCTGGGAGGTCAGATTATCAGATCTTCAGTCTTTTTTCTTCCCAGGAACTCTGCCATCTGGTAGGTGAATGCTGGGGTACTGCTTAAAATCAGACACAGTATAAATGTACATGTTAGAAAAACACGTAGATGTTAGTTAACATGTTACAAAGAAAAAAGGAAAAGGATGTGTACTGAAGGGTTTTGTCATGGTGATGTGTATAATTATATGCTCACTTTTTAACTGCTACTCCCTTTTATAGGATCACAAACTCCATGCTTAATGAACCATGACTTCAGATAAGCTATCCATACTGGTCGGTTAAGAAAGTCCCTGGCTTCCAGGATTTGCATCATGTTGCATCCATAATGTGGATACACATGTAGTCACTACACATCAAAGAAGAACAAGGGCAGGCAAACACCACATATTTTTAATAAATTTATAACTAGATAACTAGATTTATTCTGAAAGTGCAGAAACTGGAGTTTTCATTTTGTAAGACGTTTCATGTCTTTAAAGTCTGTCTTGTCTCAAAGCAAAAATAAGAATGAAGAATTTGGGGGGAAAGTCTGTGAAATGCCTTCCTAGAACAGTGTTATTGTAGAGAAACTAGGCTTATTTTAACTCAAATGTAAATTAAACTTTGAATTTGATTTTATTTTGAGTAACTGTTTTGAAACCAGAGTGGTTTGCAGCATAATCTGCATATTTTTTTGACTACTACGGTAAAAAGATGAAATATCTGTGAACAGGCATTATCTAGTGGGGAAAAAAGAACAAACCCATACAAATCCTCATTTGGGAATTTTTGAAAAGCCCTCGTTTTATCCAAGAGACATGCTCCCTTGTAACTTGTTCTTGGGCTCCAAAAAGGGCTGATTGCAAAATGTCAGCATGGTACATGAGAAGGTCTGGAATCCCCGGAGCAGCCAGTGGTAAGAACACACAAAATCACATGGCTCTCAGGCTGGAGGGGAAGAGAACTGGTATTCCAGGAATTACAAATGAGAAATACTAGCTAGGTTAAATAAATGGCATCCTAGTTTCTTCCTGACAATATAATGGAGCAGTTGGGGACAAAAAGAAAGGTTACTTACAGGAACTGGTCTGCAAGGTAGAATTTTCTGAAGATTTGCATTAATTCATTGCTGCATTCAAGACTCCCAGCTTGGCCTTTTTCTAAGAGACACCTTTTATCTTTTCAAGATCCTTGAGTCTGTGCGATAATTTATTTTTAATACGAGTTGTTGGCTTTTAACCCTTGAGAGAACTCAGATGGATTTGGTGAACTGATTTAGAACTTCCGTTCTCGGATGCTTCATTTGCTACCCAGAATTGTAGTCAGAAGATTTTTTTAATTTTCCCAAGCTCTACCTGTGTGTGTTCTAATGTCTCCTCTTACCTGCTTGAATGATTCTCTCTACTGCTGCTTTATGCAAGCCACAGCACAGCCAAAGTCTTCTCAGAGATTGAATGAGTGACAGCATGTATTTTCAAGGTACGCTAAATGAGAAATGTGCAATTTAAGCAAAGCATTCACATATTTGAATGAAAGAATGAAACTGTTGAAACTGCAGCTGCTGGCAGGAAATTGATGTACCAGTTGCTATTTACCTAGCAGAAATTAGTTCTCTGTGATCAGTTTTATTAAACCGGGTGGAAAAAGTAAGCGTTCCCTCAAGAGGGTTAAAAAAATGTTCTCTTCAAAGCTGAGAGATTTAAACGTGCTACTTCCCTGTGTCATTGCTGTTCTCTTGTCATGTCCCTTGTTGTTGGTTTTGGTTTTTTTTTCCTGAAAAAATAGCACTATAAAATAGACTAATAAGCTTTCCTAGCTGGCATATGACTCCATCCAGAGCTTTCCCTTGCACTTTGGAATCAGTGAGTCAGTGACAGAAGCTCCACGAGAGGGATTCTTCAGTCAGAATGTTCTCCCACGGAGCACAGGCAAATGCACTAGAGCTCCACGTTTAATTTCCTGAGCACACAAGGCAGACACCCTGCAGTATAGAGTAAAGTTATGTCTGAATTAAAAGGTGGTTTTCTATTTCTAACAGGTAACTTTTTCATAAATCAGACAAGTCCCTAGGGAATCTTGCTGTCATGGAGAGGTTCAGTTGGTTTCACACTCAAATGCTTCAGGGTTGTTTGATCTGTCAGAGTTTTCCCTACTGAAGCGCTGTAAATTATCATTGGTTATTAATATAGCACGGAAGTATGCAAGATGCACTATATTTGTTAACTTTGCCACAATAATCTGTGTCTCAAAGTGTTTGAAGCCTGTTTCTAAAAGGGAGAAGGTCTGCATGTATCAGATACTTAGAACTAGAGAACAAAAAAAGAAGCTCTTAAATCTAAGGCTGAAATAAAGTTTTTAGGAGAGGGTTTCCTAGTAGCCCAGATATGGTATATAGTCCAAAGAGAGGGTGGTCATTCCCCTTCCTATTAAGCAATCAAAGACAGGGGGCTGGAGCCATAGTTTTGTTTAATGGGAATCCAGTGGTCACAGCTCTTCCTAATTCTGCCCAGGCTCTCATATGCATGTGAGAGTAGCTGTGTGATACTTAAATGATAAAAAGTGCTTCATATTACTATGAAAGACCAGAGTGGTTCTATGTTATTTAAGACCAAGATATCTGTTACCTGGGAGATGTTCCAGAGTCTGGTGGTTTTGCAGAGTGAAGGCTCTCCAGTAGTTCACTAAACCAGCTTTATCTTACCTGCCTACGTTTCTAGTAAAATGTAAAGTAGATGGATTGTGGGGTTTTGTCCAGCTGTAGTAAATCTATCTGGGAACTAACCCTGGAACTCATCACTTGTGTGTTTCAAGTCTGTGTGCCTAAAATTAAACACCTGCATCCACATGAGTCACTTCAGGCACTGGAAAGAAAAAATAGCTTTTCAGAGCAGTTAATTCAATGACAGGGCTTGCGAGTACCAAGGTAAGGGTTACTGGCAGATGAAAGTACTCAGCACTTAGAAAATTCAGGATTCCAGGAAAATTTTTTAAACAGGCATGTTTAAATGTTTGGGCCACTGTGTTTCTTTATAATAAAGATTTTCTTTCTTTTCCTCTTTTTAATTCCTCCACACGCTTATTTTAGGGATTTTCCCTTCCTTTTGGTCTCTTTTTCAATTTTTATGCATCTATCTTATTGTTAATAAATCACAGGAGAAGAGAATAATGGAAATACGGCTGAACGAGATATTGAGAGATTGCCTAGCCCATCCGTTCTTCCTGCTGAGGAACACCACCTAAAGCCAAGATAGGCAAGAGAGCAAAGGAAAAGGCTATTCCTGCCTTTCTAGCTTGGGCTGTGTATCCATGACTCTACTGTCAGAGGAAGGCAGTGCTACCAGGAGGTCACAAAGGGACACAGTCTGAAAGAAAACCAAGCTGAAGCAGCAGCGTATCTCCTCCACACCTCAAAGGCAGGAGACCTCAGCATCAACTCTAACTTTTTTCTTGCCCCCACCTTCATAGTCCTATCCCAGTTTTAAGGCACTGCTGGGAGAAGGTACCTTCAGGGCTCAGGAGGACACATGGTCTGCAGGCTGGGCATGAGGCTGAGAATGCATGAACACCAAAAGAAGGTACACATACTGGAGACAGGTGGAGCAGGGGATAAGGAGTGATGAGGCAGGCAGAGTAAACTGGCAAGGAGCTGATGTTGATTACACTGGAACTTTTCCCAGGAAAGGCTGGAGATAGTCAGATCTTTTTTTTTCTCTGCTCCATAACCGGTTCAGCTTTATCTGAGTATTCTTGAAAAACATTTGCTACTATGCAAGTAGCATGGTAGTGTAGGGATTTGAGAACAGTTTAAGCAATTTATTCCTTACTTTACTATCCTTATTATTCATAAAGTTTTCTCAGATATGCCTCTCCACAGCCTCTCCCCTGTTAGAGCCCTTGCCTTCTGAAAGAAGTGTTTTATTTCTGTAATGGTAGTCAGAGCACAGCATACTCTCACTTTGTGTGCAATGTTTCGACATCTCACTCAAGTCATTCTAGTCTTTGACAGTGTCTCTGATGTGTATAGGCATGATTTTAATGGGCCAAGTTGTTTCTGGCATTGTGACAAATGAACCTATGAACCTAATTTTTCAAACTATTACGTTTTCTAAAGCTAGATTGCACGTTTCCAAGAAGACCTAGAATCTTGAAAAAAATATGAATTTTAATTATTTAAAGCATTAAGCAACCAAAGAGTATTTTTTATATATACTTGCCATAAAGCATCACTAAATAGATACATACACAACTCATGGTTATGAGACTTTCAGCATTGCTTGAAACCCTATGAAATTAACATATAAAAGTAAGGCACCTCTACCACCGCAGCTGAGGTAGAAATTGAGAGTGCTGGTTACCTGATAGTGTTACCTGTTGGCCAACAAAAGTGGCAGGCACTGTCATGAATGTTTTCATGGTGAGTAACATGCTGGTCAGGTAGCTCAATTACTTATGCTCAACTGCACTGCTAAGCAATGGGTCGAGGTTGGTGGCGTGAATGAGCAAGTGCAAGCTTGTTTCTGAACAGATGTGTAAACAAGTAGTGTCTTGTCTGTTTCCTAAATGGCATTTTTTATTTCCCACCTGGACTAATTTCTTCAAAACCACTTCATTCCATCACTTCAGATAATGGTGAGCATGTTCTTTTCAAACAGCAAAACGTGGTCAAAGCAAATGTGGCAAACCCTGTTTTGGAAAGCAGCTGTGAGGTCCACTGTGTGCGCGTATTACTGTTTGGGAAGTGCTGCTCTCTCAGTTCTGTGACTGAAGAGAGAAACAGGTATTTTCTTTAAAAAACAGTGAAATATGCCAGAAAAATGTTGAGATGTGCATTTTAGGAACATCTTAGTGTGCGATAGTCAGCTACCTGCAAGTGAAACTGAGGATAATGCCAATTAGAGTAGGGGTGACAAAAAGCACTGCAGGCTCGCTTTCATTCATTCCAGGACACAAAGAACGTGAAACCAAGAACATCTTTTAGTGCACAGCAGCAGAACAAAGGCATCTAGAGAGTACATGAAGCAGACACCTTCCCTAACAGTTTCCTCTGCTTTTTAAAGGATCAGAGATTCAGCCTGAAGAAATTCCGCTTAAAGGTAGTATTCTCACCTATTTAATTTCTCCTGGCTACTATTGTGGACAACCGTCTTGACTAGGTCCATTGGCAAGGTGGGACTGTATGAAAACAAAACAAAACAAAAAAATGCAGCAGCTTTTGAGCAGCAGCTACAACCTAACAGACTCCAGGCAAGTGCAGGCTAGGTGAAAAGCAAGAAGTATCGGAGAACAGAGTTGAGCCAGCAGCATGCTTTTAGTTCTTTATGTTTGAGAGGAGTTGTCAATTCGTATCTTTGATGGACTGTGGGGGAGAGCATTGAATGTAGTCTGGTACCTCAGGATGCCTAGTCCTCCCTTTGTGGTTGATAAACAGACCTGAGGCTTAGTGCAGGATTAAAAGAGGAATTGGATGATATAGATATATATGCCTATCATGCAAGGTTTGAAAGCAAACCAGATGAATGTTGTACTTGTAATTCAAAGGGTGGTAGGGGAGGTCCCAGGGCAGACAGCTGTGGAGAAGCTCCCAAGGACCAGGCAACAGTACTGAGCGGGAAACAGTATTCTCTAAAAAGTGAAAAGGGAGTTGTCTCCCAGAGGGTAACACACTGCATAAACTATTTCATGTGCCTGAATAGGAGCATGGAGACCCTTTAGCAAAGGCTGTTTGTAGGCTCCAGATACATAGCTGTTACTTTTGAGGTATTAGTTCAGTTCTTCGTTTTGCTGCAGGAACTTTGGGAAGCTCAATTATTTCTGTGTTGGTTTCCCTATCCATAATCCAAAGATTAGTAGTATTCTACGCTTTAGAGAAATTTGCAAATACTAGTGAATTAAATTGCTCAACTGTCTGTAGGTTTCATGTGATTTAAAAGTAGAACATTTTGTTATACAAAGCTTGAGAAATTTCTTTCTTGGGAACAAGCTTCTCATCCTGCTGTAATATGTATAGAGTATGAAAAAGGATGTTGTTTGCCTAATAGTACTTCTCTAAAAGTAGTCAGTCAAGTGAGAGTGCAGGAATTGGATTTGACCAATTTTTTAAAAGTATTTGAGTGATATGAATTAGATTTGGGAAATTATTAATTCTCATCTAAATTAAATAAACTTCCTAGTATTGCCAGGAGCCAGGTCATATGTGATACTCCTCCATCCAATCAAAAGCATAAAAAATGCTTAATTACCATTTTCATAAATAACAACAATGGAAGAATAAATTTTCTTCAGTTTTATTCTTTTGGGCTGTAGAGGATACATGTATATCTGTGTTGACTGTGTGTCTGAATTGGTAGACAACACATTAGAGCCTGGTTTCCTTGCCAACCACTGCTTAAATGTAATGTTTCCTACAACAAAACAACAGTAAGACTGCATGTTTAAAAAAAAAACAAAAAAAACCCAACACAAAAACCTCAAAACCCCTATTTGTACTGAAGGATTGGAGCCTCCCTTAGTATTCTTAATTCTTTGAAAACGAATCTGAAATTAAGGGCACAGCTCTTCCCTGCAACAAGGGCTCTTAGACCATTTCCCCAGTATTTTGCTTTGATGATTTTGCAAGACTGAAGTGGCAAAAGGTAGACTTGTAGACCACACATGAACTCAGTTCAGGCTGTTGAGGTTTTCAATTAAAGAGCAAGGGGGAGCATAAGAATAAATACATCCATGTTGTAAAACACTTCTCAAAAGCATTCAGATGACAGATGCTGTAGCAACCCATTGGAATAAGGATTTTTTTTCTGTTGTTTACAGTTTTAATGAGTACTTACTTCGTTTTCTGTCTGCAGTGGTCTGGTCACAGAAGAAAGCCAAACAAAATGTGTGCACTAACTCAGAGTGGTTGGTTCATGACTGCTGTTTGAGGTCAGGATTCTTTCCTCATTCCCATATTTCTGCTCTCTGGTCGAGCTCCCTCTTCCCAGACCAACATGACAATTACAGATACCTTGGTTCACTCAGCTTCCTTGTCATTTAGCATTTTCACTAAGCTGAGGCACAAATAACATTTTTTACTCCTGTGAGTAAATAAATGCTAAGGCAGTGTCTGGTGATTCCTCTGAAACCTCAAGATGTCTCGGAGCATAACTGATTGATTTGATTAAATGGCACCCATAAGACTGTTGTTGCAGAAGAATGATTAAGCCTAAATTATCTGAAAGACTGACTCAGGATATAAACAATGCAAGAGCAATTGAGAGACCCTGAATCATGAACTGTGACATGATATATCCTGGAGTTCAATAAGCTAATGGTGCTATTAATGACTAAGCTAAAGCAAGCAGAGGTTTTGTTTGCTTCTGATTTCGTGTCTTCCACCCTCAGTCTCTGCAGGTGGCTAAACATACAAAAGTACTTCTGAAGTGGGGGGGAAGGGAAATAGAGAAGAGAATAAAGTAGGAAAAGAGAAGCAAAGGGATTTATGTCTTTGTTTACATCTGAAAAATTTCCTGATGTCCCTAGGGTAATGGTATTCACAGTGAGGGAGAGAGGGAGGGAGGAAGGCCCCCAAGCTCTTGTGGGGGAGGGGGACAAAGAATAAGGGGCAGATAAGAAAACAAAAAGCAGAATGTAAAATACAGCCAAGGGAAAGAGGACATGTTTTTAGACAAGAGAAGGCAAAAAGAGATGTGGGATGGGGGGAGGAAAGAAGAGATGTCCAAATGGTTGTCAGGATTCTTTATTATCTCTTCTAGAAATTCTCTGAGCAGCAGTGGCAGTAGTGCACAGAGGTTCCTATAGGGGAAAAATAAGCCAGTCAGTAGGTTGTTTACAAATTTTTGTCCTGAAATTTTCACATTTATTGGCACAAAAGAATTTATTGATCAAAAGTAGGTAATCCTCCCTCCCTCTTAGTATATAACG
This sequence comes from Lycocorax pyrrhopterus obiensis, assembly GCA_014706295.1. Lineage (NCBI taxonomy): Eukaryota > Metazoa > Chordata > Aves > Passeriformes > Paradisaeidae > Lycocorax > Lycocorax pyrrhopterus. Next base: position 44,730,163 of record JACSVZ010000006.1, on the reverse strand, counting down.
ATGACAGGAGATGCTGAATAGCATGCTGCCTTGGAAAAACAATGTTATTTCATAATAAATAAATGGAAAATTCAGTGACAGTCCTGACAGGTTTTTTATCTTATTTTCATCATATCTGAAAGAGAGGGAAAGAAGTGGAGTTAAGTCTCTCTTATTGTTTTCCTTAAATTAAATAAAAGGAGTGGGAAGGGGATGGGAGAGAAGAGCCCACTACTGAACAACAAAGTTATCCTTCTAGTCATTTCCATGGCAAATGAAAGCGCTTCTCGAGGATAAATATCATAATGAAACCTTATGCAGTGGTCATAGGGAATTGCTGCCAGAATCAGAGAGAAGTGAGTACAAAGGACTCAATATTAATGAAAAGTGTCATTAGGTATTTCAGTGTAACAAGCAGGTTTTTTTCCTGTAGTGACACAGTAGTGACAAATGGTTCATCTTAACTCAGTGTCCTTTAAATTATGACAAAACTTGATACTAAGGGGACAAGGATGCTCAGTCAGCTCTTAATGAAAAATGTTAGTAGCCAGGTCCTTATGTTTGCCTTCAAGTTGGCTATGAATATATAAAAATGTTGGCTGTGCATGGAGAATGAGGAGATATTCATAATGTGTCTCTTTTTATTAGCATTTAAGTAAAGATAAAACTACCCTGCAGGACCACATGCAGACAAAATGAACAGTGAGAGAGAACAACTTTTTAAATTTTTCCTCACATTGGATTTACCTGATTAGAAGCTGTCCAGGTATCAAAATCATAAAGCATTCTCTAAAATGAAAATCCTTAATGGCTTCATTAATACTGTGAACTGACATGAAGCTTCAGGCACAGGACTTTAGTGTACCTTGGCGTCTAAAGAGAGGCTCTCTGGAGAGCAGAGAAACAGTGAGAGCTGGCTTCAGAAGTGCTGTTGCCACTGCAATATTTGGTGTTGAGATAGAGCAGGATATTACTGTCTTTACAAGTTGGAAATGTGGGATTCTGTCCCCCTTGGTGGTGGAAAGCAGGGCTTTACTTTGCACACCCATTTCAGAGCTGCTGTGTGTAAGTGATAGTGACAGCCTAAGCTCATCAACTGCTTTTAGCAGGAGCTATTTGACTGCCACGGAGTTTGTTTGCAGAATCGGTGCTGGAAGCCACATCTTCAATAGAGCCGTCACTCCTGCAGTGAGTGGTGATCATTTGCTTTTTTAGCTAAGACGTACAAAACCTGGGAGTCTTTTAATCTATCTATATATGCAGTGGGCTGTGCCTTAATCCAAACTGTCTTGTGAGGAACTATAACAAAAGCCAGATAAAGTCTGAGTGCTGATAGTGTTATCAGTCGCTGGTCAGAATCACCAACATGCAGTAGTGCTACTCTGGGCATCTCTGCAGGGGAGGATCAAAAGGAAAGTTGAGTACTGGAGGTAGTCAGACTAAAATGTAGGAATAAAAAAATAAAAAAAAGGCTGCTTTCAAAGTTCAGAGTGCTTCTTAGGAAATGATGTTTTTAATTATGATGTTGATGTTGTGATAGCTACTGGAAAATCAAATTAGTACACAGGATATTAACAAATGTTCATGGTTTTTAGAGAAGAGATACAAAATAAAGGAACTCTGCTGGGATGAATCTATGCTGGGTCAGCCAAAATCCAGCAGGCTTGAGAGCCAACCATATCACCTGCCCTGTCGTTTTCCTTTCAAGTGCTTTGAAGTTGGGCATCCAGGACTTGATCTGGGGTGCCAGCTGCATCAAGACAGAGGGTGTCAACATGCTTCAAACACGGCAGACATGCAGAGTAACAGAGTTTGGAAAACAAGAAAAAGGCACAGGATCCAAACTGGAATTTGTACTGGCAGATGCCCAAATCTAGCTTCATTTCCTCAGTTTGAGCTGCACTGGTTGGACAGTAAGTTCATTGCATGCATTCACTATTAGCAGTGCCCCCTATGAATACCATGTTGCATTTATTAGTAGCTAAGTATAACATCCTTCGGTGTCAGATGGGTTGTAGGCATACCTTTCTGTTCTCAGGTGAACAGTGCTCCTTTAGGCCAGTATCCTCATACTGGCAAAGTTCCCTCACGTACTGTAAGCAATTTTAATTATGTTTCTTGCTGTGTTTAATTGTCTAATACACTACTACTGACAAGTAGGCAGGTTTATATATATATAGCTGTCATCTGATTGAATACTCTGCATGTAGTGTCTGTTTGTGAGTGTGCATTTACAGCAGCTAAGTATGTACAGGCCTCCCAGATCTCTAGATTGCGCCTAGCAACAGAGATTTTTGGGAAAAGAGTTTCTATCCATGGTGAGGAAGGCCAAGTTAAGGACTATGTTAAGTAAGGTGGATGTATAAAATCCATCAGATAAGACAGATTGCATCTAAGGATGCTGATGAAGCTGGCACATGTCATTGTAAAGCTAAGTTCTTATCTTGAGAGGTGGCAATCCAGGAGGTTTCTGTTGACTGGAAAGAATGAAATAGTTCACTCATATTAAAAAAAAAGACATTAGGCAGGCTAACATCAGGCAAACTACATGTTGAACAGTCTTATGTCCCTTAAGCCCTGAAAATTTTGACATAGACACTATTTCCAGGCATGTAGAGGATGACAAGGGGGCTGGAAACAATGCAGATTTTGAAGGACAAACTGAAGGTGATCAACATGAATGCCTTATGTGTTGAAAAGACTGGCCCTCTTAATGAGGGAAGAACAGTGGATTTATTTTAGCAAGGCTTTTAGCACTGTTTTTTGTAGTATCCCCATGGTCAACTTTAGGAAATATGAATTACAGAATTACAAAATGGGCAAAAAAATGGCTGAAGTATCAAAATGGCTTAAAATTCCAGCAGTAGTATCATACTTTTGCTGCAGGCTCACTATACCTGGCATTCCTCATGAGTCACTTCTGGGGCTGCCAATGCTTCACATCTGCAGCAACAACCTGATCAACAGGACAAAGGGACCTGCCCTCAGGAGCTTCTCAGGTGACACCAACTCGGAGGGAGCTGATGGCTGCTGGAAGGCCCCAGCCCTGCAGAGGCACTCCTGGCACTGGTCCCTCCCTGTCACTGCCGGCTGCAGGGGTGACCCGCCAGGACGCCCAGGAAGCTCAAGGCACAGGCTGGGGCTGCAGGCCGGGGCAGCCCTGCAGGGACGGGGCTGGAGCCCGGCAGGTGAGAGGGAGAGCACGAGTCAGGAGTGGATCCTTGCCCTGCTGGAGGCCAACCACATCCTGAGCACGAGTGTGGCTGCCGAGTACAGGGAAGGGGCTGTGCCCTCGGCTCAGCAGCTCGTGAGGCTTCATCTGGAACACCCTGGGTCCAGATCTGGGACCTCCTGGGACAAGACCAGTCTTGACAGCCAGGAGAAAATCCAGAGCAGGGCCCAAGGGTGGTGCAGCATAGGAAAGAGCAGGCTGAGGGGAGGGAATTTTTCCCTTCAAATATCTGCCAGGAGCCACAGAGAAGACAGACTCTTCTCAGAGGTGCAGAGAGGAAAGGACAGGAGCCAACAAGTTGGAGCAAGGGCAGAGTTGTCTGGGAATTGGGAAAAACAAGTTTCCCAGAGAAGATAAGCCTTGAGTCGGGCTGTTGCAACCGAGGCTGCAGAAAATCCATCTCTGGAGACCCTCAAAATTTCATGGGAAAAGGTCCCGTGCCACTTGATTGAGCTTTCGAGGTAGCCCTGCTTTGAGCAGGGGGCTGAGCAGAGACTTTCAGGGGTCCCTACCAATCTGCATTCCTCCTTGAGTCTGCACTGGGTTGGTTTGTTTGCCTTTAAGAGGGTGAGCAAATATGGGGGGTGGGGAATTGACAGAGGAACGTTTTTGCTCTGAATGAGAGGTGTCTGTGACAGGTGCAGGCACAGGCATGAGCCAATGGATCCACATGACAGAGGAGGTCTGTAAGCTCTGCCAGCAGTGCAAATACCTGTTATGTCCAAGAGTCTGGACACCTCTCTTTATCTCTTGCTATTTTCTCAAGGAACTTCCTTCCTGTTTCCAAGGCTTCCTATGCTATTTGCATAAGGGACTAATTATAACCAGGGCTGTGCAAGCAGCAGAGATGTGGGTAAGGGAAAACCTGTTTGATCATCAAAATTGCTCGCTTTGGAGAGGAGGAGTTTAGATGATTACACATGCAGATGTGTCTGCATACACACAGGGACTATTTTATTTTGCCTTTTAGTGCTTACTGTTATCATAAGGTGTATCCATGTGTCCTTCTCAAGCTTGTAGATTTGATAAAGTTATTTTTGGAATGGTCCTGTTTTCAAGCATTAGTTAACTTTAAAGCCTTTGCAGTGAAGCATACTTAGATGTAAAGATGTTGCGGTATTTTCTATCCTTTTAATTCCTTGGGCATGAGACTTTCCGACCCTTTCAACATGCTCACTCCCATTCTCCTGATTTGTTGTTGAAAAGTTTGCTAAAAGCACTGTTTATTTCTATAACTCATAAGGGAGTTCGCAATTTTGCTTGTGTTTTAGTGAGAATAAAAAAAAACAAAAAAGAGGTTGTATAAATGTAACTCCATTTAAAAAAGAAAAGCAAATGCACCAACATGTTGTAATGAGAGCTATTAAAATAATTAGTCCCTATCCTAGGATGATTGCAAAAGGAAATAAGTAAAGAGAATGAAACATATAACAACTGGATTGTAAAATGAACAACCAGCATAAAAATTAAATGAGGCAAAAGTTTAAACCAGAATGTGACTGAGTTGCAGGGTAATGTAGGAGGAGAAAATGTAATTGTGCTTATTCCATGGCAGTTTACTTGAACTAAATGTCCCTGAAAAATGTCTGAGACATGTGGGTAGAGGTTGTACTTTTCAAAAATGTACCACCGTATTTGATTTCAGGACAGTCACTGGGTCAAACTTTGCCTAAGGCAATCACAGCAGCTTTAACAATCAAGTTCTTAGGGGAATGGGATAAAATGTCTGCATTCTTGCTTTGATTTGATCTCACTCCTTATTTTATTTTTGCCTGCTGGATGGGTCTGTGTTCATTCATTCGTTTCCAGTGCTGCCTCACACTGAGAGAAGAAAGATGGGTACTGCAGGCTCACCCCCAGTGCCAGCAGTTCCTTCAGCCTCAGGGGTTTTGCCAACCACTGTCTCACTCTGGTCCTTGCAGTGAGCCTTCTTTTTGTTGCATGCTTCTCCTTGTATAATTGTCATACTCTTGCCTTAAAACGGTATCAAACAAAAAAGATATTGTTCTGTTGATGCTGGTGGCTCTGTATTACCAGTGTTAGAGATGTCAGGTCCTGGTAGTGTGTTGTCTGATAATTGTCATAGGCTTCAATATGAATATTGCAATGTGAAGCTCTAATCGTGGTTTACAAGTGCTCAGAAAAGATCCCTTGTATTGCTGTGTGACGTTACAAAGTATATACTGATCAGATGGATATCTTGTAATTTGGAACATCAGCTATTTAAATATAAATATTATTACTATTTATAATATCCTATAAAACAATTACATTTTAAATAATCACAAGTCTTACTTCATCTGATGCTGGAGAGGCTTCTGTTCAAAGGCCATCTTTGCACTGTCAGCCTGTAAAAGGGACTGAGGTGTGCCTGATCTGCATCAGTGGGTCAAAGCAAGCTAGACCAATCCATGGCCCAGAATGTCCATCTCTAACCACATCTCCCAAAAAACCCTGCATTTTGGACAGTACTGTGTTCTGTATATATCAATAGAATTAGAACAGTCTATTTGGAAAACACTCTATGTGTATATTTCCCAGAAAAGATTCTAGGAGAAAGGATCAGGCTGAAAGATATTTCAGGAATCACAAATAAAAATTCCTAAAGAGCTGAGATCCAGACCTAAAAGGAGATTTGTACAGGCTCTTACTTAGCCCAGATTTTTAAAGGAAAAGAGTGCTTATGCTAATTTTAGGGAAGATGTGCTATTAAGAACAAGGTTTTCTGTGACTTAAAACAATCTAGCACCATCATATGCTATAAATAGTGGTTCTTATATATTTTATTCCTGAAGATAGAAAGATTATATCAATGCAATAATACTTACAGCTGTGTAAACTTGTCCTGCTTATTCAAGGTTGTCTTTGAAGGTTTAGAAAGCACCAATGAGGTGCTTCAATAAATTTTTTGTCTTGTTTAGGAAAGCAAACCAGTTGCAGCAGATTTAATCAGAACTAAACCTTGTTTGAGTCGAATGGAGGCTACAAAACCGAACATGCTGGACAAGTTACAGCAGAGTTAAGGCCTGTTCTTTCAGCTGTTCCAGGGTGTGGTGTCTGGGGAGGGGGAGAGTGTCTGTGTACATGCTTACGGAGACTGGATTAAGTATCCCTAGAGCGTAGGAGGCTGGCAGTCATCCTGTTTCTACTTGTCTATGCTCCCAGGGAGATGTGCTTGTGGGGATGCTCTGTTTAGCAAGGTATACCACACACCAAAGGGACAGGTGATGAGAGCTCAGCAGTGGGCTCTTGTTGAGTTGGGTTGCAAATAGTGGGCTGCTAATTAGTCCAAAGATTTTCAAGTGTCACAAAAGGCAAATACTCATTGGTCTTCAGGGCTTGTTTCCCAGAAAGCCAGTTAATCTTATTTGGATCATGATTTGTGAGATAAAATAAGTAGCCTTATATCATTTAAATTGACACGTTTCTTTCGAAGTGCTGCACTTTCCCTGTTATTTACATTCAGCCTAATCCTGTGGCAAAATCAGCTCTAGGGGAGGTAGCTACAACCGCACTGACATTTACATTTCATTTGTTTATACTGGATCTGAGTTTATGTCTATGCATTTTACCAGTGGCTGCAGAAGATGGGAATAGCTTTAGGAAAGAGTCTGCATGTTGATGAAAGAGTGGGTTATGTGCTTTTCATAACTGTATTCCTGACTCATTATTCACAGCACAAAGAATTCTCTTGTGGCATTCCACTTCTTATGTGGTTAGTGTACCACTCCCACCTTCCAAAAGTCTCAGCCACTCAAAGGCATAATTTTCTAAAGTATAGGCTGTAAAATTAAAGGTTACATTTCAGTTTCACAAGTGAACCAAGTTACCTGGCAGTTTTAGAAGAACGTACGTGTGCATAATAGTTCAGAAATTAGACACAGAAAAACCCACCTTAAAACCACCTAACAATAAAATTCACTTTTAAACCCACTTAACAGTAGAGCATTCAGAAGCTGATACTCTAATCTGTAATTCCACTTACTCTCCTGCAGCACATGTTTTACTGTATGTAAGATCAACTGGCCTCCTAAATGGGCTACCCAGCAAGGGGAGTAGAAGCCTGAAGTAAATATAATTAGGCCTGTTAAAACTTTGGGTTTCTTGGCCTTGTATTTTACACTTTTTTCAGTGGATGTTTAATTTGTGAGTAACCAGGGAGTGCTAAACCAGAATCTTTTATTTGTCAAAATAATTTTTTCATGCAGTCCTCTATAGAATGTTTACTATCCCTGTTACCTTGCAAGTTGGATGCCTTGCAGTTTTGATTTTCACATTCCCACGAGTTAGGGAAACAGCTTTATCCTCATTTTATGGCTGGAGGTTCTGAAGGTTCAAGATGCTAAGCACAGTCACATTCTAGGGTAGCCAGCTTTCAGCCTTCAGTAAATTATACCGGAAAAAAACACCTATAGGCTCAAGGATTCTCAGTTCCCCTGAGAATTCTTTATTGCTGGTACAAGAAGAGCTCTGTATTACTCATTTTCCAGTGACATATGTACAGGGGATGTGTGAAAAGATCCTACATCAGGATGGAGCCCTTAATTTGGGTCTGGTCAAATGTTCTGGTGACACAGCTGTGGTGCCCACAGCACCTCTGCAGAGCGCCTCCCAAAGCACTCTGCTGTGGTGGAGCTCTTGTTGCAAGCAGCGTGGCGGAGAGGGCAGCCCTGTCCACAGGGAAAGCTGCATGTCTCGGAAGCTACAAAAGGGAGAGAGCTGATCTGATGATCTGGAGGAAAGAGTTAATTTGGTCTGATCACATGTGTGGTTTGTGGGATTTGTGAATGTCTGGATACTGTTAAGATTTTTTGAATGGTAGCCTAAGTGCAAAACTGATGGTGCACTATTGATAAAACATTGGAGGTTATTCATAGACATTAAGGTTGAATCTGATGTGTCATTTTAATGGAACTGCTGTAGGTTTTCTCTGGTGTTTTAATAGTTTATCTAAACACATAAATGAAGTAATTCAATAAATGTGACAGAAGTACTTTGAAGAAAAGCATACTAAATGGAGAAGCTTTGAGATCTGCGTCCAACCAATAAATCAACAAGGCTACTTTAAAGGTCTCTTCAAAGTGGTGTTTCATGGATTCTGAAATTGGCTCTGTTTTGCTGCAGAGGTGAGGGGACCTTATCAGTGAGGAGTTTGATTGTCTGGAAAAGGGCAAGCACTGGTTTAAGTACTTTAAGGCCATTTGCACATCAAGATTCTTCAAGTGGCTTGTTAGCTGGACCATATTGGATATAAAGTAGAAGTACATAGGATCAAAAAAAAAAATCTGTAGCCATGACCACCATTCTGTTTCCACTTTTATTACAAACTGAAAATGCCCATGAAGATTTCTTCTCACAGCTGTGTTGTGGGCCTTGCCCTTGTGAACACACATTGTGGTGACTGGGAGAACATGGACTCTTCTTCATGGGAGAGGGTGCCTGAGCAAGGTGTTTGTGAGTAGAGCATAAGGTTGGGTCCAGGTTTTAATGGCACCATAACAAGACAGTGGTGTCAGAGCTGCTGTGCTGGCATCCCTTTGGAGTGAAGAGAAGAGAGCAGACCCTGCCCAAGGACAGGCACCAGTTCCATGTCACACTGAAATGCTGTTAACAGGGGTCCAGGCACACGTGCATTGTAGACCATGCGTTGTGCGCAGGCTGTGAGGTGAATCTTAGGAGTCCCCCTGGCTGTTTGTGTGCTCTCAGAGAGTACTGTAAGCTAATGTTTGCTGGAAGTCTAAAGATGCCTGGACAACGTAGGCTGCAGGGAAACTGCTAACAAGCTCATTATTTAAATCAAATGGAGACATAGCCAACAGATGTTACTGGCGGTTCCTATGATTTCAGGAAGTCTGCTTCAAACTTATTAGAGCTGAGTTCCATGAAGACCATGTGGCCACGATTTAGCTCATAGTCTTTCCTTGTTTACCACCGATTCTGACTGTCACTGTGCTACAGCTGACAAGACTAATTTTCAGTGGTTTCCTTTACTTTTGCTCATTTTTTGGTGAGAAAAAGTTGTTAAGTATCTTTTTGAATGATAAAAATGCTGTATCAATGAAGAAATAATAAATGTATATACAGGTGGGAGTTATGTATACAAAAATCTTGATATATCTGTACATTTATTTTTGCCTGTAGGCCTTTCTAAAATCCATTTATTTCAATATTAGGGTACAGTAGGAAATAAGTGATGGTAGAAGTAAAATGTGAATCCACACATTTTTTAAGAGATTGATTTCTGGGCAGTGAATAAACATTTCCAATTTAAGGTGGATTAAATTAAGTTATTAATTATAATTGTATTCAAAATTATATTTAAAATAGAAGCATCCATTGATCTTTTATGCACAGAACATGATATCATGCATCTTATATATACACAATATAATAAGTGTATTACATTTATCAAGTTGTAGGATGTTTAAGCTCTGAAAACAGTTATATTTAACATTAATGAGTACTAGGACAGTTGCCCAGACTTATTTATAATATAGAAGGCAGATAAAATGTTATATATAAGTCCTGTATTTTAAATGAACTTCATATTCTTGAAAGTGTGTATTGATTCTTACAATTTCATTGCCAGTAACAAAAAACAGTTTTAGAATGCTTATTTAATACACACATGCACACAAAAAAGGGACAACACAAAACCCCTGAACTCTTATGGTTCTGGGTCCTTGCATTTGGAAGAGCTTTATATAGACAAAGAAGGGAGTTACTGTAATGTGTATTTGTGGTCTTCTCTAAGATGCCATACATGTTGCATTGTTTTCTGTTGATAATAATGAACTGGTGCATTTCTGTGGGCAGCCTTCAGTATTAATCTGAGAAAAGGTGTGTATTATGTTCAAGTTGCACAAAAAGAGATGGTTCTGTGAAGGCCTCTTAATGAAGCTCACTGATTCAAGCATTCATTCATTCACCCACTTCCTCCCTTTGATTTCTCCTGATTATTTAGGAGAAAACCCTGTAGTTTTAGACACTCTAGCTGGGCGTTACTCAGCTGCTTTGGCTTCTGCTTTGGAAGTCAGTTCACAGAAGTTTTAGCGAGATTCCTAATTTGGCCATTATAATTTGGTTTGGATGAAGCTGTAAATATGGAACTACACAGGGTGTAGTATAGAGACTGTTGACTAATGTGAATAATCATAGCTAAAGTCAACAGAACTACACCACCTTGCACTAGCTGAAGAACTGGCCCCTGAAGTCTGTAATATTAAAAAGTGCTTTACCTGGTCTTGTACTAATACCACATAAAAACCTATCAAAATGTGGAAAATGTTGCAGGTTTCTACTCCCATTCCTTTCTATCTGTTTGTCTCTCATAGCCTTTGAGTATTAAATTGCAGAATGAATGTCACAGTGGCCCAATTTAACTTCAGAACAAGGAAATATTTTGAATTCTGGAACTGCTCTTGGTCATGTGAGACAGTTGCAACAAGGAGTATCTCTAACATTTCAGTCAGTATCCTCTTCACAGCTGTTGTAAGGTACAAAATACATTGCATCTAGGCTCTGCCACCTGTTGTAGACAATTTGGAATAGAATAAATTAATGGAGGTTCAAGAACACATTTTGCCTTCTTTCAGTGATACTATCTGCATTTCATTTAGCAGCCACTTAAACTTAAGCCACTGAAGTCTTTCCTTCATGTCCCTGTTTTGCGAGGTAAAACCTGTGTTTTTGTAGCAGTGGGACTAGGTTAGTAAACTGAAAAGCTGTAGGTGTTATTTCTGCAGTCCTCTGTCCCTTTTTATTTCTTAGTTGCATTAGACCCAGCCCCAGATGAGCCTCTTTGTTTCTAAAGTAAAACTGAGTTTTGGCAGCATTCAAGCGCACCATCCCTAGTTTCACCTCCATAAGCACTCTCCTCTGAGAAATGGAGGGAAAAGGGCACTGATGATGACTGCTTTCTATTTGGCTCTGCTCAGATAGGTGCAAGACAAATAGATCTGTGTCACACAGAGAGATCATGAGAGAATTGCTGTCAAGTGAGTAGTAATACTCACCTGAAAACAAATTTTTTTCTTGATATTCTTCCCTTTCTTGAAGGTCTTCTAAGTTCCGGACAGTGTTTTCAGGGAGTCCAGAATGTCACAGAATCACAGAATATTCTGAGTTGGAAGGGGCCTACAAGGATTATCAAGTCCAATTAAGAGAATGGCCTGTAGAGGGATTGAATCCACAGTCTTGGCATTTTTATCACCAGTCTCTAACCAGCTGAGCTGCTGCCTTCACTTCTCTGTTGTACCTGTAAGTGTCAAACCCTTTGAAGTACACGCTTTGGTTTAAACCAATTTACATATTTTTCTTACTTTTTCTGAAATGTTTTGGGTTCTGACTCTTCAGAGTGCTGCCAGGTGGTTGCTAGAGGTCAGTGACTAAAGCTGTGGCCTGTTAGAGTAAGGCCATTTCAGCTGATGGCCCAGCTTTGCCCTCTCCACCATGGTTAAGTTTTCCCCCACAAAGTGGTTCTAATTCATACTGGCTTGCTGAGTATCAAAGTATAAAAGATATGCAGAGCATTAAATAGAAGCTGTACATTGATGGGCAGATTAGTAGACTGTCCCAGTACCCCTAACCTTTTGTCACTGAAGCTTTTGTAGCCTGAAAATTGCCTCCAGCTCTTCCTTTTTCCTGTCCTTGCCATCTAGATTGGTTCTGAATTTTAATGTGTCTCCAGACCACTACCATGAGAATTGGGCTTTTTTCATGTTGTTCAGAGAACTGCAACTTTTGTTCAAGTCCTCCTCTTTACTCACCTTGATTAATGAAATACTGTCTTCTCTGACCTCCTTGACTTTTTTGTCACAGTTGTCTGTACTACAGAAAACACAACTGCTAAAATCATCCTTCCCTCACAGTTGGATGTGATGGCGATGGCAGTTAGAAAAAGTTGCTGTTCTCTTACCTATCTGATAGAAATCTGTCTCGTATGTATTGTTCATCACCTCACCCCTTAAGTATTGCAGGAGATGGGGCAGGAAGATCGAGGGCACTAACATGTTTTCCCTCCTCACCCTCTCCAGCTCCCCTTTCATTCTCATTGTATGTTACTCACCTTTGAGTTTGCATTACAGCTGTGACACTAAATTCCAGCCTGTAAAAGTCAGTCTGGACTAATAAACTGCTTATAATTCATGTCAGTGGGTTACCTTTGTGGATGAGGTGCTTGAGCAAGAGCTGGATTAACTGTGTGGTGGAGGCATGCTTACCAATTCCCAAAAAGGAACAGTCCTTCCTTCTTACTAACAGAAATAGTGTGGCCTTTCAGAATCCACGTGGTGTTTTGTTGCCTGTACATCCTGTCATTTACTGCAAAGAATTGTGTGAGTTTGAGGTGAGATTTACTGAAATAATTTAGGGAGACTCCAGATATCCATGAGATGATAACAATTTTAGTGTCTACCCAGGTAGTCTGGATTTAAACTTGAAACCTACAAAGAAAATCTCACTTGGTTGTATTTTCTCTTTTAAGGGCTAATATAATTTCAGGAGTGAGAGGCTTTTTTTTTTATTTGGAAGATAAATTTATTCATTCAAAGTTTGACCTTTCTGCAGTTTGTGCCATCAAAATCTTTTACATGATGAGCTTAAACAGATTCTAGTTGTTGGGTTTGGTGACTTTTTTCCTCAAAGTTATCATCAGTGTCCTAGCTGATTCTTAAGGGAACAACCTGAATGAAGCAAAATGCTACAACTCTACATGCTAAAAAGACTAAAAATCAATCAGTAATGCCAAATCTAAGTCAAAGAATAAATAGCTCTACTTCATAAGAATGCTTCCATAATCATTCATCATTTTCACACTGCTTTGTGCTCCAGCTGAAGTTGAGCGGCATTCAAATTTTAAATTAAAAATAATTGGTACAGAAAAAGTGATACGGACTTAAAAACCATCTCTCTACATTGGATTGTGCACCCTTTCTTTTTTCTCCCCTTCAAAGAGAAAAATCTGTCTGTGCTCGTGCTTTTATATCTACTATACAATAGTGTTACTGTTGACGTGTACGTAGCCGTATAATTTATGGGGTGTATGTGTGGGAAGTTTTCCGGTAGGATCTGATTTGTAAAGGTGGTTTGATATTACTTCCTGTACCTTGGACATCTCTGGCATGACAGGGAGTTTATATGAGCACACTGCACTCGATGTACGTAGGTGAGTAGGAATGCAGGATCACCAGGCAGCATCTGGGCAACTGAATCCTTCCTGTCTTGCTCTGGCAGACAACCATACCATGGATACTGGTTCAGAAACATCCATAAATTATCCTGTAACACTAGATATCATAATTCTCAACACTTAAGAGAAATTGTAGTAAAAATCTAAAAGCTGCACCTGTACCGTGTCACATGCAGAAAGCAGGAGTGGAGGATATTTCTAGTCTTCCAGGTCTGTGCGCTAGCAAAATATTTATAAAATTAACTTCTGCATGATCCCAAGAAGCTGATCATGCTCTAAATTACTGTTAGGACAAATAAAACCCCTCTGATCCCTGCTAATCTGACTTGGAGAACAGATGTCCTCCTGATCCTAAATCGGATGAATAGCTTAATCCTTTGTGTGTGAGCAGGACACCATTCATCTGAGAATTTTGCATCACTAGAAACACAGCTGTAGTCTGTTTACATCCTGGTTTTTGTGTCATCCAGTTTCCAGAAGCAAATGATAGACTAAGGAAGGAAAAGAAAATTCCTCTCTGGTCCATACAAGTTAGAGTCTTGAACCATCTCTAAGTGTGGTGCACACACCCAGAAATCCTGTTGGCTCTCAAAACTCTTTGCATATGCTTGAGGACTGGATTCCCTAGAAACCACACTGCAGAATTGATTTTCTGGGTTTAGGAGTTCTCTTAATTTAATTTACAGTCCTTTCTGTAAGTTGGTCTTACTTCCCACATTTGTTACTCCCATGATCACATTTACAAGACTTTGCCAGAATTTATTCTTGAATAAATAAAACTTCCTCTTTCTAGTCCAGGTTTGTTTATGACCAATTTATTGCAACAGATGAATCTGCCAGAACAAATGCTGAGAACTTTTGAGCTGAGATGCCAGGAGACCAAAATGGATCTTTTTTCCATAAGCACTTCCATCCAAGCTAAATTATTAGTTCAAATCTGTAAAATTTTACAAATATTAAGGTCAGTGTGATATCAAAACACCTGAAATTTTGAGTGGGAAGATTTGGACTGCAAAGCAAAAGAGAGGGCTTGCAGATCCAGCATATCTGTTCCTCCAGCTCTTTCCAAGTGCTGAGTGTCACTAGTCCCTTCTACCTCGTGGTATTTTCCTCAGCGTCATGTCATGACTATTTTATATGATGTCCTTAGACAGTATCCACTGGTAAATGCACTTACATTCTCTTCAACTGTTTTTAACAATTTTTAATGCATTTATTAGTGTTTCTCACTATTGTAATAACTCCTTTTGACCCTGAAATTGTCCACTCATTTTGATTAAACCCATGAGTCTAGAGAATTTAACAATTTAATTCTTTTAAATGCAGCCTTATTGCCAAACAGGGTTTCCCTGCAGCCCTCACAGCTGTTGTTTTTAGAGGAAACAGTTTTGGGTCTCGTACCGTAAACTGCATTCAGGTACTTTTCTTTAATGGGCAAAGCATTTAAGAGTAATTGAAATGAACTAATTTAAATGACCAGCTAGTGAAAAACAAACATGAACTAAACCAGGTCTAAATAAAAACACATTCTTTGTTGTAATTGCTCTTTCAAAAAAAGCCCCTAATAATTAATAAAAGCCTGCTGTATGAAAAAATATAAACTATACAGATCTATACAATCTGTAATTGCCACACTTGAAAAGAGGGTCTTCATAATTTGGCATTTTATTTTCTTTTTCCACACAGGATAAATATTATAACTCATGATCCAAATCCTTTATGTTTTCTGTAGAATACTTGAAGTGATACAATGCGTCTTTTACCACTAAAAACAGAATAAATGGGTCCCTGAAGGATTTATTTTAAGTCAGATGCATTTGTCATTCTATATTGATAATCTTTGCACTTCATTATCATATTCAACTCACCATTTATATGCAGATGACACAATCATTTATGGTAATAGATTATACTAGAAGAAAGCTTAATATTATCTTCAAGCTGATTTAAATGAGCTTTAAGATCATCTGGCACAATCTAAATTACTATTAAATATTAATGAAACAAAGATCATATTATTTGGCTCAAAACAGAAGTTGGGTAAACTGAACAACTGGCAATCAATGCGACCTTGGAGACAGTTAGCAAATGTCAATGGTGAAGAATGTGGATACATCATTTTTCATCGTATGACTAAACTATTGATTAGAAGCTGTGAAGGTTTGAAAGAAAGCCAAGAACTTTATTTGGGCTCAGAAAATTCGTTGACTTAGGGGAAAATAAAAGATTTGTTTTCTTGCATTTTCAGTTTGTATTATGTACTTTGGGTTTTACTGATTGCTGCATAATGTTGTTAGGAAAGATAAAGCATTTTTAACTTGGTTATCTAGGCAATTTTGCTGTGAATTATACATTTCATAAAAATCACTGTCTGTCATTTTAGCAACAATTGGCAAAAAATAGAAAACTGTCAACATTTCATTGGTATGTTATCCTTCTACTTTCTCCTCCCTCCTGTCCTCTATCTTCAGATAAGTTACAATCTTTAGTCTTCCACATTTTCTGAAGCAGAAAAATTAATAAGAAAACTAGTGTCTCTACTTCTTCATCTGGAGCCATACAGCTGTGAATTTGATAAAGCACGTCAGGAGGTTCAGGTAGACGTTTTATTTGTATTTGTTTATTTTTACATAGGTCTTGTGATGGCTTGAGCGTGCTCTAGCAGACGCAGATGAATTCACTGGCAGTTTATGTCAATTCCAAGATGACAGATAAGGTCTTCCTACTTTCCAGGATGTGTTGTCATTCTTAGAGGTTCGAGTTGATAATCCCACAGTAAAAAGTGAAAAAAACATGACCCCTGTATTGTTCCATGTATTAAAAATGCAGAGAATCTCCTGCATTTAAGTGCTGGCAATCCACCTCCTTTTTGTGTAGCAAGATGTGTCGCACTAATACATTCATTGTCCCAGAAATGCCAGCTCTTTTGACATTATAATGAATCCCATGGAAAGAAATACTGTTAGTTGTTAACCTCTTTCTGTGTTAGACATAATCAAGATCAATGTGGATATGTTTTCAGGGCATCAACTACTTTCCCTCAGTATTTTGCTGGGCTGTGCTGAATCAAGCTGGGCATGGTTTCCTTTGAGCATTTGCATTTAGGATAGGGGTCACACATTTTTTTGACCCTCGTCTGGATCTTCACTACTCTCTTGGTAAAGAGCTTTCACAGAGTGTCAGGAGATGGAGACCTACTCTGACATCAATAAAATACCAAGGGAGAGAGGAGAATGCAGACATTTGGTTTATATACTTGGGAATGAGGCAGCTTTAGAGAGGGGTAGAGCAGCTGAGGAACCATAGGCCAGGACATAAAGCTGAGTGGAAAAGGACAGCAAGGGCTAGGATGGTTTGATGGGTCAGGGAAAGACATTGTGGGAAAATCTGTGTAAGCAGGAGGCAGAAGAGTCTAAATGAGTGGAAGGGTAGGCACCCTCTGGAAGCACAGGAATAACAGGTAAAGAGGAAAAACAGAGAAAGAGAAAGCAGTGAAGTAGAAGATTAGTGTTGGAAAAAATGAGGCATGCATGAGATAAGATTTCTTGATAAGATTACCAGAAATTCAGGTCTAAATAAAGAGTTTATTCAGTGGTGGGTTGGGACAGTGAATGCCAAATAGGACAGTCTAATGTCCAGTTCATAATCTTACCTGGTCTGGGCAGGAGCTGCTGAAATTACAGATGAAGGAAACAGCAGGAAAGAGGGAAGAATTTGTATCTTCCCTGCTGCAGACATTTGAGAAAAGTTGCTGGAATCTCTGTTAGAGCAATTGCAGGGAGGAGATTTGTATTTTATTTATCTATTTAAAGACATTTTCTAATTCAAAGTTAGTATGTCATATGATTCAAGTACAGATATTCTTCCCTAGAAGGTAATCAGGCAGACTTCTCTCCAAATAACCCGTAAATTGTTTCTAGAATTAGCCTTACAATGAATTTCAAAAACTAATTCATCAGGTTCATTATTTGAATTTCTTGAAAGGCAACACCATTTTCCTAGTCCATCTAAGTGTGTCCTGGTAAGACACTTGAATCAATTTTCTTGTCCCTTTGTACTGCCAGCTCTCTTAGAAAGAATGGGAGAATCTCAAGGAGTTATGCTCTGAAAGTCACTAAAAATCTTGTTCCACACTGCAATCACATCAAGAGAAGGCTCTTTTAAGCTCGTATGTGTTACCTAGTGATAATATGAGGTTCCTAGTGAATACAGATATTCTTCAGTGTGATTAATATTTCCATTATCCCCTTGCTCTGTAGGTAAGAACCAGGTCCATGTTGCAGTCACGGGTGCTTGGGAGTGCTGCTATGAGTTCGGTAACAAATGAGCTCTGACTTCTGTTGCTTGGGTTGCTTTCCTTCAGCATGTGAACCAAAGGCACTTCTGTGGGCAGGTTTTCTGTCATGTCCCTGTCTGAGGACAGAAGAACATCTTTTTTTTTTTCACTGAGGAGACTCTTCCCCTCCTGAGTCTCTGTTTTTAAAGAGATGTTCCCTCTACCTCCCAGTGAAGTCGAGGTCACTTTCAACCTGCACTTTTTTCTAGTCTGAGAAACCTTCCTCCGTTATAGTCCAGTTAGAAGTCCATTGGTCTATTAGCCAGTCAGCTGTGCTGTCTTACACTACCTTTACTCCAGTTTCACCTGTACTGGCCTTTCCATTATCTGAACTTCCCTACATCCATGTATTGCTGTCTGTATTCCAAACTGTCCTGCTTTTAATAATACATATATATTTGACTTCCTACTTTCATAATTCTTCCCCAAATGTTGCACTTGATTTCCTCACTGGAAGTACTATGTCCAAGGCTTATTGAAGCATCTACTTGCTATTTGCCTTCAGGGCTATTGCCTGAACCAGTCCTTGGACCAGAAGAAAGCATCCCTCCCTGCATAGCCCAGCTCCATAAAGAGCAGTTGGAGGTCCTCCTTGCTGTAACTGAGAAGCCTCAGCTGCATCAGAAGGGGCAGCCCATGTCTGACTAGAGAGAGAGAGCAAAACCAGCAGTCTGCACCTCGGAACTCAGCCTGGCTCCCCACTGTGTACGAGAAAGAGGCAGTCTCTCCACTGCCAGCCTCTTGACCTTTCTGTTCTGGACTCTTACAGTAAATGTTGAATGCTTCACATGAATCTAGAAATCAAAGGAACTTTTGAGGGAGAGGGGAAGATAGAAAAAGAGTGTGAGGGCATCTGGATAGAGTTTTACTGGGGCTCACTAGTCTACTCAAGCTATACATTTTGACAGTGCCCTAATGCTGCTTTCAGTCCTTTCTTATGGAGAAAATGGAAACCTTTTCAGACTGAGATGCTTAAAATAGGCTCCTAAATCTATGCTTAGGCATATAAATAGAAGCAGTTTGATATTCAGCAATGCTGAGTGCTCTGGTGATGCCAGTAAGGAAGAAAATGCTTTGTGTACAGAAGTGCATTATTAGAAAATGTGGAGGTTCAAGAATTGCTATTTACAGACAACGAGTTACAGTCAGAGTAATCTTTTTTGGGTCAATTGGGCTTGACTCATCTCTGGCCTCCATCTTTCATGTTTTTTATGGATGATACAATTTAAAAGTAGTGTCTGTTGCTATTGGATATTTTTGTCTACTAATTGAATCTAATTTTATCATGGGATTGGAATGAGAAAGTGAAGATCTTTGCAAATTTCTTAATATCACACTCTCTGTTCCGTGCTTTGTAGAGATGAAATATCTGCTGCTGTACCACATGGATCCTGTGGCTGGCTACAGCTCGCACAGAAGTTGGGATGCACAGGGTTCCTAGTTTTTATAATAGAAGAACCTGCAATCCTTTCTAAGGGAATGCAAGAGTGCAACAGAAATATAGATGATGTTTTTGCAACCTTAGCCTGTGCATACCAATATCTGCATCCAGATGGACCTTTTGTTTTCGTTGTTTTTACTTTTCTCATGTGGATTCTGAGCAAACTTCATAGTAGAGCAGTTGTCTTCCCTGATTTTCTTCTATCTCCTCCCTGTCATCTCCATGAAGGCTTTCTGTAGAAATTGCCCTGCTGTGAAGTATGCAAGCTGCTGTGAGGAACCCCATGTTTTTACAGGCACACGCCATGCAGTAACACGGATGGTGAATGGATGCCAGATCTAAGCACTGATGAATACAATGAATACACACCCTCAGGTGTACCTGGTGTTATAGGAGTTGTTGACATATGTGCCTAAGTACAGGTTTTGGCCCCAAAGCTTAGGCATTGAAATGGATTTTTGAGGTGTCTGGGAATGCTAGGATCATGAAGAGTATTTCCACTTGGTTTTCATTTCTTCTTAGAACAGATAATTTCATACTAAAGCCTTCATACTTATATGCAGTTGAATCCATGAGGTTATTTGTATTAGTATGGCCTGCAGATTAGGGTCTTAAACCAGAATAGAATCAAATTAATTATAGCTTAAAAAATTATGATTTTCATATGCTTAGCATATTCTTTAATAGAAAAAGATTTCATACTTTTCCTGTCAATACAAAACTTCAGTTAGATATCAATCAGCTGACTCATACTCAGGACCCGAGGTCATTCTCTAGTTAAAGATTCACGTCAAATACAA
Organism: Lycocorax pyrrhopterus obiensis; assembly: GCA_014706295.1. Classification (NCBI taxonomy): domain Eukaryota; kingdom Metazoa; phylum Chordata; class Aves; order Passeriformes; family Paradisaeidae; genus Lycocorax; species Lycocorax pyrrhopterus. The sequence continues at coordinate 44,710,186 of JACSVZ010000006.1, read as the reverse complement.
TGTCACAAGAACTTAATTTCTTGATCATATATTTTAAGCTGTAAATATATTCAAATCCATGTAACATTAGAAATAACAGATAACAGTTCTCTCATATTTCCTTCATGGGTTTAAAAATGTTCTTACATGGTAGAATTCTGGCAGTATTTTGTGTTTGGAAGGGTATGGGTTGTTTGTTTCTTAAATGTTTAATGGTAGGTTGAAGATAACTTTACAGTGTTATAAAATTTGAAAAAGTGACAAGGAAGTAACCTTGAAAGTTCGCAGGAGGCTATAAAGAAGATACAAAGAATGTAAAATGTTATAATAAGATTTATAGTCATTTGCTGAAAGCATTTAAATATATTGACCCATGTGTTAGTGTAGGCCTTTTATTATTAAGTGAATACATTCTTAATTTTAATTGCTTCTTTCCTGTAAGAGGGATTTTATAAACTTGAGCTAATAATTATTAACTTTGAAATCTTACATATCATGGGCAGTTGTGATTAACTTAAATTTAGGTGAAAGAAAGGTAAAGCATCTGTGATTCAAACATGGGCATAAAACAGATGATACTGATTATATCGGTGGGTATAGGACTAAGCCATTTTTTGTGAGTGACACCACAGAGATTGCAGGGCAGGATCACAGGGAACCCAAAACCAATATTTACATCACTGAGCTCAGCAGGAATTGGCCAGCAGACCAGTGGCCTCTATAAATAGATTATTTGAAAAACATAAAGGGGACCATTGCAGGAGTGGTCAGATAGAGAAGTCCAGACCCCTGAACTCTGCTCTTGGCTCCTTACATATTATTGAATGTCTCAGTGCTTCTCATTTCCATTTATGAAATGAGACTAATATTTATTTACTTTTCCAAACGCTTTGAGATCCAAAAATTGCTTGATATTAATAAATTGTTTGCAAGCCAAGCTCTGGCAAATCCCCTTTGTACTTCTGGCATAGGAGTCCCTCTGGCAAGGACATGAGGTTGGGGTGACCTGATGCACTCTTGCAGTACTGAGGGAGCTCAGGGCTGCTGTACAGCTGAAATGTGTCCACCAGCACAGAGCCTTTAGTGCAGGGCAGCCCCGAGACAGCCGTGGGCAGCTGCGAAGGCCTGAGACACCCCAGGGGCAGAGTCATCTGTGTGCCCTCACCACGGCTGTGGGCACCCTGCCCGCCTGCTCCACTTGGGAAAAGGCACCTCCCCAGGCTAAGGCCTTGGAGAAGATGAAAGGTGAGAAATGTGGCCATTAAAGGAGGGTGAAATGCCAGTGACTGCCCAGGCAGACTCTTTTGGAAGGGGCCACGCTGCATGCAGAGTTTGTTCGTAACAGACTGGGCTGCAGCCGCGCTGTGGAAGTGAATGCCCGTCCCCCCACTAGAGCTTCCTGCTCCTTTTGAGAAGCTTTGCATTGCACCCGTGGCCAGAGATGCTGAACGGCTCCCCATTCCAGAGCTGGAATTTGCATTTTAAATCTCATGGCTCCTAGGTGATATGTTAAGCTCTTTCTTGTCTGACGGTTTTGTAACCTTTTTTGGGCCCTGTCTAGGCTTCTTCATGCATATCACCCCTTAAAACCCAGTGAGACTCTCGGGGGCCTTGTGTTCCCTTGTACCTTGAGAAAAAGTGTGCAGAGATCATGACAGCAGGTAGTATTTCTCTTCATGTGGTCCTCTCCCCATCCCCTACTATTTCACGCTTCTGTGCTGCTTGGACTATGGCTGCTGTTGAGTTTGAGCTCTCCTTTCCATTTCAGCGTTGTAGTGGAGGCAGAGCAACTCAAGGAGCCACGATTGCAGAACCTCTGATAAAAGGCATTATGGAAATGCAAGAGCTGGTACTGTTAATGTACTTAATATTAGTACTGTTCAAAGTCTCACATTGATAAATTAGTCGATTTGAATTTTTCTTTCTCTTTTCCACAAAAATAAGACGTCTCTGTATAGTAGAAGTATTGATTAAATTGAAAGTTAAATCGCTTCTGTTGGATAGCCCCATTTTCTAATACAAAACCTTAAATAGTGACATTAGGATCATTCTACAGTAACAGGCCAATATGATATCAAAGGGAACATTATTTTTCCTGGCTGTTGTTTAGTAGTGAAGAGAAACAGCAAGAACTTGTTTACATGCAAATGTCATCTGTATAAAAAGCAGGGAAATGCTCTAAAGAGAAGATATTATTACAAAGGCATAATTTTCCGGAGGCAGAAAAAACAGAGGAAGCATTTCATAGTCATCAGGAGTCTCTCCATAAATCTGTACCATCAGGCATGCTGTGTGGTTGGCATGTATACTGGTCTAAAAAAAGCCTGAGACCCTCAGCCTGGAGACTAAGAAGAAGGGGAAATGCAAGCAATGTGTCAAAGAATTTGCCGTCTGCTCTGAGCAGAAACCAGATGTTTTTGTTAGTAATTATTATTATGATAATTCATTTAAGCGGGAATAAAATAGGGCATGATTGTTTACTGCAGCATGTTTTCCCCAGACAGTCTGGGAAATGAGAAAAAAAATCTCAGAGGTTTTACTCCTGGTTTAATGAATAATTTTTTCGTTTTACCAGGAATAAATATGACAACAAAAATAGTTTTCATACATATTGCCCAGTAGCTGTGAATAGACATCAGACACTTTTTTATTTGACAAAGTCACTAGAGGCTGTTGAGGAATGTTAGGGAAGGTCACTTTGAAATTTTCTTTTTTTTTTTTTACACATTTTACCTCCTGCTGAAATGGCAGCTGAACAGTGGAATAACTGAAATACTGGCAAAAGATTAGGTAAGTCTAGGTGGTTATTTTAGATGAAAATCATCTATTGGGAAGGGATAGTGCAGTGTGAGCCAAGCTTCTGTAGGTTTCTGCAGGATATCCATTGGATTTTGCCCTGGCATCTCTTACAAAAGTTGATTTCATATGTGTACAAAAGCTTAAAATTATTAAATCCTTCTCAGTTCCTGGTTTGATTAGGAACTCCTAGTAAGCAGGAAGTCATTTTTTTTCCTTCTGCTCGCTGCCACAGCAAATGAGTAGCTATGAGTGGTTTTTTTAATATAGATTAGAGAATAGTGTCATGCAAGTGCTCAGCAAATATAAATCGTGTTGATGTATTTAGTCTGAGAAGAGAGAGAATGGTTTTCAGCTGCTATCCTTTCTGTAAGCATTAAGTTGGAAGGTTTGAGTGAGTTAAATAAGTCCTATAGAAAAATTAAAATCTAAACAGAGTCTGGAGGAGTTTAATTGAGCAAGTGCATTATTGGGAGTCTCTCTGACGGTGAGGGTTAATTTATCACACCAAATCCAATCACTTGATAAAAAACCAGCGTGGGTTTCATTTACTTTGATGAGGTTTATTGCAAGATTCTAGAAAATCAATTTCACTGTGAGCCATATTAAACCCAGGGGAATAGGAACACTATATGTACTACACATAACTTCTTGTTATTGCTTACTGGATCACTGGGGAAATTATATGTTTACCATGAAGAAGGGCTATGGCTACATTCATTGTCTTGGGTGACTCCCAGCCTGCCCATCACAGTGAGATAAAACAAAATGGTAGAGTTCAGAATCAGCAAGACTTAACTTGTCTTCATGTAGCCTGAGGTATGGAAACACTCAGGAATGGTGACGTGATTTTTCCAAAGGACTTTAAATAACTGTTATGTTACTTGCTTTCACAAACAGGCGCTAAATGCAGGCAGTGCAGAGGTTGCTGCTGCTTGACCAACCCCAACTAATTCCTGCTCCCAGAGCTTCTCAAGGTACAAAGGCAGCACTGACAAGCAGTTATTTGGAAATGGTCAAGTTTGATCCGCTGGTTAGGGACTATGAAGAAAATTTTAAGGAATTTCTATTGTGTGTTTACTCTTTCTGTCCTCCCTTCTTATCTGATTTACATACTTTTTAAATTTTACATGAATTTAAGATGGTAGCAAAGTAATTTTGCATGAAAAGATTATGTTCCCTCTGACAGTAGCAGGTCAGAAGCTCATTTGGGGTTGCACTCAATAGATGGTTTCCTGTTTCACATTTTTTTACACACCAGTAAAGTCGAAACATGTTTCAATTACTGGTATTTTTTTTCTCCTCATCTGGCCTCACAGATTGTGACATACTAGTTATGTTGAAACTCGCATAGTGGACAGAATAGTGGTTTTTACGTAAGGAAACTTAGATTGCAAATAAATATACAGAAGTCATTTCCCATACAAAAAGTCATCAGAATTCAACAAAGTGTCTTTCAAAATCAGATGCATGTAGCCTGTTTCATGAGGATTTTAATCCTTTCTTTTCTCCAGCGTTGGGCTCTACTGTGCAGTGACAGGGAAGAGCAGCTCTTTGTGGCCTCCGTAGCTAATCAGTGGCTAAAGTGAAAGAGCAGAGTAATAACTCTGTCAGTCTATGTTTCTATCTGTATTTTTCCATGTGAGTTTCATAAGACCTAGGATGGAACAGCTGAGAAGGTCTACATGTAGTTAAATGTTCTGTTTGATCTATTTTTTTAGAGAAATGGAGAGCCTAGCTCCATTATTAACTTTTGAGACTTCTTCCTTAAGGTGTAATTCAAGTTATTGTTTGCAGTTTCATTTCCACATCATATTTAGTAGTGTCCTGATCCAAAATCTCTTGAATAGGCCCAACTCCCAGTGAAAAGTGTTTGGAGTAAGAGAGGAAAGAAGAGAAATGTAACTTTTATTTAAAAGTATAAAGTCTGTTATGGTTTATAGATGGTTGTAAAAGCATTGTAACAATGGAAAATCAATCTCCCAAAATATTTATCTTAAAAGTTCTTCTAACAATATTCTATCTAGATGTGTTTAGTTACATGTTTCCAAGGGAGTGCACATGTATATGTTGAAATAGCAATTAACAGACTGATTCACAGCAATGTTGTCAGTAATCTCTTTGACTTTGTATACAGAAAAAAGTTACACTTTTTAATTAACTATTTCAAATTAGTAATTTTTAAAAAAGCAGAACACACAAATTCAGTAAAAGAAAATTTAATATGGACCCTCATTAACTTGTTGCCACTCTTTCCCTTCCCTGTCTGTTCTTTTTTGTATTTTAAGTGTGAGCTCTGGAAGTGTAGGCCAGTCAGTTTTATTACATGACTGAGTAAAAGTGTGAAAACAAACAAGAGTGCTTAAAGAGGAAAGAGCACCTGCTCTTGTTTTGTGGTGTTCTTTTGAATCTAGTCACTGGGACTTCAGTGCAGAGTCACTGTCAGAAAGAGGGTGTGGATTTGTCATGGGCAGTCCTGTATTTGCGTTGGATTTTGCAAATCCAGAGTAAAGTGTGTGGCTTTGTGTTCTGAATTGCAGAGTTCGTTTTGCATTCGATTTATCTCAAAGGGAGATCAGGATGAAATACCAATAGCTTTGAATATCCTATCCACAACATCGCTTGGGTTCTTCATAGTTGTGTTTGTTCTTTGTATACAGAGCATTTGAGCAAGTAAGAAGTAGCCTAGAGCTGGTGAATACAGAAGATCCCTTCTGAATCTGGAGTTTGTCTATTCTCAGCTCAGACATATTTCTGAGAGTACAGCCTGTGGCTGGGGGGAAGTCAGTGTCTTCAGTAAATGAACAAAAGCTTGAGAATCTAACACCAGACACATTAAAGATGTTTTGGTATTGATATCCATACACACTTGTTTATTCGTAATACCTGGAGACTAGTTTGTGTGCATGTGAATGTTTTCATACACCACACACAAGAGAATACAAAAAATCTTTCGTTTTGGTCAAATATTTTGTTCTTTCTTTCATTCTTTTCTTTGTATCTGTGCACCGAGGAACTAAATCATGCTTCAGTAGCTAAACAAATTATGCAAAATTATACACCATGAATATTTTACACTCCAGAACCCTGAAGCAAGGACTTTGAATGGCTTTATGTCTGCAGCAACCTGTGTCATACCCAGATGAATTCCATAACTGAGAAGTACCCTCCTTCCTAAAACTTTACTCAGGTCTTTATTTTATTATTTTTCTCTGCATTTGTCAGTGATTATTAATAGGAATGTCTCAAGGGTTTTATAGTATGTAAGAAAATAGAAGTTACTGCCCTCAGCCTTCTTTCTACTATTGCATGAGTCTGGGAAGTTATTCCCCTTATAATTCTGAATTTATTTAAAATTTCATATAGAGCAAGTAATGTGACAAAAACAAGACTAAGTATAAAAAACTAGCTAAACCATACTTCATCTCATGCTGGAGTGCACGTACTCTGATATATCTTTTTGAATTTTTTTTTTGGTACATGAAAATATATTTCCTTAGAAATATATTTCCTCTTTTTCAGTAAAACTTTAATTACAAAACCATGTAGATGTTTTTTAGGGCAGGGAGTAGCTATGGTGCACTGGAAAATTAGAGCGGTTCATAGAAAATATTTTAAATTTTTCATTATTTAACTAGTTTTAATTAGCAATCATGTCCTGCTTCCATCTAATACTAAAGAGCTGGTATCTTGAGATCACGTGTCTGCCCCTGAAGGGGATGGCAAAACAGAAATCTTGTAATTATAACTTAACAAGGATTCTTTGGCACTGCTTTCTGGTTCCTGGGATGCAGAGCCTCTGAGTTAATGCCATAGTTTTGACTACGAGTGGCACTGAAACAGGCAGGGTAGGTACATTTCAGTGTGCTCATTAATCTTCAATGTGTTCCAACAACTAAATATCATGGGCAAATGACGAGTGGCTTTGTAATTTTGGGAGGTAAAGTGTGCTATTTACTATTCATTTAATACCACTAACTTTTCTGGAGCTATGACTCCTATAAAGTCTCTACTAACTCATCCGAAGAATCTCTTCTCACTCTTGGAAATAGGTTTGGGGATAGTCTACCTGTTTTCTGTCCATTTCATCCATTCCATGCATTTTATTTATGCCAACATTGTTCAAGACAAAGGGAAATTTTTCAGTTAAAATAAAAACATTCACTGGCACAGGTAATGCTAACAACATATTAAAACATGTTGGGGTTTATGTCATGCCTACTGCTGAAATATTTTGGTATTGATCTATTTGTCCTCTTTTACAGTTTAAATTGAATGTGCCAATACAGACAAGACAGTTGATAAGAAAGGTGCGTGTTTTGAAAGGTATTTCAGAGTTTATTTGATTTAGGTATGTACCAGAACACTTTCTTGAGCTGGAGCTCTAAAAAGAAGCTGTGTGCTGCAATGTCTGTGGCTTACACCTGTTTATAGGGGTGCTCACTGCAGGGATGGTGCCAGTCAATTAGAGAACATGGCTGCACTGCTCCTCGACTTGCTCTCCTTATTTTGGCAGAATTTGCAAGGATTTTTGCCCAAGTGAAATGACTATTATTGTTACTGTCTGCTGGCCATGATGGATAACACTATTCTAAAATTAGTTAGCCAATGTTATTAGGCAAACAATAAACAATGTATATAAGTGTACCTTACTGCCTGACAGCTTGTGTATCTGTATCAGTATAGACTGTAGAAAGGAGGAAGAACATACTTTGTTTTCATCTTACAAAACTGATCAAACAACAAAGTGTGTAGCTCAACAGCAGTCTCTAAAAATGGTCTTATTTTACATCTTTCTTTGTGCATTGTAGAGATGTTTTGGTTTAGGTTTGACTATTCCATGTTTCAGTGAAACATAAAAATTAGAATTTATATTGTTCATTATTTTTACAGCTCAGTGGGAAGTGCAAATAACTTTCATAAAATGTTAATGGCCAGATAGCATTGTAAAATATTATTGATGAATTAACCTGAGATCCAGATCAGATGAATGCAATGTTTCCATTTTACTACAGAATGTGAGTGTAGGCTGAGAACGCACAATGCTAGTGTTACGATTTCCTG